>CAMTZB010000010.1:30000-1506666 GCA_947086495.1 Morpho achilles | reverse complement strand
AGACCTTCGCTGTAGTCACTTCGTCCAAAGGGCGTTTCGCCAAGATTTTCTTAATTATCTGATATTCCTTGACTGTTTCTAATGGACAAAGAAAATTTAGGATTGTCGACTTTTTTAAAGTAATAAAGGATAATTAGGTCGGAGAAGAAAATTTTATTGTATTTTATAAAAATGAATTGTATTTATTTAACGTTTTAAGTATTTATGTTTAAGAGCTTCTGGCGCAACTTATTAGTTTGAAGTATTTTTTTAAAAACTTCACCACAATCTATACATATTATACAACAAAGTCCCCAAAAGTTATATATCTGTATGCGATCTTTTTCTCAAAATTTACTGAACGAGTTTTTGTACGGTTTTTACTCAGTTGGTTCAATTCATGAGAAAAATTTAGGTAAATAGTACATTCTCCAGAATAGCTTGATTTTGATGGGACTTACACTGGAAGGTAGACTGGAGGTTGCGAAGTACCATTTAAACTACTTTTTAGCCTAGAATTTCCGCAAAAATTTTGATTCGGAAGACAGTAACATACTTAATTTTTATACAACAGTAAAAAAATGAGGTTAAAACAGTATAAAACTGTTTCTAACAGTATAGTTAGGAATCCTATTACCTTTTCCTTCTTCCTCTTCTAATGTTTCAATCTCTTCTTTTATAATATCAGCTAAGAGTTGTGCTTGACCGTTCTCGAAGCCTATTTGCGTCAGATGTTCGACCACTGAAGGTCTGCAGTCACAAAGATCGTCGAGAATCTTCACTGCCATGATTCCATGCTCGCGGGTGATGAGCAGCACTGAGAGGTAGTTGGCTATGAACCTGTATATATCTGGAGGTTGAGTGCGAAGCACCTGGATGAACAAAGTTTTCAATTAATCAATTGAGAAATCTAGTACTTTCGTATCAAGTTTCACAACATTCTCCTGCTGAGACTCAAATGCGTTGATGTTAAGGTCGTATGCGGCGCTGGTGTATGGTGATAGATTCAATATTTAGCTACGCAAAAGCTTTCTCTCTAGGTTCGGAGCATGGACCTGCCTTACCTATAGCCTTAAGCTTTTTTTGTGCCATAACAGATTTTGAAAATTCGCAGTGCAGAACTAAAGCAATATGTTGATTTAATTTTAAATACAACTTACTAAGTTGTATATTTATACATCATCATCCTCCTGTCCTTATCCCACTCTAAGTGGGTTCGGCACAACGTGCTGTCATATGATTTGGCTGCGTTTTTACGAACGGCCGCCTGCCTGACGTCAACTTACCTTAGCTGTATTTTACGACACCTCGGTAAGAAATGAAATTGGTCAATTCTACTCAGCCGGATACCACACGGCGGGTCGACTTACCTTAGTCGCCTTTTACGACACCTCAGTAAGAAATGAGGTTGGTCAATTCTACTCAGCCGGATACCACACGGCGGGTCGACTTACACTAGTCGCCTTTTACGACACCTCAGTAAGAAATGAGGGTGATACTATTCTATCCAGTATTCTTATTTAAATGTTTTTCGTCTTATTGTAAGGATTCAGAAGAAATTGTATTTATTGCACTGTGTTTTCATTTTTTTTAAATAATTGCATGTAATTAAATTTATTTATGAATTAGTGCCGCGATATACAAAAAATAATAAGATAAAATTATGTTGGCAAACTCCCTTCTACTTTCAATTCTCGATTATGCCGACGCAAGCTATATCAATTTGACTGAGGACCAGTTAAACAAACTTGAGCGACTACAAAATCTTGCCATTCGGTTCATATTTAGCTTGCGCAAGTATGACCATGTATCAGTTTTTCGTCAAAAGCTCAAATGGCTCCCTATTCGTTGTCGCCGGAATTTGCATATACTTTCAATTCTGTACTGTGTGTTATTTGATTCAAAAACTCCTTTGTATCTAAAGGAGAAATTTAAATTTCAGGGAGTGCAGGCTGATTTGCGTAATACCAGAAAGCTGTTGCTTAAGACACCTACCCACAAAACCAAATTTTTCGGCCAGTCTTTTGAAGTTGGTGCCATTAAATTATGGAATGCACTCCCTCTAGAAATTCGTAACTCCGCTTCACTGGGCATTTTTAAAAATCGTCTCAAAGCTTACTATCTTAATTTGTGACGTCTAATTTTAACTAGTTTATTTTAATTTGTATTAGTATATTTACATATATTATAATATTTATTAGTCTGTGTAGAATCGTTATGTATTTTGAATATTATAGTTTGTGTAATATGTCTGTGTATTAGCGTGTACTTATTTGTATGTATGTTTGTTATAATACACCACCTACCTACATTTATATTAGAACTTTCCTAATCCAAAGGTTGTCTGGAAGAAATCGCTATGTAGCGATAAGACCGCCTATTGTACCTTAAAATATTTACTTTAAGTAATTGTATTGTGTATGATATAACTTTGTGGTGTACAATAAAGTATATAAATAAATAAAAAAAATAAATATACATTGGTAGATATCAAGACTTTAAAAAGCAATATAATTAAGAGTTATAATTTAAAAACATTATAATTTAATTATTTACGTACTTCTCTTGATATATCTGACATAAGTTCCTTGAGTCCCTCGGGTACAGAGAATACATTAGCGCAGCCATGTTTTTGTAAAAGTTCGTTCATTTTTCTATTACAGTTCTTTTAACAGGAGTAAAACTACTAAAAAAAATTGAATGTTGCTGTGTTATATTAGATAATCTATGACAAAAATAGTGATATAATTATTTTTCTTTAATCCGCGTTTTTAAGACAATCTATGGTAATGCTAAGTTTACGAAACACAATCCGTTCCCATACTTTATACATGCAGGATTACAAAAGTAATAAGAATATTATTTTGCAAAGCGGAATTTATCGCGGATTATAGCAAAATAATATTCTCATTACTTTTGTATTATGGACCTCCGCAAAGTAACGTCTAATTCTATAAATTACATGCAGGATTAGTAACACGTACCACAAATCACCACTACACTATACAAGCACTGCACACATTCACTAGGTCGATCTCAACGATAATTTTGTAAGTCGGGAGCATCTAAAATAAAATTGCAATCAGGCGAATTTCTGCTTTTTCTCTGTGCTTCTTAACAGTTATAGCAAAATAATTATATCATTCCTTTCGCACTACAGAATTTAGCAAATAAACGCCTACTTCTATAAATTATATAATATATTAATATGAGTGTATTGTTTTGACTGGCTGTGTTGAAGTGACAGACGAGTTATTTCCTTTAGAGACATTACAACTACATGCATTCAACGGACCTCACCTCTTTCGTTCATTTGATTTTTAGACTTTCAATAGATATTACGGTTTGTTTTTAAAGTCACAAGTAATTCCCCGTGATTCATTATATTTGTACTGTTGCTAACCGTTGCTCAGAATATAAAACCCACCATATATTTCCACGGAATAATGTTTCAGTGGTGAACAGTTCACTTATCTACCTACCTTTTTTTAATTGCTTAGTATCGGCTTATACCATTACTTGACAAAAAACTATTTTTTAGACCATTAGTATTAGACTTTAAACTAATAGTTAGTAGTTTTGGCCTGTCACTATCTCACAGGATCTCACTCCATTTATAGTGGGATAATCCTCGACTCTCCTTGTTTTTTTTAGTGAAGGGTAGCTTAGACCCACTGTTCTACTCAAAGCGGATTCTTTTACTTTCATAGAATATTCTTTCCACTTGATTAGAACATAAAAGCAACTACTAAATGACTGTATGCAGCAGGAACATTATAAAGTCGTCTGGATTTTACGCATTGTTTTGTGTGACCATTCTGTTATGACCCGTACCCGTAACCTTGCGATTCACCGCACAGTAATTATATTATCGAAACCATAACGACGTCGGAGTTCTACTTTTAACGGTCGTTGTACTAAAATATGTAAGCGATTTTCAACTTTATACACACGTGATAAGATCTAAATAGTTCATTTATATTGTTTATTCTGAGGGTGTGAGCCGTGTGACTGTTGTAATCATAAGTTTATAACGAATCCATGATTGTAATGTGACGGACGTTTGTGTAAATTATAAAGGATATTTAGTGATATCTCATACGATATCGTCTGTAAATATTAGATAAAGCGAAACGCCTGCGAACAGCGTCGATTTAACACTATTAAGGCGTGCTATCATGTTATAATACTGAAATGATGTAATTATTATAAAATATGAAACAGTGATTAATTGAGTGTTTAATTTAATTGAAATAATCAATTAATAAACAGTGATTTTGTTTAAATTGTGACTTTTGATCGTGATGGTTTTCGAACTTCGGACTTGTTAATTTGTGATATGTTAAATGTACATAAAAGCAGTGAATTTGTTTAAATTATGATATGATATCGTAATAAATTTAGAATACGTGCAACCTTTTATATATGAAACACTAGCTTTATTCGTTTACGTAGATTTTAATACGAAAAATACAAATCCATTTATTGATACTTTTGTATTTCATGCTAAATATAGTCTTGGAAGTTTTAAAATGAAAGGTCCATTTAAGAAATTTCTCAAGTTATCAAAACAAGGCCGAAACTTAAGGAACATTTTATATTGAAGTTACTATTAGTTACTCAAAAATATTTAGTAAAAATTTTGTTCAGAAGTCACTTTTTAAACAACACTATAAAATGATGTCGAATCAACAAAAATCCTTAATTGAAATTAAATATTGTTTCATATAGATTTAGTAAGTAAAGGAATTATTTTCAACTTTTGTAAAGGACTGCAATGAATTATTTACTTAATACAGCGATTTAAATACTAATCAGTGAAAAGTTTTGACAAATAGTATCTTAAAACTTTCAAAATGGATGGACCTACAGCAAAAGTGATTTCTATGGTAGCTTTAGGACTTGGAAGCTTTATCGTGGGTATGGCGCCAGCATTTATCTCACAGAATGCAAGAAATCGACATCCCCTTTCAATCTCCTGCTTACTTTGTTTTGGTGGAGGAGTACTTTTTTCCACTTCTTTAATACACATGCTTCCAGAAGCAAGGGAGAAGTTGCCTGTATACTCTGAACTAGTGTTATGCCTTGGCTTTTTTCTTGTGTACATAGTTGATGAAATTGTCCATCTCTTTAACGGCACAAGAGTTCACAATCAAGGAACCAGTCATAGGAATTATGGATCAGTGGAGCAAAGTAGTTTATTAAGGGATAATGATGGTGAAATGGGAGGACAATGTTCTGGGGATAATGGTAATGCAAGGATGTGCCACGTCAGCCATACAGAGCCGTGCAATAGAAGTTTTTCAGGGGTAATTGGCCTGCTTTGTGCGTTGTTCGTGCATAGTGTATTGGAAGGGTTGGCGATTGGGCTGCAAGAGACGGCGTCTCAAGTAAGTCGTTGTTGCTTTTCTTTTAGTTTTATTTGACTGCCCCATTGGCGTAGTTGGCAGTGACCATTGACTGCTCCGCGGCTCACGGGATTAATTCCCGCTGAGAACCAACATTTTCTTTCATCTGGTACTCCCGATTAGCGAAGGAAGGGGCCATTTGTAGAGATTTCCGACCCAGAGGTAAAAAAAACCGACCCGCTGTGTGGTATCCGGCTGAGTAGAATCCTCCTCCGGCCTCTTTCTTACCGTGGTGACATAAAATAGGACGCAGGTAAGTTGACGTCAAGCATGCGGCTTTGACACGATCACAGCTCAAATACCGGGCTAATATTTAGGATAAAAAGTCCCATTTATCCCTCGGGAACAGAAAAGGAACCATACAGCATGATTGTGGGTAATTTGACACCAAAGTAGATGCGGCCGAAGAGTGTATAAGAACTCTTTGCAGGTTTTTGTGCTCCTGGGCGCTGTGGCTAGCCACAAGTACGTGGTAGGCTTTTGTCTTGGAGCGGAGTTGTGTGAGAGTGCTGCCGGCCGACTCTGCTTGCATATCGTGTGCGTCACGCTGTTCAGCGGAGGATCCGTGTGCGGCATTGCAATGGGGACTGCTCTGGAGGCCGTCAGCTCACTGAAAGACTCAGTAGCTGTACCTATTATGCAGGTACGTGCTATTTAAGCGTGAGTAAAAATCTACATTCGTATGAAAATTCCGTACCAATGCTCAACTAAAAATTGCTTCACTTCGTATATTAACTGGCAGAGATAATAATAATAAATAATATGATAGAATAAAAAATAGATAATATAAAAAAGCCTGGATTTCAAAATCCTTTCAGCTTGAAACTTTTGAAAAAATTGAAAATGTTTAAAGATTGACCGCTGAGTTTCTTTCAGGTTGTTTTCGATAAGAGCAACATTCCGAACCAGTTGTAGCTTCATTAATCATATTGATCCTTGACGATTCAAAAGTGCTTGAAAGAGCTTATTTGAATAAAGATTATTTTGATTTAATTTGATAAGGGATTTTTTTAAAGTCAGGGAAACCCAGTATGGGTCGTCACATGGTTCGGCAGGTATGTGGACCTCACGCTTTCTTTCACCCCGCTGGTGGCGGGGACAGGGTACCGTTGTACATATTGCCCCCATCCCCGCTAGCTGCGGTTCTATACCCCAGAGAGCGCCTCTGGGTCGGGCCTCTCTAATCGATGCATCGGGAGCATCAGATGCATCGACCGCATCGGGATCCTATCTTCAGCGAGCGTCCTTTAAACCCCAGTCGGACCCCTCGGACCCCGTTTAGGGCAGCTTGCGAGGGATTTCGACAAGTCGTCTGTGCCCCGCTCGCCTGCGACGGATCGAATTCCCGAACTCGAACTCGAATTTCGAACTGGAGTTCCCGGATCAACCTCGACTCCTCCTTCCGCGAGATAACAACCTCTCAGAAAGAGGCCATCGCTGCCCACGATCCTTCCGTGGCCACTATGGCACGAACCGCGATGAGCAGGGAAAACGATCATGTCATTTTTTAAATTGAAATTTAGTAATTAAGGTAAGTGCACTAGTAATTGACCATGGAAAAAAATTAATTTGCAATTAACTGTTGCCATCTATTTACAACAGCCCAAACTGTAGCCCATTGCTTAATATGTAAAATTTAATATTATTAATTATATTATATTAGCTACAACTACTAGTGCATGGTCAATTACTCACCTCATATAACACTAGCGGCCTGCCCATGCTTCGCACGGGCTATATAAAATATATAGTCGGTCACTCAGTGAAAAAAGTGATTAAAATCGATCCAGTAGTTTTGATTTATTCATTACTGCCCGTGGCCCGCACGCGTTAAATTTGGAGAAAAACAATTCCCCTCTCCCTATACCAAGAAGATTTGCTGCTATATCTAATATCTAAATTCATATACTACATATTTATTTTTACATTTTTCCCTATTTTATTTTTAAAATAATTACAGAATGTCTTTATATACAACATTCTTAGCTTTCTTATCATTATTAGACAATACAAACATGTTTTCTTAAGAGGTTACTCTTAAAAGAGCGACAGTGGCGCGGCCGATCGCTGCTAAATTCAAAGTGCTTTAAGGCGAAGCGCGGCCCCCTCGCGGGATTTTAAATCTGTGATATCTCCGAAAATGTTCATTTCAAATGTTCAAACAAAGAATGTGACTTTGTTTTATACTATGCAGTGATTTGTTCCAGGCACTCGCAGCGGGAACACTATTGTACGTCGCAGTGAGCGAGGTGTTACCGCGCGAGCGGGCGCGCTGGCACGAGCGGAAGCGGGGAGCGGGCATAGCGCAGTTCCTCGCCGTGACCACTGGTTTCCTTCTGATGTATTTATCGACTGTATATCTCGGTAAGTAATTATTAAACAGTCTTATTACTGATTCTAAACATACCACTGTTCTTATCAAAGATTTACAGATCTCCGCCATTATTGTTAAAGGGCCCAGGAGTGAACATAGATTATTCATACTCGATTAAAATCAAACCCCCTCTTAGGGATAAGTCCGCCTTTATAAATGTGCTTTTTTAATTTTTTCTTTCTCTTTTCTAAATGTATGTAAAAAAAGAAATACATAAATATACTAAGCTACCTATCTTTTAGAAAATAACTGCCTTCTCCTATTTGTAGTATAATTAATTGAATTATACTGAGTTTCATGATCGTACGCCGTGTGGTATCCGGCTGAATTGAATATCACTCATTTCTTACCGAGGCCTCGTAAAGGGCTACAAAGGTAAGTTAAACCGCCGTGTGGTATGCGGCCGAGTAGAATAGACCGCCCTCTTTCTTACCGAGGTGTCGCAAAAGGTGACTAAGATAACTCGAGGTCAGGTAGGCGGCCGGTCGTAAAATACATAGCCAAATCATGTAACAACATGTTTTAAACATGTCGTGCCCATCCCACGTAGAGTGGGATAAGGGCAGGAGAATGATAAAATTCCAAATTCTTAGTTAGTTAATTAGTTCTTTCTAACTTAAAGTCATTTTCAGAAGTAAGAGACTTTAAATTTAATTTATTTCAGTACTGAGTATAATTTTATACTTTGTTTTGTTTCAGATCACGATGCTGTATAAATAAGTAACTCAGTTACTCTTTTTTATCTTAAGATACTTTAGATATTAAGACAATAATTCATAGAGAATTATAAGTATTAAAAACTATGATAGAATCTTTTGTATGGCAAAGGATGACTTTTACACAATAAAACAATTTTTGATTTCAGTATTTTATTTCAATAAAATTGTGCGGTTTTAATGTCAACAGTAATGTGATGTAAATAATCTCAGAATATAGAAAAAAATGTGATTAAGTTTAGTAGTAAAAAAACAATTAGAACATAGGAATCTTTTTTTACTTAAAGCTATACGTAAGAATCTAGGTTCCAAAAATTTGGACTTTTAAAATGAAATAAATGTTTATCTATTATTTGTCCACATCATATAGATAAAACAATATACTCAAATTTTTATAATATTCTTAGTATATATTAAATGCTAGTAATAAAAGTTTATGGATATTTTCCAGTGTCACATTATTATGTATAAAGAAAAATATATTTTTGAAAAATATTGCGTAGCTCCAATATTACTTATTGTATTTTTGTTTGAGTTTTTAAAAAATATTTATTTACTTTTTCCTACATTCTGAGATTTTAGCTACCTATTTCTCGACGTTTGTTATCAATTAGTAAAAAAAATTAGGTAGGCTTTTCTCATGTTAAGTTTGAGTAAAATTTGCGAATAAATACAATTATTACTACATCAACTGCTTATATCTTATAGTGTTACTTTACATTTTTTAACATTAACATAATATTACACATGGCACAGTTAAGTGTGAGTTGCTAGCATCAAAAAATAATAATGCACCGCCATCTATGTACGGGAGGATGTATTAAGGTGCGTCCCATTCGACACTAGATGGCGTTGTTACGGAATATAGTTTTAGATCTACTTTGTAGAACGTTTAATAATGAATAAATTGTATGCGTATTTAATTCCCATTTTAAATGCACATAATAATCTCAGTCCATAATACTATTGTAATTATTATATACATTGTTTTATGTAAGCGACTCTCTACATACTATATTCATACAAATATCGGAATACCTCGTATTACACAGTATAAATAAACGAATAAAATCTTAATATCTAGAGTTTAAATACAATAAAAGTATTACAAAATAGAAAATAATACAGATCTTTGACTCGACGCTTACCACTACGAAGGGCGTTAATAATAAAATATAAAATGTTACTTTTGAATAAATATTCTTAATTTTTAGACGATAAGAGAGCATTATCGGATTTAAGATAAATGCGACTCACAAAGTTTAGATTAACTTTTAGGTAATTAGACTGCCAGAGCTGAGAGGTTACACCAATTTGGGGCATCACAGTATGCAAGTTACATTCTTTACTGCGTTCTGTTTTTTTTTTGTTTTAATATATTATTATGTGTTTATTATACTTGTGTAGTATGTTGGCACAAATTATTTTTCTTTCTTTCTTTAAGATGGCAGATCTTTAAAGACCTGTGCTATAGTGCCCTAAGACTTCATATGATAGAAAAAAAAATTCTCTATAAGGTAGTTAAATTTGAGTTTATGATTTATGACAATTATTTGCCTATTTCCAAATTTAATAACCTCTATTGTAATCAATCAATCAATAAGATTTTTTTTCTTGTATTTTACGTCATGTAGTCTCATTAAAAAAATTTCAAATTCGTTTAATTTCGCGTGCCTCTACAGTGCGAAATATTTAATTTAATGACATCGCTATTCAACCAATTTGAAATAATATGTCTATTATTGACTTTTATTAATAAAATATGTTGTTATATGTAAAAAATGAAGACGAACCTGTCATTTATATAAACCGGATATACAAGTGACATAAGTGTCTGGTGTGACCAGTTATTTCAACATTTATACAAAATTCTTAAGACGCGTTTTTCCAATTTCAAAAGCGAGAAAACTTCACTTCGATTCACTTTTTGACGTAGCGATAAAGTGTTTTATTACTTAGCAGGACATTTTACGAATTTCGCTATATTTTTTTTAAATCTGGGATAAATAACATCCAGACTTGTTTTGAAACAGAGTGGGCCATCATACTAATTAAAAATGGTTGATCGTATATTTGTCAAATAAATGTAATCGGTCTGTATTTATATGTTCGACAACCGATTAAACAATGTCTATTTTTACATACAAATATCTTGGTCAATTATAAAAGTTTATATCATATATTATTTAGATATAATAAATTACAGTTTATTAGGTAAATATTTTCATGTACCTAACAATAAATACTCGTCTAATCATTATGTTTAATCTAATCTTTGTAAGTAGCGTTTCACTTGAAAACACTTTGTGCCTACATTATTATTAATGATATCATTATACTTTAATTTAATTATTCATTATATTTGAATTTAATTGTATAAAAAATTGCAATTTCATTTTAAGGCCACCAGACTGAATTGTTATATAAAACAAATATGATAGATTTTAAATTTCAACTATCGTGAGTATTTATAGTTAATGTATAGAAACCGGTTATACTCACGTCTTATGCTATCAGGTTAGCCCGATTAGTTTCGAACCCATCCATGACACTTATTCATGAGCTCTTTACACGACGTTATCGCGGCGGAAATTATTGAATTAAGACGTGAGTATAGCCGGTATCTACAAATATGATAGATTTAAATAAAAGAAAAAATGGACAAAGTGTTATTTACAATTATTTTATATAATAAAGTATAAAATTTGATTAATAGGAAATTAAAATAAAAAATATGTAATATTAATAAGAATTTCACAGATTGATTATGAGTTAACCTTTACAATCGAAAGAGAAAATATTTGGCATCAAAATCTTTAATAGCATTGAAGTGATTATATTTATGTATAATTTAAAAAAATATTAATATTCTTCGTTGTATACCCTTTTATATAATAATAGTAAACATATATATAAAGATATCGAAATATATTAACAAATTTCTCAAAAAGAAGTCCATACACAACGACTTCTAACGGATTACCAAATTATAAAATTTTTCCATTAGTATAATATAATTTTGATGTAAAGATTCATTACAAAATCATAGTTACTCGAATGTGAACTATTAGATATGGCGGATTACGACATACTTAAGCTAATATTCACGTTCTAGCAAATGCGAGATAAGGCACAAAGTGAAGGCACAGTGTCGTAACAAGAGTTAATTTCACAAGACAAGAAGCGTATTAAGTAGATGAAAAATTAAAAAATAAATACAATGATAATACCGATCGGTGTGAACAACCAAGCGTTGATGGTGTCGGTAACATTTGTCAATACCGATCGACCGTAGCAACTGAGTTAGCAACAGCAATTTTAAAACATTTTCAGCCTACCATTTTCAATACGAAGTCTAATAGATATCTTATATTATACAGATATAGGATAACAATTTGCTGATCATACTAACGATTACTAGAAAACAATCAACAAATTGTTAGGATAAAAAATTAAATTTTGATAATAACGTTTCTAATGATGACGCGTGAATAAATAATTTGCAAATCATTAGAAACATGACAATAAGAGATAATAGTAATAAGGGATGCAATGAAATGTTTGATCTAGTTATTCTGTAAAGCTAACTAATCAGATGCTACGACAGATCTAACTAAAACTAAGTCGGGATTACCGTAATTTGTTCAAAGTCCACTGGATAGACACTAACACATCAAGTATCGTCGTCCTCCTCTAACCGTCTATTCCTCTTCCTCTGCCTGTGCCTCTCTAACCTCTTCCTGTGGGCACTTTTCCGTTTCGGCGGCGTTATTTGACACTCACACCCCGCACGCACTATCACGTAGTCCATAGACCAGCCACCCGATCCTGGCACCGAAAAGTGTCCTTCAGGCCGATGCCCCTGAGGCATCTCGGTGGCCGTCGAGTACCTGACCAAGGCGTAGGAGTAGGAATACTTTTGAACGCACCTGGACTGGTTGTAGAGGCGGGCGTCGACGAATCGGCAAGGTTTGCCGACGACGCCCGGCGCACACGACAGCTCGTAGAGCCTCTGTTTGTTTTCACCGTCCTCGTATAGATCTACGTAGAGGCCGGTGGGTGTTCGGCCGCCTTTCTTGGCGACCATTTCTGGTATTGAGGGACAACACTCGACGTCCCTCTGGGAGCCTTCCTTCCTCAGTATCGTTTGCATCTCGCGCCAGTGCGAGCGCTTCCACGCCGCAGTTGCGTCTAGTTCTTCCTCCGTCCTGGAATTATTTAAAACACTTTATAGATCCAATATTACCCAACAGCATATTATCATAGCAAGCAATATTAATAAACAAAGGTGATATTTTGCGCTATCTGCTTGCCTCGCGAAGACATACACGCTAAGAGCAATTCGTAATTCAAAAAGGGGACAGACAAAAGCTTTAGAATACAGCAAATTGAAAGGTTGTTTAGTTTTATTAGTCTTCTAATTGGGTACTTGCGCATAAAGGGAATCATTCTACTAATAAATGTAAAAAATATCCTTGAAATATTCAGACCATATTAGTACAAATAATAATAAAAAATGATAACAAATCGAGCAAGAAAATGCAAATAATGAATTTAATTGGGACATTACGTATTTACTGATTTCAGATAAGGCCAAAGATACTAGAATGCGAATGAATTTATAAAAAAAAAGAAAACCTATAATCTAATAACGTTTAATCAAAACCAGTTTGTCTGTATCAGCGGGGGATAAAATGCATAGCTTTAATCTGTAAGTATTAATAAACGATCGACGTAAACAGTACAAGATAAAGACATATCCATTTTGTTCTTTTTATGGTACCGCCTTTATGAGAAGTAAAAGTACACTTGAATTGAAAGATACTTTCATAAAACACGTTTGGAATAAATTTGAAATTCTCCATATGCACTTGTCTGACCTAAGAGACGGAATTAATGAAACGCTGATGCGAGAAAAGGTTAAATTATAAACGATTTAACAATAGTTATACTGCGCCCATCATATTATCAGTCTTTTGACAGCTCACGCTCATTAAGTTTTGTATTGCTTACGTACAAATATCATACAAATAATATTTGTACTTTATGGATGGGTACCGCCCACTTAGTGATGTCACACATAATGGTTACTACGATTATGCCACAGATTAAAAATAATCGGTAGAAATCGATGTTACGAGTATTAAAAGACATTTAATAACATTATATAAAGTTTTACTTTCTTCTTAGTTAATACATGAATACAAATAAAACAATCAGGATATTTTAATTTATTTTATTAGCACGAGTCGTCGGAATGATAATCAACACTAGACTCCTCCGATGAGGAGTCTTCAGTAGCAGTTATTATTAGCTCTTGTGTAGATAATATATTATCAAACGCAATATCACGTTCCCAAACAGAGAATATTACTCTTTTAGTTCTTTCCACCACACTTGCCCAGTTCTCGGCCGTTACGTGGGTGCAAGCATTTTTTAGCAATTGCAACATTTTATTCGCTGTGAATGGGGGGCTTGTATCGCATCTCGCAGCATGCCCTTTTACTTGTGTCCATATAAGTTCTATTGCGTTGTACTGGCAGTGGTATGGAGGAATCCGAAGAACAGTATGGCCATATTCTGCTGCCATTTCATTGATTACATAGCGTTTTGCTCTCTTTTTGGTTTTTAATATTTTTATTAATTCAACTTTTAACATTGAGTCGTCCACATTTTCTCCATTGTCCCGAAGCCAATTAATTATTCCATGCTTTTTATTAGCCTGTGTTGGCATTTTGTCAATTTCACGGGAGTGGTAGGGCGCATTATCAATAAAAATTATTGATGGTTCTTCCAATGAAATGAGCATTTTTTTGAACCACTCTTCATACACATTTGCATTCATCTCTTCGTGGTAGTCATTTGATTTCTTCGATTTAAATGCCAACAGTGCGTCTTGTACAAATCCTTTTGCTGTACCTGCATGGCAAATGATTAGGCGCTCACCTTTTCCCATTGGTACTGAGGAAGTGGAATCAGCAGTATCATCAGTCCAGAAACGAGATAGTGTGTGGTTAGCGTTGAGCCATGTTTCATCCGTGAAAACAATATTTGCCCAATCTTGTATTTTCTTTGCCTCTCTTAAAAAATCACAACGTGCTATAGCTATATCTGTGCGTTCCATTAATAATTTTCTTTTATTTAACTTTTTATATGAAAAGCCAATTGTGTTCAAAACTTTGACCAAAGAAGATTTTTCACCATGAAATAGACCACTTCTTTTCAAAGAAACAATAAGTTTTCTCAAAGTTGGAATTTCTTTTCTCAAATAGTAATCATATACATGACGACGAATAGCGTCAAAGTCATCAACAGCTGTCACCTTATGAGCCCGGCGCTTTCTTTTTGGTGTAGATGGTTTGTTTTGCTCCAAGCCGCTCCTGCCGTAGGCATCAGTAGTGATTTTAGTCACAGTTGATAGACTGATCCCCAACGCGGCTGCAACACGGTTTCGGACTTGCGTGATAGGTATAAGAGGTCCGCCATTTTGATTTTCTTGCTCAAAATACTCATGAAGTTTTAACACTAACTGTCTCGATTGTGCTTTCAACACACGTCCTTTCGGCATTTTCACGATCAATTAATATAAGTTTCACAAAAGTTTTTCCGAGGAATAAAGCTACTTAACTCAAGGTGTAACAGATGCGAGAGAACACTCAGCGAACGTAAATGCGTGTGACTATCACGGGCGTTTCGTTGAGAGTGACAGATCACGTCAAAATGGCGGCCGAGCGGAAGGTCTGTTGATGTTGCCAGTTGATGTATAATATATTTTTTATGATTATAATAAATACACACGGATTAACATTTATTTTCAAAAAACTAAGGCAATATTAAATCAAAATGTTGATTTCTATATCTGTTATTAGTTTACGTAGGTTATCATTAATCGAATTACTTAGGTACGTAATTCGATTAATGATAGTAGGTACTATAATCGGAATGGTACGAGAATCTTTAGGACATCACTAAATATGTAAATCGTCAATCTGTCAAAAGATGGTTAATATAATGGACAGTGTATAGTACATACAAATTGTAACATGACATACAAAAATATGCTGGATATTATTTAATAATATGTAAGAATAGTTAAATGACATATTTTTAATTTATAATACACATTGTAGGTGTATTTTAATCCAAATGCTGAATAGAAAATGCATTTGACGAATTAAGATAAAACTTCCAGCAAGCTAATTCTTGTAACTGTTTGAAGTTAAGATACAAAAAGTAAATGAAGTAATTGGATGTCTAGATGATAGCGAATCTAACACATAATATAAGGAAATAGTTAAATCTCAAGAAGATATACAAAGAATTAAGTACTCTGCTCGTGTAAAAATATTTCGGTTGCCAAAGTTTGGCAGAGAGACCAAATCAAAATAATCTTAATCGACCTTTGTAGGCTATTTTGAATAATCAAGGATCAATTAGATTTAATAAAGTTATTGGTTCTGAATTTTTCTCTTACCGAAAACAACCAGCATCGTTAATCTTTTAAGGCTGGGAATATTGTAAAACCCAAGCGTTTTTATCATTATATCAATTTTATAATCTTCAATTGTGTAATATGCTTTACGTATAAACGTATTCCTTACACTTAAATTAAAGCTGTAGGCACGTTTAATATGCTAAGGAATTTGATTATATAAGCAAATTTACACAAATTACTTACTGCACGCGGTGTGGGTGGGGAGCGCGGCGCACGCGGCTCGCGTTTCCCAGCACGTCGCCTGCGCCCGCCACTGCCCCACACAGCACCTGAAAAATATATACAAATTGCACTATGAGTGAACGCTTACGTGAATTCGTTGGCATCATCCCATATTAAGGGTTCTCCTAAGAAAGAAAGTACGCTTCTCTAGGACATACTCGTGTCTTTTGTTGTTTAAACCAAAGGGCCATTTAGTCAAATTTCAAAAAAAAACCGTTCTAACTCCAAGTTTAATTGCCTCTTCAGGTGACAGGATAGTAGACTCCTCTTTCGCACAATAAAATAGCATCACACAATGTACAACGTTAGAAGCATTTTTGGCACTGTCACGTGCGCATGATTTGTATAGTTATAGCGAGAAAATTATTGAAGTATAGATATAACTTGTATCATGTTATAAATAAATATTATAAAAAATAGGCTCCCTAAGCCCTAAGCACACTGCAGGAAATGTAGGACATCGCATACAAAGTAATAGAGCAATTTATAAAATATGCGGAAATAAAAACCTGATAAAATTATTTTACAATTAAAAAGAATTTGCTTTTAATCTGATTATAATAGCCATGGATTATAATTATCTTATATATTATTTTAAGTAACGAAGTGCAGTTAACCAATGGGATTAAAGTCACATACTATATCTTCAACAAAGCTATGTGTATCACAGATACTTAATAAATCTATTATAGAGTCAGCTATCCAATGTCTGGCCAAGAATCGGGTAAGTAACGGATTAGCTGATTTTGATTTATATCGTAATACCAAATGCACGTACCAATTGTCTTTAAAAAGACGATGTCAGATAAATTTTAGCAGATAATTGGACTCTGTTTTCAGGAATATGATTAAAGTAACTGTTCCAGTCAGAACTGGTAAAAGATACAATGGTATTGCAGAAACCAGAACATGAAATATGATTTACCATCCAACGTCAAAAGGCTTTCAGACTTTCTTTGGTTCTCACGTTTCCTTTGTCGTCATTGCTATTGTTTCCTAGTAAATAGTTTGTGTAATAACAACGTGATGAAATGGATTCTTCGTGCGCTTAGTCAGACTCGAGTATTTGATTTAATCCATGCAAAGTGCATAATAACTTAAATATGAAACTTCAATCTTGTGGAATTTGGACTCAACAATTTCTGCGCTACTGTTTTTTAGTCAATGAGGATAGCATACCATATTCAAAACGCAAAACGAATAAAAGGGCTTTTGAATCGTGAAGTAAGTTTTACTTCGGGCCTATGAGAAAGGCCAGAAAGAAACTTGGTGATTGCAAATTTTTTCGTCTAGTGCGTGGCCAAATCCACACATTTAAAGTTATGTATGACTTAATTGAGAGATTTTATTCAAGAACCATTTAAGACCCATAAATTATTATTGTACGTTAAAAAACTCAACGCTTAAAGAAAAACATGAAGTTTTTCAACAAATGATTTTTCCTAAATTTTATGTTTTTGGTAGTACGTCTTGAAACGACGTGATATATTTTTGATTCTGTAAATCTTAAGTGGATCATTTAGTTATAGAAGATTTTGAAGCTCGTGAAGGTGGAATCTTGTAAGTAAAATTTGATCCACTTCCCGAGGTCCAATTAAACTAAAATTTTATATATTGGTTTATGATAAGCATGACCTAATATTGCTGCCAGGATTGGCTCCAGACGAGGAAACTTCTTAACGATTAAGAGTAGGGACATGAAATGTTTTGAAAAGCTTTTTTAAAAGCATTTTTAACTTGATTTTTATTATTTCAGTATATTTCTAAACACAAGTTTAACAATTTATGAATATTACAGCTGTTCATAGAAGGTGACGACGATTGGGATTTAGACTGGCACCGTCAGCACAGACTTACTTAGCAGCTGCGAACCCCACGGTATATATAAGGGTTATATAAATAAATATCCAAAAGAATGCGGAAATTTGTTATGGTTTTATCATGAAATTTTCATTACAGGTATTATTACATATTCAATGGCATTAGATAAAAACATTTGCAATATATTTTTATCTATTTTAGTCTATTGAGGCCTTTGTGATTACTTGATAGATTAAGATAAAGTCATTAACAACTACAATTGTATTATTTTAGTATAATGGCTGTAGATTAAATCAAATTGTTGCGATAGTAGTTCTGTTGTCATCGAAATGAAGACTCTGTAGACTTTCTCGACGCAATTTAGCTTTCATCAATACTTTTATCTCAACAACTTCGGTTGATTCATTATGTTTTATAGACGGTTCGATGTAGGGACTTTTTTGTGATAAGCCTGAAATAATACCTAAAATATGGTTACTTATAAAGTTTTTACGCCGCCGTATGATACCGAGGTGTCGTAAAAGGCGACTAAGGTAAGTTGATCCGCCGTGTGGTATCCGTCTGAGTAGAATAGAACACCCGCATGTCTTACCGAGGTGTCGTAAAATAAATGCAACTCGGGTAAGGTAAGTTAACTTCAAGTCAGGCAGGGATCTGGTCAAAATATACCTAGCCAAATAAAGTAACAACATGTGGGATTAGGGCAGCAGAATTATCATAACTTTCAAGTAAACATTGGCAAGAAAAAAAATTTATTTGTCCATAAGTCAAGCATTTCATGATTTATTATCCAAATATTTAATCTTTAGTAGATTTTAAAAAGAACAACTGCCGAGTTTTATGCTAGCTCTTCTCAGTATGAGCAATTTTCCGAACCAACACAAACAACCAATTTAAAAGCAAAAATTGTTTAAAAGTATACTTGAATACCTTTTGCTTCTAAACCAGTGGAATTTAAAATTACACTGGTTTAGAAGCAAACATAAGACTTACCCATTACGATAGTCTTGTCGAAAAAATTCATATTACAAGAAAAAGACTTGATGACTTAAGTTGGCACCAGGAATTAAATTAATGTTGTATGGATATTGTCTGTACGCAATGAGTATATTAGGGGAAGTCTGAAAGTTGCGCCCATTATAGAAAAGATGAGAAGTGCGACACTAAATTAGTATGGTCATGTAATGAGGAGGGAGGAAAATCATGTCACAAAAAGAGTTTTAAATATGAATGTAGATGGATGTATGACTAGGGGGAAGCCTAAAAAAAGATAGAATGGATTGTGTGAAAAATGATATGCATATTAAAGGAGTGGCACCAAAGTTGACGAATGATAGAGGAGAATGGAAGAAGAAGACATTGTGCCGATCCCACTTAGTAGGATAAGGGAAAGAGGATGATGAATATTGTCAGTAGAACTAAAAAAACTAAAAAAGCTATTCTGCAATATACATATCCATTTTACTGTATGCCTATTACCACAGGCGCAACTATCTCTGGAAGGCTTCCTATTCTAGATGATTTATTGGACCCGACATCCAAATTACGTGTAGAATTCGCAATGCTATGAAATACGACATCACAGCAGTTGTAAAGTTGAACATTATGTCAGCAAAGCAACAATAGGGAGCTGACTAATCCGTGTTATGCCAACGTGACATTTCAATATCGAGTCAATATTTTGAAATACGGTTTTGTCTTGTTCTAAATTATTTATTGCAAGGGAACTGTGACATCTTTTCTATTAAAGTATCGATCATAAAGTAACAATCTAAACACACCAACAATGAATTGTTGGTATGTTTCGATGAAATAATTTTTTTACAGCTAAAATGTACAATCTATCTTAAATTACTTACACGCTAGGACTATACAACTCATGCCCACGTGGAATGGTCCCAAGAATGCTGGCAGCGTTTCCGTGCTGAATCGCTAAGCTGATTCTTTGTGCGAAAAAGGAGCCAGCCCTCTTGTCACCTTAAGAGGCAATCAACCGAGGTGTTAAACGGATTTTTTTTTGCACTTTGTTTCCATGGCCCTAGGGCGTCGACTGCAAACGGCACAAATATAAAACTCTCGGTGAGAGATGCATACTTCCGCCGTTTGTTTAGATTGTTAATTTGTAATTTTATTGAGCAATTGATGAGTATATTGTTTCTTCTTCTTATCTTCTTTAATTTTTAAAGTCTATTATATTTATAAGTTACAACCAGTTGCGCATATATGGTAATTTTTTATTTTGTTAAATAAATATCCTCCTCCTGCCCTTTTCCCACTCTAAGTGGGATCGGCACAAAATGTTATTATGTATTCCACTCTTGATAAACGGCGGCTTAACTTAACTTATTCGCCTTTGAGGACACCTCGGTAATAAATGAGAATGATCTATTCTACTAAGCCGGATACCACACAGCACGGACTGTTGTATCGCACTATCACTATTATTTGAACTTGCATTTGCTTACCCTACCAATTTTTTTGCAATCAATTTATCAGGAAATCAATTGAATTTATCTCCATCAACAAATATCTATATTTGTATTTCAGATTTGGTTGTCGTGATTGTTAATAATAATTATATACCTATTTTTTAAATAATTATTTTTGAAAAGAGTGACCGCCGAGTTTCTTGCTGGTTCTTCACGGTAAGAGCATCTTTCCCGACTAGCGGTAGCTTCATTAAAATTTGACGATTCAAAAGTGCTTGCAAAAGCTAACTTGATTAAAGAATTATCTGGGTGAATTACCTTGAATGGTAATATTTTTTTAAAAATCTAAAAAAATAGTTGAAAAAAAATGAAAATTGAAAAAAAAAATAGTCGGGCTCGACCCTCAGTATTTTCACCTCTCTAGACCGCCCGTTATCCAAATGAAAATCTTGACTTTATATTTGACAGCGAAAATTGTCTTTTGAATTCAACGTAAATTTTAGCATTTTCCTGAAAACAGGGATAAAAAGACATTTTTTTTAATGAATAACTAGATCGACTTTACATCCCGAAAACCCCCTACATCTCGAATTAACTCATTTAAATATTAAAGATTTAAATTTGAATTTATGAATAATATCCTTAAAGGAATGTAATCATATCCTGAATCTAGTTCCAGAAGTAGCCTAAGCTACGTGTATTTCATGTGAAATTTGTTGACAGAATTGCATGCGACCCATATCTTTCAATCTCGAGATTTATTATGGATTCCGCGCACAATGCTAGCGGAGGAAACTGTTTGTATACCTTCACTGGACAATGGACTTGATTTCTACAAGCAAGCCGATTTATGAGGGCATAAAGTAACGGCCTGTCACTAATAGAGTCCTGAGTATAGCCGGTTTCTATACATTAATTATGTATAATGATCACGATAGTTTAAATTTCAAAGAAGCTACTTGATTCGGAAGTTTGCTGCTACCGAGAAGAACCAAAAACTCGGCGGATTAAAAAAAATACTATTAAAAATAAATATTATTAATTAAACATTAAATCAATTATGATTACACGTTTATGTAGAGTAGTAACGGCCTGTTACTATCGTACTGCTGGGCATAGGTCTCCTCTTTCTCCGTTTTTGGAGAGAAGGATTGGAGCTAAGATACTACTCAAACGGATTGGTAGGTAACTTCTTTAAAAACATTTGACGATTCAAAAGTACTGAACACAGTCTACTTAATTGAATAACGCCGGGGTTACATTAGCGCCCGAAGATTCGTGTCGCGTTGGCGCCCAAACATCGTGTATCGGCGACACACGATGTTCTTGTCTACATTAGCGCCCGAAGATTCGTGGTGCGTTGGCGCGCAAAACATCGCGCGTCGGCGACACATGATGTTCTTGTCTACATTAGCGCCCGAAGATTCGTGTCGCGTTGGCGCGCAAAACATCGTGTATCGGCGACACACGATGTTCTTGTCTACATTAGCGCCCGAAGATTCGTGTCGCGTTGGCGCGAAAAACATCGCGACGACGACACACGATGTTCTTGTCTACATTAGAGGGCGAAGATTCGAAAAGCGGCCAACGGCGAATATTCGTCGTTGAGTTTTGGGTGTCTGTTGTCCCACTTCAAAGTCTGGACAACAATGAAGTAAGTATGGCCACTCAAGCGAATGTTGTCGCGACAAATCTCTTTGATGCACGCCAGAATCTTCCGAATGTTCGCCCGCTAATGTAGTCAAAGCGTAAAGAATATTTTGAATTTAAATTTGAGTTTTCTTCAGCTTGCTCACAGTGGGATAGCTATCAGGTCGACTAATACTATAATAATGTACGTTTTCCAACATACATTTTTATAACGGTTTCCAATGACGCGGAAGACAATTGACTCACAAAACTCCAGGACTCTGACATTTATTGCTATTATAATAACATTATCTCAAGTTTTACTGCTATTTTATGTTATTCACTTAGAATAACAATAATTGTAACAAGGGAGTTGTCGGCTTACGTAATAAATGATTTGTAATGTATTCCTCTGCCCTTATCCCACTCTGAGTGGGGTCGGCACAACATGTTATAGACATGTTGTTAGATAGATTTGGCTACATATTTTACGACCAGCCGCCTACCTTACCTGCCCGCCATGTAGTATCCGGCTGAGTAAAATACACCAACCTCATTCTTAACGAGGTGTTGTAAAAGGGACGAAGGTAAGTAGACCCTTCTGAATAGAATAAACCACCCTCATTTCTTAACGAGGTGTCGTAAAAGACTACTTAGGTAAGTGGACGTCAGGGAGGCGACCGGTCGTGTAATACCTAGCCGAATCATGTTACAACACATTTAAAACATATTGTGCCGAACCCACTTAGAGAGGGATAATGGCAGAAGAAACGAAAAGAATATTCAAGAATTATATAATACTTCTAATTGAAATTTTATAATATCCTCTCTTCCTTTATCCGTAGAAGCCAATAAAAAGCCGATTATAAGTTATTAACCTTAATTAAATAACAAATTAGATATATAATTTTTTAACATTTTAAGTTCAAACAACTCTGTTTTGTCATAGAAGTACAAAGTAACTAGATTACACACATTCAAAATACCGTATGTTATTTAATCCTAGAAATATTTTACGTAATTTTTGCACGTTCATCTTTAACTACTTGCTCACAATTTTATTTTGCCGCCCGCGTGGCGAGATTAAAACTGTGATAACCATAAAAATGGTTGGGTCAACCTTAAAAGCTAGACATATGCTGTCGCGGACTTTTATTTAGAACTTTTAGATGGGAAACAATTTTGTAATACATGATTTTTGTATAACTATTACCGTTTTCTCAGCGCACGCAAGGAAAGCTTTAAATTTTGCCGTTTTCGTCCTATTTTTTATTGCTGCTCCTCTCCAATTCATCTTAGCGTATTGTTATAATTATTTTTTGCTGCTAGCGAAATAGTCAATATAAGAATGTAACCCACGAAAACAAGAGAGTGATTATTGTTGATACCCTTTGTACAAAACTCCCCAAACCCTGGTCCTCTGAATTAAACACTTCACTTTTCATTAAGAACTTGATTCGGTATCTATATAACTATATATAACTGTATGTATAGGGTTGAACAGGGTTGAATGGCGCCAGTGGAAAATACGTTCGACCATATACTTTTACAAAACACTCTCTTTAGCGCGTCACAATATACCACTAGCGCCATCTATCGACATTAGCGAACATCACAAATAATTTATATTCGTTTAAACACCCTTAATATGTAAAAATACATCATTTAGAATCAGTGCGCATCAATTCATCAATCATTTAAAATCAGTGTTCAATAAATCGTGCAATTTTTCAGAGAACATCAGTGACAGTATTTTCAATTAAATATTGAATTTTACAGTCATGTTATTTGCTAATATTTAGCTATCTATGGTATTTTAATATGTTATTTACATTTAATTCAGGTTTGTTAGTCTCAAATATATTTCTAAACACATCAAATGTCTAATTTAAATTCTCATATTAGTAAAATGTGTAATTTGTTCTTATACGCCGTGTGGTATCCGGCTGAATAGAATAGTACCACCCTCATTTCTTACCGAGGTGTCGTAAAAGGCGACTAAGGTAAGTCGACCCGCCGTGTGGTATCCGGCTGAGTAGAATAGACCGCCCTCATTTCTTACCGAGGTGTCGTAAAAGGCGACTAAGGTAAGTTGACCCACCGTGTGGTATCCGGTTGAGTAAAATAGACCACCCTCTTTCTTACCGAGTCGTAAAATACGACTAAGGTATGTTGACGTCAGGCAAGCGGCCGGTCGTAAAATACGTCGGCACAACATGTTTGTAACATGTTGTGCCGACCCCACTTAGAGTGGGATAAGGGCAGGAGGATGATGTGTAATTTGTTCTTATAAATTGTTCTTTAACCCGAAATATACATCTATTAGGAAACAAATTCTCACTACTTATAGACCTTCAGCAGTACGTTTTTCCATCCCATATAGCCCATTTAAGTTTAGACCTGTTGACCACTACAACTGTTCCAAGACAGAATAGACGCAATTGACGTAGTAAATTAAAATAAGTTGGAGCGTCTATTATTCGAACAAATTAATTAATTTATTAGTTAATTAAAAGCTTTTTTCAACTTGCAATGTATGTGAAGGTGGAATTTTGAAAATTAAATGACCTTTCCGAGGTCCGATTGAGCTTAAATTTTATATATTGGTCCAGTCGCGATGACAATGCATGTTTATGATAAGAATAACCTAATGGCATAATAGGATTGGTTCCAGACGATGGAACTCTTCAATGGTTAACAGTAAGTACATGAAATTATTTTAAAAGCTTTTTTTACTTAGCTAGTTTAATGATCAAACTATAGCAATAAAAATAACATTAACTTATTATGATTTTGACATATACAATTACAAGAAAGAAATATAAGTTCTACTAAGCGGTAAGGAAAAGTATGAATCGAAATTGATAGTGGCAGATCATGTCAAACAGACTCTCTTTTTTAATTCCTTCATGTATGACTTAAATCTAAAATAATTTATTTAAATTAAATCTCTAGTTAATGTGATAGATACTTGCTTTTATTAGGTGTTTTGTAAAGTTGAGTTATTATTTCATCATCCTCCTGCCCTTATCCTACTCTAAGTGGGGTCGGCACAACCTGTTATAAACATGTTGTTACATGATTTAGATGCGTTCTTACGACCGGCCGCCTGCCTTACATCAACTTACCTTAGTCTTATTTTTCGACACCTCGGTAAGAAAGAGGGTGGTCTATTCTACTAAACCGGATACCACACGGTAGGTCAACTTACCTTAGTCGCCTTTTACGACACCTCGGTAAGAAAAGAGGGTGGTATTATTCTACTCAGCCGGATACCACACGGCTATAAGTTGAGTTATTACTTAACATAATAAATTGAACAATGTAGTTGTATTCACGTTTACAGCGTGTCATTGCATAGGAAAACAACAAACAAAACATTGTTTTCTTTACTCATGTAAATGTAAAAACATTTATATGTTTTTTACATTTACATGAGTAAAGAAAACAATTATTAATAACATCTATAAGGGTGTGAAATGAAAGTTAAAAGCGATTCCGTAATTTTATATTACCTGTTATGAATTAAAGTTATTTCTTTGCTCATCATAACATACTTCAAATGGTAAACAATTAACTAAAAACCATATAGAGATATGGTTTGGTACAAAATAAATAAAGACGGTTTTGTATTATGAATTTCAGAAAGTTACGCTAAATTGTATAAAATATATTTTATGGCACTTAACTCCATAAGCCTTAATATGGATTTAACAAAGAGATAAAAAATGCAAATTATTGAATCTATAAATCGATACTTTGCATTATTATATTTCTTGTTTACTAATTGAAATTATATAACGATAAAAAGCAAGGCTTTATATATGCTTTTAAACACATACAAAAAGTAAAACGTTTCGCAAAACGCTTACAAACAAACTTATTCCGTTGATTATAGCAAAATGGTCTTTACCTTTTTTATCTTTTAATATATCAATTGAAATTTAAATTTAAAAGCCTTTTATCCGTTTTGACACTTCGGTTAATTGCTTCGTCAGGTGACAAGAGCGCTGGCTCCTTTTTCGGTCACAGAATCAGCTTAGCGATTCCGCGCGGAAACGCTGCCATCATTCTTGGTACCATTCCACGTGAGCTTGATTTGTATAGTCCTAGCGTTTTAGTAATGTTTGATAGATATAACTTGTAAATTGCTGTATATAAAAAAAAATAATTGGTCGAAAACCTATACCTATACCGATGTACCTTTGAAAAGATGAACGATACAAGATATTAATAAAGACAATAATAAACTTGTCGCTGTCGCACTCGCAGTGTGCAGTTGACCTAAATAATTCAGAGTTCACACGTACGTTTTAATATAACATTTGAATGCGAGACTTGGACCTCCATTTTTAAATTGTCTACCGCTGGGCACCATGTTAAATACCACCATATAAACGACGGTTTCTGATAGTTAATGAGTAACTTATCGTTTTGGATTTGCATCGAAAAGATGGCTACAATTTAATTTGTATATGTTCGAATCTGATATAGTCGAATTGTAGTTCTGTTTCTTTAGTTCATTAGCGTTGGAATTTTGGAAAAGTGGAATTGGCGATTCAAAAGCACTTGTTTAGAAGCTTAACTGAATAAAGAATTGATTTGATTTGTTTTTTGAAATTAAATAATTATTTATAGAGTTACAGGGTAAAAACACTTACATAATTGAGGGCGCATCGCTCAGCGGGCGATGGAGCGAGCTATGCTCGGAGTTTCTCTACGTGATCAAATCAGAAATGAGGAGATCCGTAGAAGAACCAGAGTCACCGACATAGCTCAGCGGGTCGCGAAGCTGAAGTGGCGATGGGCGGGGCACATAGTGCGGAGAACCGATGGACGTTGGGGTCTCAAAGTGTTGGAATGGCGACCCCGCATCGGAAAGCGTAGTGTCGGAAGACCCCCTGCTAGATGGACAGACGACCTCAAAAGGGTCGCGGGGAGCCGCTGGATACAAGCGGCACAAAATCGTGTGTTCTGGAGATCCCATGAGGAGACCTATGTCCAGCAGTGGACGTCCATCGGTTGAAGAAGAAGAAGAAGAAGAAGATAATCTTATAATTTCTCTGGGGATATTCTCGTTGTTTCCCTTCACACAAAAGCGTGTGACAAATTGCAATTATATATTAGAGACATCAGTTTTAATAGACAAACTCATTGGTTGCCCGGGGTTTGATCTCCTGACCTCCTTAAAATAGTCGCATAGTCTCAGCAATGGGCTATCACAGCTTGTTCTAAAGTAAAAGTGCGAAAATCATACATACAACAAGAATCTATTACCAGACTTTATAGTGATAACTTTATGGGATATAATGGGATATCCCATTGTATATCCCATAAAGTTAGCACTGCCATAGTAGCACGTGACGGTTACAGGCTCGTAAATCATGTGGTGCCATTCACCACATAAACCAGGGGTTTATCTCGCCATTAAATAAGTTAATAAAACTTTAGTACAGATCAACGGCAATTTTACAGTGTGTTTCGAATTGGGAATAGCAAGGATTTATAAGGTATTAATAGGCATTTAGTCTAGAAAGTTGAAAGTGGAATATAAATACATATATATGCTAATATTGATGTGAAAGTTTGTCTGTCATGCTTTTACAGCAAAGCCACTGGACCAAACGAAATTCAAATTCAAAATATACTTAATTCAAATAAACTTATAAACAAGTGCGTTTGAATCGTCAACTCTACTGTTGGTTTGGAAAGCTGTTCCTACCAAGAAGAGCCAGCAGTACATACATCAGAAAGAACGCGACGATTATTGGGTAAAAAGATTTTTGAGTTTGCCCTCATCCTCAGTTTAAAATTCTATGATGTCCATGTTTTGTGATGCATAAGTTTTTGCGAATCCTGCATGCACAATATATGAGACGGATAGGAGACTCTACCATTTTTTTTCATCCTCCTGCTCTTATCCCACTCTAAGTGGGGTTGGCATAGCATGTTATAAACATGCTGTCACATGACTTGGCTGCATTTTTACGACCGGCCGCCTGCCTGACGTCAACTTAACTTAGTCGTATTTTACAACACCTCGGTAAGAAAGAGGGTGGTCTATTTCACTAAACTGGATACCACACGGTGGGTCAACTTACCTTAGTCGCCTTTTACGACACCTCGGTAAGAAATGAGGTTGGTCCATTCTACTCAGCCGGATACCACACGGCGAGTCGACTTACCTTAGTCGCCTTTTACGACACCTCAGTAAGAAATGAGGGTGGTACTATTCTATTCAGCCGGATACCACACGGCGTATTCTACCATTTTTTTTATCAGGAATAAACCCCTTATGGGTCGTCATCGCCCGAGGGGGACGATCGGCAGGTATGTTAAACCTTAAGTAAAACAATCTGAGTGCTACACCACGCTGCTGGTGGCGGGGACAGGGTACCGTTGTAAATATTGGCCCCATCCCTGCCAGCAGCAACTGTGAATACCAGAGTGCGCCACCTATGGGTCACGTCCTCTCAAGACAGTGGCCCCTTCCTCCACACGACGGTTCATCGGGAGCACCAGATGCATCACTTTGAGGACCTTGACCGGTGCGGACCCATAATGGGTTTTCTAGACATAAAAAAACGTGCCTGAAGATTATCTCGCCTATAAACTCTGTGTGACCAACGCTTTATTCAACACATATTTTCTGGACGTGTTGCACGGACACACTATCACGTTTCATTACTTGAACTTGGTACCAATTGTTGTCTGATAATTGAATATTGTTCGCGCCATTGCATTGTCTGCGTAATTGACTTGTCATACGACTCACGTGGTCATTACCACTCGGTGATTTATATGTTTTAACTGATTTATAGAATTAGGCTTTACTTTGCGGAGGTCCATAATACAAAAGTAATGAGAATATTACTTTGCTATAATCCGCGATAAAAGAAAATATATGTAATGCTAAATGTAGAGTGTACTATTCGTTCTCATACCTGATACATGCGATTTTGTCGTGGAGATTGTGGTGGTGAATGTGTGCAGTGCTTGTGTATTGTTGTGCCATCGGTGTCGGGTAGTGCATGAGTTCTTACAAATTCTGCATGTATCAGGTATGAGAACGAATAGTACACTCTACATTTAGCATTACATATACTTCCTTTTATCGCGGATTATAGCAAAATAATATTCTCATTACTTTTGTTTTTATGTTTTAACTGATTTATAGAAGCAGGCGTCACTGCGAAATTCCACAGTACTGATATACAGATATAATATCCTCCTGCCCTTATACCACTCTAAGTGGGGTCGGCACAACATAAACATGCTGTAACATGATTTGGCTGCGTTTTTAAGACCGGCCGCCTGCCTGATGTCAACTTACCTTGGTCGTATTTTACGAAACCTCGGTAAGGAATGACGGTGGTACTATTCTACTTAGCCGGATACCACACAGCTAAAGTACTGATATATAAAATTACTATAAAATTATTGAGTCTATGTGCTAAGTGTACCAAGCAGGCAACAATCACATACCACATATATGCAGGACAAGCCGCCAACACCAATACTCCATACAAAGCACTACACACACTCACTACCATAACCTCTACGATAGTTTTACGTTTCGCTTCGCAACCGAAACATCATCAGGAGGATAGGCTCCTCGAACAAAATCGTAATGCTTATGCGTAATGCGTAATCCTTAATAAATACTCTAGTAACATAAAAGTAATAATAAAATTATTTTGCTATAATCCGTGATGAAGCTCGCATAAATCATTCATCGCGGATTATAGCAAAATAATTTTATTATTACTTTTATATTATGGATCTCCGCAAAGTAACGCCTAATTCTATAAACTCTACTAATACTTTGTTGTTCATCCTACTCTTTATGAATAACATTAGACCTGCGTGAATAACATACATAGAGCTGTTATGGAGAATGCTTTTATACTCGAGGAAGGTCATAGAAGTCTTGTCTTTCAATAGCCATGGTATGTTATATCTGTAGGGCAATAGAAAACTTATAATATAAAAGATAAAAGAAAGTTAAATCTGATAGTGGAATTCCGCAAAGTCACTCACGCTTTTATAAACTATTTTTATACGTACTTCAGATATTAATACAAATATTTATATTTCCCAGAATATCCGATTAAGTAAATCATAGGCGATAAGATTGTATTTTGAGTTTTATGAGAGCTGTTCAATTATATAATAAAGATTAAATACTGCGTCGATTTGCTACGGCGCCTGAGCGTCCAGAGATATTAAAATTAAATTAAACATATTAAACATATTGTTTTCCTTAGTTTGATAAACAAATTATTATTCTTTCTAAGTATAATATAATACAAACCTTTAAACACATTTCCATGAGTTCAAACAAGCAAATGCAAAAACACTTTCTAACAACTCTTATGGAAGACAATGTACATGATAAGAAAGCTTGATTTAAGTTGTTTGCTAAGTTTCGGATTAAGTTATAATATTTTGGTTATCTCTGAACGGTTTAAAAAGCTCGATAACTCATAATAACAGATATTTCTGAGTAAAACAACCGTTAAGAGGCAGCACATTATTCAGAATTTAGTTTTTTTTTCTATATCTTTGTGTCTAACTTTGTATTTATACTAAGTGAATACTATAGTTTCCGTTTATAATTTTTTTTTCAGTATATATAGTGCGATACTGTCCCGTATAAATTTTCATTAATTCTTTCGTTTAAATCGGGGATTTAATTCGTTTATTGTACCCCTTAGTCATTCGAAGATTCCAAAACAAAACATCAAAAATAATACTTTTAACAACAAATGGCGCCTCAGTGTTGCTGGTTGTGTTAATAGAAAATTCCCATAAAATTAAAAAGATTTCATTTAATTATTAGAATTTATCCAACAGTTAATAATGAAATAACATTTTTATACAATCATTAAGAATATTTTAAATACCATGCCGTGTGGTATCCGGCTGAGAAGAATAGTACCACCCTCTTTTCTTACCGAGGTGTCGTAAAAGGCGACTAAGGTAAATCGACCCGCCGTGTGGTATCCGGCTGAGTAGAATAGACAACCCTCATTTCTTACCGCGATGTCGTAAAAGGCGACTAAGGTAAGTTGACCCACCGTGTGGTATCCGGTTTAGTAGAATAGACCACCCTCTTTCTTACCGAGGTGTCGTGAAATACGACAGAGGTAAGTTGACGTCAGGCAGGCGGCTGGTCGTAAAAACGCAGCCAAATCACGTTACAGCATGTTTATAACATGTTGTGCCGACCCCACTTAGAGTTGGATAAGGGCAGGAAGATGATGATGAAGAATATTTTAAATACCCTTTTTAATAGAGATTAACTTTATATTTATGTCGCTAATAGTGTTCTTTGTCTTTTTTATCATGAAATGTTATACATACTCAATAAATATTATATAAACTGTTCTCACAGACAAAACTGTAGACAGTTTAATGTAAATGGATAGTGTTAATGGTCGGTCTATAAAGAATATCACATTAAAAGGATTACCGAAACAGAAGCCGGCACTTGTCGTAATGGACTGCGAAAAGCGTTGCAACAGAGCCGAAACACTTCAGATAAAGATGAAAGCTGACTTTTAGCTCGTTACAGAACTGGTGCGAGCGTGGTTATGTATTGAATACAGGGTATTAATTTTTTTTAATGCCTATAGTTAATTGACCAAATTAAGCCGTGTCGTATCTGGCTGAGTAGAATAGACCACCCTGATTTCTTACCGAGGTGTCGTAAGAGGTGACTAAGGTAATTTTACCCACTGTGTGGTATCCGGTTGGGTAGGATAGACCACCCTCTTTCTTACTGAGGTATCGTAAGAGGCGACTAAGTTAAGCTGGCCCACTGTGTAGTATCCGGTTAAGTAAGGCGACCCGCAGTCAGGTATACGGCTGAGTAGAATAGACCACCCTCATTTTTAACGAGGTGTCGTAAATGGCAACTAAGGTAAGTCGACCAGCCGTTAGGTATCCGGCTGCGTAGAATAGACTATCCTCATTTCTTACCGAGGTGTCGTAAGAGGCGGTTAAGGTAAATCGACCCGCTGTGAGGTATCCGGTCAAGTAGATTAGACCACCCTTTTTGTTACCGAGGTATCGTAAAGGCGACTGAGGTAAGTTGACCGACTGTGTGGTATCCAGTTAAGTAAGATAAACCACCCTCTTTCTTCATCTTAGCGTGATGTTATATAGTATATAGCCTTCCTCGATAAATTAACTATCTTATACTCAAAGAGTTTTTCAAATCGGTCCACTAGTTCCTGAGATTTGCGCGTTCAATCAAACAAACTCTTCAGCTTTATATATTAGTATAAATTACGTAGGTACTATCTGTTAGGAAAAACCTTACGATAATCCGTTTAGTAAATTTAAAGAACATCGATTACATACAGACAGACAACTTTCGGGATTTTGTTTTATAAAATGAAATTGAATCTTATGAAAAGAGCACTTTCGAGTTTCTTACTGATTCTTCTTGATAGGAGCAGCTTTCCAAACCAGAAGTAAAGTTGACGATTCAAAAGCACTTATTTACAAGTTTGAATAAAGAATAAAAGGAAATGCAACTATACATGAGGCAGAATAACAGAAGGTCTACAATATAAATCATTAAATTGTCAGAGACAATCACAATAAAAGGGATTATAGTAATCCCACGCTTCTGTCGGCTATTGTTATACGATGGCCACTCAATTATACATATCGCTATATAAGATGCTGAATATCGTAGATAATAATCTACTGGCAGTGGGCGTGATTTATTTTGATGTTTATTACTGTGTAACATGATTGACGTCATGCGACAATATTGATTGTAACAATGATTTATGTGCTAAAAAGGTAAAATCTGCGACGTTGTTTACATATACACCACTCGTTACAGAAGTATGAACAGATATGGAAAATAAAAAGATAAGGTGATCTTTTTGGTGAATTTTAGCTTTGCCATTACAGCAGTTTAAAAACACTATTAATAAAAGGCTAACACAGAACGCCTAGTAGGCTGTACTATTGAGGAATACTTGGATGATAAAAATGCGTGGATGTAGCTACTCTTCGACCCTATACAAGACAGTAATAACTAATGTAACTAATAATAAGAATTATATTCTTAAAAGAGCAACCGCCGTGCTTCTTGTTGGCTCTTCTCGGTAACAGCTTTCCGAACCAGCAGTAGAGTTGACGATTAAAAAGCACTTGTTTACAAGTTTATTTGAATAAAGAATATTTTTAATTCAAATTTGAATTTTGTTATACAAAATAGTTAAATTGTAAAACTACAAAATTTAGTGACTAAAGTAAAAAAAAACAAGCTCATCTTTTGTTATATAAAACAATCAAGACGCAAATCTACAAAATTCATGGCATTAACTAGAAATACCACCTCTGGAACAGATCATCAATCTTGTTTTAACTACTGGTTTGGCTGAAACATATGCCATAATAAAGTATGATATGAAAGTGATATACAACACTCTTGAGTACTAGGGTAGAATGTTGTTGTATATAACAATAATGGTGTTATACAAGCACTTAAACCTTTAAATACCTCCTCGGTAAAAGATTGGATGCAGTTACTTCTTACTGAATTTCTGATCACTACTGTGATGAAAGTAAATAAAATCCGATATAGCTGATGGACCACTTACCGAAATACGCAGTGTTGCTGATGCTACCAAGTGGATATAAGACAAAAAATCACAGGTAGCGACGCAGAAATTTCTAGAAAAGCTTTTATTGAGTTCATTTGACGTCGACAGATATGATTTAAATTTTATGTCCTAAAATATATATACTCAGACACAGAAAACAATATAAAGCCTTCAGAATAAAAATAAATAATCAGAAAAACTTTTATTATTTTACTAGTCACTCCCGTAGCTCATGTATTCAATTGTAAAAATGATTTAGATCCTTTAAACGTGAATTGACACGTAGATACCTTAAAAAAGAGTTCTTTAGGGTACTCCTATGTCACCATTTTTATACATGTTTTATATTAACGACCTATCAAAACATATGCTTGAGTGCACACAATCTTTGGCCACCGAATTAAATTCAAACGTCACTTAATCCTCGCGAAGTTAATAACTTAGGGATCTTGATGGGCAGATCCGAGTGGCGTTAATAATTGTACGTCAAACATGCTCCTGATGATACTTATCTCGCTGAGTTAAAAAGTAATCCGATTTTGATTTAAGTGGTTGGTTTGAATAAGTGCAATTTCATTTTTGAGCTTATTTATTTTTATGTTGTGGGTGTGTGGTTCAATGGGGGATTCATTTCGCTTATCATTTCGTTTCCATCGATATTTAACATTTTAACAGTATATGGAACTTTATTTAAATACAACATAAGTTGAATAATTTTAAATATAAACGATAAAGCGTTAATTTCTCATAGACTTCGATATAATTGAATTAGATAGATCTCGATGATTATAATATAAATATAAATATGAAGCTATAAACAAGTCTAATATAAGAAAAAAAACCGCATTTTTCCATTTGGAACCGGAAAATACAGAACGTAATTGAGGATGGATCAAAATTTAGTTTGACGCAAAGGTAATGACTATATGGAGATAATCTTTTAAGTCATGCTGTGTTAAAAGTTGACTCACAACAAAGTAAGTAATTTTCAACAATAATTCAATGGCAAGCATAATTTCGATTTTCAACGTTAGGTCATTTCTATTGTGTTCTAGTGTTAATAGTTTATACCTAGTGGAAACATTCACAAACAATGCGACGTAAAATGCAAATCTGTTGTTGATTTACCAGTAAAAGTTAGCTCGTCAATTAAAACATAGTTGTAAGTTTCAGTCATGCGTAGAATAAATATTGTACCAAGTTTATAACTCAATAGATTGTCATAGACTGTTAAAGCCAAGTTCAAAATAGCGCTGGTCAAATAATATTTTATCAAAAATATTTTTTTTTTCAATTTAAAAAAAACGGTCTGTTACTATTTGGAGAGGCAAGACTCAAAACGCTGCTCCAATGCGGATTGATAGGTTACAAATAACTCCAGTATTCTCTAGACATATGCAGATTTCTTTAATATATTTTACTTTTAACAGGGTGTGATAAATTGTGATTATTAATTAAACTCATTGGTTTGAACCTGTGATCCTCAAAAAAGTTGCAGGGTCACAGCTCATCTCACTCTTCTCTTATTTCTTATCTTCTTTTCTCCTGTTAAAAGTGCAAGTAAGCCAGTAGGGCCGCACCATGACTTAGTGTAACGTGTATTAAAGGACTGTGACTAGTAAACAGGAGTTCAAAAGTGTGGGGAATGACTTTAAGCGATCTACGTCAGAAAACTAGGAACTCGTCTTCGCCAGGTAAAACACTGTGTGTGTATTATGTGTGTTTGTGTACAAGTACATAAAATTAAAGACCCAACTAACTTTAGTATGGTCTTTATTAGTTTTGATAAATGGATTCGTAGGATTGCTTTTGTTTTTGGCTTCTCATTTCCGCAATCCATACTAGACCAGTCTACAGACAGGTTTAAATTAAGTATAAGAGATATGCTTATGCGTAAAGCATAACAAAATTAAAGATTATTTGGATGATAAAAAAGCCTGGATTTGCAAATCCTTTCAGCTTCATACAAGACCGGTTCAATAATGTAAAATTGAAAATGTTTAAAAGATTGACCGCCGAGTTTCTTTCTGGTTCTTCAGTAAGAGCAACATTCCGAACGAGTTGTAGCTTCATTAATCATATTGATCCTTGACGATTTAAAAGTACTTGAGTTTATTTGAATAAAGAATTTAGATTTGATTTATAAATGCGATTTCAAAAAGAGCTTAAAAGTTAAAAAAAAATCTTTGAAAAATTGAAAAGCTTTTGTTATACTTTAGGAATGACAAGTTCATGAAACTTCACGGTATTCCAAATTATACGTGCTACGTATTATTTTAACTAACGGATAATACAAGTATGTGAGTCATCTATTAAATATCCAAACATTGTCCGGCGACATTGAGTTATGTGTATCGGGATTAATCGAGAATATATGCCCTTTATCTCATTTCCTTACCGCCCTGTATAGGGCTGGCACTAGTTCTAATTTTAGGTTTTTTAAATTTTGTAATACTTTTGTATTTAACTTAAGTAATTTATTTCCTTTATAATTTTCCATTTGCATAATACTAAAATAATGATAATATTAACTGACTAAATGTAATTTGTAATAAGAATTATATTTTGAAAGGAGCAACCGCCGAGTTTCTTGTTAGGAACAGCTTTCCGAATCAGCAATTGAATTGACGATTCAAAATCACTTGTTTACATGAACAAATAATATTTTAAATATACTATGAGTTTTATGCATGCACGAGTCTATCTCTTAATGATGACGGTTACGAGCAAAATGATTATTTAAATTGCTCTAGTGAATATGTGCAGTTCTGTGGTAGTGGTCTTCCTGAATCCTTCTTTAATCTTAAATTAAAAAACATTAAGGACAAGCATATATATTATTATTAGAAAATCTGATAAAGCCTTTCGAAAATATGCCGCCCTGATTCAAACTACAAATAAGATTTGTTTATATCGCCAAAACAAAACAATGAAGTAGCAAAGGTTACGACGGCTGGCTATAAAAGAAAGATAATTTTATAAAGATTATAATTTATTTCGAAATAATCAAGGCACGTTTTCTTTATCTAAATCGTCAGCGAAATGCCGTAAACGTAATTTTCGTGATATCATATTAATTATTGAATCTACACGGTTCGTAAATTATTGTAGCCAATAAATATGATAAATATAATCTGCTTCAAAAGTTAAGCTTTGATGACTAAACCCATAAGGGTCGTGGAGTCTAACCTCGGCAAGCATGTAAATTTTCTATAAAACCTTATGTGTTATTAATATTCATTATTTCTATACTAAATAAACAAGAAGCTCATACTATACAGTGGCGTGTACGTGAAATGGTCGCTAAATTGCTATAATTGCTAAATCGATACTAAGAGTGCTAAATAATATATCTCTCATATTAATAGTTCGTTAAAACAAACCAGATGGCGCTCACTGTTGTTAAGCGCTATTGATATGCCATCGGCTTATACATAAGCTGAAAAATAAAATAAACGGTATCTATGCACAATCTTACTAAGTAGTAACCTAGGTAAGTATTCTTATAGTATCATCCCTGTTCGACCCTTGACAAAGTGCGAAAAATACAGTTTTATTAACTATAATTTCCATAGTCGATAAATTGGTCAATTACGGATGTAAATTTATATAGAAATAAGGTATAAGTGCCTACAAAAATTCACTCTATCTGCTTTAAATGTTATGTTGAAATAAATCATTTCTGAGAAAATTTAATTTCTATCGAGCGACAACCCTGGCCGAAAGTCGCGCTATGAATCAATAAGCGTACATCAGAGCTTAAGTAAACATTGAATTATGTTCAAACGCTAAGGTAGTGGACCTTAGCCGAGATATCTTTATTATAATTTATTTCCATTAATATCGACGCACGCCCTCTTTCGACGGTAATGAGAGAAAGCGACATTTGTCCATGTAAATATACCTACTTGTGTGACCTTAATTAGTTACAATCAAGACAGTGAAACAATGTGTAAGCAGATATATGATCACCGTTAATACGGAATAAGTTATGATTATAAGGCGGTTTGAAAAATGACTACTAATATTTTGAATATGGGAAAAGATAACCTTTCTTTTTTTTAATAAATGGGACACTTACACACACGGACCGTCTCTAAAGTAAGTAACTCAATACGTGTTATGGCTGGAGACGACTGGTGAAATATAATTTTATTATTATTATATCATCCTGTCCTTATCCCACTCTAAGTGGGGTCGGCACAACATGTTTTTCTCATCCATTCTGTCCTATACTTCGTCAACTCTGGCGCCACTCCTTTTATATGCATATCATACTTCACACAATCCAACCATCTCTTTTTAGGCCTCCCTCTAGGCACATATCCATCCACATTTAAATTTAACACACGTTTGGTCACATGATTTTCATCCCTCCTCATTACATGTCCATACCATCTCAATCTTGCACTTCTCGACTTTTCTATAATGGGCGCAACTTTCAGACTTCCCCTAATATACTCGTTTCGTATTTTATCCAGTTTTGTCACACCACACATCCACCTTAACATTCTCATCTCATTTGCATGTACTCTTCTTTCATCCCTCCTTTTCATTGCCCAACATTCTGATCCATACAATACGACAGGTCTTATGACTGCTTTATAAATTTTTCCCTTAACTTTAAGGGGCATTCGAGGGTCACATATTGTGCCTGAGACCTGCCGCCACTTCATCCATCCTGCATTCATTCTTTTACCCACATCTCGATCTATTTCACCGTCGTTTTGAAAAAGCGAACCAAGGTACCGAAAATAGGAGCAGACTGGCAAAATGTTCCCATCCAAACCGATCGGGGAGAAATTGGAGGTCCCACTAAAGTTATTAAATTTTATTATTATTATTTTATACAAATATGTACCAAGGCTCGAAGAACTGCTTCTAAAGAAAAGCTGAACTCGAAGAAATGTTGTCGCGGACTTTTATTTAGAACTTTTAGAGGGGAAAAATTATGTGATACATGATTTTTGAATAACTATCACCATTTACTCAGCGCACGCATGGAAAGCTTTGAATTCTCTAGAGAATTCTGGGGATATGTGTAACCTACCAATCCGCATTGGAGCAGCGTGGTAGGTCTTAGCTCCAATCCTTCTCTCCAAAAAAAAAAAAACGGAGAGAAGAGGCCTATGCCCAGCAGTGGGATAGTAACAGGCCGTTACTTAATTTTTATATATAAAGATTTAATTGAAGTAATAAAGGCCACAAATATGCAACTTAACAGTCAGGTGTGATAACTTAACGCCACTTTTAAAGGGTATTTATTATTGTCGGAGCATAAATTGATTTATAAGACAGTGCAATCTGTAGAGGTTTGATGTTCAACGCGGGCCCTTTCAAGGATTAAGAGCTAAGCTCTGCGAATTGTTTTTATTTTTCGCAAGCCAAAGAAATTAATTTGACTGTCAATGTTGGTAAATAATAATGCGTTAAGTCCAGCGATGGATTAAATCCTTGAACTGTATCAATAATAAATAAATAAATATATATAGGACACTTTACACACACGGTCGTCCGTCCCCAAAGTAAGTAACTTAATACTTGTGTTATGGTAGACAGACAACTGGTGAATATATACTTATATATTTTTTAAATACATACTTAAATACAAATATACACCCAGGCTCAAAGACTGACATATTCATTTTAAAGAAAATGTTGGTCCTCGGCGGGAATCGAACCCGCGACCCGTGGAGCCGAACGCAGGGTCACTACCCACTGCTCCAACGAGCCAGTCAATATATATCAATATATTTTTTAACTACTTTTTCGCGATAGGTACGTTTCTGATTTTTTTAATTTGTAATTTTTATATAATTTTTAATAGGTATATAGAATAATAAAAATAATATATAAACAAAAATGTACAGGTTATGTCTATCTTAACCCAATTTAATTAAGTTAAGAGTACGTTTCTCTAAAACAAAATTAAAGTCATAAAATATTGACAAAATGATTTACATTTCGTTAATGCTATCTTGTTCAAGTTTTAATCATAATCAAATCTGAGCGTCTAGGTTATGTATTCGTATTTAATTATTTATAGTACTTAAAGATATTTGTATAAATCTTAGAAATCCACATTCATATAATAAATAGGAAAGTGTGTAACGATTTTATGGCTAGTACACTGGAGCAATTATTATGAAATTAAAGCTTATTTACCGGACTAGCATGTAGAATACAAAATTATGTTTTTTTAGAAGGTCAAAATTGGGACCCCATGGTGGTATATCCCACCCTGAAGATACGCACGAGGGTTTAACAAACCAATTTAGCAGTTAACCATAGAAGTACTAAAGATCATGAATGAGCGTTGTTTACACCACATTTAACCAATAAACTGTTGACAGAGCCGCTTCCCGAAATTCAAAAGGGACCGTGTCGTACCAATATTTGGTAAAACCTTTGACAAACAACTGCACTCAATGGGGCATGTAAAACATTTGCCCAACACCTTGCGGTTGGTTCGGAGATCGATTTCCTGTTGACAGGCGATAAGGGCTTCAACAAACATTGTATGGAATGTTAACACATTGGACACCCGCATCATTGCTTTCTATGATGTAAAGCTCCATTCACACGATGTAAACGGCAGAGCTAACAGCACAAAGTTATTAGTGCCTGGTTGACAGAGCCTTGGTAGGTAATAAAAAAAAAAAAATAATAATAAAAATTAGGTTGGAGCTCGAACCTAGATATTTTCATATCTCGCAACCACCCGTTCACCGAATAAGCTACACTTACATACAGCTACACTTATCGCCGCCCGACGGGGACAGGCGGCGGTTATGTCCAACTCGCACCGACTAAAACGACCAGTGTGCTCCACCACGCTGCCGATGGCAAAGACAGGGTACCATTGTACATATTGCCCCCATCCCCGCAGACAGCTCTGATCCAAGAGAACACACACCTCTGGGTAGGGGCCCCTCGAGAGAGAAGCCCCCCTCCGCTAACCGGTGCATCGGGAGCACCAGATGCACCGAATGCCACCAGATGCACCGGGACCTGTAAGCCAGACGTCCGATATACCCTGTTCGGAACGTACTAAGGTCCCCTGACAGGTCGGCAGACGATGGGCTTAGGCAAGTGGCCACCACCTGGACGAATTTTTTTGTTATATAAAAAAAACCTAGCTAGATCGATTTCCAAAACCCCCTATATGCTGAATTTCATCAATATCGTTGGAGTAGTTTCCGAGATTCCGAAAATATAATTATTTACATACAAGATTAACTCATTTAAATATTAAAGATATTCGAAATTCAAATTCAAAATTGTTTGATGAAATTGCCCCTAACATTAACATAGTGCATAAAAGAACACTTTACGCCCCTAGGTGCTCCTCTTTTAGATGAAGCCATACAACCTTCTCTAGAGAGTAAAGTTAAAATGTTTTCAGATAATAAAGACAAATTGGGGACAAATTGGATATTAATTGTATATTTTTGCTTTAAATAAAAAAAAATGAATAAAAAGTTACAATAAAATTATTTTGCTGTAATCCGCGTTTGTTAAGAGATTATATGTAATACTAAGTGAAGCAGGCAACAATCACATACTCCATACATGCAGGACAATTCATCACACATATCACAAAACGCCGCCAACACTAACAATACACACACTCACTACCACAACTTCACAAGATCGTTTAGACCCGAAACCAAAGCATCATCAGAAAGATATGCTAAATGAAAAATGCGTAAATCATTATGATTTAAATTTACGATGCAGAGTAACGCCTACTTCTACAAATGACTGTGTTGTTGTAGTAATGAATATCCGTTTTCATACCTGATACATGCAGGATTCATAAAATCCATTCACAAACCTCCACCACTTCACAAAATCACATCAATTCACAAAATCGCATCAATTCACAAAATCGCATCAATTCACAAAATCGCATATTAACTTTGCGTAGTAGTGAACTATATCTACTCGGTTGTGGGACGAAATGAATGTTGAGTTTGTTATAGTGAATGTGTGCAGGGCTTGTGTATTGTGGTGGTGGTGGAGGTTTGTGAATCTGTTTTATGTTGTTTTATAACTATGCTATTAGATTGACAAAATCATCAAAATTCTGAGCAATAGTTAACTAATAAAATAAGCTATTAGCCATATTTTCATTATTTTCATCTTGTGCCCAAAATTGTATGAAAGTCTATCAGAAAGTGTATCTGGATAAGCCAAGAAAGTGTAACAGACAGATTTCCCCATTTATATTACTATGGCTATTACTGATGTGTGTGTCGAATTGTGTGTGTGGGTGTGTCAAGTTGTACGGAACAATAAGCGATATTTTTAGTGTTATCTATGGAATGTCTTTATCTTTAAACATTACAATAATCAGATCAGGTATGGCCAATTGAGAATTAATCTTTATCTATTTATTAAAGTACGTCCTCAGTGGAAAATTTCGAGAAAATTGTTAGAAAAAATTAAAAATTCTAAAAAATTTTCGCGTAGTTTCTTCGAGCTAGTACTTAGACGAAATGTAATATATTTTTCACACACTCTCACGCACTCACGCACATTTAAATTGTGTGTGCTACAACAAATCAAACACACACACACACATAATATTCTCATGCCCTTACCCTAACATGTTGTGCCCCACTTAGTGGGGCACAACATGTTATAAACATGCTGTAACATGATTTGGCTGCGTTTTTACGACCGGCCGCCTGCCTGACGTCAATTAACCTTAGTCGTATTTTACAACACCTTGGTAAGAAGGAGGGTGGTCTATTCTACTAAACCGGATACTACACGGTGTGTCAACTTACCTTAGTCGCCTTTTACGACATCACGGTAAAGAAATGAGTCTATTCTACTCAGCCGGATATCACACGGCTAGACACACACACATATTGTAAAATTAATTACCATTTATTTGTATTTCCCTTATTTTATTTTGTTTCTATGTTTGTGTATCCGGCTGAATAGAGTAGTACTACCCTCATTTTTTACCGAGGTGTCGTAAAAGGCGACTAAGGCAAGTGGACCCGCTGTATGGTATCTGGCTGAGTGGAATAGACCACCCTGATTTCTTACTTAGGTGTCGTAATGTCGACTAAGGTAAGTTGATGTCAGACAGGCGGCCGGTCGTAAAGTTCCTAGTCAAATCATGTGGGAAAATGTTTAAAACATGTTGTGCCAACCACATCTAGAGTAGTATAAGGGCAGGAAGATATTTATGTGTTTTTATCAATTTTGTTCTATTCATATCTACAATTCATATTTTAATTAATATATAAATGAGTTAATTTTGTATTTATAATTGTCTTTTTTCAGAATTTGGGAAGCGGCTCCAACGATTTTCATAAAATTCACCATGTAGGGTGTGTTGGGGGAGAAAAATCGATGTAGGTTTCATTTAAAAAAAATGCCGTTTTATCCCTGTTTGCGGGACATGAAAAATTATACGTTGAATAGAAAACAAATTATATTTTAGGTGTCATTTGTAAAGTAGATAGCTCAATGGGTAACAGGCGGACTATGAAGTGAAAATACTTGGGATCAAGCCCCTGTTATTATCAACCTTTATTGCTTTTTTATTTTTTCATTTTTTTATAATTAAAAAAAAAATTATTGGCATGGCTCGTTCATCCACTTTTAAATTAACTCATTACGACGACTTTAATTTTAGGCGTTACATCACTAAGTTTTTTAAACCAAATTATCATTACAGAGAACTATAAATTGCATAACAATATTTTTTAAGGTTAATCGGTTTTAAATCTAAAATTCATTGTTTAATTAAAAAATTTACCCGATATATAGGAATATGAAAAAAATAATGAACAAGTGATGTTATCAAAAATTTGGCGCCAATGGTTGATGACGTCGATTTTTTGCATCTGTTAATATTTTAGTTTCTGAAACTACTAATTTTGAATACAGTACTATTACATACTATTGGTGGTGTAAGGGGGAGGCTCGTCCCAATCAGTCTCCTCAATTGTCAACCTCACCTGCACGCGGTGCACCCTGCAGATTAACCAACGAGGCTCTGGCGACCGACCAATGGCGGTATAACCATTCATATAGCTGACCTAAATTATACCAGACCGACAGTGGGCAGCAGCACTGTCGGTGCGACATGGTCAGCACTGCGATCACCAACCCGCAGGCCAAGCGTGGTGATTACTGGCAATACCTTCATGGAATTACAAATCAAACCACAGCCCCTAGTTCCCGGCAGCTCCGCTATTCCCAGCTCTGGCAGCGGTTTGGGTAACGGCGGGGCAGGGGGTGTCAAGAATCTCCGGCAGAGATTCCGCTGCCAACCCCGACAACTAGACCTGGCAACGTACAACGCACGCACTTTGAGGGAAGACGAAAAGATACTCGAGCTGGAAGAAACAGTAAGCAAGTTGCGGTGGAGCGTGATTGGATTATCCGAAGTCCGAAGAGAGGGGGAGGACACGATGATCCTTAAATCCGGCAACTTGCTTTACTACCGGGAGGGCGAACAACAGTCCCAAGGTGGTGTCGGGTTTCTCGTCCACAAGTCCCTTATCAACAACATTGTTCAAGTCGAGAGTGTGTCGAGCAGGGTCGCGTTCCTGATACTCAGAATTACCAAACGGTATTCGCTGAAGGTCATACAGGTCTACGCACCGACATCGGCACATCCGGACGAGGAGGTAGAGGCTATGTATGAGGATTTATCTAGAGCCATGCATGCCTCCAAAACCTTTTACACTGTTGTGATGGGGGATTTTAACGCAAAGTTGGGCAAGCGAAGCGGCACAGAGGTGAGAGTAGGGCAATTTGGATACGGGCAACGGAACCACAGGGGCCAGATGTTGGCCGATTTCTTGGAGAGAGAAGACCTCTACATGATGAATTCTTTCTTCACGAAACGGCCACATCGAAAATGGACATGGATAAGTCCCGACGGTTCCACGAGAAACGAATTTGACTTCATCATGTCGACCAGGCGTCATATATTCAATGATGTCTCTGTGATCAATACCGTAAAAACCGGAAGCGATCACCGTATGGTCAGAGGTACATTGAATATATGCGTACAGTTGGAAAGATCCAGACTGGTGAAGTCTACGCTCCGACCAACTCGAGCTCATATCCAAAACCCCGAGAACTTCCAACTCGAGCTGATGAACCGTTTTGATTGCCTAGCTGAGTGCAATTCTGTGGACGAGTTAAACAACAGGCTAGTGGAAACTGTCCATACGGTGGGGTCCAAATTTTATAAGACACACCGTAAAAGAACCAATAAATTCTCGACCCAGACTCTCAAACTTATGGACGAGAGGAACGAAATGAGGCTACAGTCTTCAGTAGACGCGAAGCGCTACCGTCTGATCAATAGACAGATTTCTAAGGCACAGAAATGTGACTTGCGACACTTCAACACCGAATACATTCGAGCCACAATTGAGCGTAACAGGGGCTCAAAAGTGTTCGCAAGAGATTTGTCTATTGGGCAGAGGCAGTTGACGCGACTGAAGACCGATACTGGTAGTATCATTTCGTCTCGACCGGAGATTTTGAGAGAGGTTGAGCGGTTCTATGGGCAGTTATACACTTCAATACAACAGCCTGTGGTCAGTTTGGCAAAAGACCCAAGAGCCAAGCTGACCCGACACTATACTGAAGATATCCCGGACGTCAGCCTATACGAGATTAGTATGGCTCTCAAACAACTCAACAACAACAAGGCACCAGGTGATGACGGAATCACAACAGAACTCCTGAAGGCGGGTGGCAAACCCATACTAAAAGTCCTTCAGCGACTGTTCAATTCCGTCATTCACGAAGGTACTACGCCGGAAGCGTGGCACAGGAGCGTGGTGGTTCTTTTCTTCAAGAAGGGTGATAACACCTTATTGAAGAATTACAGACCCATCGCGCTGCTGAGTCAGGTTTATAAGTTGTTTTCGAGAGTCATTACGAATCGTCTCGCTCGTAGGTTCGACGACTTCCAGCCTCCCGAACAAGCCGGTTTCCGCAAAGGCTATAGTACCATAGACCACATATTTACGCTGCGGCAGGTTATACAGAAGACCGAGGAGTATAACCAGCCACTTTGCTTGGCGTTTGTGGACTATGAGAAGGCCTTTGATTCGGTGGAAACATGGGCCGTGTTAAGATCGCTCCAGAGATGCCGAATCGACTATCGGTACGTCCAAGTGTTGAAGTGTTTGTATGAAAACGCCACAATGTCTGTCCGTATCCAAGACAGAACTACGAGACCAATCCAAATGCAGCGAGGTGTGCGACAGGGAGATGTCATCTCCCCAAAGCTGTTTACCGCTGCATTGGAGGACGTCTTTAAGCTTTTGGATTGGAACGGATACGGCATCAACATTAACGGCGAGTACATCACTCACCTTAGATTTGCCGACGATATAGTCCTTATGGCAGAGTCTCTGGAGGATCTTAACACAATGCTCGAAGACCTCAGCAGAGTATCTCAACAGGTGGGCCTTAAAATGAACATGAGTAAGACGAAAATCATGTCGAACTCACATGTTCCGCTCCACCCGGTTTTCGTTGAGAATTCTGCACTCGAAATTGTAGACGAGTATATATACCTAGGACATACAGTCCGATTAGGTAGGTCCAATTTCGAGAAAGAGGTTAGCCGCCGAATCCAACTCGGATGGGCAGCGTTTGGGAAGCTACGCGAGATCTTTTCGTCCAAATTACCTCAGTTCTTGAAGACCAAAATCTTCGAACAGTGCGTGTTGCCAGTGATGACCTACGGATCTGAAACGTGGTCGCTGACTATGGGCCTCATAAGAAGGCTCAGAGTCGCTCAGCGGGCGATGGAGCGAGCTATGCTCGGAGTATCTCTACGTGATCAAATCAGAAATGAGGAGATCCGTAGAAGAACCAGAGTTACCGACATAGCTCAGCGGGTCGCGAAGCTGAAGTGGCGATGGGCGGGGCACATAGTGCGTAGAACCGATGGACGTTGGGGTCTCAAGGTGTTGGAATGGCGACCCCGCACCGGAAAACGCAGTGTCGGTAGACCCCCCACGAGATGGACTGACGACCTTAAAAAGGTCGTGGGGAGCCGCTGGGTCCAAGCGGCACAAGATCGTGTGGTATGGAGATCCCATGAAGAGACCTATGTCCAGCAGTGGACGTCCATCGGTTGACAAAGAAGAAGAAGAAGACATACTATTAGCCCTGTGGCATCGGGCTGAGTAGAATAGACCACTCTCATTTCTTACCGAGGTGTCGTAAGAGGCGACTAAGGTAAGTTGACCCGCCGTGTGGTATCCGGCTGAGTAGAATAGACCACTCTCATTTCTTACCGAGGTGTCGTAAGAGGCGACTAAGGTAAGTTGACCCGCCGTATGGTATCCGGCTGAGTAGAATAGACCACCCTCATTTCTTACCGAGGTGTCGTAAGAGGCGACTAAGGTAAGTTGACCCGCCGTATGGTATCCGGCTGAGTAGAATAGACCACCCTCATTTCTTACCGAGGTGTCGTAAGAGGCGACTAAGGTAAGTTGACCCGCCGTATGGTATCCGGCTGAGTAGAATAGACCACCCTCATTTCTTACCGAGGTGTCGTAAGAGGCAATTAAGGTAAGTTGACCCACCGTGTGGTATTCGGTTGAGTAGAATATACCACGTCATAAGTGACAACATGTTTATAATATGTTGTGCTGACCCCACTTAGAGCGGGATAAGGGGAGGAGAATGATGATGATCATTACATATCCTTGTTAATTCAAATATACCATCATCTTCCTGCCCTTATCCCACTCTATGTGGGGTCGGCACAACATGTTACAAACATGCTGTCACATGATTTGGCTGCGTTTTTACGACCGGCCGCCTGCCTGACGTCAACTTACCTCTGTCGTATTTTACGACACCTCGGTAAGAAAGAGGGTGGTCTATACTAGTAAACCGGATACCACACGGTGGGTCAACTTGCCTTAGTCGCCTTTTACGACACCTCGGTAAGAAATGAGGTTGGTCTATTCTACTCAGCCAGATACCACACGGCAGGTCGACTTACCTTAGTCGCCTTTTACGACACCTCGGTAAGAAATGAGGGTGGTACTATTCTATTCAGCCGGATACCACACCGCGGTGTTAATTCAAATATACCATTGTGTATATATTGTTTGTATTTAAATTAAAATTATTGTTTTACTTTGCTTTAAAAAATTTGTGTTAGTTTAATTAGTTTAATTTATAAAAGTAATAATAAAATTATTTTGCTATAATTCGCGAAGAAGTAAAATAGAAAATATATATAATGCTAAATGTGAAATGCTAAATGACTCTACGTAAAGTCGTGGAGTCTATCTCCTGATGATGCTTCGGTTGCGGGGCGAAACGATTGTTGAGTTTGTGATAGTGAACGTATATAGTGCTTGTGTATTGTGGTGGCGGTGGTGGAGGTTTGTGCATGTGTTTTTACGAATCCTGCATGTATCAGGTGTGAAAACGGATTGTCCACTCTACATTTAGCATTATATTATATATTTTCTATTTTACTTCTTCGCGAATTATAGCAAAATAATTTTATTATTACCTTTGTTTTATGGATCTCCATAAAGTAACGTCTAATTCTATAAATTATGTGTTAATTTGCTTTTAAAAATATAATCCTTGTAACTAGTTACATTTCGTCAACGTTACAAAATAGCTAATTTCAAAATTCTTTTCTCTTCCAAGTATATATTAATAGTTTTACAACACTCCCGCACACCATGCAAAATACCACCTTGGTGGGAACCTGCGACGAATTTACGACTCGCAATTTATGGTGGTCTAAGACTTTTACCGCTTTCTCTTACCTCTGAAAATTTACGTTTTATTCGCAATATAAAATAGCTAAATAGAAAGTCTGAACGGTTCCTAATATTTATTTTTAAAGTATTAAAAATATTTATAGAATTAGGCGTTACTTTGCGGAGGTCCATAATACAAAAGTAATGAGAATATTATTTTGGTATAATCCGCGATAAAAGATAATATGTGTAATGCTAAATGTAGAGTGTACTATTCGTTTTCATACCTGATACATGCAGGATTTGTGAGAACTCATGCACTACCCGATACCGATGGCACAACAACACACAAGCACTGCACACATTCACCACCACAATCTCAACAATTCTCATTACTTTTGTTAAAAATATGTTTATACGTAAAGCATATAGCACAATTAAAGATTATAATGATAAAAATGCTTAGATAATTTATAGAATTAATCGTTACTTTGCGGAGATCCATAATACAAAAGTAATAATAAAATTATTTTGCTATAATCCGCGATGAGGTAAAATAGAAAATATATATAATGCTAAATGTAGAGCGTACAATCGGTTATCATACCTGATACATGCAGGAGTCGTAAAAAAACACATGCACAAACCTACACCACCGCCACCACAATACACAGGCACTATATACGTTCACTATCACAAACTCAACAATCGTTTCGCCCCGCAACCGAAGCATCATCAGGAGATAGACTCCACGACCAAAATCGCAAAGCCTTTGCGATTGTTGAGTTTGTATATATAGTTCTATATTGTTCCATATAAATTTTCATAAACGAATTAAATCCTCTATAGAACGAAGGGTTTTATAGGGGATTTCATTCGTTTATTCCACTACTTAGTCATTCGCAAATTCCAAAACAAAATGTTAAAAATAATACTTATTACCGTTTAACAACAAATGGAGCCTCAGTGTTGCTAGTTGTGTTAATAGAAAATTCCCATAAAATAAAAAAGATTTTTTTGAATAATTAGAATTAATCCAACAGTTAATATTGAAATAACATTATTTTATAATTATTAAGAATATTTTAAATACCTTTTCTAATAGAGGTCAACTTTATATTTATGTTTAATAGTGTTCTTTGTGTTTTTTATCATGAAATTTTAGACATACTCATTTAATATTATAGTACCTACCGTAGTAATAATTTTAAAATGGTGTTAAAAAAAAATTCAAAAAAAAATAAAAATAAAAAATAATCTATGATATTTATACCTGATATGTATCAGGTATAAATATTTTCTATTTTACCTCATCGCACTACTACTACTACTAATACTAAATTAAGTCAACCCTCCGTGTAGTATCCAGAATAGAATACCCTCTTTGTTATTTACTGATGTGACGTAAAACGACTAAGTTAAGTTGGCGTCAGGCAGGCGGTCGGTCGTAAATTACGTAGCCAAATGGCACAACATGTTTAAAATAAGTTGTGCCGACCCAAACTTAGAGCGGGATAGGTAGCAGGGTCGTCTCGCTGACTCCCCGGGTGGGGGGTAAGCGGGGTACGGGCCTCGAGGCGTACCTCTTTGCCCGGGCAGTTCCTCGCGGGCACTTAAGCCCGGTTTGTGTTTCGGGCGTAGGCCGAGGTCACCTAGGTGACCTAAGGGATGTCTGGTTCGGTGGGGAGGTCTGGGAATATTAGCTCGATTATTAATACAGCGGGATATGGACAGGAGAATAATGATATGCTTTTTTTACCAGATGTTTGTCACCTATAACACTAGCGTTAACTTACTTATTTGGGCCAATCATCTTAGAGTGGGATAAGGGCAGGAGGATAATGATAATCATAGTAGTGAATTTTGTTTATTGACAAAGAATAAATTGACAAAGTAGGTGAACTGTATCGAACTTTATAACAATTTGGGGTCAATGTTTTGACCCCATTGTTTTCTACGCGTCTGCTTACGTAATGGTCAAAGGGTACAGATGGATTTTGGAGGATAAAGCTATTCTTCGACCCTGTATAAGACAGTAATAACTAATGTAACTAGTAATAGGAATTATATTTTTAAAAGAGCAACCGCCGAGTTTCTTGCTGGCTCTTCTCGGTAACAGCTTTCCGAACCAGCAGTAGAGTTGACGATTTCAAAGCAATTGTTTAAAGTGGGTTAACCTTAAAAGCTAAACATATGCTGTCGCGGACATTTATTTTGAAATTTTAGAAGGGACCAATTTTGTGATACATGATTTTTGAATAACTATCACCGTTTTTATAATTTTATTTGAATAAAGAATATTTTGAATTTGAATTTGATTTTAATTTGATGTGAATTCAACTAACTTATTTAGTGGTAAATATCATAAAATTGGTATTTAATAGACTATTATATTATTGACAATCATCACTCTCCTGACATTATCCCACCCTGTGTGGGGTCGGCACAAAATGTTATAAACATGTTGTCACATGTTTTGACCAGTTATTTTACGACCTGATGTCTACTTACCTTAGTCGCCTTTTCAGTAAGGAAGAGGGTGGTCTATTCTACTCAGCCAGATACCACACGGCTGTTGAAGTTAATTATGTTGATATTCCGTTAAAAAAATTGAAATGTTTACTTTATACTATATTATTTCATTTTTTGTAGCTCTGTGTAATTAATGTCTTTAAGATTTATCTTAATAAAATAATGAAAATATTATTATGCTATATTCCGCGATAAAAGAAAAGGAAATATATATAATGCTAAATTTGGAGTGATACAATTGTTGAGATTGTGGTGGTGAATGTTTTGTACTTGTACTTGTTTATTGTTGTGTTATTGGTAATGCATGAGTTTTTACAAATTCTGCATATAGCAGATATGAGAACGAATAGTACTCTACATAGTATTCTACATTTAGCATTACAAATATTTTCTTATTCCGTACTGTGTGCTATTTCATACTAATACTCCTTCCTACTTAAAAGAAAACAATATTTTTTAGTAAATCGTTAGCTGTACAGGCCGTTAAATTATGGAATGCGTTTCCTTTAAATATACAAAAGTCAAAGTCATTAGACATTTTCAAAAATCCGTTAAGAAATATTATTTCTGTAAAAACAACTAAGTATTTATATTATTTATTACTTTATATATTTAATATTTATAATTTCTATATAATTTTATGATGTGTAAATCTCTTTTCCGTGTATTGGTGTGTATTATTAGTATTTAATTTTATAAAAGTGCACCACCCACATAATTGTTTCAGCTCTCCTTAACCCTAAGGTCGTCTGGAAGAAATCGCTACTAAGCGATAAGACCGCCCTTTATACGTTACATTTTGTTTGATTGCTGTTTTTTCTTTTCTGTATTTTTTATCTGTGGTGTATAATAAAGTATATAAATAAATTAATAAAAATATAGCAAAATAATATTTTCATTACTTCTGTATTATGGACCTCCGCCTAATTCTATAAATTTATCTCGGTAGAGTAGTCGAGTAGTGTCGAACTTGGATCTCAATCTAGGGTCAACGTATTTACCCATTGTGTATGTTTATGATGAGGTCAGAGGTCAAACATTAGGTCTCGTTCACAGATTTATACGCGCATGCATCATTTGTGTTATTGTCGAATTAATGTTTATGGAATTGACAATTATTATTTAATATATATGATTTATTGGACGGCTATTTAAAATAGTTGTTAGCGCAAATTAAATTTATGATAATTATTATTTGATTGACGCAGTAGACCAAAGGTTGTACAGAATAAGTAGATTAACATTAACGAATTCAGTTGTAATACAAAATGAACTTAACAATCAGTTTATTTTTAGGAGACAATTGAGCGATTTTTTATATTATATTCATATTATATTATATTCATATTTATATATATCATAGATATTCCTTATACTTCTAGGAATAGTTTTTATGAAAACTAGGTACGGTATCATTTTAAACATTTTTTATAAAATTTACAAAATTAAGCGTTAATTAACTAAAAGTGATTATAATATTACGGCATTGTGATTTTGCGGAGTCTATTTCATGATGTTGCCCCGATTACGGGAAAAAAATATTGTTGAGATTGTAGTAATGAATGCGTGCGGTTTGGTTACCCAATACCAGGTACTTATAATTAGTTAATTATAAGTACCTGGGTGAGCGAACCTTGGTCGTTAATTATTTAGATAAAATTAAAAATACATTTTAAAGAAACAAAAAGGAAAGAAAATGAGATGTAGGATTTGATCCCGGGTATTTTTTTTATATCATGTGCAGATCTTTTTGATCCTAATTTCATATACCGGGGTATTTTAATTTTTTTTATCTGTCTGTTTCCTGTAGAGCTATCACAACCTTGCAAATTTAGTTTTTAATGTCCGAAAACAGAGATAAAACGACATTTATTAAAATGAAACCTAGCTTAATCGATTTTTTGCCTTCAAAACACGTACTCAGTTTCATGAAAATTTTTGCCGATTCCGATATTCAGAAAACATATATAACATGAAATGAAATGACTTGAATAGCGTCTCTTTCTATTTTTCAATTACAAATGCAATGCCTTTTCTTTTTCAACCATTATCATCGTTCTCAAAAAGTAATTTAAAAATATTAACTTTTAAAATTATTTATTAATGGATGGATATGAAATTAGTTTGATTTAAAAAAATATAATTATAAATTCTAATAATGCTACAAAATAAAAAAAAAACAATAAAAAAATTACAGTTCATTATAATTCTAATTTGGAATTTTCAAATTTAGAACGCAACACTTTCATTTTTTAGCAATAGTAATGCAAATTGTATTCATTAAAATATAATCATAAATTCCAATAATGATATAAAATATATAAACAATAAAAATATATTACCTACAGTTCATTATAATTCTAATATGAAATATTCAAATTTAGAACGCAACACTTTCATTCTTTAGTAATAGTAATGCAAATTATGTTCATTAAAATATAATCATAAAATCCAATAATAATATAAAATATATAAACAATAAAAAATATGTTACAGTTCATTATAATTCTAATTTGGAATTTTCAAATTTAGAACGCAATTTTATCACGCTCTGCCAATATTATTGCATATTTTATCAATTTAAATCACGAAATAGCAGATAATAAATTATATTTAAATAGAACGCTAAATATTTATAAAATTCTCACAAACTCGGTAACCTTATTTATTAATTTAAAGCATAAGTTACAATCTAATTAAAACACTTACCAATTTAATTGCCATCAGCAAAAGTAATTTTATCCAAGAACTTGAATAAATCATACATAAAATTTGAAACTAACGCTATTTGGTGTTCATTAATGCAACACATTCGAGTCACTTTCAAAATAACACATTATTCAGTTATTAGCATGAATTTAATATTTAAATTAAATAATTATATATAATATTAATTTTTGTTTAAAATTATCATAACACTTGAGTTATTTTAAAATTGCATTCCATGTTTTATTCGAATTTCGAACGCAAAGTGCGCGCGCTTTTCCGTGTCCATAGATAATAAAGTTAGCTTTTTATTCACGACTGTAACTTGCAAAGGCCGGCGCTATACTGCCGCCGGCTGTGAGTATCGCGCCTCGTAGTGCATAGTTGTAAGACTTGATAGCTGGTTGGAATGTCCGCGAGTTAATGCTGATCGAGATAAAATTGCATGCAACTGATTACGTTTCATTGATTTATTGCCCTGCCGAATTATGTTTTGTGTGCTTAGTACGTACAAAACATTATAATTGAACATTGAAACATACGAAATACAATGGTTTTTTATATAAATTCAATATTTAATTGTTTTTATAAAAAATCTAGCTATTCAACCACGCATTAATGTTGCTCAGCCTGGTTGTAAATTCCCCTCGATACAGAACTTAAAAATTTAAAAAAATGGTCCAATCGCCATCAAACTTCACAAAATTTACCGCTGCGTCTATTTAAAGATTGTCTGAAAATTTTATTCAAATCGATCCAGCCCTTGCAGTTTCAGTTTTTCTCATTTTTCAGTAGACAAATATTCATTTTAATATATTAAAAAAAGAAGCTATTATTTACCCTCGGTAAAACCTTCGAGCTCCCTTGCATATTGTATATGTTCATATTTCTAATGAAATTATATGACATTATCACTGAAGTTAGGATTAGATGCGAAATTGGACTTTAGACTGTCTAGACGTAAGACTTTAAAAGGCTATTAAAAAAACTAAATTACTCTATGATCACGTTCAAAAATAAAAACACAGATAATAGAAAATTAAAACGCGATATCCATTAAAAAGCTATTACACGTAATTGGAGCACTCGATACCGTGGCCTTACGAAGCATAGTATACACTTAAAAATTATCAATTAAATGTTTTTTCTATAATTCACGCTGTTACGTTTTATCTATTCATATAAATTTGAAGAAAAAATATGTTAATTTATGCCCCTACTTGTATTCATTTACACACATGACGGAAATAAATGCATTCAAAATTAACATAGAAGACCTGGTTTACCCAGTAAAAAAAATTTGTTACCACGTAATTTGATTACCTACTTTTTTTTTGAAAACTTTATTGTGTTGTCAAATTGGTCCAAATATTTGAAACGAAGAATCTTCATCCATAAAAAAATGTAGATGTTGTTTATGTGAAGATCAATTTCCTTGATAATTTATGTAATGTCTATAATTTATGAAAAAAAATAGATCATAGTGAAATATTATCATTATTTATGTTACTGTCTAGACTACATAATGCATATCGAAAATTCTTTTATTTAGCGAAGACTTTTTTTATCACTTTTCATTAACAGTGCTAATCTGATAACTGATAAAGAATACTTCAGTTTATTTACTGTTTTTAAACTATAACTGATTATGCTTGGTTTCGCGCGGGAATATATACAATGCCAATTATTATGAAATGCTTAAGGTTAGGATGGTAACGATTTATACTACTAGCTTTGCCCGCGACTCCACTCCAATAGATAGATAGGATGCATGTATCACGACGTTTTCTTTCAAAGAATAGCGTGCGATAAATATTAAATATCAATTAAGCATACAAATTTTAAGTACCTGAGTGACCTTGCTCGGTAATTTTTGAAAAGATATAAAAAAATGCAATTAAAAAAGTAATAAAAAAAGAAAGAAGGCGCCGGTGACATCTGAAGGCAGGGTCACTACCCACTGCGGTAACGGGCCAGTCAAACGGATGGACGACGATGACGACCACAAAAAGTTCGCGCGGAGTCGCTTGGTCAAAGCAGTACAAGATCGTGTGGTGTGGAGATCCCACGTGTTATGTCTAACAGTGGACGTCCATCGCTTCAAAGAAGAAGAAGGTTAAGACGTGTGTACTCACCGCGAGCAAAGTGGACAGGGCGCTTGCCATGAGCATAGTAGCGCGTGTCGCTGGGGCTAGGCGGGCGGAGGGGCGCGCGCGGGCCCCGTCCGGCCGCCCTCCGGCCCTCTACCACCGTCGCACCCACATTGCGCACCTGAGGAACAAAGGCATAAAGATCAACACAATCAGGATCAATGATGTTCCAGGCGTCGAATTTAGCAGCATAACGCAGCAAGAAGGTCCCTTAAGTTGTTTATAATGCTTCGGTTGTGGTGAAAGGGACAGCACAGCCCGTACCTTCTCTTACTCCTGGTAAGATCTCTAGGCAGCTGTTGACGAGGGTCATACGCTGTTCAGTGTTCCCAATCAGATATGGTGCAAGGGTCTACAGGTCATACCAGCAGGAATAAGGGTTGGCTACTGAAGACAGTTTACACATGATGTGTTCGATGCCCTCTTCCCAAGCAGCAATTGTGTGTTTTATTCAGTAAGAGTTTGACATAACACTTTTAACGGAAAACAGAACCTACCTATTAGTTTCCATGAGAGAACCCTTCATCTCTATCAATATATAAAGCTGAAGAGTTTGTTTTGTTTGATTGTTTGAACGTGCTAATCTCAGCAACTACTGGACCGATTTGAAAAATTCTAAAAGTGTTAGATAGTCTATTTATCGAAGGCTATAGACTATATAACATTACGCTCAAATGAATAGGAGAGGAGCAGCAATGAAAAAATATTCCGAAAACGGAAAAATTTAAAGCTTTTTTTGCGTGCGCCAAGTAAACGATGAAAGTTATACAAAAATATGCTCAATTCTGTTATTCGAACATCGGGAAAGCTGCTGACACAGCTAGTGATATATAAAATTCTCGTGTCGCCATGCTAGATACTATAATTCCCCAAAACGGTTTGACCGTTTTTATGAAGTTTTATATGCATATTTAGGTTATTAACTATTTTACATACGCCTAAGTGACATGGGGTTGTCACCCTAACATTTTTATTTTTTATAATGAACACTAGAAGTTCCCTAGAAATAATTTATATGTAAATACGTTTTCTTCATCAGCTAATATTTCTAGAATAATTACAACTACAATAATAACAATGAAATCCGTTAGAAGTAGAGTCATGCCTCAAATATTTTGTGCAAATTAATTCACTATCACTAATAGATAAACGATATAAAGTTCACACCCTAACAATTAGATGACGAAAAAGAAAACAATTTCACTGCAATTTTTCTAGCGTCATTTAACACACCTTCATTATGTATGATAGGAAACACATCGTAATCGGATAAACCAAAAAACGTGCGTGTGATATTAGTATCTAAGCCATTAGAAATTAAGGTCAAATTTCTATGTCATTATTGTGAATTAAATTGATGATGATTTGCTAAATATTATAACCAATGTTATCGTGTGATAAAATATATTGGCGCCGGCGTCTAATCAGGATACGTGTAAGTACAAAGAAATATTTGTATTATGATTCATTACAGAGTCATGATTTGGATTAATTTTGACTAATTTACAGGAAACATGGCCAACGGAATGTCATTTTGATAGTTTATCTGTTTTTGGCGATGTTTTTGGAAATTTATTGCTTCATTTCTTTCCATCCGTGATGGATTCTTGATTTTTTTCGGAAATACTAGAAATTCAAATTCTTTATTCGAGTCGACTGTTTTCAGTACTTTCAATCGTCACATGTTTTTAAAGAAGCTACCACTGATTTGGAAGTTTGCTTATATCGAAAAGAATCAGCAAGGAACTTAGCCGATACTTAAAAAATATAGATAAAGGTATGAGACCAATCCTTATATGCTTATGCTGCATAAGGTACTAAACATTTTGAATTTGAATTTTGTTTTTTTTACTGAAATGACCATTTTAAGAGAACTGCTATCTGCGTTCTACCCTTACAACTAAAGTCCTGAATATTATTTATTATTATTATGAGTTCAAGCCATTTTTTTATTTAGACACACTGTTTTCCGTCCCCAAAGTATGTAACTTAATACTTGTGTTATGGTAGACTGATAAATGGTGAATATATACTTATATAATTTTTAAATACATACTTAAATACAAATAACACCCAGGCTCAAAGACCAACAAATTCATTTATAGAAAATGTTGGCCATCGGCGTGAATCGAACCCGCGAACCGCGGAGCCGAAGGCAGGATCACTACCCACTGCGCCAACGGGCCAGTCAATTTGGTGTCCCTTTATGGGATATGAGTATCTTATCTATATGAAAAGAAGCTATCGGTGCCGGGTCTGTACTGGACAAATAGCCTGTCTAGAAAACGAGAGATCGCGAGTTCAATTCTCGCCAGGTCGCCTGGCAAGATTCTTTGATGTTTCGCTAAATATTTTTTTTATCATTTTATTTAACAACCAAAATTAGCAATCAATTCATTGAGTTCCAAACCATCATTGGTTAAAACTAAGCAGTTATAAATACGTGCGAATTTCTGATAAAAAAATATAAAGTTGCCCTTGCTTGTTTGCTGCGAACTTGCGAAAGATGATGAATAAAAGTAAGAATAGGTATGTGGAATGGACGATTGTACACAAGCGAGAACTGGTATGACTGACAAATAGTCAGGTACAGGCTTCAATAACGTTGGAGGAAGAAGATAAAAAACAATTATAAAAAAAAATACGGATGGATAGGTTACACTGTACACAAGCGAGAACTGGTATGAATGACAAATAGACAGATACAGGCTTCAATAACAGCTTTTTGATTGAAGATTAGCGTAGCAACTTATCCTTATCCGCCGAGTTTCTTGCTGATTCTTCTCGGTAGGAGCAAACTTCCGAATCAGTGGTAGCTTCTTTAAAACATTTGACGATTCAAAAGTACTGTAAACAGTCCACTTGAATAAAGAATATTTTGAATTTGAATTTGAATTTGAATTGAATTTGAATTTGAATTTATCTATATAATTTAGCATTATTTTTTCGAATTATTCAATTCTTTTTATAGCCATTCGACTATTTCTGATTAAACCAAGGTGTATATTAATTTTTCCTTTTCTGCGATATCAGTTATTTTATCTTATCAGACAATAAAAAACAAAGGCGCTAAGTGCTTGCATTGCGATGTATATCGGCGAGCAATTAAATCATTGGAATGTGGAAATCAGATAATGCGTAAAATTGAAAGCAAATTACTATAATTCGATAATTTATAGGGAAAACCCAATCGGGACTTTATGACGTAAGAGATGCACCTAAGGCGTTTGCGCTTTCAAAATGTAGCAGCATTCTATGCGATAGTTGGGTTATATTTTGGGTGCCTTTTATATATTCCGCAATCCATACTAGACCTCTACAGAAAGGTTCAAATAAACTTGTAAACAAGTGCTTTTGAATCGTCAACTCTACTGCTGGTTCGGAAAGCTGTTCCTACCGGGAAGATACAGCAAGAAACTCGGCGGTTGCTCTTTTAAAAATATAATTCTTAATACTATTTACATTAAGTCGTTACTATCTTGTGCTTGAGCTATATCCAAACATTCTTATCTTCTAAATAATCTTCAAGAGCATAGTAGGCTTTCTGTTTCAGCCTCTTTTTAACAGGGTTAAGTGTAAGAGATGCTTATACATAAAGCATATTACAAAATTGAAGATTATTTGGATGATAAATAAGCCTGGAAAATCCTTTCAGCTTCATACAGGACTGCGGTTTAATAATGTCAAATTGAAAATGTTTAAATAGATTGACCGCCGAGATTCTTTCTGGTTATTCTCGGTAAGAGCACGGTTCCTAAACGGTTGTAGCTTTAGTAATCATATTAATCCTTGATGATTCAAAAGCGCTTGAAAGAGCTTATTTGAATAAAGATTATTTTGATTTGAATTGATTATGCAGGACTAAACCCTTATGGGTACCTCCGCCCGACGGGGACAGGCGGCGGCTATTTCAGAATCGCACCAACTACCTGTGTGCTCCACCAAACTGCTGATAGCAAGGACAGGGTATCGTACACATTGCTCCCATCCCCACCGACAGCTTTTTTTTTTAACTGGAAAATATCCCTTATGGGTACCGCCGCCCGATGGGGACCGGCGACGGTTATGTCGGACTCGCACCGACTAAAATACCCTTTGTGCTCCACTACGCTGCTGGTGGCGGGGATAGGGTACCCATGAAGACATTGCCACCCATCGCCGCCAGCAGCAACTCTGTGCCCCAGAGTGCGCCACCTCTGGGTCGGGGCCTCTCTGAAAGTGGCCCCTCCCTCCGCTGGACGATGCATCGGGAGCACCAGATGCATCGAACGCCTTGGGGACCTTATAGGGTGGGCGTCCGATTAAACTTCGTTCGGAACGCCCGGAAAGGTCCCCGTTAGGGCGGCACGCGACGGTCTTGAGCGAGTCGCCTGCGCCCGGCTCGCCTGCGGCGGATTGGATCCAAAGACTCGACTTCCCGGATCCGCCCCGCCGCCTCCTTCCGCGAGATAACGTCCTCACAGAAGGAGGCCATCGCTGCCCACCGACAGCTAATCTGATTCCAGAGACACCTAGGGACCTTTCAAAAGAGAAGTCCCCGTTAACCAATGCATCGGGAGCATCGGATGCATCGACCACCTCGGGGACCTGTAAGCCAGGCGTCCGATATAAAATATTAAGTGTCTGCCTAGAAGTAAAGTAAAGTAAAGTAAAGTAAGTAAAGTAGTGTTACTATCATGCAATACCATTACATGGTTGATAGGACAGCAATAAACGTTATTTTAACGTTTTATGATCATTGATTCATCAGTTTAATGACGTATTTGATTGACTGTTACGTCAATGCGCAAATTTAAATGATGTTTTAGGTATATTAACTAGTCGCAGCTTCGTCTAACTAAACTTTAAGAGGAAAACAAAAATCAATATCTTACTAATATTCATTACCATCCTCCTGCCCACATCCTACTCTATGTGGGGTCGGCACAACATGTTTCAAACATTTTGTCATATGATTTGGCTAAGTATTTAACGACCGGCCGCCTGCCTGACATCAACTTACAAGTCGTATTTTACGACACTTTTTTCAGAAAGAGGGTGGTCTATTCAACTTCACTGAATACCACACGGTTGGCTCACCTTACCTTAGTCGCATTTTACGACACCTCGGTAAGAAATGAGGGTGGTACTATTCTATTCAACCGGATACCACACGGCGTTAAAGTTAATACTTCTGACACAACCTTATTAAAACTGAACCGCCCATGACATCAGTAAGCTAATGCAATGACATGTCAGTAATGCCGCACTAACTTATGCTAATTCTTGATGTCTCGTAACTGATCTATTGAATTGCCCTTTTGTTTTGATATGCTTAATGCTTATTCATACCTAAAGCTTGTTGTAAAGTAACGCCCTGTTACTATACCGTAGCTGGGCCGTAATATTCCATAGGCTCCCTTTTGGAAGGATGAGTTGGAGCTAGGACCAACTCCGGATGCTATAGGAGAACCTATTATGGGTCGTCACCACCCGACGGGGACGAGCGGCGAGTATATCAAACTCGCACCGACTATAAACCTGACATTGCTCCACCACGCTGCTGGTGGCGGGGACAGGGTACCGTTGTACATATTACCCCCATCCCCGCCAGCAGCGGCCTGGTACCCCGGAGAGCTTCACCGGTTCGGGGTCTCTCTAAAAGTGGGCCCCTCCCTCCGCTAACCGGTGAATCGGGAGCACCAGTACGACCGCCTCGGGGACCTGTAAGCCAGACTTCCGATATACCCCGTTCGGAACGTCCGAAGGTCCCCTGACAGGGTGGCAGACGATGGGCTTAGGCAAGTCGCTACAACAAACAAACATAAGTTCCCGGAACTGCTCCACCGCCCCCCTCCGCAGAGCAGAAGGAGGCCACCGCTGCACGCTATCGCTCCCTGCCCACCGTGTCGGGTCAACTTACCTTAATAGCCTTTTACGACACCTCAGTAAGTGAATGACAGTCATCTATTCTACTCAACAAGATATCACGGTGGCTGATATTCTACTATGTAATGTGTTAAATATTATAAAATAACGCTTGTGATTATGTGAGTAAAAACCAGTGACGCTACTTTGATAAATCCGATACGTATATCGCGTCAGCGCGAGGCGCCAATCTGATGAGATGCCCGAGATAGGACCGTTTTGAGTTATGCTAATGCTGATCTGTATCCATAATTGATCAGTTTAAATGCTTTATTGTCTTGGTACAATGTTACTGAGCTTGTTGTGTATTTAAATTGGACACACTGCATATTGCAGTATAAAGGTCAAGCAAAGAGTAATGTTAAATTTTGCTTTAAATCCGAGTTTGTTAGAAGAATAAATATATGTAAAGTAAGAGAATCTATGTATGGCTGTTTTGAACAATCCTTCGATAGCGATAACCTTAGTTAAACATTAATTTGCGAATTACGAATACGACATACTATTAACCATTCACCATAGACCACAGCGAAATACCTTACACGACCCTACTACACTCACAACCACAACAGGACGCTATGGTACGTATCCTGTTATATATAAAAATAATCGACAAACATTAGCGCGAAATAAAGTACAAGTGTTGCCATCTGTCGCCGTTAACTAAGAACTTTAACAATGGCAAATGGCAATGGCATCATCATCCTCCTGCCCTTATCCCACTCTAAGTGGGGTCGGCACAACATGTTACAAACATGTTGTCATATGATTTGGCTACGTATTTTACGACCGGCCGCCTGCCTGACGTCAACATACCTTAGTCGTATTTTACGACTCCTCGGTAAGAAAGAGGGTGGTCTATTTTACTCAACCGGATACCACACGGTGGGTCAACTTACCTTAGTCGACTTTTACGACACCTCGGTAAGAAATGAGGGTGGTCTATTCTACTCAGCCGGATACCACACGGCGGGTCGACTTACCTTAGTCGCCTTTTACGACACCTCGGTAAGAAATGAGGGTGGTACTATTCTATTCAGCCGGATACCACACGGCGTGGCAAATGGCAATAGCAATGCAACTAAAGTGTATTGCTTGCGGCGCTTTGCGATTACGTACAAAATATTTTTAAAATGTCTCAGCAGTATAGTTCGCAATACCTTGCACAATAAAAGATTTAAATAGAAAATCTTCAAACGATTCTAGCACTTCTTGTATTCAATAAAACTTAAAACGTCTACATATCCGCGACCTTAATGAAAATATAGAGGTCAAGTCATAACTATGTTTTACGGCATGTTAAGAAACAATGATGTCTAAATTTGCTCCAATGTTAGTAAATGTTAAACATTTTTTATAACAACTGCATTCCAGTAGTCTGATATTTGTATACAAAGTCTAATGTTAGGTAGTTCGCTGCCATACGATATGGATGACTCGCCGTGCATCCTCTGCGACACTATAAAACACGCGACCGACTCACGAAGTGTCCGTTGCGAAGCGACACGCGAGGGGACTCATAACGTGCTCACTGCGATACGCGACGGACTCGTAGCGCGCTGGCTAAGACACTGGGCGGACTCGCCGTGCGCCCGATGCGACACGCGACGGACTCATTACGCGCTCACTGCGATATGCAACGGACTCGTAACGCGCTGGCTACGAGACTCGAAGGACTCGCCGTGCGCCCAATGCGACACGTGACGGACTCATTACGCGCTAACTGCGGCAAGCGAGGGACTCGTAGCGCGCTAACTACGACACTGGGCGAACTCGCCGTGTGCCCGATGCGACACGCAACGGACTCATTACGCGTCTATACGTCTCGTAGCGCTCTGGCTACGAGATTCGACGGACTCAATGCTCGCCCAATGCTAGAGGCATTGGAATTACTGCAAAATCGTTGCTATATTAGAAGAACTCACCGCGCACTTGCTGCAAAATACGACAGATACGGGGCCCGACATTCGACGAAATAACCGCGCGCCCGTTACGATACGTAATGGACTCTCCTAATGTATGCTTACTTCACACATCGTATTTATGTTTATTTCTTGCAAAATTGCACGTCATTGGAAATAAATCACGACTTGTCGCGCTAAATAGATTGTGACGTTACTATAGCGGAATAATTGTCATCTTGTAGAGATTACCCGACAAAACTATAGCGGACTAGTGACGTACTAGCTTGCGGATACATTATATGCTATGCTATGCATAAGAAGGACTGTAATAAGATTCCAAGTAAAATAAAAAGGAAAGGTTTGTTATCTTTTCGTATTGTTAACTTAACTAAATTTGAAATCAAGTAGCGGACTTATCGCACGCTTAGTATTAAAGAGACCTAATTCAAAAAAGTTTTGTGGAATCGAACCCGCACCCGAGGAGCTAAAGGCTACCCACTAGGTCCCTACCCACTGCGCCAACGGGCCAGTCAATAAATGGTATTCAAATAGGAATTATAATGTATCTAACTAACTACATTAAGCCTAATTTTGAATTATAAAATAAAATAAAAAGCCTTTTATATCTCACCAATATTTACAGACATGTCAAATATCAAAAATACAAATCAAGTCATAGTCGAAATACAAGTTAATGAATTGAAAAAAATATACAAGTTCATTTTGAATTATGTCACTTTAATACTAAGGGTTATGATCTTTCTGCAATTCTCGCAAATAACATACCCAATAAAATAAATCGTGCTATCTTATCCGTTTCCCGCACGCATAAACTGCACCCGTGTCGATTCAGGAACAACCGGGACATGGAGTGAAACAATATTAGCATAAGCCGCGTCCTACACGCCATTATGCAAATATACACTGTACATTGGTATCAGTGTCTTTTATGCGGTGTATTTCTTGTTAAAAACTCTGAACATGTTAAATCCACTTAACATGAATCCTTATTAAATAAATAAATAAATATATGGGACACTTACACACACGGTCGTCCGTCCCCAAAGTAAGTAAGTTAATACTTGTGTTATGGACAGACAACTGGTGAATATATACTTATATTTAAACATCCAGACTCGAAGACCAACAAATTCATTTATAGAAAATGTTGGCCCTCGGTAGGAATCGAAACTGCGACCCGCTGAGCTGAATCCAGGGTCACCCACTGCGCCAACGGGCGCAATTTCGCACGGTCAAAAATTGTTTTGTTTTGATTTCTTCTGTATCGTTTATTTAATAAAGATATTATTATTCATCCGTACATTCATTGATCTATACAGTCTATAAAACAAAAGTAATAATAAAATTATTTTGCTGTAATCCGCGATGAAGTAAAATAGAAAATATATATAATGCTAAATGTAGAGCGGACAATCGGTTATCATACCTGATACATGCAGCAAATACACCAAATGCACGACCAATGCTTTGCGATTTTGGTCGCGGAGTCTATCTCCTGATGATGCTTCGGTTGCGGGGTGAAACAAGCAAAATAATTTTATTATTACTATTGTATTATGGATCTCCGCAAATATATAATAATAATAATAAATAAATAATAATAATTCTTTAAATTCTAAACTAATAATTCTATAAATAATAAACAAATAATAATAATTCTATAAATTATCTATTCAGTCTATATTATATAATAATGTAAAACAAAAATGATGATATTTTCCCCTTTTGTAAGATATATAAGTCTTTTGTATGAAAAAGTATCATAATTCGCATATGAATATAATTTTCAAAAAACGTTACAAAGCTCGGTCATCCAAGTGCTTTCCATGATTTGGGATCAATAACTTCAGAGCTTCGGATTATTAAGAATACTACGCTTACTTACGATGGCATTTTATTTACTGTTTGATCAGCTTGTATCATGGCCATATCATCGTTACCACAATCCACATAAATAGGTCGAGATATAGACAAATAAAACAAATTAATATGGAATGTAATCAAATCTTAGCAACAGATGGCCTTAGTTGGATTGGTCTATTTATTTGAGAGGGTAATGCAGTAATGCAAATAGCATATTCCCGTTTGCTTTTAATTATCAAATGTAACCAAACAAGTTCTAATATAAAACTATGCCCTTCCCCACTTTTGTTATTACAATGAATAATTTAAGAAAATGTTATTTTCCAGCCCTTATCCCACTCTAAGTGGGATCGGCACAATATGTTACAAACATGTTCTCACATGATTTGACTGTGTATATTACGACCGGCCGCCTGCCTAACGTCAACTTACCTTAGTATCTTTTTACGACACCTCGGTAAGAAATGAATGTGGTACTATTCTACTCAGCCGGATACCACACGGCGGGTCGACTTACCTTAGTCGCCTTTTACGACATCTCGGTAAGAAATGAGGGTGGTACTATTCTGTTCAGCCGGATACCACACGGCATAATTGAATAAAATGTAAATTACATTTAACTTTTTCTAAATGGCTTATATTTTTTCAATTTAATGTATCTTATGTGTATTATTCTCTGCCGTAAAAAAAATTAAAGCGGCCCCTTCTTAGAAAGGGATAAGGGCAGGAGAATGATGTAGTAAAGTTTCTATCCCATTGCTGGAAATAGGCCTTTTCTCTCCGTTTTTGAAGAGAAGGATTGGAGTTAAGGCCTACCACGCTGCTCCAATGCGGATTGGTAGGTCACTCATATCTCCAGAATTCTCTAGAGATATGCAGGTTTCCTCACGATGTTTTCCTTCACAGAAAAGCGTGTGATAAATTGCAATTATCAATTAGACAGATAAGTTTTAACAGAAAAACATTGTGCCTGTTGGAATTCGAACTCGTGACGTTTTCAAGTGAGTCGCACAATCACACCGCTTGGCTATCACAGCTTGGAGAATAATGTACCTTTGATTTATTATTATCTGCACTAGAAAAAACCAAAACACTCCCGTTTAGTTAACATTTACACGAGACAAGTTAATATCGTTATTTATACGACCACTACAAACCAAGGACTATGTGCATATAAATAATATTGCAGTGAATAAATGACTGTATATAAGTTAATTTATATTAGACCCAGTATTGTGCTAAATAAATTATTAGAACGGTAGTATTAATATGAGATGTCGGGAGCGCGGCGCCGGCGTTAGATTGATATTCATGATAATGACTTAAATGCTGAATATTAAATTAGTATTGATGTTTGATGGATTTAAAGGCGCTTGATTGGATATTGATTTGTTGCTAATAGTTTTGAGGCGTTACTTTTCATTGTCTACTAGCAATTGCCAGCGGCTCCACCCGCGTGGAAAGATTAAAACCGTAATAAAGTATTTTGATCATCATCATCTTCGTCTTCCTGCCCTTATCCCACTCTAAGTGGGGTTGGCACAACATGCTATAAAATGTTGTCACGTGATTTGGCTACGTATTTAACGACTGGCCGCCTGCCTGACGGCATCTTACCTTAGTCGTTTTTTACGACACATCAGTAAGAAAGAAGGTGGTCTATTCTACTCAGCCGGATACCACGCAAAGGGCCGACTTTCTTTTTTTAACAGGAAAAACCCCCTTATGGGTACCGCCGCCCGACGGGGACAGGCGACGGTTATGTCGGACTCGCATCGACTAAATAACCTGTGTGCTCCACGTTGCTGGTGGCGGGTATAGGGTACCTATGAAGACATTACCCCCATCCCCGCCAGCAGCAACTTTGTACCCCAGAGTGCACCACCTCTGGGTGGCCCCTCCCTCCGCTGGACGATGCATCGGGAGCACCAGATGCATAGAACGCCTCGGGGACCTTATAGGGTGGGCGTCCGATTAAGCCGCGTTCGGAAAGCCCAGAAAGATCCCCGTTAGGACGGCACGCGACGGTCGCCTGCACCCGGCTCGCCTGCGGCGAATGGGATCCAAGGACTCGACTTCCCGGATCCGCCCCATCGCCTCCTTCCGCGAGATAACGTCCTCGCAGAAGGAGGCCATCGCCGAAATCGTCCAGGCTCCTGCACTGGGCGATTCAGGCCGCCATCTCCATTGGCGGAGGAGCTGCCCTCCACCAATCCACCTCTACCGCCGCTGAATCTCCCCCCGGTGAACGGGCTTCGACTTACCTTAATCGCCTTTTACGACACCTCGGTAGGAAATTAAGGTGGTCTACTCTACTCCACCTACCACACCGTGTGTCAACTTACCTTAATCGCCTTTTACGACACTTCGCTAAGAAATGAGGTAGCTCTATTCTGCTCAACTGGATAACACACAGTGGGTTGACTTACCTTAGTCACCTTTTCAGAGACCTTGGTAAGAAATGACGGTGGTTTTTCTACTCAGCCGGATACCATACAGCTTGCATGCGATATTAAATTATATGAATATTTATATGAAAAATTTCAGAATCCACCAGTTAATGAATAGTCCATAACTTCTTACTAGCATTTAAGTTTCGCAGAAAATATGTAATGAGCCACAATACAATAGACAATTTATAGCACATTTGGACGTAAAGTATGATAAATGGTTACCCATTTGAATAACCTTTGATTCAATTAAAAATTATTACATTGAATTTACTACTCGCAATCATCCGATAAATTTATGGTACGCAATTATTAATTGCGTTTCAGATAACGAGACTTAATACAGGCAATTATGTGATACCCATGTACGTGGTATCCGGCTGAGAATAATAGACCCCCCTCATTTCTTACCGAGGTGTCGTAAAAGGCGACTAAGGTAAGTTGATCCACTGTGTGGTATCCGGTTGAGTAGAATACCTACCCTCTTTCTTACCAAGGTATCGTAAAATAAGACTAAGGTAAGTGAAATACGAAACCTTATTATAAGACAACATGTTTATAACATGTTGCGCCCAACCCACTTAGAGTGGGATAAGAGCAGGAGAATATTGATGATTTCCTAGTCGTAAAAGGAACGAGGTGTCGTAAAAGGCGTACGAGGTGGCGTAAAAGGTGTACGAGGTGTCGTAAAAGGCGGCTATGGTAATTTGATATCAGTCAACGAAGTTTAAAACATGTTCTGCCGACCTATATTGAGATAAAGGCAGGAGGATTATGTATGTGTTTAGCGTTAAGTACCAAAAGGTCTAAAAAAAAAGCTGTGACAGCCCGGCGGTAACACCGCGCGATTCTTTCGTCACGGGTTCGAACCTGGACACAAATGACTTTTTCTTAACAAAAAAAACTTATGTGTCTAATTGATAATTGCAATTTATCACACGCTTTTCGGTGAAGGAAACTTGCATATCTCTAAAGAATTCTAGAGATATTTGTAAACGACCAATCCGCAGCGTGGTAGGTCTTAGCTCCAATCCTTCTGTCCAAAAACGGAGAGAAGAGGCCTATTCCCAGCAGTGGGAGAGTAATAGGCCGCTACTTTACTTTTAAAGTTTACTTGAATAAAAAAAAGAATGCTTTTCCGCAATCCATTTGAGTTTCTCTTTAAATTATCCTGGATGATATATTATAACAAAAATATTAAACTGAAAATTCGGTCAAATCTGATGCCACCCTCAATTTTAGTGGCGATAAATAATTTTTACATCGGTGTTATAAAAATATTTTCTTGTTCTGTTTACGATAAAGTCACGTCCGGAATTTATTGCGAATATAAATTCCTATTATTTCATAACAAACATATTTATTGGCATCATATTTTTAAATTAAAAAGAGGGTAGCCCTTAATTTATTTGTCAATGTTTTTTTTTTTTCTATACTGGTTATATTCTGCGGTTTCACCCGCGTACATACCGATCTCATGGCAGTGGAAAGTCTACTAAGGCGGACTATAGATATCATCATCTTCCTGCCCTTATCCCACTCTAAGTGGGGTTAGCACAACATATTATAAACATGCTGTAACATGATTTGGCTGCGTTTTTACGACCGGCCGCCTACCTGACGTCAACTCACCTCAGTCGTATTTTACGACACCTCGGTAAGAATGAGGGTGGTATTATTCTACTCAGCCGGATACCACACGGCGGGTCGACTTACCTTAGTCGCCTTTTACGACACCTCGGTAAGAAATAAGGGTGGTACTATTCTATTCAGCCGGATACCACACGGCGTATATAAATAAATATAAATATAAATAAATATATTGGATACTTACACTTACACTTACACACACGGTCGTCCGTCCCCAAAGTAAGTAACTTAATACTTGTGTCATGGGTGACAGACAACTGGTGATTATATACTTATATATTTTTAAATACATACTTAAATACAAATATACACCCACGCTCAAAGACCAACAAATTCATTTATTGGAAATGTTGGTTGGTAAAGAATATATACGCCGTGTGGTACCCGGCTGAGTACACCAACCTCATTTCTTACCGAGATGTCGTAAAAGGCGACTAAGGTAAGTTGACCCACCGTGTGGTATCCGGTTTAGTAGAATAGACCACCCTCGTTCTTACCGAGGTGTCGTTAAACACGACAGAGGTAAGTTGATGTCAGGCAGGCGGCCGGTCGTGAAAACGCAGCCAAATCATGTGACAGCATGTTTATAACATGTTGTGCCGACCCCACTTAGAGTGGGATAAGTTATCTGGGATAAGTTGGTCTATTCTACTCAGCCGGATACCACACGGCGGGTTGACTTACCTTAGTCGCCTTTTACGACACCTCGGTAAGAAATGAGGGTGGTACTATTCTATTCAGCCGGATACCACACGGCGTTATGTAATATAGCCTATATTGCTTAGTAAAGACGCAGTTTTCCAAAGGTGAAAGGTTATGTTTTCGTCCTATATCCGTTTTGAAACTTATGACTATTATTGGATAACAGACATTTATACACACAGATTTACATACCTAGTATGTATATATGAATTCTGCAATATGTACTAAAGTAACAAAATATTTATGATGTGAATATTTTTTGAATGCAGGTTTTTTGCGAGTTAAATTATTACGTCTCTTTGAAAATTGTTTGATTTCGCACATTTGTGACTGTACATATTAAACAATATATTTCAAATATTTAGTTAAATTAGGCGCCATTGTTTTATTTGTTCTCGTTTTTATACTATACTAGCAATCACCAGCGGCTCTACCCGCGTAGAAGGATTAAACCGTAAAGTATTTTGATAACCATAAAAATGGTAGAATTGAGTTAACCTTAAAAGCTAGACATATGCTACCCCGGACTTTTATTTAGAAATTTTAGAGGGAAACAATTTTGTAATACATGATTTTTGAATAACTGTACCGTTTACGTAGCGCACCCAAGGAAAGATTAAAATTTTGCTGTTTTATTGCTGCTCCTCTCCTATTCTTCTTAGCGCTATGTTATAAATAGCCTATAGCCTTCCTCAATAAATGGACTCTTGCACTCAAAGAATTTTAAATTGGTCCACTAGTTCCTGAGGTTAGCGCGTTCAAGCAATTAAACAAACTAAACAAACCCTTCAGCTTTATATATTAGTGTATATAACAGATTACGAAATTCAACAGCGTTCCTTCATAATGCTTGGTTAAATGTAAAGGAGTAGAGTAACGGTCTGTTACTATCCCATAGTTGGGCATAGGCCTGTAGCTAATTTTTTTATTTTTTTTTTTTATTTTATTTATATAAGGGAAACAAACAGTATAATAAATTATAGAAATTAGGTTACAAAAATAATGCAAAAACCAGCAAAGTTTCCACAAATTACTTAACACTATTGAGAGTAGACTAGTTAGTTAATCATTTAAATATAATACAAAACTAAGAATAAGAAATGACAAAAAAAACAAATAACATGTATCACTTAACATATCCCTATTAAAATTTACAATTTTTCCCGAATTAATTTTTTAAATATCTTAAGTGAACAAGTAGTAAAATCAATGTCAATAAAATTCTTATTGTAACTACGACAAGCTCGAAATAAGAAAGTATTCCTCGTATAATTAGTTTTACTAACAGGCACTTGAAACAAAGCTTTGTTACGTGTATTTATCCTAGGACATCTAAAATATATATTACTTACAAGAAATGAAGAGTCTAAAAGATTACGTAATATTTTATACAGAAATATTTGGTCCCTTTCCAATCGACGACTTTCTAGAGAGCACAAAGACAAACTGTTTTCCTTATTGACCATACCCCTGAATTTTAGGTGCTTAACAAATTTACGCTGAATTTTCTCAATTCCTGCGATATATACCTTGTATTGAGGATTCCATACAATGCCAATAATAAGCCAAGGATTGAAGCTAAGACCTTGGTAGGTTACACATATCCCTAGAATTCTCTAGAAATATGCAGGTTTCCTCACGATGTTTTCCTTTACCGAAATGCGTATAATAAATTGCAATTATCAATTAGACACATAAGTTTTAATAGACAAAATTCATTGGTGCCTGGATGGGGTTTTAACCAACCCCCGTGACCAATCCATAAGAGATATACATATACCATCGCGGACTTTTCTGTAGACATTTTCAAGGTGTACAAATACTTAGTACATCATTTTGATAAATCTCATAGGGTTTGGACTGCGTTTGCAATGTAGGTAAGCGGAAAATATTTTAATTATTTACGACATCACAATAGAACCCTCAAAAATTACAGTATTTCTCTACTCCGTATTGAATGTTATTATACATATAAACCTTTCTCTTAAATCACTCTAGCTATTATCATCATCATCTCATCTTCCTGCCCTTATCCCAATCTAAGTGGGTTCGGCACAACATGTTACAAACATGCTGTCATATGATTTGGCTGTGTTTTTACGACCGGCCGCCTGCCTGACGTCAACTTACCTCTGTCGTACATTACGACACCTCGGTAAGAAAGAGGGTGGTCTATTCTACTCAGCCGGATACCACACGGCGGGTCGACTAACCTTAGTCGCCTTTTACGACACCTCGGTAAGAAATGAGGGTGGTACTATTCTATTCAGCCGGATACCACACGGCGAAGCTATTAAACCGCATCAAAATCTGTTGCGTAGTTTTAAAGATTTAAGCATACATAGGGATATAGGGACAAACAAAGAATGTTTTTTTTATACTATGTAGTGAAGTAAGATCTCAAATTTGTTTGTTTTTAATTTATGAAATACTATTATTCAGCGGTATTTGCTGTAGGCTGTAATCCGACCACAATAAAATAGGCTTGTATATATCTTGTACTACGAAAATTTATGTATAACTCAAACAAGTTTATGCTTGAACAACTTCCCATACGGGAGTTGTTTATGGCATAATAAACAATACATGAAAATGGATATGTATATCGTATAGGAAATTTTAATGGTTGTCTAAGGATAATATATCGCAAATATTTTATATCAAGTCAAATTTAATGATTGTTGAAAGACAACTGATATTATCGTAAATATTTTGATCAAATCCAATTTAATGATCGTTGAAAGAAATCAGATATAATTGCAAGTAAGTAAGTAAGTAACGGCCTGTTACAATCCCACTGCTGGGCATAGGCCTCCTCTCTCCATTTTTGGAGAGAAGGGTTGGAGCTAAGACCTACCACGCTGCTCCAATGCGGATTGGTAGGTTAGACATATCCCTAGAATTCTCTAAAGATATGCAGGTTTCCTCACGATGTTTTCCTACACCGAAAAGCGTGTGATAAATTGCAATTATCAATTAGACACATAAGTTTTACTAGAAAACTCATTGGTGCCTGCCCGGGGTTTGAACCCTAGACCTCCTCGAAAGAGGCGCACGGTGTTACCGCTGGGCTACCACAGCTTGGATATGTATATCGTATAGGAAATTTTAATGGTTGTCTGAGGATAATATATCGCAAATATTTTATATCAAGTCAAATTTAATGATCGTTGAAAGACAACTGACATTATTGTAAATATTTTGATCAAATCCAATTTAATGATCGTTGAAGGAAATCAGACATAATTGCAAGTATTTTAATCAAATAATATTGAATGATTATTGAAAAGGAAATTGACGGTGCTATTCGACTGAGTGATGTACGCCGTGTGGTATCCGGCTGAATAGAATAGTACCACCCTTTTTTCTTACCGAGGTGTCGTAAAAGGCGACTAAGGTAAGTCGACCCGCCGTTTGGTATCCGGCCGAGTAGAATAGACCAACCTCATTTCTTACCGAGGTGTCGTAAAAGGCGACTAAGGTAAGTTGATCCACCGTGTGGTATCCGGTTGAGTAGAATAGACCAACCTCATTTCTTACCGAGGTGTCGTAAAAAGCGACTAAGGAAAGTTGACCCACCGTGTGGTATGCGGTTTAGTAGAATAGACCACCCTCATTCTTACCGAGGTGTCGTAAAATACGACAGAGGTAAGTTGACGTCAGGCAGGCGGCCGGTCGTAAAAACGCAGCCAAATCATGTAACAGCGTGTTTATAACATGTTGTGCCGACCCCACTTAGAGTGGGATAAGGGCAGGAGGATGATGATTCGGCTGAGTGATGTAGTGTTAACTAATCCTGGGTGTATAAGGTATGAAACTTACACTTCTACACTTAGCATTACATAGATTTTCTTAAACGCGGATTATAGCAAAATACATCTATCAGTAGCTGTGGTAGCCAGCGGTATCACCGTGCGCCTCTTTCGAGAAGGTCTAAGGTTCAAACCCCGGGCAGGCACCAATGAGTTTGCTAGTAAAACTTATGTGTCTAATTGTAAATTGCAATTTATCACACGCTTTTCGGTGAAGGAAAACATCGTGTGGAAACCTGCATATCTCTAGAGAATTCTGGGGATATGTGTAACCTACCAATACGCATTGGAGCAGCGTGGTAGGTCTTAGCTCCAATCCTTCTCTCCAAAAACAAAAAAAGGAGAGAAGAGGCCTATGCCCAGCAGTGGGATAGTAACAGGCCGTTACTTACTTACTATTTACTACATCTATCATAACTTTTGTACCGAGAAATCTCTTTTCAAAGAAATTTGAATGACTTATGACGCCATCGACCTTATCAGTTTTTAAAGCCATAAGTCATTACTTCCGTTAAAGAATAATACGATACCCAAGACACTGAGCAATTGTATTTTTATTGTCTTTAAGTGATTTTGAACTTTCTCACAAAGCTCATCATTAATCAGAACAAAAGTTTAGAAGATGCAGACTTTTTCACACCAGAAGAGAAGGAAGTAAGAAATGATGGCCTATTCTCCTTAGCCGAATACCGCACAGTGGGTCAACTTACGTTAGTACCTTTTACGACACCTAGGTAAGTTGAGGGTAGTCTATTCTACTCAGCCGAATACCGTACAGTCGGTCAACATACCTTAGTGTCTTTTACGACAACTAGGTAAGAAATGAGAGTGGTCTATTCTACTCAGCCAGATACCACACAGCGGCTTGAAAAGATAGTCAAGTAAATATTTAAATGATATTTGTTTATTCTTGTTGTTGTTGTATTACTTTATTGTACACAATTTTACAAAAAAATAATTCAAATTAGAAAAGAAAAACAATATTATCAGCTTAAATATTATTAGCTTATAAAGCTTATAAATCTTGCAATAGCCATTGAATAATATTTGTGTCGTAGGTATAATTCAGTCTTGGTCTAAACGTAGTTTTAATACAACTATTAGATGCCCTATCGCTATTGCAGTTTTGTTTAATCTCGATTTTCCACACGTGTCACGTGTTAAAGATCTATTCGCTTTGATTAATCCGTGGTATTTCCTACATATATTTTTAAATTGTATATTAATACAATGTAGGTATTTACATTGCTATAATTCGTCATACACGCGACGCCATCGCGGGCGCCGGTCAGTTCTTGCATGCCGAAGTGTCGCGACTTTGTAAACTTTGAACCTGTGTACATATTTAATCCTTTATAAAAATACCCTGTATTTTGCAGAGTAAGTTGATTTTATTCATCATCCTCCTGTCCTTATCCCACTCTAAGTGGGGTCGACACAACATATTATAAACATGTTGTTACATGATTTGGCTGCATTTTTACGACCGGCCTGCCTGAAGTCAACTTACCTTAGTTGTATTTTACGACACCTCGGTAAGAAAGAGGGTGGTCTATTCTACTAAGCCGGATACCACACGACGGGTCAACTTACCTTAGTCGCCTTTTACGACACCTCGGTAAGAAATTGGGTTGGTCTATTCTACTCAGCCGGATACCTCAACGGGGCTGGTACACAAACACAACACAATAAAAAAAAAAGTAAGTTGATTTTATTATTCTAACTATAAGTTACTTTACAATTGTACATTTTTATGTAATTCTAAGTACTAAAAAAAATTTAAACATGTTAATAATTATATTAATATATGCTACGTAATTTCGAGAAAGAGGTCAGTCGCCGAATCCAATTCGGATGGACAGCTTGGATGGGAAGCTACGCGAGATCTTTTCGTCCAAAATACCTCAGTGCCTGAAGACCAACGGATGCGAAGAGTGGTCGCTGACTATGGGCCTCATAAGAAAGCTCAGAGGCGATGGAGCGGGCTATGCTTATAGTATCTCACAGAAATGACGAGATCCATAGAAGGCCCAAAGTCATTGACAAAGCCCAGCGTGTCACGAAGCTGAAGAGTCGATGGGCGGGGCACTTATGGGTCTGAAGGTGTTAGAATGGCATCAGCGATCCGTAGACCCCCTATGAGGTGGACTGATTGTAGGTTAGCATATAGCTATATTATAAATGCAAAGGTCCGTTAAGCTTTTAAAGGCAATCCACTAGACAAATATTGATGAAGTTTGGCACAAGAACGCACAAGGAGATAGCACATAAACAAAAAAATTTTTTTTATCTAGGAACCGGGTAAACCTTTAAGTATGTGCCGATGAAGATCTGGGTACCGCTAGCTACTAATATAAATTCTAATATTATTTTATTCCAAATGGCTATAATTACCTAGTAAGTTAAGAAGTATTAAGTAATATGCAAGTTTATAAGGCCCGACGTTTGGTTTCCGGCTGAGTATAATAAGAATAGAAGAACCCTCATTTCGTACGGACGTGTCATTTTCAAGACACCTCACATGCAACAAAATGTTTAAAACATATTGTACCGATCCCATTTGAAGTGGGATAGAAGGGATGCAAGTTAATAAGAAATAGAAAAAAAAACAAAGCGGTATTTAAATAATTCAATTATTTAAAAGTATCATATAATTATCAGTAATCTGAACTCATTGCAAGCTTATCATGAGTAATAATATTTAGAAGAATAGATAAACATATTACAATGGCTGCGAGACGGGTTGTCAACGCCTTGTGTGGCGCGATTGGCGCCTTATGGATGACTGGGAGATATAGCGACTGGACTAACTTCGAACTTGTTACTGTTACTCTTTAATCGCGAATTTGCTGAACAAATATCGATAAACTTTGGCACTATACCTTATAAACCGGAATAAATTATATCAAATCAAATCCGCAATCAATTTTAGCTTTGCCATTACATCAGTTAAAAACACTGTTAAAATGAGGCTGATCCAGAAAGCCTACTATGCTGTTTAGGATTACTTGGAAGATAAGAATGTGTGGATATAGCTCGCTTAGACCCTGTACAAGACAGTAATGACTAAATGTAACTAGTCATAAGAATTATATTTTTAAAAAGAGCAACCGTCGAGTTTCTTGCTGGCTCTTCTCGGTAGGAACGGCTTTCCGAACCAGCAGTAGCTTTGACGATTCAAAAGCACTTGTTTACAAGTTTATTTGAATAAAGAATATTTTGAATTTGAATTTGAATACCAAAATAATCTTTATTGAAATAATCCCTTGCAAGGATCAATATGCTCAATGAATCTACAACTGGTTCAGAATGTTGTTCTTACCGAGAAGAACCAGAAGGAAACTCGGAGGTCAATATTTTAATCATTTTCAATAGAAATCATGTAAATTTTACAGGAAAAGGATGGCATTGAAAAACGCCATCTATTATCAACCTATCACGACACAAACGAACTTGCGGGCAAAACTTACTTTTTTATAAATATTAAATTGATCAGTGAGTGTCGATGTTCGCACTGTATGTAGCCGCACATTATTTTGTATGCGCGATTAACCATATTTACGATAAGATTATAAGCAAAACGTTTAAGTTGCATAAAATATACATAGCGCCGTATCTATTGACGACTCGGATGTCGATAATGTAGTATTTATTATACAATAGCGACTGCCCGCGACATTTGTTTTATTTTTAAGAAAATAGTATACTGGAAACTAACCACATTCATTTATAGCTGTAAACCACAGCGATACAGGGCCACTAAGCCTTTATTAAGAGAGGTGTACTAAGTGTTATATGAAAAATAGAGGACTTTCTTTTATGTCAGGAAACCCCATTATTGGTCGTCACCGCCAGCAAGGGTCGAGCGGCGGGTATGTCGGAATTGCATAGACTAAAAACCTGACAGTCCTCCACTACGCTGCTGGTGGCGGGGACAGGTTGCCATTGGATACATTGCCTCCATCCCCGCCAGCAACTCTGAACCCCAGAGTGAGCTATTTCTGGCTTGGGGCCTCTCTAATCGGGAGCACCATGATTGAGATGGGCGTCCGATAAACCCTGTTTGGAATAAAAAAGGCACGTCAAATGCCGCCCTAACGAGGCCAAAGGTTCTCAGCGAAACATCTGCACTCCGCTCGCCTGCGGCAGATCGGATCCAAGAACTCGACGTTCCGAATCTGGCCCACCGCCTCCTTCCGTGAGATAACGTCCTCGCAGAAGGAGATCTCTCTCCATGTACCAAAAAAAATAGAGAACCCTGAAGTAAGCTCCTGAATCAGAGTGACACTGCCCAGCGATCCACACTGAAATATTTCAATTTTCATGAAACGACATCAATAAATGCGTACAAAAAAGGAAAGTAGACAGAGTAGGAAATTATTATTACTTCTGCATATCATTCTTGGAGAGTAGAGTTGGAGCTGAGACCTACCACGCTGCTTTATTGCGGATCGGTAGGTAATATATATATCCGCGGAATTCTTTGGAGATATGCAGGTTTCCTCACGATGTTTTCCTTCACCGAAAATCACATTCTTCAATAATCAAAAACATCATTCTCTTGCTCTTATCCCGCTCTAACTCCGGGTCTAAGGGTCGGCACAATATGTTCTAAACATGATTTGACTTTGTATTTTACAGCTGCCTGCCTGAAGTAACATGTGAGAAATGATAGACACATAAGTTTTAATAGAAAAACACATTGGTGCTTGCCCGGAGTTGAACCCGTGTCCCTTTAGAAAGAATCAGACGATTACCCTTTTTAGAAATAGTTAATTTGTCATTCTTAATGCCTTCAATTATTTTTTAATCTAGTAGTTTTTACGAAATATGTACAAAACGGCATACATGTACCATTTTATTTATATAGATAGTTTTCTGTGACGTTCACCCAGAAGTATAATAACTTAAAGTCAGCATATTACAAGAAACGTATTAACCCGATCATAAATTGCTGTTAAATTGTTTTTTTTATATTTAATACGAGATTTATTCACTGCACGCAATAATAATTACACGGAGCGATTACCGCGTATTAATTGCATATTGATTGATTCATTAATTATTGTAATAACTTGTGCTGTTTCTTGGTTGTAATAATATGTTTTATTAAATAATTTAAAATCTTGTTCTTCATTCTTTTCAGCACACTATTGTATATGTCGGAAGCGGAAATAGTTAAATAAAGTTTGTTTAGTTGTTCTATTCCGGATAGTGTGCGTATATGAGCATTCTGGAAACAGGGTTCTAAAAATTAGATCGTAAATTTATAGAAAGATAAATCAAATCAAATCAAATCAAATATTTTATTTGTGAATTACAGTATTAAATGGATGCTATATAAGCACACAGTACTGTAAGCTACCCCACAAGGGTGTACAAAAATTCTTTCCGCTAACTGCTATAGCCTTAACTTGTAACTCTTAAACTGTTTTAACCTACTAGTACGAGCCATAACACATTGGTACATATGGTTTATTTTTGCGAGGTTAATAGTCATCATCATCATCTTCCTGCCCTTATCCCACTCTAAGTGGGGTCGGCATAACATGTTATAAACATGCTGTCACATGATTTGGCTGCGTTTTTACGACCGGCCGCCTGCCTGACGTCAACTTACCTTAGTCGTATTTTACGACTCCTCAGTAAGAAAGAGGGTGGTCTATTCTACTGAGCCGGATACCACACGGCGGGTCGTCTTACCTCAGTCGCCTTTTACGACACCTCGGTAAGAAATGAGGGTGGTACTATTCTATTCAGCCGGATACCACACGGCGTAATAATATGTTTTATTAAATAATTTAAAATCTTGTCGTAAAAGCGACAAAAGTAAGTTGACTTCAGAATCGTAGAATACCTAAAATGTTTTAAATACAAATACATAACTAAGAACAGTGATAGCCATTAAGATAGAAATAATGTACTTTGCTTATTTATATATATTCGGTGACACGGGTATTTGGGTCAACTTGGAAAGTCACGAAATATAAGATCCGAATAATCTTGGCTTTGTTCACATCATCATCGAGGTATGTTAGTTATGAACTACCAGTTTCTGCCTGCAACTTTTTTTTATATCAGGAAAACCCATTATGGGTCATCACCGCCCGATGGGGATGAGCGGCGGGTATGTCGGACTCGCACTAAAAACCTGACAGTGCTCAACCACGCTGCTAGTGGCGGGGACAGGGTACCGTTGTACACATTACCCCCAACCCCGCCAGCAGCAACTCTGAACCCCAGATTGCGTCACCTCTGGGTCGGGGCCTCTCTAAAAGTGGCCCCTCCCTCCGCTACTCGATGTATCGGGAGCACCAGAAGCATCGACCGCCTCGGGGACCTTTTCAGATGGGCGTCCGATAAACCCCTTTCGAGACGCCCAGAAGTTCCCATTATGGAGGCATACGATGGGCTGCACCCCGCTCACCTGCGGTGGATCAGACCCAAGGACTCGACTTCCCGGATCCGCCTCGCTGCCTCCTTCCGCGAGATTACGCCCTCGCAGAAGGAGGCCATCGCTGCCCACGATCTCTCCCTGTCCACCATGGCACGAACCACGGTGCTGTCCGCAACTTTGTACTAACGTAAGTGATACCGGGATAATAGTATATGATGCTTCTCGTTCACATATTATAGTCTCAAATCAAATCTAAATAATCTTTGTTCCAATTAACCAGTCTGTGTACAAACCTTTTCAAGTCCAAGGATTGCATGTGATTCTCACCTTTTATTTATTCAAAAACACATTAACAAAAAGACACTTAGATAAGAACTTGATGCTACTTTCCGACCCTGTACAAGACAGTAATGAAGTGTAACTAGTAATAAGAATTTTATTTTGAAAAGAGCAACCGTCGAGTTTCTTGCTGGCTCTTCTCGGTAGGAACAGCTTTCTGAACCAGCGGTAGAGTTGACGATTCAAAAGCACTTGTTTAGAATACTTGAATAAAGAATATTTTAGATTTGAATTTGAAATATAATATACACATACTACACTTAACAAATACACTCACTGGAACTAGTGAATTAAGAATCCTTATATTATCTCAAGCGCACTACGTTAGTAGTAACAGAGCTGCGGGCGAGAGCGAACGTGTAGTGACAAATTATTAATGCGTGTTTAAGCCGATGCGATACTTCTACAATATCTATACGTTTTTTGTAACTTAAAGTACCACTTTAACCGACTTTGGCTGGCCCGTTGGGCCTTGTGATCCCGGATCCCGTATTCAACTCCGCGGGTCACGGTCGTGGGTTCGATTCCCGTCGAGGGCCTACATTTTCTATTAAAAAAATTGTTGGTTCTTCGAGCTTGGATGTATATTTGTATTTAAGTATGTATTTAAAAATTATATATGTATATATTCATCAGTCGTCTCTTACCTATAACACAAGTATAAAATTACTTAGTTAGGACGGACGACTGTGTAAGTGTCCAAAAAAAAACACAACCATTCATTTAATATCATTTTACACCACAACCATCAATGTCAAGTGTAACAAACTTGTTACAAACAACAAACAAGTGTAACAAAAGTGTAAAAAACAAGTGAAACTAGACTTATGTTAACACCTTTTACAGGTTTTCTAGACTAAGGACAATATAATTGATAGACAAGTTTATAGCGCCACTTTACAACCATCCTACTAGTGACAAGCAATCATTGGGATCGTAAAGAGCGCTCCTTTATGCTAAATAATGATCCGGCTCGCAGAATTCATAAGGTGATAAATGTTTGCACATTACATCAAAATGGCCGGGCGGCGAATTTGCATTCTGGTAGCTGATCTATAAACATTAAGCTGACAAGTGCCTTGTATATTTGAAAATGTATCTGCGATACGTATCTTGTAGTTAATTGGGTTTAGGTGTTGTTTTAGACAAGCTCATTGGTTACAGAATCTAGAAGGTCAGGTCATATATTTGATCAGTCCCTCTGCGCATAGACAATCAGAATGTTTGTAACGCATGCATAAGTATAAAGCAATTTATAAATATAAGATTTTCATAGGTTCAGATAATTTAATAAATATTATGTTCTAATAATTAATACCGGTTAATTAATTTGAAAGAGTTATTTCATAATGATTATGTTTAGAAGGTTAGCCGTGTGGTATCCGGCTAAGTAGAATAGTACCACCTTCATTTCTTACCGAGGTGTCGTATAAGGCGACCAAGGTAAGTTGACCCACCGTGTGGTATCCGGTTTAGTAGAATATACCACCCTCCTTCTTACCGAGGTGTCGTAAAAGGCGACTAAGGTAAGTTGACGTCAGGCAGGCCGCCGGTCGTAAAAACTTATATTTTATGTCATCGTCATTCTCCTGTCCTTATCCCACTCTAAATAGGATCGGCACAACATGTTCTAAATATGTTGTCATATGATTTGGCTACGTATTTTACGACCGGCCACCTCACGTCAACTTAGCTTTAGTCGTATTTTACAACACCTCGGTAAAACAGAGGATGGTCTATTTTACTGAACTGCATACGGTGGGTCAACTTATCTTAGTCGCCTTTTATGATACCTCGGTAAGAAATGAGTGTGGTCTATTCTACTCTGCTGGATACTACACGGCGGCTCGACCTACCTTATTTGCCTTTTACGATACCTCGGTTAGAAATGAGTGTGAGATATTCTAAGCAGTCCAATATCACACAGTGGGTCAACTTACCTTAGTCGCCTTTTACGATACCTCGGTAACAAACGAGGGTGATCTATTCTACTCAGCCGGACACAACGCGGCATTACTCCATGTTTATTATATCATAAATATTTTACAAGGCTTTAATTATTGAGAAGAATAGAGTCGGTGAAGTCGGTACCGTACGGCCTTTAAGGCCAAATACCGTATTGGCAAGTTTATGACACTAGTAATTTACATTACAGATATTTGCTGGTAAATACCACGTAGATTACATCTACAGGGTGAGCGGTAAACTATAAATGTAAAGATTAAGCGATAATGCCAGTTAGAGAATAACTTGCAATTGAAATGTACTTTTACTGCATACAGAATTCATATTGAAATTAAAAATATTCTTTATTCAAATAAACTTGTAAACAGGTGCTTTTGAATCGTCAACTCTACTGCTGGTTCGGAAAGCTGTTCCTACCGAGAAGAGCCAGCAAGAAACTCGGCGGTTGCTCTTTTAAAAATATAATTCTTACTAGTTACATTAACTCATTTCTATCTTGTACAGGGTCGGACAGTTATATCTACGCATTCTTATCGTCTAAATAATCCTCAACAGTATAGTAGGCTTTCTGTATCAGCCTTTAATAGTGTTTTTAAACTGCTGTAATGATAGCAATCGATCCCAGGTTTTGAACTTTTTTAGTTCGCGCACATAGCTTTGCATTTGACAGCTTAAAAATCAAAAGTAATAATAAAATTATTTTGCTATAATCCGCGATGAAGTAAAATAGAAAATATATATAATGCTAAATGTAGAGTGGACAATCGGTTATCATACCTGATACATGCAGCATTCGTAAAAAAACACATGCACAAACCTCCACCACCGCCACCACAATACACGAGCACTATATACGTTCACTGTCACAAACTCAACAATCGTTTCGCCCCGCAACAGAAGCATCATCAGATAGACTCCACGACCAAAATCGCAAAATAGCAAAACTTAAATATCTATTGCTTTCTATTCCTATTTTAGTAGTTCTTTTTAGTGCCCAAAAACAGGGATAAAACTAGTTAAACTAGTTTTTCAATAAAACCTAGCTAAATTGATTTACTTCCCCCTAAACCCTACATGCTGAATTTCATTAAAATCGTTGGAGCCGTTTCCGAGATCCCGAAAATATATTTATATATATACATATAATATTAAGTCACGCCGTGTGGTATCCGGCTGAATAGAATAGTACCCTCTTTTCTTACCGAGGTGTCGTAAAAGGCGACTAAGGTAAGTCGACCCGCCGTTTGGTATCCGGCTGAGTAGAATAGACCAACCTCATTTCTTACCGAGGTGTCGTAAAAGGCGACTAAGGTAAGTTGACCCACCGTGTGGTATCCGGTTTAGTAGAATAGACCACCCTCATTCTTACCGAGGTGTCGTAAAATACGACAGAGGTAAGTTGACGTCAGGCAGGCGGCCGGTCGTAAAATACGTAGCCAAACATATGACAACATTTGTAACATGTTGTGCCGACCCCACTTAGAGTGGGATAAGGGCAGGAGGATGATGATATTAAAATCAATATATAGAGGGCTTTAAGTCATGTCTTTAAGCTTTAAGTCGCAAATAATCTACCACAAAACACAGTCAGAAGGGTATCGAATGACACCAATAATGATTTAGCGGGGTCAACATCTCGGTGTCGAGGTGGAGACCAAGTTCAGGATCACAGACCTCGTGACACACTCATTGTCTTGTCAATGGCGTTATGCGATATGATAACTGGACGCTTCCGCGTTCGCAACACCTTTGAAGTATTGGGAACAAATAGACTGGGCAATTTGGATTAAAATCACCCAATACTATAATACCAAAATCCGTGTCTGTTTATTATAAAATCAAAAAGTACTTAAGTAAGTTAAATCATTTATTAAATAAAACTTTTTTTTTATTCAAAACCTTTACATAAGTAAAAATAAAATTATTTTGCTATAACCCTCGATGAAGTAAAATAGGAAATATATATAATGCTAAATGTAGTGTGGACAATCCGTTTTCATACCTGACAAATGCAGGATTCGTAAAAACATATGCACAAACCTCCAAATAGTTACTTCAAATTTTTCATCATCATCATCATCTTCCTGCCCTTATCCCACTCTAAGTGGGGTCGGCACAACATGTTATAAACATGCTGTAACATGATTTGGCTGCGTTTTTACGACTGGCCGCCTGCCTGACGTCAACTTACCTCAGTCGTATTTTACGACACCTCGGTAAGAAAGAGGGTGGTCTATTCTACTTAACCGGATACTTATCTTAGTCGCCTTTTACGACAACTCGGTAAGAAATGTGGTTGGACTATTCTACTCAGCCGGATTCCACACGGCGGGTCGACTTACCTTAGTCGCCTTTTACGACACCTCGGTAAGAAATGAGGGTGGTACTTTTATATTCAGCCGAGTACCACACGGCGTGATGTGGGTTGTACTATTCTATTCAGCTGGATACCACACGCTGTTCCGGTTTATATGGAATAAATGTGCCAAATTTTATCGATATTGGTTCAGCGGATTCTCCATGGAAGAAAGAATAAAAAAAGAGAACAAGGTTATTCTAGTACTATTCGTAAGTCTATGAACAAACGATAACGTTTCAGCGAGACACCACTACGATATACCGGCACTCGCTGGATATATCGAGTTATCGCCCGTCGACCTGTAATCACATTTGCGATGAACCCTGCAATCGAAATGTAACAAATAAGGTTCCTTTGGCAAAGGTTCTAAGTGTCTCTGATCAAAAGAGGAATAAGTGAACAGACGTGACTCAAAAACACTCATTTTCCGTACTCTCGGATCAATTAGGAGATGTAACTATACTAATATATAAAGCTGAAGAGTTTATTATTTTGATTGATTGTTTGAACGCGCTAATCTCAGTAAGTATTGGACCGATTTGAACAATTCTTTGAGTGTAATATAGTCCATTTATTGAGGAAAACTATACGCTATATAGCATCCCGCTAAGATGAATAGGTGAGGAACAGCAATTAAAAATACTACGAAAACGGCAAGATTGAAAGCTTTTTTTGCGTGTGCTAAGTAAATGGTCAAAGTTATTCAAAAGGCATGTATTACAACATTGTTCCCTTCTTAACGTTCTAAATAAACGTCCACGATAGCATATGTCTAGTTCTTTAGGTTAACCCACTTTAACCATTTTTATAGTTACCAAATACTATATTACGGTTTTAATATTTTCACGCGTGCGGAGCCGCTGGCGATTGCTAGTAATTTATAAACTATGACTTGAATTTGTTTTTTTTTAATAAATTTACATAAATACTTACAATACGGACTAAACACAAGTGTCAGTGAAAACTCTACATTTATGGGACGAGGGATCTTATTAGGGATGACATCACACAGCGGTAATAAAAAGTAGTTAAGCGGGAAAAGTACTTTGGGACATGAGGGTAGGAGATAAGTAACGGTGCCTTCATCTAACCCAATGTGGGTTAGATGAAGCACACATGGGGTGCAGCTGCTATCCTTCTATCTATCTATCTAATTTCGGGTACGCCTGTCGCTGCAGGGCTGACCAGCTCCTACTCCGTACTATTCCGCCCATTTCCCCATGTTGGGACAAGGGTTTCACTGCTGTCCCGACAGTGTCACCTGCTCTAATCTACCCGTAGCTTTTACGAACCTGATAATATCCCTGAAGGAGATATTAGTCAGATCCTCAACTTCAATTTCATCCTTAATTTGTAACTCCAATATTACCAGCGAATACATAAGGCACTCAGCCATAAGGTGGAGACTCGTTTCTTCCTCTCCACACTCTGGGCACGCAGCATCTTCTGTTATTCTTTATGCTGCTATCTTTACACTGTGGTCAAGTTCGTAACCATAGTTATAAAAACTACCTGTTAGGCCGATACCATCACACCATAAACAACGCAAATTGATTTCTCTCGTACTATCATTACGGCCGTTTAAAATCTCCATTATAAATGATTCTTCGCGGCCATGATGTCAGGCCTATAAAAGGCGAATGAAAGTAATTTCTTGTCAACTCAAGAGGCCTGCGTATCAGTTTTTATTTATGGCGCTTGTTAACAAATTGTCCGCGCTTCGGACTTGCTTTGTGATTGTCAGTTATTGTTAAATTTTTAGTGGTACTTAGAAGATTTCCATTTTTCTTTTAAAATAACCCTGCTCATGAAAATATTATTTCTAAATGATACTCAAGAAAATTCGTGTTTAACGTAAGCATTTAAGATACCCCAGTAATTTATAGTTTTAGTTTAAAATGCATATTAAATGTAGAGTATGTTATTCTTTTTCATTTTAGCTGATTTGTAAAACGCATACACTATCAACCACCTAACTTCATTATCACCTCAAATCATAAAACTACACAAATTCAGTAAAAAAAATCAAAGTTATACGCGCATTCCTAGATTATTCGCTTTTGACCCCTAGATCGAAAACTGCATTCCATATACAGATAACCAAATGTATCTTTGATAAGAAAAGAGTGATGTATATCTTTTTGATATCTCTTGAGTCTTGTGATATATATCACTCTTTCATATCTTTAACTTTTTACTTTAGCTCAGTACGGCAGTAAACGCCCGCGTGTTTGTAGTTCCGAAAATTCGTAGTTCACATTTTAATACAAATTTGCAATAGCTATCCGTCTCTCTTTTTTACGTGAAAATTACCATATAGGCCAATCTCTTTCTCTCTAACTCTGAACGTGCCGTAACTAATCACGAAATTTGAACCTTAAGCATGAAGATATAGAGATATAATTGAAACACATGCGAGCTAAAGAGTGATTATAGCTTCTGGAGAGATCGTTCTTGTCTCTAGCTCGAGAGCTACACAACTGTAATTCCATAATTATAGTAGTAGAATAGTAACGGCCTGTTACCATCCCACTGCTGGGCATAGACATCCTCTTTCCGTTTTAGGAGAAAAGAATTGTAGCTAAGATTCACCACGCTGTTCCAATGCGGATTGGTAGGTTACACATATCCCCAGAATGTCCTGCGTCACAGGAAATATCCTTAGTATGACGTTGACCAACGTTAGTAGAACTTCTATGCTATACACATTTAATACTTTAATAGATTCTTCTCTGCTGGTCCATCCTGCTTGTAAAAGCTATTAGGGCTAACAGCATAGTAAGTTCGTATGTCACGTAATTCCTTCTTATACTCTTAAGAAATTATCTCCACAGATGGAAAATGATTGCAAACCGCGATAATGTATGAAAAATGCCGCCAAAAGAATTTATCCAATAAAATATAATCGTTATGCGGTGTTAAGTGCAGGCCTTTCAATCAACTGCTGGCAATATATCATTTCCACACATACACTTTACGGTATACGGTATAAGAGCTGTTTTTCAATAGCTTTTTGTGTCAAGAACAATATTTATACCGAAATATCGAGAGGAAAGTATGTGAAATATTTATCAAGCGTTTGTGATTCTTGGAACGGCTTCTGGGTGTTTTTTAATTTAGTTACAAGAATATTTCCCAATGCTGCTATTGCTATTGTTGATCAAATCTATATACTAATATATAAAGCTGAATAGTTTACGCCGTGTGGTATCCGGCTGAATAGAATAGTGCCACCCTCATTTCTTACCGAGGTGTCGTAAAAGGCGACTAAGGTAAGTCGACCCGCCGTGTGGTATCGGGCTGAGTATAATAGACCAACCTCATTTCTTACCGAATTGTCGTAAAAGGCGACTAAGGTAAGTTAACCCGCCGTGTGGTATTCGGCTGAGCAGAATAGACCAACCTCATTTCTTACCGAGGTGTCATAAAATACGACAGAGGTAAGTTGACCACCATGTGGTTTCCGTTAGTAGAATAGCCTTTCTTACCGAGGTGTCGTAAAATACGACAGAGGTAAGTTGACGTCAGGCAGGCGGGCGGTCGTAAAAACGCAGCCAAATCATGTGACAGCATGTTTATTACATGTTGTGCCGACCCCACTTAGAGTAGGATAAGGGCAGGAAGATGATGATGAAAGCTGAATAGTTTGTTCGTTTGACTGATTGTTTGAACGCGTTAATCTCAGAAACTAATAGACCAAATTATTTGACTGCAAGATAATCCATTTATCGAGGAAGGCTTTACTATATAACATCACGCTAAGATGAATAGGAGAGGAGCACCAATAAAAAATATTGCAAAAACTGCAAAATTTAAAGCTTTCCTTGCCTAAGTAAACAGTGAAAATTATTTAAATATCTCTTAAAATTAACTAACGATAACAACTTTTTTAAATGAGCTGTGATAGCCCAGCGGTGTGACCGGGCGACTCTTTCGAGAGGGTCAAGAGTTCAAACCTCGGCAGGCACCAATGAGTTTTTTCTATTAAGACTTATAACGAATAGTACACTCTACATATGGCATTCATATATTCCCTTTTTTGGCGTATTGAAGCAAAATAATATCATATTATTACATTATTATGTATTAAAGACTGAATAAGTCAATGAATGTACGGATGAAAAATAATACCTTTATTAAATAAACACTGGTAAAGCTGTGGTAGCCCAGTGGTAACACCGTGCGACTCTTTCGAGGTCAAGGGTTCTACCTAAAACACCAATGACTGTTAAAACTTATGTGTCTAATTGATAATTGGAATTTATCACACACTTCTCGGTGAAGGAAAACATCGTGAGGAAACCTGCATATCTCTAGAGAATTCTGGGGATACGTTTAACCTACCAATCCGCATTTGAGCCGCGTTTAAGATCTTAGATCCAATCCTTCTCAACAATAACGGAGAGAGGAGGCCTATGCCCAGCAGTGGGATTGTAAAAGGCCGTTACTTTTTTTAATCTTTACTAATTTTATGTTCAAAATTTTAATTTGGGAACAAATTTGTGACACATTGATTTCCATGCTGTCGAAAATATGACTTTGAATAATATGAATCTGGTTTTCAAGCTTACTTGAATAAATATAATTTTGATTTGGTTTGAGAGATAGGAAGCCTTTGCCTTGTGGAACAGTAGCAGGCAAGTTTATTACTTTACAGTGTAGGTACAGGTTAATTAATGTAAAGGAATGTGCCGCGCACGCGCTTTGCCTTACATGGCGTTTACATTCCTATATTACTAACAACTGATCAATAAATATAACTCGTTCTTTTATAATTCATTTATTAAAGTAATAATAAAATTATTTTGCTATAATCCACGATATAGTAAATATATAATAGGTACATAAATACGCCCGTATCCGGCTGAATAGAATAGTACGACCCTTATTTCTTACCGAGGTGTCGTAAAAGGCGACTAAGGTAAGTCGACCCGCCGTGTGGTATCCGGCTGAATAGAATAGTACGACCCTCATTTCTTACCGAGGTGTCTTAAAATGCGACTAAGGTAAGTCAACCCGCCGTGTGGTATCCGGCTGAATAGAATAGTACCACCCTCATTTCTTACCGAGGTGTCGTAAAATATGACAGAGGTAAGTTGACGTCAGGCAGGCGACCGGTCGTAAAAACGCAACCAAATCATGTGACAGCATGTTTATAACATGTTGTGCCAACCCCACTTAGAGTGGGATAAGGGCAGGAAGATGATGATATATACATACAAGATTAACTCATTTAAATATTAAAGATATTATCATCATATTTCTCTTCCAATTTTGGACGTAGGCCTCTTCCATTTCTCTCCATGCCAGACGGTCTTGTGCTCAGATCCAGTCTCGACCTGCGTTTCGACTTATGCCGTCTATACGTCTCTTGGGAGGACGGCAACGGGATCTGCTGTTAGCCCGTGGTCACCATTCCAGAAGTCGTTTGGTCGTTAGTTTGGTCGATTATATTATCACGTATTAATAATCCATCGACAAGATTAACTACGTCCCAATTAAATCGCACTTACAGCCGGCGGATCACAATAAAAACGCACAATTAAACGCGTCGGTGAGTTAAGCAAATTGGCCAATAAATGCCATAATTGAGACATTGAGTCGAATGCGTTGAGATTCAAATCTTCGATATGAATCGTACTAGCGTGCGCGAAAGTGTTATATAGAAATAATAAAGTTATATTTCAAATTTAAAATATTCTTTATTCAAGTAAACTTTTTGAATTTGAACTATCGTATTCATAATTAATGTATAAAAACCGGCTATACTCACGTGTTATTTTATTGGATGAGCCCGACTTGTTTCAAGCCACCCCCCTTCTCTCGCTCCAACCACTCTCGATTCGAGTCCTGCGAGCTGCTAAACGCAGTTCCCGCCGCGATAACGCCGCATAAAGAGCTCATGAATAAGAGCCCCGTATGGGCTTGAAACTAGTCAGGCTCATCCGATAAAATAACACGTGAGTATAGCCGGTTTCTATACATCAGTAAATTTGTATAAAAATGCCTTTTAATCGTCAAATCTACTGTTGGTACGGAGAGCTGTTCCTACTGAGAAAAGCCAGCTAGAAACTAGGCGGTTTGGTTTTCTTAAAAAAGAACTATTATTACTAGTTATATTTAGTTATTACTGTCTTGTACAGGTTCGAAGAAAAGCTGTCTACGCATTCTTACCATCTAAGTTATCCTCAATATTACACTTGGCTTTTTGTATTAGCCTTTTATTAATAGTATTTTTAAACTGCTTTAATGGCAAAGTCAAAATTGATTGCGGAAAATAAAATTGATCGCATTTTATACCATGCCAATCTTGGCGATTGGCGTTCTATTGCATGAGCATGATGCAATGTAACGGGATTTAGACATACTGTTAGGGTAGAAGAAACTTTCAAACAGTTTACTAAGTAAGAAGCCCAAAAAAAATTACCATTGGTCTATCACGTAGTTCTCGTGTTCATATTCATGACAGGGGCGTTGGTTTGGAAATATAATATGTTGCCATTGCTATCCATTTTCTAGGATAGTATCCATAGGGAAATCGTAGTAACAAATGGGTTTATTGAAACATAAGTAACGTAAAAAAAATTACCTTGATAAAAAGACCGGCCGCCTGCCGGACGTCAACTTATCATACGAGACCTCGGTAAGAAAGAGGGCGGTCTATTTTACTTAACCGGAAACCCAACGGTGGGTCAACTTACCTCAGTTGTCTTTAACGACACCTCGGTAACAAATTAGGGCTATTTATTCTACTCAGCCGGATATAATACGGAGGGTCAAATGTAGAATAATTTGAAAGAAAATTTGTAGGGTATTTAATAAAAGTTTTTGCAAATATCACTTTTGTATTCGGCATTACGCCACTCCCCGATGGCTATCTGGCGGATTACGAAGCGATACGGCAGAGCGTTAATGATTTATCCGCTCCAATGTACGTTGGATTACCATTTAAATACGCACTTTATGTTACCGAATGGATTGCTTATTCCCGTATAATGCGAATTGCATGATTATATAACACGTTGGAAACGAAAGTTAGCCGTTATTTAGCATCGTTCTCCTGCCCTTATATTTAAATTCAAATTCAAAATATTCTTTATTCAAATATACTTGTAAACAGGTGCTTTTGAATCGTCAACTCTACCGCTGGTACAGAAAGCTGTTCCTACCAAGAACAGCCAGCAAGAAACTCGGCGGTTGCTCTTTTAAACATATAATTCTTAATACTATTTACATTCAGTCGTTTCTGTCTGGTACAGGTTCAAAGAGAGCTATATCCACACATTCTTATCTTCTAAATAATCTTCAATAGTATAGTAGGCTTTCTGTATCAGCCTATACTAAGTGTGGTCGGCACAAAATGTTATAAACATGTTGTCACATGATTTTGTTACGTATTTTACGATCGTCTGCCTTCCTGACGTCATATTATAATTCCACTCCTGGGCATAGGACTCCTCTCTCCGTTTCTGGAGAGAAGAGTTGGAGCTAAAACCTACCACGCGGTTACACATATCCCCAGATTTTTCTAAAGATATGCAGGTTTCCTCACGATGTTTTCCTTCACCGAAAAGCGTGTGATAAATTGCAATTATCAATTAGACACATAATTTTTTTAATAGAAAAACTCATTAGTGCCTTCGTGGGGTTTGAACTGTTGCCCCTTTCGAAAGAGTCGCACGGTCACACCACTGGGCACAGCTTCATATTACGTCATATTACCTTAGTCCTATTTTACGACACCTCGGTAAGAAAGAGGGTGGTCGAAAGACAGGTCGAATTACCTCAGTCACCTTTTACAACACCTCAATAAGAAATGAGGGTGGTCTATTCTACTCAACTAGATACCACATGACGGGTCGACTTACTTTAATCGCCTTTTCCGACACCTCAGTGAGAAAAGAGGGTGGTCTATTCTACTCAGCCGGATACCACACGGCGGATCGAATTACCTTAGTCGCCTTTACGACACCTCAGTAAGAAATGAGGGTGGTCTATTGTACTCAGCTGGATACCACACGGTGGGTCGAATTACCTTAGTCGCCTTTTACGACACGTCAATAAGAAATGACGGTGTTCTATTCTACTCAACCGGATACCACACGGCACGGAATTTTAAGAAACAGACTATGAAAAACTACCTTGTAACTCCATTTATGTATTACATTTCATTGATTAATATAAAGACGTGCTATTTGTGTAGCATAATCATGAAAATGTAAGGACAGACTGTGTTTAAGCAATCATTTGATTTACACGATATTAGGTATTTCATTGCGTCCGCTACTGCATTCCCGCGTTTATATATCAACTTTAATTAGCACCAACACCAGCTTACAACATATTATCACTGTATCGCTGTGAAATATTAACTTGTCGTTTGTAATGGCGGGCCTACGCTCCAATTCATCTCATTAGCAACCGGGCCTTTGCCCTCTAAAGCTCTGGGCTATTGCGAAAACTTGCTTCTCTATACATACGCTTTGGAAATCTACGAAATTTTCTGGTTTCGTAAATTGATCACAGTTCCAGTATCATTAGGTTTCCGTTCCATCAAGATTGGTGTTTTCGGTTAGTCGGTTAAGAAGCCAAACTGTCATAAACCGGAAACCCTAGGTTATAACCAAAAACTATTTGTAAACCTCGTGTAAATCTAATTAAAGAAAAATCGATAAAAGTTATCCTTCTCCTCGAGTCGGTGTCCTCAATGCTGAGGATCGTGACCCTCTCCACGGATTAATTTGTCACAAACATGTTGCGCCATCGTTGTCAGTTCTTTGGTACATGGATGGCTTCATGCATTCTGCTGTTGAGAGTGGTGCGGATTTGATCTGTCTAGCGTTTTCGACCTCATCCTCGTGGTCTCTTCCCCTGGACCTTCTAATTGCGGGGACGCCTGTCGTTGCAGGACGGGTGGTCAGCTCCTATTCTGGACTATTCCACCCATAAAATTACCCCTGGACCTTGCTCGTGATGTTATCTTTTTGAGATTGTCATCACTCTTCCGGGCGATATGACCAAAGTACTCAAGGACTCGTTTCAGGCAGACAGTCGAGAGCCTAGTTGAGACCTTGAGTTCCTTTAGTATCGACACATTAGTTCTTTTAGCTGTCCAGGGGATGTGCAACATTCTCCTCCAGCACCACATCTCAAAGGTGATTTTATCGCATGATAAAAATTATAGCTTAGGTACAAATTTTAATTGCGTCAAAAAACTGCTAGTTAGGCACAGGTGATGACAGGTCATGGATATTTTCAAGAATACCTGGGCTGAATTTAAAAAGTCAGCACCGATAGATGTATCTTTGTGAAACAAAAAAAAGCTAGACACTCAATCTTTGAACGCTTAAGTTGGGATGAAAAACGTCAAATGGCATTTGGTAAAACGGAGGCGACTTATTCACCTAAAAAGTTAATACCTTATATGCTCCGCGACAGGGATAGGTGGGATTTTATGCTGAAGTTTGTATTGATTTGAAGTTTGTATGATTGTCCCACTTTCCTGTGGAAAACTCCATAAAGGACTTCCCCTCCTTAAAAAAAGGTAGGTAGACAAGTGAGCGACATATTGTGACGGCATGGCTGATGTCACTTGCGTTGCATTTTGGTGGAAGAGAAGCGACAATCTGCTGTATTCTTTAACTTGGTTGACCGTTTTGGCGCTTAATTGTTGTGGCTTGGCTTTGTCCATTGCTTGGCTGGGGTGTATGGTGAAGCGGAGCAAGTGATATAAAGTATATAAAAAGATTTTGTCACTAACATTCTCAAATTACCATCCTCTCCTCGCCGATATACAACGCGTTACGTCCACTATAATAAGCAATACATTTAATGGTTACTTATAGCACCCTAGGTTAACATAGCCACCTATTTCCTCGTATATAACTAAGTACAGTATTAATAACAAAAATACTGTATATATATTAAATGCCACCATCATAATTATTGTCTAGACACGTTTTATTTTACAATAATTATCCAAACGACATGTTTTTGCGCACGCGCCGCATTTTTCCACATATTTAACGTGTAAAACTTTAATGCAGGAATTTTATGGAATACCTAATAATGTCAAGTACAATAAAAAATAATATAGCGTTAGTTATGAGGAAAATATATGGGATATCTTTGTAATGATTTGTCAAACATAATTACTGTTTCTAGTTGTTGCAGAAACCGTGATGGCCAATGAGGGTGGTCTATTGTACTGAGTGGGATAGCCCACGGTGGACCAACTTACCTTAGTCGCCTTTTACGACACCTCCGTAAAAATTAGGGTGGTTTATTCTACTGAGGCGGATACTACACGGCAGGTCAACTTACCTAAGTCGCCTTTTACCTCAGTAAGAAATAAGGTTGGTTTTTTGTACTCAGCCGGATACCACATAAAATTTACTCGCAAGAACATTGTTATTCCTTCGTATAAAATTAATAATAATACCATCTTAGAAGTCAATACTATTAAGGATTTAGGCATCATTTTGGATGTGAAGTTAACTTTCCTGCCACATTTAGATAGTATGATAAAAAAAGGCATTAAAAAGTCTGAGATTTATCATACGTATGTCAAAAAACTTTTTCAGACCTAATACCAAAATTCTACTTTATAAAAGTTTCGTTAGAAGTATGTTAGTAGGTGTCCACATTATGCGACTTACACGCTACGTATAGAGCGTTAATGTGGTACCTTGCATTTTCTGTAGGGGCAACTATAATAATAATAATAATCGTTTATTGCTTGAAATAAGGTACATTTGATAGACAGTAATAGCAGTTTCTCTTATTTCGCAAAAAATTGCATGCAAATTAAAATATTAGAAATAATTAAAAGTTAAAAATTAAAATTACTTAATTGTAAACTAGAGATCAATAGAATTTAAAAAATCTTTGACTGCATAATAACATTTTAAATTGAGCATATCGAATAATTTTGTTTTAAATTGTGTAATTGGTAACAATTTAACATTTCTTTAACTAGGCGCTTAAATTCTTATGATAAACGACTTTAGTACTTTAGCATGATATCACTAAGCCAGTGATTCTCAACCTTTTTTTTCTTGCGGCACATATTTAATGATTTCAAAATTTGGCGGCACACAAAGAAAAAGATTACTTACTACAACACACTGCATAAACAGTTTATGACAAAAATTTTATTTTTAAATAATATGATTTAATAATATAAACATTATTATATATTTGCAAAATTTGGCGGCAACAAAAGTGCCGCGGTACAGTGGTTGAGAATCACTGCACTAAGCTGTCGAAGTAACTTATTGGATGTTATGTTTTTAAACAAAATATTGCTTAATAAAATCGACTGTGTGCATCTTTTAAAATGCTTTAGGTTTCGTGTCCCTCGAACATATCCGCGAAGTCAAATTTTTTCACTATCGATACCATTTCGTCGTACTGTGCTAGGGTAATTAACATTAATGATTAAATTAACTGCTGGTTTTACAGGCAAAGATTTTACGTGACAACGTCTTTTTAAATGTGATGGATTGAAGTGGGAGAGAGACGCAAGGCATTCGCCAGTCCGGCGGGCCTCTCTTTCGTTCAGTAACTCATCGTAACAGACGTGAGCGGGCGTTACACTTTTTCATGAGTGACTCCAAGCCGCAACCTAATTGAAGACGTTGTCACGTCAAGAAATAAAGGAAAGAAAACAAATAAAAAACTCATTAGTATCTGCCTGGGGTTTGAACCCCTGACTCCTCGAAAGAGCGGCACAGTCTCCGTACAGGGCTATCACAGATTCATTAACATAAATAGTAAGCTAAATATAGAACGATGACATTGGATCAAAGTCCCGATATGACGCGTCTCCGTGCGTCGACACGTCAGACATACCGACCTTTCGTCGCCTGTCATTATCTCTTTGATGGGACTCTCCCCTAAGTGCGAATCGGGAACGTGATCTTTGTTGATGACAGCTGACAGTCCATTGAGGTTCTGAGAACTCTCTCGAATATTCTTAATTTAATTTTGAATTAAGCACTATTAGAGACTGATCGGAGCACACGTAACACACCGATGCCATAATAAAACTAAACTAAACATTCTATTTTTTTAGATTCAATGGATTCATTTAATGTCGGCACCATCCAGTATTACGAACCAGCATATAGCGTAATGAAATTCAAGTTTTTCATTCGACTAAAGAAAAAAACATCTAAATCGGAAATTTGCAAGTCTGTCCGTAAAAAAATCATACTTGGATTCCTTCCTGGCCACTTTGAAACTATTTGGACAACAGTTCACCTCATCAGTAGTCGGGCTCCTCGTGGTGCACCCCGGGCAGGCCTTTGGAACACACTTTTGTTCTGGATCCAATCTGCTGCTGGCGAGTCTAGGTGGTAGCGACTTGCCTAAGCCCATCGTCTGCTGCCCTGTCAGGGGACCTTCGGACGTTCCGAATGGGGTATATCGGTCTAGCTTACAGGTTCCCGAGGCGGTCGGTGCATCTGGTGCTCCTGATGCACTGGTTAGCGGAGGGGGATTTCTCCTTTGAGAGGTCTGGGTCCCTACCCGGAGGTGTTCTCTGAGATCAGAGCTGCTGTCTGCGGGGATGGGGGCAATGTGTACAACGATACGCTTTCCTTGCCATCGGCAGCTGGGTGGAGCACACAGGTCGTTTTAGTCAGTGCGAGTCCGACACAACCACGCCTTTCCCCGTCGGGTGGCGGTACCTATACGGTTTTTTCCTGTATAAAAAAAAAGTTCTACCAGTGGTAAGTGCGGGGTCGTCATTTAACAATGACAATACATGTTTATGATAAGGATGACCTGATAAGCTGCTGCCGGGATTGGCTTGACCAGGGAACTTAACGGTTAACAGTAGGAACATGAAATTTTGGTAAAAGCTTTTTTAAGTAAACTTTACTTGTATTTCATTTCAGTGCAATGCAAATAACGAAATTGCTGAGTGAGTTGGATTTACGTGCATCGTTACCCAGAACTCAAGGGGTGAATATAAAAATATCGGGACGCAAAGCTCTCTAAATAAAGCTGGTGTGAATATGGCAATATATTAAGTTTACCGCCCGACCACCGGCCGTGAGTTGAAATCCAATGTAGTACTCGTGTGTAGTATAGATGTATCAGGACCACACAAACGGTTCAGCAACAACACGTCGAAAAATAACGTAGGATTTGTCTAGTCCAGTGGTTCCCAACCATTTTCGTGCTAGCCCCACTTTAGCGCTTATAAAATTATTATGTCACATACATAACTTATAATTTAAAAAAATAATTGTTCACTTAAGGAACTATAATGCCGCCGTGTGGTACCCGGCTGAGTAGAAAAGACAAACCTCATTTCTTACTGAGGTGTCATAAAAGGGGACTAAGTTAAGTTGACCCACCGTGTGGTATCCGGTTCAGTAGAATAGACCACCCTCTTTCTTACCGAGGTGTCGTAAAATACGACAGAGGTAAGTTGACGTCAGGCAGGCGGCGGGTCGTGAAAACGCAGCCAAATCATGTGACAGCATGTTTATAGCATGTTGTGCCGACCCCACTTAGAGTGGGATAATGGTAGGAAGATGAAGATGATGATTAAGGAACTATAATGATAGGTTTTAGAAAGAACTGGTAAATCGTTAACGTGTTATCGTTAAGTAAGTATATTTTAAAAACATATAATGAAAAACTCAATTTCCTAATAATTTTTAATTAATGAGAACCTTGGTGCTTGATGCTTCAATTGATTGATGCGTCAAACTCGTGTCGAGTCCATTTTCGATTTGGCTACCCTTAACAATCAAATTGCCTTCACGTGGAGCTTGGGCCCCAGTTTTGAATACACTACCTTAGTTTACACATATTATAAAACTAAATCCATAAAAGCTATACACTTGTAAGTGATCGATTTTTCAAAATCTATCGTAAAGATTTTTGTAACATTTTTTAAAAGATAGTACAAAGACTCTATATTAAGCTGTAACCAGCAGTAACACCGTGCGACTCTTTCGAGAAGGTCACGGGTTCAAACCCGGGCAGACAACAATGACTTTTTCTGTTAAAACTTATGTGTCTAATTGATAATTGCAATTTATCACACGCTTTTCGGTAAATGAAAACATCGTGAGGAAACCTGCATATCTCTAGAGAATTCTGGGGACATGTGTAACCTACCAATCCGCATTGGAGCAGTGTGTTAGGTCTTAACACCAATCTCTCCAAAAACGGAGAGTAGCGGCCTATTCCCAGCAGTGGGAGAGTAACAGGCCGCTACTAACTTTTTTTACTTTAGTGCAAAGACAGTCGCCAGTTACCCATAACACGAGTATTAAGTTACTTACTTTGGGGACAGAAACAGAACAGAACAGTTAAAAAACAGAACAGAACAGAACAGTTAAAAAAATGCATCGATCGCCACCACTTTACAGGATCATCGGCTGAAATTCTAAAGACTGAACATCTTCAAAATTATTCCAGTCCAACCGTTTCGGGCTGAGTCTAAAAAGGGCATAACAAACAAACATTCATTTTTATATTTAAAAAGTAGCTGACCGGGCACTTGTTGTTTTCCCACATAAATTATTTTAAGGGACTTTCTAGTGTACTTTACATTAAAAAAAAAAATCTAGGTACATGTGGACAACCCTTATCATTTAGGGGTATGAAAGATTGGTAGAAGCTGATTCTCAGACCTACTAAATGTGTGTATAAAATGTCATAAAAATCGGTCAAGCTGCTTTAGAGAAGTGTGGTAGCTACATTGTGACACGAGAATTTTATGTCTAAGATATTTTGAAGAGACGAATCTTGTTTAACAAATTCGGACCACGCTTCGTTGTATTATTTAAGTAGTTAAGTACAACAAAAATTTCTAACGTCGAGGATTATGCGATTCTTGAAAAGAATCTGATTTTACGGAGTTGAGCCGGAAAGGTTCATAAATACTCTTTTTTGCAAATAATTTTAGCAAATAGTTTGTTTCTTATCCATATTTTTCTTGTAAATGAAATTCTTTTGATTGGCCGGTCATATAGCGTAGTTGTATTCATAATAATACCAAATATTAGTAACCCATATTTTCTAAAATATATCGAGCGATTAGTGTTAAGTTAATTATTGTACCAAACTTCTTTGTATATTTTCTGTATTCTTTTTGGTGTACAATAAAGAATATTATTATTGTTATTAATTTGACCTATGATTATAATGATGCGCTATATTCCTTGTTCCGGCTATAACGACATTGTTATTTTTAAGAAACAAACATACACACATACAGACTTTTATTTATAGTTATATCGGGCAACAAACATAATCCTATTTCCTTATCCTATAACTCCGTACCAATTTCCTTATAAAAATCGAAACGTGGAATAATCAAACAAAAAAACTAAGCTTGTCACATTGTATAACCTTAGAACATTTATCAAATCTAATAAATATTTATACTGTGTTGAAATTAATACAATATTAATTAGTTGCATGAAATTAAAAACTAGACACTAATTTTCCTCAATTTGTACCGTCTAAGTTTTCCAAATAAAGACTATTAACGATTAAATGACATCAATAAATAAAACTAACGACTTGAAGGCGAACTAGAAGACGCACCCGCAGCCTCTGTCAATGATATTGACACCATCAATCTTAAAGATAAAAGAGCCCGACGAATATACATGAATATAATGGGATGTATAATTTTTCTCTGAATTCATTTGAATTATTGATCATGGTGTTTTATATGGTATGCTTTAATTAGCTATTTAAATAGACGTTCCTAAAAGCGGATATTGTACCCATGTGTTAAATCATTTATTCCATTAAAAATGGCGTCACGTTTGTATTTACTGTTGCCTAATAATTGATATTTATTGTCTTTCTTTTAAATTGTTTTTCTTCTATTGTTTCACTTTTTATTTTCTTTTATATTTCCCTTTCTTCTATAGCTCTTTCACCTTTTCTTTTCTTTCATATTATATTACCATATTGAACGCTTTTATTTAACTTGCCTTATATGTATGTTTGTATGTGAATGTGGAATTTCGCGTGTTAAATTTGACCCACTTTCCGGAGTCCGTTTGAGCTGAAATTTGAAAGAAATCATGGTTTTGTGCGTCCAGAGCTCACTATATAATAGACTCAAATTACATATGTAAATAAAATAATAAATATGAATGACGCCCGTGTTTTTAATTTAGGAATAATATCCTCAATTTGACTCCAAAATCTATCAGTTCTTTAAAATTAAGGGCTAGCGTTTTTTTTCTATTAAGCTCATTATTGAACATGAATGGTTTTAGCAAATCTACGAATATCGCTTTGAGAGATTCTCTTTGTAATTTCCTATCCTAAGCATTGTGACAATCTTATTTGTTTATTATGAAACGAATTTCATAAATTATATATCTTTTGTTTATATCTTTTTGTTTATAAAATCTTAAAGATATCGTAGTCCCAATCATACCCGGGTCAAGTTCGTCTAACGCCTTTTGATTGGAGCAAATTGTTCTTAATGCTTTTGTTCATTTCCATCCATGCTTTTACTTAAATCCAATTTAACTTTGCACCCATCTTAATTGAAATCAAACGATTTTCTTCTCTCAGCTATTGTAATAAGTTCTAACAAAAATTACCCATGTGATGGTATATCTCGGTATAGATGCGTCATTGCATTTCTCGTAGTGTTGTTTTGATCATCTTACGGAATTGCCGCTTGACACTGTTTCATTGTCAATGTTGCCATTAACTTCGCTTTCTATATCAAAGTCCACATTCTCTCAATCTACGAGAATCAGTGGGTTACTGTTAACTCTTCCTGCTCATGTGAAAACAGGCCAGTTAGTGAATGGTAAATCATGCATCCAATATATGTGTGAATCAAATTTCATGTGTTTATATTTCATTTTAATTACTATGTACGTTCATTTTAACATGTACTTACTAACAATATTCTTATTATGAAATTTTTTGTTTTTTTACTATTGTTATATAACTGTCAATATCCACGGCACAGGTTTTAGCTTAGTGTGGATAAAATTTATTATTTTTGTATTTAGGTACCTATAGTCATAAAGTTTTGTATTTTTTTTTAACATCTTTAACATCTATTCTTCTTATAAAACAAAGTCAGCTGTGTGTCTGTATGTTATCAATTTTCTCAAAATCTACCAAATCAATTTTTGTACAGTTTTTACTAGAAGGTGGTGCAATTTTCCCGTAAGGCTTAGGTTGATAGTGCATTAGAGTTTTATGTAAATTGTATTTAAGAGGTCGCGCAGTTGTAAATAAACTCGCCTGCTGGGAGTTTTAGTCCCATGCAAGGCGTAAACCAAGAGATACACTATAATAATATATTAAAGAATTAAAGATCTACAAAAATACTACAAAACAATCCACGACAGCATGTGTTTATCTCTTATGGTTAACTCACAATAACCTTTGGAATATTTTTTTTTATTAAAAACACCGACTTCCACACAAGCCGCCATGCGTACGTACATTATTTTAAATAACACTAAAGTAATTTCCCTCATCTCATATCAGGGAAACAGCGTCAAGACTTGGAGCTGCAGCAGAAATGGCCGAATCCGGCAAACGGCGGAAGTATGCATCTCTCATCGAGAGTTGTATATTTGTGCCGTTTGTAGTTTAGACTCTAGGGCCATGGAGTCAAAATGCAAAAAAATAATCCTTTTTAACACCACGGTTAATTGCCTCTTCAGGTGACAAGAGGGCTGGCTCGTTTTGTGCACAAATAATCAGCTTAGCGATTCAACGCGGAAACGCTGCCAGCATTCTTGGGACCATTCCATGTGGGCATGATTTGTATAGTCCTAGCGTGTAAGTAATTTTAAAAACATATAACTTGTACATTTTTGCTGTAAATAAAAAGCTAAAGTAATTAAATATTAAATATATTAGAGAAAATCTATGCAATGCTAAAAGTAGCGTACACTGTCCGTGTTGTTGTATTGTGTATATAGTTGTTACAAGACCACTTCAAAATGTCACTCGACCAAAATTAAAAATAAGAGAGCATTAATAAAGCGGCATTCAGTGAAAGAAACAGTGACAAATTACCGAGAAACGGGCATCATTTGTCAAAACAAAGTGATGCGGCGACATCGGCGATTGCGAACGATGACAGCTCTGTCAAGTGTCGAGGCGGGACAAGACTTTGAGAAATGATTTGACGTTCTTTAATTTCAGCGTTTAACCTGATTGACATCCCTAGGACTTAATTCAAATTCAAAATATTCTTTATTCAAATAAACTTGTAAACAAGTGCTTTTGAATCGTCAACTCTACTGCTGGTTCGGAAAGCTGTTCCTACCGAGAAGAGCCAGTAAGAAACTCGGCGGTTGCTCTTTTAAAAATATAATTCTTAATACTATTTACATTAAATCGTTACTATCTTGTGCTTGAGCTATATCCAAACATTCTTATCTTCTAAATAATCTTCAAGAGCAAAGTAGGCTTTCTGTATCAGCCTCTTTTTAACAGTGGTTTTAAACTGCTGTAATGACAAAGCTGAAATTGATTGCGGAATTTTATTATAGAATCTTATACCAAAACCCGCAAACGACTTACGTACTTTTGCAAGGCGCAACGCAGGGGCCGCAACCTTATGTCGGTTCCTGCTTTGTCTATTGTACACAATATAATCTTTTCAAGGTATTTCCATAATTCACTTCAAATCAAATCAAATCAAAATAATCTTTATTCAAATAAGCTCTTTCAAGTACTTTTGAATCGTAAAGTATCAATATGATTAATGAAGCAATAACTGGTTCGGAATGTTGCTCTTACCGAGAAGAACCAGAAAGATTTAAAAACTTAGCCCGTGATAGCCTTGATAGCCGTGTTGTATCCGGCTGAGTAGAATAGATCAACCTCCTTTCTTACCGACGTTTCGTAAAAGTTGATTAAGATCCGGTTGAGTAGTACAGGCTACCGATGAAGGTAGTCTATTCTAATCAACCGGATAGCACAACGGTACGAAATATCTTACCGAGGTGTCGTAAAATACGACTAAGGTAAGTGTATGGCTTTTCTTGCGTGAGCTGATACGGTGAATAATATTCAAAAATCTCCTATAATTAACTCCCGCAAACGTTTTTTATGTTCAAAATTTCATTTCGGCAAGAAATCTGTGATACATTGATTTCCAGGCGAGCAAAGTAAGTCGTAAATAAAAAGTCACGGAAGGGACTCGGAGCAGTAATCGTTACTTTTTGATAAGATATGGAGTTATCATAGTATAATAACTCTTTAATTTCTTTTCTAATTTATTTATTTATTTATTGGTAAAAATCCACAGCTATTATTATGACTAAATTACTCTTAATATAAAAATATTAACATAAGCCATTTAGGATTACCTTTTTTAGACTAAACATCATCCTCCTGCCCTTATCCCACTCTAAGTGAGGTCGGCACAACATGTTATAAGGGGTGCCAAAGTGGTCGGCCTCCTCGTGGCGCACCCTGGGCAAGCTTAGTCTTGGCGAACGGACCACTGTGGAGTGGCCAATCCAGTTGTCCCTCTGATTAGCAGAGGGCAATCTGGACGGGCCGGGGACTCCGGGGGGCTGGGGTGGAGTCCCAAGCCCGGAAGCCCAGCAATGGGAACGGGAACCTTCGGGTTGCGAGGAAGAAAACCTCTATAAAAAATTACCCGGTGGGGGCGGAAACGCCCACCATGGCGTAGGGGTCCCTACTTGGGGCGCGGTCTCTCCCTGTCGACCGTGAAATAGCAAACACGGTGGGCAGGGAGCGACCGCGGGCAGCGGTGGCCTCCTTCTGCTCTGCGGAGGGGGGCGGAGGGAGGTGGTGGAGCGGTTCCGGGAACTTCGTTCTGGATCCAATCTACTGCTGGTGAGTCCTGGTGATAGCGACTTGCCTAAGCCCATCGTCTGCCGCCCTGTCAGGGGACCTTCGGACGTTCCGAACGGGGATATCGGACGTCTGGCTTACAGGTCCCCGAGGCGGTTGGTGCATCTGGTGCTCCCGATGCACCGGTTAGCGGAGGGGGGCTTCTCTTTCGAGGGGCCCCTACCCGGAGGTGTTTGTTCTCTGGGATCAGAGCTGTCGGCGGGATGGGGGCAATATGTACAATGATACCCTGTCCTTGCCATCGGCAGCGTGGTGGAGCACACAGGTCGTTTTAGTCGGTGCGAGTCCGACATAACCGCCGCCTGTCCCCGTCGGGCGGCGGTACCCATAAGGGGTTTTTTCCTGTATAAAAAAAACAAACATGTTATAAGCATGCTGTCACATGAATTGGCTGCATTTTTACGTCCGGCCTCCTGCTTGATGTCAAATTTTCTCTGTCGTATTTTACGACGCCTCGGTAAGAAAGAGGGTGGTCTATTTTACTAAACCGGATACCACACGGTGGGTCATTTTTTAGACTAAACATTGTAGACATTGAGTCAAACTTATAATAATTAATAAACAAAATTATATATGATGGTGAACTAATAAAACTAATACATCATCCTCCTGTCTTTATTCCACCCTAAGTGGGGTCGGCACAACATGTTATAATTTTACGACCGGCCGCCTGCCTGACACCAACTTACCTTAGTCGCCTTTTACGACACTTCGGTAAGAAATGAGGGTGATACTATTCTATTCAGCCGGATACCACACGGCGTTCTATCTTGATTAGATATGGAGCTATACAAATGAAACTAATACGTATTATAAAAATTAAGTCGAGAACGTAATTTTCATTGGAAACAGGAAATCAAATGACAGTTATAGGCGGAAATGTTGGGCATAAAAATTATTGGCTTCGTATAATTTATAATTGTAAACTGTTGAAGAGAGGAAAAAAATAATGTTTGGTTTTTAATTAATATGGCAAAACAGAAGCTTGTAAATCTAGTCTTGTTCTTTTTAATTTATGTATCTACTATTCACGACAAATGGCTTTGTATCTCTTATGGTTGTTTATGGTTTCCTGCGTGAACTAAATAGTTTTTGTTAAAACTCTTTAAACCTCTTTTTATTAAGAGAAAAATATACTATTATTAGGTATTATTAGATGGCAGTGACCCTGTCATCAGCTTCGCGGACCGCGGGTTCGATTCCCATCGGAAGCTAACATTTTATAATAACAATTTGTTGGTTCTTCCTAGAATAGACCACCTTGGTTAGAATAGAACACCCTTATTACTTACTGAGGTGTCGCAAAAGGCGACAATAGTAAGTTGACGTCAGACAGGCGGTCAGTCGTAAAATTCGTAGCCAAATCGTGTCAACATGTTTATAACATGTTGTCCCGACCCCCACTTAGAGTAGGACAAAGGCAGGAGAATGATAATGGTACAGTCAGTCAGTTGTGTGTACATATATATTTAAGTATTTATATACGTATTATTATATGTGACTGGCCCGTTGGAGCAGTGGGTAGTGATCCTACCTTCAGCTCCACGGGTCGCGGGTTCGATTCCCGCCGAGGGCCCACATTTTCTATAAATGAATTTGTTGGTCTTTGAAACTGGGTGTATATTTGTATTTAAGTATGTATTTAAAAAATATATAAGTATATATTCACCAGTTGTGTGTCTACCATAACACAAGTATTAAGTTTTTTACTTTGGGGACGGACGACCGTGTAAGTGTCCCATATATTTATTTATTTACTTATATATGTATTTACCCGTTGTCTGATATAATACAAGTATTAAGTTAATAATTTTGGGAACAGAGGGCCGTATATCCCATATATTTCTTTATTATTATTATTTATTAAAGTTAAATTCCTTAATATCTAATTCCAATTATATCTAATATCAAGATTGACTAAAAAAAAATAGAAGTAAAATAGTTGGATGACAACTTGTTTTAGGTGATGTCTAGATGTCGTTCCTAGTAATTTATTCTGGTACTGGATTAATAATACTAGTATTAAAATAACAATCAATATAACAATGATTGTAATGACACAATGATTAAATTTTCACTGTTTAACATACCTTGGTAATCGCGCGCGTTTCAACCGCTCGACACTTTGCGGGTAGACTGAAACAAAATACATTTATATTTTACAAATTCTACATGTATAAGATATGAGAACGAATACTGCACTCTAAATTTAGCATTATATATATTCTATCGCAAATTATAGCAAAATACGTACATACATAAATACGCAAAACGCAAATAGCATAATAGCATGTACTTATAATCCGTGGACCCTTAGGTATATTACCCTTCAAGCGCTACGCCATATTCTTAATACAAAGCCATTGATAAAATCTCAGTCATCTAACCATAATAGGCGGTCCATAAATCAATGGTACAACTGACAACAAACAATCACCGATGCAGTTCGATCATCACATTAGTTATATGAGGGATAAATGGAGAACAAGAGAACTGGTGTCAGATAAATAACAACCTGACACCCGACACAGTTCACTTTGTATTTCTGACTTTATCTAGAAATTCGGTCACGTTTGGACAGATTATGTTCGTGACATCGGCGTAATAAATCTAAGATACATTTGACGTAACAGCAAGCAATTATATTTGTAGTCTAAATTTAATCAGCTTAGGTTAAACACAACAAAACAACAATTTACTATGGTCGAGAAGCTGATTTATCGTTTTAACCAAAAGCTGAAATTGACCTCGTTCGCGTCTGCTTAATACGCCGTGAATTATGCATTAGGAATTTCTTTCGTTTTAAATATTAAAATTAAACTTTAAAACTAGCAATATCCGTAATCGACATTATTAGTAGCCGTGATTCGTGCTATGGTGGACGGGCCGAGATCGATGGCAGCGATGGCCTCTTTTGCGAGGACGTAGTCACAAAAAGTCCACTCTACATTTAGCATTAAATATATTTTCTTTTTACTTTATCGCGAATTATAGCAAAATAATTTTACTATTTTGTATTATGGATCTATGCAAAGTATGTCTAATTCTATAAATCACTAAAAACTAAATTTATACTTTATGGGTAAATTTACTAGATTTTATTAATCGTTTGCCATTTAATAAATCATTCCTTACCTAACATTTAGAGGAACAGATTACGTGTCATACATAAGGTTCAGAGATATTAGCAAATATCAAAATCGGTGGTCTGCACGATGATAAATTTAAATCCCATCACTGACAAGTGTAACAAACAACACAGCAGGAGCACCCACTACATTAATCTCTCCCTTTACACGATCACATTCATCAAATACACCTTTAGCTGCAACGACATAAAGATTATTGTCGGCTAAAAAATTCACGTCTACCTTATTTGCTTTATCATTGATAAATGTTTCTAGTGTTTATATTAATGTTACTAGAACTCAAAATTGTTTGGATATTACAAAATTAATAGTTACTGAACCATTGAAGTGCATTTAACAAAATATCACGTCTGTCGGATTGCGAATTGCAAGTGTAATGCAAATACGTGGCAAATACTGTGATTTGCTATAATTGCATTTAAACTATGGTGGGTGATGTAGGGTTAAATCAAATAGGATATTAATGTTTACATTATTTTAAATTACTGCTTTACTAACTTTAATAATAGGCGCAAGTTCCAGACTTCGCATTATATTACTTTTTGTTCAAATAAAGTAATAAAATTTCTTACGTGCGTGTACATATCTTTAATATTGGAATAAGGAATGTTGTATATATATTCTGAATGTTAGAAAAGACTTCAACGATTTTCATGAAACTCAGCATGTAAAGGGTTTCGGAGGGAAGAATCGATGTAGCTAGGTTTCATTTAAAAAATGAAGTTTTATCCCTGTTTTCCCTAAAAATGCTAAAATGTAGTATAGAATGCAAATGATAGTATAGCCGTCATTGGTAAAGTCTTAATAGCTCAGTGGGGAACGGGCGGTCTAGAGAAGTCATACCTGTGATCAAATCACCAGCTCTTTTTCTCTTTCTTATATATTAAAAAAAATACCCATTTTTGTTCGATTATTTAGGCTCGGGGAAAGCCTGATATCCCTTAAGACAATATTTTTGATGTCCTCAATTTTATCCTTACGTAATATTTCTTATCTTACCAGCCAGTACATAAGGCACTCAGCCATAAGGTGAAGTTTCGTTTCTTTTTCTCCGCACTCTGGGAACGTTGAACTCTTTTTTCTTTTTCTTTATTTTTTTCTTATACTTAAGGTATAGAATCGGTAATAGAATAAGGTATAAGGTATAGAAGGTATATTAGTTTCGAAACCATCCGGGGCACTTATTGATGAGCTCTGTACAAGAAACTAGTCGGGCTAACCCGATATAATAAGACGTGAGTATAGCCGATTTTATACCTTAACTATGAATACTACTCACGACAGTTTAAATTTAAAAAAGCTTTCGGAACTTTGTTTTATTATAAGTAACGGTTGTTGTTATACTATAATATTCTATCATCAAATTGTTAAACTATAATACATTTAACCTCAGGTTACCTCCATGATGACAAAATTACGAATATAGTCACATTAAACACGCTGGATTTAATTTAATACAGTAAACACTTGTTTAAGAGGAATGATAATGTGTTTGACACTTTGAACTCTAACCCACATACCGTTTTGGGATATTACCATCATCTGTCTTGATAATAGTTATATTGATTTTGTTAATTGATTACGGGGTCCGTATTAAAATTGCTGTCAGTTACTGTCACTTTGCAGTTGAATTAATATTTATAAATACTTGAAGTCTAAATTGGCAACCATTTTAATATGGCCGTAGACTTGTCGCGTTTTAGACTTTTGAAGATTTATTATTAGTGATTACTTGCGGCTAGTAAAAAGTAATCTAAATAACTATCCCACAGTTGGGTATAGGCGTCTTAAGGGAGAAGGATTGGAGCTAAGACCACGTTACACATATCCCTAGAATACTCTGGAGATATGCAGGTTTCATGACGATGTTTTCCTTCGAAAATCGTATGATAAATGAACTATTTATTTTACCAAAATTAATTTATAGGTTAAATAGTTTAATTTATATAAACTTTTTCTTTTTCTCTATATATCCCGTACTCTCTTTCTTCTTCATTTCTTGTCCTTTTCCTTCTATTGCTCAAAGGTTGACTGAAAGAGATCCCTTTTAGAGGTAAGTCCGCCTTTATACATGTGCTTTTTTACTTTTTCTTTTCTAAATATATGTATAAAAAAGAACTATCGATATAGTGCCTATCTGGGGTTTGAATCCGTGATCCCCTCAAAATAGTCGCACAGTTTCACCACTGGGCTATCACAGCTTCTACTATAAGTAATTATTTATTTAGGTTTCTGTCCTACTAAAAGTATGCAAATATACACTGAAGTACCAGAGAATTATAGAAAAATACTACAAAAAAGTCCGCGACAGCATGTCTCTATCTCTTACGGTGAAATCACAATAACTAATTTTGTGTCTTTTATGACAGTGATTTACACGCAGGCGAAGCCGCAAGCACCGCTAGTCATCATATAAATCATCATCTTCCTGCCCTTATCCCACTCTAAGTGGGGTCGGCACAACATGCTATAAACATGCTGTTACATGATTTGACTGCGTTTTTACGACCGGCCGCCTGCCTGACGTCAACTTAACTTAGTCGTATTCTACGAAACCTCGGTAAGAAGAGGGTGGTCTATTTTACTCAACCGGATACCACTCGGTGGGTAAACTTACCTTAGTCGCCTTTTACAATACCTCCGTAAGAAATGAGGGTGGTACTATTCTATTCAGCCGGATAGCTAGTTAGCTAGTTAACATATAAATATTATGCATTAAATCATATAAAATTGTTATCATAAAATTTCCAAAAACTCTCAAAGCTATTAAACAAGGATAAACCTAAGGCGATCATACAAAAAGCAATACAATTAGCGGTCCCTTTATAAGCTAAGAGCCGCCTTTATGCTCAGTCTACGCAAAGTACCTGAATAATCGACACAATTTGTTTGATCTACTAATTCACTAGGCGCCCAGTAACACCAAACTGTGATTTTATACGTTTTACGGTTTGTAACATGAGAAAAATGCACCAGGACACCGTGGGAAATCGTGTATCAAGCGAGTCAATATTGGCCGATTCATTCTTACCGACGAATTTGGGAATATTTTTCTATGGTATCATCAAACAAGAGTTCACTACCGCCCGGTTCTTTAACACCTACGTCTATTTAGCTTTGTGATTAGCCTGTCGCCTTATATAATAGTAAATAATGTATATTTGTGGGTCACTTTTATTGCCGGTGGCTCCGGAATCGCCATGGGTGGTTTGCCCTTTCTCATATTTATGACAATGGTCTTTTTTTGGACGCCGCCCTCACGTTCAGTGACAGCGTTTGCGTATTGTTGCTGTAATCTGTTTGCTTTGGCGGATGGTGTTTGATGTTGGCCTTTTTTAGTAATGTGTATCACTAGTTTACAATGTCATATTTTATATTTAACCTATTTCGGCTTGAGGTTCTTACAGTTATATTTATTCAAACTTTCTATAAACAACATTTGGTGATTTATCTATCTCAGAAATAAGTTCAACATTAAAATTTAGACCTACGAGTAACATACTTATTCTCGCCGTGTGGTATCCGGCTGAATAGAATAGTACCACCCTCATTTCTTACCGAGGTGTCGTAAAAGGCGACTAAGGTAAGTCGACCCGCCGTGTGGTATTCGGCTGAGTAGAATAGACCAACCTCATTTCTTACCGAGGTGTCGTAAAAGGCGACTAAGGTAAGTTGACCCACCGTGTGGTATCCGGTTTAGTAGAATAGACCACCCTTTTTCTTACCAAGGTGTCGTAAAGTACGACAGAGGTAAGTTGACGTCAGGCAGGCGGCTGGTCGTAAAAACACAGCCAAATCATATGACAGCATGTTTGTAACATGTTGTGCCGACCTCACTTAGAGTGGGATAAGGGCAGGAAGATGATGAGTAACATACTTACTCGTAGGTCTAAATTTTAATGTTGAACTTATTTCTGACTTTACATTGAGGCCGTGAGAACCAGAGTAGCTTAACTTAAACAAAAGGTTACAGTATTAAGGAAAAACAATTAGTCCTCATTTGAAATAATTACAACTTTAGCAAATTAATATCCTATTTAATGTTATAAATGCGAAAGTTTGTGAGTATGGATGAATGTTTGTTACTATTTTACGACGAATCCGCTGAACCAATATCGATGAAATTTGGCACAATTATTCCTTATACACCGGGGTAACATATAGGCTATAGGAATCTTGTTCAGTCTGCAGAAAAAGGATGACATTGTACAGCGCCATCTATTAATGGCTTATCACACGACGGCAGTCCACGCGAACGAAATCGCGGGTAAAATCTAGTCTTTCATAAATATTTGCTGTCTTACTCTCTCATCTTATTATATGATCTTCTTTATTTTTAAGTCATTATACTAACACTAAGCAACTAATAGGCGACTAAGGTAAGTTGACGCGCCGTGTTGTATCCGGTTGAGTATAATAGACCGCACTCATTTCTTACCGAGGTGTCGACGACCAAGGTAAGTTGATACGCCGTGTGGTATTCGGCTGAGTAAAATAAACCACCCTTATATCTTACCGAGGTGTTGTAAAAGGGGACTAAGGTAAGTTGACGTCAGACAGGCGACCGGTTGTAAAATAAGTAGCAAAATCGTGTGACAACGTGCTTATGACATGTGCCAACCCCACTTAGAGTGGGATAAGGGCAGGGCAATCATAAATGATAAGTTAGCTGTTTGAATTACTAGTTATTATTAATATGATTTTCACGCACCCCCAGAGAGGTACGTTAACCTCAGGTTGAAAATCGTCTTATATAAATAGGCATTATTGACTATACCGCATTCAGTATTGGGCATTCAGCGTCTAACACTTCGCATTCTACCCACCATTAATAAGTTCTCGTTAATCGAAAACGATACAATGCTGCTCAACTAACGTCCCGGTCATAATCAAATTAAATCCCTATGATTCCTGAGGGTTGTAAACATCACCTAATTACGATCTTCACACCGTCTCGTGGAAATAATTGCTAAGTTTCTCATGGGGACAGAGTATGGGGTGAAAGAGATAGGGTCATTAATGCTTTGGGGATGAGAGGGACGGGTGTAGCGGTGCAAACAATGTGTGAAATATGCCTGGATATGGCAGGAAGTGGATCTTTTTATTGCACTTTTATGTATGGAATGTTGTACAGAATTGTCAAGGTTATTTTATCATGATATGTAAGTAAAGTAACGGCCTGTGACTATACCACTGCTGGGAATAGGACTTCTCACTTCGTTTTTGGAGAGAAGGAGTTAAACTAATACGCCGTTCCAATGCCTCCAATATTCCACTGTTGGGCATAAGACTCCTCTCCACGTTTTAAGAGAGAAGGATTAGAGTTAAGACCTATCACGCTGCTCCAATGCGGATTGGTAGGTTACATATATCTCCAGAATTCTCTAGAGATATGCAGGTTTCCTCACGATGTTTTCTTTCAACGAAAAGCGTGTGATAAATTACAATTGTCAAAACAAAATTATAATAATTAGATACAAGTTTTAACAGCAAAACACATTGGTGCCTGCCGGGGGGGGGGGGGTTTGAACCTGTAACCTTCATCAAAGAGTCGCACAGTGTAACCACTGGGCTATTACAGCTATGTCATGGCGTGTATTACAGATTAATTGTGTTTTTTGAAGTGAAAACTTCTTTATGGACGAGTGACCTGATCGAAAATTCGTATGATGGAGGGAGATCAGACCGCAGGTACGGCGTAGGAGAGGAAGTATCCCCTCTCTTTCGTACCGTGCGGCGAAAATGTATGCCTGCGCTGGCTGTTTTGTTGAGTCGGCGCAGGGCACTTGAGTGAAATAAATTACCATGTTTGTGTACCATAGCATAATAAATTAATATTGTATTTTACCACATAAATGCCAGTACTTTTATATTAATAATTAAAAATCGTGCAAAACTATTTCCTAAACTAAGTATTCTATGTAACATATTATTAGATTAATTTTCAAGTTTTCAATTGTACAGACACTATTTTATTCTATTTTTCAGTCTATTTTTTTTTTCCATTTTTTTTTCTTCTAGGTGTATCGAAATTTTGACTTAACTTATTTCAGCTTAAATTTAGTTTCCCTTATTGCCGTATTTTTTTTTCGAATTGACTGTATGTTGTTAGCCCTAACGGCTTTTACAGCGTCACCGGACGGGACGGGCGAGCACAGAAGCATCGCTGAGGTTGCAAAATGCGGAGAGTAGAGCGCAGAAGAGCTGCCGATCGCAACATCTGGAAAAGGGCAGTTGATAATTTGAAAAAGGGTCACGATCCTCAGCAATGAGGGAACGATTCAGAATAAAAGAGCGCAGAAGCTCTACTAGCTATGGGGAACGTCGTCCTAAGAGTGCCTCCTGTGAGGGCGGACCACGGCTTAGGGCGACGTGCAGTGGAGGGCCGATGGTATGACTTTGATTAATCATTACGACGTCGGAAGGGTGGCAAGAAGTCACGACCAACCGACGTCAGAAATCTGGGACTTCGTCTTTGCCAGTGAAGACGCTGTTTATATGTATTACGTGTTGTTGTGTTTGCGATCGTTAATTGATCGTCAGGATCATATAGCTTTTTGGACGCCTATATTTTCGGTGTTCAGACTTAACTTGAATGTAGGTGGAAGCAACTGAAATGAGAGAGTTCGGGTGTACCTCAGATGTATGTTTAAAGTGGTGAGTAATGGTAGGGAGGTCGAGTTTTGCAGTATTTAGATTGGAGTTGTAGTGTGAAATCAAGTATCGTTTAATTTGGGTTAAGTAAGCACGCTTTCTGGTTCACTATCCCGAATATGCTGGACTAAAAAGTTCTTTAAAGTGAGATTAAATAGCCATAGTGTAATCAAACGTATACCTTTATGCCTATCGCGGTTAATGATTTAACATTAACCTACATTTCTCCCTTTTTTGTGTAAGTTTTAATAGCTAATCGCAATTCCCAAGTGGGCGTCTGGTTCAAATTCATCTAAAATCTATTTTAACTGATTTCGCGTAATAGTTTAAAATATCCAAATACTAGTTGTCCGGCCAAGCGTTCTGTGGCTCAGTCAGTTTGTTTTTAACTCAACAGTTAAAAACACGTGCTTTGATCGCCACTAAACTTTACAGGACCGCTGGGTCATTCTAAAGATTATCTGAAAATTTCATAAAAATCGCTTCAGCTGTTTCGGAGTCTATAAAGTACATACAGACAACCAGTCATTTTTATATTGAAGATTTAGGGATCAAAAAGGTATATTATTTGACGCCTAAAGATCAGTATACAGACAGTTATTTTTACTGTTAAACTTGGGATCAAATTTGTTTTTTTTTGTTTACAGATTTACAGAAGTTAGCGAAAACTTAAAAGAGGAAATGCTATCCGAATCATCGTACTAGAATCAAAATGGCCTATATCATGCAAAATTGTACTATCATATTATATTACAAAATTTAAAAAGTTAAAGAGTACTGATAATTTCCATTTCAATAAAGTCAAAAAGTTGTTTCATAATATTGAAAATACAGACGAAAAATATGATCAAACTTTTATTTGTAAACGATCTATATTATAAAATATAACGGTATAATAAACTAAGAGCCAACAGACATATTTTCTACTCCTGTACTCCTATTGAGTACATCAGAAATCGTCGTCACTATATACTTAGCTTAGGTCCAGGTTATCACTGATTTTGTGATTTAAATTGCATAAAAGTTCAATCATCCAATCTTTTTTTTATATCAAATCGAAAGCATGTGGAGATGGCTGTGAAAAAGAACTCTGACGAGCTATAATTTGAAAATTCCCCACTGTTCTGCCAGGGATGTGATATTTACCGAATCCTCATCAACTGCAACTTTAACTTTGCCTAGAGTTTTCATGATTTATGTTCTAACACAGCACAGAAACGATTTTTGTATCGGGACCTATCCTAATGAGGATTGTTTCGAGGTCTCTGTTAGGGAGGTATGCAGTAGAAACATTTAAATTTTACTCTTTTGTGTGTTAGAAGATTATAGTTATCCTACTATCTTAAAGTTTTGTCATTCAAAGTTTATCTACAATTTTATGGAATTTTTTTAGTTTATTTTGATTTCAAAATTTATATTGTTTCAATAAAATTACGGTGAGCATGCAGAATCTTTTATTCCACGGAATTTAGCACCCCTTAAATACATCAAGGTTCTTTATTTATTTATTCTTATTGCACTATGCAGAGGTACATTGGTTTATTAAGAAATTTGTTAATAACACAAAATTTACTTAACACTATACTGTTTAAGCTCAGTAATCAGAGTTAATATGAGATATTAAGGTGATAATTAATCCAAAAGTATTTATATTTAGTATTATTATAGTAGTAGTATTTATATTTATATAATTATAGCAAAATAATTTTTGCTATAATCCGCAAAAAAATAATTTTATTATTACTTTTGTATAATGGATCTCCGCAAAGTAACGTCTTATAAATATTTGATAAATGATCCATCCACATCGGACCACCATGGCGGTTCGAAGGCCCAAAGAAAAAAAAGAAAGAGGCCTTTGTCCCGCAGTATAATAGTAAATTACCCATGATCACTTAATGGCTATTTTTAGCTAGCAAATTACGCCTTGAAAGAAGTTAAACAGCAAACTACCCATGTAGTACCCACATACTAAGATTTCTTTAACTACAATAAAACTCCAGTTGACAGAGATAATTAAATCTTTCCACCGTCTCTGTGACTACAATCATTTAAGGAAACACGAACTTTCACACCCATCAAATCAATTTAAAAACACTAAAATACAACTTTACACATTAAAATAAAGCATATAAAAGATTGTATCGCCTTTAAACACACTGGCGCTTTATTAAAAGCAAATGAGCGACTAATCTTTTTATTTTTACGATCATCAATCGCCCAAAAAGATGAAGAGGTGATGTTTAATCACCAATTACGTAAGCAATTAGGGGAGATTAATCTTTTTATGTCCAGTCGGCGCTTGTAATAATTATATTGGGTATAGGCCGACGAATTAGACATGTTTTTGGTTGTTTTTTTTCTTTTTGACGCTTTTAAGTTCTATATTGGTGAACTATAAATATTTCATTTGATATTTTTAGATCATATTTTTGTGGTAATCCGTTTGTTGGCACAATTTTATTGTGGTTTTCATTGTCGGAATATATATGGGATTTGGTGTAATGGGGAAGATCTTCCCAGTCTGTGGCGTCCTGCCCCATGATTTAATATCTTCTTAAAAACTTGTGTGTATTTCTGTATCTTATACATGATCTTTTAATGACTTTATCAATTTTAATTTGACTTATATTGAAGGATAGGAGAGTTGAAAGCCCTTTATAGTTCTCTCTATATCCTAGGACTAACGCATAATGAATAAGCATTTCCAAGCATTAATAATGATTATCAAAATAAACAAAAATAAAAGACGGGCCTATTTATAGTTTGTTACATTATTAAATTGTTCCTACACTTAGCATTACATAGATTATCTTAACAATATTGTCTGTTTACATTATTGTCTACATTATTGTCTAAACTTGCCTTTACACAAGTTTAGATATTATCTTAAAACGATGCTGCTACATACACCATACTATATAATTGAAGATTATTTGAGTGATAGTAGCATATCTTAACTGCAGTCAGCTACGCATCCATTCAAATTTGTAATAATTTTTGTAACAGATTATCCGCCGAGTTTCTTGCTGGTTCTTCTCGGTAGAAGCATACTTCCGAATCAGTGGTAGGTTTTTAAAAACATTTGACGATTCAAAAGTACTGTAAACAGTCCACTTGAATAGAGAATATTTTGAATTTAAATTTGAATTTACAAACGCGGATTATAGCAAATAATTTGATTATATATTCGGCATTACATTATTATTGTTCCAGTGACGTAATTTGTTTGGCATGAAGTAACTAAAGAAAGCTTTTAACTGGTTCTGGAATTGGTTAATTATTAACAGTGTAGAATTTATAAAGGAATAACAGTTGATACCTAAGCATTACAACAGAGCTATACGTTTGGAGTTATATTAAATAGTTTAGAATATTAATTTAGATCTCGATTTAGTATAAAACTGATAAAGGTTGTGTTCGTTTAAATTTTATAGTAAGAGAGCCAGTGAACTCAAACATATTGTAAGTGCAACTAGTAAAATACGAAATGAAAAAATATTTTCTCAACATAAAACATATTATATATTTATACCGTATGCCTCATTTCTTACCGATGTGTTGTAAAAGGCGACTTAGGTAAGTTGACCCACCGTGTGGTATCCGGTTGAGTAGAATAGACCACTTTCATTTCTTACTGAGGTGTCGTAAACAACGACTAAGGTTAGTTGTCGTCAAGTCGTAAAATCATCACAGCCAAATCATGTAACAACTTGCTTGTTACATTTTTTGCCAACACCACTTAAAAAGGGATAAGGGCAAGAGAATGATGATATTGCACAAATATTTATACAATAAAAAATAGACGTAAACAAGCAATATTTATATTACTTTATGAATGGTAAACTTGTAATCTATTGTACATAGTTATGAAAGGGCTTCACTCTAGTAATAGCCGAATGTCAAAATAAAGCACTACTTTTAGATGAACCCCATAAGAAATATGAGAAATATGAAATATATTATTTGATCGCTTTTGAGGTTTATATTCTGCAGAATAAATTTTACTTGAACTTATTTGCCTTAACTTGCCTTTGTTTGCATCATATAACATTATAAGTCATAGACTCTTAGTGTATTTTATATATTAATTCCGTTTTAATAGTTTTCCTGCCATATTTAGAGTCTATTACCATTTACCTTAAATTCAAATTGAGTTGTAAAGTTAAACTTAGTATGAAATTCTCGCTTTTGCTCAAATAGTTTTGGCAAGCATTCAATTAAGTTAAAAACATATTTTTTAATTTAAAAAAATACAAATTCAAATTCAAAATATTCTTTATTTAAATAAACTTGTGAACGTTGAATCGTTAATTCTACTGCTAGTTCGGAAAGCTACTAAAGGAAAAATATTAAAAACAAATTTTATTTCTTAACAAAATATGAATACGATAGTGAGCTGTACGTATTAAAAACCAAACAAAAAACTAAGACAAAAAGTTCGTATGAACAAAATGATCTTTTACTGGAAGTAACGGCCTGTTACTATCCCACTGCTGGGCATAGGCCTCCTGACCAACTGACTGCTGGGAGAGCTGACCACTCCCAAGTTAACTAAAACGGAAGGAAGCAACGATGACTCTTCGTGGTAGCATTACAAAGATAGTGTCACAAGTCCTAGGTATCATGACAAACTTTGTACAATAACAAGAACACTACATACTTATATAAAAAAAGTAAAGTAGCGGCCTATTACTCTCCCACTGCTGGGAATAGGCCTCTTCTCTCCATTTTTGGAGAGAAGGGTTGGAGCTAAGACCTACCACGCTGCTCCAATGCGGATTGGTAGGCTACACATATCCCTAGAATTTTCTAAATATATGCAGGTTTCCTCACGATGTTTTCCTTCACCGAAAAGCGTGTGATAAATTGCAATTATCAATTAGACACATAAGTTTTAATAGAAAAACTCATTGGTGTCTGCCCGGGTTTGAACCCATGATCGTTTCTAGAGATTCACACGGTTGCACCGCTAGGCCATCACAGCTTAGCGACTTACTAATCCCGCATGTATTAGTAAAACACATTGTTCATCATACATTTAGCATTATATAGATTTTCTTTAATCATTGATTTTAGCATAACTAGCGACCAGTATTTCAGACTAACGACTTTGTTATAATCCCCTAGAGATGTTATAACAAACCATAGATGCTAATATTATATTGTCAATTTGTAAAATCATTATTTTTCACCCTTAAATCTTTTGTGTATAGAATAATTTAAAAGATAGCTTTCCCTGTTTTCGAAACGACTATTCCAAAGTGTTTGTAAAAACCTATTAGAGTCATATTTTTTTTTATTTTTAATTTTTTTAGGCACACACACGGTCGTCCATCCCCGATGTATGTAACTTAATACTTGTGTCATGGGTGATAGACAACTGTCAACAATATACTTATATAATATAAAATACTTAAATACATACATGTATATACCCAGGCTCAAAGAACCAACAAATTTTTGATACAAAATGTTGGCTTCACTCGAATCGATCCACGACCCTCGTAGCTGAAGGCAGGTCACTGCCAACTACGCCAACGGACCAGTCAATTAGAATTCTATCATACATAATAGTTAAAGACAACTTAAATTACTTAAAAGAAAAATATATATGGCCGACTTCAAGCATATTATGTCGAAATGTTTCCTTACATCTAAAATAATATTTGCTAACATAACGCAAAGCTTGAAATATCGCAAATATTTGTGCAAATACAAGTATTAAGATATACGATTGCGATCAATTTCAATCAAAATAATGAATACTCTTGCAATGTACCAATTATTCCATAATGGTTGTAATGAGACTACAATTATTTGAAACAATTATACACTTTATACGGACAATAATCTTTAACGAATAAATGATACCCAATTATAAAGGCTGGTACATACTTATTTGAATATCAAGTGATTTGTCTTGACTGCGTTACGCGTAGTTAAATTACAGTAAAGCAGCGGCTTCTAATTATTTTACAGCTCTGTGCTTAATGCAAGCGGGCTTTAATTGTAAATGGCAATGGTTTTTTTGCTATACAAGAATTTTTCATTATACTGCGTCCATCATATTATCAGTCTTTTGACAGCTCACGCTCATTAAGTTTTGTATTGCTTACGTACAAATATCATACAAATAATATTTGTACTTTATGGATGGGTACCGCCCACTTAGTGATGTCACACATAATGGTTACTACGATTATGCCACAGATTAAAAAAAATCGGTAGAAATCGATGTTACGAGTATTAAAAGACATTTAATAACATTATATAAAGTTTTACTTTCTTCTTAGTTAATACATGAATACAAATAAAACAATCAGGATATTTTAATTTATTTTATTAGCACGAGTCGTCGGAATGATAATCAACACTAGACTCCTCCGATGAGGAGTCTTCAGTAGCAGTTATTATTAGCTCTTGTGTAGATAATATATTATCAAACGCAATATCACGTTCCCAATCAGAGAATATTACTCTTTTAGTTCTTTCCACCACACTTGCCCAGTTCTCGGCCGTTACGTGGGTGCAAGCATTTTTTAGCAATTGCAACATTTTATTTGCTGTGAATGGGGGGCTTGTAATGCATCTCGCAGCATGCCCTTTTACTTGTGCCCATGTAAGTTCTATTGCGTTGTACTGGCAGTGGTATGGAGGAATCCGAAGAACAGTATGGCCATATTCTGCTGCCATTTCATTGATTACATAGCGTTTTGCTCTCTTTTTGGTTTTTAATATTTTTATTAATTCAACTTTTAACATTGAGTCGTCCACATTTTCTCCATTGTCCCGAAGCCAATTAATTATTTCATGCTTTTTATTAGCCTGTGTTGGCATTTTGTCAATTTGACGGGAGTGGTAGGGCGCATTATCAATAAAAATTATTGATGGTTCTTCCAATGAAATGAGCATTTTTTTGAACCACTCTTCATATACATTTGCATTCATCTCTTCGTGGTAGTCATTTGATTTCTTCGATTTAAATGCCAACAGTGCGTCTTGTACAAATCCTTTTGCTGTACCTGCATGGCAAATGATTAGGCGCTCACCTTTTCCCATTGGTACTGAGGAAGTGGAATCAGCAGTATCATCAGTCCAGAAACGAGATAGTGTGTGGTTAGCGTTGAGCCATGTTTCATCCGTGAAAACAATATTTGCCCAATCTTGTATTTTCTTTGCCTCTCTTAAAAAATCACAACGTGCTATAGCTATATCTGTGCGTTCCATTAATAATTTTCTTTTATTTAACTTTTTATATGAAAAGCCAATTGTGTTCAAAACTTTGACCAAAGAAGATTTTTCACCATGAAATAAACCACTTCTTTTCAAAGAAACAATAAGTTTTCTCAAAGTTGGAATTTCTTTTCTCAAGTAGTAATCATAGACATGACGACGAATAGCGTCAGCGTCAATGTCATCAACAGCTGTCACCTTATGAGCCCGGCGCTTTCTTTTTGGTGTAGATGGTTTGTTTTGCTCCAAGCCGCTCCTGCCGTAGGCATCAGTAGTGATTTTAGTCACAGTTGATAGACTGATCCCCAACGCGGCTGCAACACGGTTTCGGACTTGCGTGATAGGTATAAGAGGTCCGCCATTTTGATTTTCTTGCTCAAAATACTCATGAAGTTTTAACACTAACTGTCTCGATTGTGCTTTCAACACACGTCCTTTCGGCATTTTCACGATCAATTAATATAAGTTTCACAAAAGTTTTTCCGAGGAATAAAGCTACTTAACTCAAGGTGTAACAGATGCGAGAGAACACTCAGCGAACGTAAATGCGTGTGACTATCACGGGCGTTTCATTGAGAGTGACAGATCACGTCAAAATGGCGGCCGAGCGGAAGGTCTGTTGATGTTGCCAGTTGATGTATAATATATTTTTTATGATTATAATAAATACACACGGATTAACATTTATTTTCAAAAAACTAAGGCAATATTAAATCAAAATGTTGATTTCTATATCTGTTATTAGTTTACGTAGGTTATCATTAATCGAATTACTTAGGTACGTAATTCGATTTATGATAGTAGGTACTAAAATCGGAATGGTATCGCATACGAGAATCTTTAGGACATCACTTAATATGTAAATCGTCAATCTGTCAAAAGATGGTTAATATAATGGACAGTGTATAACAAAAATTTTTTTCCGATACCACAATTTTTTTTAGTAACATAAGAATGCTTTCATTATCAACGAATAAATACTATATTATTATAACATATTACGCTTTTTTTTAAACAGGAAAAAAAACTGTTATGGGTACGGCCGCCCGACGGGGACAGGCGGCGGTTATGACGGACTCGCACCGACTAAAACGACCTGTGTGCTGGAGCACGCTGCTGATGGCAAGGACAGGGTATCGTTGTACACATTGCCCCCATCCCCGCTGACAGCTCTGATCCCAGATAACACCTCCTCCGAGTAGGGACCCAGACCTCTCAAAGGAGAAGTCCCCCTCCGCTAACCGGTGCATTGGGAGCGCCAGATGCACCGACCGCCTCGGGAACCTATAAGCCAGACGTCCGATGTACCCCGTTCGAAACGTACGAAGGTCGTAGAAGTCGGCAGACGATGGGTTTAGGCAAGTCGCTACCACCTGGATTCGCCAGCAGCAGATTATATCCAGATCAAAAGTCCCCGGAACCGCTTCACCGCCCTTCTCTGCGCCCCTCCGCAGAGCAGAAGGAGGCTACCGCTGCCCGCGATCGCTCCCTGCCCACAGTGTTTGTTATATTATACGTAATAATACATATCAAGCTTGTTTCGACTGCAAGTCTACCCCCACCTTTATATTGCAAAAGGTATCATTGAATCAGCTGTTAAAAATATGTATGTCGATCTTGTCACATCCTCTGTATCATGAATGAAATTCAAAAGTCAATTGTCACGACAAAAACTTGGTGTTTAATATTAATTTACCTGTTTGTTATATATTGAATACATCCCTTATTCCTACACATTAAAGTTTAATTTGCCTTACCATGATAATATTTTAACTAACACAGGTTTTTTTACACGAGACGATACGATATTAAATAATAAGGGGACTCGAAAACAATTATGGAACAACTATTATGAAAATAATATGACAAATTTTGAATTTTCCGCCGTGTACCGAGATGTCGTAATAGGCGGCTAAGATAAGTTGACGTCAGGCAAGCGGTCGGTCGTAAAAAACCAAATCACACCTGATTTGAGTGGCAGTAGAACAGACGAATGGTTACGGCGAATTTAGATTTTAATATTACTGATATAGTACGTGCTTTTTCTTTGCTGTAATTCTAAATTGTTTCGTTAAGTCTTAAATCGCAAGATGCTTTAAATGTGGTATCGATTTACGATAGTAAATGAGAAACAGTGTTATTGGGCCTTGTAACTAATCGGTAATATTATAATGGCTGAAAAGAGATGATATTGCTTCATTGTATCTATTTATTTATTTATTTATTTATTTATTGCACGATAGTAAAAAAATTAAAACTTAAACAAGTATGGCATTGTGAGTATGTCATTCAAAATCCTTCAGTCAGTTGCTTATCGACTAACCCAACGATTAAGGTGCTAAATAGAAGTTATGATAACTTTTTTTTTATTACAGACCATTTTCTGTTAATATTGCAATTAATATTGATTGAAGAAATGGTATCTAATGAAAGCATCGTTTTATAAATCTATCTAAAAGGAACCTTTATAAACGTCATCATCATCGTTTTATAAACCTATCTAAAAAGAAAGGAAGATTCTTTGAACACAAAATTTTATTTTATCCACTTAATATTTGCTACTTAGAAGATAAGAAGACTTGGACTTTTGCATATTTCCCCCAAATTTACTTATCCATATTATATCGTACGATCTTTTTCTTCGTCGTACAATCTTAAAGTCATTGTCAATATAGATATCATCTGGGAATAAATAAAGTTTATTTCGTTTTACCCGCCTCCGGTGCATTACAACACGATTCACGTAGGCTTTTCTTGTGTTCCCTTTGTGTATTAATGTAGTTCACTTGTTTGCGGTATTTGTCTTGCGAATTATAGAGACATATGTGCCCTTTTTTAACGTCAGTTTAAATACTGGACTTAATAGAGTATCTCAGTAGGCGATCTTAACGATGAACTCAAACGGGACTTATCTTTAGTCACATCTTGAGTGAAAATTGCGGAGTAAATGTACGTGGGAAATTTAGTACAGATAGGTCCAATTTAGGCCTATAAATCGGACTTTATCTAACTCTAAATCAATCACACTAATTTTATAGGTTCGGAAGATATTGCGTGATCCTTTCCCGAAAACCCTTCATAGAAATCCATACAAATAATGCAGTGTCCACGATGAGGTTCTTTATTTTTAACTAGCAAAATGTAAGAGTGGCTCAAACTTAAATGCTAGAAATATGCTGTCGCGGGCTTTTATTTAAAACTGTGACTGTGAGCGACGAGGTCCATTTTTCTCAATAGGCGTTCTATATAACCAGTATCAGGTATGAAAACGGATTGTCCACTATAAATTTAGCATTATATATATATTTTTCATTTCACTTCATCGCGTATTATAGCAAAATAATTTTATTATTACTTTTGTACCATTGCCAAAACTATATAATATAATTTTTACATTTTACATCGCAAAGTATCGACTAATTGTGTAAATTAAAATTATTATTCCCATACTTTTCAAAAGGTATTTGTGTCTTTTAATCGATGAAGAAATGTGTGACATTTAGAATGCTTGGTTTATGAATAATGACCGGAAATCGATACTTAATGTATCCTTGCAAGTATGAACAGAATGCAGAAAATCCAGACATACTAAATGTAAATAGTTATAAGAATTATATTTTGAAAAGGACAACCGTTGAGTTTCTTGCTGGCTCTTCTCGGTAGGAACAGCTTTCCGAACCAGCAGTAGAGTTGACAATTCAAAAGGACTTTTTACAAATTGAGCTGAATACTGAATGATTTGATAAGCTGTGATAGTCCAGCGGTGCGACCGTGGGAATCTCTAGAGACGATCACAGGTTCAAACCCGGGCAGACACCAATGAGTTTTTCTATTAAAATTTATGTGTCTAATTGATAATTGCAATTTATCACACGCTTTTCGGTGAAGGAAAACATCGTGAGGAAACCTACATATCTCTAGAGAATTCTGGGGATATGTGAAACCTACCAATCCGCATTGGAGCAGCGTGGCTCCAAACCTTCTCTCCAAAGACGGAGTGAAGAGGCCCTTGCCCAGCTGTGGGAGGGTAACAGGCCGGTACTTACTGAATGATTTAAATTCTTAAGAATCCTTTTGAGACGACAAGAGACTGTTGGAAAAGACAGTGTAAATTTGTTTAACGATCCGATCCATTATCTATTATAGCAATTGCTAAGACAAAGTGACTTGTTCCAGTTTTATCCGTCGCAAACCGACCTTAGTACTCAGGTACCTACTGCATGTAAACATTTATGACGTAACTACAGATACTGTTCGACTTGACCACCGTCGTGGTCATCCCGCCAAACATATTGTGCTTTTCAAAATTCAAAACAAGTGTTACAACATGTTTTTAATACAACCTCCTTCATAGAGCTGGTCATTAATATGAAAAAACATCGTGGCTGTCATACATATATGTCATTGAGGTGTTGCGAAAGAGTAAATGAGTTGACTTTGGGAACATTGCTTTTTATTTATTGAATAAGAATAAAGGAGAAATATCGTCGTATTTTATACAAGTGCTTTTGAATAGTCAACTCTACTGCTGTTTCGGAAAGCTGTTCCTACTGAGAAGAGCCAGCAAGAAACTCGGCGGTTGCTCTTTTCAAAATATAATTCTTATTACTAGTTACATTTAGTTATTCCTGTCTTGTACAGGGTCGAGGAGTAGCTACGTCCACGCATTGTCATCTAAGTAATCCTAAATAGTATAATAGGCTTTTTGGATTAGCCGTTTATTAATAGTGTTTTTAAACTGCTGTAATGGCAAAGCTAAATTGATTGCGGAATTTTATTATAACCTATAATACATATCTTAAGATATTCTCTGTATATGTGTAACCTACTAATCCGTATTAGAGCAGAGTGGTGGGCCAAATCTCCATCTATTTTCTTACAAAAAAGGAGACTAAAAAACTTTTTGTAAGTAAGGAATAGTATCAGGTTGAGAAAAAAGCTCTGTCTGGTTTGTTTAATAAAGTATTTTAATTATTACAAAATCTTTCGACTGATCAACCCGAGCTAGGCTTTTAGCTTTGTCGGATAAAGAATCTAGTTATTGGCTACATGCTCTAGCTTTTAAAAATCTTGGTACACTGACGAAAGTTTCAGAGTAGCTTTAGGTCTCAGATTGGGAACCACATTGTGCCTTACACCGATGTCCATGTGGAAAAGAGGTAGACAGTTTTGGCACACACGGGCTTTCATGCCATAGGAGCTCTGGTAGGCTTTTCCGTCATGGTTCTCTTAATGGTACCATTAAAAGAGCTCTTGCCGCCATCGACATTCCTGCTCTTCTGGAGCCTTTGGGGATATTACGGGATGATGGCAAGAGACCAGACAGCTTGATGCTGGTTCCTTGGGAACGGGGATGTGGGACAAAACATGCGTTGATACGTTAGCTTCGTCCCTTATCAGGGAAACAGCGTCAAGACCTGGAGCTGTGGCAGAAATGGCCGAATCCAGCGGGAGTATGCATCTCTCATCGAGAGTTATATATTTGTGCCGTTTGCAGTTGGCACCCATGGAGTCAAAGTGCAAATAAAATATCCGTTTTAACACCTCGGTTAATTGCCTCTTCCGGTGACAAGAAGGCTGGCTCCTTTTTCGCACAAAGAATCAGCTTAGCGATTCAGCGCAGAAACGCTGCCAGCATTCTTGGGACCATTCCAAGTGGGCATGATTCGTATAGTCCTAGCGTGTAAGTAATTTAAGGTAGATATCACTTGTAAATTTTTCTTTTAATGATTCTTCCCTCAATAAAACATTGGTGAAATAACTTTCAACGATTTCTAGTAAATGAACAATGAAATTCTACGTACAAGGGTTAGACAAAAGATAAAAGCTTCAAGTCAACTAGACACGAGCTTTTGAAAAACAAGTAACATATCCAAGATCGTTGAACCACGGCCACGGACTGCCGTTTAAATGCTAATTCGAGATCAAAACAAAGTGACAAACCGACTGACGGATGGACAATTTGCATTACATAACCTGGAGCTTTTGTCCTGACGGCCAGTAATATATGACTCGCTGATAATTGCATGGTTAACTATGGTCGAATAGTTAGGTAGGTTATTCTACCTTGAAAGGGGCTTGTTGCTTCCATAGTGTAATAAAAGTGAAGTAACGGCTTTGACGATTAGAGAGAACGATTGTAGCTTGTACCCACCACGCTCTAAATTTAAACCCTAATACAGATGTAAATTTAATAAATAATAAAATAAAAAAAATATATAGGACACTTACACACACGGTCGTCCGTCCCAAAGTAAGTAACTTAATACTTGTGGTATGGTAGACAGAAAACTGGTGAATATATACTTATATATATTTAAATACATACTTAAATACAAATATACACCCAGGCTCAAAGGCCAACAAATTCTTTTTATAGTTAATGGGAATCGAACCCGCGACCCGCGGAGCTGAAGGCAGGATGACTACCCACTGCGCCAACGGGCCAGTCTTATTTAAATTTAAAATATTCCAGTTAACTTGTAAACAAGTGATTTTGTCGGTGTGATTAGTTCGGTAAGCTGTTCCTACCGTGACTCAGCAAGAATTTTGGCGGGTGCTCTTTTCAAAATATATTTTTTATAACAGTTAATATTGCGTCGCTGTTATGCTGTGCAAGTTCGAATTATGTTAAATAATTTATTTATAGAATTAGGTCCAATCTCACCGACTCCGCGGCAAAATCTGCCGTCGCTTTTCTTACCTTAGTCGCCTTTTACGACACCTCGGTAAGAAACGAGGGTGATCTATTCTATTGTATAGGCTTGATGAACTACTTTAGTCGCATTTTACGACGCCTTGGTAAGAAGCGAGGGTGATCTATTCTACTAAGCCGGATACCAGACAGCGGTCAACTTACCTTAGTAGCCTTTTACGATACCTCGATTCTTATCGAAGTTATTGTTTTCTATTCAGCCGGATATCACACGGCGTGACGACCTAGTTTAGATCTTTCACGACATTTCGGTAAGAAACGTGGTTGTCATATTCTACTCAGCCGGATATCACACGGCGGCATATTTTGGTTCGATTTCTTTATTTTTTTTATAAAGGATAGAAAGTCCATTGACCTATGTAAATAGCCGCCATCAGTTGACAGATCCACCTGTCATCGATAAAAAAAAACCATTGCCCAGACTCGAACTCACGACCGCAGTTATCGCGGTCGGATTCCGTTAGCGAACGAAAATATCAATAAAACCGTTTCTTTATGAACCCTACACCACCCAGTTATTAGAGAAAGCTCATTATATTCCATCATTATGATCCGGTCACATATCAGTTACGTAATTACGGTTAAGTTATGTTAAACTGACGCGCCGTTAATGAATATGTTACTGGGAATCATATATTATGGCCGCCGTGCTAGTCTCTTAGAGTATCTTAAGAGAGTTTCATGCGTGCAAGATTAAGTATTGATTCGCAAAAATAGAATAGTTGAACACTTGAAGTAAATAAGGCACTAGTACCTAAAAATTAATATTCAAACTAAGTATGCAATTTGATTCTAAAAGCCTTTTAGAACCAAATTGTATACTTAAAATGCATGGATATATCTAGGTTTTATTTAAAAAATTCGTTTAATGTAAAACCCAAAAACAGGGTGTTTTTGGGTTTTACATTGGGTAAAGTAGCGGCCTGTTATTATCCCACTGCTGGGAATAGGCCTCTTCTCTCCGTTATAAGAGAGAAGGATTGGAGCTAAGACCCACCACACTGCTCCGATGCGGATTGGTAGGTTACACATATCTCCAGAATTCTCTAGAGATATGCAGGTTTCCTCACGATGTTTTCCTTCACCGAAAAGCGTGTGATAAATTGCAATTATCAATTAGACACATAAGTTTTTTTTTTAATAGAAAAACTCATTGGTGTATGCCCAGGTTTGAACCCATGATCGTCTCTAGAGATTAACACCGTCGCACCGCTAGGTTACATTGGGTAAAAATACAAAAATTATATTGAATTTAATTTTTGCCAAGTCAGCGTAGCTTATTCGGGGAACGGGTGGTCGCGAGAATTGAAAATACCTAGGATCGAGCTCCACCAACGCTATTATTATTATTTTATTTTGAAAAAAATTACCGAGCAACGTCCGATCACCCAGATATTATTTCTAAACAGAGTTTTATTATTACTCAACAATTTGTAAGCGGCTGTAAAAGTCAACTAATATTTACAATTTCATATTTTGAGTTTGAGTTAAGTCAGCATAGAGCTGATTAGTCGAATTTAACATTACCAGGTCTATTTGTGGCTTGAACTGCACTTAAATCAAACTTTCACAATTTAACTGCTAAAGTTACTGCCATTGTTATCATGCTAGCTTCGGTTGTCTGCGACTCCGGTAATAAAATAACTGAGATCTAGCATCAACTGAATTATGATAGCTTACATCATCCAATTTGAACTTTAGTATCCGACAGATCGAGCTCAACGCCGTGTGGTATCCGGCTAAATAGAATAGTACCACCCTTATTTCTTACCGACATGTCTTGAGAGACGACTAAGGTAAGTTGACCTGCCGTGTGGTATCTGGCTGAGTAGAATAGACCAACCTCAGTTATTACCGAGGAGACGTAAAAGGCGACTAAGGTAAGTTGACGTCAGGCAGGCGGCCGGTCGTAAAATACGTAGCCGAATCATGTAACATGTTGTGTCAACCCCACTTAGAGTGGAATAAGGGCAGAAGGATGATCCGGCTGATCGAGCTCAACATAGATTTTTTTAAATATATTAGCTGCACTCAAAACTTCGGCCGCGCGAAAATCAGTTTTGTCTCAAAGTTTTCACAGTTGAATTATTTGAAATTCCCTTAAATAATTTACCCGTATTTTATTAATCAAACCTTCCTTAATATTTGCTCTATTTTTTTGTGAAAACCGTTCGAAATTTTATTAAAGTAGACTTTGAAAAAATTTACACATACAGACACATCTTTTAGAGACTTTGTCATACGTATAGATACATATGAATTATGCGCTTTAAAAACGCAAGTGCGTGTCGCAAAGTGCATTTTTGAATTTAATATGGGCTGCAATACTAATTTTAAAAAAACATAACTCGAAAAAAAGGAGAAACATCGGATTTATAATAATAATAAACATTTATTTTCTGTTTGGTACAAAAAAAGCTATAAACTAAAATAAAAAAAGGAATCTATATAAAATCATCAAAAACAGCAAAAAAATGATGCGTCTCAGCATTTTGCTGCAATAATATGATTATTGCAGCACTGATTTTCAGACGCACCCTAAGAGTGACGTCCCGGACTTGTCCGTTCCCCAAATAAACTACCATGAATTTAAGTTCGACAGCAAAAAATTGTGTATTCAAAGAAAATTTAAAAAAAAAATTTGGAGTCCGAAATCAGGGATAAAACGACATTTTTTTAAATAAAACTTATCTAGATCGATTTTTCTCTCCCAAAACCTGCTAAAAGCCGTTTCCGAGATTCTGAAAATCTATATACATATATACATACAAGATTAACTCCTTTAAATATTAAAGATATACAGATGTTTATGGATGGCAAAGACCTACAGAATAGTCCTCTTAATTAACCTGATACCTTTCCCACGACAATACTCGCACAATATCCATATTTGTTCTAATATTAGACCCACTCTGTGGTCACGCAGCCTCTGTCTACTTGTTTGTCACTATTTGTCACACCTATAACCAACTATCAAAACATGTGTAAATCCTGCTAAGAGATTTTCGACTCTAATATTATAACAGTAGGTTTTATATTGAGACGGAGGGATTTAAAACGCGCCATGTAGTTTATAATGGCATTCGCCAAATAACTTTTGAGTTTAGCCTTTATTAGAGAGCTAGCTTTTACCCGCAACTTTGCGTAGACAATAAGTTGATAAATAGATGGCGCTTTTCAATGTCATCCTATTCATGTAGAATTAACAGGATTTCTATAGCCTATATGTTACCTCGGTTTAGTAATAACTATGCCAAATTTCATCGATATTGGTTCAGCGGATTCGCCGTGAAAGAGTAACAAACATACAACCATACTTACAAACTTTCGCATTTATAACATTGGTAGGATTAGTAGGATAGAATAGGATAGTAGGATAGGATATAGTCGGGTCAAATAAAGGTCAAAATTTGAAGCGAATTAACACTAAATTTTAAGTAAAAAAGTAATAATAAAAATAATATTTTGCTATAATCCGCGAAGAAGTAAAACAGAAAATATATATAACGCTAAATGTAAGTGGTCAATCGGTTATCATACCTGATACATGCAGGATTCGTAAAAACACCTTTTTTTTTTTTTTTTTTTTTTTTTTTTTTTTTTTTTTTTTTTTTTTTTTTTTTTTTTTTTTTTTTTTTTTTTTTTTTTTTTTTTTCGGACACTAACTAAGGCTGTTAGCCGTGAAGGCTTTGACAGCGTCACCGAGAGAGTGGGCGAGCGCGGAAGCATCGCCGGGGGTTGAAGTGCTGGGAGAGCGGGTCTCGAGAGAGGCCCGCAACATCCTGGGAGCGTCGCCTTAAGGGTGCCTCCTGTGAGGCCGGACCTCGGCTTAAAACGACGCGTTGTGGAGGACTGTATCGGACTTGTGGAAAAGTCCTAATGTCATAACGGGCGGGGCTGGACACCCCGGCCGCTAGACGTGAGGAAGCGGGGACCTCGTCTTCGCCGGCGAAGACGCTGTGTGTGTGCGTGTGCGTGAGTGTATCGGGCGTTGGCGATCGTGATATGATCGTCAAGGTCATAGAGTACGCTCCTAGGGCGTCTGTGGGTCTTGGACTTAAACTTCCTGTCGAAGCAGGTGTACTTAACCATCCCCGCGATGAGCGGGTTTGGATGCACCTCGGCCTTTTCAAAGTATCTCTTGGAGAGACATTTGAATAACTGAGCTATTGAGGGAAGACGTAAGTCTCTATGTAGGTCGACGTTGCGCACGAACCAGGGACAGCCGGTGGCTAGTCTCATGAACTTGTTTTGCAATCGCTGCAAAACATTGAGTCTGGTCGGGTGGACATGTGCGAACGCGACGCTCGCATATGACATTATAGGTCTTATGCAAGTTTTGTAAAGTGTCACTTTGTTACGAAGTGACATTTTACTCTTCTTGCATATCATCGGATACCACCGCCACCACAATACACAAGCACTATATACGTTCACTATCACCGATGATAACATAAATGATGTTAATAATAATATAAATGATAAATAAATGATAATATAAATGATGATAACCGAGTGTCCACTCTACATTTAGCATTATATATATTTTCTATTTTACTTCTTCGCGGATTATAGCAAAATAATTTTATTATTACTTTTGTAGTATGGATCTCCGCAAAGTAACGCGTAATTCTATAATTTATTCGTTAAGCAACGTGCCATAAGTATTATACATATAATAATTTAGAAATTATAGCACCCTGTAACAACGTGTAATAGAACTTGCATAGATTAGTGGAACTAAATTGCTATCATTTAACAAGCTTTTCAAATTACATGCTTAGGTGTTATGAGTTATGGGAATAAAATAAGACACGTTTAATGGGACCAGCCATAGAAACATTCAGCTCTTGCCTAATAATAAACTAATCTGTTTTAGACTTAACTAAATGACTACCGTATTTCATTCTCTAACCAATTTGAATAGCAGTTTACTCTCAATTTAGTAACCGACCAACTGAACGGGTATTATCAGTTATGTTTGAATCTGACATCCTGTAAAATGGCTATGTATGAAAAACATTTTTTTTTCTTTGCAAATGACAGCGTAATTAAACTATGTTTTCTAATAATATTGTATTAATAATTTTTCAGTGCCTGCTAATAAGGATGAAATGACATTTTTTCATTCAATTAATGGTTCCCGAATCCACTTAAATACTAAATTTCATGAAAATTGTTTGAACTGTTTCCGATATTTGTATCGGTATTTTAACAATAAAATTATTTTATATAGAAAATATATATAATGCTAAATGTGACAATCCGTTTTCATACCTCATACATGCAGGATTCGTGAAAACACATGCACAAACCTCCACCACCGCCACCACAATACACAAGTTCTACACACGTTCACTATCACAAACTCAACAATCGTTTAGGCCACCACCGAAGCATAAACAGGAGAAAGACCCCACGACAAAATGGTTTGAGATTTTGCAAAATCGCAAAGCATTTTTTCGCATTTTGCAAAATAATTTTATTATTACTTTTGTACTATGGATCTCCGCAAATTTTATAAACTGTTTCTGACAGTTATATTACATATCGCACGCTTCCAATTAAATTGACCGAATTCAAAATTAGAAATATATAAATGCAAGATATGGTTATTTACGTTGTGTAGTAGTAATAGTACCATCCTCATTTCTTACCGAGGTGTCGTAAAAGGCGACTAAGGTAAGTTGACCTACTGTGTGGTATCCGGTTAAGTAGAATAAAACACCCTCATGTCATACCGAGGTGTCGTAAAATACGACTAAGGTAAGTATACGTCAGACAGGCGACCGGTCGTAAAATACGTAGCCAAATCATGCGTCAACATGTTTATAACATGTTGCGCCGACTCCACTTAGAGTGGGATAAGGGCAGGAACAAGAAGATAAGCTTATTTAACGTATTAGATTAATGGGTGTAAACCTTTATAATTCGTACTAATATGAGTGTGTGTTGCCGAACCCGCGACCCTCGGAGCTGAAGGCAGGATCACTACCCATTGCGCCAATGGGCCAGCCAACCTTTCTTCTTGGTCGCTACACTCTTGGCAGAGCGGTCGTGGTCGTCAGTATAGGGTTGGTGGCGCGTTTGACCATTCGACGCCATTCTTTTCGGAAGGCTACCTTCCTGGTACATTTATGAAGAGGACCGTCGACGGCAGCCTTCACTTGGTCCGTCCATCCCATTGGTGATCTGCCGCGCTTTCTTGTGCCTTCGATATTTCCCTGTACTACAAGGCGTTCTACAGAGGCCCCGACGAGACACAAGTCCGAAAAAAGTGAGAAATCGACCTTGAACGATGGAGGATAAACGCTGCTTGATGCCAAGTTCTCGAAGGATGGACTCGTTAGTTCTAAATTCAAATGAAACTCCGAGCTTTCTTCTCCAGCACCACATTTCGAGAGCTTCTATCCGCTTCTCACTTTCCCGTAGCGTCCAACCATTAGCAGTCAACCTTTAATTATCCCGTATTTCTTGGATATGCTAACAATGTAAGGGCTAATCTAAAATTAACTGCTTTATAAATATACCGTTGACCAGAAAGCAACCTTGACATACCAGACGCTTGCCGAAAATCAGCCCGACTTCCGAGAAATCGGCTCAAGTTTGCCATAATATCACCATGTAGGTACTACGAATCTGATAGTTGTGAATTCACTATAGAATTATGTTATACTAGTTTTTACCCGCAACTTTGCGTGGACTTTTGTCGCGTGGTAGGTTGATAATAGATGGTGCTTTTCAATGTCATCCTATTCCTGTACAATTGACAGGATTTCTATAGCCTATATGTTATTCTGGTGTAGAAAGAATTGTGCCAAATTTCATCGATATTGGTTCAGTGGATTGGCCGTGAAATGGTAACAGACAGACTTTCGCATTTACAATATTGGTAAAGACTAATTATTGGCACTGCCTTCAATTACGGGGGTTTCAGGTTCGATTCCCATCCAAAATTTTCAAAAAATCTATTAGTGTCACAAGGTTTTTGCCGCCTAAATCCCGCCTATATTCTTATGTAATTATAGCCGTGTGGTATCCGGCTAAGTAGAATAGTACCACCCTCATTTCTTACCGAGGTGTCGTAAAAGGCGACTAAGGTAAGTTGACCAACCGTGTGGTATCCGATTTTGTAGAATAGACCATCCTCCTTTTTACCGAGGTGTCGTAAAATACGACTAAGGTAAGTGACGTCAGGCAGGCGGCCGGTCATAAAACGCAGGCAAATCATGTTACAACATGTTTAAAACATGTTGTGCGGACCCAACTTAGATTGGGATAAGGCAGGAGTATATATTCTTATGTAATTAGCTAGTAATTATAATATCCTACTTATTTGTTTTGAGTCAGAACTCTTTAAATGCTTACCGAAACTAATATTATTGAATTTTATAAGTCACGTTGAACCCAAAGAACGTGTTCTATTCACCAAACGCACATGTTTCTGGGCAAGGGCAAAGGATTAAATATAAAGTAGGTAAATAAATTATATTTAGCATGAAGTTTCTGAGAAAGTCCGTTTGCTTCCTGTTGCTTTCATTTAAGATTATGATATTAGAAATCGAATGTATTGATAGAATTATTGAATACTAGTAATATCCCTCGGTTTCACCCACGTACATACTGATCTCATGGCAGTGGAAAGTGTACTAAGTCGGACTACTGATTAATTTTTGTAAATTATATCATCAATAGTTTTCACGCTGTGTGGTATCCGGCTGAATAGAATAGTACCACCCTCATTTCTTACCGAGGTGTCGCAAAAGGCGACTAAGGTAAGTTAACCCACCGCGTGGTATCCAGTTTAGTAGAATAGACCACCCTCTTTCTTGCCGAGGTGTCCTAAAATACGACAGAGGTAAGTTGACGTCAGGCAGGCGGCCGGTCGTAAAAACGCAGCCAAATCATGTGACAGCATGATTATAACATGTTGTGCCGACCCCGCTTAGAGTGGGATAAGTGCATGAAGATGACGATCATCAATAGTTTCCGCAGCGCATGCGATGACAGATTATTATAACTAATTTTTTTTACACCTTATTTATTTATTTATTTATTCTTTATTACACACACAGAAGTATTACATTAACATAGCATATGAACACACAGTAGCGTGCAAAGGCGGTCTTATCGCTTGGAGCGATCTCTCCAAGACAACCTTTGATGTAAGGATCATGGTTAAGGTTCGGGTTGGTGCGCAACCTTAATACATTTTTATTACGGATCCCTATTTCTTAATGTAATATAGCCTATATTTCTCAGTAAAGATGCAGTTTTCCAATGGTAAAGGAATTTTTGAAATCGGTCCAGTAGTTTTTGTTTAAAAACATTACAAACATACATACAAATTTTTCCTCTTTATAATATTAGTATAGACAAGTTATTTATGGTGTTACTGCCATTTCTTGATATCGGTTCTTATTATTCATTTAATACTTTATTAGAGCCGTGTGGTATGAAGTGGCCGGCTGAGTAGAATAGATCACCCTCATTTCTTACCGAGGTGTCGTAAAAGGCAACTAAGGTAAGTTGACCCGCCATGTTTTATCCGGCTCAGTAAGAAATGAGGTTGATCTATTCTGCTTAGCCGGATACCACACGGCGGGTCGACTTACCTTAGTCGCCTTTAACGACACCTCGGTAAGAAATGAGGTTGGTCTATGCTACTCAGCCGGAAACCACGCGGCGACTCGGCTTAATTTAGTCGCCTTTTACGACACCTCAGTAAGAAATGAGGTTAGTCTATTCTACTCAGCCGGATACCACACGGCGGGTCGACTTACCTTAGTCATCTTTAACGACACCTCGGTAAGAAATGAGGTGGTCTATTCTACTCAGCCGGAAACCACGCAGCGACTCGGCTTAATTTAGTCCCCTTTTTCGATACCTCAGTAAGAAATGAGGTTGGTCTATTCTACTCAGCCGGATACCACACGGCGGGTCGACTTACCTTAGTCACCTTTAACGACACCTCGATAAGAAATAAGGTGGTTTATTCTACTCAGCCGGAAACCACGCAGCGACTCGGCTTAATTTAGTCGCCTTTTACGACACATCGGTAAGAAATGAGGGTGGTCTATTCTACTTAGTCAGATACCACAAGGCGACAACTAAGATTGTAACATGAAAAATTTATAAAGTAAATAGGTAAGTTAATTAGTATTTTAAAATAAAAGTTTCAAATCAATATTGATATAGTTGGTATTTGAAACAAGAAGCAACGGAGGTCCCAAATGCCAGTTGCCTTAAGTACTCCCATGCCCTATAGACCTCAAGATCCGATAAATACAATTAACCTCAGCATCCACTTCCCTATACAGGAGTACGGCCATATTTCTACAGAATACACGTCTAAATTACCGATAAGGCGCTGATAGCGACCGCGAGTATCTGCGGAGCGATCTGCAACACCGCACGACCCCGGGAGAAAGTACCGCATCTGTTTATTATGCGATTTCATGTTGAAACTAATTACAATATATCTTTTTGCCCTTATCCCACTCTAAGTGGGGTCGGCACAACATGTTTTTCGCTTCCATTCTGTCCTATCATTCGTCAACTCTGGCGCCACTCCTTTTATATGCATTGTCATACTTCACATACTCCAACCATCTCTTTTTAGGCCTTCCATGATTCACATGATTTTCATCCCTCCTCATTACATGTCCACACCATCTCAATCTTGCACTTCTGGTCTTTTCTATAATGGGCGCAACTTTCAGACTTCCCCTTATATACTCGTTTCGTATTTTATCCTGTTTTGACACACCACACATCCACCTTAACAATCTCATCTCATTTGCATGTACCCTTCTTTCATCAGTCTTTTTCATTGCCCAACATTCTGATCCATACAATACGACAGGTCTTATGACCGCTTTATAAATTTTTCCCTTAACTTTAAGGGGCATTCGAGGGTCACATATTGTGCCTGAGACCTGCCGCCACTTCATCCATCCTGCATTCATTCTTTTACCCACATCTCGATCTATTTCACCGTCGTTTTGAAAAAGCGAACCAAGGTACCGAAAATCAGAGCAGACTGGCAAAATGTTCCCATCCAAACCGATCGGGGAGAAATTGGAGGTCCCTCTAAAATCGTAGTACATATGTACAGTTCAGTTAGTAAATTAGTTGAAATTAATTAAAATATTGTTTGTATATAATACGCGATTATAGCATAAGCTAATCGCGAATTATAAGAAAACTAGCGGACCGCTCCAGCTTCGCACGGGTAAAAAATATATAGCCTATGTCACTCAGTGAACTCAGTCACTCCTCGCGGCATTTTAAATCTGTAATATCATCGAAAATGTTCATTTAAATTTTAAATCTGTAAACGTCCATATTGATCTATATTAAATCAACAATGTATTTAAGGTACTTTTATAAGGACATTTATAAACAAATAGAGATAGACATATACCATCGTGGAGTTTTCTGTAGACCTTTTCAAGGTGTACAAATACTAATTATTTTGATAAATCTCGTAGGGTTTAGGCTGCGTTTGCAATGTAAGCGGAAAAAAATGAAATTATTTACGACATCACATTAGAAACCTCAAAAATTACAGTATTTGTCTACTCCAAATTGAATGTTATTATACACATAAACATTCCTCTTTAATCACTCGTAGTTAAAAAAATTGCATCAAAATCTGTTGCGTAGTTTTAAAGATTTAAGCATAAATAAGGATATAGGGACATGGACAGACAGGGAATAAATAAATAAATAAATAAACACCCTCATTTCTTACCGAGGTGTCGTACGTGTCGACTAAGTTAAGTCGACCCGCCGTGTGGTATCCGGCTAAGTAGAATAGATCATCCTCATTCGTTACCGAATAAGTAAACCTCATTTCTTAGTGAGGTGTCGTATAAGGCGACTAAGGTAAGTTGACCCACTATGTGTTATTCGGTTGAGTAGAATAGACCACCCTCATTTCTTACTGAGGTATTGTAAAAGGCGACTAAGTTAAGCTAACGAAAGGCAGGCGGCCAGTTCTAAAATACCTAGCCAAATCATGTAACAACATGTTTATAGCATGTTCCGCCTCCACTTAAAGTGGGATAGTACGACTTTAGTTCATAATTGCTTTAGATGTTACGATTTTGTGGATACTAACTCGTCATCATCTTCCTGCCCTTATCCTACTCTAAGTGGGGTCAGCACATGTTATGAACATTCTGCCACATGATTTGGCTGCGTTTTTACGACCGGCCGCATGCCTGAGGTCAACTTACCTCTGTCGTATTTTACGACACCTCGCTAAGAAACCGGGTTGTCTATTCTACTAAACCGGATAACACACGGTGAATCAACTTATCTCAGTCGCCTTTTACGTCACCTTGGTAAGAAATGAGGTTGGTCTATTCTACTCAGCCGGATACCACACGGCGGTTTTGAATACTAACTATACAAAAGAAAATAAAAGTAACATTGCTTTGAAAAAAAAACTAATATATACTAAGTATAGTAAGATCATCGGGAATCTTGCGTAGGCGTCCTCCAAAGTTCGTTTCCTTTGACTTTTCGCCTCATTAAGTGTTTATACACACGCTTTGGATCCACCGAACTCACGAGAAATGGTTACTCAATAATAAAGCCCCTTCATACTACCCATTTAGTTGCAAGTATAAAAATTTGTATCCGTTTTAACACCTCGGTTAATTGCCGCTTCAGGTGACAAGAGGGCCTGGCTCTTTTTCGCACAAAGACTCAGCGATTCAGCGCGGAAACGCTGTCAGCATTCTTGATACCATTCCACGTGGGCATGATTTATATAGACATAGCGTGTAAGTAATTTAAGATATATAAAACTTGTACATTTTTGCTGTAAATAAAAAAAAAATATAGTTTACTGTGTCTATTAATTTGTATGCATCACCAATTAATTTTTTACTGCTATGTAGTTACACAAATATTAAATTAAGTAATATTATCATTATTTTTATTTTTTATGAAACTCATCTATTTAACGCCCATCTCTATTCTTATCTCTAAATTATATTTTATTGAACTTTTATTTTATTATAACTTAATAGCGGTCTACAAAACCGAAAATGTATTGATGCGGTTTTTGTGAGTTGACGTAATTGTGAGGGGTTCTCGGTTGTGTTTATTAAAAGAAATCAGTCTCCAAGATATTTAGTATTATTTGGTACTAGTAAAAGAATCTCTAATTAAGAATTCTTTTTTACATACATAATCTTGTGTATTTTTTGTTTATACACAAATATTTCTAATACTTACTAAAAGGTCTCAATCTGTTTTTCTTGGAATTAATGAAAAGAAAATAATATCTTTGTATTTTTAGATATCACATTTAAAAATAGAGACCTAACAAAACAGCAATGCAATAAAGTTTCATGGGTTTACATCCCGAGGATTTACTTAGGAGTTTTTTAATAAATACAAAATGTTAAATTTAGATCGCATGAGCTAAATAGTAATCCTAACAACACTCCTTATGCCTTACAGTAAAAGAAAACATGATGATGGAACCTGTACACAATTCTATATTTTCCATATCGTTTTCTTCTAGGAAGGAGAAGGTTTTTTCCAGCTAAATATCAGTAGCAGATTCGTGATTTAAATGTTTTTAAAACGTTAAATTAGACGATTATTAGTACTAACGACTTTCCATATTGATTTTGATTAATCAGTAACTTTGATCAAAGTTTTTGTTCCCGTCCCGAAAACTTTTTGTATAGTCTGTTAATGCCTTAATGGACTTCTCTTATGGGAAAATTATTGGTATGTTTACTGATGCTTTCTATTGATACAAAAACGCGACTTTTGCTTTTGTAACAAGTTAATTTACCATAGACTTTGACGCGTTAGGATTAAAGGTTATTTTCCCTTGCTTTAACATTGTTTTCGTTGGTTTATTGTTTGATACTATTGTCCTTTTGTATAAGCGGATTTCTTTTGAATTGTTCTGTTAAACACTGGGTCATGGAAGTGATATCAGTTATTATTGCTTTTATAAACACTTGTGTGTTTTTAGTGTTTTATATTTATTACTGCGATGTAAAGGAAAAAAAGCATGGTGTAGGTAAATAATCTATAGAATAATTTTTTTTTTTCTTAAATATATGGGACACTTACACGCACGGTCGTCCGTCCCCAAAGTAGGTAACTTAATACTTGTGCTATGGTAGACAAACATCTGGTGAATATATACTAATATATATTTTTTAAATACATACTTAATTACAAATATACACCCAGGCTCAAAGACCAACAAATTCATTTATAAAAAATGTTGGTCCTCGGCGGGAATCGCATCCGCGACACGTGAAACTGAAGGCAGGGTCACTACCCACTGCGCCAACGGGCCAGTCAAGAATATATACTAGAATAGAATATAATAATAAGAATATATACTATAAATAATATACTTTGCGGAGATCCATAAGAAATAATGAAATTATTTTGCTATAATCCGTTATTAAATAGAAAATGTATCACCTTCCCTTCCCCCCCTTATCCCACTCTAAATGGGGTCAGCACAACATGTTATGAACATGTCACATAATTTGGCTACATATTTTACGAACGGCCGCCCGCTTGACGTCAACTTACCTTAGTCGCCTTTTACGACACTCCGTTAAGAAATGGGGGTGGTCTATTCTACTCAGCCGGATACCACTACAGCTAAATATGTCTATATCAATAACAATTTATTTTAACAACCTACCTTTTAGTCTGGGCTTAAGTATTATCAAGTATTGCCACCAACTCAAGCATGCTTATAGGCGCCAACTTGGATCTCAGAATCGCTAATAATTTATTACATATTACAGAAAATCCTGTGACCTTTATTTATATACAAACAAAGTTGAAATTAGTGTAAAAAATTGTTTGACAGCTTAACAACAAAGTTATTCCTATTTACAAAAAAAAAGAATAACAATTGTGTGATTTATTACAATGTGTGTAAAGAATGTTTTCGAGTGGCTAAAAGTGGCTATTAAAATCTGCATTGTCCACCGTATACAACTTGATGAAAGGAATTTTTAAGTATGGTTTTATTATTGACATTTATTTCGGCTCGTGTAAACTATTTTTCGGATTTTGTTTTGATGGATTTTGATAGAGGAGAGATAGAGTATTTTTGCTATAATCCGCGTTTGTGAAATTTTATGAAATAATAAATAAATATAAATAAATATATGGGACACTTATACACACGGTCGTCCGTCCCCAAAGTAAGTAACTTAATACTTGTGTTATGGGAGACAGACAACTGGTGAATATATACTTATATATTTTTAAATACATACTTAAATACAAATATACACCCAGGCTCAAAGACCAACAAATTCATTTATAGAAAATGTTGGCCCTCGGCGGGAGTCGAACCCGCGACCCGCGGAGCTAAAGGCAGAGTCACTACCCACTGTGCCAACGGGCCAGTCAATAATTTATAGATTTAGGCGTTACTTTGCGGAGATCCATAATACAAAAGTAATACTAACATTATTTTGCTATAATCCGCGATGAAGTAAAATAGAAAATTACAAAAGGCGAAACGATTGTTGAGTTTGTGATAGTGAACGTATGTAGTGCTTGTGTATTGTGGTGGCATGTAGTATGTGTGGTACTGCATATATCAGGTATGAAAACGGATTGTTCACTTTAAATTTTGCATTATATACATTTTCTATTTTACTTCATCGCGGATTATAGCAAAATAATTTTATTATTATTTTTAAATTATATGTAATTCTAAGTGTAGAACGTGTAGGAAGTGTAGGAGAGTAGAAATACGAAAAACCGCATTGCGCACTTTTGTCGTGATTTTGGTGAAATTCTGCACACCTGTGACAAAAGCCTACGCTTTAACATTTGAGAGTAACTTGAGATTATTAAAAACAACAATGGCGCCCTCATTAATGATCAGATAAATGTTTCTAGTTCAAGATCGTTGACACATGTTTGGATGCAAAATAGATGTTGGGGGTTGAACTAATTAGTATATGCTAGCTTGGGTGATTGCCCCCCTTTGTCTATCTCCTGGTGATGCTTCGGGCGAAACGATCGTTGAGATTGTCGTAGTGAATTTGTAATGCTTATGTCTAATTGATAATTGCTATTTATCACACGCTTTTCGGTGAAGTAATACATCGTGAGTAAACCTGCATACCTCTAGAGAATTCTAGGGATATGTGTAACCTACCATTCCGCATTGGAGCAGCGTGGTAGGACTTAATTCCAATCCTTCTCTCCAAACAGAGAGGAGGCCTATTCCCAGCAGTGGGATAATAACAGGCCGTTACTTTCTACTTTTATTTATTAACTTTTCTTTGTATTTTAGAATTCCGCAAATTAACGCCTTATTCTCTAAATTACGATACCATATGTAAAAGTAATAATAAGAATACAAAAGTAGGTAATAATAAAATTTCCACCACCGCTACCACAATACGCAAGCACTAGCACTAGTGCTTGCGTATTGTGGTGGCGGTGGTGGAGGTTTGTGCATGTGTTTTTAAGAATCCTGCATGTATCAGGTATGATAACCGATTGTCCACTTACATTTAGCATTATATATATTTTCTATTTTACTTGATCGCGGATTATAGCAAAATAATTTTATTATTACTTTTGTATAATGGATCTCCACAAAGTAACGCCTAATTCAATAAATTAGATACCATATGTGTTTTGAGATGAGAATATCTGTTTCTTAACATTATCGGTTCAATTAAAATGTTTATTATTAAGTTAACACACGGAATGTGTATTAACTGGAAATAACTAATATTATTAAATACGTAACACGCTTCTGTAATAGCTTGGATAAAGTACAGACAGTGGAAATGATCCAGGTAACTACAATTCAAATTTAAAATATTATTCACAATCTATCATCCTCCTTACGCCGTGTGGTATCCGGCTGAATAGAATAGTACCACCCTCATTTCTTACCGAGGTGTCGGAAGAGGCGACTAAGGTAAGTCAACCCGCCGTGTGGTATCCGGCTGAGTAGAATAGATCACCCTTATTCCTTACCAAGATGTTGTAAAAGGCGACTAGGGTAAGCCGACCCACCGCGTGGTACCCAGCGGAGAAGAATAGACTACCCTCATTTCTTACCGAGGCGTTGTAAAAGGCGACTAAGATAAGTTGATCCACCGTGTGGTATCCGGTTGAGTAAAATAGATCACCCTCTTTCTTACCGAAGTGTTGTAAAATATGACAAGGTAAGTTGACGTCAGGCAGGCGACCGGTCGTAAAATACGTAGCCAAATCTTGTGACAATATGTTTGCAACATGTTGTGCCGATCCCACTTAGAGTGGGGTAAGGGCAGGAGAATGATGATGAATCTATCATCCTCCTTATTCCTTATCATTGTATTTATCCCACTCTAGGTGGGGTCAGCACCACATGTTATAAACTTGTTTGTCACATGATTCGGCTAGGTATTTTACGACCGGCCATGCCTGACGTCAACTTACCTTAGTCGCCTTTTACAGCTCGGTAAGAAAGAAGATGGTTCTATCATACTAAGTCGGATACCATATGGCGTGTCGCCTTTTACAATACCTCTGTACGAAATGAGGGTGGTCTATTCTACTCAGCCAGATACCAGCGGACTTTGTTAACGCCAAATGTGGTGTTTAAATACAACTTTAATTACTACGGATTGTGTTCAATAGACCAATGCCGTGTGGTAATCGACAGAGTAGAAGACCACCCTTTTTGCTTAGCGAGGTGTCGTAAAAGGTGACTAAGGTAAGTCGACCCATTGTGTTGTATCCGGCTGAGTAGAATAGATCATTCATGGCGGTGGTGGAGGTTTGTGCATGTGTTTTTACGACACCTGCATGTATCAGGTATGATAACCGATTGTCCACTCCACATTTAGTATTATATATATTTTCTATTTTACTTGATCGCGGATTATAGCAAAATAATTTTATTATAACTTTTGTATTATGGATCTCCGCAAAGTAACGCCTAATTCTATAAATTATTATTTTTTATTTTGTAATTAAATCTTTTTTACTTTTTCTAAAACACCGAGCAAATAATTTTAGGTACCTACCTACACACACACACACACACACACCTCAATACCCTAAATATAATCAATTAATTCGGTGAAATATTTTAGACACAAAAACTATTTTACGTTCTTAAAAAATTAAATACGATTTACAGAGATCAATGACCGTACTGTATCACGCAATTCCAACCTTGACCTAAAAACTAAACAGTACAACTAAACAGGTGTGAGGTAGACAAAACAATAGTGTTGTAGTTTTCTACTGTTTTTTGAACAAGCGTACCACGCCAGGTCAGTTAACCATTACTAACAAAGCCAGATATCAAGTTTTTTTCGTTCGGACCTAAAAACTAAATATAGTACAACTAAACATGTGTGAGAGAGACAAAATATTAGTGTTGTAGTTTTTTCCTGTTTTTTGAAAAAGTGCGCAACGCCAGATCAATTAACTATTACTAACTATGACTATGGGCCTCATAAGAAAACTCAAAGAAGCTCAGCGGGCGATGGAGCGAGCTATGCTCGGAGTATCTCTACGTGATCAAATCAGAAATGAGGAGATTCGTAGAAGAACCAAAGTGACGGACATAGCTCAACGGGTCGCGAAGCTAAAGTGGCAATGGGCGGGGCACATAGTTTGAAGAACCGATGGACGTTGGGGTCTCAAGGTGCTAGAGTGGTGACCCCCGCACCGGAAAACGCAGGGGTAAAAATGTCGCGGGGAGCCGCTGGATCCAGGCGGCACAAGATCGTGTGGCTTGGAAGTCCATGACAGAGACATATGTCCAACAGTGGACGGCTATTGGTTGAAGAGAGAGAGAGAGAGAGAACAAAGCCAGATCTCAATTAAATTATATTTATTTTGTTCGGACTTAAAAACTAAATATAGTACAACTAAACATGTGCGAGGGAGACAAAACAATACTGTTGTAGTTTTTTCCTGTATTTTTTTTAATTTACTTTCCTGTGCCGAGCCAGGTCAAGTAATCCTTACTAACAAAGCGAGAATCTCAATTAAATTATATTTATTTGGGGTCGAACATATTTTTTTTACCGATATTGGAGAAGAATTATGCCAAAGTTATCTTATACGTGTATCTTTAGTGATCAATAAATTCATTTATATCGTACCACTCTGTATAAGCTGTGATGGTCCAGCGGTGCGACCGTGTGAATCTCTAGGGACGATCATGGGTTCAAACCCGGGCAGACACCAATGAGTTTTTCTATTAAAACTTATGTGTCTAATTGATAATTGCAATTTATCATACTCTTTTCGGTGAAGGAAAACATCGTGAGGAAACCTGCATATCTCTAAAAAATCATTGTGATATGTGAAACCTACCAATCCGCATTGGAGCAGCGTGGTAGGTCTTAGCTCCAATCCTTCTCTCCAAAAATGGAGATTCAAATTCAAATTCAAATTCAAAATATTCTTTATTCAAATAAACTTGTAAACAAGTGCTTTTGAATCGTCAACTCTACTGCTGGTTCGGAAAGCTGTTCCTACCGAGAAGAGCCAGCAAGAAACTCGGCGGTTGCTCTTTTTCAAAATATAATTCTTAATACTATTTACATTATGTCGTTACTGTCTTGTACAGGTTCAAAGAGAGCTATATCCACACATTCTTATCTTCTAAATAATCTTCAAGAGTATAGTAGGCTTTCTGTATCAGCCTCTTTTTAACAGTGTTTTTAAACTGCTGTGATGGCAAAGCTGAAATTGATTGCGGAATTTTATTATAGAATCTTATACCAAAACCCACAAACGAGTTACGTACTTTTACAAGGCGCAAAGCAGGAGCCGCAAGCTTATGTCGGTTCCTGCTTTGTCTATTGTATACATCACCTATCGTTTTATAATTCTTTATATTTATACGTTTTAGTGATCAATGGATTCATTTATGTCGCACCACTCTGTATATTATAACGCTTAAATAAATGTACGAGATAAAAGCGACACAAGAAACTCCTGCAAACTCTTGAAACTGAGTTAGTAAAAATTGACGCCGATTGTTTATTAAACGCCTTTATCTCGCATGACATTTTAAGTGTTTTTCTCTTCAAAGAATCACAATATTTACCACTTGAACTAGGGTTGCCACCCGTACTATATTATATAGTATCGTACTATATTTTAGTCAATTGTACTATATGTTATAGAAAAACAATACGCCGTGTGGTATCCGGCTTGATAGAATAGTACCACCCTCTTTTCTTACCGAGGTGTCGTAAAAGGCGACTAAGGTAAGTCGACCCGCCGTGTGGTATCCGGCTGAGTAGAATAGACCAACCTCATTTCTTACCGAGGTGTCGTAAAAGGCGACTAAGGTAAATTGACCCACCGTGTGGTATCCGGTTTAGTAAAATAGACCACCCTCTTTCTTACCGAGGTGTCGTAAAATACGACAGAGGTAAGTTGACGTCAGGCAGGCGGCCGGTCGTAAAAACGCAGCCAAATCATGTGACAGCATGTTTTTAACATGTTGTGCCGACCCCACTTAGAGTGGGATAAGGGCAGGAAGATGATGTTATAGAAAAACAATATAGGACGAAAAATACTATATTTTTATCGCCAATTGTCGCGCTTTTTTTGAATCAATTGTGAATGAAACGTAACCGCAGCACTGTATGGGGAATGTTTGAACGAAACTCATGTATTTACGAGGCTTAGTTAGCTAGGAACTCTAACTCCTTTGACATTGTCCTATGAAAAGTAATGATAAATAATCATGGAAAAATAAATAATGATTGAAAATAGATGTGTACTATATTTTTCCTGAATATCCTAAAAGTAATATATTTTTTTGATTTAAAAAGAAAAATACTATTTTGCTTCAAAAAAAAGGTGGCAACCCTAACTTGTACGTACCCGTCGACGCGGCCTCGATTTATCGAAGCACGATTCAGTATGAATCAAGTTGCGATTTAGTTGATGATTCAGTGCTGTTACAGTCGTTAAACTAAAACAATAAAGACACTTTTCCTTTGACAGCGAAGCAAAAATTGTCTAAGCACTGTCAACTATGACCCAATGTCTTGTTCACACTAAAACGATGTCATCGGTAGGGATGTGCGACTTGAGAAATATCGATATGGAATATATTGGCTATACGTTATAGCCGAAAAATTATTGTAATTTTTTTACGTATTGTTATAATAATTGTTATTCGGCTAGTGCGAGGTTAATTAAGAGTATTATTGAAATAGTTAAAATGACACTGCATTTATTCGGAATACCATAAAGGCACACGAATTTAATCCGTCATTTTCGATGTATTTTTTGATAAAAGATTGTCGTCTCAACATTTTTCTTTCTCCTTAATTATAATAAGGATATCTTTAAGCCGTTGTATATAAGTGGCACAAGATCATGTCGGACATGACGCAACGTGACTTTTATTGAACAGTTCAATTGCTTGAAAACAGAGAGAGAGAAAAAATCTTTATAAATGTGTGATCCACATTAGAGCAGGAGGTCTAATGCTTAGGTATATTGAAACATTTTAAATTTTATGCCATTTTACAAAGCATTTCAGGAAATAAACAAGAACTTTAGGAAACCAAAAAAAATATACTTTTTACATTATAAATGAAACCTAAAAAAACCTTTGCAGTCATAAATTTATCAAGACATTTTTAACACCACTAGTTTTTCTTTACATCTACGAAGCGCCGTTCTTGTTTAACCAAATCTAAATTATAGAAATAACTATAGCTTATACAAAAAATGTGAAATCATGTTAATAACAAAAATAGAACAGAATTTGGTATCAACCAAGCATATCGATTAATTTCTAATTCTTCAATTGAAACATCGATATTTCATAGCTCCAAGCCTAGCTATCGGGAATTAATGCATATTTTTGTTTTATCAATAAAGCAATATGGTTTTAAGGCTTTGATGTGACGGTGAACCAAGTTGTCGTTCAAAATTAATTGGTTGTCACTTTAGCTTGAGTAATCAAATTGTGTGTGAAAAATGTTGGCCCTATTTAGTGGTGACACAGCGGCCATCAAAGGGGCCGATAGTGATGCATTTTAAGTATTAGAGACATCGGTTATTTATAACTTGGTGTCATCTTGTATGTTTTAGGTGTTTTACTGAACACAATCTATACTAATATATAAAACTGAGGAGTTTGTTTCATTGTTTGAACGCGCTAATCTCAGGAACTACTGGACCGATTTGAAACATTCTTTCAGTGTAAGATAGTCCATTTATCGAGGAAGGCTGATGGCTATAACATCACGCTAACGGCAAAATTTAAAGCTTTCCTTGCGTGCGCTGAGTAAACGGTGATAGTTATTCAAAAATCATGTCTTACAAACTTTACTTGTGCCCCTCTAAAAGTTCTAAATAAAAGTCCGCGACAGCATATGTCTAGCTTTTAAGGTTAACCCACTTTAACCATTTTTATAGTTGTCAAAAGATTATATTATATTACGGTTTTTATCTTTCTAGGCAGGCGGAGCCGATGGCGTTTGCTACTGTTTAATATATTATTTGGAGATGTATATACTGGATAAAATGCCGTGTGGTATCCGGCTGAGTAGAATAGACCACACTCATTTCAGGGCAGGGCACATAAGGGAAGATAGGGATACAGGAGAATGATGATGTATATAATAGATAAAGTAGGAACCGACACAAGCTTGCGGCTCCTGCTTTGCGCTTTACAAAATTACTAAGTCATCAAAATCAAATCAAATCAAAATCCCCTTATTCCACTCTAAGTGGGGTCGGCACAACAGGTGATAAACATGTCAGATGATTTATAACATGTTGTGCTGTCCCCACCTAGAGTGGGATAAAGGCAATGATGAGGATGGAAGGAATAAGGAGGATGATAGATTCATCATCATCCTCCTGCCCTTACCCCACTCTAAGTGGGATCGGCACAACATGTTGCAAACATGTTGTCACAGGACTTGGCTACGTATTTTACGACCGGCCGCCTGCCTGACGTCAACTCACCATAGTCGTAATTTGAGACACATCGGCAAAATATAGGCTGGTCTATTTTACTCAACCAGATACCACACGGCATGTCGACTGACTTTAGTCGCCTTTAACGACATCTCGGTAAGAAATGAGGGTCGTACTATTCTATTTAGCCAGATACCACACGGCGTAAGCAATGAACAATCAACAATGTAAATTATAGGGGATTATAGCGAATTAATTTTATAAGCACTTTTGTATCATAGATTTCCGCTAAGTAGACAATTGTATAAATTACGTAATAACTCAATCATCATCTTCCTGCCCTTATCCCACTCTAAGTGGGGTCGGCACAACATGTTATAAACATGCTGTCACATGATTTGGCTGCGTTTTTACGACCGGTCGCCTGCCTGACGTCAACTTACCTCTGTCGTATTTTACGACACCTCGGTAAGAAAGAGGGTGGTCTATTTTACTAAACCGGATACCACACGGTGGGTAAATTTACCTTAGTCGCCTTTTACGACACCTCGGTAAGAAATGAGAGTCGTACTATTCTATTCAGCTAGATACCACACGGCGTAAGCAATGAACAATCAACAATGTAAATTATAGGGGATTATAGCGAATTAATTTTATATAATAAATAAATAAATAAATAAATAAATAAATAAGCACTTTTGTATCATAGATTTCCGCTAAGTAGACAATTGTATAAATTACGTAATAACTCAATATGACCTAAAAATGTATGCAGCAATATCACATTGTTCCTACAAATTACAGTCTATTCCTTACAAGTCAATCTTCAATGGCCCTATAAATTAGTCCATGTCGTCTGCCTACATTATATCTTAAGTAACAAACAGCCCCGACTCAATCTCGAACCTACGTACCTCCGCTGCATTTGGCTTAGCTATTAGCATATTCAATGAGACCAATTTAAATCAACAAACTGACAGTACATAACAGATATGGTAATTGTGCTTGACGTTTAGGATTTAAGTCTGCAGACGTTAGGAACAATATATTTTGGCTGGTACACTTGATGGCTTAGGTTTTTTATCGTTAACTAGCGGCCTGCCCCTGCTTCGCACGGGTATAAAATATACCATGTCATACAGTGTAAAAAAATGATTAAAATCGATCAAGTAGTTTTGATTTATTCATTACTGCTAGTGGCCCGCACGCGTTAAATTTGGAGAAAAACAATTTTCTTTCCCTATACCAAGAAGATTTCCTGCTATCTTTGGAATATTGAAATTCATATAGTACATTTTTACTTATTTACTTTTACATTTTCCCTATGTATTTAATTTTTACAATTAATTACAGAATGTCTTTATATACAACATTCACAGCTTCCTCATCGTTAAACAAACTCTTGAAAGAACGATATAGTTGCTGGATTCGAAGTGCAAGTGTATAGGGTGAAGCGCGGCCTCCTCACGGCATTTTAAATCTGTAATATCTCCGAAAATGTTCACTTAAATTACATGCTGTAAACGGCGATATTGATCTATATTAAATCAACAATTTATTTAAGGTACTTAATTGGATAAGGATTAATGCTGTAGTGTATAAAAACTACTTCAAAAATAAAGCATTATTTTTCGTAAAAAGTAAATGACAAAAAATGCTATTGTGGGTTATTCATAAGAGATAGACATATACCATCGCGGACTTTTCTGTAGACCTTTTTAAGGTGTACAAATACTTAGTACATCATTATGATAAATCTCGTAGCCTGCGTTTACAATGTAAGCGGAAAAAAATGTAATTATTTACAGAAACCTCAAAAATTACAGTATTCCTCTACTCTGTATTGAATGTTATTATACGTACAAACCTTCCTCTAGAATCACTCTATCTATTAAAAAAAACCGCATCAAAATCTGTTGTGTAGTTTTAAAGTTTTATGCGTACAAGAAAAGAATGCGACTTTGTTTTATAATATGTAGTGATGATAGTTAAATTAGTTTAACATTTGTGTATATATTATTTGTAGGGAGGGCGGTCGGGGGATGGTTTTAGACTCGTTGCTTCTTAATAGAACTTTTAGAACTAAGGGCCTGTTTCACAAGTTACTGATAAAGTATCGCATAGTTAGCCGACAAATAAACTAAGTAACATATAGATGTATCTAAAAAGAGAATCTAAAAATTAAAAAAAAAAAAAATAATCCATTTTAAAATAAGTATTTGCTATCCAGCAGATAAACAAAAATTAGGGACTTTAAGTGCTGCATGAGCCTATAAGAAAGCTGAGAAACGCAAAATTCCGAGATATGTGTCAGATATGTTCCGAATAAGCTAACTGACAGTTTATTGGTAACTTGTGAAACAGGCACTAAGAATATTAAAGATCTCTTCACGTCTTTCTAGTACATCTTATATTTTAGCCATTTTGAATAATACTCCCCTTCCTCTTTCGTCTCTTTCTCACACATTTTTCAAATTTCATGAAATTCAGCATGTAGGGGAAAATTTCGATCTAGCTATTCATTCAATAAATAATTCTAAAATGTAGAATAAAAATGATATTTAAGTTGAGTTTGAATAATTCTATTCTAACTTTGGCGCCTATAGAAGTTCTCACTTTAAAAATACGTATACTATACGTTTTCATACCTGATGATTGCAGGATTCGTTAATCCATTGCAAACTACCGCCGCATTACACACATTCACTAAGACAATGTCAACAATTGACTCTATAACAAAACTTTACTAATTAGTCGTGAAGAAATACTTTTCTGATACTGTATACTACAATGGAGAATTACACAGATTTTCTTAACAAACGCGGATTATAACAAAATAATATTCTAACTTTTGCGCTCATAAAAGTTTTCATTTCAAAAATACATTACCCTAAAAAATACAAGATAAAACAAAACAATGTCCAAAAATAAAAAGCAAATGACAGATCGTGTCCGAGAAATTAGCGACGCAGGTTAAATACAATTTGAAATACAGTGCAATTTCTTTTGTATGACAACTGTTCGAGTGACAAAAGCGCACGCCAGATCACGCTTGACAATATTTTTTGTTCGCCGCCTGTTTACGCAGAGTTCATCAAAGGAGTGTCACTACCAAAGGGACTTCAAACAATATCCATACGTGAATATATTCAACATCCCTTTCAAAAATAGCACGCACGAAATTATTATTAATTCCCACACACATTAATACCAAATTAGCGTGACAAATAAATCGTAGAAACAACTATCTTTGTTAACAAATGTAACGCTGACCAATCGTAATTTTTTGTGACCCATTCAGATATTCATTTCCAGTGAGGTGCAAAAAAACCATTTGTTAACACTTTAAAGTGATAGGCGCCAACGATTCCGGGAAATTTGTCGTAAAAGTTTTGGAATTTCTATGGGAATGTGACCGATTTTTAATGTCTCACATTTCAAAGATACCCTTGAAACGCAACTGAATTTTTCATATATCGAGTAAATTCAGTTCATTTTAGTCATGGATTAAGTAATTTCGATTACATATCTCATTTTGTAAACATATCTCTTTTACATATCTCATTTTGTAAACATATCTCATTTTGTAAACATATCTCTTTTACATATCTCATTTCGTAAACATATCTCTTTTACATATCTCATTTTGTAAACATATCTCTTTTACATATCTCATTTTGTAAACATATCTCATTTTGTAAACATATCTCTTTTACATATCTCATTTTGTAAACATATCTTTTTACATATCTCATTTTGTAAACATATTTCTTTTACATATCTCTTTTTGTGATAGTGGCTTCCTTTAAATACCGTGTGGTATCCGGCTTGAATTGAATAAACCGACCTCATTTCTTACCAAACTGTCGTAAAAGGCGACTAAGGTAAGTTGACTCGTCGTGTGGTATACGGCTGAGTAGAAAATTAATCGCCCTCTTTCTTACCGAAGTGTCGTAAAAGGCGACTAAGGTAAGTTGACCCGCCGTGTGGTATCCGGCTGAGTAGAATAGACCACCCTCATTTCTTACCGAAGTGTCGTAAAAGGCGACTAAAGTAAGTCGACCCACCGTGTGGAATTCGGCTGAGTAGAATTGACCACCCTCATTTCTCACCGAGATGTCATAAAATTCGACTTAAGTAATTTGATTCGCCGTGTGGTATCTAATTGAGTAGAATAGACCATCTTGCTTACCGAGGTTACCTTAGTCACCTTTTACGACACCTCAGTAAGATGCGGGTGGTCTCTTTTTCTCAGCCGGATACCACACGGCGGAAACGTTTAATATCTACCATAAATTTAATTAATTTTCACGAAATTATAATTATTAATCAAATTACATTGCAAGTATATCATATAAAGAAACGATACTAATGACAATTAAAATTGAAAAGGTAAACCTAAACATAGGTCTGTGTGCTTAGTGCGAGTTTTTCTAACCTACTCGATCGCGTTAGCGTAACGCCAATTTGTATGGCGCTGCAACAGCGACATCTAGTGATTGCTATACATATTACAAATAGGTTAAAAAAACTCGCACTACGCACACTGATGTAACAATAAATGACTATTAGTCAAAACGGAAGCAACAAAGGCCTGTACTGGTTTACACTCACATAGATAAAGCACATAATAACATTGAAAATGAGGCGACAAAGCGACTAAATGAATTAGATAATAAACAAAAGGTTTTTAGTAATGGAATTGATAAATTGCCTTCGTTTGACGTAACAATTAGATTCGGTATGTGTTAATGCATTACTTTCTAATTACTTTAAACACGCTAGTGTTTTAGACGGATTGCTTTGTTTTCCAAAGTATCTAAAATAAGCTACAGAAAGAAATTTTATCAATATTACAGAATAATTACACGCTTTTCCTTTTGCCATGACATTCTTTTGTAATTTTACACTATTGTTATTAGTATCTGGTTGACCGAACCTCGGTAATTTTTTACAAAAAAACAAAACAAACCTAAAAAAAGAAGAAAAAAATAATTAGGTAGTTGGGATATTCATATGGGTAGATATTCACATTTCTCGAGACTGCCCGTTCCCCGAAAAAGCTGCGCTGATTTCTCCCCCAAAACCCCCTAAATACTGAATTTCAGGATTGAGTTTATGTAAATCTACTATGCTGCAAATAAAGTGATTTGGTTTGTGGTATCTGCTGAGTAGTATAGACCACCCTCATTTGTTACCGAGTTGTCGCAAGAGGCGAATAAGGCAAGTTCAACCATCGTATCGGGTTGAGTAGAATAGACCCTCTTTCTTACCGTGGTGTCGTAAAATTCGACTAAAGTAAGTTAAGGTCAGGCAGGCGGCTGTTCGTAAAATACGTACCCAAATCATGTGACAACATGTTTTTCACATGTTTTGCCGACCCCATTTAGAGTGGAATAAGGGCAGGAGAATGATAATAATGTATTGAAATTCTAGAATAAGACTAAATGGATTATAAAGATTTATCGATTTGTATTCCGCGCGAATGAAGTCGCGTGTAATAACAAATAAATGGCACATTTTTTCGCTGCTTTATGGTACGCTATGGTACGACTTTCCAAGAAATAGGGACAAGAATGCGCCGTAGACAATAACCAATGGAATGGAGACCGCAGTTCATAAAGTTTCGTCGGCAAACAATAAAAATAAGCATCTCAGAGGTTGAGAATATAAAATACATATAGAAAATTTAAATTCAAAATTTTCTTTATTCTGTTAAACTTTATTCTGTTAAGCAAGTGCAGAAAGTTTCAGAAAGCTGTTTCTACCGAGAAGAGCCAGCAAGAAACTCGGTGGTTCCAGCTGACCGAGATTTGATCTATTTTTAAAAATATAATTTTTTTTTAAAAATACAACAAATATTACAAAAAAAAAGAATAAAAAGCCCCGGGTGACATGTGGGAATCGAACCTAGGTTTCCAACCTTTTTTGGCTGTCACAGCTTTGCATTTTACAGCTCCATTTATGAGTTGCTATCTTTTCCTATTTTCATAGTTTTTTGCTCAAAAACAGGCGTTTCCGAGATTTAGAAAATATATTTATATACAGGATTAACTCATTTAAATTTTAAAGATAACTTGAAATATGACTTAAATAACTTAACTTAAAGATAACTTAAGGTAAGAGTAATAACTAGTTACAGTAAGTCATTACTGTCTTTTACAGAGTGTTTGACTCTGTAGCTATATCCACGCATTCTTATCATCTCAATTATTTTTTGTATCAGCCTACCTTTTTTTAAACTGGCAAAACTAAAATTGTTTATGGAATTTTATTATAGAATCTTATACCCAAACCCTCAAACGACTTACGTACTTTTGCAGGAGCTGCAAGCTTATGTCGGTTCCTACTTTGTCTATTATATCACCTATTGCTTTATAATTCTCTATATAATCATGTACAAAAATTAAATTACTTAAAATATACTGTGAAGCAAGTATGAATACCTTTTTCCTTAAACTTCTCTCGCAGGGAATCACAGAGTTGTAACAGCTGACAATTTGGGTTTCAAATGCATATTGTGTAAAAGCTAGCCCGTCCCAAAGGCAAAACAAATTTCCGGTATCGATAAATAACTATGTCAAACGTACCAGATTTTACTATCGATGACAGTTTACGCTTGACTTTATCTGACATCACTATCTCACTTAACTTTAGCTTCAACTTTTTTGGAGCCTAATTTGCTGGATTCCACTGCCGTGTGGTATCTGGATGAGTAGAAAAGACCACCCGCATTTCTTAGTTAAATCTCGTAAGAGGCTACTAAGGTAAGTTGACCCGTCGTGTGGTATTCGACTGAGTAGAATCATCATCATCTTCATGCCCTTATCCCACTCTAAGTGGGGTCGGCACAACAGTTTATAAACATGTTGCCACATGATTTGGCTACGTATTTTACGACCGGCCGCCTGCCAGACTTACCTTAGTCGCCTTTTACGACACCTCGGTAAGAAATGAGGGTGGTCTATTCTACGCAGCTGGATATCACACGGCTGCCGACTGAGTAGAATAGACTACCCCTATTTCTTACCCAGGTGTCGTGAGAGGCGACTAAGGTAAGTTGACCCGCTGTGTGATATCTGGCGAGTAGAAAAGACCACCCTCATTTCTTACCGACGTATCGCAAAAGGCAACTGAGGTAAGTTGTCGTCAGGCAGGTGGTTTACAATTTGGCAATTAACATTATGTATGATTGATTGCATAAAAGTAAGTAACGGCCTGTTACTATCCCACAGCTGGGCATAGGCCTCCTCTCTCTATTTTTGGAGAGAAGGGTTGGAGCTAAGACCTACCACGCTGCTCCAATGCGGATTGGTAGGTTACACATAACCCCAGAATTCTCTAGAGATATGCAGGTTTCGTCACGATGTTTTCCTTCAGCGAAAAGCGTGTGATAAATTGCAATTATCAATTAGGCACATAAGTTATAGAAAAACTCATTGGCGTCTGCCCGGGTTTGAACCCATGATCGTCTCTAGAGATTCAAGCGGTCGCACCATTAGGCCATCACAGCTATTTCTTGAGCTCTTTTCTTTTTAATTTTTTTTAATTGCATTTTCTTATATCTTTAAAAAAATTACTTAGTTACCGAGGTACGAGAAATTAATTTATTATTAATTAATATATCAATTATGATTTATAATATTCCATCAATCGACTCTCTTTTATTAGAATCTATCAAAAAAGATTTAAGCGTACAAATCCGCACTATAATCGATGGCTTTTAAAAACCATATCGATGCCAATCTACATAAATTTATGCGAAACATTTCCCATAAATTCAACGTTCCAATCGGATGGTGGAGTTCGCAAAAATATTAAAGAAATAAAATAAGAAAATATCCTAAAGCTATGGTGTAGCTTAAAATATTCGAGTAGAATTTGGTGAAATGGATTTTGAGTTTGTAATACCAAATTTGTGTATTAATTCTTATGTCGTAGGGTGGTTTTTGCTTGTGTAGAGCATGTTGTAACGTGTGTGGGTCACAAAACATGCAAATATCAAGTGGATATATTGTGGACCATCGGAGTCTGTTACTAAGTAAACAATGCACAAAAAGAGGTTATTTATTGTTCCAGCGAGTCCAAGGTTATGTTTTGTTGGCAGGTGAATTTAAAATTATATTATCCAAAAGTTCTCCCACAACGCCGTGTGGTATCCGGCTGAATAGAATAGTACCACCCTCATTTCTTACCGAGGTGTCGTAAAAGGCGACTAAGGTAAGTCGACCCGCCGTGTGGTATCCGGCTGATTAGAATAGACCAACCTCATTTCTTACCGAGGTGTCGTAAAAGGCGACTAAGGTAAGTTGACCCACCGTGTGGTGCGGTTGAGTAAAATAGACCACCCTCTTTCTTACCGAGGAGTCGTAAAATACGACTAAGGTATGTTAACGTCAGGCAGGCGGCCGGTCGTAAAATACGTAGCCACATCATGTTACAACATGTTTGTAACATGTTGTGCCAACCCCACTTAGAGTGGGATAAGGGCAGGAGGATGATGAAAAGTTCTCCCACAGATATGAGATACTCTATAGAGCCAGAATTAAAGATCGTCTTAAAAAAAACTTATATCATACTTAAGGCTGAACGTGTAAATAATTGAACTGTGTGCGTATTGCGAGTTTTTTTAAACCTACTCGATCGCGTTAGCGTAACGCCAATTTGTATGACGCTGCAATAGCGACATCTAGTGATTACTATACATATTACAAATTTTGCCATACAAATTGCGTTACGCTAACGCGATCGAGTATACTGCGTCCATCATATTATCAGTCTTTTGACAGCTCACGCTCATTAAGTTTTGTATTGCTTACGTACAAATATCATACAAATAATATTTGTACTTTATGGATGGGTACCGCCCACTTAGTGATGTCACACATAATGGTTACTACGATTATGCCACAGATTAAAAATAATCGGTAGAAATCGATGTTACGAGTATTAAAAGACATTTAATAACATTATATAAAGTTTTACTTTCTTCTTAGTTAATACATGAATACAAATAAAACAATCAGGATATTTTAATTTATTTTATTAGCACGAGTCGTCGGAATGATAATCAACACTAGACTCCTCCGATGAGGAGTCTTCAGTAGCAGTTATTATTTGCTCTTGTGTAGATAATATATTATCAAACGCAATATCACGTTCCCAATCAGAGAATATTACTCTTTTAGTTCTTTCCACCACACTTGCCCAGTTCTCGGCCGTTACGTGGGTGCAAGCATTTTTTAGCAATTGCAACATTTTATTCGCTGTGAATGGGGGGCTTGTATTGCATCTCGCAGCATGCCCTTTTACTTGTGCCCATATAAGTTCTATTGCGTTGTACTGGCAGTGGTATGGAGGAATCCGAAGAACAGTATGACCATATTCTGCTGCCATTTCATTGATTACATAGCGTTTTGCTCTCTTTTTGGTTTTTAATATTTTTATTAATTCAACTTTTAACATTGAGTCGTCCACATTTTCTCCATTGTCCCGAAGCCAATTAATTATTTCATGCTTTTTATTAGCCTGTGTTGGCATTTTGTCAATTTGACGGGAGTGGTAGGGCGCATTATCAATAAAAATTATTGATGGTTCTTCCAATGAAATGAGCATTTTTTGAACCACTCTTCATACACATTTGCATTCATCTCTTCGTGGTAGTCATTTGATTTCTTCGATTTAAATGCCAACAGTGCGTCTTGTACAAATCCTTTTGCTGTACCTGCATGGCAAATGATTAGGCGCTCACCTTTTCCCATTGGTACTGAGGAAGTGGAATCAGCAGTATCATCAGTCCAGAAACGAGATAGTGTGTGGTTAGCGTTGAGCCATGTTTCATCCGTGAAAACAATATTTGCCCAATCTTGTATTTTCTTTGCCTCTCTTAAAAAATCACAACGTGCTATAGCTATATCTGTGCGTTCCATTAATAATTTTCTTTTATTTAACTTTTTATATGAAAAGCCAATTGTGTTCAAAACTTTGACCAAAGAAGATTTTTCACCATGAAATAGACCACTTCTTTTCAAAGAAACAATAAGTTTTCTCAAAGTTGGAATTTCTTTTCTCAAGTAGTAATCATATACATGACGACGAATAGCGTCAGCGTCAAAGTCATCAACAGCTGTCACCTTATGAGCCCGGCGCTTTCTTTTTGGTGTAGATGGTTTGTTTTGCTCCAAGCCGCTCCTGCCGTAGGCATCAGTAGTGATTTTAGTCACAGTTGATAGACTGATCCCCAACGCGGCTGCAACACGGTTTCGGACTTGCGTGATAGGTATAAGAGGTCCGCCATTTTGATTTTCTTGCTCAAAATACTCATGAAGTTTTAACACTAACTGTCTCGATTGTGCTTTCAACACACGTCCTTTCGGCATTTTCACGATCAATTAATATAAGTTTCACAAAAGTTTTTCCGAGGAATAAAGCTACTTAACTCAAGGTGTAAGAGATGCGAGAGAACACTCAGCGAACGTAAATGCGTGTGACTATCACGGGCGTTTCGTTGAGAGTGACAGATCACGTCAAAATGGCGGCCGAGCGGAAGGTCTGTTGATGTTGCCAGTTGATGTATAATATATTTTTTATGATTATAATAAATACACACGGATTAACATTTATTTTCAAAAAACTAAGGCAATATTAAATCAAAATGTTGATTTCTATATCTGTTATTAGTTTACGTAGGTTATCATTAATCGAATTACTTAGGTACGTAATTCGATTAATGATAGTAGGTACTATAATCGGAATGGTATCGCATACGAGAATCTTTAGGACATCACTAAATATGTAAATCGTCAATCTGTCAAAAGATGGTTAATATAATGGACAGTGTATAGGTTAAAAAAACTCACACTACGCACACAGAACTACAGAGAATAGAAATGTACATTGAAAAAGTTAAATTTTACATCATTTATATCTTTATTTATTACAAAACAAATTCCCAAAACCTATCTGTATCTGTGTCTGTGTTTGATCGATTTTTTCAAATTCTACTGAACTGATTTTAGTACGATTTTTACTTAAAGGTAGTGTTTTCGGAAGGTTTAAGTTAATAGTACAATAATTTCATGTAAATTGTGTTGGAAAGTTGTACAAAAACTTTAGTAAAAAAAATCTAGTTAGATATAGAAAATCGATCACATACAGACGGACTGCTTTTGGGGATTTTGTTTTATAATACGTATAGATAGATACCAGACTGTCTGTCTGCTTTCACGGCTAATCTATTTGACCAGACTTGTCGCGTTATACATTCTGGAACAGGGTAAAAACATATATCACATCATTGATTCGGCACGAACGTAGCCAGGGGTCTTCTTAGTGGTATAAAATTAAGGGATTATTAACAATTTACAGGTAACAAATACCTAAGATCATTTCTATCCTGAAAACTTCTCACCAGTGCCATTACTATAGATTCAAACCAGTGAAAACTCGTGATCCATTAAAAAGTATTGTAATATTACATTTAGAAGAGCTCTATCAAAAAAAAAATTAACAACATTATTGCTCTTTATACGTCATTGATACAAAAGAACCTGCCACCGTTACGCCATAAATAAAGAAATCAAATTATATTGTAAGTTTTTGTTATTGACCACGCTTATAGAATATAGCCATGATACCATAACCTCTTATATTATGCGATATATCGTTACTTGCGTTTTAGAGATCTGATACGATATATCGCGACGCTTGACCAAATAAACGATTCATACTTATTTTACTTTTGTTATCCAATGACGAATCTAATTTCAAAAAAAAGTTAATATTAAAAAAAATGCTATGAGTACTTATTGTTTATGTACTAGGAACATATGCATCAAAGAAAAAAAAATATTACTCCATATACTTATTAGGTATCTCTCTCTAGCCATCACTCTAGGAACATCAGCATCATTTTAACCAAAAGAGAACCTATTTAGCTTAACTGTGGATTCAGATTTTTAATATTATATGGTGTGACAACTTTTGTCTTTTTTTAAATTGTTTTTGATCTTTCTTTCTTCTATCTTTATATTTTCGAGAATAATTGCAGCGTAATACTATTCTATTAAAAATTGGGGCAATAAAAAATCCTGAATGATTTTTATATTCATTTATTCGTATACCACGTCGTAACTATTGCGTTTCCGTCTATTTTTTTAATTGATTTTGATTCGTAAAATTAAAACTGGTTATAATCAACTTGTAAGTATAAGTTTTGTATAGCTTAAGCTGATATTTTCAACGTGAACTTTATATAAATTTATAAAACAAACTGTAGCCACGAGTCCAAATATGATAATTTAATCACTGCTCAAAATATCAAACTTTCATGTATAACCAACAACTGCTAACATACTTCGCTCAAATAAAATGATACGTTGGCGAAACTGCTGAGTAAAGAATTTTTTATTTATTTATTTATTTATACTTTACTGTACACCACACTATTGTACCAAATATTGTTGGTAAGTGTTTAAGAAGCAGGTCTAAATTTATTTATTATAATGTCTATCAACAGAAGCCGGTTTTAGTCATTTATTAATTGGAGAATGACAAATAAATGAAATGAACTAAGGATATTTTTTTATTAATAATAATACAAATATCCACTTTTAGAGAGGCCCCGACCCAGAGGTGGCGCGCTCTGGGGTTCAGAGTTGCTGCTGGCGGGGGTGAGAGCAATGTGTACAACGGTACCCTGTCCCCGCAACCAGCAGCGTGGTGGAGCACTGTCAGGTTTTTAGTCGGTGCGAGTCCGACATACCCGCCGCTCGTCTCCGTCGGGCGGTGACGACCCATAATGGGTTTTCCTGACACACCTTACGATATCGTAGTCGTCTAGTATAAATGCTCAAGCATATATTTCATCGGGCATAATCATAATATCAATAGCGGAAAACGTTATACCATCATAAAAATAAAGATAGGTGTTCCAATAGAGTTGATTCTTTCATTTGATTAGAAATTAATCAATTTAAGGCTCGATGAAAAAATTTTGATAGTCTCGTGCTGTCTGTTCATCGTATAATTAGTATATTTGTATGGTAACGGTTTGTATCAGAAAAATAAATACTGAATGTTCCGGTGTAATACATCCGCGCCGGGCGAAAGTGTCGCCATTAATAAGTCCCGGATTTGATTTCGGGATTAATTAATTAGGCACTTCTCTGACGATAGACAATCCAGATTGCTTGAATCCTCGTTTGATTTTTTGAATGAATAGAGAAAGATACATGATAAGCATTATCACTTTATTAAGATTATTTAAGTGATAATAACACTGCATCTAATCTTTGGTCTTACTGTTTGGCTATTAGCTACAAGCTGTGAGACCATGTGCCTCTCTCGAGGGTTTCATGGGTTCAAACCCCAGGCAGGCACCGCTGTATTTTTCTATTTCAAACTTGACTAATTGATATTTGAAATTTATCACGCACTTTTGAGGTGGAGATAAACATCGTAAGGAATCCTGCACTAATCTGACGAATTCCTGGACTATTTATAATACCATTCCAAATAGGATTGTGATAAGATTTTGATCTAAACTTCATCTCCGATCTCCAATCTCCAACCCTTCTCACGAAATAAGGAAAAAGGAGGCCTGTGCCCAACAGTCAGATAGTAAAGTGCGGTTCTTTTACTTAAATGCAGTCGCGAGTAGCCGCTGGATTCTACCACCAGGTTCAAGTGACGTGGAAAGTTGAAAAGACCTATATAGGTCTTTTCCACCAGTTGACGTCTATAGAATCAGTTATCTATAGATAATTGAATTATTTGTTCATAGGGGTAAGACCACTAAAAAGGCGCAAATTTTGAATTTAAACTATCATGAGTGGCATTCATAATGAATATGTACTGATAACGCCGCATAAAGAGCTCATGAATAAGAGCCCCGTATAGGCTTGAAACTAGTTTAACTCATCCGATAAAATTAGACGTCAGTAAAGCCGGTTTCTATACATTATTGAATTTTTTTTATTGTTTATAACATGACGGTAACATGATGTGCCGTCCCCACTTAGTGGTATATGGGCAGGAGGATAGTGATGATTTTATTCTAGACCTCGCAATTCCTACGGATAGATCTGATCATAAAAGTTCAGTAATTCAGCTGGTGATAAAGAGACCTATGTTTGCAGAATCTCTCCGTAACCAAATCAGAAAATAGGACGTCCGTAGAAGAACCAAACCGATGTTATGAACCGAGTTTATCGTGTCGCGAAGCTAATGCTATTAGTTAAGCACATAGTACAGAGAATTGATTGGAGTCAGGAGTCTTAAGGTGTTTGAATGGCGTCTTTGCAACAGAAAACGCAGCGTCGATAGAAACCCCTACGAGGTTGGCTGATGATCTTGGAAAGCCACTCGATGTAAGCGGCACAAAATCGTGTTGCGTAGAGATCCCATGAAGAGGCCTATGTTCAGCAAGGGACGTTAAAGGATATGAACATCTGGTCATAACCATAATTCAATGAAAACTTAAATGCACCACATTAAAGTAAGTTACACGTAAGCGGTCTACAGTTAAATAACATTATTATGTTATATTATCCGGCGCCTTGGTGGTGCTTTGATTGTCAAAGTGCACATTACTGTGTCGTCGAGATGTCTTCACTACGGCACAAGTTAGAAGCGACGAGAGGTCTTAAGGTGTATCGACGTATATAGATATATAAGCCCCGATATATAGATCGATAGTATAAGATTATCCGCCGAGTTTCTTGCTGGTTTTTCTCGGTAGAAGCTCCCGAACTTCCGAATCAGTGGTAGCTTCTTTAACATTTGACGATTTAAAAGTACTTCAGTCCAATGAATGAATATATGAATTGAAATGAATCCAGTCCAATGAATAAGGAATATTTTGAATTTGAATTTGAATCTATAAATTTCATTACATCTTTATTCTGAGACAAGCTTGTAACTGCAACTTTTGCTGCTGGCGGGGATGGGGGTAATGTGTACAACGGTACCTTGTCCCCGCCACCAGCAGCGTGGTGGAGCACTGTCAGGTTTATAGTCGGTGTGAGTCCGACATACCCGCCGCTCGTCCCATTGGGGTAGGGTGACAGGGGGTTTTCCTGATTAAAAAACCCTCACTACATTATTTCTTTTTCCCGAAGGAAAAATAGGTTTTATATTATATGTTTGCCCAGTTAATACAGTTTAATTGTATCAAGTTGACAGCTTCAGCAGAACAATAGATAATTATTCTGTTGAGGCTATCGAAGAAGTACTAAATTTTCGCGCAGAGTACCGCATTAATCTACTTTAGCGTGGTAGGTCTTAGCTCCAGCCCTTTCTTCAGAAACAGAGAGAAGAGGCCTATGCCCAGCAGTGGGATTGTAACAGGCCGTTATTTAACTATTAAAATCGCGGTGCGCTTGTGCCTTGTCCTTATTAGGGTAAGTCATCAATATTTCAGCGCGGGCCGGCTGGGCGAGTCGACTAAACGTATTTTGCTCTTGAAATTGTCTAGTCGTAGCTTATTTAAAATATACTGACTGATGTATTTCAACTTTTATGGCTTTTATGGCTCACTGGCGCGGTACACGAGCGAAAGCTATTAGATTTTAGTCCCCGTTGAGTCAAATGAAAATTGTTACTAAGAATGGAATCACTTTCCCATTTAAGGTATTTTTGGTTGCTTATAAAAGCTGTAATAGCCAGTTTAAACCAGGGCTACTAACTAATGAGTTTTTCTAATTAAACTTATATGTCAAATTGATGATTGCAATTTATTTAAAGTAACGGGCTGTTACTATTCCACTGCTGGGCATAGCCCTACTCTCTCCATTTTTTTTTTGGAGAGAAGGAATGGAGCTGTGACCTACCACGCTGCTCCAATGCGGATTGGTAGGTTACACATATCCCTAGAATTATCTAGAGATATGCAGGTTTCCTCACGATTTTTAAATTTACCTCTGCCACTTACGAGTCGCGCCAAGCGAGCTACTGTACGCAGTTCCAGCCGCGATAACGTCTTGTAAAGAGCTCATGAATAAGTGCCCCGGATGGGTTTAAAACTAGTTGCGCTAACCCGATAGAATAAGACGTGAGTATAGCCGGTTCTATACATTAACTATTTCCTCACGATGTTTTCCTTCGCCGTAAAGCGTCTGATAAATTGCAATTATCAATTAGACACATAAGTTTTAACAGCGAAACTCATTGATGTCAGCCCGGGGTTTGAACCAGGACCCCTCAAAAGAGTGGTACGGTTTCACCACTGGGCTATCACAGCTTTAAACGCTTTCAGATGAAGAAGAACATTTCCATCACAACTTAGCACACAAAAGGAAAGCTTTAAATTTTGCCGTTTTCGCAATATTTTTATTGCTGATTCTCTCCTGTTCAACTTAGCGTGATGTTATATAGCCTATAGCCTTCTAAATTCGATCTAACGTTCATATAATTGTTCAAATCGGTCCAGTAGTTCCATAGATTAGCGCATTCAAACAAACTCTTCAGCTTTATATATTAGTGTAGATTTAAGACAAAAAAAGCCCTTTTCGATAAATGGATCTTACAGTCAAAGAATTTTTCAAATAAGTTCAGTAGTTCCTGATATCAGCGAGTTCAAACAAATAAACTCTTCCGCTTTATATATTAGTTTAGATGTAAATATCGCCTATTGCATATATATTATTTATCTAATGTATGTACGTTATAGTTAATACAACCTTACGTTAACTTAGTTAGTAACTATAGCCCAATCGTTACTTGGAAGATTGCAAGTTAGCAATAAAGCATTATTAAATCACCTAATTACTTATTAAGGCCGTTTCACATAGCTTATGCCATGATTTATTTACATTTTAAATAATAATTTTAGTGTTGCTATAAAGATTATTCTATGCTTCTATTTTTATAGTTTTAAATTAAAATATTACAGTTGTTGCGTTCCTTTGAAATTAAGTTTTCATATAAAACAATACTGCTTTGATATCCTTCTTAAATATAACTTAAGAAATACGTCTAATGAGTCAAAATCGATTCTTCTAATTTAATTATACTTAATTTAATTATTGTGGTAGCCCAGCGGTAACACCGTGTGACTCTTTCGAGTAGGTCAACCCGGGCAGACACCAATGAGTTTTTTGTTTAAAACATATGTGTCTAATTGTTAATTTCAATTTATCACACGCTTTTTGGTGTAGAAAAACTTCGTGAGGAAACCTGCATATCTCTAGAGAATTCTAGAGATATGTGTAACCTACCAATCCGCATTGGAGCAGCGTGGTAGGACATAGCTCCAAGAGTTCTCTCTAAAAAAAAAATGGGGAGAAGAGGCCTATTCTCAGCAGTAGGATAGTAACAGGTCGCTACTTTCTTTTTAATTATCAATGATAAAAAATTTACCTGTAATAAGCAAAGTTGACCATTAAATCATAACGATGTACAAACAAACAAAAGCACACACATCACAGCACATTATCACACAGATACACAGATAGATAAGGCTGAAAAACTAGTGATCTAAACCTAAAAAATAAAGTGTCAAATTCAAATCGTTCGATTTTCGAACCGCTGTCAAAATTTCTTCTAATTTAATTATACATTATTAATGATAAATAAAATTTACCTGTAATAAGCATAGACGAATAATTCATAACGTTGTACAAACAGACAAAATCACACACATCACAGCACTTTATCACACACAGATACACAGATAGATAAGGCTGAAAAACTAGGTGATCTAAGCCTAAAAAATAAGTTGTCAAATTCAAAACGTTCGATTTCCGAACCGCTGTCAATCGATAGGCGCGCGTGTTGACAGAGAGCGCGTGCGGCACTGCGCCCGGTGCACGTTCGTTTGCGCACGCCTTATGGACTGGCTGCTATTGAACTTAGCTGAAGAGCTTTCGCAATTGTTTTTACGACGGCACCGATAAAATGCTAATCTAAGCACCGTTACGATTATCGATATTGTACCATCGTAATGTATAACGCTTTGAAGATTCGTTTCAGTTTTAATTTCTTTTTTTAAATAATTATAGTACATTCCACGATACAACGCCGTGTGGTATCCGGCTGAATAGACCATCCTCAGTTCTTAACTAGGTGTCATTCCACGATGCCACGCCATCTATGCGGCTGAATAGGATAGACCATCCTCGTTTCTTACCGAGGTGTCGTAAAATACAACTATGGTAAATTAACTTCAGTCTGGGGCCGGTAAAATTGCCAAATCATTTGACATCAAGTTGTACCAACTCCACTAAGAGAGGGATAATCGCCGGCTATGAAATCGTCTCGTATCACAGCGGGCAGGCTACAAGTTCATCGGGTATCACAGCGGGCAGGCTACAAGTTCATCGGGTATCACAGCGGGCGCGTAGCGAGTTCGTCGTGTTGTTAAGCAGTTGCGTGATGAGACCGTCACATGTCAATGTGGGTGCGCTGCGAGACCCTCTAGTATCTCAGAGTGCACGTGACAAGCCCGCATACGACAACAGGTGTGTGGCGAGTCCGCCGCGTATCACAGCTGGAAGGCTATGAGTCCGTCACGTATCACAGCGGGCAGGCTATGAGTCCGTCACGTATCACAGCTGGCAGGCTATGAGTCCGTCACGTATCACAGCTGGCAGGCTATGAGTCCGACACGTATCACAGCTGGCAGGCTATGAGTCCGTCGCGTATAACAGCTGGCAGGCTATGAGTCCGTCGCATAGCACAGCTGGCAGGCTATGAGTCCGTCGCGTATAACAGCTGGCAGGCTATGAGTCCGTCGCATAGCACAGCTGGCAGGCTATGAGTCCGTCGCGTATAACAGCTGGCAGGCTATGAGTCCGTCGCATAGCACAGCTGGCAGGCTATGAGTCCGTCGCGTATAACAGCTGGCAGGCTATGAGTCCGTCGCATAGCACAGCTGGCAGGCTATGAGTCCGTCGCGTATAACAGCTGGCAGGCTATGAGTCCGTCGCATATCACAGCTGGCAGGCTATGAGTCCGTCGCGTATAGCTGCTGGCAGGCTATGAGTCCGTCGCATAGCACAGCTGGCAGGCTATGAGTCCGTCGCGTATAACAGCTGGCAGGCTATGAGTCCGTCGCATAGCACAGCTGGCAGGCTATGAGTCCGTCGCGTATAACAGCTGGCAGGCTATGAGTCCGTCGCATAGCACAGCTGGCAGGCTATGAGTCCGTCGCGTATAGCAGCTGGCAGGCTATGAGTCCATCGCATAGCACAGTTGGCAGGCTATGAGTCCGTCGCGTATAACAGCTGGCAGGCTATGTGTCCGTCGCATAGCACAGCTGGCAGGCTATGAGTCCGTCACGTATAACAGCTGGCAGGCTATGAGTCCGTCGCATAGCACAGCTGGCAGGCTATGAGTCCGTCGCGTATAACAGCTGGCAGGCTATGAGTCCGTCGCATAGCACAGCTGGCAGGCTATGAGTCCGTCGCGTATAACAGCTGGCAGGCTATGAGTCCGTCGCATATCACAGCTGGCAGGCTATGAGTCCGTCGCGTATAACAGCTGGCAGGCTATGAGTCCGTCGCATATCACAGCTGGCAGGCTACGAGTCCTTCGTGTATCACAACGGGCGCTTAACGAGTTCGTCATGTTGTTAAGCAGGTGCGTGATTAGACCGTCACATGTCAATGCGGGAGCGCTACGAGATCATCGAGACTGCCACGTGTATGATCAAGTGTGTCACAAGTCCGTCGCGTGTCGCAACGGGTACAAGGCAACTCCACTGTGTCTAAGCGAGTGCAAGGTGAGTCCAACACATACCTCAGCGGAAGTAAGAGAGAGTCACGTGTTTAGCGGACCCGTGGCGAGTCCATCACTAGCCACAGCGGTTCCGCATTTCGTTTAGGTTTCTCGTCAATGAAACCTCAGTAATTTCACCGTGTTCGTAACTGGAACGTAAATCGATCTAGTTAGGTTTTTTAAATGTCGCTATTGTCCCTGTTTTAAGATATTTAAATAATTTTTTTATGATATTTTATTTATTTTATATGAACAGTTATGCAAGTACATTTTACAGTTAAACTAGAGAACAAAGCAACAGACTAGCTTTATTTGTTATTGGTGTATATCAATATACAGCCCAAATAGACCTAGGCCTGTGCTAGGGCTAGCAAGAGTCAACAATGTTTATATTTTACTTAATGCCCTTTAACGACTAATTTGAACAAATTATATATATAAAAAAAGAAAGGAATAGATAATGTATTAAAAAAATGAAAGACTTATAAACCTTTCTATATACTATAGAATACAAAGGTTAAATTTTCCGTCATTTGTAAAGTTGTAATACCTCATTTTGGAACGGGCCGACTAAACATGTGAATATATCTAAGATCAAGTCCATAATATCACAAGCCCTTTCCTTTTTTTAATTGTTTTTTCTTTTAGGTATTTTTCTTTTCAAAAAAATACTGTATTAGGCTGTACTATGTAAATATATAGTCCAATAATAACATTATTGTAACCACACAATAGATAACTCGCCCGTGACGTGATGCCTAAGATGGAACTCTTGAACTGTCTAACAGTGAACCAATATAACTATATTCGTTTATCCAAATATTTGGGCCTTTTTTAACGGAAATCCCTCATTAGATCTTGATTTGGATGTTACATTTAAATGTTTGCTTTGCTGATTGAACCAAATATTTTGTGCTACGCTCCGATGCTAATTTGTTAGTTTTATGTTTTAGCAGCTTATACTATCGATTTCACCATCTTTACAATTTTTTTTCAGTGCTGTCTTCAAGTCTTTAGCTGTAATAACGGATTGTGGGCCCGTTTATTCTTACAATGGGTATATGGGTTCAAATTCCGGGTGAACATTTATGAATTTTCTACACAACAACAATTTTGTAATACACGATTTTTGAGTAACTATTACCGTTTCCTCAGCGCACGCAAGGAAAGTTTCAAATTATGCCCATGTGTAGCATTTTTCATTGCTGCTTCTCTCGTATTCATCTTAGCGTGATGTTATATAGCTCATAGCATTTCTCAATAAATGGACTATCTTCCACTGAAAGAATTTTTCATATAGAAGTTTCTGAGATCAGCGCGTTCAAACAATCAAATAAACAAACTCTTCAGCTTTATATATTAGTTATAGATTACATTTGTTTACGCCGTGTGTTATCCGGCTGAATACAATAAATAGTACCACCCTCATTTCTTACCGAGGTGTCGTAAAAGGCGACTAAGGTAAGACGACCCGCCGTGTGGTATCCGGCCGAGTAGAATAGACCACCCTCATTTCTTACCGAGGTGTCGTAAAAGGCGACTAAGGAAAGTTGACACACCGTGTGATATCCGGTTTAGTAGAATAGACCACCCTCTCTTACCGAGGTGTCGTAAAATACGACTAAGGTAAGTTGATGTCAGGCAGGCGGCCGGTCGTAAAAACGCAGCCAAATCATATGACAACATGTTTATAACATGTTGTGCTGACCCCACTGAGAGTGGGATAATGGCAGGAGGATACATCTTTACAATTTTTTAAAGTACTGTCTTCAAGTCTTTAGCTGTAATAACGGATTGTGAGCCCGTTTATTCTTACAATGGGTATATGGGTTCAAATTCCGGGTGAACATCTATGAATTTCAATATCAAAAATATCTGAAATTTTGACTCGCACGTTGGTGCAGTGGATGGTTGCAGTGCGACCCTGCCCTCATCTCCTCGGGACGCGAGTTCGATTCCCGCCGAGGGCTAACATACTCCATAGATGAATTTGTTGGTCTTTGAGCCTGGGTGAATATCTTAAATATTTAAATGAGTTAATCTTGTATATATATATATATATTCCGAATCTCGGAAACGACTGCAACGATTTCCCTAAAATTCAGTATGTAGGAGGTTTTAGGGGAGAAAAATTGATCTAGCTAGGTTTTATGTAAAAAAAATATTGTTTTATCCCTGTTTTTGGGCATTAAAAACACTAACATTTATATTGAATTGAATTTTCGCCATTAATTGCAAGTCGACCTAGCTAATTCGGGTAACAGACAGCCTTGAGAATTGTGAATGCCAAGGATCGATCCCCAACTCAATAATTGTTTTTTCTTTTTTTTCAGTTTTTTTTTTGTAAAAAATTACCGAGCAAAGCTCGGTCACCCAGATATTTTCTATTAAGTATGTATTTAAAAATATATAAGTATATATTCACCAGTTGTCTGTTACCCATAGCACAAGTGTTAAGTTATTTACTTTGAGGACGGACGACCGTGTGTGTAAGTGTCCCACATATTTATAAAAAAAAATATTTATAATTAAAAATTCATTATAATTATTTTTTTTTTTGAGTGAAAAGGAGTATCGTTTGGTTATCTATATATCTTAAGAATTCACATACTAAATTCTATTGGGACAGAGATTTAATGGGACTGGCGAATGAATAAACCTTTTTGAGAGTCTGACCTGGTGAAAGAAAACCGCAGAAGCTCTACTAGAAGCGCAACTCGAAGGTCTACTGGCATCGAGCTTGATGTTTCCTATGAATCTGGACCTTGGCTTAAGATTGACTTAAAAAATGGCGAGTATGCTGTAGTTACTCTTAATATTTAAATGAGTTAATCCTGTATATATATATTTTTTTTGGAAACGGCTCCATCGACTTTCATGAAATTCAGCACGTAGGGAGTTTTAACAAGGAAAAAACAATCTAGGTGTTATTTATAAAGAAATTGTTTCATCCCTGTTTTCGAGCACTGAAATGAACTGCTGAAATAAAAATTGATTGCACTTAAATTTGCTGTCATTTGTCAAGTTGTAATAGCGCAATGGTAAACGAGTTAAATACGTGAAAATACCTGGGTTCAAGTCCTACATGCCACCGACCTCTTCTTATTTTTATGTCTTTTAGCAAAATTACCGAGTAAGGCTTTGTCAACCAGGTACGATAATATTAATTTTATAAGTATGTCTCTTACGCCAATACTCAACTCTTTATCATATACTAGCAATTGCCAGCGGCTCCGCACGCGTTGAAAGTTTAAAACCGTAATATAATCTCCTGATAACCATAAAAATTAACCTTAAAAGTGGGTTAAGTTTAAAAGCGAGACATATGTTGTCCTAGAATTTTATTTAGAAATTTTAGAAGGGAACAATTTTGTAATACACGATTTTTGAGTAGCTATTACCGTTTCCTCAGCGCACGCAAGGAAAGTATCAAATTTTGTCAATCAAAAAATCATTTTTTATTGCTGATCCTCTCCTATTCATCTTAGAGTGATGTTATATAGCTTATAGCCTTTCTTACTAAATGGACTATCTTCCACTGAAGGATTTTTTTAAATCAGCTTAGAAGTTTCTGAGATCAGCGCGTTCAAACAAACAAAGAAACAAACAAACAAACAAACAAACAAACAAACAAACAAACAAACAAACAAACAAACAAACAAACAAACAAACAAACTCTTCAGCTTTATATATTAGTATAGATTACATTTGTTTACGCCGTGTTCTATCCGGCTGAATAGAATAGTACCACCCTCATTTCTTACCGAGGTGTCGTAAAAGGCGACTAAGGTAAGTCGACCCGCCGTGTGGTATCCGGTTTAGTAGAATAGACCACCCTCTTTCTTACCGTACTCAGTTTATATTAACTCTGAATACGTAATGTATTCAGAGTTAATATAAACTGACTTATAAAAAAACCAACTAAACGGTGGCTCAAAACAATTGCAAAACTAGCAAGCTTAGCGTAAATACTTACAGGAAAACCGAACAAAAGTTTAACTAATTCAAACCTTAATCCATTCTGATAAAGTACAATATCGATTATAAATATAATAATATGCAAGTAAGACAATAAGACTAAATATAAGGCTACGGATACAAGCGGCAGCGATTTGTGTTTAGAGGAAATTGAAAAATCAAAAAAATGCTACTACACACTATAAGCGAAAATCCGGCAAAAACCCCAGAAATAGTTTATAGGCTTTAATTTGCGGAGGTCCATAATACAAAAGTAATGAGAATATTATTTTGCTATAATGCGCGATAAAAGAAAATATATGTAATGCTAAATGTAGAGTGTAGTATCCGTTTCTCATACCTGATACTTGCAGAAGTGAGTTACTAGTGCATGAGTTCTTACAAATTCTGCATGTATCAGGTATGAGAACGAATAGTACACTCTACATTTAGCATGACACATATTTATCGCGGATTATAGCAAAATAATGTTCTCATTACTTTTTTAGACTAATATACATTATGTTATACTCCTAACGCGAAGCTAAAAGGTAAAGATAAGGGCAGGAGGATAATTCTAAGTCTTATCTAAGTATATCTAAAGAAATGCCAAGAAAAGCTCGGTTAACAAGATATTTTGTTTTAATCGCTTTCGCATTGCTGCGTCTCTTGCTAACATAGTCTCAGCCTAACACCCGCAGGTACCGGCGGGTCGTATTTAAACAATGGGTATTTAAAAAGGGAACAATTTGTGCGTTTAAATTGCAAATCGCCTCGTTGAAGAGAGTAACAGATGCAGAGTAACTTTACACAATGACTGACATGCACGTTCAGGTTGGGTATGACTTAACTATTATATAACTGGACACATTTCAAAATGTATACGTACGTTATAATGCATATAACTAAAGAATCAATTATTTAATCTTTATTGCATATAATCCGTTTATAAGACGTTAAAATTATAATTTAATGTAATTACAGTTTATAGTAAAATATCTGGGTGACCGAGCTACGCTCGGTAATTTTTTGTAAAAAAAACCTTAAAAAAAAGAAAAAACAATTATTTAGTTGGGGATCGATCCTTAGCATTCATTCTCGAGGCTGCCCGTTACTCGAATAAGCTACGTCGACTTGACAGCTAATAGCGAAAATTCAATTCAATATAAATGTTAGTGTTTTTTAATGCCCAAAAACAGGGATAAAACAATATTTTTTTTACATAAAACCTAGCTAGATGAATTGTTCTCCCCCAAAACCTCCTACATGCTGAATTTCGGGAAAATCGTTGGAGCCGTTTCCGAGATTCAGAAAATATATATATATACAAGATTAACTCATTTAAATATAAAGATAGCATTTTATTTTCTTATAAGGCATGGAGAACTAAATTCACATATACTCTATAGTAATAAAGACAATAATATTATAATACAGAAGGCAATAATAAAATTTACAATAGAAAGTAAATAATAAAAGTAAAAGTCCAATAAGTGAAAAATTTAAAAATTTATAATAAATATCTGATCTTATCATGCTGTCACGCTGAAAAAATCTTCCAGTAAGTAAAGATTTTTATTTATATATTTAAATAAATATAATCTTTATTATTTAAAGAAATTAATTATGTATATAAAACACTATTTCTGCCAAAACTGTCAATCAGCGTAGCTTATTCAGGGAACGGGTGATCTCTTGAAATGAAAATAGCTAGAATGCAACCCCACCTACCCAATTTTTTTGAAGTTTTTGTTTATTTTGTAATAAATTACCGAGCAAGGCTCAGTCAACCAAATACTGACATTAATAACATTAAATATTATGAGAACTGATTGGACAATAACTGACTATTTTTTTTTTTATTTATTTATTTATATATATCGTTACAATGAATGTAGTATTTACGTACGTACGTTATAAATACTTTCATAAAAAACTAAAGTGAAACGATATTGGCTGCATTAGTTAAAACCTTGGATAAAGAATACACTGGATGCCGCCTTAGCGATTTTTGTGTGTCCGTTTTATGCTTGTGTGAACTTTTAGAACTGCATTAGTGTGCGTGATTAGGGAAGTACTTAGCTTATCGATAAGCTAAACTAGGCGTCGATAATTATCGAAGCCTAGCTCAGGTTACTGTAAAGTTAATATACAGTTGTTACCAACATAGTTGGTTTAGTGTTCAGAATAGATTTAAACATTTGAATAGATTGACATAATTTCCTGAGTATACAGTCTGCAGTATAATGTCATGAATTATCCGATGCACATCTTTACTGCATATCTTACTGTGATGGGTGGTTCTCAAAAATGGTATCTGTCAATTGACTGTGAGCCTAGATTTACCAAGGAATCCTTTGAAGCGTTAAAAATAAAGTCGAAGGTGCAGCCCATACTCGATGCTTTGTGTATAGATGAAATGTTAGTGCTTCAGTGGCCAATTGAACAATATCATGATTCACATTATTCCCAACATTTACGTATCCGTGAGACGGTGACAGCTTTTATCCACTGTTCTCTTATATGTGGGCATTTAGGAAACCTAAGAAAATAATCTAAAATTAGAGAATTCGCATTTACTTGGCTAGTAAATATAACTTTGACTGATATTTATCGATACATAATAATTCGTTAGTGTGTACATCACTACGTAGGTAACACAATTCAATCGAATATTTAATGATTAATTTCTATGTTTTATCAGTATCCCACACTCGTGCCGGCTAGAGAATATCAAACTGTACTGATAGATTATAATCTGAAACGCTTTAACTGAATAAAACGCTTTAATTTAGCACGCAAATGAGAGTCAAAGATTTACTTATGAAATGGTAATTCCGTGTTTTTAACTCCTCCTTTCGTTGTTCTTGATGGACACGTTAAGGCAGCACACGACATATTCCACCTTTTTTGAAAAAATATATCAGTAACATTCGTATTTGCTTTAGATTTCAAGAAATAATCTTCAACAAACTCAATGTTATGGCCTCATTTGGTGTCACCAACTGGACACATTTTTAGCGACGTTGCCAAACTTCATCGCAATCTCTTTCACTCTTATGTATAGTTCGCGATAAGAACAGAGACAAACGATAAATCGCTTACACACAGACGCAAGATCGGCAACGTCTTTTGGCGCCGTCCAGTATATGCTACGTCCATGGTTAAAACTGTGTCGCAGCCAATAACGCCCGCCTTGAGTACGATACATTAATTATACTACTAGTAAATGATATATTTTTATGAGTGTGTGTACGTGTGCGTGTGTGTGTGTGTGTGAGTGTGTGTTGTGTGAGTGTGTTGTGTGGGTGTGTGTGTGTGTTATTAAAGAAGTTGGTCAATGTGACAGTAGCGCCATATTACATACAAAATGCACTACATATGTTTCGTAAGTGACTACACTCAATGATATATAGTCGATTAGAAAGTGATTATAACCGCCAATTCAAAAAAGAGTATTTTAAATTTATATCAAATGATATATTGAAAGTCCAGGGTAGTTGGGCCATGTACTGCTCATATTGTCCTGTCGTCAATGTCACCGCATTTGGTTGGGTTCCTATCGGCTTTCGATCGAATATAACTCCGCCATGTTTATGGCGATCTTGTATTGGTACAACCAAGGACTGTGTAACGTTCATATAATTTCGTAATTATAATGAAAGTTGGTATACTTAGCCGTGTGGTATCTAGCTGAGTAGAATAGACCTTTATTTCCTACCGAGGTGTCGTAAAAGGCGACTAAGGTAAGTTGACCCGCGGTGTGGTATTCGGCTGAGTAGAATAGACCACCCTCATTCCTTAACGAGGTGTGGTAAAAGGCGACTAACGCAAGTCGACCCGCCTTGTGATATCTGTCTGAGTAGACTAGACCACCCTTATTTCTTGCCGAGGTGTCGTTAAAGGCGACAAAAGTAAGTCGACTCGTCGTGTGGTATCTGGCTTAGTAGAATAGACCATCCTCATTTCTTACCGAACTGTCATAAAAGGCGACTAAGGTAAGTTGAGCCATCATGTGTTATACGGTTGAGTAAAATGGACCACCCTCTTTCTTGCCAAGTTGTAGTAAAATGCGAGTAAGATTACGTCAGGCAAGCGGTCGTAAAATACGTAGCCAAATTCTGTATTTTGCAATTTTTTAAATGCCCAAAAACAGGGATAAGAATTTTTTATAAAACCTAGCTAGATCGATTTTTCTTCCCCAAAACCCCATACATGCTGAATTTCAGGAAAATCGTTGGAGCCGTTCTCGAGATTCAGAAAATATATACATACAAGAGTAACTCATTTAAATATTAAAGATTTTATTATCCAAATACTAGGGTTTCTTACAATAGCAAACTCGTAATGGAATAAATAGTATAGGTAGGTACAAACTTTATATCTTCTACATTTGAATTTATTATTAAAAAATGTGGATTTCACTACATTTTAAATAAATTTTAAATAATAAAGAGGATCATGGACTCGTAAGGTGTATTAAACTTTTTTGGGCACCCACTGTTGGACATTGGTATGTCCAAATGATATCCATCTGAAATGTATGAGAGAATTGAATATCTCTACGGATTATCTAATTTCTTATTTGATCACACAGAGAAACACCAATCATTGTTCTATCACTCCGGTCTTATTAATCAGAGCTTTCTTACAAGGCTCATAATTAGCGAAGTTTCAGATCCGTACATACTGTCGTAATGTTTGGATCAGAATGTTGGGCAATAAAAGAAAAGGATGAAAGAAATGTGCATGCGAATGAGATGAGAATGTTAAGGTGGATTTGTGGTGTGACAAAACTTAATAGAATACGAAATGAGTATATCAGGGGAAGTCTGAAAGTCTCGCCCATTACAGAAAAGATGAGAAGTGCGAGACTAAGTTGGTATGGTCATGTAATGAGGAGGGATGAAAATCATGTGACCAAAAGAGTTTTAAATAGGAATGTGGATGAATGTATGGCTAGGAGGAGGCCGAAAAAAAGATGGATGGATTGTGTGAAAAATCATATGCATGTTAAAGGAGTGGCACCAGAGTTGACGAATGCTAGAGGAGACTGGAAGAAGACATATCGTGCCAACCCCACTTAGAGTGGGATAAGGGTAACAGAAGGGTTTTTTTTTTTTTTTTTTTTTTTTTTTTTTTTTTTTTTTTTTTTTTTTTTTTTTTTTTTTTTTTTTTTTTTTTTTTTTTGTAATTTTGTATATTTTAATGTGTAAGTGCGATAAAGTTTTAAATAAATAAAATAAAATAAATGATGACACTGACAAAACACGCTTTTTGAACAACTCTCTCCATGTACAGAGCGACTTTTTACAAAATACCTTTCATAATAAGGAACTAATGCAATGTAAATTAAACTCTAAACAAGTTAATCATATACTTAGTATATCATAAAGTAAACATAGTATAATATACTTTTACAATCAATTTTGGATCGTTAAGTAATAAATTGACCACATGTCCGGAATATCGTGCGTACCTAGAAAGTCTAAGAGTTGTGAGAGATGACCTCTTAGAGGGGTCAACGAGTTCAGCTGTTCCGAAAGGGCTATTTTAGACATCTGGCTTTCAGGTCTCCGAGGTAGTCGGTGAATCTGAAGCTCCTGATGCACCGGTTAGAGGAGTGGGGCTTCTCTTTCGAGGGGTCCCTACCCGGAGGAGGTGTTCTCTGGGATCAGAGTTATCTGCGGGAATGGGGGCAATGTGTACAACGATACCCTGTCCTTGCCATTGGCAGCGTGGTGGAGTACACAGGTCGTTTTAGTCGGTGCGAGTCTGACATAAGGGGATTTTCCTATATTAAAAAAGTGTGGTAGGTCTTAGCTGAAACACTTCTCTCCAGAAATGGAGAGAGGAGGCCTTTGCCCAGCAGTGGGATTTGCTCGAACAAGTATTGCTCGTTTAAAGGTTTGAAACATTCCATCTGTAACTTTTCTGTTTTAATCTATGTTATTAATCTACAAACAAGTATATAGTAGTAATTAAACCTTAAGTAATACTTCTTACGAGCTTACGTCGCGGGAAATCTTGTAAGTTATCTGTTAAGTTACCTAAGCTTGTAATCGATTCGTTTTCACTTAATTACACTAAAGATTAATTAACCTAGTAATTAATATGAGTGGGGTGCCAAAGTGGTCGGCCTCCTCGTGGCGCACCCTGGGCAAGTTTAGTCTTGGCGAACGGACCACTGTGGGGTGGCCAATCCAGTTGTCCCTCTGATTAGCAGAGGGCAATCTGGACGGGCCGGGGACTCCGTGGAGGTTAAGGGTGGAGTCTCTAATGAGCGACGGGTTCAGTTGGGCTTACTTTAAGTCTGGCTGGACATGGTCTTAGGCCACCGTCGGAAAAACCCGTAAGCCCAGCAATGGGAACGGGGACCTTCGGGTTGCGAGGAAGAAAACCTCTATAAAAAATTACCCGGTGGGGGCGGAAATGCCCACCAAGGCGCTGGGGTCCCTACTTGGGGCGCGGTCTCTCCTTGTCCACCGTATCATGAATCATCGGTGGGCAGGGAGCAATCGCGGGCAGCGATGGCCTTCTTCTGCTTTGCGGAGGGAGGCGGCGGAGTGGTTCCGGGAACTCTTGTTCTGGATTGAATCTGCTGCTGGTGAGTCCAAGTGGTAGCGACTTGCCTAAGCCCATCGACTGCTGCCCTGTTAGGGGACCTTCGGACGTTCCGAACGGGGTATATCGGACGTCTGGATTACAGGTCTCCGAGGCGGTCGGTGCATCTGGTGCTCCCGATGCACCGGTTAGCGGAGGGGGGCTTCTCTTTCGAGGGGCCCCTACCCGGAGAAGGTTTGTTCTCTGGGATCAGAGCTGTCGGCGGGATGGGGGTAATATGTACAATGATACCCTGTCCTTGCCATCGGCAGCGTGGTGGAGCACACAGGTCGTTTTAGTCGGTGCGAGTCCGACATAACCACCGCCTGTCCCCGTCGGGCGGCGGTACCCATAAGGGGTTTTTTCCTGTATAAAAAAAAAAAAAAAAGTAATTAATATGAGTATTTAATTGTTACATAATACAAACCTAGATAACTGAGTTATGCTAAGTAATTTTTTTAAAAGATACGAAACTAATGAGAATATTTTGTTATAATCCGCGATAAAAGAAAATATATGTAATGCTAAGCGTAGAGTGTACTATTCGTTCTCATACCTGATATATGCAGAATTTGTAAGAACTAATGCACTACCCGACACCGATAACACAACAATACACAAACCCCAATACAATTGTTTCGCCCCGTAACCGAAGCATCGTCAGGAGATAGACTCCACGACAAAATTTCAAAGTCTTGCGCAAAGACTTGTAAAGGCATGTATCAGGTATGAGAACGAATAGTACGCTCTACATATAGCACTACATATATTTTCTTTTATAGCAGAAAAATGCCAAAAAATAAAAAAAGCAAAAAAGCGGTGGTAATAACAAAGGCTTGATCCCAGGTATTTTCACTTCTTTAGTCCGCCCGTTCCCTACTGAGATATCACGTATTTTACAAATGACAGCTAAATATCTTTTACATATACAAATAGCAAAATATCTTTCACATACTATTTAATATTTTAGTTTTTTTTCAGTCCCTAAAAACAGTGATAAGACCACATTTTTTTAATGAAACCTAACTAGATCGACTTTTCCCTCCCAAAACCCCCTACATGCTGAATTTTATGTAAATCGTTGGAGCCGTTACCGAGATTCGGAATATAAACAAACATATATACAAAATTAACAATAAATATTAGTAAATTAACGATTAATATTAGTAAATTAACAATTAAATATTACAATTAATATGTAGCGAAGTGTAAAAAATTGTAATTATACGCGAATTTGTACACAACAGCTTAAATGTTAAAATTGCATCCAAACATGTTTATTTTTTCACGTTCAGATTAAAAAGCTAACTATACAATTTCCCATTAGAGCAGTTCAAAAACACTGTTAAAGAGAGGCTGATATAGATATTGTTCGACCCTGTACAAGATAGACTAAATGTAACTAGTATTAAGAATTGTATTTTTAAAAGAACAACCGCCGAGTTTCTTGCTCTTCTCGGTGGGAACAGCTTTCCGAACCAGCAGTAGAGTTGATAATAAAAAAGCACTTGTTCACAAGTTTACTTGAATGAAGAATATTTTGAATTCGAATTCGAATTTGAAAGCAGCAGGATTCCGCCAAGTTCATCTCAAAGCTTTTCAATTCGCTCTCACTTGTTATTGTTGCGTTCACGCTAACAATATTTTATTTGCGTTCATTTCTATATTAACCACTTCTAAGCAATTCTACGCAGGGCTAGTCAACCATTTGGACATTTTCAATATATATTTCTGGCATACAAATTCATTTTTTACTAATAATGCTATCGATTTTATTAACAATAAAACTTAAATTTTAATATATCATTTATAATTTACTAGTAATATCCCGCGGTTTCACCCGTGTACATACCGATCTCGTGGCAGTGCAAAGTCTACTAAGCCAGACTATAGATTTATTTTTATTTCTTATTTAATTACACTGATATTCATAATCTACTGAACATTCGTTTAAAAAAGACACAAATAAAAACTTTTATCTATAATATTTAAATGAGTTATAGTGAGAATATATACCTATGTATATATATTTCGGAATCTCGGAAACGACTCCAACGATTTTCCTAAAACCCATGCCGGGTTTCGAGCATAGAGGATTTCGGGGCACAAAAATCTGGCTAGGTTTTATAAAAAAACAATTCGTTTTATCCCTATTATTGGACATTAAAAAATACTAAAATTTACATTGAATATAAAACACTATTTTTGCCATAAAATGTCAAATAAGCGTGGCATATAAGAGGAACGGATGGTCTCGAAAAATGTAATTACGTAGGATCGAGCCTCAAAGACCCATTATTTTTTTTTTCTTTTTTGAAGTTTCTTTTTTTTGGAAAAAATTACCAGGCAAGGCTCGGTCAACTAAGTACTACGGTTTATTCTTTATGCAACAAACACCTCATTACCTAAAATCATTGCTTATCAATCTCTTAAGTGGTTATATACAAAATGCGTTAATTGAAAACTTTATTTACGACACGAATGCTTATAAATCTTGAAACTATTGAGAAATTTTAAATTTATAGTGACGTAACAAAGATAAATTGCTCGAATCCTTTATTTGTACTTAACGCATTTATCACTATTAAAAAATTGCCTAATTAGTTGTATTTTTTTAAAGACACTTTGCTTTGCTGCTAAATTAATGGGTTACTTGACTTCTAAATATTCAATTTCATTCAAATTCAGATTCAAAATATTCTTAATTCAAATTGGCTTCCAGCAAAATTTTAAATCTTCAAAGATAATGAAGTTACTACTGGAACGAAAAAGTGGTCTTACTTAAAAAAACCAGCAAGAAACTGGAAAATTTTTAAATAATATATATATATATATATATATATATATATATATATATATATATATATATATATATATATATATATATATATATATATATATATATATTTATTGTCAAGTTTTAGAAAAATGTACAAGTTATATTTATCTTAAAATAACTTACACGCTAGAACTATACAAATATTGCCCACGTGGAATGGTCCCAAGAATGCTGGCAGCGTTTCCGCGCTGAATCGCTAAGCTGATTCTTTGTGCGAAATAGGAGCCAGCTCTCTTATTACCTAAAGAGGCAATTAGCTGAGGTGTTAATACGTCTATAAAAAATTTGCATTTCGTCTCCATGTCCCTAGGGTCTCAACTGCAAACGGCACAAATATCTCTCGATGAGAGATGCACACTTCCGCCGCTTGCCGGATTCGGTCATTTCCGCCGCAGTTCCACGTCTTGACGCCGTTTCCCTGATATGGAAATGTATCAACGCGTGTTGCGTCCCACATTAGGCCTGTCCCCGTTCCCAAGGAACATCTGGTCAAGCCATCTGGTCTCTCGCCATCATCCTGTCTTATCCCCGATTTTATATTGATTAAGGAACAATTCAAAACGTGAAACTGACTCTTTGACTAACTGACTAGTAACGGTATTGCTTAATATATTGCTGCTATGAGCATAAACTTAAAGTGTTCACTCAATTTCGAACGCCACTTTCTAAGCAAAAAAATAGCAGATTAACAAATTATATTTGTCTATATGCAATTCCGGTATGTATATTAAAATGTTTAAACCTAAATAATATTATTCCAATATACAAAGTAAAAAAAGGGTTGTTCACACCTGAATCTATATAACTTCACTTGCGTTCGGAAAGTCGCTGAACTCCGATTTTCTGAGTTGAGAAAATATTATTAGTTGTTGAATATATTTGTACAAACACCGTGCTGTTATTACGATGTATTTTGTTAAAAGATTTTAAACTATGTTTACAATTTGCTTTTCCTGGCCCTTGAGAATACACGCGGCCAGCCATTGCCATAACAAAATAACCTTTACTTACAGGAGTTACAATCAAGATATTTTGGTGTAATCCGCGTTTGTTAAGTGAATATATGTAATGCTAAGTGTATGAAACATTCACCTTTTACATAAAGCCAAGAAAGGCGCCAACAACAACACTCCACACAAGCACTACACACACTCACCATCACAATCTCTACAATCGTTTCGCCTCGAAACCTAAACATCATCAGGAAGATAGGCTCCACGATAAATTTATTTATTGAAACAATACTATGGAATTTTGCAAATAACGCCTGCTTCTATAAAACTTTTAAATAAAAAAAAGCTTTGATAGCCTAACGGTGACTCTTTCGACGTTGTCACGGGTTTGAACCCTGGGCAATGAGATTTCTGCTAAAACTTATATTTCTTATTGCAATTAAGCACATGATTGTCGATGAATGAATTCCATTGCTGAGCGTCTTTTAGAGACACTTTTTGACAATACTCTCAAAACATTTGTTGTAGTAAGATTTTGAATCAGAATGTTTATAGCTTAACTAACAGAATGTACCGAAAGTTTGGAAACAAAAGGCGCATCGTGGAAATTCAGCGATTTGTTAATATGGGAGATTTATATGCCCACCTGGGAAGATCAAAGTCACCGCCTTTCCTACAAACTATAAGAAAAAGTTTACTTACAAATGCCGCGCGCGTGAAAACGGTATTAAGCGGATCGCATACTAGACCAGTCTGCTAAAAGGTTAAATTAAGAATAAAAGATATGCGTAAAGTATATATACGTAAAGCATATTACAATATTGAAGAATATTTGGATGATAAAAATGCCTGGATTTGAAAATCCTTTCAGTTTCATACAAGCGGTTTAATAATGTAAAATTGAAAATGTTTAAAAGATTGACCGCCGAGTTTCTTTTTGGTTATTCTCAGTAAGAGCAACATTCTAAACCAGTCGTCTTAATTAATCATAATCATTAATCATATTGATCCTTGACAATTGAAAAGTGCTTTAAAGAGCTTTTTTGAATGAATATTATTTTGATTTGATTTGCATACTACGCTTTTATAGAATCGTACACGGCGTCATTGAAACTGTAAGGACAAAAAAATGCGTTTTTACTGTTATCCGATTCTACTATACCTGATATCTATACTAATATATAAAGCTGAAGAGTTTCTTTGTTTATTTGTTTGATTGTTTGAACGCGCTAATCTCAAGAACTACTGGACCGATTTGAAAAATTCTTTGAGTGTAAGATAGTCCATTTATCGAAGATTAGTTCGCTGAGTAAACGGTAATAGTAATTAAAAAATCATGTAATGCAAAATTGTTCCCCTCTAAAAGTTCTAAAAAAAAGTCCACGACAGCATATGTTTAGCTTTTAAGGTTAACCCACTTTCACCATTTTTATGGTTACAAAATACTATGTTACGGTTTTATACTTTCCACGCGGGGGGAGCCGCTGGCGATTGCTTGTATATTATAAAGCTGAAGACTTTGTTTGAACGCGCTAATCTCATGAACTACGGGACTGATTTGAAAAATTCTTTGAGTGTATAGTAAATTTATCGAGAAAGATAGAATAAGGTATAATATCACGGTAAAATAAATATGAGAAGAGCAACAATAAAAATATTGAAAATATTGCGAAAACTCCAAGTAAACGGTGAAGGTTATTAAAAAATCTCTTATATTTAAATGACGATAATTACATTCATCTTCAAAATAATAGAATCGCTCAGTTTGTAACGTGCCTTACGTACGTGTCTTCCATAGCAGCGAACGTGATAAGAGTGCAAGCGATCGTATTTTTATTTATTAGGGATTTGTGTGATTTGTAATGGATTGATTTTATTTTAAACACGGCTTCCTGTCCCCTGGGAACTATGGATCGGAATGTGGTACGTTTATCGAGAAAAAAGCTTCTATGAGCTGTTACATTAGCATTCGAAGTGAACATGCACTCTAGGGTGTTGGCGAATCTATAACATACAATTTTAGTGGTTTGATTTAGTAATTTGTAGCACTGAAAAAAAAGCACTTAAAACCAATTGATGTTTTAATGTATTTTTATCCTAACTATTAATAGCGCCGTGTGGTATCAGACTGAGTGGAATAGACCACCCTCTCTCCTACCTTTCTTGTTCATGGAGCCTATCCTTAGTAATTTTATTGTAACTTCTGTACTAAAGTAATTTTATTGTAACTTCTGTACTAAAGCAATTTTATTGTAACTTCTGTTATAAAGCAATTTTATTTAAACTTCTGTATTAAAGTAATTTAATTATAACTTCTGTACTAAAGCAATTTTATTTTAACTTCTGTACTAAAGTAATTTTATTTTAACTTCTGTACTAAAGTAATTTAATTATAACTTCTGTACTAAAGTAATTTTATTTTAACTTCTGTATTAAAGTAATTTTATTTTAACTTCTGTACTAAAGTAATTTTGTTGTAACTTCTGTACTAAAGTAATTTAATTGTAACTTCTGTACTAAAGCAATTTTATTTTAACTTCTGTACTAAAGTAATTTAATTGTAACTTCTGTACTAAAGTAATTTTATTGTAACTCTGTACTAAAGTAATTTTATTGTAACTTCTGTACTAAGGTAATTTTATTTTAACTTCTGTACTAAAGTAATTTAATTGTAACTTCTGTACTAAAGCAATTTTATTTTGACTTCTGTACTAAAGCAATTTTATTTTAACTTCTGTACTAAAGTAATTTAATTATAACTTCTGTACTAAAGTAATTTTATTTTAACTTCTGTACTAAAGCAATTTTATTGTAACTTCTGTACTAAAGTAATTTTATTGTAACTTCTGTACTAAAGCAATTTTATTTTGACTTCTGTATTAAAGTAATTTTATTTTAACTTCTGTACTAAAGTAATTTTATTTTGACTTCTGTACTAAAGCAATTTTATTGTAACTTCTGTACTAAAGTAATTTTATTGTAACTTCTGTACTAAAGTAATTTTATTGTAACTTCTGTACTTAAGCAATTTTATTTTAACTTCTGTACTAAAGCAATTTTATTTTAACTTCTGTACTAAAGTAATTTAATTGTAACTTCTGTACTAAAGTAATTTTTTTGTAACTTCTGTACTAAAGTAATTTTATTGTAACTTCTGTACTAAAGCAATTTTATTTTAACTTCTGTACTAAAGTAATTTTATAGTAACTTCTGTATTAAAGTAATTTTATTGTAACTTCTGTTCTAAAGCAATTTTATTGTAACTTCTGTAATAAAGCAATTTTATTTTCAATTCTGTATGAAAGTAATTTAATTATAACTTCTGTACTAAAGCAATTTTATTTTAACTTCTGTACTAAAGCAATTTTATTTTGACTTCTGTACTAAAGCAATTTTATTTTAACTTCTGTACTAAAGTAATTTAACTGTAACTTCTGTACTAAAGTAATTTTATTTTAACTTCTGTACTAAAGTAATTTTATTTTGACTTTTGTACTAAAGCAATTTTATTTTGACTTCTGTACTAAAGCAATTTTATTTTAACTTCTGTACTAAAGTAATTTAACTGTAACTTCTGTACTAAAGTAATTTTATTTTAACTTCTGTAATAAAGCAATTTTATTTTCAATTCTGTATGAAAGTAATTTAATTATAACTTCTGTACTAAAGCAATTTTATTTTAACTTCTGTACTAAAGCAATTTTATTTTGACTTCTGTACTAAAGCAATTTTATTTTAACTTCTGTACTAAAGTAATTTAACTGTAACTTCTGTACTAAAGTAATTTTATTGTAACTTCTGTACTAAAGTAATTTTATTTTGACTTTTGTACTAATTTTATTGTAACTTCTGTACTAAAGTAATTAAATTATAACTTCTGTGCTAAAGTAATTTTATTTAAACTTCTGTATTAAAGTAATTTTATTTTAACTTCTGTACTAAAGTAATTTTATTTTGACTTCTGTACTAAAGCAATTTTATTGTAACTTCTGTACTAAAGTAATTTTATTGTAACTTCTGTACTAAAGTAATTTTATTGTAACTTCTGTACTTAAGCAATTTTATTTTAACTTCTGTACTAAAGCAATTTTATTTTAACTTCTGTACTAAAGTAATTTAATTGTAACTTCTGTACTAAAGTAATTTTTTTGTTACTTCTGTACTAAAGTAATTTTATTGTAACTTCTGTACTAAAGCAATTTTATTTTAACTTCTGTACTAAAGTAATTTTATAGTAACTTCTGTATTAAAGTAATTTTATTGTAACTTCTGTTCTAAAGCAATTTTATTGTAACTTCTGTAATAAAGCAATTTTATTTTCAATTCTGTATGAAAGTAATTTAATTATAACTTCTGTACTAAAGCAATTTTATTTTAACTTCTGTACTAAAGTAATTTTATTTTAACTTCTGTACTAAAGTAATTTAATTATAACTTCTGTACTAAAATAATTTTATTTTAACTTCTGTACTAAAGTAATTTTATTGTAACTTCTGTGATAAAGCAATTTTATTGTAACTTCTGTACTAAAGCAATTTTATTTTAACTTCTGTAATAAAGTAATTTTATTGCAACTTATGTAGTTTGGAGTTCCGCAAAGTAACGTCTGCTTCTATAAATTATTTATATTACGATGTTATTAGAATTTTTTTTCGTTTGGCATTGAATTATAAGAGTTTAGTTCTAGGTGAGTATTTGAGATTCTTGTTAGGCCGCTCTCTGCTACAGATTTAACTATACCCTATAATCAGTGTCGGCAGATCGCGTGCGATTCGTAGCGCTTCACAATTTGCGGACGGTTAATGGGCCAAATTATAGGTATTTAAATATATCGGCTTTCACTTTTTGCGCGGCGGCCTCTTTGTAAATATTTGACGGGTGAACGACCTCTGATAAGGATTACTTACATTTTTCCTTAACATTGTCTAGCCCAGCGATGAGGCCGTGCGATTTGCTTCAGAGAGTTATAGGTTTAAAATTTTCTTTAACATATACGTATTGAAGACTTGTAAAATGTTGCCAACTCTAATAAAATAAACAGCAGTTCACCAATAAAAAAATTATAGTAAAAATAAAGTAAAAAGGTTGATTTAAATGATTTTTAGAAGACGGATTTTAGAGTTACTTTGCGTTAATTCGCGTTTGTTAAGAGAATACATGTAATGCTAAGTGTATGAAGCAGGCAACATTCACACACCTTATACATGCAGGACAAGTCACCATACATATCACAAAACGTCGCCAATACCAGCACTCCACAAAAGCACTACACATACTCAGTATCACAATCTCTACGATCGTTCCGCCCCGAAACCGAAACATCATCAAGAGGATAGGCTCCACGAACAAAATCGTAATGTTTGTTTGTTTGTTGATGAAAATGGAAAATTAATACTTATACACCGAGGTTACATATAGGCTATAGAAATCTTGTAAATCCTACATGAATAGGATGACATAGAAGAACGCCATATATTATCAACCGATAGGGATATTTCCAGGTTTGGAAAATGACAAAAGCTACTGGATAATTCATAGAATTAGGCGTTACTTTGCGGAGATCCATAATACAAAAGTAATAATAAAATTATTTTGCTATAATCCGCGAAGAAGTAAAATAGAAAATATATATAATGCTAAATGTAAGTAAGTAGTAAGCATGTATCAGGTATGATAAACGATTGTCCACTTACATTTAGCATTATATATATTTTCTATTTCACTTCTTCGCGGATTATAGCAAAATAATTTTATTATTACTTTTGAAAAGCTACTGGTTTATCCAATACTACAGACCACGTGAAGTTGCAGATAAAAGCTAGTTTTGTATTATTTCCTGCACAAAAATTAAATAGCTTTAGTCACAATTTTCCGATGAATCTCAAAATATTTAAAGTCGAAAACCGGTTAGTAAACTGTACTGGAATGCCAAATTTCCAAATGTATATATAGGAAGGTGTTAAAATACTTGTCGGCCATTGCAAAATGGACATACCTCAAGAATGTCGCTATTCCAATGAATTTAATCGTCCTTGAATCATTTAGTAGCCAACGAACTAACGTTTCATATAATTGCAATTAACATTTCACAGCAGTTTAAAAGATGTCTTAAAAGGAGGCTGACACGAAAAGCATACAATACTGATGAGCATTATTTAGATGAATGCGTGGATATAGCTACTATCCAATCCAGTCGTGGGGTCGGCACAACATGTTTTTCTATTCCATGCTATCCTATCATTTGTCAACTCTAGCACTACTCCTTTTATATGCATACTTCAAACAATCCAACCATCTCTTTTTAGGCCTATCTCTAGGCACATATCCATCCACATTCAAATTTAACACTCGTTTGGTCACATGATTTTCATCCCTCCTCATTACATGTCCATACCATTTTAATCTTGCACTTTTTGTTTTTGTAATGCTAATGTTAAGTATAAGTACTATTTTGAAAAGAGCAACCACCAAATTGCTAGCTCTTTTCGGTAGGAACAGCTTTCCGAACCTTACTACTTACTTAAATAATAAAACTTTACTTGAATAAAGAAAATTTTGAATTTTGAATTTTAAGTGATCAATTAATCAGTAATTTTAAGTTTCATACGCCATGTGGTATCCGGCTGAATAGAATAGTACCACCCTCATTTCTTACCGAGGTGTCGTAAAAGGCGACTAAGGTAAGTTGACCCACCGTGTGGTATCCGTTTTAGTAGAATAGACCACCCTCTTTCTTATCGAGGTGTCAAAAAAATACGACTGAGGTAAGTTGACGACAACCAGGCGGCCGATCGTAAAAACGCAGCCAAATCATGTGACAGCATGTTTATAACATGTTGAGCCGACCCCACTTAGAATAGGATAAGGGCAAGAAGAAGAAGTCATAGTTCACACAATCCAACCATCTCTTTTTAGGCCTCCATCTAGGCACATATCCATCCACGTTCAAATTTAACACTCGTTTATTAATCCTTAATCTTGCACTTCTTAGTATAAATTAAGAACTAAGTATGAATTAAACTTTAACTAATTAATTGCTCTATTGCTCATGAACACAGTACAAAGAACCGATGAACGTTTGGGTCTTATGGTGGTAGAGTACCATACAAACTGGACCATGGTTTAAGAGCATTATAATCATGACAGTATGGTGACCTGTGTTCACGCTATAAGCTATTATGACAGTGTTCACTCATTACGTCAGCTGCCATTTAACTTGAAGGCTAAATTAGTACACGATTCCAATCAGCCCGTATTAAGTACTGACATTCAATTAAACCATAGCTCCAATACAAATCAAATCATTGATACAACAATTAATTAGCGAATTTAGTTCTAAGCATCTCGTTAAGAAACTCCTTATCGTAGTCAAACTTTGATAGTACAGTCGAGCATATAATTTGTTTCAGCACTTATAGGACTTTTGTTGTTTGTTTTGTTTTTCAAACTTTTATACCCCTATCTAGTTAGGCTTAAAGTTGGCAAGCCTGTTAGCATATGCTGCGTAACATTATAAGCAACTAGTAATATCCCGCGGTTTTACCCGCCTAATTTTTTTTTTTTTTTCACCTTATTATATTTTTATAATGGATCCCTATTTTTTTTGAAAATATAATATAACTTATGTTATGCAGTAAAAATGCAGCTTTCCAATGGTGAAAGAATCTTTGAAATCGGTCTAGTGGTTTTTGTGTGAAAACATGACAAACATACATACAATTTTTTTCTGTTTGTAATATTAGTATAGTATAGATATCTGGGTGTTCGAGCATTTTTTAGAAGACATAAAAAGATGTAATATAAAAAAGATAAAAAAAGGACTGGCAATATATGGATTTGATCTGGGGGTATTTTTCTCTGCCCGTCCCCAACTGCTATAACAACTTTCCAAATGACAGCGTAATTAACCTTTGTTTCTAATATATATATTGAAAAAAGAAGACACAGCGATGACACATTGTGGACTGCGCAGTCCATGTGTGAGAAAAAGACAGATATATGTCATGGCGCAGTTAAGAAATTGTTAAGAAGTTTGATATGACTAGAAATAATTCTATCCGTTTCTACTAATAATTAAGTCTTGGTATTTCATACCTATCATTTAAATTTACGAGTTCTACAAAATTAAGCAACAGCATAAATATATCGTTTTACAAAATGAATTACAACGTAGCGGAATTAAACGTTTATTTCACCAGCTTACCAAAATTTAATCACATACTAAATTTAGATACAACGTTTCCAACAATTGTTTGAAATTCTAGTAGGCAATTTAACAAGCTCTCTGCAAATTACAAACTGAACATTGAGTAATCACGGAACAAGCCAGCTATTTATTTACGTAAGCACTTTTGACGATATCAGTACTTCATTGTTCCCGCTAAATACCTGTGCTTGACTCCATAATTCAGAGTAAAGGACTGATTTACACAGTTAACGTATTTTCAGACCATTTGCATATTATCTTGAACAGGTACCAGCTATTTGTTAGCCCAGCGTTAAGTAATAGGTGTTAAAAGTAATATAACGTATATAAAGTACTATCCATCGCCAGCGGCTTCGCCTGCGTTGAAACTGTAATATAGTATTTTGACAACCATAAAATTTGAGCGGGTTAAACCTTAAAAGCTAGACAAATGCTATCGCAGAGAATTTTGTATTACATGATTTTTGAATAACTCACCGATTAATTCGCGCACGCAAGGAAAGCTTTAAATTTTGCTGTTTTCGCAATATTTTTAATTCCTGCTCCTCTCCTATTCATCTTAGAGTGAAGTTATATAGCCTATAGCCTTCTAAATTCGATCTTACGTTCATATAATTGTTCAAATCGGTCCAGTAGTTCCTTAGATTAGCGCATTCAAACAAACTCTTCAGCTTTATATATTAGTATAGATTTAAGACAAAGTGGCTTTTTAATTTAAATGATTATTTATTGAAGATGGCTTTTACAAGCGCTTTTGAATCGTTAAATTAGAAAGAAGCTACCGCTTGTTTGGAAAAGTGCTCTGAGAAGAAACACCAAGAAATTCGCCGGTCACTCTTTCCAAAACTAATTATTTACATAATATATAATTGTTTGACAAAATAAATTACAATCTAGTGCGTAGCTAATTTTAACCTTAATTCAAGCTTTGTTATTATCAACATAGTCTTTAATAGAAAATAAGCTAAGAATAAATGTATTTTTAATTGCTTTTTTTGAACTTATGTAAAGGCAAGTCTGAAACAGATGTCTCAGATGAGAGATGCATCACAAATTACAATATAACATTATTTTTTATAATGTATATTAATGTATATTTAATACATTTATTTTTATATTTATTCAAATAATATTAAATAAAATAAATGATGGGATTGAAACGATGATCTCCTGATGATGATTCGGTTGCGGGGCGAAATGATTGTTGAGTTTGTGATAGTGAACGTGTGTATTACTTGTGTATTATGGTATACGGTTTGTGCATGTGTTTTACGAATCCTGCATGTATGAGGTATAAAAACGGATAGTTCAATCTACGTTTAGCATTATTTATATTTTACTAAGTAAAATAGTACTTAAGTAGAATAGTACCACCCTCATTTCTTACCGAGGTGTCGTAAAAGGCGACTAAGGTAAGTCGACCAGCTGTGTGGTATCCGGCTGAATAGAATAGTACCACCCTCTTTTCTTAGCCAGGTGTCGTAAAAAACGACTTAGGTAAGTTGACCTCAGGCAGGCGGCCGGTCGTAAAAACGCAGCCAAATCATGTTACAGCATGTTTATAGCATGTTGTGTGATAAGGGCATAAGTGGGATAAGGGCAGGAAGATGATGATGATGCTTCGTTTGTTGGGCGAAATTATTGTTGAGTTTGTGATAGTGAACGTGTGTAGTACTTGTGTATTATGGTATGCGGTTTGTGGATGTGTAATTACGAATCCTGTATGTACCAGGTATGAAAACATACAGCATTGAACATATTTTCTATTTAACTTTATCGCGGATTATAACATCAAAATTTTATTGTTGGACTGCGAATAAATTTTCGAACTCTCTGGAAGCTTTCCGGTGGATTCGTAATACAAATCGAAATTATCAATACCATAAGTTAAAGTTCTCGAAAGACATTACATCAATGGCGGTTATTCTCTGTAAGCAGCTTAATAGACCGTTAGGGCCTGATAGGTGTGAAAATGGCCGCTCTTAAATTAGCTAAGTGGCTTTATCGAGCTATAAGCTGGTACAACGGCGGCCGATTTCCGGACTAAGTATTTCCCGTTGCTATGCATTAACGGCAAATCATGCAATATATTATGATGACGACATTTTTCAAATTACCTTATTAACATAATACTCTACGTATATTGTTTATTGATATAAAGTTTACTCTGTTTAGTTGAAACAGACGCATCTTAAAGTTTAGAAATTAAGATTTATTTTTTTGTACAAAAATAAATAATGTATAATAATATATAAAACTGAAGAGTTTAATTGTTTGAACGCGCTAATCAATCGCGCTGGACCGATTTAAAAAATTCTTTAAGTGTAAGATAGTCCATTTATCGACGGACGGACGGAATCATCAACATTATTCTGTTGAAAACTACGATAATGATAAGAATGCTTGTAATAAAATTGCGAACAGCTACGCATTAGATTATATTGTAATTTTTTTTAAATACAAACATTATTGAAATATATATTTACTTCTGATAAGAGTGACTGCCGAGTTTATTGCTGGTTCTTCTCGGTAAGAGCAATTTGGAAACCGCAGTAGATTCATTGTAATTTGACGATTAAATAGTGCTTTTAAAAGCCAAATTGAATAAAGAATTTCTATAAATTATCTTCCTTATCTTGTCTAGAAAACATTCCAGATTTCAGATCATTAACGTTAATTTAAAAAATACAATTAAAAATGCTATAACGCCTCCATATTAACTTAATGCCTTTAAAAGACACCTTTAGTTTATGGTCTGTGGCGTGAATGTTTTACAATAAAAAAGTGTTAAAGGACTCGATTCCAGGCTGTTAATAAAACTAATTAAAAAACTTAAAAGCATTAAGCCCGCATACACTGGATTTGGTCACGTTTTGCAAATATCTATTTAGAATTCACTGCCTCAGGATGTTTTAGGGGACCTTATTAGTTGCATACATAAAACATCAGATTCTGAACAACCTACTTCGATCGGGCGTATAAAATACATCGCGTAGGAGTCTCGTGTGCGTTGAGTTATAATGGATATTACAATCATAGATTAATGACGCTTAAATAGATAGCCTACTTAAGTGTAATCATAAATGGCCAATATAAATGCAAAACGATACAGTCTTTAATTCAAGCTATACCAACGACCGAGTATGACAGGCCTTTTGGCTTGAGAAGGGTTTTTGATTCAATACATACAGGTTGTATGTAAAAGTTTTGCCATGTAGTATCCGGCTGAGTAGAATAGACCGCCCTCATTTCTTAATGAGGTTTCGTGGATACGAAACGTGTTCGCTGACTATGGGCTTCATAAGAAAGCTCTGAGTCATACAGCGAGCGATGGAGCGAGCTATGCTTGAAGTATCGCTACGTGATCAAATCAGAAATGAGGAGATCACTAGAACTTCAGTAGAAAATTCCTGAAATGGCTCAACTTGTCGCAAAGCTGAAGTGGCGATGGGCGGAGCACATATTATGGAGAACCGATGGGCGTTAGGGTCGTAAGGTGTAAGAAAAAGAGACTTACTTGATGGACTGATGACCTCAAAAAGGTCGCCCAGAGCCGCTAAATCTAAACAGCATAAGATCTTATGGTGTGGAGATCGCATGAATAAACCTGTGGTCAGCACTGGACGTTTGTCAGTTAAAAAAGTAGATGTAAATTTCGCACCTAAGTCGCTGAATCGACTATAGATATCTTAAATTTAAACTGCCTTGTAAGTGTTTATCGATGATAATAACAATACAGTCCATTGTACAATGTAATTTTTGCACTATTGACCTTGAGGCGAACCAGTTGCAAAATTCACCACCACGTCCTCGTCTCCTTCCGTGGAATAACGCATTCACAAGTCGCATTTTCGCCCGACACGTCTTATTCCCATATAAACCTATATTAACCATGCATAGGAATACCTTGAACCTACTCCCATTCACATACACACACCCAGACACACGCGCACATACATATAACATGAAAACACAACAGACGCGTCAATTATGATCCGTACTTGATTATGTAAAATTAGATTAGAGAATCACTATTTCTCATCCACAGGGAGGAAGACACTCGTAGCACAAGTTATCTTAGTACGAGTGTCTACGATATTTGTTAATGTGAATTTTGTATTTTATTATTTTGTGTTTATTGTAAATTTTTTGGCTAAATAGTTAATTTAATAATAGTTTAGTTAATAGTTTATTATTATTATACCTATTACCATGAAAATTAACAATGTTTAAAAAATTGACCGCCGAGTTTCTTTCTGGTTGTTCTCGGCAAGAGCAACATTTCGAACCAGTTGTAGCTTCATTAATCATATTGATCCTTAACGATTTAAAGTGCTTGAAAGAGCTTATTTGGATAAAGATTATTTTGATTTGATATTATTGCATAATTCTAAAAGAGAATCGACAATTAGAAGAACTTAATGGCTGAATGTCTCAGAGGTTGTGAATTCTAGACGAGCTAGCTGTCAATCTAGCATACGCATCCAAGAAAAGCTTTCACCAACGCGTCAAACAATAACATTCGCAGAAAACACTGAGTGCATATCACTTTTCACCTCTCAGCAATAAGGAACATCTCAAGGTATATCACTTCAGTATGTCATCGACTGACAATAACGGATATTCTGTGAAAATATTATTAAAATAAAACTCTAGCATTTGAACTTGACAAAAAACAAAAACAAATTTTATTGTATGTATTTAAATTTCATCCTTTGATTTCAATATTTTCTTTTACATCTCCTTATTTCGAATGTGTCTGAACTAAATGCTGCTTCTACCGTCTGCACCCATCCAACTTTGATCCAACTCTAAGCGAAGTATAATGGCACTTCAAATGTATATGTGGAATTTTAATATAGAAATGTAAATTCGTATTTTTTATGTATAGTAGCTGAAGAGTTTCTTTGTTTGTTTGAACGCTAATCTCAGGAACTACTGGACCGATTTGAAACATTATTTCAGTGTAAGATAGTCCAATTATCTATATAAAAGGCTAAGATGAATAGAAGAGGAGCACCAATAAAATATTACGAAAACGGCAACATTTTATGCTTTCCTTGCGTGCACTAAGTAAACGGTGAAAGTTTATAAAAAATCTTGTATTACAAAATTGTTCCCCTCTATAAATTCTAAAGAATAGTCCGCGACAGCATATGTCTAGCTTTTAAGGTTAAATTACTTTAACCATTTTTATGGTTATCAAAATACTATATGGCGGTGTTAATCTTTCCACACAGGCAGAGCCGCTGGCAATTCAGTCAAATAACAGCACTAGCTACAAACACATTTTAAAAACTAAGTGAAATAATTTTGACTTAAAATAAATTTCGCTTCAAAATTCAAATTTAAATTCAAAATATTCTTTATTCAAATAAACTTGTAAACAAGTGCTTTTGAATCGTCAACTCTACTGCTGGTTCGGAAAGCTGTTCCTACCGAGAAGAGCCAGCAAGAAACTCGGCGGTTGCTCTTTTAAAAATATAATTCTTAATACTATTTACATTATGTCGTTACTGTCTTGTACAGGTTCAAAGAGAGCTATATCCACACATTCTTATCTTCTAAATAATCTTCAAGAGTATAGTAAGCTTTCTGTAGTCTCTTTTTAACAGTGTTTTTAAACTGCTGTGCTTCGTAACAGAAATCATAGACACACTACGTTATATCATAAAATATATTAATGACTATAATGTGAGCATTACAAACATATCGCTTATTTAGATGCCGGCTCAAATATGTAGGATTTCAATTTGCACATCAAATGCTAATAACGCAGTAAACGCAAGGCAATAAATTGCATAAATCACCGTCAGACACACTCGCAGAGTTCCGAAATAAACTAGACCAAAATAGATTAATGCGATCTTAGCGCCTTGCACTTGCACGCTAAATTGATTGCTATTGTACCGGTTTTGTGTTAAAGAAACAATACTAACCTCTGTATACGCGAAAGACTGTCTGTCTGTAACATTTTCACGGCTAATCAGCTGCAGCAATAGTGATGAAATATGGTATGATTAAAGCTTATATACCGTGCTAATATATATGATAAAATATTCGCGTTTTGTCTTGGGTAAAAAAATAAATTATAGTGTATAATTGAGTAATACGCCGTGTGGTATCCGGCTGAATAGAATAGTACCACCCTCATTTCTTACCGAGGTGTCGTAAAAGGCGACTAAGGTAAGTCGACCCATCGTGTGGTATCCGGCTGAGTAGAATAGACTACCCTCATTTCTTATCGAGGTGTCGTAAAAGGCGACTAAGGTAAGTTGACCCACCGTGTGGTATCCGGCTGAGTATATACGCCCATTCTCTTTCTTACCGAGGTGTCGTAACATACGACAAAGGTAAGTTGTCATCAGGCAAGCGGCCAATCGTAGCCAATCGGCGGTAATACATAGCCAAATCATGTGATAACATGTTTGTAACATGTTGTGCCGACCCACTTAGAATGGGATATGGGCAGGAGGATGTACCTATAGAGATAACCCTTTATAATCACGTAGCAGTGCCTGCGGCCTTTCTTGCGAAGAAATTGTGTTTTTAATTTAAGTTTTGAATACAAAAATAGTTATTTTATAGGTGAGTTAAACATAAGAGAGTAATTTTGAAGGTCTACAATTTTCTAGTACATTAAGTAAAAAAGTAAGTAGCGGCCTGTTGCTATCCCACTGCTGAGAATAGGCCTCTTCTCTCCGTTTTTAGAGAGAAGGTTTGGAGCTAAGACCTACCACGCTGCTCCAATGCGGATTGGTAGGTTACACATATCTCCAGAATTCTCTAGAGATATGCAGATTTCCTCACGATGTTTTCCTTCACCGAAAAGCGTGTGATAAATTGCAATTATCAATTAGACACATAAGTTTTAACAGAAAAACTCATTGGTGTCTGCCCGGGTTTGAACCTGTGACCTCCTCGAAAGTGTCGCACGGTGTTACCGCTGGGCTACCACAGCTCTAGTACATTACTGAAGTGTATTTCTTTTGGTTTACGCAGCCTGTAGCTCAAAGCAGGCGAGTTTATTTACAACTGACCTTTTCAACAAAATTTATATAAATGTACTATTATTTTAATTAAAAAAAACCGTACAAAAATCCGTTTAGTAAATGTTAAGAAAATCGATCACATCGATCATACAGCTTTTGGTGAGTAGGTACCCAATGTTTGTGATAATATTAAATGAAATATGTGAATGGATCTCCTACGCGTTGGACATACCAAAATAAGGCTGCAGTTGGTGGTCCCTTACACGAGTGTAACAGGCTAGCTTGTAGATATAAGTGGCGAGTGCTTGTGAGGCGTATAACATCTGCCCCTAAAGTCACTTCATGATGACCACGATTGCTCTGACAAGAGTGATACGACGAAGAAGAAGAATGAATTATAGAAAAAACTGATACTGTATACTTTAAAAAATAAAAACAAAGCAAGAAATGTAAAAGTAATTTCTACATCAACTAACGAAGACGCCAGTACCTTTTAGTCATCAATAAAGTTTATCAATACAAAAGTCTTTAAGCTATACGTGGGAGTAGAGAAAGCGACAAATCACTGAGTATTCAAATAAATCAAGGGACAACGATGTAATTAAACCTAATAATGAGAATTAAATGCTCAGCGTACATGGAATAATTGTTAGGCGGCTGGCTTTTGTTTTGTTCGATCAAAAGCTGAGCGGGAAATATATGGGCATGGCGCCTTATTCATAACATTTTAAGTTGTTAATGAGTTAAATTAATCGTGCGATAATGTAACATACATTTTATTACATTAATTATGTATGCAAATATTACAATTAAGGAACGAGATAGCTCATTATTTGTGCTACATGCAAATGGACGTCCTAAAAAAGCTTTGGAAATTTGAATTCATTATCTACAAAAGGCTACAATTACTGTTGTTCTTGAGAATTGGTTTTGTTTGCTTTTATATAAAAGTCCATCTAAAAATGAATGAATAAAAAACCCTTTGTAAATTAACTCTTATTTTTTTTATTGCCATCCATATAACTAATATTATAAATAAGAAAATTTGTGAGTTTGGATGTATTTTTGTTAATCTTTCACGTCGAATCCTCTGAAGAAATATGAATGAAATTTGGCTCAAATAATCCTTATACACCGGAATAACATATAGGCTATAGAAATCCTGTTAATTGATCAGAAATAGGATGACAATGAGCGCCAAAACAAAGCGCCATCTATTATTAAACTATGCCAGGTCTCAACAGTCCACGCAAATGAAGAAGCCGGCCGATCACCCTGCTCTCGCACATAGCCAAGCTGTTCGAGCGTCTGCTGCTCCGTCGAGTCACGCCCCATCTGCCCCTGCGCGAGGAGCAGTTTGGATTCCGCAGCGGCCACTCGACGACGCTCCAGCTGGCGAGGGTAATCAACCACCTGACCAGTGAGCGGAACAACGGGCGCTACACCGTGGGGGTCTTTCTCGACATTGAGAAGGCCTTCGATCGTGTGTGGCACGCCGGGCTCCTGGTCAAAATACTGGACACCACCATGCCGCCTGCTTATGTGCGAGTGCTGGCATCATTTCTACACGGCCGTAGCTTTTACGTGGCAGTGGATGGTGCCGAATCCCAGCCACGCACCATCTAAGCCGGAGTACCCCAGGGCAGTTGTAAATCGCCGCGCTTATACGCGGCGTATACGGATGACATCCCCACCCTGCGCCACCATCTGCGGAAAGGGGAGGAGGACGTGCTGTTGTCGCTCTTCGCTGACGACAGCGCGTATTTCGCGTCGTCCTACCACCAGATCGTCGCCACCAACCGCATGCAGCGTATGCTGGACTTGTTGCCGGAATGGCTGGACAAATGGAGGATGGCTGTCAACGTCGGGAAGACGGCCGCTCTGCTCACCAGCCACTCCAAGCCGCTACGTCAGCTGAGTCTACGAGGCCAGGACGTAGAGTGGAAGACCACAGTGAGGTTTTTAGGGTGCGAGTTGGACCGCAGCCTGCGCATGGTCCCCATGGTCAATCGTGCCGTGGGCCAAGCTGCTGCTGCCAGGTCCCAGCTCCACACGCTGTTCACATCCCATTTACCTGTCAACACCAAACTGCGAGTCTACGGTGCCTACGTCCACTCGCGCTTGACGTACGCGGCACCCGCCTGGTACGCGCTATGTTCGGCGTACCAGAGGCGAAGACTGCAAGTCCAGCAGAACGTAGGAGCCCCGAGGTATGTGCGGAACGTGGAGGAGTTCGGTCGTCGGCTTGCACGCTGACTGTTCGCACGCGCGGACCACAGCGTGCACGTACACCTCCATGGTATCGCGCCACTCCATGCGCGACCACCCGATGGACGTTCCCTGCCTCACGAGCTCCTGCGGTCACCGTCTCCGCGGCCCGATGCAGATGACGACGACGACGACGAGGACGACGCGATGGGCGAGAGGGCGACACCACGGACTATGACACCACCGGACATGACACTACCTGACGACGACTTTGAGGTCTGGGAACTACCATTCCCAGACCTCCCCATCGAACCAGACATCCCTTAGGTCACTCAGGTGACCTGGGCTTACGGCCCAAATACCGACACCTTAGGGTCACCTAGGTGACCTCGGCCTACGGCCGGAACACATACCGGGCTTAAGTGCCCGCGAGGAGATGCCCGGGTAGTGAGGATTTCCTCGAGGCCCGTACCCCACCTACCTCCCCACAAGGAGAGTATGTGAGAAGACCCTGCTCAAATGAAGCTGCGAGTAAAAGTTAGTTATTTTATACGAAGCAGCCACAAATAACTCGGATCAAACGGATAACGGACTTTGCCGAGCGACTTATTATCTAATTTGTCATGTACGATAAAAATTAATAGATATCAATACAGCTATCATTGTCGATGTCTTCAAAACGACAAAAAATTGCGACAAAGTAACTTAAATTAATTTAAGTCAGGGTAAAATTAAAAATATATATCTTAAAGTTTTTCTTTTTAAATTTAAATTACATTCTCCACTTTATACAAATTAAATCCTTGCAAATAATACACTAAGTAAAGTAAAGTAAAGTAAGTAAATACTTGCAAACACGACTAAGTTAGAACTGAGATTTGCTTAACAAAATTCGCCTACGTAAGATTCAGAAGAAGCTTTGTGTCTACTCCAACGCTAGAATTATGGCAAACAACAAAACATTTGCAGTCTAATACCGGATTCTATGGGATATGGATTATAATTCAAGGGTATTAGATGACATCTAAGCCCGTCTTAGATGCACTAGTTATATATACATATATTTTTTATTCAGTAATATTAATGTCATTTTCAATACAGTTTTGACAGTAAGGAATTTTACACTGCAAGCCTGGTAAGTAAAAGAAACTCATACTTTACATTAGTACTTGTATATTCCTCTCATTTTATTATTCTCTTTTATATCTCATCCGTACTTAAAATTTATCCTAACTATGCCTTTATGAACTTATAGCATAGATTTTTCAACATATCATATCATATTTCCTTCGTCTGCCAAAATTCCAATAACCCCCTTGTTCCGCAATATCATTCCTTGTTTTTCTATTATTACTCTAATTTCTAAAAAACTCATGTCAATACTCGATTTATTTTTTCATCAATTTCGTTTTATATCAAACCTTTTCTTAATTTAATTTATTGTAACTTTTTAAAATATAAATTTACATACTTAGTTTTCTTTCAAATTGTTAAGCGCGTATAGCACCATTAGCACACATGCTGTGTACACCTGTAAGTAAGGATGTACTTGTAGCAGGACACAATACTGTTTATGTTTAAGTTTAGTTTAAGTGCATTCTTGTTGGTGTTTCAATAAATAAATTTAAAAAAAAACCTTACACTAGGAATGTTTAGAAACATTTTTATTGCGCCACTTACTATATATTATATACTAGAACTATAAAATCATAGTGTTCGTAATGTACTCTGTATTTATCAACATAAGTTTTGTAAATAATCGCTAATTTCTTCTGGAATTCACCCTTATTTTTGTTTTACGCTAGCTTGAAATGCAACGCTTATTGCATATTACAGATCTGCTCGCGTGTAAATTTCCATTTGTCTCAATTAAGTAAACCAAGATAAAACAAACAAATCTTTCTCTTAAAACTAGCACCACGAGAGATAAACAAATTAATTGTTCAACCAACATCGAAGCGTGAAATCAATCTTACATAAACGAACTTATCCAATTATACAACGTGTCAAATTGAAGATAACTTAATGATTCAATTTAGCATGGTCTTAGACCACACACAGATGGCGCACGTCCGCCCGCGCAATGATCTATAAGCGTGGTTTCGGTGTATACGTTTAAATTGCGTGGGCCCAGTATACTACCTTGTAGCACACCCGACCGGTAGCGGCGTCTTTTGTGACTCACCGTCTTAAAATCCGTATAAAGCCACAATCAAATCAAATCACCTCTTTGATGAAGTCTCTGGTGTATTCTTGCAAATATAAGCCGTGATCGCAAGGATTCAAAATCAAATTTTAGGATCTGCTAACATTGTGATTACGAAAGTCATGTGTATGTTGCTCCGTTCAATTTTAATGAGCAAGGATTTATGAATTAACATGCCATTATCTTTTGATATTTGTAGAAATTTTAGACAAATACCTACGAGATTAATATTGAATTTTCATTTAAAAAAATCACTTAAGAGATTTACATCATTGAATGGCTACCCATTCCAGAAATAGCTGTTAATGCTGTACTCGCCTTAAAATCTGTTTTAACTAGAACTTGCCTTAAGAAAAAGTATATTAATAAGTATTTGTAAAGTGTTGTTTGTCATCTATACTAATATATAAAGCTGAAGAGTTTGTTTGTTTCATTGTTTAAACGCACTAATCTCAGGATTTACTGGACCGATTTCAAAAATTCTTTGTAAGATAGTCCATTAATTGAGGAAGGCTATATACGATATAGCACCGCGCTAAAATGAATAGGAGAGGCGCAGCAATCAAAAATATTGCGAAAGCGGCAAAATTTAAAGCTCTTCTTGTATGCGCTAAGTAAACGGTGAAATTTATGTAAAAATCTCTTATAATTAACACACAATAACAACTTTTATGTTCCAAATGTTAATCCGGGAAAAAAAGGAGACACTGCTTTCCACGCCGGCTTATAACAGAATAAAAAAGAGTCTAAAATGATTTTATCCAAGCCTGCTATGAGTCTCAATTGTACCTACCAAATTTAATTACTGAAACGAATTTATCATGGAAGTATAACAAATAGATAGACAGATAAACCTTCGCATCTATATAATAAATATAGATGAATAAAAATACCTCAATTTCTATACATTAATATTATTGATTTTATACTCAACTTGTGAAAATCAAGACATCTAAAAGTGGGATAATTTATTTGAAGTATTCCAAAAGTGAACCTAATAAAAGCGTGTTGAAAAAAAGATGGTTCAATATTTTAGAAGCACTAAACTCAAAACATATAATGTTGCAAAGCACTAAAACATTTTAGAGCATAAACGTTAATACTAGAAGATCTCAAGCTATTTATGAATCGAAATAAGATATCGGCTTTATGGCGGACTGAATTCTATCTTTGCACTTGAATAAATCTAATTTATGTATCCTTTTAGCGCGGCCATCATTTAGCTCACCAACAAATGCAGTAAATTTAAGATTTTTTAAATTGTTTCAGGACCATTATTTCAGTTTACGACCACCCGGTAAGACGCGGCTAGGTCAACATCGGATAGTCTGAGAGACAGCGGCAACATTTCGATTTTATTTATTACATCAACATCTTGTGTCGAGTTCGTAGAAAAGTTGTCTTAACTTCGACATTACTTATTTCATTGTTCTGGATCTGGATTTTCTAATGCCCATATAATATAGCCTATGCCTATAAGTATGATTAAGTTGTTTGATAGGTAGGTTATTTGAAATAAGAGCATTGAAGCTGTGTAAATGCAAATGATATTATTTTGAAAGTTTTTGGGTAAAAATAGGGACTGTAGAATCTCACGGCCGGGCTGAAGGCCTCTTCTCTTGTTTTGGAGAGACGAGTTTAGGTTTTGAGTTTTCAATCACGCTATCCAATTGAAAATCTATAAACATATTCCAGACAATCTCCAGAAATATCCACATCGCCCAGTAGGAATCAAACGGTCGCACCGTTTGGCTATTACAACTATTGTATTTGAGTTACTTAGTACTAATACTTATACCACTTTGAGGGAGGATTTAAAAAATTTGGATAAGCTTTACTGAGTTTCAGATTGACGTCACTATGCGAAATATTACAGGTAGTGTTAAAATACGACATCTAGGAGTAATTATAATTTTATTATAAAATTGATACCATAGTCGTGAAATAAGGATTTTAGCTTTTTAGTATGATATATTTGTTTTGTTATTATAATATACCCACTCGCTCTTAGTCTATAAGAAGTTACGGTAAATACGATTTGTATTGAGTTCAATCTATAAAACATGAAATCGTACTATAAAATATCAAACACATAAAACCTAATGTTCTCTTGTTTGCGGTCAACACTTAAGAATTTAGTATGACACAAAGTAAATGATGTCACAGTATTAAATTTACAACGTGGATCTCACAGTTTTATTGCAAGCGTTTGATAACAGTGGTCATATAAAAACTATAAACAAATGCTGCTGTTGCGAAATACGTGAACACTTCGCTTCAAATTTCAAGATATTTTTCTTATTTCATTATCAAATTAAAATCAAAAATATTCTTTATTTAAGTAAACATTTATAGAATTAGGCGTTATTTCGCGGAGGTCCATTATACAAAAGTAATGAAAATATTATTTTGCTACAATCCGTTATAAAAGAAAATATATGTTACTATAAATGTAGAGTTTACTATCCTTTCTCATACCTGATACATACGGAACTTGTAAAAACTCACAATACACAATACATAAGCACAAATTCAAGACCACAATCTCAACAATCGTTTCGCCCCGTAACCGAAGCATCGTCAGGAGATAGATTCCACGACAAAATCGTGATCTCTTTGCGAATTGGTTTTGGAGAGAAGAGTGGAGCTAAGATTCACGCTTCTCCAATGCGGATTGGTAGGTTACACATATCCCAGCTATTGCTGGGGATATATCTAAAGATATGTTTCTTTACGATGTTTTTATTCACCGAAGGCGTGTGATAAACTGCAAATATTATTAAGACTGAAAAGTTTTCACAGAAAAACTTATTGGTGCCTCTCCGGAGTTTAAACAAGTGACCCTCTGGAAAGCGTCGCACGGTCTCACGGGTAGGTTATCAAAGCTTTAATATAAAAAGAGCAGCTATTAATAATAACTCAGAACCACGGTCAAGATTGAAGAAGTTAGAAGAAACAAAAGAATCACATTTAGAATTAGTTTCCATGATTAAAATTGCTCAGATTAACATTACTTAGAAAATCAAATAATATTTATATCTCAGAAAATGAAAATTTAATAGAAACATGCGCAAAAGTAAAAGCAAAATCTAAAATTAGGAAAATCCAAAACAGACTTAGCTACAACAACGTTGCTAGTGAACTATAAGATTGTGTAAGATATCACGTATCAGTAAACCGTCCAGTCAAAACAAGCCAACGTAATACGGTTTGAAACAACCGACAACGTGTCAAACAATCACACAATTAACTCAAAACGTGTTGAGGCGTTAGTAATTTTATAGACGCAACACACCGGAAATAGAAGTGCAGCGAAATGAAACAAACGCGCTAAACGCTGTAAGCAATACCGGTTCGGTGGTAATAGGCTAAGAGACGACTGCAAGATTATATTATTCTGATATATATTATAAGCCCTGACATATATTATTTATTTTTAAATCTACACATTAATCACGACAAACCACAACCTTTGCTTCTACCAGTCAATTGTACAATCCGACCTAGTTTACATGTATTACATTTCTTTTCGTAATGTGTCAAACTTTGAGTAAGTTTTGAACATTCTCTTTTTTTCGCTATTTGGTGACAATTGACAGAAAGGTAAAGCTAGGTTGTCCGACTGAGAGAAACATTTTAAATTAAAGAAACTTATAAAATTTTGCATATTTACTGCTACATGAATCCATTAATTATCGATGAATTTTTGAACGGAAGGGTTTCTGAGAGAGGCTTCAATCTGGGGGAAGAGAACTATATCGATAGCAATATCGGCAGTTCTGTAAACTTTAGTTTACAGAACTGCCGATATTAAGGTTACCAGCAGCAGTGGAGTAAAGAACAGTCAGATTTTAGCTGGTGTGTGGTCATGGGCGTAGCGAAATATGGGCAGATGTATTCCCCTAGAAAAGCGGTTGATTGCTTATAAGCTAACAATTCGCAACAAAGTTACCCTTTACTAGGCTTGTCTCTGTCTCTCTAAGGTTGGTCCTCAACTCTGAGGATCGTGGTCAGCATCATAGTTGTGTCTGGATTTGATGATGTGCCTCTATCTGTTCCGATCCATTTCCTGTCTTACGATTGTGTGAAATTTAGAGAACGACGAGTATCTTATTTAGTCAGTCCATCATATTGGGGAGCGACCGGGTGATAAGTCTTGTATAAGACCTATAAATTAACCCTCTCTACTAATAATTTAAGATACTCATATCTTTAAACAATATTGTCTAAGATTTTCTGGTTAGGATTGTTCTGGTTCATCGATTCCTGGCTACGCCTTTGTCTGTGGTACCCAAAACGGATATCCTGACTTGAAAAAACCATACTAGTTTAATGTATTTCATCTATAGGAATTGTCGACGCCGGCTCTTTTACTAACAGTTTATGTAGTATCCCATACGACTAATACGGGGGCCTTGACCTAACCATTGTCCGCGGTGTCCGTGAAACTAAATAATATAAATAAAGTAGGTAAGTAAGCCTAAAGTGGTGACACTATTCCACTCATCATCCTCCTGCCCTTATCCCAATCTAAGTGGGGTCGGCACAACATGTTATAAACATGTTGTCATATGATTTGGCTGCGTTTTTACGACCGGCCGCCTGCCTGACATCAACTTACCTTAGTCGTATTTTACGACACCTAGGTAAGAGAGGGTGGTCTATTCTACTAAACCGGATACCACACGGTGGGTCAACTTACCTTAGTCGCCTTTTACAACACCTCGGTAAGAAATGAGGTTGGTCTATTCTACTCAGCCGGATACCACACGGCGGGCCGACTTACCTTAGTCGCCTTTTACGACACCTCTCTTAGAAATAAGGGTGGTAATAGAAATTCAGCCGTATCCCACACGGCGTTAATAATAAATTAATCATCATCTACCTGCCCCCATCCCACTCCAAGTGGGGTCGGCACAACATGTTATAAACATGCTGTAACATGATTTGGCTGCGTTTTTACGACCGGCCGCCTGCCTGACGTCAACTTACCTCTGTCGTATTTCACGACACCTCAGTAAGAAAGAGGGTGGTCTATTCTACTAAACCGGATACCACACGGTGGGTCATCTTACCTTAGTCGCCTTTTACGACACCTCGGTAAGAAATGAGGTTGGTCTATTCTACTCAGCCGGATACCACAAGGCGGGTCGACTTACCTTAGTCGCCTTTTACGACACCTCGGTAAGAAAAGAGGGTGGTACTATTCTACTCAGCCGGATACCACACGGCACGGTTAGTAATAAATTAATATATGGGACAATTAAACACACATATATTGTCCCTTCTTATCCCATCCTAAGAGGGGTTGGTACGATATTTTTTTTTATAAACACGCTATCACAGCTGGTAAGTGTAAATAAATTTTATTTAGAAAAGTTTTCGGTTGGAATCGAACCCGCGATCCGCGATGTTAGCTTTTATCCTTTTTTGTGTATAGAGAATAATTGTGCCACATTTCATCTATTTTGGTTCAACGGATTCGCCGTGAAAGAGTAACAAACATACATCCATACTCATTAAACTTTCTCTTTTATAATATCAGTAGGATACGATAGGATTAGCTGGATATGTTTTAATTACCCACAATTTCTGTACATAATAGCATAAAATGCAGTCCAGCTTACTATTTTTGGTCTAAACACTCATTGAGTTCAGTGTTATTATCGTTAACCACAAATTCATAGTTAACGAAACCTTTTGTTAGTAAAGTAGGCATTTAAAGGTATTTAAACTGGTATTAAACCCTTGAGATGTACCAAAGATGGCAGAAACTAACGCGACGTCAGTGGGACAAACTCGTTTAAGGTTGTTATGAAGTTGTTTTGAAAGCTTCAATGCATAGAACTCCTAGATTTATACTAGAGGGAAGCGAGTCTAAAATGTACTATTTATACTAATATATAAAGATAAAGAGTTTGTTAGTTTGAACGCGCTAAATCTTAAGAACTACTGGACCAAATTTAATTATTCTTTGCGTGTAAGTCAGTCCATTTATTGAGGAAGGCTATATAACATTACGAGGAGCTGCAATAAAAAATATTGGGAAAACGACAAAAATTAAAACTTAAAAAAAATTGAAAAGAAAAATTAAAAATAATCGTACAAGTGGAGCTCGATCCGTTTCCCAAATGAACTACCATGACTTTACGTTTGACAGCGAAAAATTGTTTTTGTATTTAACGTAAATTTAAAAAAAAAATTTAGAGCCAGAAATCAGGGATAAAGCGACTTTTTTTTAAATAAAACTTATCGAGACCGATTTTTCTCCCCCAAAACCCCCTACATGCTGAATTTCCGTAAAAGTACATACAAGATTAACTCATTTAAATTAAAAATATTACATATTTTTGAATTAAATTCAGGCCGGTTCAAGTGCTTCAACATTTCCATTCACAGATTCCATAATATTTGTAAAACATTCCCATTGTGGGCCTGTTAAATGAGGTGTTTTATATTTAACTATCGATTTTATGTATTCTGTTTTATTAGTTTCCATTTAACGACCTTGTCTATTTATGACTGTTTAATAACTTCATAGCGCTTTAAATTTTATTAGTATTACGTTTTTTTATAATAAACTTTAAGATAATCAAATAAAAAGCTTTATTATATAAAATGTACATGTTAATGGGCTTTAGATGGATGGAATTTAAATAATTGCATTTAATGTTACTTTTACTGTGTTACGATAGCTTTGTTTTGAGTTAGTCAATATGGCTTACCTAAACTATAGTAAAATATAAAACTTGATATATTTTAGTGCGTTTTATTTGCATAATACTTACTGTATATATTTTTTAATGCCGTGTAGTATACGGCTGAGTAGAATAGACCACCCTAATTTCTTAGCGAGGTGTTGTAAAATACGACTTTAGTAATTTGACGTCAGACAGGCGGCTGGTCATTTTTAACTAACTTGTCAACAAATACAGCAAATAATTTATAGAAACAGGCGTTGCTTTGCGGAATTCCGTAATACTAAAGTTATGGTAAAGGTATAATCAAATCAATCCAAATCAAAATAATCTTTATTCAAATAAGCACTTTCAAGCACTTTTGAATCATCAACAATCAATATGGAGCTACAACAGGTCCGGAATGTTGCTCTTACCGAGAAGAACCAGAAAGAAACTCGGCGGTCAATCTTTTAAACATTTTCAATTTTACATTATTAAACCGTAGACCTGTATGAAGCTGAAAGGATTTTCAAATCCAGGCATTTTTATCATCCAAATAATCTTCTAAATATAAAAAGACCACCTTATTAACAAGCAAGTAAATGACGATGGTCTATTCTACTCAACCGGATACATGGCTATTCAAATACAAATGACTCTTTATAATAAAATGAATAATATTAAAATAAACTTGCGTTAAACAGGTTCTGATAACCAAATTAATTAGATATACAAATTACCAGATACGAATAAATAAATACAATGTACTATCTGAATTATATCAGTAATTAATACGGCCATGTTATTCAAAAGCTTATCCAATTAAAATAAAATTAGCCATAAAAAATAGTTTTAATTGCACCAAAATATGTATCGGTTCGTTGACATTTCTCTAGGGCAGTACCTATTTATACTTATATAATAAATCGAAAGTCTATTTGTCTGTCTGTTGTACTTATAAAGCTGGTACGGTATTGATAAAATTTGACACAATTAAAGCTTATATAACGGGGTAGCATATAATTTTAAATAAACTTCTTCCTCCTGCCTTTAACCCACTCTAAGTAGGATCGGCACAACATGTCATAAACATGTTACATGATTTGGCTTCGTATTTTACAACCGGCCGCCTGCCTGACGTCAACTTACCTGTCGTATTTTACGACACCTCGTTAAGAAAGAGGGTGGTCTACTTAGCCGGATACCATACGGTTGGTCAAGTTACTTTAGTTACCTTTTGCGACGCCTTGGTAAGGAATGAGGGTGGTCTATTCTACTCAGCCGGATACTACACGGGGTCGACTTACCTTAAACACCTCTTACAATACCTCGGTAAGAAATGAGCATGGTATTTTCTACTAAACCGGATTCCACAAATAAATAAATATATTTAGGACAATTACACAATTATACAATAAAAAAAATCCTGTTTTCTTTTGAAAAAAGGTAATAAACATTGCGTTATTGAGAGTACTTTAACGCTTAATTTGGCGCGAATGGAACCACGTACCACTAGTATAATAAATCCGACAGTCTTCACGTCTATCTGTTACGCTTTGGCGGCAAAGCTGTCGAAGCAATAATTTATAAAATATGGTAAAATTTAAGTTTGTATGCTTTGGTAATGTGTAAGGTATTTAAATTTTTATTTTTCTTTCGGGAAAATTTTAGCATTGCCATTGCAGCAGTTTAAAAAAAAAATAATAATAATAAATTAAAATGGCAAATGATTTACTACTATACCATTAAGGATTACATAAATGATAAGAATATTTGGATATAGCCACTCTTCGATCTTGCACAAGATAGTAATGACAAACGCTACTAGTTATAAGAATAATATTTCGGAAAGAGCAACCGCCGAGTTTCTTGCTGGCTCTTCTTCGTAGGAACAGCTTTCCGAACTAGCAGTAGACTTGACGATTCAAAAGCACTTGTTTACAGGTTTACTTGAATAAAAGTTTACTTGAAGAGCATTGTTAATTCTACCGCAAAGAAAGCCGCGGGTATATCTAGTTAGTTCTAAACGCATGGTCAGCCGGGTCGAGTTTATCGTACTCGTAAAATAGTCGTAAAACCCGACACTATGAGATATGTGGATACAAGGCAATTTTATTTGAAATTGATAGACAGCTGGCTTGCGGGAGTTAATCTTGTGGTATGACGCGTAGTATGCGTGAACTACCTGGTTTTGCTAAGAGAGAGTCTACGCGTTCAGAAATTGGTAACCGGAATAGATCATCTTTTCCAATTCAATTGCAGTTTTTTACTGCGCCGGCTAAGCCATATCGGATGGCTTAGCCGGTAGTGTATTGTCATAACTCTCAGCCAAAGTTAGGTGCATTTAATTTTTCGTATCGCCATATTTTCGAATTGACTGTATGCTGTTAGCCCTAGCGGCTTTTACAGCGTCACCGTGCAGGAGCGCAGAAGCCTCGTCTAGGTTGCAAAACGCCAAGAGTAGAGCGCAGAAGCTCTACTAGCTATGGGGAACGTCATAAGGGTGGCTCTTGTGAGGCAGGACCATGGCTTAGGGCGACGTGTAGTGGAGGGCTGATGGTATGAGTTTGATTAGTTCGTATCGCCAAAATGTAACTGATGTGACGTCAACGTGACACTACATTGTCACTCTCTACCGCCAAAAGAGTTGATTAACTTTAAAGTATCGTGAATAGTATTCATCGTTATGTACTCACGTCTTATTCTATCGGTTTTTTTATACAGGATAAAACCCCTTATAGGCACCGCCGCCTGACGGGGACAGGCGACGGTTATGTCGGACTTGCACCGACTAAAACAACCTGTGTGCTCCACCACGCTGCTGGTGGCAAGGATAAGTTATCGTTGCACACATTGCCCCCATCCCCGGCGACAGCCGCTCTGATCCCAAAGTCACCTCCACCGGGTAGGGAAAAAAGAAATCACCCAGAAATCGCCCGACTAGTTTCGAACCCATCCGAGGCCCTTGTTCATGAGCTCTTTACACGACGTTATCGCGGAACTGCGTACAGCAGTTTGCTGGGCGCGACTCGTGTGTGGCATCTTGCAAATTAAATTTGACCCACATGCCAACGTCCGGTTGCGCTGAAATTTTACATACTGATCCAGTTTCAATGGAAATGCATGTTTATGATCAGCATGTCCTGATACTGCTGTCAATATTGGCTCCAGACGAGAAAACTTCTTAACGGTAACAGATAAAATGTTGTTAAAAGCTTTAACTTGGTTCGTTTTATCTAAAGAGATGAAGCAACATTTTCAATGAAAGCTCCCAGGCATGTAATTTTTTCGATTTCTTCAACAATTATAGTCATATTTCAATAAATTAACAGAAAACCTTAATAGTTTGTATCCTAGTTTCGTCGTTAATCAAACCGTATATTTATGTATAACTTTAACATGAACAGAAAAAAAATGACGCGGCGGGGGACTTCCATTTACAACATGTGATGAAATATCAAAATAAATGTTGTTATGATTTAAATTGAAAGAGATTCAGAAAAAGATATATACAATGCAATATGTAAAAATGATAAAGTTGTAAATATTTAACAATAATAAACGAGTGCTTTAAAACTGTCCAAGATAAATTAAATATACACATTTTCAAAAATATTGCACAGGGTAGGAGAGAAACAAAACGGATTGGGCGCCCGCTTTGAGGGTTCGTTCACACGCCTTTGGGCTACGGGAGTTAACTATTGGGCCTCAATTTATGATTACCGAGTACCTTCGAGATCACGACGTGTGAGACCGCCTTGAGAGATCCGAGACCACATACAAAAGAATTTATACTAAGTGAAAATGTACCTAATGTCCAAGAATTAAAGTCTAATTTAGTTTCAGAAGACGTTCGATTCAGTTTTAAGGATTGAGATAGAACAAAGGTTTCAAAACAGCACTGGGGGTGTTATTTAAGAAAATTATATAAGATTTATTTATTTAACATTTGAGATGTTATTTAATGTTGTATTTAATTGATGTAAATGAAATGTTATTTAAGAAAATTATATAACAAATTATTTAAGAAATATACAAGAAAATTCTAAGAATTGTTATGATTGCAAACTGTATCGAAAAGTTCTCTTCTTCTCAGCAGATGAACTCAAATTTTTAGGGTTAAGTATCTTAATGATTTTCTTTGTTTTTTGTTAATAGTTAAAACACCCATCCATAAGTAGCCCATCATCTTTCAGTAGTTTAATGTGATCTTTTGGTCGCTATTTCTACAAACAGTATTTTTTAAGAAATAAATAAAGATAAATGCTAAAAATATACATAACTTTTCTCGGAAATTTCAAATATGTGATATTTTGAATATGCCATTCGATATATGAAAATTTGTTTTAACAGTGGGCCCATTAGCTTCGATGGCAGTGAACCAGCCTTCGATTCCCACTGAGGAATTTTTTATAAGCGATTAGTTGGTTCTTCGAGCCCGGTTTTATATACGTATTTAAAGTTATATATTTACCAGTTGTCAGTCACCTGTAACACAAATATTAAGTTGTTTGCTTTGGAGACGAACACCCGAGTGTGTAAATGTCCAGTTTATTTATTTTATTTGTACTGTTTCTTACTCAAAAATTTTATGATGAATAAATTATGATAATAAATAAATTGCATAAAGCAAATTTGCATCTTCATCTATAATACCAAATAGATAATAAATAGAAACTTATGTGTGTTACCGGCTATAAATATCTCTGTCTAAATACTTTAGGGATTTTGGACTATTTACTTTGGAAACCGGTGACAGGGCAGTCCAAGACGTTCAATTTGCATAAGTAAATGTAGTTTGTAGTCATTTGTAAGATAAAGTCGAAGATCCTACGTGAGGATTATTTCCCAAAATTCTGATATCTCAATTGGTATCAATTATTAAGTGGAATTTATGTGCTAAGACCGAGTTGTTTGTTGAACATTCAAAACGTTCGCTTGTTCTTGTTTGGATATAAGTGTTTAAACACATCCCTCAGGCGTTTAATAAAGTCGATATTTTGTGTTGTGATATTTCAGATAATTTGATTCAATTTTTAGCTCACAGTGTTTATTGTGTAGTAAACAAATTAAGTGCGATTGTAGGTGTTATTGTTGCGTGAACTATAAACGATTATTTTTCAACCTTCAGAGAATTAATTATAATGTATTAGTTTCGGGTACATACCACGGTAATTTGTTTTGATTCGCCGATATTTCGACCCAGTTGCATGGATCGTGGTCACGACGGAACTGCAGGTGGGCGGTACTTCAAGCTGAGATGTTAGGGGCAGTATCTAACTACCTTCCGAAATGTTTTGGTATGTACCCGAAACTAATACATTATAATTATGTCTTCAAACCACGAATATTCAAGTATAAAATCTTCAGAGAATTACCGATAATTAGAGAATTTTCTGAAGGTTTCGAATATCATTTCCTTACGATATCATACTTCACTCAAAACCCTTTTATGAAAAAAAAATCAATAGATTCATTTAAGATGCAAATCAGTTTTTGAAAACATGAAGTTTCATTGGTGCCTGGAGTTGAACCTCCTCATTTCGAGTCACACGTTCTCTACTACGATGCTTTCTGCTACTACAAATTTACGTTATAATAAAAAAAAGTAAAGTAAAGTAGCGGCCTGTTTTTCTTCCAGTGCTGGGAATAGGTCTCTTCTCTCCGTTTTTCTGAGAGAAGGATTGGAGCTAAGAATTACCACGCTGCTCTAATGCGGATTGGTAGGTTACACATATCTCCAGAATTCTCTAGAGATATGCAAGTTTCCTCACGATGTTTTCCTTACTGAAAAGCGTGTGATAAATTGCAATTATCAATCAGACACACAAGTTTTAACAGAAAAAGTCATTGGTGTCTGCCCGGGTTTGAAAAGAGGAGGTCATAACCTCCTCTTTTTTTTGTTGCTCCTCTTCTATTCATCTTTGCGTTATGTTTTAAAGCCTTTAGCCAACTCGATAAATGGACTATCTTACACTCAAAGAATTAAGAAATTGAAAAAGAATTTAATTCGCTCCTGTGGTCCCTGAGATTAGCAAACAAACCCTTCAGCTTTATATATTAGTATAAATTACAAAATATTGTTCGAAAAAAAGAAAGAATATATATACGCCACTATCTTGTAAGCTACTGTAATTGTAACTTGTCTATTCAGACGACGTTACTCTTAATTTTGTATTGTACTCGAGTTTCTCAACAAACGTGAAAATAATAAACAATATTCAAATGAAATATTCGTTATGTTAACGCGATATTTATGCGAACTTAATGAGACTGGTTGTGATTAAGGCACGACAACCGCGCCTTTTACGACAACAGATAAAATCTTATCTTTTAACTTACACTCGTTAGTATCCTATTAATATTATAAATGCGAAGTTTGTGAGTATGTATGTTTGTAACTCTTTCACGAGGAATCCGCTGAACCAATATCGATGTAATTTGGCACAATTATTCCCTATACTCCGGAATAACATTTAGGCTATAGAAATCCTGTTATTTCTACAGGAATAGGATTACACTAAAAAGCGTCTCTGTTATCAAACCATCACGCTACAATAGTGAAAAAGCCGCGGGTAGAAGCTAGTATACAGTAATCTAAGCATGTAATAGTATTTGTCTCTTGTCTCGCGATTTAACCAAGCAGAAGACCCATTATAGACATCCTAAAAATTTGGACTCAATAAATAAAAGAAATGTTATATTCAAAGTATCTAGCTTATTCTAGCACATAGTCTCTTCTCTGTCCTTTAAACAATGGAAGGTGTCCGGTTGAGAAGAAAAGACCACCTTCTTTCTTACCTAGGTGTCGTAAAATATGACTAAGGTAAGTTGACGTAAGGTATTCGGGCAATCCAAGCCAAATCATTTTTATTTATTTCTTAATAAGGCTTACCAACTAGAAACCATATACATATCCGTTTGAAACTAATTTTAACATTCAATACATCATCTTTCCTTATATGTTTCTAAATTAAAGGTACGCCCAGCATTTATTTATCTTAACTTATCATGTGACAACATGTTTGTAACATGGTGTGCCGACCCCACTTAGAGTGGGATAAGGGAAGGAGGATGATAATATATTACAAGAATAAATTCTTACACAATACTATTTCAGAACGCTGACACATCCCTAATTCATGTAACCACAAATCACTAACAAAAGGCGGACAGATGTCTCATTTTTAAAATAAGCCCGAAAAAGTAATTAAAAGTCTACAAACAAAGGAATTTAAATGAATACCCACAATAACAACAAGTGTATGCGTCGATTCCCCCTCCATGACATTTACAACTGTCAGCCCATCGCTACAGAAATACATTGACATCGTAGAATGGAGATCCTTTGACACAATTCTTTAAACCAGTGATTCTCAACCTTTTTTTTGTTGCGGCACATATTTAACTATTACAAAATTTGGCGGCATACAAAGAAAAAGATAAAAATTATTTACTTACTAAAACACACTGCATAAATGGTTTATGACAATAATTTTAAATATACGAAATAAACTAATATATACTACAATAATAACGAAACGTTTATTAAGAGATTAATTACAAGCTAATAATAAATATAATTTAATAATATTAGCATTATTATATATTTGCAAAATTTGTCGGCACACTTTTGAAATTTGGCGGCACACAAATTTGCCGCGGCACAGTGGTTGAGAATCACTGCTTTAAACAAATACAAACTTATATTTACACCTGTCTAAATAAAAGATACGTGATTTTCAACTTTACCTTTTATATAATAGGTGTCTGTATCTATTTTATAAGTTTAAAGTTCTTGATTCGCTGTAGAGTAGAATTTGAGTAACGCGTATCCAGACAGTGCAGTAAACTTAACGAATCCCCCAGGAATGCTTTCGGAGCTTGATAGAGTGACAATGTATTGATGAGACAGTAAGAGGAGCTTCTATTTTATTTATTACAAGCGAGCCGCTCTGCTTCGCACGGTATTTTGATGATGTGGAGTATTTTGGTTCGAATTTCTAATTTCATATACACATAAACATTGTTTTTTATTAATTCGAAATTCTTAGCTATGGACAGTTCGTGTTAACTGTGCATAACTCATTTTACGACAAAAAACTAAGCAATTTATAACTCTTTTAAATGCAATAGGTTTTGATGGACTAAATATTGTACTTGCACTATTTATATTTATGTAGCATTTTCATTGTCAACTAAGGTACAATATGCTTAGTGCGTTTTTTAGCTACTTGATCGCGTTAGTGTAACGTGAATTTGTGCGTTGCTAGAACAGCGGTGACTAGATGTCGCTACTGCAACGTCATAAAAATTGTAAACAAAGCAGCACACAGTTTTAATAGTGTCTACTTACAATATCTTGTCTTGTCCACCATGTGTATCACACACATCTAAATATGATTATGGTATTTAACCAAAAATAGACACACTACTCTGTTTGAATCTGTTTACTTGGCCTCCAAGTTTACTATTTTTATATCACCACTGAAAACAAATATAACTAAGGATTTTATTATTTATTTGTTATCACTTATTCATTTATAATTTATAATCCCTCTGGTAGCGGGGTGACGGTGGACGTGTCCAATAGCGGAAACCGTCGCCCCTGACTTGTAGCGAGTTTGGCCACGAGTTTAGCGTTTCTCGCCAGTAGAGAAGATCCACAACAGAGATCCATTCAAAATAGGAAAAAAAAACAGAAATCCCTCTGGTAAGGACCTTATATCTTCTTCAGAAGTAAATAAAGTAGCAGCCTGTTCCTCTCCCACTGCTGGGAATAGGCCTCTTCTCTCCATTTTTGGAGGGAAGGATTGGAGCTAAGACCTACCACGCTGCTCCAATGCGGGTTGGTAGGTTACACATATCTCCAGAATTCTCTAGAGATATGCAGGTTTCCTCACGATGTTTTCCTTCACCGAAAAGCGTGTGATAAATTGCATTTATCAATTTAGACACATAAGTTTTAACAGAAAAACTCATTGGTGTCTGCCCGGATTTGAACCCATGATCGTCTCTAGAGATTCACACGGTCGCACCGCTAGGCCATCACAGCTTTTCAGAAGTAAATAATTATAGCTTAAATCCAACAAGCAGTACCAATGTAGATTGATGAAATACACATCATCATCCTCTTGCTCTTATCCCACTCTAAGTGCGGTCGGCACATCATGTTACAAACATGTTGTCATATGATTTGACTACGTATTTTACGACCGGCCGCCTGCCTGACGTCAACTTATCTAAGTCGCCTTTTACGAAACCTCGGTAAGAAATGAGGATAGTCTATATGACTCAGCCGGATACCACACAGCGGGTCGACTTACCTTAGAAAAAATAATAGTATCTTGGCAAAATATACATATCCCATTAATATTATGTAATTAATCGAACATTTAATTTATAGTGCCAAAAATACTTTTTAAGAAAAAAAGGTTTTTGGAGAATGGTCACCCTACAAATAAAATGTAAACGTCACATAATTCGTCGTCGACAGACCGCGAAACGACGCTCCTCTACCACTTAACCCAAAAACAATCTTAATACTTATGGAAATGTTTACACACATCGCATACACCATAGCTTATACTTGTGATGTAATAGTTATCTACAGAGAGACTTAAAGCTTTAAAGTAGCCTTAAAAAGAGCAAAGCTTTGCGATTTTCTTGATGAATCTATAGTTTATAGTCCATGGCTTTTACGAGTCCTGCAAGTATCAGGTATATACATGCAGGATAGTACATTCTGCTTACATTACTTTTGAATATCCTTTCAGCTTCATACAAGAATATGGTTTAGTAATATAAAATTGAAAATATCCAAAAGATTGACCGCCGAGTTTCTTGCTGGTTGTTCCCGGTAAGAGCAACATTCTGAACCAGACTCGCCAGGCTCGCAGACTGCTCAGCTTGGGCGGTTCAGCGGGCGGAAATTGTGGCATACGTGGGCACGATCTCCCCTTGCCCACCGTGGTGCGTGCCATGGTGGACAGGGAGGAATCAAGGGCAGTGATGGCCTCCTTCTGCGAGGACGTTATGTGGCGGAAGGAGGCGGCGGAGTGATCTAGAAAGTTGAGTCCTTGGATCCGATCCGCCGCAGGCAAGCGGGGCGCAGGCGATTCGCCGAAGTCGCATACCGCCCTAGCGGGGACCTCCGAGCAGTCCGAACGGGGTTTATCGGACGCTCGCTGGAGTTTGGTCCCCAAGGTGGTCGATGCATCTGGTGCTCCCGATGCATCGTCTAGCGGAGGGAGGGGCCACTTTTAGACAGGCCCCGACCCAGAGATGGCGCACTCTGGGGTACAGAGTTGCTAGTGGGGATGACGGCAATGTGTCCAACCCTGTCCCCGCCACCAGCAGCGTGGTAGAGCGCTGTCAGGTTTTTAGTCGGTGCGAGTCCGACATACCCGCCGCTCGTCCCTGTCGGGTGGTGACGACCCATATGGGTTTTCCTGACATTAAAAAAAAATTCTGAACCAGTTGTCGCTTCATTAATCATATTTATCCTTGACGTATCAAAAGTGTTTGAAAGAGTTTATTTGAATTAAGAATATTGTGATGTGATTTAATATAATATTTTTTCTATCGCGGATTACAGCAATAGAATTCATTATGTTTTATATAAACTCCGCACAGTAACACCTAATTCTATAAATTAACGAAATAAATATTCAAAAGAATGCGTTTGAAATGAAAAAAGGAGGTCGATAAAAAAACCTGAATTCCCTATAATTTATTGACAATTTGTTAAACAAAACGGCCTCATTAGATAAGTCTGACGATTTACAACTTATAACAAATATATGCCACGCTAAAATCACCCATAATATAATGTCATAAGGCATACAGTCACACGCGGTACAGATCAAAGAAACCCATTTGTTATGACTAGTTAAGATTAATGGTGTCTGTGTGTTGAATAGAAATATTGTGTCTCATTTGTGGTTTAATTTCTTTTAACAATGTGTCAAAACTCTAAAGACATATAACTAGTACTCGCTCCATAATTCATGTTGTTTGGAGATAAAATACTTTCAATTTTGTACTGTTTATCCCTTTCACGCCGTGTGGTATCCGGCTGAATAGAATAGTACCACCCTCATTTCTTACCGAGGTATCGTAAAAGGGGACTAAGGTAAGTCGACCCACCGTGTGGTATCCGGCTAGTAGATTAGAATAGACCAACCTCATTTCTTACCGAGGTGTCGTAAAAGGCGATTAAGGTAAGTCAACCCACTGTGTGGTATCCGGCTAGTAGAGTAGAATAGACCAACCTCATTTCTTACCGAGGTATCGTAAAAGGCGACTAAGGTAAGGACTCACCGTGTGGTATCTGGTTTAGTAGAATAGACCACCCTCTTCTAACAGAGGTATCGTAAAATACGACAGAGGTAAGTTGATGTCAGGCGGGCGGCCGGTCGTAAAAACGCAGCCAAATCATGTGATAGCATGTTTATAACATGCTGTGCAGATCCCAATTTGAGTGGGATAAGGGCAGGAAGATGATGATGATGACTGTTTATCCCATTCCTGGTGGAAAAGCTTTTATATCCGACTAGAAATTGCTAGCGGCCCCGCCCGTATGCAAAGATTAAAACCGTAATATAGTATTTTGATAACCATAAAAATGGTCAAAGTGTTAACAACACAACAAATGACAAAATATCCTTTTTTAATTAATAAATATACAAATATAATTAATATATTCTACAACTCACATAATATCCTCCCGTTCATCTCAGCTAGCCGGGACCTGAAAACAAAAGTTTAATTTATCATCTCTATGTATTTTAACCGAAAATACGCTGTTAGCTTTGTAATACGTCGAATCGAGGATAGTTAAAATGAATCCGTACATAATTGGATTAAAGCTTAAGTTAAAATAAACTATGTAAAATCCATTACTATTGATTTATATACACTGCTATTACCTCTAATGTCATTGGCATTTATATATACATGTTACATGTAGATGACAAAAACGGACATATAATATAATATTATAAAATTAAATTTGACAATCATCAAATATATATTAAGTTACGCAATATTTATTTGAACTATAGTTAAATATCGCGACTAAATCTCCCATCCAGCGAGTTTTTATACAACTGCGCGACCTTTTAACACAATTTACATAAAAACACAATTTTCTGGTATAAAACCTTCAGGAAAAATTGCACTACCTTTTAGTAAAAACCTTATAATAATCCGTTCAATAGCTTTTCAGAAAATCAATCACGTACAGAGAGACAGCCTTTGGGGACTTCGTTTTGTAATATGTATAGATGCTAACATCTATACATATTACAAAACGAAGTCCTGAAAAGGAGAGATCCGCAGTAAATTTGTACTCTCTCGTTTAAAAAAATTGCATTTTTTGACACATTTTTAATTTTTTCTCTACTTTATATATACGAGGTGTGTTCAAAAAGTATCGCGAATTTTGTGTATTTTCAAAAATTATTTATTTATTCGTAAATATCTATTTAGTCCCCTTCAAAGTAATCCCTCTGGGATATTATACACTTGTGACAACGTTTTTACAAATCTTCGAAGCACTTCAAAAAATCATTTTTTTGTATCTTGTTCAGCTCCTCCTTTGATGCCATCTTTATCTCGTCAATCGTGGCGTAGTGTCGTCCTTTCATGGGCCTCTTCAGTTTCGCGAACAAGAAACTGTCACAGGGGGCCAGATCTGGGGAATGCGGTGGCTGCGGTATCATTGGTCTGTTGTTTTTGGCCAAGAAGTCGCGTACAAGCAGCGATGTGTGAACAGGGGCGTTATCGAGGTGCAAGAGCCAATTTTTGTTTTTCCACAAATTATCGATTAAAATCGAATGGCACAAGCCAATCAATATGTTTAGGTCCTCGGCAATTTCTCTATCGATGATTCGAAGATTGGCCAATACCATTTTCTTCAATTCATAAATTTTTTCGTCTGTTGTTGAAGTGTTCGGGCGTCCGGCACGCTCTTCGTCATTCACATCTTCTCGGCCTTTTAAAAACATTTTGTACCACCGATAAACGTTACTTTTGTCCAAAGTAGCTTCTCCATATGCCACAGTCTACATTCGGAATGCATCCGCGCACTTAATTTCGTTTTTACCCAAAAATCGATACTTCCGCTCCTTGTTCCATTTTTTGAATAGGTAAAAATCGAAGACGAACCAAAACACGTGCAAGCAAAGCAGCTGTCAACAATTAACCGAACATTCAAAATGGCCCAACTTGTCAGCATAAGTGAGAGACATATGTACCAACATAACGCCACAAAAAAATCTAAATTGGAATATATGTAACTCGCGAAAATTCAAAATTCGCGATACTTTTTGAACACACCTCGTACTTTTACAGAAAATCATGCATGGTTATGGTCATGGCAAATAAAAAAGATATGACAATTTTAAGTTGAAAGCACTACGATACTGGTACTTGTATTTTTTCGCTATTCCTATTAGAAGTTGTCGTCTAAACAAGTTATAATAACGTTCGTAAAATAAACGGCATGCTACTATCTCACCGCTGGGACACTTCGTATTCTTAATATGAAAAAATTAAAATTAAAAAAGCTAATATATCTTTAAATTCAGCACGGCAAAGCGGGCTGAACATACTAGTTTTGAATATTATTATTAGTAAATCTTCGAAGATATGCAGTATATGTCTCGACGTTTTCGCATAATCTATTTATTATAAATATCAGTTAATTACGAAAAAGTTAGTAGAATAGACCACCCTCATTCTTACCGAGGTGTCGTAAAGTACGACAGAGGTAAGTTGACGTCAGGCAGGCGGCCGGTCGTAAAAATACAGCCAAATCATATGACAGCATGTTTTTAACATGTTGTGCCGACCCCACTTAGAGTGGGATAAGGGCAGGAAGATGATGATGAGTTAATTACGAAAAAGTCTTAAGATGTTAAATCGTATTACCATCGTATTAAGTTTTCCCTTAAATTTTTTACCTACATGAGACATTTAATAAAACTTCAGTTTACGAGATAAACATGAAACATACGAATTAATTTCCAATAAATACTATTTTAAACTGGACCATCGATAAATCTATCGGAAATCGTATATAAAAATTGACTAACATATTACGTGCTAAACATTCGCCACGCGTTCGCCATAAACATCACATAAATTGGCGACAGCAGTCTAGACGGGTGACGGTATGTGCCCAGGTACATACTTGTTGGACCACCGTGGTTCAATTGCATTTGAAAGACAGTTTGCATAACCTGATGATTGGCAATAATCTTCCTCCTGCCCTTATCCCACTCTAAATTGAGTCAGTACAACGTGTTAAAAACATGCTGTCACATGATTTGACTGGCCACCATCCTGACATCAACTTACCTTAGTCGTATTTACGATACCTCGTTAAGAAGTGAGAATGGTACTATTCTATTCAGTTGGGTACCACACGGCGTCATAATTGGCAATACTATAATTAGATAAAGTATATTTGTGTATATTTACTGGTTATTTCTCTTTCTCTCTCCAATCAATAGACATCCACTGTTAGACATAGGTCTCTTTAAAAGTCTTCCACTTCATACGATCTTATAAAGCCTGAATCCTGCGGCTTCCTTCTGCGTTCTGTCTAGCACCTTGATACGCCGGCTATCTTCTTCTTCTTTCTCAACCGGTGGACTTCCACTGCTGAACATAGGTCTCCTTAAAGGATGTCCTTAAGGGTTCTTAAGGGATCCTTACAGGATTTATGGGAAGGGAAAGGAAACGCCGGCTATACTACGCCTTTACTTCATCGGGTCAACCCGACTAGTACTTAGCTCCGAGGCCCTAAATCATGAGACCTTTTCCCAAAATAATCGCACCTGGAACCACCCGTAACCTAGTACAACTGAATCTTACTAAAGGCTTAAGTTTCCACTATGCATTTTTAAACCTAGTCCAATAATTTGGACATACGCCTTTATAAAAACTTTAGAAGGTTTAGTATCTTGCTTGACTAGTTCAAATTATTAACAAGGTATGAATTGCTCGGTGTCTATTGTTCAATTGTTATACTTTATAACAGCAATCAAATATTTATACCATTAATAATTCATATCTGTAATTGCTAGTACTATAACATGCCTAGATAATAACGATATTTTCGTCGTGGATTATTCTAGCTTATATTATTTGTAGAATTGGATTATTTTGGAGAGATCCATAATAAAATAGCAATAACAATATTATTGTACTATATCTGCGATTAAAGATAGTAAATGTAATGCCTGTCATGACTTACCGGTGCCAAAACGTGGACACTAAAAGTTAAGGCGATCCACAAGCTTAAAGTCGCTCAGCGGGCTATGGAAAGAGCTATGCTCGGGGTTTCTCTGAGGGATCATATTCGCAACGAAATAATCAGTCAGAGAAGTCTAGGGTCACCGACATAGATCTGCGCATAAGCAAGCTGAAGTGGCAATGAGCCAGCCATATCTGTCGCAGAACCGATGATCGTTGGGGTAGACGTGTTCTAGAGTGGAGACCCCGAATCGGGAAATGTAGTGTAGGACACCCTGAGACTCGATTAAGTGACGATATACGTAGGACAGCGGGCAGTGGATTGAAGCAGAAAGCCCAGGATCAGGCTAAGTGGCGAATAATTGGAGAGGCCTATGTCCAGCAGTGGACTAAAGTGGGCTGATAATGATGATGTAATGCCAAATGTAGAGTGTAGCGTTTTCATACCCTAACGACGATCATATGACTTTTTTTCTAGTATTTCGATATACAAAAGCTAATATGTAGACTGTTACACTTTCATTTAAAAATTGTTTGCAGTTGAGACTTATTAGGGTAAAATATAGTATTTAGGCAAGACAGCCTGCGGCTTGGTTGGGTCTCCAATAGGACCTAAAAGCCAAGGCGCTTGCTCAGGCCTACCGTCGTAGAGTTGAGGCCCGTTTATCTAAGACAGTAGGAAAGGATTTGCGGAGAACAGCTCAAGCCGAGCTTTTTGATCAACGGAAGCGACGACTAGAATCGCCCAGCGAGGACATTGGATGATGTCAAGTCATAAGATTATTTTCCAATACTAAGTTGCCAAGAGGCATGGAGTCCACACATTCCGCTTGATGTAATCTCGGGACAAAGTTATTTTAGAAGGTATCTGTCGAAGGTGGTTTGGTCCGAGGTAGCCGATGAGTGCTACGAGTGCGATGCCGAGTACTACATGGCGCTGCACACGCTTGCAGACCGGATTGTCCAGCTTGGGCGGATCAGAAGTCGGAGCTCGTCGCAAAAGTGGTACACAATTTGTCCTTTCTCTCCATGGTTCGTGCTATGGTGAACAGGGAGAAATCGTGGGCAGCGATGACCTCTTTCTGCGAGGATGTAATCTCACGGAAGTAGGTGACGGAACAGATCTGGCAAATCCATTTATTAAATCTATTAGTGAAGGGAGGAGCCAGAAGTTTGGTGGTTGCTATTGATAAAACATTTTGTCATTACCATTTTGTGAAAGGTCGGGTAGTTAAATCAACGCATTTTTATCACCCATCTAATCCTCAATAGTAGGCTTGCTATATCAGCTTCCTTTAATAATTATTTTAAACTGCTGTAACGACAAGGTTTAAATTAACTGTGGAATTTCATATACATATCTACATATATAAATAGTATTTCCATTTCCGCTTGATATTACAAATAGAATGTCTGTATGTCACGCAATGTCATACCGGACAGTGGCGCCACCACTGATTCTGCAAAGTTATTTTGCTGCCGAATTTTAAGAATTCGGGTTTCAACAACTTTATTCCGATAGCATAAGTTTCAAAATACCTTACACCTCGATTTGGTGAAGTGACAATTATTTTGTTTTGGCATACGCGTGTTGACTCAAGCTAAGCTGTCACAATATTGGCTCGTTTCAAAGGCGGTATTCATACAAATTGCACATTAGTTCGATTAAACGGTGCCTTTCCTTTTTACATTTGTCATTCAGCATTTAACAACGGGATGGGGCGAATTGTCTTTCGCAAATCGTACGGACGTGCCCCGACGGACAAGTGTCGATTTATTATCGATAAGTATCGATTCCGCGTGCTAGATCGATTGCGATCGTTGCCGATGTTAATCGGACGCGGCGTAAATCGATTTATTCGTAGTTTACGATCATTATCGACTATTCAATTATGTACAGGCGTCGTTTGTATTTGTCGTCACTTATTCGCCTAGGTATTTAAGTAATACATGTTTTACTTTACTTTAATAGGGTTTACATGTTGCGTGAGCAACTGTCGGGACTATCCTAAATGGCATAACTTTTTAAACATTGCAACACTGATAAGCCTTTATAACATGAGCGGAGTCATTGTTAATTCATAGTTGTTTTATTTTTCTTATATTTGCAGTTATTATTGACTTAAATATAATAACTATTTTTAATATTTCTAAAATAATTTATGAGATGGTGATAGTCAATGTGTGCAATGCTTGTGTATTGTAGTGCTAATGGTAGCGGATTCGAATTCTACATGTATCAGATATGAGAATGGATAGTGTAATCTATATTCAGCATGACATTTTTTTTATCGCGGATTATAATTAAATAATATATTCATTACTTTTGTTTTTTTTATCATATTTTTAAAAGCTTTTACATGTTGTTAAGATTGAACACAATTTTAACTCAGCGAAGCGCCAGACAAAACACACCACAGATAATAATTTGGAAAATATAAATTCATCTCATAACAGAATTGAACCTGGGACCGTCTTACTAAGCCAATTACTGTGTCATTGAGATCGTAAGGACATTTATAAAATAGCATCGCTAAAATAACGTGTCTTACCTTATTTGCATTATTCCTATTTCATCTAGACTAGAAATAAATACTACATTTTATAATCTATATTTTAACGGATTATCCGTCTACCACTACATTTCAAAGCAATGTCTAATATACTATTGCTAACTGACTATATATTTAATCTATGTCTTAATACCTTTATAATACAATATTCATATAAATGTCGTTCGATACAAACGTGTTACAATCTGTTCTATAAGAATAATTGGTAAATAGTGGTTTCAAGTGACTAAATAGTACAGAACTATACATTCTCTAATAGAATAAAATGTGACCTATGTTTTGGTGAAAACTTTTCCCTTGTGCTCGGAAGAAATAAAAAGTTATTAGTGATTGAAAATTTTATAAAATTAACTGGAATCATTTAACGGGCGGTAGATGCGAGCGCGTTGCATGCTTGCTGTTGTGACTCATTATCGCTGTACAGTGCTGCGTTCAAACGGGCGAGCATACTTGATGCCGAGACCCGTTTCAATGTTGTATTTAGTCGTAAAAATATGTCACAGGCGAGAATAAAATTTGGATGCTGCGAACGACAGACTGCGTCAATGAACTACCTAAACTGTGTATCCTGCAAAGTCAAATGTCATCTAAGCTGTGTTAATATAAATAAAGGATTAAAGGACGTATCAGAGGAGTTTAAGGCAAAATGGTTATGTCCAAGTTGTCATAGCAAGCAACCAAAAAGGGACAACGCTGCTACACCGATCCGGCCACCAATAAAGCCTTCGGAAACCGTGAGTAACGTGAATTCTAGGAGGGGTGCAAATATTACACAGAACTCCCCGCCTGACATATCGATGGAAAGTGTACGCCAAATAGTAAGGGAGGAATTACAAAATATATTAGATCATTTCAAAACCAGTATCATAAAACAATTCGAACTAAAAACTAACGAAATTTTGGAAAAGTTTAAACAAGTTTCAGACTCGATAACTGCAATTGAAAATCAACAGGCAACCTTAGAAAGTGAAATAAAGTCCCAATCTTCTCAAATAACCCAGCTCGAGTCTGATAACACAACACTACAAAATACAATTACGGATCTCAACTCTAGAATATCTCGGATGGAACAGCATTCTCGAGCCAGTAACTTAGAAATACAAAATATTCCCGAACATAAATCTGAAAATTTAATTACTATTGTAAAACAAATAGCGACCATCGCAAAGTATAATTTAAATGAATCAGACATACATCTGTGCACGAGAGTTGCTAAAATAAATAGTGATAACCTACGCCCAAGAGCCGTGGTAATTAAATTTAGTTCTCCGAGGGTAAGAGACAACTTTTTGGCAGCTACTAAAACATTTCACAAAAAGGCGAACACTGTTACTGAAAGATTAAATACATCCCACATTGGTATAGGTGGTGAAAAAAAACCGATTTATGTTATTGAGCATCTGTCGCCAAAACAAAAAGCCCTACACGCAGCTGCACGAATTAAGGCTAAAGAACTCAACTATAAATTCGTTTGGATAAAGGGAGGAAGAATATTCATGCGTAAGACTGAAAATTCAGTGTATAAATTAATTAACAATCCTGAAGAGTTATCTCAAATAAAATAATAGTCTATATCTTTATCATAACTCTACATCTAATTACTACTACTTAATTAAATTATTTAATGTCAGCTAACAATATTACAATTTACTACCAAAATGTAAGGGGATTAAATACAAATTTAACAGAGGTACGTCAACAAATACTCAATAGTAATTTCGATGTATACATATTTACAGAGACTTGGCTTAATAGCGGATGTTTCGATTCTGAAATTTTTGAAAAGGGTTACGCGGTATATAGACGAGATCGGGAGACTTCTTCAATTGCTAGTACTGTAAGGGCAGGGGGCGTTTTGATAGCAGTATCTGATCAACTAAGTTCCAAACGAATCTTTGAGTGGGAGAGTGATTGTGAAGATCTTTGGGTCTGCATTAACACACCTGATGTACGGCCAGGTAAAAGTGCTACAATAATTAGATTATGTGCCGTATACTTACCACCGCCAGTAAGAAAAGAAAATCTAAAAATTTACACTGACAAAACTAGTTTAAACCTGGAATCCTGCAATGATCATGAGCGTACTCTGATTGTTGGTGATTTCAATTTAAGTGATATAATTTGGCTGGATAATCAAAATGAAAATGTAAATTGCACAGTACCCTCAAAATATGAACATCGTGAACTTCTGTCCAGCTTTGTTGATTTTTTAATGTTTAATGACCTCAAACAATTTAACAAAGTGACAAATTGTAACAACAAAATACTGGACTTAGTACTCAGTAATGAGGGGACCTTGGAAATATTTGAATGTCTACACCCGGTGCGAAGTATAGATAAACTTCATCCACCTCTCGAAATCACTCTAGAAGCTAAAGAGACAAGAAAAACTATACGTCAAACTTGTCGATATAATTTTTATAAAGGTGATTACAATGCAATACATAATTATTTGAAGTCCATACTGTGGGTAAATGAATTTAGTTCATGTCATGATATAAATGAGATGGTGAAAAAATTTTACGAAATTCTACACGATGTCATTGTGAAATATGTTCCTATGACTTCGGTAAAAAATGGTTCATATCCTGTTTGGTTTTCTCGCCAGCTAATAGGTTTACTGAGACAAAAGAATAAATATCATAAAAGAATTAAGAAATATAATAATCCACTTGATAAAATTGAATTCGAATATTTAAGACATGATTCTAATAGATTGATAAGAGATTGCTATAATAGATACATTAATGAACTGGAAAACGAACTTACAAAAAATCCTCGAAAATTTTGGACACACATAAAAAATACTCGTAAAAATTATTCATCATACCCGGAAACAATGATTCTAAATGATAATAAATCTTCCGAACTCGATGTTATTACGGACATGTTTGCAGGGTATTTTTCATCGGTGTATGAAACGGACAATGATGTCACAAATGACTATAATTATAATTCCATATCGCGCGTTAAAACTTTGGGTACGCTAGGAAACATTCAATTTTCACCAAAGGAAATAGAAAAAAAACTTAAAGCCACTGATATCACTAAAGGTAAAGGCCCGGATAATATACATCCACTCTTACTAGTCAAAACTGCAAATGTATTGTGCTTTCCTTTAGCATATCTCTTTAACCAATCGCTGCATACAGGTGTATTTCCGGATACGTGGAAAGAGGCTAGGATAGTCCCTGTGTATAAAAGCGGAAAAAAAGAGCAAATCGCTAACTATCGGCCAATTTCTATCCTATCAACAATATCAAAATTATTTGAATCTCTTGTGCATACTGCTATCTACACGCATGTTAAAATATACATCACCACGAAACAACATGGTTTTATTTCTAAAAGGTCGACTAATACCAATTTATCACTATTCACATCAGAATTAAGAGAAGCTATGGATCAAAACTTGCAAGTAGATGCGTTATACATGGACTTTTCGAAGGCCTTTGACAAGGTAAATCATAAAGGGCTCATAAAAAAGTTACATGATTTCGGAATAATTGGCAGTCTGCTTGATTGGTGTAAATCTTATCTTACAAACCGTTTCTCACGAGTGGTGGTTAATGGCAGCCAATCACACCCTTTTGTAGCATCCTCTGGTATACCTCAGGGGTCGATACTAGGACCATTATTATTTAATGTTTTCATCAATGACATAACATGTGTAGTAAAACATTGCGAAGTTTATCTATTTGCCGACGATCTTAAATTGATGAGGACAGTTAAAAACAATATAGATACTAAATACCTTCAGGATGATATTAACAACATTCGTGATTGGTGTAGAAAAAATAAAATGTACTTAAATAATACTAAATGTCAGTATATTAGATTTACCAGGAAACGCAACCCATTGCTATCAAAATACTTTTTGGATGGAATAGAATTAAAAGAAGTCCCGTCAATTCGAGACCTAGGTATTCAGATGGACGGCAAACTTCGTTTTTCAGATCACGTTGATAAAATCGTAAAGGAAGCAAACCGATCTTTAGGGTTTCTCCTGAGGTATACAAAAGACTTTAAAAAACCAGCTACTATCATCCAATTGTACAACTGCTACGTGAGAAGTAAGCTAGAGTACTGTAGCACGGTGTGGAATCCTAATTTCAAAATTTACAGGGAGAGAATTGAAAGAGTACAAAAGAAATTAATTCGCAGGTTAATCTACCGCTTTCAAACCTCGAAAAGTATTAAAAGTTACAGAGACAAATTGGACCACTTTCACCTTCAACAACTGTCATCGCGGCGATCTCAGTTAGATCTATGCTTCCTCCATAAGTTACTGAATGGCTCTATAGATTGTCCTTGCCTGTTAGAGAAATTTAAATTTAATGTTCCCTTTAGAATTCCACGCCACCCAGTTAATATGCTTGTGCCTAAAGCTTGCAGGACTGAGTTAGGTCGTAACTCACCTGTTGTCCGCGTTTCTCGTCTATACAATGATTATACGAAGAAAATTCCAGACATCGATATACACTTCGATAATCTTGTCAATTTTAAATTAAAACTTTTAAAAGTTGACTTACCTCGCCCACAATAAATAAAAAATTTAAATACATAATAAATTGTAATAATTATAAATATAAAATTAAATAATAATAATAATTTATAAAATAGGAAAAAATATATATATATAAAACTAACACAAATTATTAATAATTTAAAATTTTTAATTACTTATGTAACACATAGCATGCTGTGGTTACCTGTAAATGTGAGAACAGTTAGATTTAAGCCACGAGAAATGTTTATTATAAATATTGTTACTGTTTCTTATGTTGGTGATCCAAATAAATAAATAAAAAAAATAAATAAATAAATAAAAAAATAATACGAACTATTTTAAAAACGCGCGTGTTTCTAAATGTGCAGTTGGCTACACTGCTGTTCCTTTTTCAAAATTGACGTTTGTCAACGGGGCGTCAAATAAAAATGGCGGTTTATTTGAGAATTGATGACTACACCCACGCGCTCCGTCAAGTTCCAGATAATAAGGAATTAAGGAAACGTTTTGTTTATTTGATTCTATTTCTCGTTTTTTAAAGTCAGATTGGGAACGCTAGTGAGTTTTCGAAATATATGAATGTCGGTCGGGTAGAACTCTTTGTTCTATTTTACGTTTAAAAACATGTCGTATGGAATGTTTTATTTATATAAGTACTAGCTTTTATCAGCAACTTCGTTCGCGTAGACTATTGTCGTGTGATAGGTCGATAATAGATGGGGCTGTTCAATGTCATCCTATTCCTGTAGAATTAACAGGATTTCTATATGATGATGATAGCCTTTTATTCCGAGAAAACAGGTACAGATAACTTTACTAGATGTAGCTTAGTAATATCTACAAAATATCCCGCTGCTCGGTGTGCCTTAAAGCAAAGGCCTCCTCCATCTCTTTCCATTGTTTACGGTCCCCCGCCACTCTTAGCCAAAGAGGACCCAGGGTCTTTTTTAGGTCATCCTCCCATCTTTTCGCTTTGCGACCTCTGCTCCTGATGCCATCTCTGGGGTACCAGACTGTCACCTTCTTGCTCCATTTATCTTCAGTACAACGAAGCATATGACCAGTCCATCTCCATTTTTGTTGGTCGATACGGTGGAGAATGTCAGTGAGTTTGGTTTTGTTTCTTATGTCTATGTTTCTTACTCTGTCTTTTATTTTTATTCCTAGCATACTCCTCTCCATGGCTCTCTGGCATTTTGCAAGTTTTTCTCTTTGGTGTTCAGTCAACGCCCAAGTTTCGCAACCATATGTAATGCAGGGGAGAATGCAGGAATCAAAGGTTTTCTTCTTTATCTTTATACCAAGTTCTTTGCTTTTCATGATTTCTTTCAAAGCCCAAAATTGCTTCCATCCAGAAGCAATCCTCTTATTTATTTCTTTGGCCATTTGATCAAAGGGTGATATAATCTGTCCTAAATATACATATTCCTTTACATATTCGAGTTTCTGACCGTTAATGGTTATGTCTACTTCTACTGAGTTCGTTAACAATTTTGACTTATTTGGATTGATTTCCAGGCCAGCTTCTCTACTTATGTCTACTAGTGTTTGTAGCATAATTTCAAGGATTTTCGGGTTCTCTTCCAGTATAACCAGGTCATCGGCGAATCTAAGATGATTTAATTTTGAGCCATCTATGTTTAATCCAAGGTTGTCCCATTCCAATTTCCTAAATATTTGTTCGAGCACCGCTGAAAACAGCTTGGGTGAGAGTGGGTTTCCTTGCCTGACTCCTCTTTTGATTGGAAAACCATCTCCTATAGATTCCAGCCTGATCCTAGCTTTACTTTCTCTGTAAATATTTTTAATGATGTTTATATAAGTACTATGGATCCCCTGGTCTTTTAGACTTTGCCATACAGTTTCATGCTTTATGCTGTCGAATGCTTTGGAATAGTCTATGAAGGCCAGGTATATAGGCTTATTGTATTCTTTGTATTTTTGTATTAGTTGTTTCACTGTATGTATATGGTCGATTGTACTAAAATTCCTTCTAAATCCTGCCTGTTCCACTGGTTGATTGTCATCAAGGTGATTTGCTATTCTATTCAATATGACTTTTGCAAAGATCTTATAAACATTTGAAATTAGAGATATTGGTCTGTAGTTTCCAATGTCTTCCTTAGGTCCCTTCTTGTACAAAAGTATGATGTGTGATTCTGCCCATTGGCTTGGGATTTTGCCTGAATATAAAATCTCATTGAAGACTTTTGTCAATACTGGACTAAGTTCGTCTATTGTCCCTCTGATAATATTAGTAGGTATTCTGTCAGGGCCAGGGGCTTTTTCCATTTTTTGACTTTTTATAGCCCTCTCTACTTCCATTACTCTTATTTCTGGTAGGTCTTCTGTATTCCCTGATATATCATCAAACTTAGAAGCAGTAGCAGGCGATGCTAAGTTGGACTGGTTTGAATATAACGAGCGATAGTAGTCTGTTGCTATGTTAAGGATCTTAGTGCGAGTAGTAGTTGTATTTTTTAATTTAAGGTCCCTTAGCTTTGGTACCCACTCTTTTCCCTGTTCTCTGAGTTCCTTCAATGCCTTTTTTGTACCTCCTGATTTATGAATATAGTTCTCTAAAGTTTTGAGTCTTCTTCTTTTCCTGTCTTTCCTCATATGTTCCCGAATCTTTTTGCTTAAGTTAGAGATTTCTTTCTGATTTCCCTTCTTGTCCTTTTTTTGTATCAGTTTTCTTCTATCTTCTAATAATTTTAGGGTTTCTTCTGATATGAAAGGCTCTTTGCTTCTTTTTATTTGCAGATTTGTATGTTCTTTGAGCCTTCTCTCTATAATGGAATATTTTTCATTTAAATTCATGTGTGACATAGCAATTGTCAACAAGTCGTCTGAGGTATCTACTGAGACCTCATTAGTTGCAGGTATTTGTTGTGTGTTTTTCGTTTGTATTGCATTCGGCCTAGGCCTTTTTGGACCATGTTTAGCCAGACAGCTTCGTACCATACGATGGTTAGTATTAAAATTTAGACTGTGAATTGTACCCGTATCATGAAAGACCCTTGCTTTATTTGTCATAATGTAGTCTATTTCGTTTCTGACCTTTCCATCTGGTGATATCCAGGTCCATCTAGCAGAAGGTTTCTTGTAAAACTTGGAGTTAAGCAGTGTTAAGTTGTGTTCTAGCAAAAATTCAACCAGTTTTTCGCCATTTTTGCTTCTCTTTCCAGTTCCAAATTTCCCTAAAACATGTTCTTCCCCAGCTAATTGAACACCTACTTGAGCATTTAAGTCTCCCATGACTACTAAATTATTGTCCAAGTATTTTTGGGTAACTTCGCTTAGTTTGTCATAGAATGCCTCAATGTCAGATTTGTTAGCTTGTTCTGTCGGAGAATAGACTTGAATAACTGTCCATTTTTTCCTGTACTCTGGTAAGTTAATATGAATCACCGCTATTCTGTCTGATATCCCTTCGAACCCGAGGATACTGTTTTTAAGGTTTGATTTTACTAGAAAGCCTACGCTGTGTTGTCCAGCAACCTCGCCTTTATAGTATAATATATAGTTACTTCTCTCTTCTATTCCTTCTCCTATTCTTTTCATCTCACTTATACCTAAAATGTCCCATTTGATCTTTTGTATAGCTAGCTCCAGCTCTTGCAAACTTTCTGGCGTTCTCAAAGTTCGTGTATTTAGTGTACATAAATATAAACAGCTTTGGGAGATGGGTGTACGTGTTGTATTTTTTACACCTGGAGGGTATCTGTCTTCTGCTCCCATGGGGACTAGCCGTGGTGGGAGAGGTAAATTTTTTGTCTTGGTAATTACATTATGCTTACTCTTTCTGGTGTTTTGGGTGTTTATTTTTATAGATTTAGTAGATGGAGGGTAGTAGTCTTCTTCCCCCTCGGTGACTAGCCGGATTGGGGTGTATCTTTCAAAAGTTAACTTTAATATATTTGTTGGGTCTGATTTATTTAGGTTCCGGATATTGCAGGTATTAGTTATTAGTTTTTTGGAATTTCTGACAACGAAGTTGATCTCTCTCGGGGCATGAAGTTTAATATGTTTGGTTTGATAATGTTTTTAGACACTGGTATGTTTGGATTTTTTGTTAGTTGTTTATCAGGGGTAAGTATAGCATATTGTTTCTTCTGCGTTGACTTGTTAGGTGATAGAGTTTTCTCTCTTTTTCTTTTTTGAGTTGTATCACTTGGTTTTCTTACTATTAATTTGTCTCCTTTTATAAATGCTATATTTCCCTTTGCTCTTTCTTCCTCAAGTTTTGGTTGTAGTTGTCTTCGTGTTTCCAACATTTCTTTTGAGTAGTCCTCTTTAATGTAAATACCTGTTGGTAGTTTGGACTTGTTTTTCAAAATGAGGTGTTTTTTCCATAAAGTTGTGATCGAGACTACTACAGGGCGATTCCTACTAGATCTTGCACCGATTCTGTATATATTACTAATTTCTTGGCTATATATTTGCGTGTCCGTCTCTTCAATTATTTCTTTTATGTAGTCGACGAGTTCACATTCGCTTTTCTCTTTTTCCTGAATCCCGAAAAAAACGAGATTATTTTTTCGTTTATTTTTGTCCATATTCTTAAGCTTTTCCTCAAGTATCGTAACATGATTTTTTAAATTTCGATTTTCCAATGTTAAGTATTCAATCTTTTCATTTAAGGCTTCTGTAATATTCTTCGTTACTGCAGCAGTTATTATTAAGGTTTGTTGTTGTAGTTTTTCATCTAATTTAGCTAATAAAAGATCCATGTATTCCGCCATTTTAGAAACGCGGCTGTCAGAATTGTTTATGTGAGGTTAACATGAATCTGACAGTTGGTTTACACATTTAATTTGATAATGTATTCGTTTTATCCATATTATTCACTTTAATCACAATTTGTATACACTTTTCCACTGTTTAACTTTACGATTAAATGATTTGTGGCGAGTAATCAACGTTCTTAAATGGATTTTCTTAAATATGATTTGTAGAGCTCATTAACACACGTCTTAACTCTCGCGTCACCGGAACCGGAAGAGGATTTCTATAGCCTATATGTTATTCCGGTGTATAAGGAATAATTGTGCCAAATTTCATCGATATTAATACCTGGTAGTATCTGGGTGACCGAGCCTCGGTAATCTTTTTTAATATATAAAAAAAAAGAATAATGTTACCTGGAATCGAACCTGGTATACTAAATTTGAAACCTTTTTTTTTATGTCAGGAAAACCCATTATGGGTCATCACCGCCCGACGGGGACGAGCGGCGGGTATGTCGGACTCGCACCGACTAAAAACCTGACAGTGCTCCACCGCGCTGCTGGTGGCGGGGACAGGGTACCTATGCAGACATTGCCCCCATCCCCGCCAGCAGCAACTCTGTACCCCGGAGAGCGCCACCTCCGGGTCGGGGCCTCTCTAAACAGTGGCCCCTCCCTCCGCTAATCGATGCATCGGGAGCACCAGATGCATCGACCGCCTCGGGGACCTAACTCCAGCGAGCGTCCGATACCCCGTTCGGACCGCTCGGAGGTCCCCGTTAGGGCGGCATGCGACGGACTTCGGCGAGTCGCCTGCACCCCGCTCGCCTGCGGCGGATCGGATCCAAGGACTCGACTTCCCGGATCCGACCCGCCGCCTCCTTCCGCGAGATTACGTCCTCGCAGAAGGAGGCCATCGCTGCCCACGATCTCTCCCTGTCCACCATGGCTTTGAAAGCTCCGGTTAATGACTAAATTTGAAACCACCCATTACCCATATAACCTATCGTGACTTGCTCTCTCATAAAACCTTTGCTTTCTCAGTTATTCAATGCCCGTAAAATGGACATAAAACTTTATTATTTTAACTTAACTTAATTTAACTTTTAATTTAACTTTATTATATTTTTTTTGCAATAAAATCTAGCTAGATCGATTTTTCCTCCCCAAAACCCCCTGCATGCTGAATTTAATGAAATTCATTGGAGCTGTTTCCAAAATTCAGAAAAATATATACATACAAGATTAACTAATTTGATAGACTGGCCCGTTGGAGCAGTGGGTAGTGACCGTGCCTTCAGCTCCGCGGGTCGCGGGTACATTTCCCGCTAACATTTTCTATACATGAATTTGTTGGTCTTTGAGCCTGGGTGTATATTTGTATTTAAGTATGTATTTAAATTTTAATTTATGTATTTAAAAAATATATAAGTATATATTCACCAGTTGTCTGTCACCCATAACACAAGTATTAAGTTACTTACTTTGGGGACGGACTACCGTGTGTGTAAGTGTCCCATATATTATTATATTATATTATTTTAATATTAAAGATTTATATATGAAAAAATATCATCATCTCGCATCGTGCTCGACCGCAAATCTGTTATCACTTATTAAACAATTTGATGTATCCAAACGTGCTAATATTTGATACACTATTTTTAGCTTTTGTTACGACATAGCGTAAATATGTATTAATACGTCAAACACAGAGGCATGAGAGATTCGAGTTCGGATTGATTAAGAGAAAAGTCAATAGCCATAAATTTAACATCACCAGTAACTTGGACAGTCGGTATTTGTGTTTTATAGCATTTGACGAGCTAACAGTATTTAGGTACAAAAATATTAATAGCTATCAATCGCCAGCGGCTCCGCTGAGAGAAGATTAAAATCGTCTTTTGATAACCATAAGAAATTGTTAAAGTGGGTTAACCTTAATAGCTAGACATATGCTGTCGCGGACTTTTATTTAGAACTTTTAGAGGGGAATAATTTTGTAATACATTTTTTAATAACTTTCGCCGTTTACTCAGCGCACGCAATGAAATCTTTAAATTATGCCGTTTTCGTAATATTTTTTATTGCTGCGTGACAGCCCAGTGGTGACTGACTCTTTCGAGGGGTCACCATTTCAAACCCGGGCAGGCAGCAATGACTTTTTCTGTTAAAATATAACGGTTTAAAAAAGTTCATTGAAATCGGTTCAATAGTTTAGAATATTATCATAACCGTACATCGTGACACGGGATTTTTATATATAAAGACTAGCTGACACTGCAAAAATTGTTTTGTTATCTAAATTATTTCTTAGGAATTTCTAGTTTATATTATAAAAAATAAAAAATTGTTATTAAAAATGTTAGGGGTGGTCAACCCTTATCTTTTAGGGTTATGAAAAATAGTAACCGATTCTCAGACCTAGTGAATATGCATATAAAATATTATAAAAATCAGTCAAGCAGTTTCAGATGAGTATGTTAATTAACATAGTGGCACAAACATTTTATATATAAGATAACTAGTAATATTACGCGGTTTCACCCGCGTACATACCGATCTCATGGCAGTGGAAAGTCTACTTAGACGGACTATAAATTTATTTTTGTTAAGTATATCATCAATAGTTTCCGCAACGCATCCGATGACAGATTTTTATAACTATTTTTTTTACACCTTATTACATTTTTAGTACGGATCCCTTTTTTTTAATGTTATATAGCCTATGTTGCTCAGTAAAGATGCAGCTTTCCAATGGTGAAAGAATTTTTGAAATCGGTCCAGTAGTTTTTGTGTGGAAACATTACAAACATACATACAATTTTTTCCTCTTTATAATATTAGTATAGACAATTGTGAAATAAAGTAAATCATACACAAACGAATTATTTTAAACTGACCCAATTCCGACGTCTGCTTGCAGTGCATTATGGATATTTCATACAAAACTTACATAATAATTCTTTGAATGAACCAAAGGTTTGTTGCGAAACGCGATAAACAAACCTGGAAACGCAAACAAGTGTGTTATGTAGATTTCTTTTGATCTACAGTATACAGACATGTCTCGACACGCCAGTACACAAAGATTATTAAGTGTTACAGTGCTTGTTTGAGCAAATACTAAAGTTTAGAGGTTTAGCACTTGAGGAAGCTTTGAGATTGCAAGTATTTATATAAATACTTGATAAATAAACAATGTTGAAAAGCGCGCGAGATTTCTTGTTATGGATGCTGTAATTTTAACACTTAATAATTTACAAGCAAATATAAAGTGTGATGGATATGTGACTAGATAGATAGATGTGGCATTTATAATTTAAGACCGCGTGATTCCCTGCGAGAGAAGTTTAAGGAAACAGATATTCTTACATTTGCTTCACAATATATTTTAAGCAATCTAATTTATGTACATAAAAATATAAAGAATTATAAAACGATAGGTGATGTATACAATAGACAAAGCAGGAACCGTCATAAGCTTGCGGCTCCTGCTTTGCGCCTTGCAAAAGTACGTAATTCGTTTGTGGGTTTTGGTATAAGATTCTATAATAAAATTTCGCAATCAATTTCAGCTTTGCCATTACAGCAGTTTAAAAACACTGTTAAAAAGAGGCTGATACAGAAACCCTACTATACTCTTGAAGATTATTTGGAAGATAAGAATGTGTGGATATAGCTCTCTTTGAACCTGTACAAGACAGTAACGACTTAATGTAAATAGTATTAAGAATTATATTTTTAAAAGAGCAACCGCCGAGTTTCTTTCTGGCTCTTCTCGGTAGGAACAGCTTTCCAAACCAGCAGTAGAGTTGACGATTCAAAAGCACTTGTTTACAAGTTTATTTGAATAAAGAATATTTTGAATTTGAATTTGAATTTAATAGCCGTGTGGTATACAGCTGAGTAGAATAGACCACCCTTATTTCTTACCGAGTTGTCGTTAAAGGCGACTAAGGTCAGACGTCAGGCACACTACAATATTTGTAAAATGTACAGCTAATAAATCCATAACATTTTTATTACAGTACTACTAAACAAATATAAGGTAACGGTATGATACTATCCCCACTTACCAGAAGACGTTAACACTAACTTGAAAACTTACTTAATTGAAAAAATACCTTACCATTAGGGTTGCCGCCCGTACTATATTATATAGTATCGTACTATATTTTGGACAATTGTACTATATATTATAGAAAAACAATATAGGACGAAAAATACTATATTCTTATCGCTAATTCAATCGTCGCGCTTTTTTTTAATCAACTGTGAATGGAACGCACCCGCAGCGCTACATAGGGAATGTTTGAACGAAACTCATTCATGTATTTACGGGGCTTAGTTAGCTAGTAACTCTAACTCCTTTGTCATTGTCCAGCGAAAAGTAATCATAAATAATCATGGAAAAAATAAATAATGAAATAATGATGAAAATAGATGCGTACTATTTTTTGTCCTGAATTTCCTAAAAGTACTATATTTTTTGTATTTAAACAGAAAAAAACTATTTTCTTTAAAAAAAAGGTGGCAACCCTACTTGCCATGCAGCTCTTGCACGGATTGGTAGGTTACACATATTCCTAGAATTGTCTGGAGATATGCAGGTTTCCTCACGATGTTTTCACCGAAAAGCGTGTGAACAATTGCAAATATCAATTAGACACATAAGTTTTAATAGAAAAACTGTTTGTGCCCGGGGTTTGTACCCGTGTCCTCCTCGTAAGTACTGTGCCACTGTTGGGCTATCACAGCTTACTAAACAAATAACGTTATTAAAATCAAATAACGAAGACAAAATAAATGATATCATCATCCTCCTGCCCTTATCCCATTCTAAGTGAGGTCGGCACAGCATGTTATAAACATGTTTTCACATGGTTTGGCTGCGTTTTAACGACTGGCTGCCTGCCTGACGTTAACTTACCTTAGTCGCCTTTTACGACACCTGGGTAAGAAATGGGGCTGGCTTATTCTACTCAACCGGATACCACACGGCGGGTCGACTTACCTTAGTCGCCTTTTACGACACCTCGGTAAGAAATGAGGGTGGTACTATTCTACTCAACCGGATACCACACGGCTTAAAGATAAAATGAACGATATAAATTATAAAAATAAAACGCAGTTAAAGCAATCAGGAACACTTTCAATCATGCGTATCTTAAACTAAACGCGCATAAGTCATGTATAATTTAACTAACGCATTTCATAAATCGCTGCTTGCTGCTAAACCGTACAAAAACATCAGAATTGAACCGGTACCAAACATTAACCAACATCAACAAAAACAGCCCAAATACGCTCACGGATTTACTCTATCTAAAATAGCCGCGGGTTAAAATACGTGTAAGTTGTAAATAAATGTCGGCAGATCGCTTCTGATTGATATATGGATGGATCCGGCATGTCTGTGGGGTATTTGGACAAAGAGCAGCCAAACATTGCAGACGCGCCAAAATTATGAATATATCGCACGCCTAATATTAAAGTGTCTCAGGATTAGGATTCATTGAATTAGATACATTGTAATCCTTATTTAATATATAGTACCTGGGTGAACGGGCCTTGCTCAGTAATTTTTAAAATGATGTAAAAAAAAAAATTAAAAAAAAAAAATTGATAAGAAAAATATAAAAATAATAGGGCAGGTGGAGCTTGAACCTAGACATTTTCACCTGTTAAGACTGCGCGTTCCCCAAATGATTTACCATGACTTTACGTTTGACAGCGAAAAATTGTGATTGTATTCAACGTAAATTTTAAAAAAAATTTAGAGCCCAAAAACAGAGATAAAACGACATTTGTTTACAATAAAACTTATCTAGATCGATTTTTCTCCCCAAAAACATGCAAGCATGTAGGGGCATGCTGAATTTCAAGAAAATCGTTGGAGCCTTTTCCGAGATTCCGAAAATATATATATATACATACTAGATTAACTCATTTCAATATTAAATATATAAACGATGAATATAATAGACAAAGTAGGAACTGACATAAGCTTGCGGCTCCCGCTTTGCGCTTTGCAAAGGTACGAAATTTGTTTGTAGGTTTGGGTATAAGATGCTTTAATTGAGTTCCGTAATCAATTTTAGCTTTGCCATTACAGCAGTTTAAAAACACTATTAAAGAGACGCTGATACAAAAAGCCTACTATACTGTTGAGCATTATTTAGATGATAAGAATGCGTGGATATAGATAATGTAATTAGTCATAAGTATTATATTTAAAATCGCAACCGCCGAGTATCTGACTGGCTCTTCTCAGTAGGAACAGCTTTCCAAACCAGCAGTAGAATTGACGATTCAAAAGCACTTGTTTACAAGTTTATGTGAATAAAAATTTTGAGTTTGAATTAGAATTTGAAAGGCATCACGTGATGAGCTCTTGCAAAAGCTAGTGTTTTCTTGCTCTTTCAAGTAACAGGCCTCTTTAACACTCACGATTTTCGTAGGTACTACGCTATTCTTTATTGCAATTTGCCACAAAACAACTTTTTTGAATTAGGTCACTGTGATACTTAGCAATGTAGTGTTCGCATCTAAATGTAAACGGGGTTCTCACGTGACTAGTAGCGAAAGTAAGGATTTTTATGTGTATGTTTTTATTGAAGTTCCAGATTATAAATCTGTTTCTCTTTTTTAACAATAAGCATACTTAAGTGGTCGTACTCATGTCATCATCATCCTCCTGCCCTTATCCCACTCTAAGTAGGGTCGGCACAACATGTTATAAACATGTTGACACATAATTTGGCTACGTGTTTTATGACCGGCCGCCTGCCTGACGTCAACTTACATCACAACTTACGTCTCACGGCGAAGTTGGTATATACAATATCGTGTACTATAACAATGTGGCGGATCTGTATAAAATAAATGATTACTCTATAAGTAAGGTAGGAACACTTCGAAGAAAACATGAACAGTACATTGCCACTGTTTTACCGAATCCAGTTAATATTGACATTTCCTATATTATTGATATTCCTGGTAACATTGTTGTATTAAAGTAGAAAGTAGACTTAGTTCTTAGGTAACACTGAGTTTAGTGTAGAAAGTGGGAATAAATTTGATCTGTCAATAGGTCTAATATAAACTTGTAGTGTTACTGAAAATTATTTATAGAATTAGGCGTTACTTTGCGGAGATCCAAAAAAAAAAAAAAATTTTTTTTGAAGAATTTGCAATATAGTAGGTAGGCACATTTTATAAACATGTTCTCACAGGATTTGCCTTCATATTTTACGACCAGGCGGCTGCCTGACGTCAACTTACCTTAGTTGTATTTAATAAATAAATAAATAATAAATATATGGGACACTTACACACACGGTCGTCCGTCCCCAAAGTAAGTAACTTAATACTTGTGTTACGGGAGACAGACAACTGGTGAATATATACTTATATATTTTCTAAATACATACTTAAATACAAATGAACACCCAGGCTCAAAGACCAACTAATTTTTTTTTTATAGAAAATGTTGGCCCTCGGCGGGCCAGTCAATTTTAATTTAATGACACCTAGGTAAGAAAGAGGGTAGTCTATTCTACTCAACCGGATACGACACCGTGGATCAACTTAACTTTGTCGTCGTTTACATTACCTCATTAAGAAATGAGGGTAGTCTATTTTATTCATTCGGATACCACACGGCATATATTTTTCAATATATTATATTTTTACCAAATTTCATGCATAACAGACAATTTTTTGAATTTAAAATATATCTTTAAACTATCGTGAGTGGAATTCATAATTAATGTATAGAAACCGGCTATACTCACGTGGTATTTTATCGGATGAGCCGAGCCGATAAAATAACACGTGAGTATAGCCGGTTTCTATACATTAATTATAAAATATATCTATACATATAATCAAAATAGAACATTAAATTTGTGTGTACCAATTACCGTCAGAGATACTATCATATATTTATACTGTTTGCCAAATGCATACGATAATACGGTACGTAATTGTGTCTGTGCGTTATATGCAAATTAAATATGTAACTTATACAATTATACATCGAAATAACCTTTTAAGACGTTAGATTGTGTCAACTGGCTACTGCAACTTCAATTCTGTCGCTTTAATTCTGTTATTGATTTTTTTTTAAATGAGTTAATCTTGCATAAATATACATTTCATAACTAACATTTTTTGAAAAAAAATTGGTATGTTGAATTTAATTGAGTTATTGTATGGCTTTCGGGGTCTATAAACCGATCGGTTTAATTTAAAAAAAATGTAATTTATCCGCCGCGTGGTATCCGGCTGAATAGAATAGTACCACCCTCATTTCTTACCGAGGTGTCGTAAGAGACGACTAAGGTTAGTTGACCCACCGTGTGGTATCCGGTTGAGTAGAATAGACCACCCTCATTTCTTACCGAGGTGTCGTAAAAGGCGACTAAGGTAAGTTGACCCACCGTGTGGTATCCGGTTGAGTAAAATAGACCACCCTCTTTTTTACCGAGGAGTCGTAAAATACGACTAAGGTAAGTTGACGTCAGGCAGGCGGCCGGTCGTAAAAACGCAGCCATATCATGTGACAGCATGTTTATAACATGTTGTGCCGACCCCACTTAGAGTGGGATAAGGGCAGGAAGATGATGAGGATGAATGTAATTTATCCCTATTTTCAGGTACTGAAAAGCTGCTATAATATTATTAGAAAACATAGGCGTATAATATTCATCCTCCTGCCTTTATCCCACTCTAAGTGGAGTCGGCACAACAAGTTTCAAACATGTCAGATGATTTGGCTACGTATTTACGACCGGCCGCCTGCCTGACATCAACTTACCTTAGTCGTATTTTACGACTCCCCGGTAAGAAAGAAGGTAGTCTATTTTACTCAACCGGATACCACACGGTGGGTCAACTTACCTTAGTCGCCTTTTACGACACCTCGGTAAGAAATGAGGTTGGTCTATTCTACTCAGTCGTATACCACACGGCGGGTCGACTTACCTTAGTCGCCTTTTACGACTTCTCGGTAAGAAATGAGGGTGGTACTATTCTATTCAGCCAGATACCACACGGCGTATTTATTTCCCTATATATAGAAGCTAAATTTCGGAAACGGCTCCAACCATTTTCATAAAACTTAGTATTAACTAGATGGATTTTAGATAAATCGAAGAAGGTAGGTTTATTTTTTTTTATGTATTTTATCCCTTTGGTCACTGAAAAACTGCTATAATGTTATTAGAATATATAACATAACATAGGCTTATAACACTGTCATTTCTAAAGTTATAATTTCTTGGTTGCAGGATGGCGGTGGACGTACCCAATAGCGGAAGCCGTCACCCTTAGCGAGTTTGGCCACAAGTTGGGAGTTTCTCGCCAGTGGAGCAAAGAACGAAACCGAGATCCACTTAAAATAGGAAAAAAAAACAAAAAAGAACAACAAATAGCGTGGCAACAGACTTAGACACTATTACCCCGAAACAACCGCCTACCTGACGTCAACTTACCTTAGCCACCTTTTACCTTAGACACCTCAGTAAGAAAGCAAGGTGGTCTTTCTTACTCAGCCGGATACCATACAGTAGATCAACTTACCTTAGTCGCCTTTTACGACACCTCAGTAAAAAAGCAGGGTGGTCTATCCCCCGGTCTACTCAGCCGGATACCACATCGGGTCAATTTAACTTACCTTAGTCGCCTGTTACACACGATCCCTCCCTGCCCACTGTGGTTCGTGCCATGTTGGACAGGAAGCGATCGTGGGGAGCGATCGTGGGGAGTGATCGTGGGCAGCGATGGCCTCCTTCTGCGAGGACGTTATCTCGCGGAAGGAGGCAGCGGAGCGGATTCGGGAAGTCGAGTCCTTGGATCCGATCCGCCGCAGGCGAGCTGGGCGCAGGCGACTACCTAGAGACCATCGCGGGCCACGCTAACGGGGACCTACTGGTCGTTGCGAACGGGGTTTAATCGGACGCCCGCCCTATAAGGTCCCCGCGGCGGTCGATGCATCTGGTGCTCCCGATGCATCGTCTAGCGGAGGGAGGGCCACTTTTAGAGAGGCCCCGACCCAGAGGTGGCACACTCTGGGTTACAGAGTTGCTGCTGGCGGGGATGGGGGTAATGGCTTCATAGGTACCCTGTCCCCGCCACCAGCGGCGTGGTGGAGCAAACAAGTAATTTTGTGTAAGTCGGTGCGAGTACGACATAACCGTCGTCTGTCCCCGTCGGGCGGCAGTACCCATAAGGGGTTTTTACCTGTTTAAAAAAAAGTCGCCTGTTACAAGGAAATAAGGGTGTTCTATTCTACTCAGCCGGATACCCACACTCCCATTCATTAATGAAGTTACTAAATATTTAACTGACATTTTAACTACTAAAGAAGTATAGTAGAATTCTATTTGTAATAACTTTCACTTAACGCTGGCAGGTAGTAAAATGTTTATGATAATGAAACACATTTTAAGCTAATTCCATTATAGATATTACGTTAAATTACACTGTTTAATAACTGAGAATTTACCTTCAAGTTAATTATATGACTGAGGTCCTGAGGTAGAGATAAGCTGTGGTAGCCTAGCGGTAACCCAACCAAACCCGGGCAGACACCAATGGGTTTTTCTGTTAAAACTTATGTGTCTAATTGATAATTGCAATTTATCACACGCTTTAAGGTGAAGGAAAACATCGTGAGGAAACCTGCAGATCTCTAGAGAATTCTGGCGATATGTGTAACCTACCAATCCGCATTGGAGTAACGTGGTAGGTCTTAGCTCCAATCCTTCTCTCCAAAAATGGAGAGAAGAGGCCTATGCCCAGCAGTGGGATAGCAACAGGCCGCTACTTACTTTACTTATAGATAGAGAACATGAATAATGCATAAGAGACGATATAAATCTTGTAAAAGACTAAATCTATTACCCAAAAGACCTCTGGACGATCTACACGAATGTCTAGACTGAAGAGGCGGGAAAACTAATATATTGCAGCGGGAATAATAAACTCTCGACACATTTATTTTCTCATTTAGCAAGACCTGTTTACAAATGGCGCGGGAAATTGGCTGATGACAACGATACTTTTTTTTATTATTTTTATTAGGGAAATCCATAGTAAAGACAATCTGAGTATCATCTATAGCAGGGCTTCTTAAACTGTGGGTCGAGACCCCCAGGGGGGGTCGCGAGACTACTGAAAGGGGCGTCGCAAAGATCTGATACTTTTCAATCATTATTGATACAACTACATGGCTGCAGCTGTCCTTTAAATAACTTTTCTAACAAAGATTTATTGATATTTCTCCTCCTAAGTTCCTTCATTACCCCTTTTCATTAAATTTAATTAAATAGATTTTATTAAATTTATGATTGGTTAGTTTACAACAATTATATAAAATTTAAAAAAATTAGTATACACACTACGTACAGATAAAAATACAAATAAAAATCATACAAAATACTATTGTAGTTTTATTATAACTATTTTTTGAAAAAAGTGGCAATGCAAAACTGTTATTTACATTGTAAAATAGTGCGATATTACATCTACATCTACGGTTAATATATATTTCATTATATGGAGGAGGGGGTCGTTTAAAATTTCCTAAGCTTGAAGGGGGTCGCTATATAAAAAATTTTAAGAAGCCCTGATCTATAGAAATATACAAAGCTGAAGAGTTTGTTTGTTGGATTGATTAATTTATTGTTTGAACGCGCTTATCTCAGGAACTGCTGGACCGAATTGAAAAATTATTTCAGTGTAAGATAGTCCTTTTATCGAGGAACGATGAAGATCAAATGGACGGTTTTATTATTATCAATTTTAGAAGAATCTATAGTCTATACTTATATATAAAGGTGAAGACTTTGTTTGGTTGTTTAAACGAACTACTGGACCCAGGAACTACTGGACCGATTTTGAAAATTTATTTGAGTGTAAGATAGTCCATTTATCGAGAAAGGCTATACAACCATATAACATCACGCTGAGGTGAATAGGAGAGGAGCAGCAATAAAAAATATTACGAAAACGTCAAAATTTAAACCTTACCTTGCGTGCGCTGAGTAAACGGTAATAGTTATTAAAAAATGATGTATTAAAAAATTGTTCCCCTCTAAAAGTTCTAAATAATAGTACGCGACAGCATATGTCTAGCTTTTAAGATTAAGCCGCTTTAACCATTTTTATGGTGACCAAAAGACTATATACGGTTTTAATCTTTTCACGCAGACGGAGCCGCTGGCAACTGCTAGTTTATAATATTTTCATCCTCGAAAGAAATTGAACCCGCGATCGATGGAGCTGAACGCAGGGTTACTACCGCCAATAAGCCACTCTTTGTCAGTCAGTAATTTAGGGATCAAAGAAGAAATTCACTAGAACGAAGTCACAGGTAGAACTAGTCCTTCCTATTAATATTATAAATGCGAAAGTTTGTGAGTATGGATGTATGTTTGTTACTCCTTTTACGGCGAATCCGCTGAACCAATATCGATGAAATTTAGCACAAGCTATGGTAGCCCAGCGGTAATACCCTGCGACTCTTTCGAGGAGGTCACGGTTTCGAACCCGGGCATACTACACCAATGAGTTTTTCTGTTAAAACTTATGTGTCAAATTGATAATTGCAATTTATCACACGCTTTTCGGTGAAGGAAAACATCGTGAAGATTCTCTAGAGAAGAATTCTCTAGAGATATGCAGGTTGCATATCTCTAGAGAATTCTGGAGATATGTGTAACCTACCAATCCGCATGGAGCAGCGTGGTAGGTCTTAGCTCGAGTCCTTCTCTCCAAAAACGGAGAAAAGAGGCCTTCTTTAGCAGTGGGAAAGTAACAGGTCGCTACTTACTTTTCTACCTACTTTAGCACAAATATTCTTTACACACCGGAATAACATATAGGCTATAGCAATCATGTTTCAACAGGAATAGGATGATATTGAAAAGATCTATCTATTATCAACTTATCACGCGAGAACAATCCAAACGAAATTGCGGGTAAAAGCTAATATGAATATAGAGTCATGCAAATCGTTGTGCGCACAAAAATAAACCAGTCTCTCAGGTGACAAGCTGGCGTCTCCGGTGGCCAGAACATTTGACGCAATTACCACATTATTTTGTCTGCGAGCGACTGTCATCGGACGCGGCAGACAGACAAACATTATGACTGTTTTATGTAAGCCAGCGGGTGACCCAACTTCGCCCACCGTCATTTGTATTTCCAATTATTTGTGAAATTCAGCATTGCTGATTTTTAGCATTAGACATTTCTTTGCGGAGATCTTTCGATTTTGTCGTGGAGTCTATCTCCTGATGAAACGATTGTTGAGTTTGTGATAGTGAACATGTGTAGTTCTTGTGTATTGTGGTGGCAGTGGTGGAGGTTTGTGCGTGTGTAACGAATCCTGCATGTATCATGAAAACGGATTTTTCACTCTCCATTTAGCATTACATATACTTTCTATTTTACTTTATCGCGAATTATAGCAAAAATAATTTTATTATTACTTTTGTTATTTTTAACTAACAATCGCCAGCGGCTCCATCCGCGTGAAAATTTAAAACCGTAATATAGTATTTTAATAACCATAAAAATGGTTAAAGTGGGTTAACCTTAAAAGACATATGCTGTCGCGGACTTTTATTTAGAACTTTTAGAGGGAACAATTTTGTAATACATGTTTTTTGAATAACTATTATTGTTTATAATTAAACGGTAATGTTGCGCACGCAAGGAAAGCTTTAGATTTTACCGTATTCGTAAAAGTTTTTGTTGCTGCTGCTCTTCTATTCGTCTTAGCGTGATGTTATATAGTCTATAGTCTTTCTCGATAAATAGACTATCTTATATTTAATTTATAAGAATTTTTCAAATCGATTTTGTAGTTCCTGAGATAAGCGCATTCAAACAAACAAACTCTTCAGCTTTATATATACTATATTACGGTTTTAAAATTTTACTCTCTCAAGAGAGATAGTATATGGTGTAATAATAGAGATATGGGAGTGATATTATTGCTTAAAAAACCATGTGTAAAGCCATATGTTAAGTTGAGGTAAATCTTTGAACACTAAAGTTGTTTTATCTGCAACTTTCCCGTATATTAAGAGTTTGCAATTACTTTGGTATTCGCAGTGTTTACTCGTTTTTGCTGAGTCAACCCTTTGGTTTTCTCATTAGTACTGCAATAACTCACAGTAGGTAATATTTTTGAGTTTCTTTCTTTAAACTTGAGAGAAAGGTGTTCTAGTGATGCAAACAAATATATATCGATAAAATTTATGTGACTCATTATAAAAAATTGTTTAGTTTATCTTGTTAAAATATGTAGATAGATTACGTTTTAATTCGACGGAGAACATCGAGTCATAATTACAATCCAGCTAAACCAAACCTACTGCACTGACTGACTGGCTGGATTTGGGTTGCCTGGAAGAAATCGCTCTTTAGCGATAAGGCCGCCCATTGTATGTATATAAAAATGTTTTATGTTCAAACTATTTTTCTTTTGTATACTAGGATTATGGTATACTATAAAGTATATTCTAATCTGGACAAGGATCGGTGAAACGTTTGACACACAATACTTTTTGAAGTTACAAAAACACACGCCGAGCTTTAGTTTTTCTACGGAGCTCCTTATTTCTGACTACTTAGACTAAATTTTACGATACCTCGGTAAGAAACATTGTGCTCTATTCTACTAAACCGGATACCACACGGTGAATCAACCTACCTTAGCCGCCTTTGACGACACCTCGGTAAGAAATAAAGGTGGTTTATTCTACTCAGCCGGAACCACATGGTGGTTCGACTTACCTTAGCCGCCTTTCACGACACCTCGGTAAGAAATAAAGGTGGTTTATTTTACTCAGCCGGATACTACACGGCAGTTCGACTTATCTACGTCGCCTTTTACAACACTGTCTGTCTGTGGTCTATACTACTCAACCGGATACCTCACGGCAACACTGAGCTTCTATTATAACAAAAAAAATAAAAAGCTTAAATTTATCGATAAAATGTTTTGCCAATCCCTTTAGCAAATGAAGGTTGAAAAAACCATTGGTGAATTCGCGCAAATATGTGGAATTTCATTAGACCATTTTATTACTCCGCTACCTCATTGTTTCGAACGGTTACAATAAATTTAATGCTCGGCCTTTAAATTACAAGAAATAAGCGTCAATTTGTAACTGACGAAGTTTCTGGAAAAGTGTACTGTTTTTTTAATTCAATCCGAACTGACATCCTAGACTTTCGGAATGTAACTTTCGATTTCATTGTAATTTTGATATTTCCTTCTGGCTTTAAGATAATTATTATATACTAGGGTGAAGAAACTACTTGAAACTACACTAAAAATGTGACATATTAAAATTAAGAGAAAGCAAGCGATGTCAGGAGTTGTATTTAAGGTAAGTGCACTAGTAGGTAAGAAAGAAAAACTTTATTTACAACATACACTATTAACAATTAAGTAGTATATAAATAAAAAAAGTGTTACACTATATTAAAAGTAAAAAATAAAAACATAAATGAACACGAAAACATATGAACTAAAAATACAGGTTTATTAATGCCATCATTATTTGCCAATATCATCATCATCCACCTGCCCTTATTCCATTTTAAGTGTGGTCGGCACAACATGTTATAAACATGCTGTCACATGATTTGGCTGCGTTTTTACCATACGGCGGGTCAACTTACCTTAGTCGTATTTTACGACACCTCTGTAAGAAAGAGGGTGGTCTATTCTACTAAACCGGATACCACACGGTGGGTCAACATACCTTAATCACCTTTTACGACACCTCGGTAAGAAACGAGGTTGGTACTTTTCTACTCAGCCGGATACCACATGGCTACATTATTTGCCAATAGTGTACTGTAAATGGTTAACGGCTAAAGTTAAGTAATTAACCATGTACCGTTGACCGTTGACCGTTTTGTATGAATTTTAAAATAATAAGCGTTTTGTTTGTTCTAGCTAGCGATCTCACGTAGAAAAGGCTACCAAATAATATATCAACAAAAGATAACAGGCCAAACAAGTATTGACAGATTAAGTTAATAATAATTTGCAACCCACTGCTGAGAATAGGCCTCTTCTCTCCGTTTTGGGAGAGAAGGATTGGAGCTAAGACCTACCACGCTGCTCTAATGCGGATTGGTAGGTTACACATACCTCCAGAATTCTCTAGAGATATGCAGGTTTCCTCACGATGTTTTCCTTCACCGAAAAGCGTGTGATAAATTGCAATTATCAATTAGACACATAAGTTTTAAGAGAAAAACTCATTGGTGTCCGGGTTCGAACCCGTGATCGTCTCTAGAGATTCACACGGTCGCACCGCTGGGCCATCACAGCTTTTATTCTCAGCAGTGGGTCTGCCCTGAAATAAAACAGGGTTTGATTTCCTATATATTGATGCTTTTCAAACCAGCACAATTTTTTATATTTATATTATTTAAGATTTTCTCTATGAAAAGTCTCGCGAAAATATATGTGCTTTCATAAATAAACAAATATATCTCACAAGTTAACATATAAATTAGATACCAAGTTATTTAGCTGATTTCAATAACTTATCTAAGGCCTTAAGCGAAACGTATAGTTCGTGCTACCAGTTGTATAATTTAACTATTTACAAATAAATTGGACATAGAAATTACAATTACATTTAATATTTGTGAATTCTACTACTAAAAAAATTACATTGAAAAAGTGATAATTAATTATATTTTGCTATAATCCTTAAAAAAACAAATTCAAGTTCAAAATATTTTTTATTCAAATAAAACTGTAAACAAGTGCTTTTGAATAGTTAACTCTACTGCTGGTTCGGAAAGCTGTTCCTATCGAGAAGAGCCAGCAAGAAACTCAGCGGTTTCTCTTTTAAAAATATAATTTTAGTTAATGCATTTTATTACTATAATTCTTATTATTACATTTAATAGTTTATTTTATTACTTTTATTAATATAAAGTGTGTTAAAAGAAAGTGATCTGTTACCTATTTTATATTATTCCTAATCGACATATCGATTAACGAACGACGAATCGATTGTTCGAATGTCGATTTCAATGAATGTTTAAACAACATCGATATCTGTCCATCTCAAAACATTATACAATTGTTAAAAACATCTCAATTAACAATACTGTGTTTGTAATCGTCAATTGATTGTGGATATTCATAGAATTAGGCGTTAATTTTCGCAGATCGATTATAGAAAATATATATAATGCTAAATGTAGAATGGACAATCCGTTTTCATACCTGATACATGCAGGATTCGTAAAAACACTTGCACAGACCTCTACCACCTCCACCACAATACACAAGAACTACATACGTTCACTATCACAAACTCAACAATCGTTTCGCCCCGCAACGGAAGCATCATCAGGAGATAGACTCCACGACCAAAATCGCAAAGCGAAACGTGTGTAGTGCTTGTGTATTGTGGTGGCGGTGGTGGAGGTTTGTGCATGTGTTTTTACCAATCTTGCATGTATCAGGTATGAAAACGGATTGTTGACTACATTTAGCATTATATATATTTTCTTTTTTACTTCATCGCGAATTATAGCAAAATAATTTTATTATTACTTTTGTTGATAATTCATAAAATGTTCACTAACACAACACTCTTCGATCGTCATGACGTGTTCTACTTCGACTAATATTATAAATACGAAAGTTTGTGAGTATGGATGTATGTTTGTTACTCTTTCACAGCAAATCCGCTGAACCAATATCGGTGAAATTTGGCACAATTATTCCTCATACAATAACATATAGGCTATAGAAATCCTGTTAATTCTACCGGAATAGGATGACATTGAAAAGCGCCATCTATTACATGACTTAGGATATATAAAAGTTAATGTCACACAGGACATGCTGAATGACACGGCAGTGGTCGCAAACCATTTATATTTCACATATATCAACTTTCTCTTCAACGCTTAGCTAATGGCGTATTTATGCAAATGCATTCACAGCCTACAGCATTAATTTAATAACTTTGCAATAAATCTAGAATCTGAAACGGATCTGTAAATATATAGTCCTTTTGAAACCGGAATCTTTATATACTCGTAGATTTTGAATGTTCGCGCCTACTGTGTGTCTTCGATAGCTGCAGTTGGTGAGCATAGGTGGGATAGGCAGACAACCGGCAATTTCTGCACCCCGAATAATCAAGGATACTGATCTGATATTTATTGTAATTCGTGCACCGTGTTGCGCGGCCGACCGATCTTCTTTTTGTGTGTGACATTAATTTGTCACCTACCCACACTTCAGGTGCAGCAAGCCCCGACTACCCTCGGTAGAAAATATTGCCGGAACATTGAAATTTAGCCTTAATCTTGCAAGTTAAAAAAAAATGTTAGAATCGAAAATAATAAAATAGTATTTATTTTATTTATATGTTGTCGCCATTTACTTCCGCTTTGTATTTTATAGCAACACGGTCATGAAACAAGAGTATCGCGCCCTTTTTGATCAAAATGGTACCAACACTGTGACGTGTTGTTACCGGTTTAGTCTTCTTATTGATAAAACGTTTCAGTGACAGTCAGTCTTTGTTCATCATTCAAGAGAAGTGCATCTCGGAACGGGAATTGTGGTATTCCTATTATACCGTGTTATTGTATATAGTGTGCGTTAACATCAGAAGTGTGAGTTAACTCGCGTCGTGCCCGTTGTCCGTGCATCCTGATTTACGGCAATTTTGGCTTTTTAAACTTACTCTTTCTTAATTTTAATAAAAATCATTTCTTGGTTTGTATATTTTTGCGTAAGTAAAAAGTGATTACAGTTATATATTACGTATAACGAACGTTTCTGGTGAGTCAGTACTTTTCAATTTTCTTCGTATTAAATAGTGCAAAAGTATGGTTTATTTGTGATTAAGTTTTGGATAACTAGTCACATTTTATCCGAGAATGTTTGTTGAAATTAAAACGCCCAAGTAAATTTTATCTTTGATTACCAACATTTAAACTGAGAAAATACTTGTATTCGTAGATTTTATTTTCTAACAGAGCAGAAATAGAAACCGACTGGACACTAAAATTTTACATCCTAGCTAGCAATACCACCGTCGTAGTAGTACATTTGCGAGTAGCATTGATTGAACTGAAACCATGTGTCAAATTTTGAATAGATTATTGTCACTAGAGGATTGATATCTTCCGATTTCGTCACATGCAAATGAAGCCACTTCAAGGCGGTTGATCCATAAATGTGCTGGTGTGATCGAACCAATATTTTAATTTCATTTTGAGCCGCGTATTCATGATGAGAGTACATCATTTTCCTAAATTTTTTACGTACAATTTAAAATTGAATTCAATTAGAAATAATTTTTTTTAGATTTCAAAGTATTAGTTGTTTCATAAATGTTCAAGTCTGTCATAAAAGTATTAATTGTCCTAAGAAATCTTAGCCGGTTTACAAAAATAAGGCGTTAATTTTTGTTGGAAAAATTTTTGGAGGAAAAATCGTGACATTCTCATTGAAATTATTGCGAACGTACCTACAGGTGTACTTATTGATAGTGTTTCGTATCTCTATAACGTCTAATAACTTAAAAGATTCCGCAAGTCAAATTAGAACGACTTATTTAACATTAAAGATTTAGGAGGTATAAAAGTAGAATCAAAAGCTTTAATTACATCGCCGATTGAATCAACAGATATCCCTTTAGAAGCAGATTTTTATATCGTTGATGGTAAATACTGCAGTAATTATTGGCACGGTTATCTTGTATAGAAAAGGTGTTACATTTTTGAGAGGCTCTTACGAGTGTACATAATGGAGCCACTACACATAATAGGATGTTTTATACATAGTGGAGCTATGGTGAATAATGTGCAGACAGATCTTAGTTTCTTGGAAATACGATAATTACCCAAGTAACATGAGATATTGAAGAAAGACTATTTGAAGTGCTAAATAAAATAGTGTCTTGCTTAAGGTTGGCCTAATCCTTTGAGGAGAATTTACGTATTAATTATTGAGCTGAGTAAGGTTATATATTATTCGAGAATCAAGTAGTGCTGTGTTTATTGGGCTAGACATTGCTCTAGTTTAAATCAATTACGTATTAGTGAAAATTCCATTCATAAAACCGCCTTTATAACTATATATAATATGATAGCCAAGGGACATCGCTAATAATGTTAAATGTCTGTTATTTGTTGTTAGTTACCAGAAGACTTTTTGTACATTGACTTACGACGTTTATGGACCGACACAACAAAAGTAAATCTCGTTTTGCTTGATTCAGTGCCTGGAACGTTGATCGAGGCTGTTTTTGGAAATAGATTTGATGTACTTAGTAATGAGGTAAAAAAAACCAGTGAAGGTCAGGTACGGCCAACCGATTTAAAAATCGAGTTTAGTAAAGATTTGATCTTGACACATCTTTGGTACGTGTGTATGTGACAGTTTGTAACTAAATATGTGTGCTTATAGAACTTACGCCGCAAATCGCAAAAATTGATGATATGAGAGAAAAGTTCAAGTTCAAACCATATCTTGCAACGACTTGCGCAGAGAACCTTGCATACAGTATAAGAACATGACTTATAAGCCGGACAGTTGCCTTAGACAAACGATAGCCGAATGGATCACGATTAAATTGTAACAGATATCCAAAGTGAACACTGTTGCAATGGTGGCGTGGTGATACACGTTTAGAGTGGCCTCAGGCATCTCTATTCTAACACGATACATTTATTTATTTATTTATTTATTTAATTTTGGCCTACCAACAAAATTACATGTTTGTCAAACCATAGGTACTTGGCCTTATTTGCTACTTACATATAATTTCACTTATAGGTAGAAACAAACAGACTGTAGGCAGAATGTAGTACTAAAACTATTATTAACATTTATTTAACTAAAACTTAAACTATTGTCTAAAAATACACTATTTCCTACAAAAAAAAATATTAACATAGGATACCGTAAAAAAATTAAATAAAATAAATTAAACAGTAGTCAGGGCTTCATCTACTTTTTTCTTAAAATCATCTAATTTATCGCGAAAAATATCGATCAGTATCTTTGTCAACAAGCTCCGTCAGCAATCTACACAGTCTAGGAATCAAAGAATGGAAGCCGAGATTTGTTTTACAAACTTTGTGCGTGAGCAAAGAGACGGTATGTCGGGGCAATCGAAAGTAGATATTAAAAGAGATTTGGATTAAAAGCTCAGAATTGTCTATCTTTCCATTCAAAAGTTTGTATAGGAATATGAAGTCATGTACTTTACGACTATTTAATAATGATCTTATTTTAAAACTTATAGTCTCGTACTATAAGGTAGTCTCTTATCACCTCCAATAGAATAAAATGTTGTAAATCTGCGTTGGATAATCTCCTGACTCTCCTTGTATATTTGATAGTAAGGATTCCAAATTACAGTACCATACTCGAGTTTGCGTCTAACAAAGGTGGTATACAGAAGTTTCTTAGTATGAAGTTGTTTAAATGATTAGGAATTTCTGAATATAATACCTAACATCCTGCAAGCAGATCGACAGATATGTTCAATATGGTGTTGAAACCGTAGTTTAGCATCAAATGTGATACTTAAATCACGGACATACGCATTTTCCTGGATCAGTTTTTTTTGTGGATTGTATATTTAGAATCGATGACAAGATTTCGAGAAAATCGAATAAAAGAACATTTATCGGGATTTAGAATCATACCATTAAACGCTCACCAATCAACTATTCGGTTGGAATTTTCCTGTAGTAGTAAAGCAGGATACATGAACAAGTTATACGACATGGCCGGATGTTGTCTTAGATGAAGGATAGCCGAGTGGATTAAATTGTAACAGAGATCCAAAGTGAACACTGTTGCAATGGTTGCATGGAAGAAAAAGTTGTGCGGCCCTTTGCGTTTTGACGAGCCCAAACATCCACGCTGGTTATCCGATGTTTGGATATATAGTTAGATATAGTCAGAATTCGGTATTCACATTTAGACGGAACATTAACAGCCTAATGACTCATATTCATTTTGTAGATAACTTATTAACAACAAAGTTTAGTTTTCTGATTATTTGCCTTGTCTAATGTATTCGCTTCAGACAAAGGATACCAGGGTGGATAAAATTGTAACAGAGATCCGAAGTGAACACTGTTGCAATGATGGCGTGGTGATACGCGTTTAGAGTGGCCTCAGGCAACTCTATTCCAAACCATCATTCACAAGTAAGTTGTACGGCCCTTTGCGGTCTAACGATTTCAGCTACCATCCACGATGTTTACCTGATGTTTAACTGAATTCAGTATTCACATTTCACAGTACATTAATGGTTAAGTGACTCCATTTCACTTTGTAGATAACTATACTCATGAACATAGTTTGTCCTCAGCTTCTACATTAGACTAGTACGTGTTCGGGACGAACACGTATGCAGGAGGGCCGGATGTTGTCGCCATTTACTTCCGCTTTTTATTTTATAGCAACACGGTCATGAAACAAGAGTATCGCGCCCTTTTTGATCAAAATGGTACCAACACTGTGACGTGTTGTTACCGGTTTAGTCTTCTTATTGATAAAACGTTTCAGTGACAGTCAGTCTTTGTTCATCATTCAAGAGAAGTGCATCTCGGAACGGGAATTGTGGTATTCCTATTATATCGTGTTATTGTATATAGTGTGCGTTAACATATATATTCTCTTTATGTGCAATACATGAAAATGTTAGAAAAAAAGCATATTTAAAACACGTTTTGGCTAGTTATTTTACAACCGGCCACCTGCCTGACGAATGAGGTTGGTCTATCCGAATCTCAGAAACGGCTCCAACGATTTTCCTGAAATTCAGCAAGTTGGGGGTTTTGGGGGTCGAAAACAGAGATAAAAATCGTTTTATCCCTGTTTTTGATAGAAACGATGTTTTCTTTTTTAATAATACTTAATTCCTTTTTTGGAAACCATGACCGTAAGTGGCGGCCTGTTACTATCCCACGGCTGAGAACAGGTCTCTTCTCTCCGTTTTTGGAGAGAAGGTTTGGAGCTAAGACCTACAACACTGCTCCAATACGGATTGGTAGGTTACACATATCTCCAGAATTCCCCAGAGATATGCAGGTTTCCTCACGATGTTTTCCTTCACCGAAAAACGTGTGATAAATTGCAATTATCAATTAGACACATAAGTTTTTTAACAGAAAACTCATTGGTGTCTGCCCGGGTTTGAACCCGTGACCTCCTCGAAAGAGTCACACGGTTCCGCTGGGCTACCACAACTTAGTTTCCAGACCATATTAAGATCACAATATCCATGGGTCCTTTACCTTCTACCCATCGCTATCTCATCAACAGCATCAGTGACAATTTCAGCAGTCACCACTCATCAGACCTTCATCTTAAAACCAGTACGAAAGAGTCTCAAAACTCAAATCCACAATTAAAAGACACCTAAATATGTAATGTTTCTTTTTTCAGCATACAAGAACCCGATATTCCAGAATCTGGGGTTATTAAACGTTTTTACTCACTTAAAGTCGGTTATATTTATAATATTTCCGTGCAGTAAATATTGCCAATTAAAATTTATGACATGATAGGAAAAAATACGACCGAGCAAAGGAAACATGGCTACCGGTAGTTTGTAAAATGCATGGCATCCAAGTCATTAATGGCGTAACGCTGCTGTCACACTGTTTGTAAAGTCCACAGACAGTATGTCTTATCAGTCGCCGTAAGCCAAATACTGGCTTATTTTCAAAAAAGTCAATTGATTCGAAAAATCGATGTTAAAATATTATTTATTATGAACTACTAATTTTTACGCGCGATTTCGTTCGCATGATACGAGACGGTGGATAATAGATGGCGCTTTTTAGTGTCATCCTACTCCTGGAGAATTAACAGGTTTTCTATATACCATATGCTATTCCAGTGTCTAAGGAAACTGGAAGATGTGCAGCGGATTCGCCGTGAAAGAATAAAAAACATACATCCATACTCACAACCTTTCTCATTTATAGTATTAGTAGGATATCGTTTTTTTCTACTTCCAAAGTCAATAACGAGATTTTTTATCCTATGATATAAGTATCAATTGAAATAAATATCATCAATATTTATTTAGCGGATTTGCTGTGGCACATGCAGGTAAACAGACTGAAAATGAACATCTATAGTATTAGTACGGATATCAACAGTAAAAAAAAGATGGAATAAATAGCATTCCATTTTTTCACGATTAGCGATGCATCTACTTTCGCCCATCATAACGGATAACGCGTAAAACGCCTTTAGCAGCTACTAGCTAGCATAAAGTAAATTCGAAAAACAATACAACTTTTATCTTTTTCCAATTTATGGACATTTGATTGATAAGTAATGATAATACAATTTTTAAGGAGTAGTGGTAAAATATGGTGTATAGTTTAGAGGGCAATACGTTAAAATTTCAGTGTAGTATAACGACTAATCTCTTGCCGAGACTCAAGCGACTTTTAGATACTTTTATATCTGCATAATATGCTATTTGGTGTAGTGTGACGTTCTTGCCTAACAAAAACAATGCCGCTATTGTGACAAACTTTTCATGCCTCACAAGCATCGGGTCAAGATCGAAACCTACTTTAACTTGTACAGTTGTAGCTTCATTAATCATATTGATCCTTGACGATTTAAAAGTGCCTAAAAAAGAGCTTATTTGAATAAAGATATTTTGATTTGAAAAAAAAAAAGATATTTTGATTTGATTTAAATGTTCACTATACACACGTGTTTACACATTGGCAGTCACAGGTGACAAAACACGTACAGTTAATTGTAAAAAAGTCTTGTAACTGTCTTGATTAGTGTGCACGCGTCCTTAACGAGGCTAAAGTGGTCGGACCAGTTTGTTAGCAGGAGCCAATAGTATATGGTGCAATGTCATCAGAAAAGCTTCGGCCCAACTGATTGGCTGGCTGCTGATCCGCTTGATCAAATTGACAGGTGACTGTAGCTTGGTACGTGTAAAGAGCTCAATTATAACACTTGTATTGCCTTATTAGATTGACGCGTGAGCTATTGGGTTTATGTACTGGCTATAAGAGGAATGTGGCTTTTAATATAAGACCCTATATGACGGTCCCCACCCAAAAGAACCCCTTTTTCGGATTCAAAAGTGTGCGTAAGTAATATTTTTCCTCTTTTTCAACTTATTGGCTGTGTGTAGCTTACTTATGTTGTAATTGAGAAAGTATGTCTGTTTTAGCCTACAAGGCTACTGGACCAATAATAATGTAGTTTGGTACAATTAAAGCTTGCATATACAGAAGTTACAATAAAATTATTTTGCTATAATCCGCGTTTGTTTAGAAATTAATACCTGGGTGACCGAGCCTTGCTCGGTAATTTTTAAAATGATGTAAATAAAAATGAAAAAAAAATAGGGCAGGTGGGGTTCGATCCTAGGTATTTTCGCCTCTCTAGACCGCCTGTTCCCCAAATGAACTACCATGTGTTTACGTTTGACAGCGAAAAATTGTGATTGTATTCAACGTAGATTTAAAAAAAAATTAGAGCCCGAAAACAGGGATAAAAAGACATTTATTTAAATAAAACTAATCTAGATCGATTTTTCTCCCCAAAAACCCCCTTCATGCTGAATATCAGGAAAATCTTTGGAGTTTTATTATTAAATCTTATTATTATAATAATATATCTTCAGGGCTGGGTCGCCAGGAGGCATGGGGTCCTCACCTTCCGCCTTACGCAGGTGCTTTCCGGACATTGTTTCGGGTGGTATCTGTGGAGGGTGGCCCAGCACGAAGCGACTGGTGAGTGCCACGAGTTCGGCGCCGACTTTGACACGGCGCTGCACACGCTCGCAGACTGTCCAGCTTGGGTGGTCCAGAGGGTGCAACTCGTGGCACAGGTGGGGCACGATCTCTCCCTGCCCATTGTGGTTCGTGCCATGGTGGACAGGAAGCGATCGTGGGGAGCGATCGTGGGGAGTGATCGTGGGCAGCGATGGCCTCCTTCTGCGAGGACGTTATCTCGCGGAAGGAGGCAGCGGAGCGGATTCGGGAAGTCGAGTCCTTGGATCCGATCCGCCGCAGGCGAGCTGGGCGCAGGCGACTACCTAGAGACCATCGGGGGCCACCCTAACGGGGACCTTCTGGACGTTCTGAACGGGGTTTAATCGGACGCCCGCCCTATAAGGTCCCCGCGGCGGTCGATGCATCTGGTGCTCCCAATGCATCGTCCAGCGGAGGGAGGGCCACTTTTAGAGAGGCCCCGGCTGGCGGGGTTGGGGGTAATGTCTTCATAGGTACCCGATCGCCGCCACCAGCAGCGTGGAGCACACAGGTTGTTTTAGTCGGTGCGAGTCCGACATAACCGTCGTCGCCGGTGGGCGGCGGTACCAATAAGGGGTTTTTCCTGTTCAAAAAAAATATATATATACCTTAGGATTAAAAATAGATTATGTTTTAATTAAATTCCTGATCCTTAATCGAATGCAAATAGCAGATGCAAATATCAGTTACTCTGATATGGCCACGTTTAGCAGATTATCTTAATATTCTTGTTTAATGGCCGAGAATTGCGTATTGATGGAACCATGATTGCGTTATTGCTTATTGCGATTTGTTACCTTCAATTAATTGCATTCAAATGATTAACCCATTAGCATAAATAAAAACCAATCGACCAATCGATTTTGTTATTATATTCTTTATTTTTAATATGAGTTTGCAATATTTCGCCGTATCCGGCTAAGTAGAATAGACCAACCTCATTTGTTAATGAGGTATCGTAAAATATGACTAAGGTAAGTTGACATCAAACAGTCGGTCGTACAATACGTAGCCATGTTAATAACATGTTGTCACATGATTTGGCCGACCCCACTGAGAGTGGGATAAGGGCAGGAGGATGATGATAACCATAAAAATGGTTAAAGTGGGTTAAACCGTAAAAGCTAGATATGTGCTGTCACGGACTTTTATTATATATTTTATTTCTGCTCCTCTCCTATTCATCTTAGCGTGATGTTATGCCTGTAGCCTTCGATAAATGGACTATCTTATACTGAAATAAAATTTTAAATCGTTCCAGTAGTTTCTGAATTAGCGCGTTCAAACAATCAACAAACAAACTCTTCAGCTTTAAATAATCTAATTCAAAATATTCTTTAATCGTCAACTCTACTGCTGGTTCGGAAAGCTGTTCCTACCGAGAAGAGCCAGCAAGAAACTCGGCGGTTGCTCTTTTAAAAATACAATTCTTAATACTATTTACATTTAGTCCTTACTTTCTTGTACAGGTTTAAAGAGAACTATATCTACACATTCTTATCTTCTACTGACTTGACTGGCCCGTTGGCGTGCTGGGTAGCTACCCTGCCTTCAGCTCCGCGGGTCGCGGGTTAGAATCCCGCCTGGGGCCAACATTTTCTATAAATGAATTAGTTGGTCTTTGAGCCTGGGAGTATATTTGTATTTAAGTATGTATTTAAAAAATATATAAGTATATATACACCAGTTGTCTGTCACCATAACACAAGTATTAAGTTACTTACTTTGGGGACGGATAACCGTGTGTGTGTAAGTGTCCCATATATTTATTATTTATTTCTAAGATTTATTATATAATATTATATATTAGTATAGACACACAGTTGTTTCTATTAACAAACTAAGTCGCTTCATTTGCATTACCAATAAATAAATTGCAAATCTTTATTAAGCCGAGATGCTGTCTTGGCGGTTAAGGTGCAGCAATAACATGTTTCGACTAAATTGGTACGTTATAAACGGTTTTGCATACAAGTTATTTAGTATAACGTAATATTGAACTGCGTGTATTCGTGTTTTGTATAATTTTATAACAGTCGTTAAATAAATTGCAAACATGCCGTGTGGTATCCGGCTGAGTAAAATAGACCACCCTTACTTCTTACCGAGGTGTCGTAGATGAGGTCTAAGATAAATTGACCCGCTGTGTGGTATCCGGCTGAGTACAATAAACCACACTCATTTCTGAACGAGGTTTCGGAAAAGGCGGCTAAGGTAAGTTTTCCCACCGTGTGGTATCCGGCTGAGTTAAATATACCACTCTCATTTCTTACAGGTGTCGTTAAAGGCAACTAAGGCAAGTTACCCGCCGTGTGGTATCCGGCTGAGTAGAATAAACCACACTCATTTCTGAACGAGGATTCGGAAAAGGCGACTAAATTGACTTGACTTGCTATGTGGCATCCGGCTGAGTAAAAATGTACGACCCTCATTTCTTACCAAGGTGTCCTAAAAGGCGACAAAGGTAAGTTGACCCGCTAAATAGCGGTATCCGGCTGAGTAACACAGACTACCCTCATTTCTTAACAAGCTATCGTAAAAGACAACAAAGGTAAGTTGACCCGCTGCGTGGTATATATTCTAACCAGCCGGGATTAGAATAGACCATCCTCATTTCCTACCAAGGTGTAAAAGCTGCTACATTAAGTTGACGTCAGGCAGTCAGCCGGTCGTAAAATACCTGGGTTGTGTTGCAACATATTGTGCTCATTGAGAATGGGATAAGGTAGGGGAATGTATGTTAAATAGATTTCAAACTGACATTTAATGATTGACCAGATCTTGACGGGTCCTTAGTTGCAAGCTTGTTAAAGCTTGGTCAAAGTTCTCTTTGTTTGAGTCATAGGTAACCTAATTAGGGTGAACAACGTTAAATTCTCGAGAATACGATAGGTTCAAGGCATTTAGTTAACTAGTTGAGGTTAACTAAGCATAATAATGTTAAATTTTCAGTCTCGGATATATTAGGATTCTGGTAAGTTCTGTTTTCGTTGTGTCGAAAATTTTGTTAAAATATTATTAAGAGTAAAGTAGCGGCCTGTTACCCACTGCTGGGAATAGGCCTCTTTTCTCCGTTTTTTGGAGAGAAGAATTGCTAAGATCTACCACGCTGCTCCAATGCGGATTGGTAGGTTACACATTCTCTAGAGATATGCAGGCTTCCTCACGATGTTTTCCTTTATCGAAAAGCATATTATAAATTCCAATTATCAATTAGATATAAGTTTAACAGAAAATCTCATTGGTGTCTGCCCGGGTCAAACTCGTGACCTCCTCGAAAGAGTCGCACTGTGTTACCGCTGGGATATCACAGCTCATAAATATTATATTAGTTTAATATTATTTGTATATTCGTCTAGAATAAGCTCAAGTTAGTTTATACTAGACGAATTATTTAATAAGTTAACTGAACTTGATCTGAGCAGCTTGTTTTAAAAAAAAATTATTTATTGTTTTGAGGATAGTCTTGGCTTATTTAATTTTATATTGAAGGACTTTTTTGTTTATAAATTCAAACACGTTCACTATCACAAATTCAACAATCGTTCCGCCCCAGAACCGAAGCATCATCAGGAGATATGTATATCTCCTGTGAACATCTGTAGTGCTTGTGTATTGTGGCGGCGGTGGTGGAGGTTTGTGTATGTGTTTTTACGAATTCAGCATGTATTAGGTATGAAAATGATTTGGCTACTCTACATTTAGCATTAGATATATTCTCTACTAGCTTTTACACGCGACTTTGTTGTGTAGACTGTTGTCGTGTGATAATAGATGAAGCTTTTCAATGTGATCCTATTCCTGTAGTATTAACAGGATTTGTATACCAAGATCTATATATGTTATTCCAATGTATAAGGAACAATTGTGCCAAATTTCATCGATATTGGCTTAGCGGATTCACCGTGAAAGAGCAACAAACATATATATATATATACTCACAAACTTTCGCATTTAATTAGCTGGATTTCAGTTAATCGCGGATTTTAGCAAAAGAATTTTATTATTACTTTTATATAATGGATCTCCGCAAAGTAACGCTTCACTATCACTACATATTATAAAACAAAGTCCCTATATCCCTATGTACGCAGAAAACTTTAAAACTACGCAACAGATTTTGATGCGGTTTTTTTTAATAGATAGAGTGATTCTAAAGGAAAGTTTGTACGTATAATAACATTCAATACGGAGTAGAAAAATACTATAATTTTTGAGGTTTCTGTTAATAATTACATTTTTTTCCGCTTACATTGCAAACGCAGGCTAAACCCTACGAGATTTATCAAAATGATGTACTAAGTATTTGTACACCTTGAAAAGGTCTACAGAAAAGTCCGCGATGGTATATGTCTATCTCTTATGGATAGCCCACCATAGCATTTTTTGTCATTTACTTTTTACGAAAAATAATGCCTTATATTCAAAGCAATTTTTATACAATACAGCATCAATTCTTATCCAATTAAGTACCTTAAATAAATAGTTGATTTAATACAGATCAATATGGCCGTTTACAGCATGTAATTTAAGTGAACATTTTCGGAGATATTACAGATTTAAAATGCCGTGAGGACGCCGCGCTTCGACCTATAACACTTCGACTTTAGCAGCGATGTCGCTCTTTCAAGAGTTTGTTTAATGTAATTAATTGTAAAAATAAAATACATAGGGAAAATGTGAAAGTAAATAAGTAAAAATGTACTATATGAATTTAGATATTCCAAAGATAGCAGGAAATCTTCTTGGTATAGGGAAAAGAAATTGTTTTTCTCCAAATTTAATGCGTGCGGGCCACGGGCAGTAATGAATAAATCAAAACTACTCGATCGATTTTAATCATTTTTTTTACACTGACTGACATGGGATATATATTTTATACCCGTGCGAAGCAGAGGCAGGCCGCTAGTAATTCTATAAATTATTTAAGTAGATATCCTTACATTACCTTAGTCGTTTATTATATTAGTATCGAAGAGAATTACTAATACTGTCAACTGGATAACAATCAACCAGAAATATCTTGGTTAGAAATAACAGTTAGCTGACATATTTATACCTTCGAATATACAATCAATCGATATTACAATCGAATCAGCTCACAGAAATGTATCGGGTTGCGAAACAATCGAACACTCGTGCATTTCTCCTTTGTCCGATATTTATCAACACAGCTGATTTGAGACTAATAACCCTGGTCAAAGATTAACTGGTTTAGGGTTTATATTATCTATACTAATATATAAATGATATCTATACTAATATATAAAGCTTTTGTAGTAAAATAAGCTAAAGTTTTGTAAAGAAGAGTTTGTTTTACTCAGGAAGTACTGGACTGATTTGAAAATTTCTTTGAGTGTAAGATAGTCCATTTATCGAGGAAAGCTATACGCTAGATAACATCACGCTAAGATGAATAAGAGAGGAGCAGCAACAAAAATTGAACGAGAACGGCAAAATTTAGAGAATTTCACTTGCGTGCGCTGAGTAAACGGTGAAAGTTATTCAAATATAATGTATTACAAAATTATTCCCCTCTAAAAGTTCTAAATGAAAGCCCGCGCAGGATATGTCTAGTTTTTAAGATTAACCCACTTTGACCATTTTTATGGTTATCAAAATACTATATTATAGTTTTAGTCTTTCCATGCGGGCGGAGCCGCTGGCCAATGCTAGTATAATATTATAAAGCTGAAAGTTTGTTTGTTTAATTGTTTGAACGCGCTAATCTCAGGAACTACTGGATCGATTTGAAAAATTCTTTAAGTATAAGACAGTCCATTTATCCAGGAAGGCTATAGACTATGTAGCATCACGCTAAGATGAGAGGAACAGCAATAAAAAAAATTGCGAGTGCGCAAAATTTTATTTAACTTTCCTTGCGTGAGTAAACGGTGAAATTTATTTAAAAATCTCTTATAATTAACTCACGATAACCACTTTTATGTTTAAAATTTCAATTCGGGAATCAATTTTTGACGCACTGATTTCCATGTGGGTAAGGCTTTCTGTCTTTAATATTTATTTATTTTATTAAAAGACTAACAGTATAATACAATACATAATTATAAGAAAAACAAAACAAAAACATAAACCATAAAGTCTTTTCAGGAAAAAAAGAACGTAAAGAACAATTTAATTTATTTATTTATTTATGTACCATAAAAGAAAAAAAACATTATTGGTAAAAAAAGTGTACAAAGGTCAACTTATCCCTATGACAGAGATCTCTGCCAGCTAACCTACGAAGTGAGACAATTTATATTAATTTTTTTTTTTAAATTTTAAATGAAATAAATAAATGATTTAATCTTGTATTTTTTTCCGAATCTCGGAAACGGCTCCAACAATTTCCATGAAATTCACCATGTAGAGGTAGGGTTTTGGGGTTCCATTAAAAAAAATCGTTTAATCCCTGTTAACGGGCACTGAAAAAATGCCAAAATTTACATTGAATTGGAAACACAATTTTTGCTGTCAATTGTAATGTCATGGTAACTTATTTGGGGAACGGGCGGTCTAAGAAAGTGAAAATACCTAGGATCGAGCCCCACCTGCCCTATTATTTTTTTGTTCGTTTCGTCTTTTTCTATCTCTAACGAGGTTTCGGAAAAGGCAGCTAAAGTAATTTGACCCGCCGTGTGGTATCCGGCTGAATAGAATAGTACCACCCTCATTTCTTACCGAGGTGTCGTAAAAGGCGACTAAGGTAAGTTGACCCACCGTGTGGTATCCGGCTGAGTAGAATAGACCAACCTCATTTCTTACCGAGGTGTCGTAAAAGGCGACTAAGGTAAGTCGACCCGCCGTGTGGTTTCCGGCTGAGTAGAATAGACCAACCTCATTTCTTACCGAGGTGTCGTAAAAGGCGACTAAGGTAAGTCGACCCGCCGTGTGGTTTCCGGCTGAGTAGAATAGACCAACCTCATTTCTTACCGAGGTGTCGTAAAAGGCGACTAAGGTAAGTCGACCCGCCGTGTGGTTTCCGGCTGAGTAGAATAGACCAACCTCATTTCTTACCGAGGTGTCGTAAAAGGCGACTAAGGTAAGTCGACCCGCCGTGTGGTATCCGGCTGAGTAGAATAGACCACCCTCTTTCTTACCGAGGTGTCGTAAAAGGCGACTAAGGTAAGTTGACCCACCGTGTGGTATCCGGTTTAGTAGAATAGACCACCCTCTTTCTTACCGAGGTGTCGTCAAATACGACAGAGGTAAGTTGACGTCAGGCAGGCGGCCGGTCGTAAAAACGCAGCCAAATCATGTGACAGCATGTTTATAACATGTTGTGCCGACCCCACTTAGAGTGGGATAAGGGCAGGAGGATGATGATTCGTCTTTTTCTATCTCGTAAAAAAACCATTCCTCGTGGGTATGATTTGTATAGTCCTAGCGTGTAAATTATTAAAGATAGATATAACTCGTACATTTTTGTTGTAAAACAAATGAAAAAAAAGATTTTCTTGTATGTATATAATCTGAATTTCGGAAACGGCTCCAACGATTTTCATGAAACCAATTTCATAGAGGGTTTATAGTATTATAGAGTAAGTTTATAGTATTATAGAGTAAGTTTATAGTATTATAGAGGGATTCGGGGGCGATCGGAATTCGTTTACAAAAATTGTTTTATGACTGTCTTCAGGCACTAAAAAACTGCTATAATATTTTCTGAGAATATAAGCTAACTGTCATTTGTAAAGTAGTAATAGCTCAATGGGTAAATGGAGGGTGGGGGCCTCAAAGAATTAGGCTTGCTCGTTCTTCTCGGTAGAAACATCTTTCCGAACCAGCAGTAGAGTTGAAGATTCAAAAGCACTTGTTTACAAGTTTACTTCAATAAAGAGTATTTTGAATTTGAATTTTGAATTCAAGAAACTCGGCAATCGGATAGTCTTAGAACTTGCGACCCATTCGCACCTATCCATACCGTTCCCATGTACCGATTGCGTAAATGTAACATCGATTCTAAAATGTCGCGAGTTCAATCACCTCCTAAACTATACAGTTGTAAAACTACCACGTACCTGCGACTTTGGCTGTGTGACGTATGGTTTAAATTTAACGTTATAAACCAACCGCATAACTGTCATACAAAAAAAGCATAGATTTTTTAGATTACATATAGATGAACCAGACAAAAGTTGATGTTTGTATATCATAGAAATACGGTAGCCGTGTGGTATCCAGCTGAGTAGAATAGACCACCCCCATTTATTACCGAGATGTAGTAAAAGGCGACTAAGGTAAGTTGGCTCACAGGGTGCCAAAATGGTCGGCCTCCTCGTGGCGCACCCTGGGTAGGCCTTCGGAATCTCCAATATGCATTCCTTAGTTTTGGCGAACGGACCACTGTGGGGGTGCCCAATCCAGTCTCTCTGATTAGAATATAGCAATCTGGATGGGCCGGGGACTCCAGTTTAAAAACACTGTTAAAAAGAGGCTGATACAGAAAGCCTACTATACTCTTGAAGATTATTTAGAAGATAAGAATGTGTGGATATAGCTCTCTTAGATCCTGTACAAGACAGTAATGACTATATGTAACTAGTCATAAGAATTATATTTTTAAAAGAGCAAACACCGAGTTTCTTGCTGGCTCTTCTCGGCAGGAACAGCTTTCCGAACCAGCAGTAGAGTTGACGATTCAAAAGCACTTGTTTACAAGTTTATTTGAATAAAGAATATTTTGAATTTGAATTTGAATTTTAATGTGGTTTCAGCCACCGTTGGCGAAGCCCGGAAGCCCACTCACCGCGTGGTATCCGGCTAAGTAGAATAGACCAGCCTCTTTCTAACCGGTTGTCCCATAAGGTAACTAAGGTAAGTTGACGTGAAACAGGCAGCCGGTCGTTAAATACGTGGCAAATGATGTGACATGTTGTGCCGACCACACTTAGAGTGGGATAAGGGCAGGAGGATGACCAGATTTCTGTCTCCTTTAATACAAACTGCTGTTACTAATGTATTATTTTAACAACATGTTACTTTTTATTACGTGAACAAAATTTGGCCAATATACAGATAGACAGGCGATACACGTTTACTATACGCACAGACAATCACACGAGACATAAAAAGACATATATCTCGAATACAATCGGACTTTCACCGGCCCCCTAATTACCACGCATACCAATAAAGTATACAATTTGTTGCTGCATTAACTTTGGGCAGATAAAGGTCCAAATTATTATATACTAGATGGGCCAGTAACTTCGCCCGCGTGAAAATTACATTTAATTGAAATTTTAAACAAAAATAGTTAGTAAAATTCAATTTCAAAATCGCAATATCTTTGCGATTTGGTTGTTAAATATTTAAGTAGACGCAAAGGAAGTCACCAAAGCATTCTCAGGAGAGTTGCTTATGAATTATGAACCATCTCTTTTTGGGCCTCACATATCCGGCAGCTTCTAAGCTGTGGTAGCCCAGCGGTGACACCGTGCGACTCTTTCGAGGAGGTCACGGGTTCAAACCCGGGCAGACACCAATGAGTTTTACTGTTAAAACGTAATTGATAATTGCAATTTATCACACGCTTTTTGGTGAAGGGAAACATCGTGAGGAAACCTGCATATCTCTAGAGAATTCTGGAGATATGTGTAACCTACCAATCCGTATTGGAGCAGCGTGGTAGGTCTTAGCTCCAATCCTTGTCTCCGAAAACGGAGAGAAGCGGTCTTTGCTCAACAGTGGGATAGTAGCAGGCCGCTACTTACTTACTTACTATATCCGGCAGTCACATCCATGCATATCTAACACTCGTTTGTCATATGATTTTCGTCGCCCCTAATTAAAAAATCATTTTGCCACTACTGAAATAAAAAGATCCGTCCGCGTCAGTGTGTACTTAGCTTAAAGTTTTCGCATACCTCATATTATTGTTTAAAGCTAGATTTATAACATAATCTCTAATAAATAACACAAATCACATTAGTGTTTAACCTCGTTGGATAATTTATTCGTTGAATCATAAAAACAGGCACAAAATTATCAATAAATCAGATTTTAGCAGCGGTTTTATATAGTGCTCAGGCAGTTCATAACATTAATATGCCTATAAAAATATAATTTATTGATATATGATATATACAGTAGGCTTTTAGATAATTTATTGATATATATAAACTTTTTTAATGTGATAGTAGAAAGGTGAGACGGTGTGATTCGTTCAAGGGCTATAGATTCAACACCAGGCAATGAGTTTTTTTGTTAAAACTTATGTGTCTAATTGATATTTGCAATTTGTCACTCGCTTTTCGGTGAATTCAAGTGTCATAATTAATGTATATGTATAGAAACCAGCTATACTTATTTTATAGGATGAACACGGCTAAATTAAAACCCATACAGATCTTTTATTTATGAGCTCTTTATAACGCCTGGGATTCTGGGATAAAATAATCGCTTTTTATTCATACATTCGCTCCCCAAATATAAAGATTCTTTTTCAGGGATACTAATATGTTTTAAAAGTCATCTTAGAACCAGCTTGAAAGAATTAACAAATAATCAATTAATCAAATTGGTTGGGCGTATTTTGTAATACATGTCACTGCCACGAACTTAGTGGTGAGTGACAGTGGTGAAGTCGCGCGACCAATCGAATGGTCGCGCTGCAGCCGCCATTGCGGTTTATCGCCGCGCCGCAACCGCCATTACGACTGACACCGCCGACAAGTCAAGTCCGTATCGCTTTCCCGCATCACCGCTTTTTGTACCGCAACGGTCATCCGCGCCGCGCCTTCTTCGGATCCCGAGAGATCTGGAGCAGGCTACCACCATACAGTCCACAACCGCTAAGGTAAGTGCTTTGACTTGTTGTTGCACTATACGCCTTCGCCGCCTATCCGCAGGAGAGAACATAGGATCGCGGAACCGCTTCGCTGGTTTAACCACCACAAATTGTTTTTTTTATTTTAGTATCCGCAAGCAAGTTTCTTTGTGGTTTTTCTCAATAGGAGCAAACTTCCGAATGAGTGGTAGGTAGCAAACGTAAAAATATTTTACGATTCATAAATACTAAAAACATTTTACTTGTATAAAGTACCTGATTGACTGAGCCTTGCTCGGTAATTTTCACAAAATAAAAAGAGAAAATTAAAAAAATATATATATATTTTTGGTTAGGTGGAGCTCGAGTATTTACATGTCTCGAGATCGCTGAATAAGCCACGCTGACTTTATATTTTACGGCAAAAATAGTGTTTTATATTCAATGTAAATTTTAGTATTTTTTAATGCCCAAAAAAAGGTATAAAACGATTTTTTTCCATATACCTAGATAGATCGATTTTCCTTCCCCAATTTGGCATGTAGGGGGTCCTAGATGACGAATTACAGGGAAATCGTTAGAGCCCTTTCCGAGATTCCAAAAATATAAGAATAAAAATACAAGATTAGCTCATAATAATTAACTTATAAAACTATAATAATAATTAACTTATATAACTAATAAAATAATTAACTCATAAGAAAAAAATAAAAATACAAGATTAACTCATTTAAATATCAAAGAATTTGAATTTGTAACACTTTATAAGGAATAAAATTAATCCAATAGACCAGAATCCTAAAGATTTGGCGACGGTCCAAATGAGACACCGTCACCGCGAAAAACGATGAATTCATACCGCAAATAAACCGAATTGCCGTCGATATAACGGAATTACTATACGATTTCTAGGAAATAGTATTTATAGTTATAAATAGTCGGTTGCGGCCGTAGATTTATTTATACTAGTCGCCACTAGTCGCCACTAGTCGCCGAGATATAAAAATATGTGTTACGATAGACAAAGTTGACCGAAGTAAAATAACCAGAGAAACGTTACCTATTAACTGTATTAGCTAAAAGGCCACATAAAAGTTTTTTTTTTTTGTAATCTTTAGTTTTAAGGACTTTTATACAATTGTACATGTCAGTCCTATAGTACCCTTTTAAATAATTTATAGAATTAGGCGTTACTTTGCGGAGATCCATAATACAAAAGTAATAATAAAATTATTTTGCTATAATCCGCGAATAAATAAAGTAATAATAAAATTATTTTGCTATGATCCGCTTCATCGCGGATTATAGCAAAATAATTTTATTATTACTTTTGTAGTACCCTTTTACTTAATGCTATACAAAATTTTCTTATTATTTATTTATTTATTTATTTAAACAGTAATCCTACAGCGTTACAAAAAAATTTTACTTAAATACTATGTATATAATAAAAGAAGGCCAGGGGTGGATTACACAGTGACTATCGGTTATATTAAATTATTGACGTTTAACAAAGATAGGTAGATGATTTAAGATCTAAAATATAAAGTTTGATTAAAAAGTGTTTATACGTAGTAGTGTTATGTGTGTGTGCGTATGTGTGTGCGTGTGTGTGTGTGTGTGTGTGCGTGTGTGTGTGTGTGTGTGTGTGTGTGTGTGTGTGTGTGTGTGTAACTGCCATTATTTTTGCTTCCGGTTAATTTTAATTATTTCTTTTTTTAATTTACGTTTAGTCATATGCCATTATATGTTTAGTCATTTAGTTATATTTAAATTATCTATATCTTAAACTATTTAAAGCAAAAATATATAGCATTTTAGCTCGATCAGAATTGGGATCAGCTAAAATGCTATTTATAAAGCCAATATCCATACAATTAACAGCAAGCTTAACAAAGTTTTCCAATCTCATCTGACCATTTTGAACACATTCCATTAATGTTGGATATCTTCACATACTCCACACGATAAACAATTGGGTCACATAAAAGTTGTTATTGTGAGTTTACCAAAAGAGATAATGTCATCTTCTTCCTGCCCGTATTCCACTCTAAGTGGGGTCGGCACATCATGTTCTCACATGATTTGGCTACTTATTTTACGACCGGCCGCCTGCCTGACGTCAACTTATCTCAGTCGTATTTACGACACCTCGATAAAGAAGAGTGGTCTATTCTATTTAACCGGATACCACACGGCGGGTCGACTTACCTTAGTCGCCTTTTACGACACCTCGGTAAAAAATGAGGGTGACACTATTCTATTCAGCCGGATACCACAAGTTTATTTGAATAAAGAATAATTTGAATTTAAATTAAAGACTCCGTGTCCGCTACTTTCAGGTAAATGCTATGAAATATATCCAACGCCGTGTGGTATCCGGTGGATTAGAATAGTACCCTCATTTCTTACCGAGGTGTCGTAAAAGGCGACTAAGGTAAGTCGACCCACCGTGTGGTATCCAGCTGAGTAGAAGAGACCAACCTCATTTCTTACCGAGGTGTCGTAAAAGGCGACTAAGGTAAGTTGATCCACCGTGTGGTATTCGGTTCACTAAAATAGACCATCCTCTTTCTTACCGAGGTGTCGTAAAATACGACTAAGGTAAGTTGATATCAGGCAGGCGGCTGGTCATAAAATACGTAGCCAAATCATGTGACAACATGTTTATAACATTTTGTGCCTACCCCACTTAGATTGGGATAAGGGCAGAAAGATGATGATGACTTTTTGGGTAAATGCTATGAAATAGACCCCTTAGTTAACTTATGAATATAATTTGTTTATCGAATTGGGTGACTGTTCGACAACGCAATCGTCATTGCGGTAACTAGGCTGTATCATTTTTATTGAGGCTAACCGCAGTATTTATGTAGGATGAATCGACGCGACTCAAGGTATTGCATTCTATTATATATACTTATTATAAAACAAAGGCCCCAAAAGCTGTCTGTCTGTATGTGATCGATTTTTTCAAAATCTACTAAGCTATAACCTAAAGAGTTTGTTTGTTTGATTGATTGTTTGAACGCGCTAATCTCAGGAACTGCTGGACCGATTTGAATAATTCTTACAGTGTAAGATAGTCCTTTTATCGAGGAAGGCTATAGGCTATATAACATTACGCTAAGATAAATAAGAGAAGAGCAGCAATAAAAAATAATACGAAAACGTCAAAGTTTAAAGCTTTCCTTACGTGCGCTAAGTAAGTGAAATTTATACAAAAAGCATGTATTACAAAATTGTTCCCCTCTAAAAGTTCTAAATAGAAGTCCGCGGCAGCATATGTCTAGCTGTTAAAGTTGTGCCTTCACCATTGTAATGTGTTCCATCTTTGTCAAGGGGAGTGCTAACCGTCTCTCCTAATGAATGTATCTAATGTTAATGTTAACGTTAATGAAGGTATCTAATAAAAGCAAGTTAAGTACTAACAAAGCGAGCCGACAGAGTTATGTCTAACCTAGACTCGACATTTAGATCTGATCAATCAGTCACAAATGCCAGCACACACAAGCGCACACAGAATACTTGTAACCTCAGTTGTCCGCTAAACACACGTTTACATGGTCATAGTCACGTGTATAATGATTAACAAAAATATATGACGAAATTTGTAAACGCCAGTTTTTGTTTATTGTTTGCTAAATTAACAACGCCGTGTGGCATCCTACTGAATAGACCTTATTTCTTACCGAGATGTCGTAAAAGGCGACTAAGGTAAGCTGACCTACCGTTCACGGTTCGTTTGAAGTAGAGACCACCTTCTTTCTTACCGAGGTGTTGTAAAATACGACTAAGGTAAGTTGAATGGTACGCAGTGGAAACGTTAGATACTGCAAGCAAACTCAGATTCTACTAATATTTTCTCATGATAGTATTTATTTTAATTTAATAATTTAATTTTATTAATACAATGATTTTTTAAATCGGCCATTAGTTCCTGAGATTAGCGCGTAAAAACAATCAAACAAACAAACAAACAAACTCTTCAGCTTTATAAATATTAGTATAAATATAGATTATATCAATTGATTTCCAAGATCATATATTTAAGACGTTATTAAAAATAACAGCAATACCACAAACTATCGCTGCCGCCTGTACATGCAAAACAAACTTGTGGGCGCCTCTAATTCGGCGCAGACGTTGTGCCGTGCAATTACGAGTCGATAACATCCGACTCGTTTAATATCGACATTTGTAGGGCTGGCGAATATATTAAAAACATTATTTTATTAAAATTAAGCTCATTTGTATATTAAAATTAAGCTCATGTGTGTTTTTGAGTTGTGATACCAGCTAACACATAGGTAACACCGTGCGACTCTTTCGAGAAGGCCACGGGTTCAAAGCCGGGCAGACACCAATGAATTTTTCTGTTAAAACTTATGTGTCTAATTGATAATTGCAATTTATTACATGCTTTTCGGAGAAGGAAAACATCCTGAGGAAACCTGCATATCTCTAGAGAATTCTGGAGATATGTGCAACCTACCAATCCGCATTGGAGCAGCGTGGTAGGTACTTAGCTCCAATCTTTCTCTCCAAAAAACGCAGAGAAGAGGCCTTTTCCCAGCAGTGGGAAAGTAGCAGGCAGACAACTTACAACTACTACAAGCTCATTTAATTAAACAGCAGGGTAATTTAATGTCGTTCTCCTTTCTCTTTCTTTCTTCCTTCTTTCCAAGGACAGCGTGATGTCCTTATAATAGTCATACCACCAGCTCTCCACTACACGTCGCCTTGAGCCGTGGTCGTGATGCATGAGGAACTGGAAACGCCATCTTACGTCATGCTGCATTTCACGGGTAAGGTAGAACATCGGGTGAACATCCTGTGCTCACCGAGGACATTAAAAGAAGCCTTGAAGGTCCTCGGCTTCTGGAAGAAGTTTGGCTGGTTAGAATAACCAGCCCTTTCACTCTCACGCACAATGATCGCCAAAATAAAAATATATATATATTTACACACACGATCGTCCGTCCCCAAAGTAAGTAACTTAATACTTGTGTTATGGGTGACAGACGACTGGTGAATGTATACTTATATATTTTTTAAATACATACTTAAATACAAATATACACCCAGGCTCAAAGACAAACAAATTCATTTATAGAAAATGTTGGCCCTCGGCGGGAATTGAACCCGCGCCCCGCGGAGCTGAAGGCATGGTCACTACCCACTGCGCCAATGGACCAGTCAAAATGCGAGTAAGTGAGGAAACTAACCCGCCAAAAGAAGAACGTATAGTCAGCTGGATAAAAACCTTCGTGGTATATAGTAAAAAGAAACTATGGGCGGAGGGATGAAATGTGGGTGTTGAAATGGTATGCACCCCATAAGGGTTTTCCATAAGGAATCGCTTCACAGGTACCACAATACAAAGGGGGTGAAAGCATATGCTGATTTCTTACCGACTTAGACTACATGGTGTTCCAATTTGCTCCTTGGTATGGGAATCAGAGGAATACTAAACGCATCACGTCTGTGGACGTCTACCTCCATAATGTAACTGCCTATCTCTCAATCCCACTGCTAGGCATAGGCCTCTCTCCGTTTTTGGAGAGAAGTATTGGAGCTAAGACTTTCCACACTGCTTCAATGCGGATTAGTCAGTTACACATATTCCCAGAATTCTCTCGAGATATGTAGGTTTCCTCACGATGTTTCCCTTCGCCGAAAAGCGTGTGATAAATTGCAAGTATCAATTAGACTCAAGTTTTAATATAAAAACTCATTAAAAGCTATGTCACTTCCATACCAGGTTTAAATGTTGGTTATGTAATATTTAAGTGCTTTTTAGTGTATTAAGTTACTCTGTTACGACGTAAAACATACACAAACAACTACATTTATAAAATAAGTATGAATGACTTTTTTTTAACACAACTAGTTTACAGGATTATGGTCTAGCCTAGGTTAAATCATTAAGCGCTGATAAGATATCGTGCACTTTCTATGCAGCTTGATTGGCCGGTTATAAATAAACATATTTTAGCGAGCGTACATAACTTTAATAGTCTAGGAGATCGTGGAGACTTCTACCACCATTATAAGGACTAGAAATATTTTGCTATAATCCGCGTTTGTTACAACAAACAAAGCGGATTATAGCAAAATAATTCTAATGTAACTTCTATACTATGGAATTTCGCAAAGTAACGCCTGCTTCTATAAATCTTCGAGATTCTTCTTCGATTAAGCATATTCCTTGAAATAAATTATAACTTAACTTAATAACTTGAAATAACGAAGACTTTAAATTGAGTATAAGAGATATGCTTATACGTAAAGCATATTACAAAATTGAAGATTATTTGAATGATAAAAAAGCCTGGATTTGAAAATCCTTTCAGCTTCATACAAGACTACGGACCGCCGAGATTCTTTCTGGTTCTTCTCGGTAAGAGCAACATTCCGAACCAGTTGTAGCTTCATTAATCATATTGATCCTTGACGATTCAAAAGTGTTTGAAAGAGCTTATTTGAATAAAGATATTTTGATTTGATTTGACTTATGCCATTATATCATTATAAAGAATCAATAATCAATAACCGGCCATGCGTAACGAGCGCAAAATGTCTTAACACCTCATAGATGCATGATCGGTCACCCCTAAACCTCATCGTCATGCAAAGCATTAGCGTCGCTTTATCAGAAATACCGAACGTGTATTGCCTGCATGCTATGTTTGCATTGGTCATTAGATTATGAAAAGCATGCTTTAGGAGCCTTTATTTCGGGCTAGTCCATTGTAAATGTGTTCAGATTCTCCACTACCGCCAAAACAATACACAAGCACTACACACGTTCACTATCATGAACTCAATCTTTTCGCTCCGAAGCATCATCAGGAGATAGACTCGACAGAATTGTTTTTTACGAATCCTGCATTTATCGGGTATGAAAACGGATTTTTACACGATTTTTGTTATTTTTCCTCTTTAATGCTTTAATGTTTCGCGGGTTAATAGACACCAGTACTACCGAATACCGAAACGTCGGTTTCTGTTGACAATTTACAAGCAAGCCAAGAGTTCGAGTGTATCATGTAAAAGGGTATTTTATCTGCGATATTGGGGTATTTTATTCACTTTTGCGATCGAGTAGGTTAAAAAAACTCGCACTAAGCACACAGGTCACTGTCCTGGTGCGAGTGCATCACAAAAGTCCAAAAGCCGCTGAAGATTTTACTTCAAAAATGAAAATGCGGAAATTACAAACTGTCCGCGCAGCTTTGCAATCTTGTCGTGGAGTCTATCTCCTGATGATGCGTCGGTTGCGGGGCGAAACGATTGTTGAGTTTGTGATAGTGAACGTATTTAGTGCTTGTGTATTGTGGTGGTGGTGGTGAAGGTTTGTGCATGTGTTTTTACGAATCCTGCATGTATCAGGTATGATAATCGATTGTCCACTCTACATTTAGCATTATATATATTTTCTATTTTACTTTATAGCGGATTATAGCAAAATAATTTTATTATTACTTATGTCCGCGCAGCCCTAATCGACTTACAATCTACAGTGATGCGCGATTATGAGCACCCTCCCTCTGGCATCATGCATATTGCATGAGGCACTTGTTAAAAACGCGTCAATCTATGCTGTTGGTTTATCGACACCGCAAATGATAGTGTTGGCCGAGCGACCGCAGACACCCGTTTTTTAAACCGTTAAGTATTCATTGTTAATTTCATTAAATATTTAGCCTTGATCGTATTTTTCTCTCTTTATATTAAGTACCTGGGTATAGCATTAGTATAGCATTGATCGGTAATTTTTTTTAAAGATATAAAATAAAAAAAAATTGAGGCATTGAGGCTCGAACCTAGGTATTTTCACCTCTCTAGCATGCCTTTACCCAAATGAGCTACCATAATTATATATTTAACAGCGAAAATTGCCTTTCAATTCAACATAAATTTTAGCATTTTCCCGAAAATAGGGATAAAACGAAATGTTTTTAAATGAAACCTAGCTAGATCAATTTTTCTCCCCCAAAACTCCCTATATGCTACATGAATTTCATGATAATCGTTGATGCCGTTTTGATTTGATTTGATTCGCGCCTTGCTCTGCTTTAAAAAAAATTATATGGTATATTATAGTTGGGATCGATCCTAGGTTTTAATATTTCTCGCGACTAGCCTGTTCCCCGAATAAGCTACGCTGACTTGACAGTTTATGGCAAAAATAGTGTATTTATATAAATTTAAACCTAGCTAGATCGATTTTTCTCCCCCAAAACCCCCTACATGCTGAATTTCAGCAAAATCGTTGCAGCCGTTTCCGAGATTCCGAATATTTATATATATATATATATATATATATATATATATATATATATATATATATATATACATACTAGATTAACTCATTTCAATATTAAAGATTGATTTCACATGACTCCTTGATCGTGCCCACGTCCTCTCTCGAGTGGAAATCTTAAATAGAACTTAAATAAACCGTAATATGCTATTAACCTAAACCGTACTAAAATTAGGGATGTGGGACTTGGAGTAAAAAAAATCGATAAATGAATAATCGGTTTTTATCCCTTTAAAAATAATCGATTATTAAAAAATCGGTTATTTTATTATGCAATAATCGATTTTTTAATAATCTTTTTTTATATTTCAAAAGTTGTCTTTTTAAATATTAATAATTAATTACAATAAAGGCTAATTAAAGTGGACAACCAAGAAATAATATCAGATGCGCTGTTTGTGAAATTGGATTAGAATGTGTAGTTTGACTAGATTGGTTTCAACCAACAATGCATATCTAATCTTAAAAAATCAAGAAAAAGAGATAATTAAAATAATCGATTTTTTAAAAATCGATTTTTCATGACAAAATAATCGATTATTTTGAAAAAATAATCGAGTATTTTAAAAATCGATTATTTCTTTACATCGCTAACTAAAATCCGTTCAGTAGATTTTTAGAAAATCGATCACATACTAACGTAATATAATAAATAGTAGCATATAAAAGAACTTTCGCCTTCATATCGTTTTTATCAGTAAAAACTTGAAAACATACATACACGTTGCAATATTCATATACTAAAGTTGCTTTGAAGACATCATTAATTAAACAGGTTAATTAAAATCCATTTTATGCATAGCAAAGCCTGTTACGGCTTTGGGGTTATATAGTGCAATACATTGATAACTAAGTTAAATTTATACATAAACCAGTGTGCAAAACTAGTTTTGGAATCCATCTTTTATTAAGTTTTATCTGTTGATTGACTTCATACACTCGGATCAAATAAAAAGAAATTATGGTGGAACAATCGAGTAAAGCATTTTTAAGAATTTATATTTAAAAGTGTGACGTCACAGTTTAAGCAGAAATGAGGTATGTTTATATGTTTTGATTTAATTTATTTTACTTATAAAGCCGAATAAGGTAAGTTTGCGTCGGTCTATTCTACTTAGTCGGATACCACACGGCAGGACAACTGACCTTAGTCGTCTTTTACGACATCTTGGTAAGAAATGAAAGCGGTCTATTCTACTTAGTCGGATACCACACGGCGGGTCAACTTACCTTAATCGCCTTTTACAACACCTAGGCAAGAAAGAGAGTGGTCTATTCTACTCCGTCGGATAGCAACGCGTGTCAACTTACCTTAGTTACCGGATACGAAGTCAAACAATAATTCATACGACAGAAAATAGTCGCTAAATAATGTCTTTAGTGATACATAAAAGCTTCCAGATATAAAATTGTATCAAAATTTTGATTTGTGACGCCAGACGCGCATTGTATTTTATAGATAAAAGAATATGATGTTAACGAGACGAGGAAGTTAAAAACAAAGCGAATAGACGGGCCCGACCAAAATAACATCACATGAACTCGTTAAAGATTACTTTTCTGTATAACTGAAACGAAAATATCAATTCTGAGTTATAAATGCACGTGCCTTTATAAGTTTAGATGACACAAAAGTAATAGTTAAACTATTTTGGTATAATCCGCGATAAATATTAGTTAGATAATAATTTGTGTTAAAATATCTATAGTAATATATAAAGCCGAAGAGTTTGATTGATTGTTTGAACACGCTAATCTCAGGAACTACTGGACCGATTTGAAACATTCTTTAAGTTTAAGATAGTCCATTTATGGAGGGAGACTTTAGACTATATAACATCACGCTAAGATGAATAGGAGAGGAGCAACAATAAAAATTATTACGAAAAAGGCAAAATTTAAAGCTTTCCTTGCGTGCGCTGAGCAAGCGGTAATAGTTACACAAAAAATTGTTCCCCTCTAAAATTTCTAAATAAAGGCCCACAACAGCATATGTCTAGCTTTTAAGGTTAACCAAATGTGACCATTTTTATGATTATCAAAATACTGTATTACGGTTTTAATCTTTTCACGCAGGTGGAGCAGCTGGCGTTTGCTAGTATTAAGATAATAATTTGTCGGTCACTTATACTAATATATAAAGCTGAAGAGTTTGTTTGTTTGCTCGTTTGTTGAAATGCGCTAATCTCAGGAACTGCTGTACCGATTTGAAAAATTGTTTGAATGTAAGATTTTACATTTATCGAGGAAGGCTATACATTATATAACATCACGTTATTTAAAATTTCAATCCAGGAAACAAATTGTGACACACTGATTTCCATGCGGGCGAAGCAACTGACACAGGTAATACCTATATGATATTTTGGAACAACTCAACCCTTATATCCTTCCTCATATCAATCCGCAACTCTGGCGTTACTCCTGTTATATGAATGTCATACACAGAATCCATTCATCTCCTTTTCGGCTTACCTCTAGTCACAATTCCACGGACGACTGTGTGTTATTGTCCATTATATTTATATATATCATCCTGTCCTTATCCCACTCTAAGTTGGGTCGGCACAACATGTTTTTCTCTTCCATTCTCTTTCGTCAACTCTGGTGCCACTCCTTTTATATGCATATCATACTTCACACAATCCAACCATCTCTTTTTAGGCCCTCTAGGCACATATCCATCCACATTTAAATTTAACACACGTTTGGTCACATGATTTTCATCCCTCCTCATTACATGTCCATACCATCTCAATCTTGCACTTCTCGACTTTTCTATAATGGGCGCAACTTGTCCATTATATTTATATACAAAAAAAATCGAAACGATACTGAGCTACAACAACGGGTAAGTCATCTAGTTATTCATAAGCAACCGCTTGCAACGACCGCGCTGTAAGTTTAAAACATATCTATAGTAAGAACGAGTGTCGGGCCGTCCTTGTTAATGCCCGGTTTAATTATAAACCGGTAACGGTCAATCGTAAGGAGAAAAACAAGTCGTTGGACAGAAATAACCGAATTTGCTCGGCAACAACGCACATAGACTAGAAGAATTAGCTTGGAGTATACATAGAGGTTACGCAGTATAGGACACCCTGAGACTCGATGGAGTGGCAGTGGTTGGAAGCAGGAAGGATCAGGCTAAGTGGTGAATAATTGGAGATACCTATGTCCAGCAGTGGACTAAAGTGGGCTGATAATGATGATGAGTGGTTACGCAGACAACTCGCTGAAGCCCGTCGTATGCCGCCTTGACTGGGATCTCTAGGCGTCTCGAACAGGGTTTATCGGACGCCCATCTGAAAAGGTCTACGAGGCGGTCGATGCATCTGGTGCTCCCGATGCATCGTCTAGCGGAAGGAAAGGCCACTGTTAGAGAGGCCCCGACCCAGAGGTGGCGCACTCTGGCGTTCAGAGTTGCTGCTGCGGATGGGGGCAATGTATACAACGGTACCCTGTCCCCGCCACCAGCAGCTGGTGGAGCACTGTCAGGTTTTTAGTCGGTGCGAGTCCGACATACCCGCCGCTCGTCCCCGTCGGGTGGTGACGACCCATAATAGGTTTTCCTGACATAAAAAAGAGTATAGACATAAACATAGAGTGTGTGAATATGATCTGTGATAGTCCAGCGGTGAGACCGTGCCCCTCTCTAGAGACGATCATGGGTTCAAACCTAAGTTTGGCATTTATTTTTCTGTTAAAACTTATGTATTTAATTGAAATTTGCAATTTATCGCACGATTTTCGGTGAAGGAAATACATCGCGAAACCTGCATATCTCTAGAGAAATCTGGGGATATGTGTAACATACCAATCCGTATTGGAGCAACGTGATAGGTCTTAGCTCCAAACTTTCCAAAAACGGAGATAGCAGATCTATGCCCAGCAGTGGGATAGTAAAAGTTGCTTTTACATACTAAATGTAGAATGCCTTTAAACCTGATACAGGATTCGTAAAAACTTACGCAGTTCCAACCACCAATAACATAAAAACTAGCAATGCACAAATTCACTACCACAATCTCAACAATCATTCGCCCCGCAACCGAACCATTATTACGAGATACTCTCGAGAAAAAAATCTCTCCAGACCTCCGTAAAGTAAAGATCGTGAGGAAAACTGCATATCTCTAGAGAATTCTGGGGATATGTGTAACCTACCATTCCGCAAAGAAATAGCTCTCTCTCCAAAAAGGGACAGTAGAGACCTATGCCTAACAGTGGGATAGTAAAATCCGTTACTTTACTTTCATATTAAATTAACATATATGATATTGAGGTCCATTATCAATGTACTTAAACGTTTAACTTAGTGAGAATGAAGTCGAAGTTACCTCTAATATCAAACAATTCCGCAAAACAATACCTATTTCTAAGATGATTCATAAAAAAGCCATAATGCCATAATTTGAGGATATCACAAGTTATTTGTGGCTCATAACATGAGGTTACTATTTAGTGACAATAAAAACTTAATCCCTAGGGATTTGCTTACATTGTGGGAGTCCAGACTGCAAAATTACAAATACAGCTTATAAAGACCTTATCATATTTAAATAGAGCTTATAATCGAGTGACCTAATTTATAATTGATGTAATAGAAGTGTAGAAGTGTTGAGGTCATTGACATAATTGTAGAAACCGAGGTACGGGATATATTTCTTTAAATTATTACTATTTTAAGTAAATAGCTAGAGCTTAGCGGTTATGGCAGCTTTTTATAACTTTTGTAAAGCTTTTGAGGCCTACGTGATACTATAAAAATTAAATCCGCCAAAACTGCGATAATCTTTGACTAGCCCATTGACGACATTGGGAGTGATTATTCAGCTCCGGGGATCGCAAGTTTGATTCCCATCGATGGATTATTATTCTCTTATCATTATTCTCTTATCATCATTCTCATGCCCTTAGCCCTAAGTGCGGTCGGTACAACATTCTATAAACATGTTGTATCATGTTTTTGAATAATTATTTTACGACCGGCCGCCTGCCTAACGTCGAATTACCTTAGTTGTATTTTACGACACCTCGATAAGAAAGGAAAGAGGTCTATTATACTCAGCCGCATACCACACGGCGGGTCAACTTACCTCAGTCTGTGGGCTATTCTACTCAACCGGATACCACACGGTAAGTCAACTTACCTTAGTCGCCTTTTTTGACATCTCTGTAAGAAATCAGGGTGGTCTATTCTACTCAACCGAATACCACACGGTGGGTCAACTTACCTCAGTCGCCTTTTACGGTACCTAGATAAGAAATGAGGGTGGTCTATTCTACTCAGCTAGATACCACAGCGCGAGTCAAATTACCTCAGTCGCCTTTTACAACACCTCGATAAGAAATGAGGTTGATCTATTCTACTAAGCAAAATACCACACGGCGGGTCGACTTACCTTAGTTGCCTTTTACTACACCTCGGTAAGAAATGTGTGGTATCCGGCCGAGTAGAATAGACCACCCTCTATTCTACTGTTATGGTTTTTAAAGTATTGTTAGGGATCTCTAACCAGACGTTAAAAGACTTAACATATACGTTTCTGCGGCGACAAGCCGAGTGGTTACAAACAATGTACACTTAGGCGAAACATGCTTTTGTTTTATTTTTGTATTAAAAATATTATTTGTACAACAGTTGACGAATTCAAGACTAGGTATATATTATTTTACACGTTCTACTTACTAACTTACCTGTATGTATGTGACGTGTTTTTTTTTAAACTCGATTTTGATCCACTTTGAGTGACAGGTTTGATTCGAATTTTGTATACTTATCAAAAACCGAAAGACAGGCAATAAAATAAATAAATATTATGACAAATAAATATAAAAAACTTAAAAACACGAAAAATACTGTATAAAATACTAGTGGCCCGCTCCGGCTTCGCACGGGTATAAAATAAATAGCCTATGTCACTCAGTAAAAAAATGATTAAAATCTATCCAGCAGTTTTGTTCTATTCATTACTGCCTGTGGCCCACACGCGTCAAATTTGGAGTAAAACCCTGGAGTGCCAAAGTGGTCGGCCTCCTCGTGGTGCACCCTGGGCAAGCTTAGTCTTGGCGAACGGTCCACTGTGGGGTGGCCAATCCAGTTGTCCTTCTGATTAGCAGAGGGCAATCTGGACAGGCCGGGGACTCCGGGGGGGCTGGGGTGGGTTGGGCTTACTCTAAGTCTAGCTGGACATGGTTACGGCCACCGTCGGCGAAACCTGGAAGCACAGCAATGGGAACGTAGACCTTCGAGTTGCGAGGAAGAAAACCTCTATAAAAAATTACCCGGTGGGCCACGTTACCAAGGCGTTGTGGCCCCTACTTGGGGCGCGGTCTCTCCCTGTTGACCGTGACATAACAAACACGGTGGGCAGGGAGCGACCTTGGGCAGCGATGGCCTCCCTTTGTTTTGCGGAGGGGAGTGAAGGGAGGCGGCGGAGCGGTTCCACGAACTGTTGTTCTGGATCCAATCTGCTGCTGGTGAGTCCAGGTGTTAGTGACTCGCCCAAGCCCATCGTCTGCCGCCCTAACTGGGGACCTTCGGGTGTTCCGAACGGGGTATATCGGACGCCTGGCTTACAGGTCCCCGAGGCGGTCGGTGCATCTGGTGCTACCGATGCACCGGTTAGCGGAGGGGGGCTTCTCTTTCGAGGGGCCCCTACCCGAAGAAGGTGTTTCTTCTCTGGGATCAGAGCTGTTGGCGGGATGAGGGCAATATGTACAATGATACCCTGTCCTTGCCATCAGCAGCGTGGTGGAGCACACAGGTCGTTTTAGTCGGTGCGAGTCCGACATAACTGGCGCCTGTCTCCGTCGGGCGGCAGTACCCATAAGGAGCTTTTTTCTGTATAAAAAAAAACAATTCCCCTTTCCCTATACCATGAAGATTCCCTGCTATCTTTGGAATATCTAAATTCATATACTACATTTTTACTTATTTACTTTTACATTTTCCCTGAGTATTTTATTTTTACAATTAATTACAGAATGTCTTTATATACAACATTCACAGCTTTTTTGTCATAAAGAAAGAATCTTCATTACACAATACAAACATGTTTTCTTTAGAGGTTACTCTAGATAAAGCGACATATAGTCGGCCATGTGAAAAAAAACCCGTCCAATCGCAGCTAAATTCGAAGTGCTGTAAAACAAATCACTATACCCTGCATTTTAAATCTGTAATATCTTCGAAAATCTTCATTTAAATTACAAATGAAGAAGAAAATGTCAAAAAATGCTATTGTGGGTCCATAAGAGATAGACATAATATGTATACCATCGCGGAGTTTTCTGTAGACCTTTTCAAGGTGTAAAAATACTTAGTACATTATTTTGACAAATATTGTAGGGTTCGGCCTGCGTTTGCAATGTAAACGGAAAATAAATGTAATTATTTACGACATCACATTGGAAACCTCAAAAATGATAGTATTTCTTTACTCCATATTGAATGTTTATAATAAAAGTTTATAATATGTTACAATGTGTTTTTAATACAACCTCCTTCATAGAGTTGGCGATTAATATGAAAAAGCATTGTGGCTGTCATATTTTTATGTGTCATTCATTGAGTTGTAGCGAAAGAGTAAATGGGTTGACTCTGGGAAAACTGCTTTTTATTTATTGAATAAGTATAAAGGAGAAATATCGTCGTTTGTTATAATATGTTAGATTATACATATAAACCTTTCTCTTCAATCACTCTATCTATTAAAAAACCGCAACAAAATCTGTTGCGTAGTTTTAAAGATTTAAGCATGCAAAGGGATATAGGGACATAGGAACAGACAGAGAAAGCGACTTTGTTTTATACTATTTAGTGACGTTTAGCTATTATAACTAACGACGATATTTCTCCTTTATTCTTATGCAATAATAAAAATCAATTTTTCCAAAGTCAACTCATTTACTCTTTCTCAAAAACTACTCAATGACACATATGACAGCCACAATGCTTTTTCATATTAATGACTAACTCTGAGAGAGGTTGTATTAAAAACATGTTGTAACAGTCGACCATCCTGACAACATTTGCGACCCCGCAAATCTCATAAGCTGACTTCTGGGAATGAATCTACCACCGATTCGAAATTCTGAAGAATCGGCGGATACTAAGAAGAATCGGCAAGAAACTCAATACTTTCTCTTTTAATCTGTAAAAGAAAAATCATTTCGCACCTTAAGCTCACCCTCAATCTCTGTCATGGCATAACACAGCTCAATAAGTGGCAACCAACTCAGCAGATACACACGTAAACAGACTCGCAAATGATAACGCTCAAAGAACAATCACCACATCTAGGCAGAGTCTAGCTGACAGTCGTTGCAGATGGCCACAGTCTACAAAAAAAAACGATACAACTGGAACAAATCCAGAGAATAATCGTCATTCTACCTGACAGTTCTATCGAACAATAGTCACGGGCGCGTCTATGGCCTCACATAGCACATCGTCACGTTGATCTTACAGAGTTAATAAACCGAATACCAATTACCATCATAATATCATCATAATAATCTCTCCAATAAAAACTCCATTTTTTATTCCATAGCATCGCATATCGCAACTATCTCTCAAATTATACGAAATTCGCACTGTCCGTGTTGTCTCAAGATATTGATCGTCATTTGTCTTTTCTTTAAACTCTTTAAATTTCCAGATATTCCTTTTGTCCGCTCTATTGGTGAGTTTAGGTTACATCCTCTTCTGAATATAATAAACGACGATATTTCTCCTTTGTACTTATTATATTATTATACTTATTCTTATTAACTTAATGACACATATGACAGCCACAATGCTTTTTCATATTAATGACCAACTCTATGAAGGAGGTTGTATTAAAACATGTTGTAACACTATTATTTTGATAATTGTCAAATATTTTACCATACTTCACCAAAGAAAAATTACGTTTAGCTGTCATCTATGTTTTGTATTCCACTGACATTTGTGTTTTGTTATTCAATGTCATAGTCGTTCTTGTAATACCACGATTTATAGTGACTTGACGGGATAAAATAAATGCGGTCGAACGGGATAAAAGGCATCCTATGTCCGTTTCCTGGTTCTAAGCAACCTCTACACCAATTTTCGGCCGAATTGGTTCATCCGTTCTTGAGTTATAAATAGTGTAACTTAGACCAACTTTCTTTTATATATATAGATATATAATACTAATAATTTATAATATTGTTAGGAACGAAAATAGTCAATTGTATAGTTTTATATATTGTCATTTGTATAGTTTTATATATTGGCAGCACCGGAATCAGGCGACCAATAGCAAAATGGGAGCTTATTTTTAAGTGATAATTATTTATAATTCTTTATAATTATAAATAATTCTCACTTAACAATTAGCTCAATATTCCATAGCATTATGTCCTATGGAATATTGCTATGGGATAATGTGCGGATCGCGAAAAAATTTTTGTTTTACAAAAAAGAGCTATACGTGGTATTTACAAATTAAAACCGCGTGATTCCCTGCGAGAGAAGTTTAAGGATATAGGTATTCTTACATTTTCTTCACAGTATATTTTAAGCAATTTAATTTATGTACATAAAAATATAAAGAATTATAAAACGATAGGTGATGTATACAATAGACAAAGCAGGAACCGACATAAGCTTGCGGCTCCTGCTTTGCGTCTTGCAAAAGTTTACTCGTTTGTGGGGTTTTGGTATAAGATTCTATAATAAAATTCCACAATCATTTTCAGCATTGCCATTACAGCAGTTTAAAAACACTGTTAAAAAGAGGCTGATACAGAAAGCCTACTATACTCTTGAAGATTATTTAGAAGATAATAATGTGTGGATATAGCTCTCTTAGATCCTGTACAAGACAGTAATGACTATATGTAACTAGTCATAAAAATTATATTTTTAAAAGAGCAACCACCGAGTTTCTTGCTGGCTCTTCTCGGCAGGAACAGCTTTCCGAACTAGCAGTAGAGTTGACGATTCAAAAGCACTTGTTTACAAGTTTATTTGAATAAAGAATATTTTGAGTTTGAAAAAGGTTTTTGATTTGATTTAAAAAAGAATAGCTTTTTATAACAATTAACAACAGCATCCTTACAGACAGTGATTTCAAGGAATGATATCCACGCACTATTAAGCCAGTCGCTGAAGTGTGAAGGAGTCACGCTCGAAGCAATTCCTATTTTGCACAGTGACCTATTTACTCTCCGCAAGAATCGAACTTATACTTGTTTAAAAAATAACACGAGGAAAATCCATTTTATAGACGTACATACGTAATGAGTTAAATTTATATAAATTTAATAATTACAATAAGCTGTAGTAGCCCAACGGTAAAACCGTGCAACTCTTTCGAAGAGGTCATGAGTTTTTCTGTTAAAACTTATGTGTCTAATTGGTAATTGCAATTTATCACACGCTTTTCGGCGAAGGAAAACATCGTGAGGAAACCTGCATATCTCTAGAGAATTCTGGAGATATGTGTAACCTACCAATCCGCATTGGAGCAGCGTGGTAGGTCTTAGCTCCAAACCTTGTCTCCAAAACGGAGAGAAGAGGCCTATTCTCAAAAACGGGATAGTATCAGGCCGCTACTTACTTAAATAATTACAATTATCTATATTACGCCGTGTGGTATCAGGCTGAAAGAATAGACCACCCTCAGTTCTTATCGAGATATCGTAAAAGGTAAAGCCCGCCGTTTGGTATCCGGCTGAGTACAATAGACCACCCTCATTTCTAACCGAGATATCGTAAAAGGCGACTCAGATTAGTTGACCCGCCGTGTGGTATTCGGCTAAGTAGCATAGACAACCATCTTTATCTTACCAAGGTGTTGTAAAATATGACTAAGTTGCACAACATGTTATAAACATATTCTCAAATTGGCTGAGTATTTTACGACCGACCTCCTACGTGATGTCAACTTATTTTAGTCGTATTTTCGGTCAATATTTTCGGTCGGTCACGTCGGTAAGAAAGAGGGTGGTCAACTACTCAGCCGGATACCACACGGTAGATCAAATTGCATTAGTCACATATTACGACACCTTGGTAAGAAATAAAGGTGCTCTTTTATATTCACCCGGATACCACACGGAATTATAATTTTAAAATATTATTATGAATTTTGCTATCTTGCACACATTTGACATTGATTCTTTGAAGTATAAATGAGAAATGTCTGTCGTAAAGTAAATTCCGATCGTATATCGGATCTAAATATATTAATACATTTATCTTATTTTTCACTTGCATCATCATAAATAGCTAAATGTTAATTAGGATGAATCAACATGGTGCCACAAAATTACAATGTTATCTCTAATTAAGACATTTGTATTCGATCTGAAATAAAGTGATGAGTGAATCGTAAAAAAGAAACTACTTTAAAACACTTAAATAAATATATGGGACACTTACATATCTAAGCTCCCAAAGTAAGTAACTTAACTTGTGTTATGCGTCACAGTCACGTCCTGTTACTATCCCACTGCTGGGCATTGGCCTCCTCTTTCCGTTTTTGGTGAGAAGGATTGGAGCTAAAACTTATCACGATTCTCCAATGCAGATTTTTTAGGTTACATATACCCTTAGAATTCTCTAGAAATATGCAGTTTCCCGATGTTTTTCTTCACCGAAAAAGGTGTTTATTCAACTAGCAATCGCCAGCAAAGCTTAAAATATTGCCGTTATTGTAATATTTTTATAGCTGCTCCTCTCTTATTCATCTTAGCGTGATGTTATACATATAGTCTATAGCATTCCTCGATAACAATCATACACTGAATTTTTCAAATTGGTCCAGTAGTTTCTGGCGTTAGCACGTTTAAACAACCAAACAAAGTCTTCACCTTTATATATTAGAATAGAGTGTAGATTCTTCTAAAAATGATACAATAATAAACCCGTCCATTTAATCTTCATCAAAATCATTCCAACCGCAGAGAAACAAGGTGATAATACGATCCCGACTGACAATATTTATATAAGCACGAACAATATAATTATACAGCGAACATAATATATGGCAGCGTGCTGTTGAATTTATTGCTCAGATGTAGACAAAATATGCGTCGACCGTATCATTAGCGTTTTAAAAATACAAAAGTTTTTTGTTAATTGTAACATTTTTAGCGATACTTTTTAGTATCTCGGTAATAAAATACAGTGAGATGTGACTGCAGTCGATTCTTGGATACCGTTTGTCAGATATTCTCTTAAGACAGCGGGAATTCTATGTTAATATCCTATTCTAATATTATTGATGCGAAAGTTTGTGAGTATGGATTTATGTTTGTTACTCTTTCACAATCCGCTGAACCAATATCGATGAAATTTGGCACAATTATTCCTTATACACTGGGGTAACATATAGTAAGTAAGTAACGGCCTGTTACTATCCCACTGCTGGGCATAGGCCTCCTCTCTCCATTTTTGGAGAGAAGGGTTGGAGCTAAGACCTACCACGCTGCTCCAATGCGGATTGGTAGGCTACACATATCCCTAGATTTCCTAAAGATATGCAGGTTTCCTCACGATGTTTTCCTTTACCGAAAAGCATGTGATAAATTGCAATTATCAATTGGACACATAAGTTTTAATAGAAAAACTCATTGGTGTCTGCCCGGGTTTGAACCCATGATAGTCTCTAGAGATTCACACGGTCGCACCGCTAGGCCATCACTGCTTGGGGTAACATATAGAATATCGATATGGGGTAACATATAGAGATAGAGATCATGTTAATTCTACAGGAATAGGATGACATTGACGCGTAAAAGCTAGTAAGTTGCGGGTAAAAGCTAGTACTTATTATAAAACACAATCGCTAAAAGCTGTCTGTCTGTATTTGATCGATTTCCTCACAATCTACTGAACGTATTTTTGTACGTCACTCCACATAAAATATTACGATTTTGTCGTGAAACCTATCCATCTGATGATGCTTCGGTTTTGGGGCTAAACGATCGCAAAAATTGTGGTATTGTGTGTGTAGTGCTTCTGTGGAGAGTTTGTATTGGCGGCGTTTTGTGATACGATTAGTATCTTGTCCTGCATGTATAAGGTGTGTGAATGTTGCCTGCATACACTTAGCATTACATAGATTTAACAAATGCGGATTACAGCAAAATAAATGTAATGTAACTTCTATACTATGGAATTCCGCAAAGTAACGCCTGCTTCTCCTCATTATTTAGAATTTTTTAAAGTTCATCCTCTGTACGCGACTGTACCCAAAGAAAGTGTTTAAGTAGTATTTGTTCGGTAAATCTCTTAATGATAGATGGTAGCAGTGTTTGCGTTCATTAAGTGGGGATTCCGACGCGGGCATTTAGTTTACAACAACACTTGCCTAGTTTCTTGTTATATTGATGTTTGTATAACTGAATGTATAGCAAAACGGCGTATTACTATCCTACAGTTGAGCATATTTGACTGGCCCGTTGGCGCAGTGGGTAGTGACCCTGCCTTCAGCTCTGCGGGTCGCGGGTTTGATTCCCGCCGAGGGCCAACATTTTCTATAAATGAATTTGTTGGTCTTCGAGTCTGGATGTATATTTGTATTTAAAAATATATAAGGTATATATTCACCAGTTGTCTGTCACCCATAACACAAGTATTAAGTTACTTACTTTGGGGACGGACGACCGTGTGTGTCAGTGTCCCATATATTTATATTTATTTATAAATAACATATATAGATCCTGGTATACAAATCCTGTTAATGCTACAGGAATAGGATCACATTGAAAAGCTTCATCTATTATCACACGACTACAGTCTACGGGAACAAAGTCGTGTGTAAAAGCTAGTAGAGAATATATCTAATGCTAAATGTAGAGTGGCCAATTCATTTTCATACCTGATCCATGCTGGATTTGTGAAAACACATGCACAAACCTCCACCACTGCCGCCACAATACAAAAGCATATATTTATATGCCTATCTCCGTTTTTGGAGAGAAGAATTGGAGCTAAAACCTACCACGCTGCTCCAATGCAGATTGGTAGGTTAGACTATAAAAATATGCAGATTTGCTCGCGATGTTTTCCTTCATAGAAAAATGTATAGTAAATTACTATTAGATACATAAGTTTTGATCCGCCGTGTGGTATCCGGCTGAGTAGAATAGACCACCCTCATTTCTTACTGAGGTGTCGTAAAAGGCGACTATGGTAAGTTGTACCCACCGTGTGGTATCCGGTTTAGTAGAATAGACCACCCTCCTTACCAAGGTGTCGTAAAATACGACTAGGGTAAGTTGACGTCAGGCAGGCGGCCGTTCGTAAAAACGCGGCCAAATCATGTTACAGCATGTTTATAACATGTTGTGCTCCACTTAGAGTGGGATAAGGGCATGAGGATATAAACATAAGTTTTGATATGCCGTGTGATTTCGGCTGAGGGGAATTGAACACCCTCGTTTGTTACCGAGGTGTCGTAAATGGCGACTAAGGTAAGTTGACCCGCCATGTGGTATTCAGCTAAATATAATAGACCACTCTCATTTCGTATCGATGTGTCGTAAAAGGCGACTGTTTTAAGTTGACCCACCGTGTAGTGTCCGGTTGTGTAAAATAGACCACCCTCTTTCTTATAGAGGTGTCATAAAAGGCGAGGAAGGTTAGTTGATCCGCCGTGTGGTATCCGGTTGAGTAAAATAGACCACCCTCTTTCTTATCTAGGTGTCATAAAAGGCGAGTAAGGTTAGTTGATCCGCCGTGTGGTATCTGGTTGAGTAAAATAGACCACCCTCTTTCTTACAGAGGTGTCGTAAAATACAACTCAGGCAGACGCCCGGGCGCAAAATACGTAGCCAAATCATGTAACAACATGTTGGTAGGGGAGGAGATTTTAGTTAACCCATCTTTTTCGGATATATTAACTAAATTTAAACGTAAAATTTGTAAACTTTGGGAAAATAGTTTCAGGGATAGCTCTTTAAATAAAGGAATATGGTACAAAAGTATCCAAGACATGCCTCACAGTAAACCTTGGTTTGCGACAACACGAATGGGCCGTACGTACTTAGTGATGGCCTTTAGATTAAGATCTGGACATACTCCATTAAGAAAATTTGGATATCTTATGAAAAAAGTAGACTCACCCAACTGTTTATCGTGTGCAGTATGTGAAGATATCCAACATTTCTTAATGGAATGTGTTCAAAATGGTCAGATGAGAGTGGAAACCTTTGATAAGCTTGCTGTTAATTGTAAGGATATTGGCTTTATAAATAGCATTTTAGCTGATCCCAATTCTGATCGAGCTAAAATGCTATATATTTTTGCTATAAATAGTTTAAGATATAGACAATAATAATAGTATAGATTTAAATAATAAGAAAATTTTGTATAGCATTAAGTAAAAGGGTAATATAGGACTGACATGTACAATTGTATAAAAGTCCTTAAAAATAAAGATTAAAAAAAAAAAAAACATGTTGGTAACAAATGCCGACCCCACTTAAAGTGGGATAAGGGCAGGAGGATGATAAATTCCGTTTTAATATGTCGAAATATTCATTAAAATGTCGTTAACAGTTAAATTTTCACACGGATATTTCTATGAGTTCTCTTTTGTATTTCAAAACGGGCTTAGCTAATTGGGCGTTTAGAGAAAGGGGTAATATATCAATTATAATATAACAAGCTGTCAACAGTGAGCTGTTATAGCTCAGCGGTGAGACCGTGCGACTCTGTCGAGGGGGTCACGGGTTTGAACCTGTTATTCTCTCCAACCATACGGCGCATTAGAGAAAATCTATTTAATCTGTACTAATATATAAAGCTGAAGAGTTTGTTTTATTGTTTGAACGCGCTAATCTCAGGTACTACTGGACCGATTTGAAAAATTCTTTGAGTGTAAGATAGTCCATTTATAGAGGAAGGCTAGAGGCTATATAATATCACGCTAAGATGAATAGGAGAGGAGCAGCAATAAAAAAAAGCAGTACGCAAATATATAAACATCATCTTCCTGCCCTTATCCCACTCTAAGTGGGGTCGGCACAACACGTCATAAACATGTTGTTACATGATTTGGCTGTGTATTTTACGACCGGCCGCCTGCCTGACGTCAATTTATCTTAGTCGTATTTTACGACACCTCGATAAGAAAGAGGATGGTCTATTCTACTTAACCGGATACCACACGGTGAGTCAACTTACCTTAGTCGCCTTTTACGACACCTCGGTAAGAAATGAGGGTGGTCTATTCTACTCAGCCGGATACCACACGGCGGGTCGACTTACCTTAGTCGCCTTTTACGACACCTCGGTAAGAAATGAGGGTGGTACTATTCTATTCAGCCGGATACCACACGGCAATATATAAACATATGGCAAAATTTAAAGCTGTCGTTGCGTGCGCTAAGTAAACGGTAATAGCTATTCATGTATTACAAAATTGTTCCCCTCCAGACCAGTCTACAGAAAGGTTTAAAAAATTTAATTAAAATTAATAAGGGATATGCTTATATGTAAAGCATATTACAAATTTAAAGATTATTTGAATGATATAAACACCTGGATTTGAAAATCCTTTCAGCTTCACACAAGACTGCAGTTTAATAATGTAAAATTGGTAACGTTAAGATTGCCAAATTTCTTGCTGGTTCTTCTCGATAAGAGCAATATTCTGAACCAGTTGTAGCTTCATTAATCATATTGATCCTTGACGATTCAAAAGTGCTTGAAAGAGCTTATTTTAACGATTATTTTGATTCGATTTTATCGCTTTTCTGTCTCCCTAGGTATATGTAAATCCAACCACATTCACAGCAAATACTCATTTGGTTACAAGATTTTCATCCCTCCTCATTATGTATGCATTCCATCTTAAGTTATTACCCTAATGATGTAATGTACTATTATCTACTCTGATACTAAAACTTAAACTAAAATTCTTATGACAATAATTACGTACAGGCCAAAAATAAAAAAATAAAAAGTATTATTATGGTACAGGTCTTGATTGGCACCTGTATCATAATATAACTTTTTAATTATAATGATACACCTATACAACCTCCAGCTGGACCAAGGAGGTTGAACCTCTACCTTAAAAAAAAAAGGTTTCAATGAACGAGTCCGCGGCGACGCAACACGCATGCGCAATAATGTTTGCGCCTCGGCGCTAACATTTGACATTTAAAAAAATCTTTTCAATATTTAAACAAAGTTTGGTTTTTATTAATACTGTTTTACGTATTATAGTATGAGAGTAGGTAAAGTAGTGTATGACACTGTACATAACTTGGTCTTATAACACTCGTGTGTAGGGTTGCCACCTTATTTTTGAAGAAAAATAGTATTTTTTTAAAAAAACAAAAAAATATACTACTTTTGGGAAGTTCAGGAAAAAAAATAGTACATATCTATTTACAATCATAATTTTTTTTTATGAGTATTTATTATTACTTTTCGCTTTGTCCATCAACGTTCTATTATTTTTAAAATAATTATATGCATCTGAGCAATTTAGGTCTATATTAAAGTAAATTAACAACTCATTTTTGATTAAATTAATAGATGCTTTATTTCTTTCTTCTCTCCATTTTACATTTGTGACGGAAAAAATCTTTCTGTAAAAGCGGAAGAAAGGAAAGGAAAAACCCGTACGTAAATGGATGAGTTTCGTTCAAACATTCCCTATGTAGCGCTGCGGGTGCGTTCCATTCACAGTTGATTAAAAAAAAAGTGCGACAATTGAATTAGCGATAAAAATATAGTATTTTTCGTTCTATATTCTTTTTCTATGATATATAGTACAATTGTATAAAATATAGTACGATACTATATAATATAGTAAGGGTGGCCTACTCGTGTGATACTATAAAAAAACTCGCCCGCGGCGCGTTTTTGTAAAACACACTCGTGTTATAAGAACCCTTATTATGCAACAGTATCATAATGTACTATAATATGTTACTGTAACTGAAGAGAATATTGCGTAGAGACTGCAATGTCATCAGATAAAATCCGCTGGGCAACTAAACAATTACAGCTAATCTAGCTGCGAAAACAAGATAAAACTGCCATTTATCTTATGCGAGAAATGGAAAGCATTGTTTTCCTTTCAATGTGAAGTTTAAGTAAATTGTATTTATTTCTTCATTTATTGTACATTATATTGTTAAATACTACATGTACAAAGGCGCACTTATCCCTAAGAGGGATCTCTTCCTTTGAGTAACAGAAGGAGAAAGGACAAGAAGAAAAATACGGCTAATATAGAAAGAAAGAAAAAGAAAAATAAGTGATAATTTATATAATTTCTTTGCGGAGGTCCATAATAAAAAAGAATATTATTTTGCTATAATCCGCGATAAAAAAAAATCCGATTTTGTCGTGGAGTCTATCGTAAAGCGAATCGCTTTCCGATTTTGTCGTGGAGTCTATCTCCTGACGATGCTTAGGTTACGGGGCGAAACAATTGTTGAGATTGTGGTGGTGAACGTGTGCAGTGCTTGTTTATTGCTGTTACACAAGCACTTTTGAGTTGTAATATTCTCATTACTTTTGAAAAATAGTTGAAACAATAAAAGCTTTTAGTACATTTTTAGCTTCTAATAACATTTTATGTGCCTACTCATCAGGTCATGCCAACTGGGTTACCATGTTTTATTAATTAAAAGTACCTAGGTGACCGGTTATTTTTTTTAAGATATAAAAAAAAGAAAATAGGATACTAATCAAACTGATATCTAGGACTAGAATATAGGGAATAGAATACCCGGGGTATTGCGATTTTTCCGCCCGTTCCCCACTCAGCTATGACAACTTTACAAATGACAGCTAAATTAATCTTTGCATTCTATTCTATATTGTAGCATATTTTCAGTGCCCGAAACCAAGGACCAAACTACATTTTTTATTAAATAATACCTAGACCTAAAACTGAAAAGAACAACGTACTTAAACTTATCGTAATTAAACTTATCTTTTTTCTTGTAGAAGATATCAATATAAACTTGATTTTATTAATTTTGCTTACAATAATTAAATAGTAAGTGTTTTAGGGATATCTTAGATTCCCGATTATAAATAGGATACTTTTATCGAACTAGGAATCTTGCTTTTAAGAATGTAATGAAATACAAAATTATATAAATAGTAAGAATATTCATGTTATACTTTACGAAATTTAGTGACACGGTAAATAAGGAAATATAATTTAAAAAAGTACACTTGAAGTTTCCACCTTATACTCGTATATATTGCTACATTTATGCACTTTATAGTCGTGTATTAAATCAATCAAATAAGCAGACATGATTTATAATTTTAGCTACAAATTAGCCCAATATTTACCTTAGCTTGTTTTTTTTTTATATTAAAATAATACTTACTTGAAAGAAAAGTCCCACAGAATATTTTTTCATCACCTGCCAATTGTCGAACTGCACTAAAACCCAGGAATCTAGTCACAATACATTCGTTATTTAAAAAAGAACACTCACACACTTAAAGGACAAACCACAGACACAGCACAATCGAAGAGGGAAACTTCGAAATTTAAATTTCGAATCGCGATAGTCGGAAAATGGCGTCACGGGAGACAGGCGCGCGCGCTGCGTTCGTATCTCGAACTGAGCTACCAATGCGGGACAGCAATAAAATGAATGTATCGTTTATATATATTTTTTAATTTATTTCGAATTGAACTCAAAATCGGCGAAGTAAGATTGACGCGTTGGCTTGTCTTGTCCCAGACCACCGGGCGGTTAATTTGCGCGCGTCAATTTTGACAGGATAATCCGCGAGGCGGAATTTGGCGCGGCCAATTATTCGCACTAAGACAAACTGACACACGTAAAAATTAAGCGTGTTATCCCACTACTGGGCAAAGATATTCTTTTCGTTATGGAGAGTGTTGGGTCGAAATTCCAAATTCAAATAATTCTTTTTTCAAGTAGGCTTTTACAATTTTTGAATCGTCAAATTACAATGATGATCTTAGACCTGTCGCGCTGCTCAAAACAACGCATGATAATAAAAAAAATTAGGAATATAAGTTTTAATAGAAAAAACACAAGTAATTTTTATCCCTAGAAATTTTAGTCCTTGGCAGAAACTATGTTTATATGAAATTTTTTATTAAAAAAAAATTATTGCCTACCCGGGGTTCGAACCCGCAACTCTTCGTTAAGGATCACACGTCCTTCCATACAGCTATCAAGAATTATGACACGAATTTAAATCGAAATTAATTTAAAAATATTGTCTAATCTCTATTAGATTACAAGAACTCGAGTCGTCAAACTACAATGAAGCTACCGAAATTTCATTCAGAAATTTGTTCTAACCGAGAAAAACCAGCAAGAAACTCGAAGGTTATTCAAAAAATTTATAATAATATAATATTTATAATAATAATATTTAGTACACAAGTAAAAAGTATATAGAAAAGACTTTTGATATATATTAAAAAATCTAAATAAATTTAAATAAACAATCTATCGCTTATCGCTCAATGATCGATCTCGTTTATTAAAATATTATAATATAAAATTTGAAATATTCTTTATTCAAATTATTGCGAATGGGTCGCAAGTTCTTAGACGACCTTAACTTGCCGAGTCTATTGAATTCTAAATTCAAATTTAAAATATTCTTTATTCAAATAAACTTGTAAACAAATTTGAAGCGTCAACTCTAATGCTGGTTCGGAAAGCTGTTCCTACCGAGAAAAGCCGGGATAAAACTGGGCGGTTTTTGTAAAAACATAATTCTTATTATTAGTTTACATTTTATTTCTATCTTGTGAGCCATAATTCATCAGGGGAAGTCTGAAAGTTGCGCCCATTACAGAAAAGATGAAAACTGCGAGACTAAGTTGGTATGGTCATGTAATGAGGAGGGATGAAAACCATGTGAGTTTTAAATATGAATGTGCATGGATGTATGAATAGGGGGAGGCCGAATAAAAGATGGATGGATTGCGTGAAAAATGATATGCATGTTAAAGGAGTGGCACCAGAGTTGACGAATGATAGAGGAGAATGGAAGAAGACATATTGTGCCGACCCCACTTAGAGTGGGATAAGGGTAAGAGAATGATGATGAGAGGCAAAATTAAAACCCGAACTCTGTAAAGAGTAAATCTGTTAGTTTATGGTATAAAGAGCAGCGAGTATAAAATGAGATTTTATATAATTATAACATGATATACACTTACTTATGAAGTTGTTAGCCCAGCGATGAGACTGTACGACTATTTCGAAGGGGCCACAGGTTCAAACCCCTGGTAGGCACCAATGAGTTTTTTTTTAATTGTGTCCAATTGATATTTGCAATGTATCACACACTTTTCGGTGAAACATCGTAAGGAAACATTCACGTGTCTAGAAAATTCTGGAGATATGTGTTACCCACCAATCAGCATTGGATCAGCTTGGTGGGTCAGACCATTCCTTCTATGCCTATGCTCAGCAGTGAAATAATAAAAGGTTTTACTTACTAAACTAAATTACTTTACTTTTTGAATACTTGTAATTAGTTAATATTTCGGCATTTCTATCTTATGGACGGCGAAATTAAATCTTTGTATAGAGTAAATTTGTTAGGTTATGGTATAAAGAACAGTGATAATCTTCTTCTTCCTGCCCTTATCCCACTCTAAGTGGGGTCGACACAACATGTTATAAACATGTCGTCACATGATTTGGCTACGTATTTTACGACCGTCCGCCTGCCTGACGTCACCTTAATCGTATTTTACGACACCTCGGTAAGAAATGAGGGTGGCCTTTTTTACTTAACCGGATACCACACGGTGGGTTGACTTACCTTAGTCGCCTATTACGACACCTCGGTAAGAAAGAGGGGAGTCTATTCTACTCGGCCGGATACCACACAGCGAAGCAGTAATAATAAAGTGAGATTTTATAAAATTATCACACAATATACACTTACTTAATAGTTTGATATGATTTTAAGTTCATATCCATAATAAACTAAATTGTATATAGCAAAATAATCCATATCTTACGCGTCATAAAGGCCAAATTAGCATATCAATATTTGACCATAGCGGGGTCGACTGTACATGACAAAAGAGAGGCCTGTAAAGTCATCACCGGGGGCTAACAATCATGAAGTCTCTGACACGAGGTTATTACTGAAATGTACCAAATAAATCATATTGATCCTTATTGTTAATATAATAAAGGCTTTATTACTAAAAGAAAATTTGCAATCAGATTTATATGCAAAATTGGTAAGCGTTGCGTCTTGAACGATTCGTTTTGCGTAGGGTTACCATATTTCGTTAGCGGTCAGGAAATACGCTGTAATGTTTGTATGAAAAACTAAAGTTAGTATTACTATTTTTTTGTATCAGATACCCTCGTTCGGTTCCCGTGTTCACCTTATTCTACTTTATTGTAGTGTTTGATATCATTCTTGCAATAGCATCCTTCCCGTTTCCTTCCGCACGCACTTCAGTCGCAAGACGGTCGTCGCACGTCGCACATCAACGCTGTATGTGATCTATCGCCGCACGCGCATAATTTTGGCTATAAGTTGGCACCGCACCGCTAGCACGTTTGTGTAGTGTCAATAGTGTTAACAGCAGTGAATGGACAAAGTGTTGGATCCGATATCACAAGTAAGTGCCTCCATCCCTCGTGGCAGTTATTTTGTTCCCGCGCAGTACCAGACGGCTGCCATATCCTACCTTGTTATTTGCAAGTATATTGGGGGTTTCCGCGAACCGACAATAATAAAAAATCCAGTCCACTTTATTAAGGCTCGGGAGTAGTACTTTGCACCGGGCCCCGCGCCCGCATGTCCAATTGGTAATAGAAAAAAAACCACAAAAACCAGCGTAGCACACTGTCATTTATTCTGAGTAGGAGGCTTTATTTAGTCAGAAAAATATTTTGCTTTATTTGATTTTGTTTGGAGATTATCGTAATGAGTATGTGTAGTTTTTAAATTTAAACTTAATTTAAAGAGGAAGTTATGGCTATTTTTTGATCCAACAATTCCCGTAGGTTCGGGATTTACGCGGAAATTTGCGACACGTGGGCACAGATAGCCTATACATCATGATCCTCATCCTCCTGCCCTTATCCTACTCTAAGTGGAGTCGGCACAACATGTCACAAACATGTTGTTACATGATTTGGCTACGTATTTTACGACGTCAGGCAGGCGGCCGCCTGCCTGACGTCAACTTACCTTAGTCGCCTTTCACGACACCTCGGTAAGAAATGAGGGTGGTACTATTCTACTCAGCCGAATACCACACGGCGGGTCGACTTACCTTAGTCGCCTCTTACGACACCTCGGTAAGGAATGTGGGTTGTCTATTCTACTCAGCCGGATACCACACGGCGGGTCGACTTACCTTAGTCGCCTCTTACGACACCTCGGTATGAAATGTGGGTGGTACTATTCTATTCAGCCGCATACCACACGGCGTCACAGATAGGGTAATCTCCTAGGGTGCAATCTCCGAAACAGCTAAACCGATTTTGATGGGACATTCACTGGGAAATAGAGGAGTTTGTGGCAAATTTTTTATCGGGATTTACGCAGGAATGTACGACTCAGGTGGGCACAGCTAATATTCAATAAATTATAATAAAATCCCATTATGAAAGCGCCCTATATTCAATAGCGTTGTTAATTCAATACTCGATTACGCTCAAACTGTGCTTTGATGAGTGTTGTATCGACTCCGTGAACTACTCGATGAGTCGATACCAAGGTCGTATTAAATAGCAGTCATAATAATTACTAATAATAAGTAGGAAGATAATTATTAAACGCCATTTATGCACCATTTGGTCAATTTGTTATTTAGAATTTTGTACATTATTTTTGGATATTTTTTAACTACATTGCTGCCGATAAACCTGATATATAATAGTTATTAGGCAATTATTATTCATATTTAATAAATATATTCAATTATCATTCATATATTAGCTTTCACCCGCAACTTCGTTTGCGTAGACTGTTATAGCTTGATAGGATAAACGATTTTCAATGTCATCCTATTCCTGTATAATTAACAGGATTTCTAAAGTCCATATGTTATCCCGGTGTATAAGGAATAATTGTGACAATTTCATCGATATTGGTTCAGCGAATTCGCCGTGAAAGAGTAGCAAACTTTCGCATTTATAATATTAGTAAGATATCACTGTTCCACATGATAATCTCATAAAAGCTGAGAAAGAAAAATAAACTTAATATCTAGCTCATGAGATAACCGCTATGTGGAATATTGATTCAACAATAATTGTTGTACAAAAGTAATAATAAAATTATTTTGCGATAATCCGCGATGAAGTAAAATAGAAAATATATATAATGCTAAATGTAGAGTGGACAATCGGTTATCATACCTGATACATGGAGGAGTCGTAAAAAACACATGCACAAACCTCCACCACCGCCACCATGATACACAAGCACTATATACGTTCACTATCACAAACTCAACAATCGTTTCGCCCCGCAACCGAAGCATCATCAGGAGATAGACTCCACGACCAAAATCGCAAAGCGTTGGTCGTGGAGTCTATCTCCTATTTTTTATGACTCCTGTATGTATCAGGTACGATAACCGATTGTCCGCTCTACATTTAGCATTATATATATTTTCTATTTTACTTCATCGCGGATTATAGCAAAATTATTTTATTATTATTTTTGTATTATGGATCTCCGCAAAGTAACGCCTAATTCTATAAAAATTAAATAATTGTTAAATAATCACGAATTCTACCCGCTGAACCGATTGCAATCGAGCCTCTGCTGTGGCGGAAAATAGATTTGCTCACAAAGAGTTTATCTACAATTAAACAAAATCATTTTTTAAATAAATTCAGCAGTTCAGCAGTTCAGTGTACAGCATATTTAACCGTTTGTTTATATAAATTAAATTGTTAGATGAGTTTGTTCAGTAAAAGATATCAAAAATGTATTTTATAAATGTACTTGTGCTGCCCGCTTCCATAGATACTTCCATAGATACTTGTCTATGATGACGTAATAAATCTCTTCTTCCTTGTGACGCCAACCATGTTGTTTTATTAATAAAATATTTTCGAACCAAACATATTCGCAGGCAAAATTGCGAGCAAACAGTTGTTAAACATTTACACACGTCGTATTTGTGCATAACATCTAGATAAAGTCGCGAAAAATAAAATAGATAATAAACAGTCCGCTCGAACATCATTATGAATTGAAATGTTGCCAAGCACGTGTTTGATCTTCACACAAATAAACAAGTCTGTTCATGTTGTAATAGCTTGTTAATCGTAATGCACGCGCGTCACTACTGCGATTGTTTTAGATTGTCTTATCGCTAAGGGGCTGTTCACATGCGACTATTGTACAAAGGTTATGATAAAATTATTTTGCTATAATCCGCGCTTGAATAGACCACCGGATTTCTTACTGAGGTGGCATAAAAGGCGACTAAGGTAAGTTGACTCACCGTCTGGTATCCGGTTGAGTAGAATAGATCACCCTCATTTTTTACTGAGGTGTCGTAAAAGGCGACTAAAGTAAGTCAAACCACCGCTAATATACAGCTGAGTCGAATAAACCATCCTCATTTTCATTATCGGACGCTCGCTGGAGTTACGTCCCCGAGGCGGTCGATGCATCTGGTGCTCCCGATGCATCGATTAGCGGAGGGAGGGGCCACTGTTTGGTGAGGCCCCGACCCGGAGGTGGCGCTCTCCGGGGTACAGAGCTGCTGCTGGCGGGGATGGGGGCAATGTCTTCATAGGTACCCTGTCTCCGACACCAGCAGCGCGGTGGAGCACTGTCAGGTTTTTAGTCGGTGAGAGTCCGACATACCCGCCGCTCGTCCCCGTCGGGCGGTGATGACCCATAATGGGTTTTCCTGACAAAAAAAAAAAAAAAAAAAGTTGACTCACCGTCTGGTATCCAGCTGAGAAGATAGGCCACCCTCATTTTTTACTGAGGTGTTGTAAAAGGTTATTAAGGTAAGTCAACCCGCCGCTAATATCTAGCTGAGTTGAATAGACCACCCTCATTTCTTACCGAGATGTGGTAAAAGGTGACTAAGGTAAGTTGACCCACCGTCTGGTATCCGGTTGAGTAGAATAGATCACCCTCATTTTTTACTGAGGTGTCGTAAAAGGCGACTAAGGTAAGTCAAACCACCGCTAATATACAGCTGAATCGAATAGACTACCCTCATTTTTTACCGAGTTATCGTAAAAGGTGGCTAAGGTAAGTTGACCCACCTGTCTGGTATCCATTTGAGAAGAATAGCCTCGTTTCTTACCGAGGTGTTCTAAAAGCCGACTAAGGTAAGTCGATCCTCCGTGTGGTATCCGGCTGACTAGAATAGACCACCCTCATTTCTTATCGAGATGTGGTAAAAGGCGACTAAGGTAAGTCAACCCGCCGTGCGGTATCCAGCTGACTAGAATAGACCACCCTCATTTTTTACTAAGGTGTCATAAAAGGCGACTAAGGTAAGTCAAACCACCGCTAATATACAGCTGAGTCGAATAAACCATCCTCATTTTTTACCGAGTTATCGTAAAAGGTAAGTAAGGTAAGTTGGCACACCGTGTGGTATCCTGGTGGTGGTATGGTTGGTGGTGTGGTTGAGTAGAATAAACCACCCTCATTTCTTACTGAGGTGTCGAAGGCGGCTAAGGTAAGTTTAAGTCAGGCAGCCGGCCGGTCGAGAATGACCTAGCCGAATCATGTTACAAGATGTCTATAACATGTTGTAACAACCCTACTTAGAGTGGGATAATTGCAGGAGAATGATGATGAGGAAATTTAAAGAAAAATTAAGAGGAGTATGTATGTATATTTTTTTGGCTGATCTTTTAGTTTAATTTTTTAGTCGTACTGTTTTTGCGAGTAAGTGCTAATATTATATAATTTATAGAATTAGGCGTTACTTTGCGGAGATCCATAATACAAAAGTAATAATAAAATTATTTTGCTATAATCCGCGAAGAAGTAAAATAGAAAATATATATAATGCTAAATGTAAGTGGACAATCGGTTATCATACCTGATACATGCAGGATTCGTAAAAACACATGCACAAACCTCCACCACAATACACAAGCACTATATACGTTCACTATCACAAACTCAACAATCGTTTCGCCCCGCAACCGTAGCATCGTCAGGAGATAGACTCCACGACCAAAATCGCAAAGGCTTTGCGATTTTGTGGAACGTATATAGTGCTTGTGTATTGTGGTGGCGGTGGTGGAGGTTTGTGCATGTGTTTTTACGAATCCTGCATGTATCAGGTATGATAACCGATAGTCCACTTACATTTAGCATTATATATACTTTCTATTTTACTTCTTCGCGGATTATAGCAATATAATTTTATTATTACTTTTGCTAATATAATGTCTAACAAGGAACAAAGCACTTGCTTTAAGTACAATAGAAATGAGGAAGTTCGCAAGACCACCTTGTTATTCAGATTGCAATGATAACAAAAGACATGTAATATTAATTGCAATGATAACATCTTAAAGATAATGCTGAAGTATTTAGTTATATGCGATACTCATCATTGCCAAGAAACTAGAGTTGGCAATTTTAACATTTGCATAATAATATAATAATTATTGTATTAAGTTTAGTGTATTAGGAAGTATAAATTGGCATTAATCTCAATATTGTAATCTCAACTTAAGAGGAGATTTAATAATGGAAGGGGAAGTCATTTTGGAGGCTTCTGTTCTGACGAAAAATATTTGTTATTTAAGTAATTAAGAGTAATAAAGTGTTAAAAGAATTACGCCGTGTGGTATCCAGCTGAGTAGAATAGACCAACCTCATTTCTTACCGAGGTGTCGTAAAAGGCGACTACGGTAAGTTGACTCCCGTGTGGTATCCGGTTAAGTAGAATACACCACCCTCTTCCTTACCGAGGTGTTGTAAAATACGACTAAGATAAGTTGACGTCAGGCAGGCGGCCGGTCGCTAAAATACGTAACCAAATCATGTGACAACATGTTGCGCCGACCCCACTTAGAGTGACATAAGGGCAGGCAGATGATGATGATGAAAGTGTTTAAAGAATTGTTTTGATATATTTTGAAAACCTTTTCTAAGTATTTTAAACCTATGTAGTAATACACGAAGACATACTATATAATCTAATACGTCAATATATGGGTGACCGAGCTTTGCACAGTATTTTTTTTATAAAAATAAAGTAATGGCATGTTATTGCTGGCCATAAGCCGTCTCTCTCCGTGATTTGGAGAGAAGGAGCTAAGACCTACCACGCTGCTCCAATGCGGATTGGTAGGTTACACATATCCCTAGAATTCTCTAGAGATATGCAGAATTCCCCACGAAGATTTTCTTTACCGCCTTTCCTTCAAAAGCGTGTGATAAATTACAATTATCAATAAGACACATAAGTTTTAACAGAAAACCTCATCAGAAGTCTGTTGGAGTGTCGTAAAAGACGACTAAATAAATTGACATCAGGCAGGCGGCCTGTAGTATAATATTTAGCCAAATCGTAAGAAAACATGTTTACAAAATATCGTGCCGACCCCACTTAGATTGAAATAAAGGCAGGAGGATGATAAAAAAAAGATGGAACGTGAAAAGGAGGAAAATATAATCGTACATGTTATATCTGGTGAAACAATTAATAAATAGTCGCGCCAAGAAAAGGGTTTGTTGTCGCCAACGACTTCCGCTTTTTATATTTTATAGCAACACAGTCATTTAACAAGAGTATCGCGCGCTTTTTAAATAAAATGATGGCAACACTGTGCCGTTTTTGTTTCTGGTGTTTATGGTTTTTTATTAAAAACTTATGTGTCTGATTGATAATTGCAATTTATCACACGCTTTTAGGTTAAGAAAAACATCGTGAGGAAACCTGCATATCTCTAGAGAATCCTAGGGATATGTGAAACCTACCAATCCGCATTGGAGCAGCGTTGTAGGTCTTAGCTCCAATCCTTCTCTCCAAAAATGGAGAGAAGAGGCCTATTCTCAGCAGTGGGATAGTAACAGGCCGCTAGTTACTTACTTATATGGTCTGAAAAATATTGTAGTCGGTAGAATTCTCACTATGGCTTGGAGCCTTGTAAGAGGTCGCAGGAAGGAGGCCTATGCCCAGCAGTGGGTTAGTAACAGGCCGTTACTCACTTTTATTGCAGAAAGTGCGATAAACAGGTTGTCGAATTCAGACTGACCTCTAGCTCGGACCTGAATATAATATGTTCAAATCAAAAATGAATCTGACTAGACGCGTAACATTGAAGTTAACTCCCTCATTAAGCACTTTAAACTAAACTAGATCGAAACCTATTAAACTTTAGTAATGGTTGCCTACTTAGCATAGAAAGTCTTGGAGATCCCTTGACCATTTCAAACCTTGTAATGGCGCGTAAACAATCATAAATTATGCGTCTCGCATACTATTAAACGTCCTTTTTAATGTACCGCAACGACAACGACACGATATATCTTATTGTAGCCAAATGCTAGGCAGAATTATTCTTTCTTTATTTTTAAACGTTTTGGAATTTAGACGCTGTTGTAATCAAATGTTTATTAACAACAAAAATGTACAAGTTATATCTATCTTAAATTACTTACACGTTAGGACTATACAGATCTGATAGCGTTTCGGCGCTGAATCGCTAAGCTGATTCTTTGTGCGAAAAAGAAGCCAGCTCCCTTGTCACCTGAAGAGGCAGTCACATAGGTAATACATATTACTAATATTCTCCAGAAATATTTAGATTTCCTCACGATGATTACCTTCACTTAATTATTTCAGTCATCATTCTCCTGCCCTTATCCCGTTCTAAGTGTGGTGGGCACAACATGTTATAAACATGTTGTCATATGATTTGGCTTTGTATTGTACGACCGGCCGCTTGCCTGACGTCAATTTACATTAGTCGTATTTTACGACATCTCGGTAAGAAAGAGGAAGGTCTTTTCCACTCAGCCACGGTGGGTCGACATACTTTAGTCACCTCTTACGACACCTCAGTAAGAAATGAGGGTGGTCTATTCTACTCAGCCGGATACCACACGGCTACACATTAATTATTTCAGTATTTTATAATATATAAATCGATCTATATTGTTGCTCTTTGTAAAATATAGGTATTTACATTTCGACATTTCTATCCTCTATAAGGTTGGAGAGTAATGTTATCAAGTATTTTTATCATTTACGAAATCCCTTATAGCATAATATAAACGATTTTTTTTTATTCCGTACCAGTTTTTTACGGAAGGAAAAAGATCACGCGGTCGTTCCCCAACAAGATGGACTGTCCAAATAAGAAACTCGTCGTTTTCTAAATTTCACAAAATCATAAGAGAGGCACTGGATCGAAACAGATGGTGGCACTTCATCAACGCCAGACACAACCCTGATGCTGACCACGATCCTCAGACATGAAGGACCGATGTTAGAGAGATCAGTTTTTTAATAATCTTTATAACTGCTGTAATGTTCAACCGAATAAAAGTTTATAACTAAATTTTATGACCGTACTGTTTACCGTAGAGGAGTTCCTCGTCTCTAGTCAAACCTGTTAGCAGCAGCAGCTCATGTTTATCATAAAAATCTACAGTCATCGCGTGTGGACCAGTATTTGAAATTTTAGCTCAATCACCGGGAAGTAGGTCAAATTTAACTTGCAAGGTTCCAGCTTCACAAACAAACATACAAGTCAAGTTAAATGAATATTATAATATTCTTATAAATTTAAACTATCGTGAGTGGAATTCATAATTAATGTATAGAAACCGGCTATACTCACGTGTTATTTTATCGGATGAGCCCGACTAGTTTCACGGCGGGAGTTCCCGCCGCGATAACGCCGCGTAAAGAGCTCATGAATAAGAGCCCCGTATGGGCTTGAAACTAGTCGGGCTCATTCGATAAAATAACACGTGAGTATAGCCGTTTTCTATACATTAAAGCTTATAAAAATAAAATATCGTGTCGTAGTGTATAAAGAGCACCTAACGTTATTTCGAAATATGGTTCCCAAGTAATGTTACACTTACCATAAGAGCAAATTAATAAAGAAAGAAAGAAAAACTTTATTTATGACATACGCCACTAAGTTTTACATCTAAGGACACGAATAATAATAATAAATTTATATAGGCGTGGTGTGACGCCGCAAAATGGGTTACCACTCAGCTTTGGTTCGAATTTGAAACCCGAACACCGATTTTCAATGACCGCCATTTTGTTACACACGGAATAAATGGATGACGTAGTGATTATGAATAACAAAGAATAAGTATCTTCCTTGGACCTTGATTATTATAATGGGGTCTTAAGAAGTTCATTCCTCTTTAGTTAATAAATGAGAATTCAATCAATCGGTTAAAGATTAATAGCGGCGCTCCTGTCACTGTTGCTGAGTGAAAAAGTGCGTCTGGAGTCTAGACAAACGCTGCGTGACAAGCTTTATGTATTACAAAACTGACATCATTAAGGTCAGACATAAGTAAGTAAAAATTATTTAGGAAAACAAAAATAATAAGTATTTAATGTAATACTTAAATACTTATTATTTTCAAAAATCGCAAAGCCCGTCGTGGAGTCTATGTTCTAATGATGCGATTTTGTCGTGGAGTCTATCTTCTGATGATGCTTCGGTTGCGGGGCGAAACGATTGTTGTCATCCATCCATCCATCCATCAGCCTTTCGCAGTCCACTGCTGGACATAGGCCTCCCCATGTCTGCGCCAGACATCCCGGTTCTCCGCAATGCGCATCCACCTGGCCCCGACAACCTTCCGGATATCGTCGGTCCAGCGAGACGGTGGGCGCCCTACACTGCGTTTGCCAAGACGCGGTCTCCACTCCAGGACTCTTTTGCTCCAACGGCCATCAGTCCTGCGACAGACGTGACCGGCCCACAGCCACTTCAGCTTGCATATTCTGCTAGCTATGTCGGTTACTCTGGTTCTCTCGCGGATAATCTCATTCCTGATTTTATCCTTGAGAGACACTCCGAGCATAGCTCGCTCCATGGCACGCTGAGCGACTTTAAACTTGTGGACTAGTCCCGCCGTCAGTGTCCACGTCTCGGCGCCATAAGTTAACACAGGTAGGACGCATTGGTCGAAGACTTTGGTCTTCAGGCATTGCGGAATCTCGGACGTGAAGACTCGACGAAGTTTGCCAAATGCTGCCCAGCCCAAGTGAATTCTCCTTTCAGCCTCTCTCTCGAAGTTGTGGCGGCCGAGTTGGATAGTCTGGCCTAGGTAGACGTAATCCTGCACAACCTCGAGAGGAATTCCATTCACTGATACTGGTCTTGGCACGACAAGATCATTGAACATGACCTTGGTCTTGTCCAAGTTTATGCCAAGACCAACTCGCTTGGAGGCATCACTCAAGCCATTCAACATTTCGCGCAAGTCTTCCAGCGTCTCTGCGAAGATGACGATGTCATCCGCGAAACGAAGGTGTGAGATGTATTCTCCATTAATATTGACGCCTCGTTCAGTCCAGTCCAGGGTTTTGAAGACGTCCTCCAGCGCGTTGGTGAACAGTTTCGGAGATATTACATCTCCCTGCCTCACCCCGCGCTGAAGGTGAATAGGTCTGGTTCGCTGGTCCTGGATTTGAACGGTCATTGTTGCCGTATTGTAGATACATCTCAACACCTCGATATATCGCCAGTCGATATGACATCGCTGCAGAGATTCCAGAACAGCCCAGGTCTCAATGGAGTCGAAGGCTTTCTCGTAGTCCACAAATGCCATACACAGCGGCTGGTTATACTCTTGGGTCTTCTGTATAATCTGCCGAACAGTATGGATGTGGTCCACGGTACTATAGCCTTTTCGAAACCCGGCCTGCTCCGGTGGCTGGAATTCGTCAAGTCTGGCGGCAAGACGATTCGTTATGACTCTCGAGAATAACTTGTAGACGTGGCTCAGGAGCGAGATTGGTCTGTAGTTTTTCAAACGTGTTTTATCACCCTTTTTGAAAAACAAGACAACCACGCTCCTAGACCACGCTTCCGGTGTAGTGCCTGTATGGATAACGGTATTAAAGAGCTCTGCCAAGGCTTTAAGGACAGGACGTCCAGAAGCTTTTAGCAGCTCTACCGTAATCCCATCGTCACCGGGGGCTCTTCCGTTTTTAAGTTGCTCGAGTGCCAAACTAATCTCGCCACTCTCAATGTCCGGGATGTCTTCTGTATAATGGCGCGACAGTGGTGCTCGTGGATCCTCGGTATTGCGGGTACTAGGCTTATGTGCACTCGACGAGTAAAGCAATCCGTAATATTTCTCGACCTCGTTCTGGATCTCAGAGCGACAGACAACTGTCCTGCCATCCTCTGTTTTAAGCTTCGCGAGATGACTTCTTCCTAAGGGTTTTTGAAATACTTTCGACCCCCTATTCCGCTCAATAAGGGCTTCGATAGCCTGTGTATTTGAGCAGCGGAGGTCTCTGCGTACAAGTTTTCGTATCCTCTTAGAAAGAGCTCTCTGTTCTGGCGAAGCGACTTGAGCGGACGGCATTTCACGTCTTTGTCTCATCAGATCCAGGGTTTCGGGAGAAAGTTTGGACTGCTTGCTTCGACTCGTCGGCCGAAAGTGCCTTCGACCCAGTGCACATACCGTCTTCACCACGTTGTCGGTTATCTCGTTCACATTACTAGTGGTTTCCAGACAGTCGAATCGATTCTGGAGTTCCAATCGAAACTGCTCGGACGTACAGTCTATTTGGGCCAGCGTAGGTCGGAGAGTAGGCTTCATCATACGGGACCTTTCGGCTTTGAAACACATATTCAAAGTGCCTCGTACGAGTCGGTGATCACTACCGGTATTAAACCTGTTGACCACTGAGACATCTCTGAATATGTGCCTCCTATCCGCCATAATGAAGTCTATCTCGTTCTTTGTCAAAGTATCGGGGCTTTGCCAAGTCCAACGTCTCTGAGGCTTCTTCTTGAAGAAAGAGTTCATTAAGAAGAGCCCTTGCATTTCGAGGAAATCGACTAGCATTTGCCCCCTTTGATTCCTATGCCCCAATCCATGCAATCCGATTTTCGATTCTCCGCGTCTTTGTACTCCCACTTTAGCATTGAAGTCTCCCATAACAACGTTGTAGAAGGCTGACGTAGTGCCATGCAGAGCTTGAGATATGTCCTCATACATGGATTCGACCTCGTCGTCAGAGTGTGCAGAGTTCGGCGCATATACCTGTATCACTTTCAGGGAGTACCTGTCGGTGAGTTTAAGTACAAGGTACGCTACCCGGGTCGACACACTACTGACTTCCACAACGTTGTTAATGAGAGTCTTGTGAACCAGAAAACCGACACCACCGTGGGAGACCTTATCACCTTCACGGAAGTAGAATAAGTGACCGGAATCTAGGGTTACCGCATCCTCACCCTCTCTTCGGACTTCAGATAACCCAAGAATACTCCAGTTTATACGACTTAATTCTACCTCTAGTTCGGTGAGGTGATGGTCCAGCCGTAACGTTCGTCCATTATACGTTGCCAAATAGATCGTTGGTTGGCAGCCTACCGTAACTCGGTGATTCTTCGCACCCTCCGCCCCACCGTTACCGCGACCGCTGCCGTAATCGGGAATAGTGGGGCTGCCGGGAACTGAGGGCCGGAACTTTCTGGACACTTCCATATGGGGGTTGCTGCCCATAGTCACCACGCTGGGCAAGCGGGTTGGTGACCGCAGAGCTGACTCATTCGACACTAGAGGCGCTACTGCCCACCTCTGGCCTGGGATTTTAAGTCAGCTTAAATTGGATGGTTATACCGCCATCAATCGGTCGCCATAGCCTCGTCTGTTATTCGGCAGGGGGCACCGCGTGCAGGTGAGGTTGGCATTTGGGAGCACTAGTTGTTATGCGTACTCCCCTTACCCCCCATTTGTTTCAACGATTTTTCGAATTTGTTCAAACGATTGTTGAGTTTGTGATAATGAAGGTATGTAGGCTGATACAGAAGGCTGATACAGAAAGCCTACTATACTGTTGAGGATTATTTAGACGACAAAAATGCGTGGATATAAATATTGTTCGACCCTGTACAAGATAGAAACATTAAATGTAACTAGCATTAAGAATTGTATTTTTAAAAAGAGCAACCGCCGAGTTTCTTGCTGGCTCTTCTCGGTAGGAACAGCTTTCCGAACCAGCAGTAGAGTTGACGATTCAAAAGCACTTGTTTACAAGTTTATTTGAATAAAGAATATTTTGAATTTGAATTTGAATATTTTGAATTTGAATTTGTAGTGCGTGTGTACTGTGGAGGCGGTGGTGGAGGTTTATGCATTGTTTTTACGAATCTTGCATGTAATGCCTAATTCTATAAAGCCTTTAATTGAGTTTAATTTGTAAAACTTGACAATGTTCTATAATAAAACATAGGTAACGAGAAATATAAAGCTATTTATTTATTTCTTTATTGTGCATAATATTGTTAGAAAAGAAAAAGATAGAAAAAGTAAAATAGCACATACAAAGGTGGAATTATCACTAAAAGTGATCTCTTCCAGTCAACCTTTTGAGTAAAAGAACAAGAAGTAAAATACGGATAATAAAGAAAGAAAAAAAAAGATAAAACTATTTAAATAGATTAATATTTGTACACTTTACACAAAAGGTAAACTTGAGCTTCGTATATTTTATGTGCAAAATCTCCACAAATCATTTTCGACTCGCTTTTGTGTGAATCTAAATGCTCTCATAAAATTAATGTGATAGAAAACCATATTGACATGACAAGGTTAGTTAGTCATTATCCTCCTGCCCTTATCCCACTCTAAGTGGGGTCGGCACAACATGTTTACCCAAACATGTTGTCGAATTATTTGGCTACGTATTTTATGACCGGCCGCCTCCCTGACGTCAACTTACCTCAGTCGTATCTTACGACACCTCGGTAAGAAGGAGAGCGGTCTATTCCACTCAACCGGATACCACACGGTAGGTCAACTAACCTTAGTCGCCTCGTGCGAGACCTCGGTAAGAAAGATGTTCTTTTCTACTAACCCGGATACCACACGGCGGGTCGACTTGGCTTAGTCGCCACGACACCTCGGTAAGAAATCAGGGTGGGTTATTCTATTCAGCCGGATATCACACGGCTTATAACAAGGTTAGTTAGTAGTTATGTTAGTAATTATGTTGTTTAATAAGGTACATATCACCGAGTTCTTTGCTTAGTTCATCATCAATTTAAAGCTTTTCCTATACCTGATACGTGTGGTGACTGTGCATGTATGGGGTATGTGATTGTTGCCTGCTTCATACACCTAGCATTGCATATATTCTCTTAACAAACGCGGATAACAGCAAAATAAATTTATTGTAACTTCTTTCCTATTTGGACAAAAATATTTTGAATTTATACGCGTGCAACTTTATAAGCTGTGATGGCCCAGCGGTCCGACCGTGTGAATCTCTAGAGACGATCATGGTTTCAAACCCGGGCAGACACCAATGAGTTTTTCTATTAAAACTTATGTGTCTAATTGATAATTGCAATTTATCACACGCTTTTCGGTGAAGGAAAACATCGTGAGGAAACCTGCATATCTCTAGAGAATCCTAGGGATATGTGTAACCTACCAATCCGCATTGGAGCAGCGTGGTAGGTCTTAGCTCCAATCCTTCTTTCCAAAAATGGAGTGAGGAGGCCTATGCCCAGCAGTGGGATAGTAACAGGCCGGTACTTACTTACTTATGCGTGCAAACTAGCGCAATAAATATAGGCTCAATATAAATTTAGTATTCATAAGGGGACTGTTAATCCGTTATTTGACTGAGGTCCACATGGCGCTTACCAGATCAGAGCATCGCGGATGCATCCCAAATCAAATTCTATACAGTACACCTGTCAAACAACCCTACAGATAAATCTAATTATGTACACAGCATTTTCAATAATATGCCCAAGTATTTAAAGGATACATTGCCTTGAAGGGTTTTGTTAAAACATGGTAACGTATCGTAAATTGTTATTCGTAACTTGCTTCTTGCCCTTGTCACCTCCTTTATCACCTGTGACAAGCCAACATGCATTTTTTAAATGAACAGCAACCTCCGATCATAAAATATCAGTAGATAGAGAAAACCAGTATAAAGTATATCATCATCTTCCTGCCCTTATCCCACTCTAAGTGGGATCAGCACATGTTATAAACATGCTGTCACATGATTTGGCTGCGGTTTTACGACCGACCGCCTGCATGACGTCAATTTACCTCGTATTTTACGACACCTCGATAAGAAAGAGAGTGGTCTATTCTACTAAACCGCATACCACACGGTGGGTTAACTTACCTTAGTCGCCTTTTACGACACCTCGGTAAGAAAGAGGGTGGTCTATTCTACTAAACCGGATACCACACGGTGGGTCAACTTACCTTGGTCGCCTTTTACGACACCTCGGTAAGAAATGAGGTTGGTCTATTCTACTCAGCCGGATACCACACTGCGGGTCGTCTTACCTTAGTCGCCTTTTACGACACCTCGGTAAGAAATGAGGTTGGTCTATTCTACTCAGCCGGATACCACACTGCGGGTCGTCTTACCTTAATCGCTTTTTACGACACCTCGGTAAGAAATGAGGTTGGTCTATTCTACTCAGCCGGATACCACATTGCGGGTCGTCTTACCTTAGTCGCCTTTTACGACACCTCGGTAAGAAATGAGGTTGGTCTATTCTACTCAGCCGGATACCACACTGCGGGTCGTCTTACCTTAGTCGCTTTTTACGACACCTCGGTAAGAAATGAGGTTGGTCTATTCTACTCAGCCGGATACCACACTGCGGGTCGTCTTACCTTAGTCGCTTTTTACGACACCTCGGTAAGAAATGAGGTTGGTCTATTCTACTCAGCCGGATACCACACGGCGGTTTAAAATACGTCACTACATTCTTTCTTTTTATTATTGATCAGAACAGATGACAATCTATTGAATTTTTTAAATGCATCGCAGCGAAGTTTTTGCGAAAGAAATCACACTGCATAGATCGCTCGCAGAATACGAAATGAGAGTAACTGCATGTGAGAAATGTAATGCGTACCTTTTCATAGGGAAATCGATGATTTATTGACATTCACGTTTTGTTTGTTCGCAAGAAAACCAACTGTTTAAATTATCTTTTATCAATCGCATGCAGTCCTGTGTTTGCGCGTTAAAAAAATAACTTTAATGTTAAGATATCCTTCTTTTCTAAAAGGAAAAATGAGATTTTTTCAGAAAGTACTTATATCTACACTAATATGTAAAGTGTAAGAGTTTGTTTGAACGCGCTAATCTCAGAAACTACAGAACCTATACTAATATATGAAGTTTAAGAGTTTTTTTGATTGTTTGAACGCGCTAATCTCAGGAACTTCTGAACCGATTTGAAAAATGTTTTGAGTGTAACATACTCGTAGTCCATTTTTCGAGGAAGGCTATAGGCTAAATAACATCAAAATAAGATGAATGGGAGAGGAGCAGCAATAAAAAATTGCAAAAACAACAATATTTAAAGCTATCCTTGCGTGCGCTAAGTTAACGGTAAAAGTTATTCAAAAATCACTTATAATTAATTCACGATGTCATAGATGGCATTGATATAAGGATTACAGTGTATCTAACTCAATTAAGACTAATTTTGAATTCCGTCACTTTAATACTAAGCGTGTGATATAAATAAATATATGGGACACTTACACACACGGTCGTCCGTCCCCAAAGTAAGTAACTAAATACTTGTGTTATGGGTGACAGACAACTGGTGAATATATAAATATATAATTTTAAATACATACTTAAATATAAATATACACCCAGGCTTGAAGAACCAATAAATTGTTTACAGAAAATGTAGGCCCTCGGCGGGAATTGAAACCGCGACCCGCGGAGCTTAAAGCAGGATGACTATCACTGCGCCAACGGGCTAGTCATAATCTGCAATTGTATCAAATTTCATCCATATTTATCCAGCCGATTAGCCGGGTAAGCTTAACAGGCAGATATTATTCATCGGCCCGCTCTTATCCCACTCTTAAGTGGGGTCGGCACAACATGTTACAAACATGTTGTCATATGATTTGGCTACGTATTCTACGACCGGCCGCCTGCCTGACGTCAACTTACCTTAGTCGTATTTTACGACTAAAGCTTTCCAAACCAGCAGTAGCGTTGACGATTCAAAAGCACTTGTTTACAAGTTTATTTGAATAAAGAATATTTTGAATTTGAATTTGAATTGTATCAAATTTCATCCATATTTGTCCAGCCGATTAGCCATAAAATAATCGTATTGAATAATTAATTAATTCCCCGGTGGTCGTATTCTTGCACGTATGTTAATAAAGGGCGTGACCGGACTATCTAAAAGCATCTCTTAATATTGTTTACAGACAGACAATTATGTGTACAGAATTATAAACTAGTTTAAACATGAAAATTAATGCTGTCAACAATAATAGATTTATAATTTTAGCTTTGCTATTACAGCAGTTTAAAATAACTGTTAAAGGGAGGCTGATACAAAAAGCCTACTATATTATTGAGGATTATATCGATGATAAGAATGCATGCATATTACGACCCTGTAAAAGATAGTAATGACTTAATGTAACTAATTAAAAGTATTATTTAAAAAGAGCAACCGCAGTGTTTCTTGTTGGTTCTGCTCGGCAGGTACAGCTTTCCCAACCAGCAGTACAGATGGCAATTCAAAAGCACTTGTTTCAAATTCAAATTCATTTATTTTTGCATAATATACTTACAAAAAGGTGTTATAATTATTGTTTCAGTGTATTTATTACCAAGAAATAGGTATGGAAATATGATAAACTTAAAATTATAAGTTTTTAAATTTGACACAGATAAAAAAGAGTTTATTTACATATATTTTGATGAAATTCCAAATCACACTTTTTAATATAGGTTTTTTCATGTTTTTACATCTAAAGTTTATATTGTCAAAATACAAAGGCTTATTCTGAAAATTTTAATATTCAAATATCGAATAAAAACAATGAGATAATAACCACTCATGAAACATGTATTTAAATTTAGCAAGACATAAGTCTTTTATACGTTTAGGCAGCTTCATTAACGAAATTGAACGCTTTACCGAGAAACTATGCAAAGGAAGGTATTCTCCTTTCCCTAATAACCTTTACATACAAATAGTACGTTAATTTGACTAAAAAAATACATCATCATTATCAAGTATTTAAATGTCTATAACAACGCATCTAACGAACTCTCTCCTTTAATAAGTCTAAGTGTACACAGCGCATTACCCAGTATTACATAATTATCTTTATAAGGCGAGAAATGCATTCGTTAACGGTCTATTTGAAGCATACAAAATTTAAAGTGGTGGCTTCAGCAATTAGACACTTAACAACGAACGGACGGAGTAAACATCCCGGTATTTTAGGAAAGCTATAAATCGGCCAGTCAACTGAAACGTTAAATTACCTATACGCTTTGTGGTGCGCCGGCGTATCAACTTGTTTCGCTATTAGACCAGTAAGTAGTGCATTTAAGAACTCGAATTTTCTGTACAAACCTAATACATAATATTAATGGCGACATCTAGTGTCCAGTAGTTAAACTTCTAAAATAATTTATACATTTCAAATATGTATATAGTGACTAATAAAATATAAAATCATTACATATAAAATGTGTTATTATATAAATTAAATTTTTTTTTAAATATTAGTATGATTTTACATTTTAACACTGGTAATATCAAGAACGTTAGCCAAATGTACTCTGGTGTTAATGGTGTTGCCAACTTAGTAGATTTTCCACTAAAAGTGGTGGTGGTTAATTTCCTATTTAGTAGCGAAATAGTTCTTTTAGTGGCTAGTAGATATTTCTGATGGTTTAATAAAATATTTTAGTACTTAAAAGTTAGATGCACTTCCATTTTTAGATGATAAAGGAAAATAATAATTTTTATACTTATTTCCTTTCATAAAACAGAAATTGTTTTAGTGGAAAATTTTATGTTTTTTTTTAAATAATTAAAATTATATTAAAAAATTATATTTTAAAAAATTTTATTTTTACCATCTGTTTACCAGTGGTTTTCTGGTGGTTTTAAAAGTTCAATTTAGTGGGAAGCTAATATAACTGTTGGCAGCACTAGTGATTAAAGTATTTCTTTCTTTTGATATGCTGTCAAATAAGCAAAACAGCACGTGTGAAAAATGCGTATAGAAACTTGCTATTTCTGCTCTTCCAGGATATATCCTGGCCATGGGATTCAGTTTGTGAGGAACGATTGCAAGGTAAATATATTAGACTAAATTTTTAAGTCACCACACGTCTTGTATGTTATTGCGTAAAGTAAATGAAATTCCTTCAGATTTTCAGATTTTGCCGTTCCAAATGTCACGCAGCGTTCAAAAAGAAGAAGAATCCACGTAAAACTAAATGGACCAAAGCATACCGCAAGACCGCAGGCAAGGAATTGGCTATCGACCCATCATTTGAGTTCGAGAAACGTCGGCATGTACCTGTTAAATATAATAGAGAATTATGGACGAAAACCATAGAAGCGATGAAGAAAGTTGAAGAAATCAGACAAAAACGGTCCAATAACTATATTATGCAGCGGTTACGGAAGGGACGCGAGGTGGAATGGCAAAGAGATGTCAGAGAGGTCCAGAGGGACATATCCCTCATCAGGTAACTTTATTTGTTAATACAGGATAATTCTCCTGTTACAGGATTTCTATAGCCTATATTATTGTGTTATTGTGGTGTATAAACAATAACTGTGCCAAATTGATATTAGTTTAACTGATTTGCAGTGAAACAGTACCAAACATACATCCATACTACCAAACTTTAGCATTTATACTACTAGTAAGATGTTTTTAATTTTACTTGTAATAACGCTTAATCTTCAGTTTGTCCTTGTGACATGGGTTTCTTCTAGCAGTGTGTCCCGGCCTTTTTGGTCCATGCCCCATGTTAAAAATTATTTTGCCCCCCCCTAAGTTACATACATTAATTTTAATATTAATAATTGAATTGTCTACTTAAAAAACATAAATAATAGGTTTAAGGAAAAAAATTGCTTTTTTGTTAAATTTTGCACTGAAATCTAGTAATGCACTTAAATGGCCCAGAGTGAAAGGCTTAAACTCTTATAGAGTTGGCACCCCCCCTTGAATATGTAATTGCCACCCTGGGGGTTGTGGGCAACTTTGGGAAACACTATCCTAGAGACTTCCAAATTTTTTGCCAAGCTTCTCTCTCCACATACAATCTGCAACCATTTTTATATCATCTTCCCATCTTAAGTAATGTTAAAATTGTTATCATTAGCTAAGTTTAATTATGCAAATCGGTATTACCAACATAATTATTGTTCCAGATCCCCAGCAGCAGGTCTCAAACAGAAAAAGGCAGCGGAAGATACAGAAATGGAAGTTGAACCTGTAATGATTGAAGTAACGAATGCAGAAGGACGCACTTATCAGATCGAAGCACCCATCATGGTGCCAGCTACAGGCGAGATGGTCGAAGAAGGTGGAGAAGTGGAGTTATAATATGTTTAACAGTCTCTTATCTATAATTTAGATATATTGATATAAAAGTAATGAGAATATTATTTTGCTATAATCCGCGATAAAAGAAAATATGTGTAATGCTAAATGTAGAGTGTACTATTCGTTCTCATACCTGATACATGCAGAATTTATAAGAACTCATGCACTACCCGACACCGATGGCACAACAATACACAAGCACTGCACATATTCACCACCACAATCTCAACAATTGTTTCACCCCGTATCCGAAGCATCGTCAGGAGATAGAGTCCACGACAAAATCAAAATATATTGACATTTTAACTGAAATTAAAAAAACGAGAGTTTTTTATTAATTATGGTAAAACTACATATCCATTTATAATTGCTCTCCTTAGAGATTACATTTTGTGAAGGAGGAGATCCTGTAGAGCTCTCCTTTTAATTCTTTTAATAGTGCAATTTGACTTTATGAAATTGCAAGCATTGTTTGGATGGTTTTCCATACAACAAGAGTACAGCTTCAGCCTTCTCAAGATTTCCTCTTTAACTGTAGGCATCTTGAGGTCTCGATGCAACTGTGAATATGTAATAAACCAAGGAGCGCCAGTAATAATGTGCAGCATTTTTGATTGAAAGTGTTGCATAATTTCCAAAATCTTTATAGGAAACCCTTATAAGACATCACCATACATGATTTACTTGATCATATAATATTGTTTGGTTAGTAAAGTGATGTAATATGCAACTTAGAATTTTCAGATTTTCATAATAAGAGCAGAAGGAAAGCAATTAAACGCAACTTTATAATAACTGAATAAGTGTTTTATTTGAAATCCATTTGTTATTTTTTTATATATGAATTGTATTCATTTATTTCTTTATCTTTAATATTTAAATGAGCTAATCTTGTATGTATATATATTTCCGGAATCTCTGAAACGCCTCCAACGATTTTCCTGAAATTCAGCATGTAGGGGGTTTTGAAAAATCGATACAATACATTTTATACCTGTTTTTGGGCATAAAAAAATACTAAAACTACTCGTCATTCTCCTTCCCTTATCCCTAAGTGGCGTCGGCACGACATGTTATAAACATATCACACAAATCATGTCTACATCATGCCTACGTATTTACGACCGGCCGCCTGCCTGATGTGAACTTACATTAGTCGCCCTTTACGACACCTCAGTAAGAAATGAGGGTGGTCTATTCTACTCAGCCGGATACCACAAGGCTACAAGCAAATTCAAGTACTGTTGAACATTTTCGGATTAATTAGATTGATAAAGTACAACCGGTTTGGAATGTTGCTCTTACTAACAAGAATTTTGATGGTCAATTTTTTAAACAATTTTAATATATTTAACTTTCAGCCGTATATGAAACTAAGAATTTTTAAAGTGGAAGCTATCTATCATTTAAATAATCTTCACTCGTGTAATATGCTTTACATATTACTTACACTTCATGTAAATGTTTAAGTCAATTCTAATATTTAAATTTAAGTACCAGGTTCTCCGAGCCTTGCTCAGTAATTTTTTTACAACTAAATGATAGATGTAACAACTAAATGAACTAAACTAGATGAAACTTGAAAAGAAAAAAAAATAATTGGGCAGGTATGAAGGCTCGATCCTAGGTATTTTCACTTCTTTAGACAACCCGTTCCCCAAATGAGCTACCATGACTTTTCAATTGACAGTAAAAGTAGCTTTTCTATTCAATGTAAATTTTAATATGTTTTCCATGCTCGAAAATAGAGATAAAACATTATTTTTTTAATGAAACCTAGCTATATCCATTTTTTTCCCCCAAAACCCACTATATGCTGAATTTCATGAAAATCGTTGCAGCCGTTTCCGTAATTCAGAAAATATACATGTATGCACACAAGATTAACTCATTTAAATATTAAAGAAAGATACATCAACCGCACTGAAATCATCATCCTCCTGCCCTTATCCCACTCTAAGTGAGGTCGGCACAACATGTTATAAACATGTTGTTACATGATTTGGCTACCTGCCTGAGGTCAACTTACCTTAGTCGTAATTTATGACACCTCTGTAAGAAAGAGGGTGGTCTAATCTACAAAACCGGATACCACACGGTGGGTCAACTTACGTTAGTCGCCTTTTACGACACCTCAGTAACCGTACTGAAACAAATGTGTTGTTATTTTAACAAATTTATGTGTGTGTATAACAACAGAAGAAGATGTGATGGCCTAGCGGTGCGACCGTGTGAATCTCTAGAGACGATCATGGGTTCAAAACCGGGCAGACACCAATGAGTTTTTCTATTAAAACTTATGTGTCTAATTGATAATTGCAATTTATCACACGCTTTTCGGTGAAGGAAAACATCGTGAGGAAACCTGCATATGTCTAGAGAATTCTGGAGATATGTGTAACCTACCAATCCGCATTGGAGCAGCGTGGTAGGTCTTAGCTCCAACCCTTCTCTCCAAAAATGGAGAGAGGAGGCCTATGCCCATAACGGTAAGTAACGGCCTGTTACTATGCCATGATAGTAACAGGCCGTTACTTACTTATAACAACAGATATGTTAATTTTTTGTGTATTGTATACAGTGATTTGGTCGAAAATGTTAAAGACTTGGCTATAAATTAACGTAATTCGTGAATGATGTGGTATAAATAAAATATTGATTTCCTACGACAGCGAAGAACTTAATGCTCTTAGCTTTTCAGACAGAGGTTAATAACATTTTATTTTATTATTTATTTATTATATTATTAACTGAGAAACGGTCATTATTTTATCCCAACGGTATTAACATGCCATTTATGTGCATCATCATCCTCCTGCCCTTATCCCACTCTAAGTGGGATCCGCACTACATGTTATAAACATGTTGTCACATGACAACGTATTTTACGACCGACCGCCTGCCTGACGTCGTAAATGACGTAAATGAATTCACTGGTCATAAGCACATATAAGATTACTTTGGCATAAAAGTTCTTAAATATAGTTTAAAAAAATATATTTTTAAAGTAAATATAATTTAGTTGAGATCTTGAATGTCCTAGCGGCGCGTTTTTTTAAAAAAAAACAGAATAAAACAATAACATTATAGTATTGTCTCCCTCGTAGTCGTACCGTATTTAAGTCAAGGTTTAATAGTGTGTACGGTCATTGATCTCTATTAATCGTGTTTCTTTTTCAAAAAGGTAAAATCCTGTAGCTAATATATACTTCACAGAATAAACTATTATTTTATATAGGTGCTGAGGTGTGTGGACACTTAAAATTAAAATCAAAGTCGTATGATCGACCTGTATAGTTTACTTTGTTATTATTACGCAATTTTGAAAGAAAGCATTTTTATCGTTGAATCAGGGTTTGCCACACCTGTCTAATTCAATTAGTATCGGTAACAGTGTCTGGATTAACCAGATCAATGTTCTATAAGTTACCAAGTCGTACACTAGAATGGCTGTGTTCACATATATAATCAGCATTTTGGTGGCATTTATTTCATATTATGTTTACCAGAAGTATAACAATGTGTATACAAGTTTTATCACGAAGCCGGAAAAGCGGTATGACTATATCATAGGTGAGAATGTTTTTTTTAATATTATAACTAGCAAATGCAAGCAGCCCTGCCTCCGTGGAAAGATTGAAACCGTAATATAGTATTTTGATAACTGTAGCTGCCTGACGGAGCTACAAATACTTTACCTTTGTTTACCTACTAAAACAAATACCATATACCTTGTACCTGAAATACCATTACCAGGAAATAGGAAAAGGAGTAAATGAAACGACATACCAATGCTTATTATCTATAATCAGAGAAGTTTGGTATAGCGACAGATATATATTCTACGGGAGAATAAAACATCACACCAAGGCTATAGTTTACATAAAAATGGTTAAAGTTGCGTGTAGTACGATATGACTTAGGGTTAACCTTAAAATCTTAAGCTAAAGTATTATGCTGTCGCGGACTTTTATTTAAAACTTTAAGAGGGAACAATTTTGTAATACATGATTTTTGAATAGCTTTCGCCGTTTAGTTAGCGCACTCAAGGAAAGCTTTAAATTGTGCCGTTTTTGAATATTTTTTATTTCTGCTCCTATCCATCTAATCGTGATGTTATATACCTACAGCCTATAGCCTTCCTCGAGAAATGGAGTATCTTACACTTAAATAATTTTGCAAATCAGTCTAGTATTTCCTGAGGAATTAGCGCGTTCAGACAATTAAATAAATAAACTCTTCAGCTTAATATATTAGTATAGATAAGCAAACGTTAGCCGTGTGGTATCCGGTTGAGTAGAATAGACTACTCTCATATCTTACCGAGGTTTCGTTAAAAATAACTAAGGTAAGATAACGTCAGGCAGGCGGTTAGTCGTAAAAAATATAGCCAAATCTTGTTGCAAAATGTGTATAACATTATAGGCCGATCCTACTTAGATAAGGGCAGGAGGATGGTGATGTTAAGGTTGTGCAATCTATGCAAGCAATAATGTCAGTGTATAAGATTGCTAATAAAAATGACCAGGCGCTAAATAATCTTGTTTCTTGTAATATTTTAAGTCTAAAATTATCGACGTGGAGTCTAAGGATATTGGCGAAAAAGGTAAAAAATATAGTTAAAAGAAATTAAAAATATCATCATCATCTCATCATCTTCCTGCCCTTATCCCACTCTAAGTGTGGTTGGTACATGTTTAAACATGTTGCCACATGATTTGGCTACGTATTTTACGACCGGCCGCCTGTCTGACGCCAACTTATCTTAGTCATATTTTACAACGCTTCGATAAGAAAGAGGGTGGTCTATTCTCCTTAACCGGATACCACACGATGAGTCAACTTACCGTAGTCGCCTTTTACGACACCTCGGTAAGAAATGAGGGTGGTCTATTCTACTCAACCGGATACCACACGGCGGGTCGACTTACCTTAGTCGCCTTTTACAACACCTCGGTAAGAAAAGAGAGTGGTACTTTTCTATTCAGCTGGATAGCTGACAGCGTAAGAAATTAAAAACATCATAAAATAAAAAAATAACTGAAAAATGTTAGTACTATTCTAAACAAAGCGTGGCGCACTTTTTAACATTTATTTTTTTTGCTACTTACTTTTACTGCTATTTTATCTCGTTACTTACTTTTACTATCTGTGATGCGAATATATACGTTTAATGATTTGAAATTGATTTACATATTTATGAATTTTTTGATTAACTTCAGTTGGTGCTGGAACGGCAGGCTGCGTTTTAGCATCTCGTCTCTCAGAAGACCCTAAAGTTAAAGTGCTTCTAGTAGAAGCTGGGGATCATATGGGCTACTTCACGAGAATACCGTTGACCGCCACTGCTGCACAGCTTGGCCCGAACGACTGGTCGTTTCGAGCGATACCACAAAAATATTCGTCTTTCGGTCTTTGGAATCAGGTAGGTTTTGGCTAGAGGAGCGCAGCGAAAATAATTACTGACCTAGTAAACTAGTTAGGGGTTCTGACGCTCGAAACGGCTCCAACGATTTTTTATCCCTGTTTTTGGGCATTAAAAATACTAAAATTTATATTATAACACTGTTTTTGTCATAAACTGTCAAGTCGGCGTCAGTCAATCAGCTTATTCGGGGAACGGGAATTTCTCGAGAAATCTTAATACCCCAACTACCTAATTATTTTTAATTTTATTTTGTAAAAAAATACCGAGCAAGGCTCGTTCAACCAGATATTACCAATAATATTATATTATTTTTTAGAGCCCAGTTATTCCACGAGGCAAGGGTCCAGGCGGTTCGGGTCAGATAAATTTCCTCCTTCACGGATTCGGTCATCCAGAAGATTACAATAGGTGGTCCAGATTGGGGTTCAAGGGATGGACCTTGGAAGACCTTAGGCCGTACTTCCTGAAGGCATTTGGCACTGTCAAAAGTGAGTTTGATTCGGATATGTGCCCGCCTAAAGGATTTTGCGCAAAGGTAAACTAAAAATTTCATATTTTTTTAGATCGTGTATATTAATATTTTACAGTTGTTCTTCTTATTTGAATAAAAACGCGTGGATTGGACATATTGCTTTTATCCGATGCGAAAGTTTGTGAGTATGGATCTGTTTGTTATTCTTTCACAGGGAATCCGCTGAACCCATATGGAATAAATTTGGCACGATTATTTTTTAATTATACAGGAATAGGATGACATTGAAAACCGCCGTCTATTATTTATCCATCACACGACAACAGTCCACGCGAAGTCGCGGGTAACAGCTAGTACTTACACAACCGATTCCAGCGATGTAAAATTTTGGGGAATTAGATAAAACACAAACAACTTTCAAAACTAGACATACAATTGTTCTTTTTTTTTGAATTGACTAATGCTGTTAGCCCCAACGGCTTTGACAGCGTCACCTGTGACCCGTGCGATCTCGGAAACTTTGCCGAGGAAAAATTTGGGAGAGCGAGTTCTCAAATGCTGAGGCTGATACAGAAAGCCTACTATACTGTTGAGGATTATTTAGACGATAAAAATGCGTGGATATAAATATTGTTCGACCCTGTACAAGATAGAAACAATAAATGTAACAAGCATTAAGAATTGTATTATTTAAATAGAGCAACCGCCGAGTTTCTTGCTGGCTCTTCTCGGTAGGAACAGCTTTCCGAACCAGCAGTAGAGTTGACGATTCAAAAGAGCAACCGCCGAGTTTCTTGCTGGCTCTTCTCGGTAGGAACAGCTTTCCGAACCAGCAGTAGAGTTGACGATTCAAAAGCACTTGTTTACAAGTTTATTTGAATAAAGAATATTTTGAATTTGAATTTGCCCTTATCTCACTTAGAGTGAGATAAGGGCAGGAGAATGATAATTGTTCCAAATTTGACTGGCCCGTTGGCGCAGTTGGTAGTGACCCTGCCTTCAGCTGGCCGCCGAGGGCCAACATTTTCTATAAATGAATTTGTTAGTCTTTGAGCCTGGGTGTATATATGTATTTAAGTATGTATTTAAAAAATATATAAGTATATATTCCCCAGTTGTCTGTCACCCCTAACACAAGTATTAAGTTACTTACTTCAGGGACGGACGACCGTGTGTGTAAGTGACCCATATATTTAAAAAAAAAAAATCCTGGGAACGTCGCCTTAAAGGAGTCTTCTGTGAGACTGAATCGCATTTTGGAGAGCTGAATCTAGGACTTTGAAGAAGTCTTTGCATCACAAGGGCCGCGGTTGTGCGTCTCGACACAAGCAAAGCGTGAATGTGTGGTGATGTGTATGTGCTTGTTGTGGTATTATCTTTTAGGACGATGTTATTTATATATTAAATTGTCAGGGACATTACGATATTATATATTACTAGCATCTTCTCATCTATTTATTTTACCTAAATTAATTCACAGATTAAACAGTTTTTCTCTATATTTCCCGTATTCTCTTTCTCCTTTACTTCTTGTCCTTTTCCTTCTGTTACTCAAAGGTTGACTGGAAGAGATCCCTTTATGAGATAATTCCGCGTTTATACGTGTGCTTTTTTACTTTTTCTTTTCTAACTAAATGTATAAATGGAAAAAATAAATAAAAAATAAAATAAATAAGGACATTTATAGAGCATATATGAAATTCATTGGGAAAATTAAATGCCGACGTGGCCACTATAACGTGGTTGAAGTAAGTCTTCGAGAATCCTTTGAGTAGATTACAAAAGTCTGGAAAGCCTATAATTATAATGATACAAATGAAAAACACTAGTGTGATTGATAGGACTAGTGCTGCCATCTAGGCATGATTAAAAACAACTCTAACAGTAGATAAAATAATTAACAATTTGCAGGCACCAATGAAACTAAAGCTTATAGATGAAGGCGATGAACTGATGGCAACGTTCAAAGAAGCCTCCTCAAGCATTGCTGATAGGTACACGCTGTTCAGAATGGCCACCGCCAGCGTTAAAGATGGCAGCAGATATCAGGCTTATGATGCTTATCTAAAACCAGCTCTGAAGAGAAGGAATCTACACGTGCTGCTTAAAACGCAGGCGATTTCGGTAAGTTTGCTAATTTGGTAAGAAATATTTCTCTGTTATTAAGGACAGTCATTTGCCAGTTTGGTATCCGTTTAAGTAGAATAGACTACGCCCATTTCTTACCGAGGTATCGTAAAAGGCAACTAAGTTAAGTTGACCCACTGTGTGGTATCTGGCTAAGTAGAACAGACACCCACATTTCTTACTAAGGTGTCGTAAAAGGCGGCTAAGGTCTCCGGATTTAAGATTAAGTTGACGTCAAGCGACCGGTCGTAAAATAAGTAGCCAAAACATGTAACAACATGTTCATAATGTGGGATAAAGATGATGATTAAGATGATGATGAAGCTATTCGATTCTAAGTTACAATTTTATGACTGGCCCGTTGGCGCAGTGGGTAGTGACCCTACCTTCAGCTCCGCGGGTCTCGGGTTCGATTCCCGCCGAGGGCCAACATTTTCTATAAATCAATATGTTGGTTTTCGATTCTGGGTGTATATTTGTATTTAAGTATTTATTTAAAAATATATAAGTATATATTCATCAGTTGTCTGTCACCCATGATAAGTTACTTACTTTGGGGACGGACGACCGTGTGTGTATGTGTCCCATATATTTATTTATTTAATTATATTCAATTTCAAAAATTGGGCCCACTAACTTAAGCAATGAATTTTCCAATGTAATAGTAAAACTATAACGCTTTCAGATACGTTTCGAAAATAAAAAAGCCTCTTCACTCTATATATTAGAAGATCACAGGAACCTGAACAACATATTTGTAAACAAAGAGATTATATTAAGTGCTGGTTCGATCAAAACGCCACAGATTTTGATTTTGTCTGGTATAGGACCGAAAAGTTTAATAAAAAGGTAAGTTCTTCAAAATAAAATATTTGAAATTATCGCCTGCCGGATTTCATAACTTCTCTTTGAAATAAAAACCAATTTCTATTGCAAAAAATGTATTATATTATACAGCATATCTTAAATTTGTTGTTAACTCACAAACATATTTCAATCTTGACTACCACATAAGCTATCAAAATCCAAAGTTTTTTACCAATATTTTATTTATAATTAGACATTAGATATAATTTGTACATTGCCATTCCTCCACGAATAAGCTAAATCATATATAGACAGTTAGAAGGAGATAATAAAAATTTGCATTACATTAACCTTTATGTCTTCTGGAATAAAGAGATTCAGCTTTCCAGGTTTCTTTGCAATAATATTTTGCAATACATGATTCGATACTAAATTACTAAATGTTATGACAATTTCTGTAAGAGATTTAAGGTTTATTACGTTTCTCAGATTACGCATAAACCTAATATCAGCAAACAAGCACGTAGGTCGCAATCTGCACGACCATTTCAACCTGCCTCTTTACGTCAGCATCAAAAAACCCATCAGTGTGACTCTTGCCAAGGTGTTCAGCACAACTACATTCTGGGACTATTATTGGAAAAGCAGCGGTGAGCATTCTTTTACGTAAATCACATCAAAAAGATTATTTCGCACCACAAAACATACAATAAATAAACTTAAGCAACTTAATTAATTATACAAGAAATTATGGTTGTGGATTGCTGGTGTCTATGGTAGGTAAAAAACCCTTAAACTGAAATAAACTTAATTAACAGCATATGCTGCGTGTTGTATGTGATGCGTGGAATAAAGGATTAATACGTGCATGTGCTTAAAAATTTTCAGGTGTGTATGCGAGAGGGAGTGTGTGTGTGTGTGTGTTAGTGTTTAAGGGTGTGTGTGTTAGTGCATGTTTATTACTTATACGACATTCCTTTATTAAAATAATTATAAAAGTCGAGCTAGCTTCCGTGATATCGCGTTCTGTTAAAGGGTTCTACTAAAAACCATAGCTGCTTGATTTGGCATGATAAATGAAAAATGAAATTTTCCAACTCCAGTTTGCTACATGTGGTTTGGAGAAAATTCAATGGTGGGGGTTGAACTAAATACTACTTGCTTGGGTGATGCGTCGCTTTGCGATTTTGTCGTTGAGCATATCCCTGATGATGCTTCAGTTATGGGGAAAAATGAGCGGGATAGTCATAGTGAATGTGTGTTGCTGTTTTGTTATACGTACGGTAACCAATCCTTGTATTAGGAAAGAGAACGGTTTTGCTTCCTACACTTAGCATTACATAGATTTTGTTAACAAACGCGGATGTAGTAAAAAAATCAATTAACGTTTTGCCCTGCAGCCGAAGCATCATCAAATTCAAATTTAAAATATTCTTTATTCAAATAAACTTGTAAAAAAAAAAGCTTTTGAATCGTCAACTCTAAAATCAGGAGGTCCTCGACAAAAAATGCAAAGAAATTTTGTTGATGGGGTTTTGCGATACTTAGCGTTTCTTTATTGCACATTCATTTCGTATTTATCCAATCTTGCCACACCACACATCCACCTTAACATTCTCATCTTATTTGCATGCACTCTTCTATCATCTATCTATTTTATAACCCAACATTCTGATCCATACAATACGACAGGTCTTATGACCGCTGTATAAATTTTTCCCTTAACTTTAAGAGGCATTCGAGGCATTCATATATGAATGAAATCATATCATGAAATATAATGATGTAATTATCATACTTTTTTCTTCTCTTCACAAGTCCTGTTTGGTCCATCTTTGTGTAATTCCATAAGGAGAGACAGCGCTCCGCCCGTGGCCAGTTTATTCGTGCGCCGATGTTTTTGAAAGATTTTGTTGATACAAGCCTTTCTGCCCTCCTTATTGCTGATATAAAGAAATAAGTTTAAAATAGTAGTGCCATTATTGTAATTTAATGATTGGTCAACAGGTTACTTATCTTTCCCCCCCGTAGCCGGGGTGGAGTATCGAAATACGTCAGCTCTAATGTTGTTCACGATGGGATCCACCAGCGAGAGGCTGCTACGAGATTTATCTAACTATAGACCTAGGGTAAGTAAATTTCATCTCAACAACAAAGGAAGAAATGAGAAATTTCATTAGAACAAAACACTAATGGACCAATAATTTATAGAATTAGGCGTTACTTTGCGGAGATCCATAATACAAAAGTAATAATAAAATTATTTTGCTATAATCCGCGATGAAGTAAAATAGAAAATATATATAATGCTAAATGTAGAGTGGACAATCGGTTATCATACCTGATACATGCAGGAGTCGTAAAAAACACATGCACAAACCTCCACCACCGCCACCGTGATACACAAGCACTATATACGTTCACTATCACAAACTCAACAATCGTTTCGCCCCGTAACCGAAGCATCGTCAGGAGATAGACTCCACGACCAAAATCGCAAAGCGAAGCAATATCCAAATAAGTTTAGTTATATACTAATCGGTTCAACCCCACCCTTTATTTTATTTTGCCTGCAAACAAGTGTAACAAGCTTGAACTAGAAACATTTATTTGCTCGTTAATGAGGGTGCCATTGTTATGTTTAATAATTTCAAAGTTTTCCAATAGGCTCAGCTTCAGTCCTTTATTAGAACACGTGTGCAATACTTCGAAACTGTGGTCATTAGGAACTTTATGACCGCTTTCTATCAAATGTTTGGCGAAATGTGAATTTTGTGGTTTATTATTCCTGAAAGCTTTTTTTTTTTTTTATTATACAGGAAAAAACCCCTTATGGGCACCGCCGCCCGACGGGGACAGGCGGCGGTTATGTCGGACTCGCACCGACTAAAACGACCTGTGTGCTCCACCACGCTGCCAATGGCAAGGACAGGGTATCATTGTACATTTTGCCCCCATCCCGCCGACAGCTCTGATCCCAGAGAATAAACACCTCCAGGTAGGGGCCCCTCGAAAGAGAAACCCCCCTCCGCTAACCGGTGCATCGGGAGCACCAGATGCACCGACCGCCTCGGGGACCTGTAAGCCAGGTGTCCGATGTACCCCGTTCGGAACACCCGAAGGTCCCCAGTTAGGGCGGCAGACGATGGGCTTGGGCGAGTCACTAACACCTGGACTCACCAGCAGCAGATTGGATCCAGAACAACAGTTCGTGGAAGCACTCCGCCGCCTCCCTCCGCCCCCCTCCGCAGAGCTAAAGGAGGCCATCGCTGCCCACGATCGCTCCCTGCCCACCGTGTTTGCTATGTCACGGTCGACAGGGAGAGATCGCGCCCCAAGTAGGGGCCCCAACGCCTTGGTGGGCGTTTCCGCCCCCACCGGGTAATTTTTTATAGAGGTTTTCTTCCTCGCAACCCGAAGGTCCCCGTTCCCATTGCTGGGCTTCCGGGTTTCGCCGACGGTGGCCGTAACCATGTCCAGCCAGACTTAGAGTAAGCCCAACTGGACCCGTCGCTCATTAGGGACTTCACCCCAACCCCCCCGAAGTCCCCGGCCCGTCCAGATTGCCCTCTGCTAATCAGAGGGACAACTGGATTGGCCACCCCTCAGTGGTCCGTTCGCCAAGACTAAGCTTGCCCAGGGTGCGCCACGAGGAGGCCGACCACTTTGGCACCCCCCCTGAAAGCTGCCATATGTTCTTTAAAACGGGTTTCAAAATTACGACCAGTCTGACCCACATATGTATCATTGCATTCAGGACATTTTATTTTATAAACACCACACTTTTCCAATGGCTATGATAAGCAATTAGTACATAATATATTAAAAAATAAACAGAAATTGCAATTGACAAAACATTTGTACGCGGTGCCACATTACAAAGATAATAAGTACAAAGCCAGTCTGACCTATTTTGGAGCATTGTCAGAACGAATTTCAACTATATTTAAATCAAAATCAAATATAAAATTAGGTTTTAAAAGTAGTAACTCTTTAAAGAAGATTCTTTGCAATAATAAAGATCAATTAGAAAGCGCAAAAAAGTGTGGTGTTTATAAAATAAAATGTCCTGAATGCAATGATACATATGTGGGTCAGACTGGTCGTAATTTTGAAACCCGTTTTAAAGAACATATGGCAGCTTTCAGGAATAATAAACCACAAAATTCACATTTCGCCAAACATTTGATAGAAAGCGGTCATAAAGTTCCTAATGACCACAGTTTCGAAGTATTGCACACGTGTTCTAATAAAGGACTGAAGCTGAGCCTATTGGAAAACCTTGAGATTATTAAACATAACAATGGCACCCTCATTAACGAGCAAATAAATGTTTCTAGTTCAAGCTTGTTACACTTGTTTGCAGGCAAAATAAAATAAAGGGTGGGGTTGAACCGATTAGTATATAACTAAACTTATTTGGATATTGCTTCGCATTCCATCGATCGCCGCCGTAGCGTGCGGATGTCTGGGTCGAGCGCAATCCGGTTGCCGCTCCCCCCGCCTGACTCACGCCCCTGCCGCGTTAGATTGTGGAAGTGCCCAAGGACTCTGGACTGTCAGTGTTGTTCGTTCCTGTGCAAGTGGATTGTGTTAGTGTTACGCGTGGAATCGCATAATCCCGCTCATGGACAGCTCGTCCATTCCATTTACATCTGCCCGGACCACAAGCCAGGGCATAATGGTTCAATGTCCGTCTTCAACGGACCACCGTCGCCTCACGACGCTCTTGGATGCCGAAAAGATCGGCTATCACACGTACGCCCTAGAAGACGAGCGCGAACTTCGCGTCGTCATCCGCGGGCTCCCAGTAGAGCTCGATATCGAGCATATCAAAAACGACCTCCTCAGCCAGGGTCTCCCAATTAGACAGGTACACCGTATGTACCATCATAGAACCAAAGTTCCTTATGAACTTTGTCTCGCGGTCCTCGACCTCAGTCCTGAAGGCAAACGTGTCTTCAACGTCCAAACTATATGCAGACTGTCGGGTCTGCGTATAGAAACGCCGCGTCCGCGTGGGGTAATGGGGCAGTGCCATCGCTGCCAGCTTTACGGCCACTCGCAGCGCAACTGCATCGCACGACCTAGGTGCGTCAAGTGCCTGGGCGATCACGGCACTGCCGATTGCCCCAGAACGGTTCCGTCCGAGGAACCTCCCAGCTGTGTCCTCTGCAGGACCCAAGGGCACCCCGCGAGCTATCGCGGCTGCCCGAAAGTCCCGCTTAGGGCAAAATGAGGGGGCAGAAGGGCCTCCCGTAAAAAGGCGGACCGTACCGCCCCCAAACCAGCTGAGAGGTTCGTCCCCGCGCCTCTCCCCACCTCAAACCCCTGGCACAGGAAACCGGCATCCGAGCCGGCTGTGCCAGTAAAACCGGCTCAGGAGACGGTAGCGAAACCCGCCGCCGCCATCTTGAGCTCCAATACAAGAGCTGCCGCTCCTAAAGCGACAGCCGCCCCTCCAGCAACGAGTTTCATGGACGACATGAAACTCGTTTGCGATATAGTAACCAAAATTGACACTACGGAGCTGTCAATTTTGGCAAACAAGCTGAGGAGTAATCCTCAAAACAGATTAATGGTCTTGCTCGAACACTCTAGTTTGCTGCAGGTTTAAGCTTAAACCCTCACTGGATAGGGCTAAGCCCCACTTCCTCAAGCTCGTCACGTACAACGCAAACGGGCTTATCAGACACATGGACGAAGTCCGCGATTTCGTAGTTGCACACGACATAGACATTCTTCTAATACAAGAATCCTTCTTAAAACCCCAATTTCGCAATCCCAATATTGCGAACTACAGTTTGATTAGAAATGACCGTCTGTCATCCAAGAAAGGCGGCACGCTGATTTACTACAAAAGAGCCCTCCTATGCTCCCCCCTTGATTCCCCAAAGCTCACTAACATGGAGGCTTCAGTCTGTTAGGTGGGTATGACCGGCCATCAGTCGATCATACTAGCATCAGTATACCTCAGTCCGACCAAACGGGTACTCGAAAGAGACGTCCGCACCCTTCTCGCACTAGGCGACTCTGTAATACTGGCCGGAGACTTCAACTCCAAACATGGCCAATGGAACTCTCGCCGAACCAACCGGAACGGCACAATACTCCAAGGCCTCAACGGCCTTCCAAACCTCGCTTTTGAGGTGATAGCCCCTAACGAGCCCACTAGATACCCGCCTAACGGGGATCCAAACAGAGCAGATGTGTTAGATATATACATTTTCAAAAATGTAGCTCTCCAGTTACATTCTATAGAAGTCCTGCATGAATTAGACTCGGACCACCGTCCGGTTCTAATTCAGTTAGGGCAATCTACCTCCACGACCCCTCCCACGAAAACGATAATCGACTGGAGTAAATTAGGCGGGAAACTCCAGTCCCTAAACTCAGACCACCTAGATCAAATTCCTGACAAGATAGACTCCGTGGATAGTGCCAAGTTCGCTGTTACCCACCTTACGAAACATATAACAGACTCACTCGAGCGTTGCTCCAAGGAAGTCCCCGACGACCGCGGTCGTGGGAGACTACCGGACGACCTGCGCGACCTACTTAGACGTAAACGTGCCGCCACTAGGGCCCATGACGCATACCCGACAGACGATAACCGGAGAACTCTCCGGCGACTTCAAAGAGAGGTTAGAGAAAAACTCAGCCTCAACCGTCAGTCCGCCTGGGACAACAAACTCTCAGAGATCTCGCCGAGTCATCTGGCTTTCTGGAAACTGGCGAAATCCCTGAGAGGAGACCAGTGTGCAGCTACACCTCCATTGTTACGTTTAAACCGTCCGGTCGCTTTTGACGACATAGATAAGGCTGAATGCTTGGCTGACAGTCTTGAGGGACAATGTTCAAATAACCCCAGTCATCTCGAACACGCCGAATTCCACTCGGAAGTGGAAATGGCGGCGGCTAGGATATCTGCGAAGGCTCCCGAAAGCGAGCCGCTCACTCCCACCACCGGAGAGGAAGTCCGTTCCATTATCCAAAACCTGAAGACCCGCAAGTCCCCAGGCCCCGACTCCATATCCAACAAAGCACTCAAGTGCCTCCCCGACCAACTCATAAACCTATTAGTATTGATTTTCAATGCGCTCCTGTTAGGTTGCTCCTTCCCCGACGAATGGAAGGAAGCAATAGTAATAGGTATTCGTAAACCGGGAAAACCCAGTAATCTCCCGAGCAGCTATCGACCCATCAGTCTGCTCAACAGCTTAGGGAAAGTCTACGAGCGAGTAATCCTCGCTAGACTCATAACGTTCATGGAGTCGATGAAGCTCATACCGGATGAGCAATTCGGCTTCCGCGCCAAACACACCGCGGTACAACAAGTACACCGACTTACCGAAGCCGTCCTCAATGGCTTCGCCAAAAAACGGTACACCGGTACTGTCTTCTTCGATGTCGCCAAAGCCTTCGATAAGGTATGGCATGCGGGTTTAATATACAAACTCGCGAACCTAGGAATCCCCGATAGACTCGTTCTTATAATTCGCGATTATCTTACTAATCGCTCATTTAGATATCGTATTGATGGTGCGCTCTCCTCAAGACGCACCTTACGCGCCGGAGTCCCCCAAGGTTCGGTACTCGCACCGTTCCTCTACTCGCTCTATACGAGCGACATCCCACGATTCTCCACTAAAACTAGTGCAGTCACCCACTTAGCCATGTTCGCGGACGATACCGCAATCTATACTACCTGTAGAGATCCCATAACGATAAATGATAGGCTCCAAAGAGCAACCAACCAGCTCGGAAGCTGGTTCCGCCGGTGGAGAATCGAAATAAATCCCGATAAAAGCGCAGCAATGTTCTTTGCGAGATCTAGGAGAGCCATGGACTTCATCCGGACGCCCCCTAGAGTCTCCATTTACAACAAATACATAGATTGGCAAAAGGAAGTCAAATACTTAGGTGTCATCCTCGAACCTACCCTATCCTTCATCCGACACATCCGCGTTGTCCGTGTCCGTGAACCGGGCAGCGTTCGCCTTGGGACGCCTCAATCCGATACTGTGCAAGGCAAGTAAACTGTCACTTCGCAACAAAGTGACACTTTACAAAACTTGCATCAGACCCATCATGACGTATGCGAGCGTCACGTTCGCGCACGTCCCGAAATCACGACTGTGTCCGTTGCAGACACTTCAAAATCGATTCATGCGTACAGCCACTGGCTGTCCGTGGTTCGTGCGCAACGTGAACCTCCATAGAGATCTCGACCTACCCACGATAGCCGATCTTTTCAGACGATTCTCGACGACTTACTTCGAGAAAGCGTCCATCCACCCAAACCCCCTTATAGTGGCCGCGTCCAACTATAAGGTGTTCAGGCACCCCAATAAGATTCACAGGCGCCCGAAGAGCGTCCTTAACGACCCCGACGATGCTATAACAGCATCCAACAAGATACACACACTACATTTACACAAACAGCGTCTTCGCCGGCGAAGACGAGGTCCCCGCTTGCTTGTGTCAAGCGGCCGCAGCCCTCTGCCGCGGCCGCCGTGACGCAGACTTCTTCCAAGTCAATTATTAGATGCAGCCCTCCAAAAACGCGCCGCCTTAAGCCGAGGTTCGGTCTCGCAGGAGACACCCTTAAGGCGACGCCCCCTGTAGGGCGGGTGCTTGTAATGTACCCGCTTGTATTATCCATTTCTTCTCGACGCTGTCAAAGCCATTAGGGCTAACAGCATTAGTCATATTCGAAAAAAAAAAAAGATATTGCTTCGCTTTGCGATTTTGGTCGTGGAGTCTATCTCCTGACGATGCTTCGGTTACGGGGCGAAACGATTGTTGAGTTTGTGATAGTGAACGTATATAGTGCTTGTGTATCACGGTGGCGGTGGTGGAGGTTTGTGCATGTGTTTTTACGACTCCTGCATGTATCAGGTATGATAACCGATTGTCCACTCTACATTTAGCATTATATATATTTTCTATTTTACTTCATCGCGGATTATAGCAAAATAATTTTATTATTACTTTTGTACTAATGGACCAGTTAACTTATAAACGTCTTGTACAGAAACAACGGCGCAGTTGGTACTGATCCTTCTTTTCAGCTTCATGGGTCACAAGTTCGATTCTTACCGAGGGAGAAAACAGTTTTTTTGTACTTTGCATCTCAGTGTAATTATCATCATCATCTTCCTGACCTTATCCTACTCTAAGTGGGGTCGGCACAACATGTAATAAACATGTTGTCACATGATTTGGCAACGTATTTTACGACCGGCCACCTGCCTGACCTCAAATTACCTTAGTCGAATTTTACGACTCCTCGGTAAGATAGAGGGTGGTCTATTCTACTCGGCCGGATACCACACGGCGGGTCGACTTACCTTAGTCGCCTTTTACGACACCTCGGTAAGAAATGAGGGTGGTACTATTCTATTCAACCGGATACCACACGGCGGTATCTCAGTGTAATTATGTTTGTATTTAAAACTATATACGTATATGTTTACTAGTTGTCTGTAATTATGTCACAAGAATTAAGTTACGTACTTTGGGAACGGACGAACCTGTGTATAATTGTCCCATATATTTATTTTAAAAAATATTCTTGCTTATGATAAAAACTCCATTTTTGTTATCGCTTACAGGTTTTCCGTGACATATTCCCGTTTCCAAACGACACCACCAGGGAAGGGTACATGTTCCTCGCCACATGCGTCCAACCCAGGAGCAGAGGAACGGTGTCGTTGAAGGACTCCAGCACCACAGTACCAGTCGTTGTTGATCCCAATTACTTGCATAATTATTACGATGTCAAATGTATGGTCAAAGGTAAGAGCATGATTATAACTAGTATTCGTATAACTAGCCAAAACACGTTACAACATGTCTAAAACATATTGTGCCCCACTTAGGATAGGATAAGAGCAAAAGAATGATGGAGTTTGAAAAAACTCTTTGATGCTTTGCTAAAAATTTGAATCCGTGACGTTGGGCTACCAAAGCTTTACTTAATACTAATAAAATCAAAAGATTCTTGATTCGAGTATCCTTTTTAGAAGCACTTTTGAATCGTCAAGGATCAATTACATTTGATAAAACTACAACTTGTTCGGAATGTTGCTCTTACCGAGAAGAACCAGAAAGAAACTCGGTGGTCAATCTTTTAAATATTTTAAATTTACGTTATTTAACCGCAGTCTTGTTTGAATCTGGTAGGATTTTCAAATACTAAACAGCAGTAATAAAAACATTGTTAAAGAGAGGCTGATACAAAAAGCCTACTTACTATACTGTTGAGGATTATTTAGATTATAAGGATGAGTAATGCTGGACCCTGTACAAGATAGTTATGACTTAATGTAACTAGTTATAATTAATGTTTAACTTAATGTATTATTTTGAAAAGAGCAACCGCTGAGTTTCTTGCTGGCTCTTCTCGGTAGGAACAGCTTTCCGAACCAGCAGTAGAGTTGACGAATCAAAAGCACTTGTTTATAAGTTCACTTATAAAAAGAGAATTATGAATTTGAATTTGAAATCCAAGCATTTTTAATATTCAAATATTCTTCAATTGTGTAATATGTTTTACGTATAAGCATATTTCTTACACTTAATTTAAACTAAGATAGTATAGTTTATGCAAAGTATGAAGCATATTTAAACTTATTTCTTTATATCAGCAATTAGGAGAGCAGAAAGGCTTGTATCAACAAAATCGTTCAAAGACATCGGTGCACGAATAAACTGGCCTCGAGCGGAGCGCTGTCTCTCTTTATGGAATTACACCAAGATGGACCAAACAGGACTTGTGAAAAGAAGAAAAAAGTATGATAAGTACATCCTTCCATATTATATTTTCATTAGACGATGGCTCGTGCTATAACGAGGGTTCGATTTCTTTCTTTCTATTCAACGAATATCCACTGATGGACATAGGTCTCTTTAGACCACGCTACACGATCTCGTGCCGCCTGGATCCAGTAGTTCTCCTCGAGGTCCCCTTTTGAAGTCGTTTGTCCATCTCGTGGGATGTATACTGCGTTTTCCGGTACGGGATCACCACTCTTGAGCACTTTGAGACCCCAACGTCAATCGGTTCTTAGAACTATGTACCCGGTAATTACCACTTCATTGCAACTGGTATATGGTTCACTTCATTAACATGATATAACCATTTAGCTCTCAGTTTGCAAGTTTCAGCTTAAGATATATTTACCATGACTATGACTAAATAAAATCCTCTTAAATAGTTTCGATATTTACAGTTGTAAACATGTCAAAAAATCTTTTAACAAAACTTCATATTCTTGCTAACCGTTGAGGTATTCCCTCGTCTGGAGCCAACCCTGGCAGTAGAAACAGATCACGCTTATCATAAACATGCATTGTCATTGGGACTGGACTAGTATGCAAAAATTCCGCTCAATCGGACACCGGGACTTAGGTCATATTTAATATGCAAGATTCCACCTTCATTTCCATACAAGGCAAGTTAAATAAAAGCTTTAAATAAACCTTCAGGATAAAATTACCAAGTGGTAAGAAACCAGTTGAGCTACCTACATCTAAACCAGTGATGCACAGTCCTCCAGACGAATACCTCGAGTGTATTCTTCGTGAAGCAGCAGTGACTGGTCATCATATAGGAGGCACCTGTGCTGGTGGTAAAGTTGTTGACGACCAACTCAGGTTTGTATTAAATTGGTCATATCAAGGGTGTGTGATGTTGGAGATTTCAAATCCAATTTCAACATATTATACAGCCCAGTAGGGTTATGAGATATATACTTTTGAATCGTGATATAATTTTTAAGAAATTTAAAAGATTTGTTGAGTTCCTTCTACCGAGAAGAAACAGCAAGACACTCGATGGATATTCTTTTCTAAAAATTTATTAAATTTAAGAATAATAATAAGAGCTTTCATAGCGGTAATACAATGTAACTCTCTCGAGGTACAAGGCTCTCTTGAGAGCATCATGGGTTCATAAACTAGGGTGGCAACCCAATCCATGAGTATTCCTATTAAAACTTGTCTGTCTTATTGATCACAGTCTTTCGTTGAAGGAAAACATCATGAAGAAACCTGCATATCTCTATAGAATTCTGGGGATATGTGTAACGTACCAATTTTCATTGGAGCAGCGTTGCGAATCTTATTTTCGAACCTTCTGTCCACAAACAGAGAGAGGCTTATGCCCAGCAGCGGAGTATTAGTAGGCCGTACTTTTATTAAATGTACTGCAACTTATTTCAGAGTCAAGAAGGTAAATGGAGTTCGCATCATGGATGCCAGTGTTTTCCCATCACCAATATCTTTATATCCGAATTCAGTTATAGTAGGCATGGCGGAGAAGGCAGCAGATTTGATACGACACTCGTCAACAGTTAATAAATAGTAGTAGTAGTAGTAACAAATATTTAGAATAAAGTGTTCAACAAAGTTATTTTGTTTATATTAAATGCAAGATCCACGTATACTGTCCGTATTCAGTCTTCTTTTTCTGACCTATTGTGCAGAAGGGTGGTAAAAACTGTAAACTATGTAATAAAGTCTCTAATTATCAGAAATGAGAATATCCTTTAATCAAAATATGACAACTATTTATTTATCCAATTTGTGAAATAAAGACCAAGACCCTTTCTAAGACTATTTCATTCCTGTGTAAGACGATTAACGTGTCAAGTTTAAAATATTCAAAAAAAAAGCAACGGGTTTATGTAAGCCACAATTCATAACAGATATAAATTTAAATTAACATTTTCTTAATAAATAATTAGATACTGTTAGTTCAGCACAAATCCAGCAAAAGTTCTCAGCAAACATAAAATTAGAAACCCAGATTGCTCCAAAACTTGTCAGGGAAACCCCAATTTGACAAGATTTAACTCGGGTTCTTAATGTAGGCGATACCTATATCAATAAAAATTATTAAATTTGAATTTAGGTCTTTTGAAATTTCAGTATTTATGATGGCATATTAAAAGATCGCAATAAAGTTACATATTCACTGTCTCTTCCATTTACTATCTTTATAACGCAGAGTTGTGGTCGCTTTTAGCATCTGCTCTTTAGTTGCAGACTGATATATCTCCAGAATGATATTGTAATCACTTGCTATCATCGGGATGGGCATATTCTTTGGTGGTAGTTCCATGTTGTACATACTGTAGGTACTCTGAAACAAATGTTACAAAATGTTTCAAATACAACATGCTTCAAATAATTAGGTTGATAATATAGAAAACATTGTCGCCGTCAATCTGACATTCGTGCGTTTTTTGGGCTCTCCCGATTATTCTCGGCTAACGAATGCACCGTTGCATCATCTGACATTTTATTCACTTGTACTCAATACGTTTTTCAGTAGGTTACAGAGCTAATCTCTTACCGAGATTGGAGCGACAATTCGATGTTGATATATAGGTAATGATGGCGTGCGTTTTGCCCAGCCAAAATGGATTGCGTCGTGGCCATAACATTATTCTTGCGTTACACAAATTTTCAATAGTAAAGTAAGAAAGTAACAGCCTGTTACTGTTCCCATTGCTTGGCTGCTCTCTTCGTTAATAAAAGGAAGGGTTGAAGCTTTAACCGACCACGTTGCTCCATTGCGGATTGCTAGGTTACACATATCCCCAGAAATCTTTAGAAATATACAGGTCTTTTCACGATTATTTCCTTAGCGAAAAGTTTGTGATAAATTGCAAATATAAATAAGACTTAATTAACATTAAAGATTAATGAGAACTTACCGGTGGTATGGGACAAGTGGTGTCCAAGTTGGTGTGCGCTTTCAGAAAGTTGACTATCCAAACTTCCTTCATGATGTCGCAAAGCTTTTGGCTTAGTCTGAAGTCTCCCCCTGACATCAATTGCAAGGTAAGTGCAACCTGGATACAATGTTAAATATTAAAAATACTGTTATTTATGGAATTCTTTACTACGCTGATGCGCTATTTTGGACCCATTATTATTTTTACATCAGCCAATTTGTAACGTGCTATTTTTATTGCATAATATGTTAAATATATAGTAACAAGTCTTTAAATTGTTTGATTCATTATGAGCCAAGCTGGCTAAGCCAACATTACAATGGTCTCAACACTACATAAGTGCCCCTCTTAAATCATAATCGATAGATGAAGCAACGCAGGTAATATTCAAAATTTCGCTTGATAGCGCCACTGGTCTGCCAATAGGATGTAACTCTATTTGGTGTTGGTAAATAATACTTGCTCTAAGAACTTGCTTACTACGACACTTTCGAGGAGTCACTGATTTAAATCCCGGAACCAATAAGTTTTTTGAACTGTTAAAACTTATGTGTCTAATTCACAACTGCAATTTACCACACGCTTTTCGGTGAAGACAAAACAGCTTGAGTAAACCTGCACTTCTCTAAAGAATTCTAGGGATTGGGAGCAGCATCTTAGCTCCAATTCTTCTTTCCAAAAACGTAGAGAGGACGCATGTGCCCAGCTGTGGGAAAGTAATACGTAATTTTATTTTACTTACACTAACATCATTCCCGCAAGGTACCAGAGTCGTCAGAGTAAGGTTGGTATAATACGGATTGTTCCGGCTATTCCTCCCGGTGAAGATGGTACAATCTTTAATGTATTTGGGATTCGTGTATAACAGCCGCGCCCTCTCTTGAAGGTAATCCTTAAAAAAATATGAGAGTGAGAACCTATGGAGAAGACTCCTCTTTCTTCCCTGATTTACAACCGAGATGTCAGAGATTTGAAAAGATCCCCCCCAGTACATTCCCGTTAGCTTACACCGAAAGGCAAGGCAACCTAGGCATAAGCCTGCGAGGATCAGTCTGGATAATGTTTGCCTCAAAAAAATACAATTTGAAATCGAATTTCAATTATAATTACTATTTAAAAATTTAAAAAAAAAATTAAATTTTACAAAATTCAAATTTAATTTTTTTTTATTCAAATAATCTTGTAAACAAGTGCTTTTGAACCGTCAATTCTACTGCTGGTTCGGAAAGCTGTTCCTACTGAGAAGAGCCAGCAAGAAACTCGGCGGTTGCTCTTTTAAAATAATACTTATAACTAGTTACATTAAGTCATTACTATCTTGTACAGGGTCGGACAGTAGCTATATCCACGCATTCTTATGGTCTACATAATCCTCAACAGTATAGTAGGCTTTTTGTATGAGCCTCTCTTTAATAGTGTTTTTAAAATGCTGTCATTTAAAAAAAAATATCTACTCACGGTATATACGTAGGAAAAAAGTGTTACAAAAAGGAAACAAAATTGAAAAGATGACTCCATTTTGGCGCGAACCCATTTCACTAAAGCACACCCATTGACATCGGTAAATATACCTGTTAACCTTACTTATCTATAATAGACCATTAAAAATTATTATTATACGATTTACATAATACTGATTAGTGGGTGAGCGCATAAATATATTTGATACACGCAATTTGTTTGTTTATTTCGATCTTAGATATAAGCCGTGTGGTATCCGGCTGAATAGAATAGACCACTCTTATTTCTTACCGAGGTGTGGTATAAGGCGACTAAGTGAAGTCGACCTGCCGTGTGGCATCCAGCTGAGTAAAATGGACCACCCTCATTTGTCACCGAGGAGGCTAAAAGGCGACTAAGGTAAGTTGGCCCACCGTGTGGTATCCGGCTGAGTAGAATCGACCACCCCCTTTCTTACCGAGGTATCGTAATAGGTGACTATGTTAAGTCGACCTGCCGTGTGACATCCAGCTGAGTAAAATGGACCACCCTCATTTGTCACCGAGGAGGCGTAAAAGGCGACTAAGATAAGTTGGCCCACCGTGTGGTATCCAGGTGAGTAGAATAGACCACCCCCTTTCTTACCGAGGCGTCGTAAAAGGCGACTTAGGTAAGTTGACCCACCGTGTGGTATCCGGCTGAGTAGAACCGGCCACCCCCTTTCTTACCGAGATATCGTAACAGGTGACTAAGTTAAGTCGACCTGCCGTGTGACATCCAGCTGAGTAAAATGGACCACCCTCATTTCTTACCGAGGCGTCGTAAAAGGCGACTTAGGTAAGTTGACCCACCGTGTGGTATCCGGCTGAGTAGAATCGACCACCCTCATTTCTTACCGAGGAGGCGTAGTGGGTTTTGGTGGAGAAAAATCGATCTAGATAAGTTTTATTTTAACAAAAATGTTGTTTTATCCCTGTTTTCGGGCTCTAAAATTTATTTTTAATTTATCACAATTTTTCGCTGTCAAACGAAAAGTCAGTGTGGGTTATTTGGTGAACAGGCGGCCTAGATAGGTGAAAATACCTAGGTTCGAGCCCAAACTGCCCTATTATTTTTTCATTTTTCTTTAAAAAAAATTTTTAATTTTGTTTTTTTTACATCATTTTAAAAATTACCACCCAGGTACTACATATAATACGTAGGTAAGTCACGTTTTGCGAACACAAACATTCTTATTTATTTACATACAAACCGTACGCTCGACTTCGGTTCTTTCAGGTAAGTTTTGGTTTTTCTTATCCCATTTGCACAAACATGGCTTTAATGGTACAATATACCGTTAATATTCCTTCCTTATATAAGCCGATAAAGCGTAATATACAGATAGAAAGACCCTAGCCTTTAGCATTTATAATATTAGTATAAAGACAAAATCGCATATCAATATTAGTGAATCAATTTTTCTTAATGTAATTTTAACGACCATATATTTGCATTGTTGAAAATGTGTTTTTCCTAATTACCTCAAAATATGCTTTAGTATATTTTGTATCATATTAAAATCAAAAGATCTCGAAAATCACAATCATCAAATTCAAATTCAAATTCAAAATATTCTTTATTCAAATAAACTTGTAAACAAGTGCTTTTGAATCGTCAACTCTACTGCTGGTTCGGAAAGCTGTTCCTACCGAGAAGAGCCAGCAAGAAACGCGGTGGTTGCTCTTTTAAAAATATAATTCTTAATACTATTTACATTAAGTCGTTACTGTCTTGTACAGGTTCAAAGAGAGCTATATCCACACATTCTTATCTTCTAAATAATCTTCAAGAGTATAGTAGGCTTTATGTATCAGCCTTTTCACCATTCAAACATATCACAATCTACCAGTTGGCTTGATTTTTCCGACACCCAATATATTTCAAACAAATACACTAAAATTTATAAAATTATAAGCCTGAATCTTTCTATTCTGGAAATCACCATTCTCCTGCCCTTATCCCACTCTAAGCAGGGTCGGCACAAATTGCTTAAACATGTTGTCACATGATTCGGCAAGGTATTTTACTACCAGTCACCTGTCTGACGTCAACTTACCTCAGTCGCCCTTTACGACACCTCGGTAAGAAAGAGGGTGGACTATTTTACTCAGCCGGTTAACACACGGCGGGTTAACTTACATTAGTCGCCTTTTACGACGCCAAGGAAATGAGGGTGGTCTATTCTACTCAGCCTAATACCACACGGCGGGTCGACTTACCTTAGTCGAATTTTACGACACCTCGGTAAGAAATGAGGGTGGTCTATTCTACTCAGCCGAGTACCACACGGCGGATCAATTTACCTTAGTCGCCTTTTACGACACCTCGGTAAGGAAGAGGGTGGTCTATTCTACTCAACCGGATACCATACGGCGTTAACGATGGTAATAACACAATCTTATTAATCATAAATAACAGAGTCTAATTTACTTTAAAGCCTAGCCTTCTATCTAGAAAATTACATTAAAATCTATCCAGTAGTTTTTGTATTAACGATGGACAGATAGACGCGATGCCCCCTTTGTTTGATTTGTACTGATTACTGATAATATAGAACTCGTACTGCCCGTCCATATATAAAATACAATCTGTCCTACCTTATAAGTACAACAAATGAACAATGCATTATAATAATAACAAGCAGACTAATAAACAAGTCAAGTTAAAACGGCTTTGAAACAAGCTTTTAATAAAATTTCTGTTTAACTGTTAACCGTTGAGGAGTTCCCTCGTCTGCCAAACCTAGCCAAAACTAGTCATCAGGTCATTCTTTTTCTTCTTCTTCTTCTTAAAGCGGGCTGTTTTCCGCACTTAGTTGCTTTGTGGCGACCATTGTGAGTGAGAGTGAAAGGCTGTTTGCTCCAGCCAAGTCCTTCCAGAAGCCGAGTATCCTATTCTGGACCCTCAATGCTTCTTGCAACGCCCTCGGAGAGTCGACGATGTTCGCCCGATGTTCTGCCACCTCCGTGCAATATAGCAATGTTTATGATGAGCAGGTCATGCTTGCCATAAACATTGTCATCGAAACGGGATTAGTATGTAAAATTTTAGCTCTATCGGACCCAGGGAAGTGGGTCAAAGTTAACTTGCAAGACTACCTTCCCATGCATACAATGCAAGTTGAATTAAAGCTTTAAAAAACGGATAAATTAGAGTACGCTATTAACTGAATTATATGATTTGGCCCCATGATAACCGCGAGACAAATAACAGTACAAGAAAACCCGAAAATATGGTTATATTTAGATCAGTTATTGAAGTCATGTTACAAAAAATCTTAATCAATTCGTAACGTCGTACCTTTCACATACAACAAAGGGAAAATAAACTAAGTTTTAGTTGCTTTGACTTTGAAGTTAACTCCAGACATATGTGTTTAGCGAAGGTGTAAAATAATCTCCATGTTTATTCCTCTAGACATAAATTTATAATATCACTATGTATTCAAGTGTTGTTTTGATTTAATACCGACCACAAAAGATGTAGGCGGAATAATATATGCTATTTTAAGTTGACATTAAATCCTTTCACATGTGCGAGGTTATTTGAAGGGTAATAAAAATATTGACAACTTACTAGATCGTTAATCATACAACCATTGCATAATAATAAATGTACGCCTAAGATCTGTTTGAGATGTAAGTTCCCAGGCGACCTGACTTTTTCTACCATTTCCAACAATTATCGTGGTATCTCAATCAATATATACAGAAGCTTAACAAATTACATAAACCTACATATTTAAAGATTTATCTTAAGTTATTATATATTAGTAGCATCTCACTTTTATCTATTTATTTTACCAAAAATTTTAATAGATATAGAGAGAATAGTTCAATTTATATAAACTTTTTCTTTTTCTCTATATGACCCGTACTCTCTTTCTTCTTCAATTCTTGTCCTTTTCCTTCTGTTACTCAAAAGTTGACTGGAAGAGATCCCTTTTAGAGATAAGTCCGCCTTTATACATGTGTTTTTTTCTTTCTTTCTCTTTTCTAAATATATGTGTAAAAAGAAGAAAAAAAACCTTCCCCGTAACCACTCTTTCTATTAGATATACTCGTTAACTTCTTGTTTATTAATTGGGAAATATTTGGCTCGTTATGGGGTCCGCAACCGAAATTTCAGAGTTCGTCCGCGCGCAATGAACCAAGCTATGATCGGAGTATCTCAACGTGATAAAATCAGAAATGAGGACATCTGTAGAAGAACCAAAATTACCGATATACCTCACTTCTTGTGGCGAAGCTTAAGTATCAGTGGACGGTTAATAGTACGAAGGCTTGATGTGCTTTAGGATCCTAAGGTGTTTGAATGGCATTAGAAACCGGTGCGTTTATAGACCTCTTATGAGATGGAATAAAGACCCCAAAAAGATCGCGGGCAGCGTTAGATATAACTTGAAGACATCCAGACCAGCAGTGGACATCCATCAATTAAAAAAGGAGAAGAAAAAGTACATTCTGTTTAATATTCAGTGAAGTAACCTAACTAGTAAGCCATCTAGGGGTATTGGGTAATGCAAATAAGAGACGCTATGATGAAAAGACTAGCACTAAAGTAACAGGAATGTGAATACAGAGTGACTGTGTCTCCTAAACTTTAAGCACCATGGTTCTTGGTTTAGGTTCTTTAAGTTGATTAAAGTTACGAGATATTCCTGATGGAAGTCTACAAGCCTGTACTGGTCACAAGGACTAAACGTTCCATGCTGATAAGCAAAGGATGATGAGGTCATCCTTTGCCTATCAGCACGGAACCGCTTTCGCGTTTCCTCGTGCTGATCTTTGCTTTAGTTTCCTTCTTTAACTTTTTTATTGTTTTTTTCTGCTCCCTTTTAACCATAATTTTACGGAGAACATCCTCATGCATGTGGTTAACCTTCTGGAACTTTTCATAAAGTTTTATTAAACAAAGGTAACAATTGGGTAATAATACTACGTAATATAAAGGAAAATTACGATACAATGTTTATACCTAGTCTTTAAGGAAACTGGACCGCTACTAGTGGTTCATTTTTATTAAAACTTTTATTCAACTTGCAATGTATGTGAAGGAATCTTGCAAGTTAAATTTGACCCACTTCCCGGGGTTCTATTGAGCTGAAATTTGTACGTACAGGTCCAGTCTTGATGACAAAGCATGTTTATGATAAGCATGACCTGATGCTGCCGTCAAAATTGGCTCCAAACTCCTCAAGGGAACTCCTCAACGGTTAACAGTGGAGCATGAAATTTGTTAAAAGCTTTATTAACTTAACTTGTTTAAGTACACAGCGTAAAAACAGTAAGTACAAACATCAATTTAATTGACGTAGATTTTTACTTATCAAATATGAAGACACTGAATGTCTTCTGAATTTCATTCTTAAATCCTTTAGACTATATATTTCAATGACTATTTTGGGAGTTATCGAAAAAATCTAATTCAATGGGCTCATTATTGGATAATATATTCTACCATCCATACATACTCGGGGTAAATGAGCCTGTATTTATATTATAATGTAGCTACGAGATTATAAAAGGTCCCAATAAATCTATCTGCATGTATTTTTTCCCAAAATTTAAGATATATACAATCTAACTGAACAAAGACAATTTATACACAAACAAAAGTATATACAGCTATAATTTATGTTGAATTGGTTATAGGAAATTACTATTCAACACCACTTCCCATATTACTAAGAGTCAGTAAACATAATTGAATTAAAAAGATATATTTGATACAAAGTAATATATTTGTAATATTTTTTGGTTAAAATTAGTATAGTTGTATAGTAATACAAAAGCTCATTCAATATTATCATTTTCTGAAGTTAGATCACTGATAAATAATAGAATTCTTCTTTTTTTTTAATCTATAGCAGTCCACTTCTTGATAGACGAGTAGGTCTTCAAACATAAGTATCCTGTACATATTTTGACTTTTTTTTTTTTTTAGACAGGAAAAAACCCCTTATGGGTACCGCCACCCAATGGGGACAGGCGGCGGTTATGTCGGACTCGCACCGACTAAAATAACCTGTGTGCTCCACTACGCTGCTGGTGGCGGGGATAGGGTACCCATGAAGACATTGCCCCCCATCCCCGCCAGCAGCAACTCTGTACCCCAGAGTGCGCCACCTCTGGGTCGGGGCCTCTCTAAAAGTGGCCCCTCACTCCGCTGGACGATGCATCGGGAGCACCAGATGCATCGAACGCCTCGGGGACCTAACTCCAGCGCGCGTCCGATAAACCCCATTCGGATCGCTCGGAGGTCCCCGTTAGGGCGGCATGCGACGGACTTCGGCGAGTCGCCTGCGCCCCGCTCGCCTGCGGTGGATTGGATCCAAGGACTCGACTTCCCGGATCCGCCCCGCCGCCTCCTTCCGCGAGATAACGTCGTCGCAGAAGGAGGCCATCGCTGCCCACGATCGCTCCCTGTCCACCATGGCGCGAACCACAGTGGGCAGGGAGAGATCGTGCCCCACCTGTGCCACGAGTTCTGCCCGCTGAACCACCCAAGCTGGGCAGTCTGCGAGCGTGTGCAGCGCCGTGTCAAAGTCGGCGCCGCACTCGTGGCACTCACCAGTCGCTTCGCGCTGGGCCACCTTCCACAGATACCACCCGAAACAACCATGTCCGGAAAGCACCTGTGTCAGGCGGAAGGTGAGACCCCCATGCCTCCTGGCGACCCAGCCCTGGAGAATGGGCTGGATGGCTGAAATCGTCCAGGCTCCTGCACTGGGCGATTCCAGCCGCCGCCTCCATTGGCGGACATATTTTGACTAAGCTTAACCTAAAGTACTCTGTATCTAACATTATTTTTTATAGATATACTTGAGGTAACCGTGACTTGTTCGCATTTGCTTTAGTGTTAATAAAACCCTCAATAATGCACGATATAGTTTTTTCTTGCTTAGAATTTTCAGATTTTTATTCTATATGTTAGCCCGGTATATAAGCTTCAATTGCACCAAATTTTATCAATATTTTTTCAGCGAATCATCAATGAAAATGAAACATGATAAACAGACCTTCGTATTAATAATATTGTCATGGATTTTTTTTTCTTTAAATCAACGATACAATAATAATTTGAAAGAGTGATTATTCATTACGGTTTAAATTTCATTATTAGTATACGTCCAACAAAAATATGGTACCCGAGGTCAATAGAATTGATTAAATATTCGATTGAAACACGCAATATGTAATAAGTGATAACAAAACGAGTTGCAATAGTAACGCCCACTATACCTTTTAATAAACAACGATATAAAAAAATATAACAAATGACGTTACATACCACGTCTGTAGAATTAATATCCTGGTCGCCTTTAGTCGCGCGATCGACTCCGTAATATAATATTGTGCTGTTAAACAATGTGCGATACAAATGCACGTCTCGACGGAAAAGTCGCGATCGTCACTGGAGGCAGTGCGGGAATTGGTTATGAAACAGCGAAAAACCTAGCAAGCAAAGGAGCAAGAGTCATCATTGCAAGTCGTAACGAAACCAAACTGTCGCGAGCTAGAGACATGATAGAACAAATTACTGGAAACAAGAACATATCCTACAAATTACTAGACTTGGGATCATTGAAATCTGTTAGAAATTTCACGGCAAACACTTTTAATAATGAAGAAAGATTGGACATACTCATTAATAACGCTGGAGCAGTAGGTCTTCCAGATAGAATGACAGAAGATGGACTAAATCTGACAATGCAAATCAATTACTTCGGCGCGTTTCTTCTTACATATCTATTGCTGCCTATGTTGAAGAATTCAGCACCGAGCCGCATTATAAACAGTTCGGCATCATCAATGTATATAGGACATATAGATTTCGACCATTGGAACGATATAGGCAGGTATAATTCAGTGGAAGTGTTGGCTAATTCTAAATTGGCAGTGTCATTGTTTACAGCAGAGTTGAGCACGCGATTAAAAGATACCGGCGTAACTGCGAACAGTTTTGATCCATTCGTGGTCCGTGATACAGATATTTTGGCCAACCTTGATTCTCTTGTTAAGAATATATCACAATTGTTCGTTGATGTGATTGGACAACCGAAAGAAGATGTTGGAAAGCAAATTGGACGACTAGCGGCTGATCCTGATTATGAAGATGAGAGCGGTACCCATTTTAAGTTTTGTAGAAAGTGGATAAATCATTGGCTAGTTAGTGATCGGGAACTGACTAAAACGCTCTGGAATATATCAAAAAACATTGTCAATATAACGCCTGAAGAAGATTGGGAGGCAAACGTTCTATAATTTTAATGGAATTGAACTTGATGTTAACATTGTTAATTTATTTTCATAATAAACTTAGTTTTGTTAAATTTTACTTTGTGTTTCTGATATGATACTACTACTACTATATTGTATTGTGTGTGGGTGCGATTGTGCGTGTTTGTGTTCAGGTTAAAACCTAGCATGGGACATTAGGCTACCACTTTTCGAGAGCACTTTTACAGAGTCTCAGTCAGTCAGTTCTTTTTGCAGGGTGTCCTGCGTGCAGATGAGGTTATCATTTGATGAAACAGACTGGGACGAGTTCTTCCTTACACCCCTGGAGCCGGTAGATCCAAGCGGCTCCAGCAATGAATCCAATATTACTTAATCTTCCATTCTCTAGGAGAGAATACTATATACTATATCATTACTATAGTTTTTTTTTTTCATTTTTAAGTGTGTGTTTCATTTTTATCTGTGGGGATTTTATTTACCACTGGCGAGAAACGCCCAACTTGTGGCCAAACTCGTCATAGGGCAGGGGTCACGACTTCCACTATTGGATACGTCCACCGCCACCCCGCCTATTTGAACTTATTCTACTATTTACATAAAAATAATATTATAAGTATCATTACTATAGTATCTTATTATTTGTCATATCGCCTGCAAGATAAATAATACTTTATTTCAATCATTGGTGTTTGCTCAAACTTTATAAACAGGATTACTTTATAAGTTTATGTACTGAGCTATGTTCATCATACTTCTGCCCTTTTCCCACTCAAGTGGGGTCGCCACAACATCTTATAAGCATTTTGTCACATGATTTGGTTACGTTTTTTACGACCGGCCGCCTTCCTGACATCAACTCACCTTAGTCGTATTTTATAATATGACACCTCGGTAATTAAAAGGGTGGTCTATTCTACTCAACCGAATACCACATAGTGAGTCAACTTACCTTAGTTACCGTTTACGACACTACGGTAACTCTCGTCTCCTTGATAATTGACCTCTTATAATTATAGGCTATAGAAATCCTGTTAGTTCTACAGGAATAAGATGACATTGAAAAGCGCCATCTATTATCAACCTATCACGCGACAACAGTGCACGCAAACAAAGTTACGGGTTTAAGCTAGTAGATATAACTGTAACGTCACAGTTAACTTAATATGACATGGGCATTGTAAAGAGTGTAAGTTTAACCAACTAGAAAATCAACGACCTTCATAATTTCAAAGTGAATGTGTACTTTATGAGAAGGTATGCCATCAGTTTGAAATTCTTCGGACATACAATTAACATTTTATTTTATTTTAAATTCTGTGACATGTAATTGATATAAAAATGTATTTTGGTTATTATAAGCAAAATTATAATTCCGTACTACAATTATTTTTATACCATAAATCACTGCTGTTATTAATTTTAATGACAAATATTGAATGCTTTACATTTCTTTAAGTGACGTGTTCACGCAGAACCAAGGTTATATATAATATGTAACTTTACTATTGCAACTGTGTTCATGTCGTTGGTGTGTCTTTTATATAAATAAATAAATAAAAAAACATATACAACAAATACAAATATATAGTATACTCCGTAGGTTTAGGTACTTAACTAAAGGTAAACATGTCGAACAAAAAAGTTAATTTTTTAATATGCGCCATGACAAACACAGGTATTTTAACACTTTTCTACAAAACGATGGAAATTATTAAATACTAGCGGCCTGCCCCTGCTTCGCACAGGTATAAAATATCCCATGTCAGTCAGTGTAAAAAAAAAGATTAAAATCGATCGAGTAGTTTTGATTTATTCATTACTGCCCGGGGCCCGCAAAATTGTTAAATTTAAATTTGGAGTTAAATTAAATTTAACCCGTTAAATTTGGAGAAAAAGAATTTCCTTTCCCTATACCAAGAAGATTTCCTGCTATCTTTGGAATATCTATCATTTTTACTTATTTACTTTTACATTTTCCGAATGTGTTTTATTTTTACAATTAATTACAGAATGTCTTTAAACAAACTCTTGAAAGAGCGACATAGCTGCTAAAGTAGAAGTGGTATAGGGCGAAGCGCGGCGTCCTCACGGCATTCTAAATCTGTAATATCTCCGAAAATGTTCACTTAAATTACATGCTGTAAACGGCCATATTGATCTATATTAAATCAACTATTTATTTAAGGTACTTAATTGGATAAGGATTAATGCAGTATTGTATAAAAATTGCTTCAAAAATATGGCATAATTTTTCTTAAAAAGTAAATGACAAAAAATGCTATAGTGGGTTATCCATAAGAGATAGACATATACCATCGCGGACTTTTCGGTAGACCTTTTCAAGATGTACAAATACTTAGTACATTATTTTGATAAATCTCGTACGGTTTAGCCTGCGTTTGCAATGTAAGCGGAAAAAAATGTAATTATTTACAGAAACCTCAAAAATTACAGTATTTCTCTACTCCGTATTGAATGTTATTATACGTACAAACCTTCCTCTGGAATCACTCTATCTATTAAAAAAAACCTCATCAAAATCGTTTGCGTAGTTTTAAAGTTTTATGCGTACATAGGGATATAGGGACTTTGTTTTATAATATGTAGTGATACTGCATTATCACACAGTGACTTTATAAAAGATTGATATTGTGTTACGTCAGATAATCTTATATAATTACTACTGCCAGAATAACATTTTAATTTAGTTTAATTGGTTTTAATCTCCATCTGATGAATATATTTTGTTAAATCAAATGTTCCTATTAGTACCAAAAGCATAAACATTGGATTTTACAAAAGAAATATTTAATTAATAAAATTATTTTACATGTGTAGTGTCGTTTCAATTTCTTTATTTGTAGATCCTGTTATTGCAATAAAATGTTTGGCACAGCTGAGTCAAATGGTTTTGTTTGTTTACATTTAGTTAAGTATCTAAACCTACGAAGTATATTTATTATTTATTATATTCAGACATTTTCAAATAAATAAAAAATATATAATAAAACTTATTAACTCTAATTTATTCTCCTGCCCTTATCCCACTCTAAGTGAGCTTGACACAACATATTTTAAACTTGTCACATGTTTTGCCAAGCTTTTACGACCGGCTGCCTGCTTGACATAACCTTAACTTAGTCGCCTTTTATGACACCTCGGTGAAAAATGAAGTTGGTCGGTTCTTCTCAACCGGATATTACACAACTTAGTAAAACTTATTAACTAATTACAGGTAAATCAGGTAGTGCGTTGTTTTCACTACAACTTCATTTAATTTATTTTTTTAACGAAGTAAGAAGACAAAACATTTACATTAGACAAAAAGGTAAGCAAATTTGACATTGAAATTTAAAGATATAGCACAATATAATAAAAGCAATATTATCAAATTTACAATACTGTTTCATAAATTTCCGCAATTTCGAGCGTCAAATATGTGACTTTATTGTAAAAATTGTTGTCTTATAAATTTTATTTTACTTATTGACGCGATATTCTCAGGAGAATGGAATGGCCTTCTAAAAATTACGAATATCACACATTCTCTATTATTTTTTCCAAAAAAAAAACTGAAAATAAGAAATCATTAATAATATAATTAATTAATAGACAAAATTTTTATGAACAACAGTTAATGGGGACATATATAGATTGGGATAATAATCAAATCCCGTTAAAATACGATAATGTAGCAAGATCAAATTCAAATAATTCTTATTCAAGTTGGCTTTTACAAGCACTTTCGAATCGTCAAATTACAATGAAGCTACGACTGTTTCGGAAAGGTGCTCTTAGCGAGAAGAACCAGCAGCAAACTCGGTGGTCACTCTTTTCAAAATTAAGTATTACAATAATTTATTGAGAACAAATTAAAAAATTTACAATATAATCTAGTGCATAGCTGGTCGTGAATCAGTCGGTCGTAAATCCAAGTTTTCTTTTCATCAACATAGTCCTTTATGAATAAGTATATTTTCAATTGCTTTTTTGAACTTGTGTAAAGGCAAGTCCAAAACAGATTGTTGAAATCTATTATATGAATGTATACGTAAGCCCACAAACGATCTACGAACTTTCTGAAGCGGTATCCTGGGTATTATTAATTTATTTCGGTTCCTGGTTTGCCTATTACTAAATCCTATTACTATAGATCGTTAAATGTTGCTTAGGTACCGTATACCGTAGTGTCGTAAACGGTAACTAAGGTAAATTAACTCACTTTGTGGTATCCGGTTGAGTAGAATAGACCATCCTTTTTATTACCGAGGTGTCGTATTATAAAATACGACTAAGCTGAGTTGATGTCAGGAAGGCGGCCGGTCGTAACAAAACGTAGCTATCAGAAACTTTGTCCCTAATTTGTTTAGTCATATGGTTCTCCTACTTGTTTCGTTATAATGCTTTTACTACTGCCCCAGTTTTTTACTAATACGAATAATGAATATAGTTTTTATTAATTGCGCTGATGTCTTAAAAGTATAAAGAGAGCCAATCTCTAAAGATTTTTTAAATTAATTAATTAAAGAACTAAGATTAAATTTATCAATCACATCGTTACCAGAATAGAACCACCCTTTTTTCCTACAAAGGTTTCGTAAAAGGCGACTAAGGTAAGTTGACCCACCGTGTGGTATTCGGTTTAGGAGAATAGACCACCCTCTTTCTTACCGAGGTGTCGTAAAATACGACAGAGGTAAGTTGACGTCAGGCAGGCGGCCAGTCGTAAAAACGCAGCCAAATCATGTGACAGCATGTTTATAACATGTTGTGTCGACCCCACTTAGACCCCACTTAGAGAGAGATTAATTTGTTGGTCTTCGAGTCTGGGTGTATAGATGTATTTAAAAATTATATAAGTATATATTCACCAGCTGTCTGTCTACCATAACACAAGTATTAAGTTACTTACTTTGGGGACGGACGACCGTGTGTGTAAGTGTCCCATATATATATTTATTTATGATGGAAGAGCTGATAATTCTGGCACATCCATATGGTATATCTATGCTTTAAAAAAGGCTTCAGCATTTTATGAACTTTTGTTTTCCTATGTGAAAACGGTCATATGCAATACAGTGATTAGAAAGCTATGTATTATTATTATCGATATATTCAAATTCAAATAATTCTTTATTCAAAGCTTTTACAAGCACTTTAGAATCGTCAAATTACAATGATGCTACGACTGGTTCGGAAAGGTGCTCTTACCGAGAAGAACCAGCAAGAAACTCGGCGGTCACTCTCAAAATTAAGTATTACAATAATATATTAATAAATTAAGAATAAATTTTAAAAAATTACAATATAAACTAGTGCGTAGCTCGCAATTTAAATCCAAGCTTTCTTATCATCAACATAGTCCTTAACAGTATAGTAAGCTTTATGAATAAGTACTTCGCTTTCGACCTCCGTCGCGTACGGATGTCTCGACAAGCGAATTTCGATTTGACCACCTATTTAGTGGTTGCGCTCTGTTTAGTTACGATCGTTTCCGATCCAATCTTTTATTTGTATAAATAATCTTTCTTCTTTTAAAGTTTCACGCCTAAGTGCCGCCCTTGTGTTGTGTTGTGTTTTCGTAGCGTGTCGCTCGCAGTGCAGTGCGGCTAGCGTTGTCATCGTTGCTCGATTAGATTGGTGCAGTGCTTTTGTGTACAGTGCCTGTTGTATCCGGTCCGTAAGGACACTAGTTTGTAAATTAGGTACACATCTCTGTCCCCCGAAGGGCAAAGACTCATTAGGGGCACACCGCAGGTACACACCTCCCTGCCCTTGCCGGCAGGGAGGACATATTCCTCTGGGTCTATTATGGACCCCCAACGTAATAACTTGGGCGACCCGCGAATGGAGGGACTCTTAGAGTATCTCCAGACGCGCCACCCAGCTGTCCATCGCGACGTATTGAAGGGATATCTTCGACCGCATCCTGCCGTCAAAGATAGCCCTCAAGTCACTATTGCTGCTTGCTCTGTGTCGTCAGGCATGGAGTCTGAGCATTACCAGGTCAAAGAAATTCCTTCTGAGACCTCTATCTCGTCTTTAGACGTAGAAACCGACAACGACGGCTTTGAGACCGTCGTCAGCAAGAGCCAAAAGCGAAAGCTAAAGGCTCCTAAGACTATCCCTTCTAAAAGGCCAGTCACTGCCACGGCTAAGCCTTCTGACCGACATGCTCGAAGTGAGGCCAGCGAGGAGCCACAAGACTCCCCGATGACCGAGCGGCGAGAAAAAGTCCCACCGCTTTATATCAGGGAAAAAGCTGCATGGCAGCGCTTATTACCTAAGATCGAAGCCCAGTCGATCTCATTTGGGAGCGCACGCTCTACAAATGTTGGCATTAGGGTTTCTCCACCCACCTCGAATGACCACCGCCGACTTACAGCGCTACTGAGAGATGATAATATTGAGTATCACTCATACGCGCTTGAAGATGAACGCGAACTTCGCGTTGTCATCCGCGGTCTGCCTGTAGAGATAGACACGGAATTCATTAAAGAGGACCTTAAGTCCCAAGATCTTCCCGTCAGAGAGGTACATCGTATGTACCATTCGCGGACCAAAGTCCCCTACGAACTTTGCCTTGTTGTGCTTGATTTGTCACCTCAGGGCAAAAATGTCTTTAACGTGACATCTATATGTAGATTGTCTGGGCTTCGTATCGAAATCCCACGTAACCGAGGCGCGATCGGCCAATGCCATCGCTGCCAGCTTTACGGGCACTCAGCGCGTAATTGTCACGCACGACCCCGATGCGTAAAATGTTTAGGTGACCATGGTACGTCAGATTGCTCTCGTACGGTTCCGACTGAGGAACCACCGAGCTGCGTACTTTGTAGGACCAAAGGGCATCCTGCAAATTATCGCGGTTGCCCAAAAGCTCCGCGAAAGGTGAAACGCACCCAAAAAATATCAGTCAGTAAAAATAATGCACGTGGGGGTCATAAAACACCTGTGGCGGACAGGTTCATGCCGGCTCCATTGCCCGCTACTAATCCCTGGCATAAAAAGCAGCAAGCAGCTGCTGTCTCCCTCCCCGTCCCCCAGCCCCCTCCGGCGATTAAAACAAAGCCAATACAGGTGGCTGCCAATTCAGTAAACAATACTGCTAATAGTTTCGTGGAAGACATGAAGCTTATTAGCTCTATTGTTGCGCTTATCGACGTAAACGAACTGTCGATACTAGCAAATAAACTGAGGAATAATCCTCAAGATCGTCTGTCGGCACTTCTCGAGCACCATCGGCTCATTGAAGTAATTCAAAAAATAAATGCGTAATATGGATAGTACACCAAAAGGCAGAATTAAACCGAACCGACTCTCCATAGGTCTGTTCAACGCAGACGGTCTTTGGGATAAAATATACGAAGTGCGCGAATTTATGGCTGCGTACCCGATCGACATCCTCTTAGTGCAAGAGACATTCCTGAAGCCTTTCCATCGCGATCCTAAGATAGCAAACTTTGTCTTAATCAGAAATGACCGACTCACAGGCCCTCTAGGAGGCACAGCAATTTACTACAGGAGGTCTCTTCACTGTACTCCTCTAGATCCCCCTCGACTTACTAATATCGAGGCCTCAGTATGTCAGTTAGGGATGACCGGCCATCAGCCGGTTATAATAGCATCAATCTATCTCAGTCCGTCTAAAACTCTCTTAGAAAGCGACATTAGGACTCTGTTAGGACTTGGAGACGCCGTCTTACTAGGCGGGGACTTCAATTCAAAACATAGTCAATGGAATCGATCGTCTCCAAATGCCAATGGCAATCTTTTACATAGGCTCTGCAACTCTCCGTTTCTGAACTTTGATATTCTGGCTCCAGACGAGCCCACGCGATACTCTCGACCTACCCATCCCGTTCCGACTGCCAGTACCATCGACATGGCACTAATCCAAAATATTACCCTTCAGCTACATAGCATACAAGTTATTCATGACCTAGACTCGGACCACCGCCCAGTCTTACTTCAGCTAGGACCCCCTCCAACCGCGGTTTCTCGAAACAAAACCATTATCGAATGGAAAAAACTTAGCGAGCGTCTCCTATTTCTTGATTCAGACCACCTCAAAAAGATTCCTGACCGTATAGATTCAGTGGAATCTGCAAAAACAGCGACCACTCATCTCACAGCTCACTTATCTGATACTCTCAAGGATTGCTCTAGGGAAATTCCCGATAACTTTCGTTGTCGAGAACTACCAGCTGATCTGCGAGAATTAATTGCTAAAAAACGTGCTGCCACTAGGGCACGCGACAGATATCCGACCCGAGAAAACCGGAGTGCGCTCAATAGATTACAGAAAGAGGTTAAAGAAAAATTAATCTGTTTCTACAACGATTCCTGGAATAGAAAGCTCTCGGAGATCAAGCCAGGACATCAGGCCTACTGGTGCTTGGCGAAATCTCTAAAAGCCGATGGGTACGCAGCCACCCCACCATTACTTCGCCCGAATCTCCCACCTGCGTTTGACGACGCTGAAAAGGCCGAATGCTTGGCAGACAGTCTGGAAAACCAATGCTCTCCCAACCCCAGTGTACCCGAATTCACCGAATTCCACTCCAGAGTGGAAAAGGTGGCAGACAATCTTTCCGCAACGACTCCCGAAAGCGAGCCGTTACTTCCCACTACCGGAGAAGAAGTCCGAACCATAATTAAAAACCTCCACTCCAAAAAAGCTCCCGGTCCTGATTCCATCTCCAACAGGGCACTGAAGTGCCTTCCTGACCAAATCATCCACCTACTGGTACTGATTTTTAATGCCCTCCTTGCCGGATGCTCCTTTCCTGACGAGTGGAAAGAAGCTACAGTGATAGGTATCCCCAAACCGGGAAAGCCTCGAAATCTCCCGACTAGCTATCGTCCCATTAGTTTGTTAAATAGCTTAGGAAAAATATACGAGCGAATTATCCTTGCCCGATTAAAATCCGTAGTCGATACTTATAATCTCCTTCCCAACGAACAGTTCGGATTTCGTCCAAAACACACCTGTGTTCAACAAGTGCACCGCCTCACGGAGCACATATTGCAAGGTTTACAAACCAAGCAGTTTACAGGTGTCATATTCTTCGATGTCGCCAAAGCCTTCGATAAGGTCTGGCATGCAGACTTAATGCACAAGTTACTCCTATTAAATATACCTGACAGACTCGTACTTATCACACGAAACTACCTCACCAATCGTACCTTTCGGTACCGCGTAGACGGCACTCTATCGTCTCGCCGCCCTATCCGTGCCGGTGTCCCTCAAGGATCTGTGCTGGCACCCTTATTGTACTCGCTCTACACGAGTGACATTCCACGGGCGCCTATTAAAGAGCGCACTTATCTTGCCCTTTTCGCGGATGATACCGCTGTATTTACCACATCTCGCCAACCTCAAGTTATCACTAGACGTCTCCAGAAAGCGGTAAACAGCCTCGGACGCTGGTTCCGCCGATGGAGAATCGAAATAAACCCTGATAAAAGTGCAGCTATGCACTTTATCGGTAATCGTTTCCGATCTCACATAGACACACCTACGGAAATTTCCCTTTACGATACACCAATTCACTGGCAACAGAAAGTCAAGTACCTAGGTGTCACCTTCCAACCTTCCATGACCTTCCACGAGCACATACGCACAGTCTGCAATAAGGCTGCGTATGTCATGGGACGACTTTATCCGATGTTATGCAAGAAAAGTAAAATGTCACTCCGCAACAAAGTGACACTCTACAAAACTTGCATAAGACCAATAATGTCCTATGCGAGCGTTGCGTTCGCGCACGTTTCAAAGGTCAGATTGCTCACGCTTCAAAGAATGCAAAACCGATTTATGCGGACAGCCACTGGTTGTCCGTGGTTCATGCGGAACGTTGACCTCCATAGAGACCTCGACCTCCCTACCATTACTCACCTCTTTAAACGTTTTTCGAAGTCTTACTTCGAGAAATCCGAGGTACACCCAAACCCTCTCATTTCAGTTGCTGCCACCTACATCCCAGTTAGGTCTGACCACCGAAAATATAGGCGTCCAAAAAGCGTCCTATACGACCCTGACGATCAAATAACGATCGCAAACACAGAAACACGTAATACACACATACAGCGTCTTCGCCGGCGAAGACGAGGTCCCAGATTTGTGACATCAGTTGGTCGTGGCTTCTTGCCGCCCCTCCGTCGTCGTATTGACTAATCAAAGTCATACCATCAGCCCTCCACTACACGTCGCCCTAAGCCGTGGTCCGGCCTCACAGGAGGCACCCTTAGGACGACGTTCCCCGACGCTAGTAGAGCTTCTGGGCTCTACTTTCCGCATTTCGCAACTTCGGCGATGCTTCTGCGCTCGCCCGTCCCGCCCGGTGACGCTGTAAAAGCCGTTAGGGCTAACAGCATATGGTCAATTCGAAAAAAAAAAAAAAAAAAAAAAAAAAAAAAAAAAAAAAAAAAAAAAAAAAAAAAAAAAAAAAAAAAAAAAAAAAAAAAAAAAAAAATTATGAATAAGTGTCATAATTAAACATTACACCATATAATTTTTATTTCAATAAATATCTTTAAAGTTTTAGCATACATATATTTATATTTAGTTCACAAAACTAACATATAATTGAGGAATATCTGGGTGACCGAGCTTCGCTCGGTAATTTTTTGCGAAAAAAAAATCTTAAAGAAAAGAAAAAACAATTATTTCGTTGGGGTTCGATCCTTGGCATTCACATTTCTCGAGGCTGCCCGTTAGTCGAATAAGCTACGTCGACTTGACAGCTAACGGCGAAAATTCAATTCAATATAAATGTTAGTGTTTTTTAATGCCCAAAAACAGGGATAAAACAATATTTTTTTTACATAAAACCTAGCTAGATCAATTTTTCTCCCCCAAAACCTACATGCTGAATTTCAGGAAAATCGTTGGAGCCGTTTTCGAGATTCAGAAAAAAAAAAAAATAATTATATATATATATATATACTAGTGGCCCGCTCCGGCTTCGCACGGGTATAAAATATATAGCCTATGTCACTCATTGAAAAAAATGATTAAAATCTATCTAGTAGTTTTGTTTTATTCATTACTGCCCGTGGCCTACACGCGTTAAATTTGGAGTAAAACAATTCCCCTTACCCTATACCATGAAGATTCCCTGCTATCTTTGGAATATCTAAATTCATATACTACATTTTTACTTATTTACTTTTACATTTTCCCTAACTATTTTATTTTTACAATTAAATACAGAATGTCTTTATATACAACATTCACAGTTTTCTTGTCATTACATAATACAAACATGTTTTGTTTAGAGGTTACTCTTGATAAAGCGACATATAGTTGGCCATGTGAAAAAGGAACCCGTCCAATCTCAGTTCAATTCGAAGTACTATAGGACAAAGCGCGCAATCGCTATGCCCTGCATTTTAAATCTGTAATATCTTCGAAAATGTTCATTCATTCATTTAATGTTCATTATTTCGTTTTATTTATTATTTTGTTTTAACTTTATGATTTATTATCTCCATTTAATATTCCTTTTTATTTTTGAACTTATACCTTTTTTGTCGTGTCTAGTTTATCTACATTTTAAACTTAAGTAACTTTTTAAGTACATTTTAAACTTAAGTTTTAAACTGGTTTCTGTTATATTACTCGGGCAGCAGCTGAAAACCAGCGCCGTGTGATATTAGTTCATGCGTCAATGCTGAGCTGTGTGCCCTTTCTGTCAATTACCAATTGCATATATTTTTTCATTTCATTTCATTTCATTTCATTTCATTTCATTTCATTTCATTTCATTTCATTTCATTTCATTTCATTTCATTTCATTTCATTTCATTTCATTTCATTTCATTTCATTTCATTTCATTTCATTTCATTTCATTTCATTTCATTTCATTTCATTTCATTTCATTTCATTTCATTTCATTTCATTTCATTTCATTTCATTTCATTTCATTTCATTTCATTTCATTTCATTTCATTTCATTTCATTTCATTTCATTTCATTTCATTTCATTTCATTTCATTTCATTTCATTTCATTTCATTTCATTTCATTTCATTTCATTTCATTTCATTTCATTTCATTTCATTTCATTTCATTTCATTTCATTTCATTTCATTTCATTTCATTTCATTTCATTTCATTTCATTTCATTTCATTTCATTTCATTTCATTTCATTTCATTTCATTTCATTTCATTTCATTTCATTTCATTTCATTTCATTTCATTTCATTTCATTTCATTTCATTTCATTTCATTTCATTTCATTTCATTTCATTTCATTTCATTTCATTTCATTTCATTTCATTTCATTTCATTTCATTTCATTTCATTTCATTTCATTTCATTTCATTTCATTTCATTTCATTTCATTTCATTTCATTTCATTTCATTTCATTTCATTTCATTTCATTTCATTTCATTTCATTTCATTTCATTTCATTTCATTTCATTTCATTTCATTTCATTTCATTTCATTTCATTTCATTTCATTTCATTTCATTTCATTTCATTTCATTTCATTTCATTTCATTTCATTTCATTTCATTTCATTTCATTTCATTTCATTTCATTTCATTTCATTTCATTTCATTTCATTTCATTTCATTTCATTTCATTTCATTTCATTTCATTTCATTTCATTTCATTTCATTTCATTTCATTTCATTTCATTTCATTTCATTTCATTTCATTTCATTTCATTTCATTTCATTTCATTTCATTTCATTTCATTTCATTTCATTTCATTTCATTTCATTTCATTTCATTTCATTTCATTTCATTTCATTTCATTTCATTTCATTTCATTTCATTTCATTTCATTTCATTTCATTTCATTTCATTTCATTTCATTTCATTTCATTTCATTTCATTTCATTTCATTTCATTTCATTTCATTTCATTTCATTTCATTTCATTTCATTTCATTTCATTTCATTTCATTTCATTTCATTTCATTTCATTTCATTTCATTTCATTTCATTTCATTTCATTTCATTTCATTTCATTTCATTTCATTTCATTTCATTTCATTTCATTTCATTTCATTTCATTTCATTTCATTTCATTTCATTTCATTTCATTTCATTTCATTTCATTTCATTTCATTTCATTTCAATTATATGCTGTAAACGGCTATATAAAATCAACAATGTATTTAAGGTACTTAATTGAATAAGGATTAATGCTTTATTGTTTAAAATTGCTTCGAAAAAAGTAAGTGACAAAAAAATGATATTGTGGGTTATCCATAAGAGATAGACATATACTTTCGCAGACCTTTCTGTAGGCCTTTTCAAGGTTTACAAATTACTTAGTACCTTATTTTAATATATCTCACAGGGTTTAGTCTGCGTTTGCAATGTAAACGGAAAAAAAAAATTTACGATATCAAAAATTACAGTATTTCCCTACTTCATATAGAATATTATTATACATATAAACTTTTCTCTTCAATCACTCTACTTATTAAAACAAAACACATCAAAATCTGTTGCGTAGTTTTAAAGATTTAAGCATACATAGGGATATAGGGACATAGGGACAGACAGAGAGAGCGACTTTGTTTTATACTATGTAGTGACGTTTAGCTATTATTGTGATAATTGTCAAAATTTTTACCATACTTCACCAAAGACAAAATTACGTTTAGCTGTCATTTATGTTTTGTATTCCACTGACATTTGAGTTTTGTTATTTAATGTCATAGTCGTTTTTGTTAAACCACGTTTTATAGTGATAGTATACGGGATAAAATAAATGCGGTCAACGGGATAAAAAGTATCCTATGTCCGTCTCCTGGTTCTAAGCAACCTCTCTACCAATTTTCTGCCGAATTGGTTCATCCGTTCTTGAGTTATAAATAGTGTAACTTTGACCAACTTTCTTTTATATATAGATATATATATATATATATATATATATATATATATATATATATATATATATATATATATATATATATATATATATATATATATACAAGATTAACTTATTTAAATATAAAGATATCAAAATTCAACATAATTCGCTTACATTAATTGTTGTCTTCTGATGTGAACTTAGCATGCTTACAAGGTACCCTAAGTATAATTAAACTAAATTATTATAAGATATTATTATATTATAAAAAGTGAAAGTTGTAAAATTGAAAAATGTTCTACTGACCTTTGCGAGCGAGTTGATAGTAATAGAATAACGTACTTAAAATAACACATTTCTTTGTGTTCAACCACAAATATTTTTAGTAATATATTATATTTAGTTGTAGATAAATTCAATTAGATTTTTTGTTTTATTTTTTGTCAGTTTAACCACTAAGTTGTGAGCCTCTCTTACGTAATCAGCCAACAAGGTCGCATAAAAATAGATGTAACTTGTTCTAAATGGTATAATGTGAAAATTATTGCTATACCTTTTATTCAAACAGGTCCAAATACTTATTTAATACTATATCTGTACTTCAAATTTTCGTGTCCTTTAATATTAAACTGTTGCAACCTTAACCTTGTTTCAGTCGACTACCTTGCGCATTGTAACTACGGTTCAGTCGTCAAATTACTGCTAACAGAAACGGACGAGAAACAAACTATGCGTGTTATAGACGATTTTACTGATTGTGAGAACGATGTGCGTTTGGAGGGAAAAGTGGCATTAGTTACTGGAGCCACGTCAGGCACAGGATTAGAAGTTGCTAAAAATCTAGCAAAACGTGGCGCCAAAGTTATCATAGCAAGTCGCAACCCTGCTAAATTAGAAACAGCAAGAAATACTATAATAGAAACCTCTGGAAACGTGAATGTTGACGCAAAACAAGTTGATTTCGAGTCACTGCAATCGATAAGAGATTTCGCGCGAGAAATTCGAACGTTTGAACCTAATTTGAATATTCTTGTGAATAATATTGGCTCTATTGGCTTGGAAGATAAGTTGACAAGCGATAATTTGCATGTTATGATGCAAGTGAACTACTTTGGAACGTTTCTGCTTACTTTTCTCTTATACCCGTTGCTGAAATCCTCAGCACCTTCAAGAGTTATAAACGTATCATCCTTAGCCCTGATTTTAGGACAAATCGAAATAGATCACATGAACGACGTTGGCAGATATTCGAATTTCGGAATTTATTGCAACGCTAAGTTAGCTGATGTACTGTTTTCTGTGGAAATGGACAAGCGAGTTAAAGGAAATGGTGTTAATATATACAGCATGGATCCTGGATTAGGAAAATCGGAATTCTTTAGGAATTACAATGACACATTTTGGAGGAACACGTTGAATTCATTGCTCTTCGTTTTCGGCAGGCCTTTAGACAGAGTGGCGACGATGCCTGTGTTCTTGGCCGTCGATCCAAGAGTCGAAATGTCAAGTGGCAAACATTTTAGAGATTGTGCCGAATTTTATAGCACTTGGCTCGCTAATGACACGCTTCTAACACGAAGATTGTGGGAAGAGTCCAAGAGATTAGTACGTATCACGCCGGACGAAGACTGGGAGAGATTGTAGTGATTTGTGTAAAGTTATCACGTGTGTTTTTTAAACTTCATATAATTAAAGGTGTGCGTATCAAGGGAGGCCATTGAATATGACATCATTAGATATACACATTACATTATTAGTAAACAAAAATAATTATATGGTTTTACTAATTTTATCCGCGACCTTCGTGTCAGTTAAATGTTGAAAGCGTATTTTACCAATTAACTGAGTTATTCGTTAACGCCGTATGGTATCCGGTTGAGTACAATAGACCACCCTCTTTCATACCGAGTAGTCCTAAAATACGGCTAAGGTAAGTGGACGTCAAGGGGGCGGTTTTTTTTATACAGGAAAAAACCTCTTATGGGCCGCCCGACGGAGACAGGCGGCGGTTATGTCGGACTCGCACCAACTAAAACGACCTATGTGCTCCACCACGTTGCCGATGGCAAGGACAGGGTGTCGTTGTACACATTGCCCCTATCCCCGCCGACAGCTCTGATCCTAGAGAACACGTCCTCCGGGTAGGGACCCCTCGAAAGAGAAGGAGGAGGAAGTGGAGGGGGGCTCCACTAACCGGTGCTTCGGGAGCACCACTTGCAGCGACCGCCTCGGGGACCTGTAAGCCAGACGTCCGATATAACCCTTTCGGAAGGTCTGAAGGTCCCCTAACAGGGCGCAGACTTGTGCAAGTCGCTACCACCTGGACTCGCCAGCAGTAGATTGGATACAGAAAGTTCCCGGAACCGCTCCACCGCCCCCCTCCGTCCCCCTCCGCAGAGCAGAAGGAGGCCACCGCTACCCGTGATCAGTCCCTGCTACCTTCACCGTGTTAGTTATGTGAAGGTCGACAGAGAGAGACCGCGCCCCAATTAGGGACCCCTACGCCGTGGTGGGCGTTTCCGCCCCCACCGGGTATTTTTTTATAGAGGTTTTCTTCCTCGCAATTCGAAAGTCCCCGTTCTCATTGCTGGGTTTCCGGGCTTGACTGACGGTGGCCGTAACCATGTCCAGCCAGACTTAGAATAAGCCCAACTGAAACCATCGCTCATTAGGGACTCCACCCCAACCCCCCGGACTCGCCGACCCGTCCAGATTGTCCTCTGCTAATCAGAGGGACAACTGGATTGGCCACCCCACAGTGGTCCGTTCGCCAAGACTGAGCTTGCCCAGGGTGCGCCACGAGGAGGCCGACCACTTTGGCACCCTAAGGGAGGCGGTTGGTCGTAAAATCATGGGACAACATGTTTATAACATAATGCACTGACACGACTTAGAGTGAGATAAATGCAGCAGGATGATGTGTGGTATTCGGCTGAATAGAATAGACCACCCTCATTTCTTACCAAGTTGTAGTAAGATACGACTTAGGTAAGTTGACGTCAGGCTGGCGGTCGGTCATACGTAGCCAAATCATGTGACAACATGTTTATAATATGTTGTGCCAACCCCACTTAGAATGGCATAAGGGTAGGAGGATGCACTGAGTTATTTGTTAATTGTTAAATAAATAATAAACAAAGATATTTCTTTTAATTTTAGACTGGTCGGCTGGAAGAGATTCTAATTCTGGAATAAGCCCGCCATTGCACATTATGTTGTTTTTTTTCATCTTTATATTGATTAATACAATAAAGAGATTACAAACAAATAAGTTAGCCAACAATAATATTAGTATGGATAATCGACATTTGCGGTATTAAATAATCTATGATAACATACTATTTTACTATACTAGTTTTTTTTATACAGTACTTAACAAATAATACACAGCACGCGTTGACCGCAAGTGAATGTGTACATCTAATGCAAGAAGTTAGTAATTATTATTTTACGAAACAGCGTTGCCTAAACAACAGAACTTTACTGCCATTACAGCAGTTTAAAAACACTGTTAAAAAGAGGCTGATACAGAAAGCCTACTATACTCTTGAAGATTATTTAGAAGATAAGAATGTGTGGATATAGCTCTCTTTGAACCTGTACAAGACAGTAACGACTTAATGTAAATAATATTAAGAATTATATTTTTAAAAGAGCAACCGCCGAGTTTCTTGCTGGCTCTTCTCGGTAGGAACAGCTTTCCGAACCAGCAGTAGAGTTGACGATTCAAAAGCACTTGTTTACAAGTTTATTTGAATAAAGAATATTTTGAATTTGAATTTGAATTCAGATTGTTACGATATCAAACAGCTCTGTTTAATAAGTTTGTTGGTTAAATTTGTCATATTACTTAAATTTTACTCTCTTACACTTGATTTATTCCCAAACCCACAAACGACTTAGAGTACCTAAGTTACTTTGATAGGCACAATGCAGAAGCCGCAAGCTTATATCGGTTATTACTTTGTCTATTAAATACATCGCCTATTGTTTAAATATTCTTAATATTTTAATGTATAAGACTGACTTTTTGTCTTAACTAACTAATGTGTATTAAAGAACATATTAGTTTAAATGACAATATAATTAATTTAGTGTCTTGAGTTATAATGTAAATCCAAAATGGCGGCCGCTATATGATAGGAATATTTTTTATAATCCCCTCAAAGTAGGTAAGTGGAATGTATTTACTTATTAATTATTACTTATTTTCAATATTCATAGTCATATTGCATCTAATTAATACTACCTGAGCCTTAATAAATTATACAAATAACCCCATAAGTCATTGCTATTTGAGAAAATTGTACGAAAATTTATTTAGTAGTTTTTTAGTTTAATAGAAAGACACACAGATTGACAGATAGACGAAGCTTGCAAAGGATTCGTTTTGTAAATTTTAGTGATGAATCAATTATTCGCCTGAACAAAGAGTGTTTGGTATTTTAAATGCGCAATTGCTATTATTTACTTACAGTATAAAACATGTCCGTCTTCGCCGGCGAAGACGCTGTGTTTATATTGTGTTATGTGACTTTTTGGAAGCTTATATTTATGGTACCATGACCTATCTGGCGTGACAGCCACTGTAATGACTTGGTAGGAAGACCACAGTTTAATCAGGTACTCCACGCCGTGTGGTGTCCGGCTGAATAGAATAGTACCACCCTCATTTCTTTCCGAGGTGTCGTAAAAGGCGACTAAGGTAAGTTGACCCACCGTGTGGTATACGGTTTAGTAGAATAGACCACCCTCTTACCGAGATGTCGTAAAAGGCGACTAAGGTAAGTTGACCCACCGTGTGGTATCTGGTTTAGTAGAATAGACCACCCTTTTTCTTACCGAGGTGTCATAAAATACGACAGAGGTAAGTTGACGTCAGGCGGCTGGTCGTAAAAACGCAGCCAAATCATGTGGCATCATGTTTATAACATGTTAATGTAAAGAAACCGGCTATACTCACGTGTTATTTTATCGGATGAGCCCGACTAGTCTCAAGCCCATACGGAGCTCTTATTCATGAGCTCTTTACGCGACGTTATCGCGGCGGGGAACTAGTCGGGCTCATCCGATAAAATAACACGTGAGTATAGCTGGTTTCTATACATTAATTATGAATTCCACTCACGATAGTTTAAATTCAAAAATTTATAACATGTTGTGCCGAACCCACTTAGAGTGGGATAAGGGCAGGAAGATGATGATGAGTTTAATCAGGTACTCCCTAGGTTATCCAAAGGTTTGGCGAGTGTAACAGGCCTCTTAAGGTTAGCGAACGAGGCCTTAATTTGTTAAGAGACTTTCTGCAATTTCCTTAATTTGAGTGTTGTTGGCCATTATAATTAATGAGTTATTGGGTACCCTTATTTTCTTGAACTGCGAATTTGAGAAGCTTTTGCACTGGTTGTGGACCATTTGACAACACTTTTAAAGGCCTCTAGAGGTAGTAAAGGTGTTCTGTGCCAAGTTTCTCGCTAGCTCTTCTCTGTAGAAGCATTTTATCTAACCAGGAGTAGAATTAATGATTCAAAGTTCTTGTTTACAGGTTTATGTGAATCAAGGATCTTGTTTCACTATCATTACAGCCTAACTACTGGGATATTTATAATGTTCTCGTGTACTCTATGGGTCGGTTAAGGGTCAAAATTGTTTATGGTAAGGAGGTTAACATGTCCCTTCCTGTGTATGTGTAATGTGTATATCATTATGTCAGTCACAGTCACCTTGCTTCCGTGCGAATTACGCAAATGTTTGCGTTTGGTGTAAGTCATAGAACACTGGCTTAAACATACTATTTATGAAAAAAGTGAGTATAGACTTTTGTTGGTGTTTTAGAATATTAATGGAAACTTTTTGCTACAAGTCTTAAATTATCCAAATAATAACTTAAATTCCATTTCTACAGATAAATATAATTACGCATTATTCAGTCGATTATTGCGCGTATTACTTTTAATTTTTGAACTGATAGCGCCGCTTTATTTGTACATGTATATCAAAAGTAGAACGTCATTAATCGTCATTTTTTAGTATGAGAAAATGTTTTTATTTATTTATTCTTTATTACACACAAAGAAGAATTACATTTTCATAGCATATGAACGCACAGTAGCGTGCAAAGGCGGTCTTATCGCTTGGAGCGATCTCTCCTAGAAAACTTTTGATGTAAGGATTATGGTGAAAGTATGGGTTAGTGCGCAACAATTTCATTGCTACAAAGAACAACACTTCATAATAAAAATAAATTTAACTTTTAGCCTACACATATATTAAATACTTAAATTAAATATATATTTAATATCATACATATACACATACATCCGCCGTGTGGTATCCGGCTGAGTAGAATAGACCAACCTCATTTCTTACCGAGGTGTCGTAAAAGGCGACTAAGGTAAGTTGACCCACCGTGTGATATCCGGTTTAGTAGAATAGACCACCCTCTCTTACCGAGGTGTCGTAAAATACGACTAAGGTAAGTTGATGTTAGGCAGGCGGCCGGTCGTAAAAACGCAGCCAAATCATATGACAACATGTTTATAACATGTTGTGCCGACCCCACTTAGAGTGGGATAAGGGCAGGAGGACGACATATACACATACATATATTTATAATATATAAAAATAAATATACATAAATACATTCTACTTATTTATATTAGCATAAAAGCAGTATATTGTAGTGTCATACAATAAACATTTAAAACGTCTTGACAAACTCGCCATCGCTTATCACTTGTCACGTTCGCGGGACAACAAACGCTAAAAGGATTCTGCGGTGAAACTGGAAAGTTTGGTTTTCCTCAGTTTGTGCGATGCCCCTTGCATCTCTAATATTTCTAATACACGCAATACAGTTTTATTTGTAAAACACACACACCTGTCACCGCTAATAGGAAATTAGCGACTAAGAATATACAACGCGGAAAATGTACACCATGAATTTATATCCTTACCAATAAGCCGTTCATTTTATAGTTTTAGGTTACATGCATGACGGTCACAATCTTACGTAGAATTAACAGGATTTCTATAGCCTATATTATTCTGGAGTATAAGGAATAATAGCGCCAAATTTCATCGATATTCGCTCAGCTGAAAGTGAAAGTGTAACAAACATACATCCATACTCACAAACTTTTGCATTTATAATAATAGCTTTTACCCGCAACTTCGTTCGCGTGGACTATTGTCGTGTGATAGGTCGATAATAGATGGCGCTTTTCAATGTTTTATTTCTATAGAATTAACTTAAGTATTTAAGAACCCTCAATAATGCAATGTGTTTTTCCCTATTCCCGAAAAACAAACGGAATTTTTTAACCTGTATGTTATCTTGGTGGAAAAGATTTAGTTATGATAATTTCATCATTATTTGTTCATAGATTCTGAGTGAAAGAGTAAAAGATGGACATATATAAATTGTATATGTTAACGCCGGAATCCATTATATTATCCGTCAAGCGTGGTTACAAAAATTCCAATATCTATCAATAAATAATTTATGAATATCGTTCAAAATTCCCACCCAAAAACCCAAAAAAAACCCAGCGAACTATAGTTTGCTCGTTATTTCATATTGTTATTTAAAATCGAGTACCTGGGTGACCGAACCCGCGTTTGGAACTTTTGGATCCGCCCGTTACCCGTTGGGCTATCACAGCATTACGTACAGCAACTAAAATATCATTTGCAATCAACTCTACATTTTAGGATTTTTTTTTCAATGCCCAAAAATGGGGATAAAACGATTTTTTTTTTAATAAAACGTAGATACGTAAAATAATCGGAGCCGTTTCCAAGATTCACAAAATATATATATTCAAGATTAACTCATTTAAATATTACAGATATACATTTTTTTCAAACAGACATAAAAGTGTATGCAATCCAGCACCTCGTTTACCTAATCTAGAAAATAAATGTTTAAATTAGTATATATAGTTGGCCAATATTTAATATTAATACGATAAAACATTTAATTCGTATTATAATGGCAAATGACTGGTCCATTATAATAACGATATTTACATGTGATATAACGGTATTTCGTGGTCAGTGATGTGACACAACAATATCGATATTGCTAGCAATTTTTGTATACTTTTATTAAACCTGCTGGTATGACCATTTGCAATAGAATGCGAATTACATTTTGTATATTATATTTGCGAATTATATTTGTATAGTAAACTTAAATTATGTCTATTTTAAAAACTTTTTTTACGACTTATGCTTACTTTTATGACTTTTATACGACTATGTATTTGAAAGTTGTAACTTGCAAGTTAAATTTGACCAACTTCCGGTTTCCGATTGAGCTTGAATTTTATATACTGGCCCAGTCCCGATGACAATGCATCTTTATGATAAGCATGACCTGATGTTGCCTCCAGGATTGGCTCCAGACTAGAGAACCCCTCAACAGTTAACAATAGGGACATGAAATGTTTTTAAAAGCTTATTTAAAGGCTTATTTTACTTTACTTCTTTAAATTCAAATCAAAAACATTATGACGTTTCAGATATCTTTATTTCTCAGAGATAACTTTGAAAAAATAACATAAATAAAACTAACGCAACACTGGAAGTGCTATTGTAATTGAAAACTTTTTATTTACCGTTATCACAGTTAAATACATACAAAAACAGTTTAATTAAAAACAGTTATTAACTATTTATTTGAAAGAATAATATCGTCAATTCATTCTTTCTATATAATCCATGAAAAAATCGCAATGCTATACGATTATGTCAATGATAATTTGACTCATTTCGAAGTCGGTTACGGGGCGAAACGATTGTTGATATTGTGGTATTGTATGTGAGCAGTGCTAGTGTAATGTGGTGATGGTGGTTTATATAGCAAGCGGCTTAGGAATCCTGCATTATTTTTTATTACATATAACTTATATATTAGGCTGACAAATATAATAAAAAATACGACTTTTTTATTCTAAATATCATGCAAAATAATTATCTTTAATCTTTTACACATTATATATAATTATAACATAAATTTCATTTAATTTACATGATGCAATTCATTATTTTGTACACAAAGATATTAACTGATTACAATATTATTTACATTTTTTATTGTTTTATTATTTTAATTAACATTATATTTTTTACTCAAAAACACTGTACTATTATCAAATTAAGTATTGTTATAATATTGTAACGGAAGGAAAAAGGGGGACAACGGAAGTTGTAGCATAGGGATATGAAAATAGCTATGCTGACAGGCGCAAAGGTGTGGTGTGGCGTGGAGAGGAAAGGTGCGGAGAGGAGAGTGGTAGCGCTATTTGACCTAGTCATGATTTGTGCGCAGGGTCAACAAGATGTTCAAAATGAATAAACTAATAGGCTTTTGAGAAGGTTTGTGCATGTGGTTTTACGAATACTGCACATATCGGATATAAAAACTATATAGTCAACTCTACATTTAGCATTATACATATTTGCTATTTACTTAATCGCTGATTATAGCAAAACAATTTAATTATTACTTTTGTATTACTGAAATTCCTTTCGTAAGATAACATACGGTAAGAAAATATTAAATTATATATTTTCTACGCAATCCTTAATTATTTATATTCATATAGTTAAAAAAATCCTATTTTTTCTTCGAAATATGGTAATGACTCATAGTGCATAATGCAGGGTATTTTAACATTTAAATAAACGCTCACAAAGTTACAGGTACAGCTTGAGATAATATAAATCGATGTTGTAACAAAGCAAGTTAACATCGTGCGCTTATATTAAGTTATAATTAAAATAAATAGTTGACAAATTTTATCGATAGATATCGCGGTTACATCACTATATTTCCGTAACTCGGGTCATTGGAAAGTATGAAGCAAAGGTTATGCGATCTATTACATCGCAATATAGTTTTATCGATCGGTTCAAATATCAAGTAGTTCTCTGGAGATGTCCGGGAAACTGGCATTTTACTTTTACTATTCTGTGAATTTTACTCTCGTTTATAATAGCTTTATGTAACTTCGAAATGCATAATGTTATTGCATGAATCATCATTCTCTTACACTTATCCCACTCTAAGTGGGGTAAGCACAATATGTCTTCTTTTTCCATTCTCCTCTATCACTCCTTTAACATGCATATCATTTTTCACACAATCCATCCATCTTTTTTTCGGCCTCCTCCTAGCCATACATTCATCCACATTCCTATTTAAAACTCTTTTGGTCACATGATTTTCATCCCTCCTCATTACATGACCATACCAACTTAGTCTCGCCCTTCTCATCTTTTCTGTAATGGGCGCAACTTTCAAAGTTCCCCTGATATACTCATTGCGTATTCTATCAAGTTTTGTCACACCACACATCCACCTTAACATTCTCATCTCATTCGCATGCACATTTCTTTCATCCTTTTCTTTTATTGCCCATACATTATGACAGGTCTAATTACCGTTTTATAATATATAATTTTCCCCTTTAGTTTAAGGGGCATTCGGGGGTCTCATATTGTTCCTGAGACCTGTCGCCACTTCATCCATCCCACATTCATTCTATTTCTCACATCGCGAAGTACTTCACCGTTCTTCTGGAAAAGCGAACCAAGATACCGGAAGTCGGAGCAGACTATTATTGCATGACATTAAACGAAATATGATTTATATTCTTGTGGTATTAAGTAGTAGAATAGACCACGATTATTTAGACGATAAGAATGCGTGGATTGAATATTGTTCGAATCTGTACCAGATAGAAACGATTAAATGTAACTAGTATTAAGAATTGTATTTTTAAAAGAGCAACCGCCGAGTTTCTTGTTGGTTCTTCTCGGTAAGCAGCTTTCCGAACCAGTCGTAGCTTCATTGTAATTTGACGATTCGAAATTGGCAAAATTGGCAAAAGCCAATGCTTGTAAAAACAAGCATTGGCTTTTGCCAATTTGAATAAAGAATTATTTGAATTTGCAATTTATCACACGACAACAGACCACGCAAACGAAGTTGTGGGTTAGAACTAGTTATAGTATAATGCCAATATGAACTTTCTCGTTTATTCTAGTAAATATTTTATCTATTGGGATAAAATATACGTATATCGTAAATTACACAATTCTGATAAAAATGCACGTTACACAGAAATTATTACATAATTACGCATAATTTTATCAATTTTATAGAATAATATAGTTAAATTAGATATCAAAATTCTATTACGCAATACGCTTACGAAAATTGCTCTGTATCCTTCGAGTTTTTTTAAGAATTCGACATAATTTTTAAAAGCTATTTCATTACAAAACTATTGAATAAAATTAATTTAAATTTCTTAAAAGAAGATTTTAATCTAGCGCGGTTCGTACTTATTACTATATAAAACTACTCCTCTTCTTCCTGGTTTAATCCCACTCTATGTCGTCACATGATTTGGTTACGTATTTTGCAACCGGCGGCCTGCCTGACATCAACTTACTTTTTTGAATAATTTTTTTTCTCTTAACATTAAAAGGCATTTGGGGGTCACATATTGTTTCTATGATCTGTCGCCACTTCATTCATCCTATTACCCACATCTCGATCTATTTCACCGTCATTATAAAAATATTGGTTCGTATTTTTAGAACGAAACCGAAAATCATCAATTTCAGTATCGGAAACCTGCTCTGATTTCCGGTACTGATATTTATTGACTGACAAACTTTCCCATGTTAACGCTCACACTATACAATAACACGATATAATAGAAATACCATAATTCCCGTTCCGAGACGCTCTTCTCTTGAAAGATGAACCACTCCACCGAAATCCACCGGAAACAACAACGGCACAATGCTGCCAACATTTCAATAAAAAAGGGCGCAATACTCCCGTTTCATGACTGTGTTGCTATAAAATACAAAGCGGAAGTCAATGGCGATGTTGGGGATAATGTATAGATAATAAATGGATGTACTAGAATTCCCAACAGGCGACAACACACACATCTAAGCATATCAGAGAAAAATTAGACTTTCCACAAAATAGTTTTATACAAAATTTTACTAAAGCATAGTTTTTTAAGTAAAATAATTAATTAGTAATTAAATTTTTAGTTTTGTTAAATTATTATTCAAAATTTATTTATTTATATAATTTTTTTATGTACAATATTGTATTTATATATTTTATTACTAACATAGTGTGTAAGAAATAATGTTACTAAAACAGTAGGGATTCTGTATCTGATAATAAAATTAAATATATAAATAGCTTCACCAAATTTCACTAATATTACTGCAGCTGATTAACCGTGAAAGCGACAGACAGACTTTCGTCTATATAAAATTAGTATGAATCGCGGTATGTCCCGAATGATTGATAATAGGAATGCGATCGTTTAATATCTACTTAGCTTTTGTGTGATGTTATAAAAAACTTTCGTTGGCGTCTGAATGCAGTTGCCATTTTTTTCACATTTAAAAACGATAATGGTCACCAATTAGTATTAAATTACTTTTAGCTATAGTGACATTCCTGGAAATTTATAGTTGTACCAGAGTTTTTGTCCGCGTGGAAATCTGTATCGCAATTTTTTTTCAAATTGAAAAACTAGTTATTGTGAAATAGAGGCATTGAAGCATTTTTGTAGATCTACAATTCTCTAGTATGTTCCTTGAATATTTGATATAATTATATAATTGAATGATGAAATGATGATATAATTGAATATTTCTTTTCTTATTGTGAATAAGGGTCTTAATGACGTATTGTGCTACGATGATTAACATTTATGAAGCGAATCTAATTGCGTATTATAATTTTAGTTGATTTTTAGACTTTAAGACTAGGATTCCGCGATGAAGTAAAATAGAAAATATATATAATGCTAAATGTAGAGTGAACAAACCGTTTTCATACCTGATACATGCAGAATTCGTAATAAAAGATGCACAAACCTCCACCACTGCCACCACAATACACAAGCACTACACACGTTCACTATCACAAACTCAACAATCGTTTCGCCCCGCGACCGAAGCATCATCAGGAGATAGACTCCGCGACAAAATTGCAAAGCGATTTTATTTTTAATTAGTGTTATGGATCTCCGCAAAGTAACGCTTAATTCTATAAATTATTTCAAGACTAGGTTTAAAATTTTGTAATATTGTAAGTTTAATCTATTACTATTTAAGTAGTTAAATACGCCGTGTGGTATCCGGCTGAATAGAATAGTACCACCCTCTTTTCTTACCGAGGTGTCGTAAAAGGCGACTAAGGTAAGTTGACTCACCGTGTGGTATCCGGTTAAGTAGAATAGACCACCCTCTTTCTTATTGAGGTGTCGTAAAATACGACTAAGATAAGTTGACGTCAAGCAGGCGGCCGGTCGTAAAATACGTAGCCAAATCACGTGACAACATGCTTATTACATGTTGTGCCGACCCCACTTAGAGTGGGATAAGGGCAGGAAGATGATGATGTTCCTTGAGTGAATTTTTATTTATTAATTAGTTTTATTTTTGGGCAAGTTTTTTTAATTTTTTTTTAATGATCACTATAAATTCCCTAGAAATAATCTTTATAGCAAAACAACGTTAGCCGGGTCATTACATACTTATATGCATATATGAACTCGAAGAACCAACTAATTGTTGTTAAAAAGTATTGGCCCTCTGTGGGAATAGAACCCGCGACCTGCGAAGCTGATGATAGGGTCACTGCTAACAGCGCTAAGGTGCTACTCCTGTGGGTCATAGAGAAGTCATGACACAGTCAGTACTAGGCTTTTAAAATACACTTTTCCCTGCCCTTATCCCACTCTAAGTAGGGTCGACACAACATGTTTTAAACACATTGCCGTATGATTTGGCTATGTATGCCACGACCGGCCGCCTGCTTGACGTTAACTAGCCTAACTCGCCTTTTACGACATCTCAGTACGAAAAAGAGTGGTCTATTATGCTCATTCGGATACCAGACAGCGGGTCATCTTGCCTTAGTCGCCTTTTACTACACCTCGGTAATAAATGAGGGTGGTATATTATACTCAGCTGGATACCACACGGCGGGTCAACTTACCTTAGTAGTATTTTACGACACCTCGGTAAGAAAGAGGGTGGTCTATTCTACTCAATCGGATACCACACGGCGGGTCAACTAATCTTAATTGCCTTCTACGACTTCTCGGTAAGAAATAGGGTGGTCTATTCTACTCAGCCGGATATCACACGGCGGGTCAACTAATCTTGGTTGCCTTCTACGACTTCTCGATAAGAAAGAGGGTGGTCTATTCTACTCAACCAGATACCACACGGCGGGTCAACTAATCTTAGTTGCCTTCTACGCCACCTCGGTAAGAAAGAGGGTGGTCTATTCTACTCAGCCGGATACCACAAGTCTTAAAATACAATGGCCAAAATTTACATCACAGTAATTAACAGCCCCCACTTTTATGTTAGATTACGTGATAATGGCGGGAAACTCTGTTATACAATATAAAGTATTGTCTTACATAAACACATTAATTTGACGACATACATTCCAAATGGCGATGACGAACTTTCAAACGCTGACCAATGAATGACAGAATCCAGAAATAGTTTACATATTTAGAATATATTAGTCAATTAGCTTTGCCATTACAGCAGTTTAAAAACACTATTAAAGAGAAACATACAAATAACCTACTATACTGTTGAGGATTATTTAGATGATAAGAATGCGTGGATATAGCCACTGTCCGACTCTGTACAAAATCGTGATGACTTTATGTAACTAGTTATAAGAATTGTATTGAAAAGAGCAACCGCCGAGTTTCTTGCTGGCTCTTCTCGGTAGGAACAGCTTTCCGAACCAGCAGTTGACGATTCAAAAGCACTTTGTTTACAAGTTTATTTTATGGTAATTCCTTTTCTGTTAAAGCTGTCCTTCTCTGGAATTCGCTACCGGCTTCAGTAAGATGTGCAAAGTCCCTTCTTGTTTTCAAAGATTTGTTAAAAAAACATTATCAAATGGTCTAACTGTACATTTATATTCTTAGTTTATGTATCTTTATAAATATAATATTTATAATATATTTATTTTTACGTACGCCCATATGCCATCTCTAATGCTATGTGTCCTCTACCCATGGGTTGCCTGGAAGAGATCGCTGCGTAGCGATAAGGCCGCCCAATGTACATCTAAGTTATACTATGTCTATTGTTATTTTTATATTGGTGTACAATAAAGTATATTTCATTCATTCATTTATTTGAATAAAAATTGCAAGTGTACTTGAATAAAGAAAATTTTGAGTTTGAGGTTTAATCCTGAGCATTTCAAAGTTTTTTTAATCATCATTCTCTTATCCTTATCCCATTCTAACTAGGGTCAGTAAATTTGGCGTTTTATTTTATACCGGACGCCGGCCCCACGTCACTACGTTAGTCGCCTTTTATGAAACCTGGGTACGAAATGAGGATGATCTATTATAGTTAGTCGGATACCACACGGCGGTTCGATTTACATTAGTCGCCTTTTACGACACCTCAGTAAGAAATGAGGTTGGTCTATTCAACTCAGCCGGATACCATACGGCGGGTCAACTTACCTTAGTCGCCTTTTACGACACCTCGGCATGAAATAAGGTTGTTCTATTCTAGTACGCTGGATACCGCACTAAGGGTCGACATACCTCAGTCAACTTTTACGAAATCTCGGTAAGAAAGGAAGGTGCTCTATTCTAGTCAATCTCGAAGTTTATTTAATATCATTGAAATATAATAAAATAACAGTCTGCCACTATCCTACTGATGGGTAGCCTCTTCTCTAGATTTTTGAAACGATTTTGAGTTTAAACCTATCACGCTGCTTCAATGCGAATTTGTACACATATCCTCAGAATTCTCTAAAGATATGCAGGTTTCTTCACGATGTTTTCCTTCACCGAAAAGCGTGTGATAAATTGCAATTAGACTCATAAGTTTTAACAGAAAACTCATTGGTCTGCCCGGGGTTTGAGGCCGAGACCCGAGACCTCGTTTCGTTAAGACTATTATTATTATTATTATAAATTTATAATCTTAATATTTATATGAGTTAATCTTGTATATATATATTTTCTGAATCTCGGAAACGGCTCCAACGATTTTCCTGAAATTCAGCATGTAGGAGGTTTTGGGGGAGAAAAATTGATCTAGCTAGGTTTTATGTAAAAAAAAATATTTTTTTTTCCCTGTTTTTGGGCATTAAAAAACACTAACATTTATATTGAATTGAATTTTCGCCATTAACTGTCAAGTCGACGTAGCTTATTCGGTTAACGGGCAGCCTCGAGAAATGTGAGTGCCAAGGATCGATCCCAACTAAATAATTGTTTTTTCTTTTTTTTAAGTTTTTGTTGTAAAAAATTACCGAGCGAAGCTCGGATATTATTGTATTATACAGCTTATTTCTTACTTTAGTTAGTGTTGAACCATTGTTAGTTATATGTAGAGCGTATCTTCACTTAATCATGGGAATATTAGGTCGTCTGCAAGACTCAGGTCGAGGTGAGGTTGCCTGACTTGAATTCTATAACTACGTTTAAAAAAACGGCCGAACAATCATTTTTAGATCTTACGATCTCAATACGTTTATTACGTTAATTTCGTGCGCTAAGTAAACGGTGATAGTTATTCAATAATCATGTATTACAAAATTGTTTCCCTCTAAAAGTTCTAAATAAAAGACCACGACGGCATATGTCTATCTTTTAAATTTAACCCACTTTAACCATTTTTATGGTTATCAAAATGCTATATTACAGTTTTAATCTTTCAATGCGGGCGGAGCCTTGCTATTAAGTTATAAGAAAGCTCGATTTGTTACACCCTAAATATGCCGAGTACAATACTTGGAAAATTCTGTAATGTTCTGTATAGTAATTCAAGTGAAAGTGTTTTTCTTAATGTTGAAGAAAAAATACTTTATTTTGGATACACGTACGCAATACAAAACACTTACACTTACACACTTACAGACACGTACATGCATATGCATGTACGAGTCTGGTACTGGTGGTACGTACAAATCTGAATCATATATACGATACAGATTTGTATAAGCTTGAATAAGTAAATTAAACATCAAAGCTACAGTTTTTTTTATACAGAAAAAACCTCCTATGGGTACCGAAAACGACCTGTGTGCTCCACGCTGCCTATGGCAAGGACAGGGTATCGTTGTACACATTTCCCCAACCCCCCCCAACAGCTCTGATCCCAGAGAACACCTCCTCGAAAGAGAAGCCTCCCTCCGCTAACCGATGTATCAGGAGCACCAGTTGTACCGACCGCCTCGAGGTAAGCCAGACGTCCGATATATCCCGTTCGGAACGTCCTAAGTTCGCCTGACAGGGCGGCAGAGGATGGGCTTAGGCAAGTAGGCAATGGATGATGATTAATGAAATGTATACCTGTATAATTATAATTGTATATAATTCTAATTAATTTAATTCTGTAAAGTTGCATATATGCCGTGTGGTATCCGGTTGAATAGAATAGACCACCCTCATTTCTTACCGAGGTGTCGTAAAAGGCGACTAATGTAAATCTAACCGCCGTGTGGTATTCGGCTAACTATAATAGATCATCCTCATTTCTCATCCAGGTGTCATAAAAGGTGACTAACGTAGTGACGTGAGGCAGGCGTCCGGTATAAAATAACTTAGAATAGGATAAGGTTAAGAGAATGATGATTAAAAAACCTCGAGATGCTCAGTATTCAAACTCAAACTCAAAATTTTCTTAAAAAAAGGAGTAATTTTTTGAAGATTTAATAAAAATATTAAAAAGAAAAATATAAGGCGCTGATGACATGTGGGATTCGAACCGGGATTTTTAAAATTTCTCGACTAAGGTAAATTTAACCAACCATGTTACCTTTTTCTTACCAAGCTGAAAATACGACTAAGGTAAGTTGAAATCAGCAGGGGGCTGGTCGTAAATAAATGTAGCCACATCATTGTTTATATTATTACATAATATAGATTTTCCGTTAGCGCCAATTATAGCGATTTTTTTAATTTATTTATTTCCTCTTAATAAGTGTATGTTATAGACCAACGGTGACACAGTGCGACTTTTGAGGAAGTCACGGGTTTAAACCCCGTTAGACACCAATGAACTTATCTATCAAAACTTATGTGTCTAATTGATATTTATTTATTTATTTATTTATTTATTTATTTAATACATTTGCTTGGAACATGGTTATGAGGTTGACAAATTTAAAAAACAAAAGTGTTCTCATGCTCCGCCAATACTCTGGCATGCAAAGCTTATGCTAAATTGTACAATTATTCAAAATATTACAAGATAGCGAAAATAATTATTTTGACATAAAAAATCATATTAAGAACTATAAATATTGATATTTGTCCAAAAAATTAATGAAACATTAAACAAATTAAAAAACAAAATTATTAAAATTTACATAAGTCATAAAATTTAAATAAATTACATTACCCGTCACACATTTTTTTTTTTATATTATAAATAATTAAATTAAGTAAGTATTTTAAGTTAAAAAATCTCGGATCTCATAGAAATTTAATTCATTTAACCATATATACAGATCAGTTTTAAATTTATTTAAGGTAAGTTGTTTAATTTTTCCGGGAATCTTATTGTATATTTTTACACACATAGCAACACATGCTTTCAAGAAAAGTGCAGACCTAGGGCAGTGATCCAAAACTAAACGATTAATATTTCTACTACACCGAGGATATTTAGCGCTAGCAGTTGTAAATAGATCGTGGTGTTTTTTTACAAAACAACATACCTCAAATACATATAAGCACGGTAACGTCAATAATTTTAAATTGCGAAATAATTGTCTACAGCTCTCTGTTGGAGAAACACCACATATCGCTCGAATACATTTTTTTTGAGCAATAAATGCTCTGTTAACATCCGTACTGTTACCCCAGAACACAAGTCCATATCTTAAAACCGATACAACATACGCATGATACACCGATATAACAGTTTTTTGGTCTACTAAATATCTGAGGCGTCTTAATACGAAACAGAATCGATTGATTTTTTCACAGATCTTATTTATATGAGTCCTCCATGTTAATTTATGGTCCAAATTAAGACCTAGGAAATTAATATCAGTAGTTGTATCAATTTTTTTATTATTATGATTGACATTCAATGTAACTTTCATGTCGTGAAATTGTAAATACTTAGTTTTGGATAAATTTATTTGTAAGTTATTTTTATCAAGCCAGTTAATAATATTTTTTATAGTGTTATTAATATCACACTCATGGTCTTTAATCTCTGAATTCTTATTTGATGTGAAAATTACAGAAATGTCATCTGCGAACAATATACATTTATGGTCAGTAACTTCCGTAATGTCATTTATATAAATAATAAATAATAATGGGCCGATAATACTACCCTGGGGGACTCCATAACAATTTTGTTTGTATTCTGACTCATATGATTTGACAATGTTGTTAACTTTTTTGTTTATTATTACCCTCTGAAAGCGATCTTTCAAATATGATGTGAACCATTTTAATACTGGACCTCTTATGCCGATGGATTCCATTTTATTAATAAGGATATCGTGTCTTACATTGTCAAACGCTTTTGACAGATCAAGAAATAGACCAGTTGTATTTCTTTTTGAATCAATATTACGAAGTACAATATCTAAAAGAGAATATATAGCCAATGTTGTTGATTTTTGTGTAACTGGATATATACCATATTCAGATAGAATAATTTTATTACAACTAAATACTAGACCCATCAAAACAAATTTGATACAGGTGTATGCCCCTACTGCTGAAAGCACACAGGAAGAATGTGAGAAATTTTACGAAGGTATCAATGCTCTATTGAGATCCGTTAAGAATCATGAAATTAATGTGGTGATGGGAGACTTAAATGCCAAAGTTGGAGAGATGCCTGTGCACAACATTGTCGGTTCATTTGGCCTTGGAGAAAGAAACGAGAGAGGTGACCGTCTAGTAGAGTTCTGCACAGAACACTCTCTAACTATAACGAATACTTGGTTTAAATTACCTAAAAGGCGTTTATATACATGGGAGTCCCCAAGTCACACAACTGATAAAATTATAAGAAATCAAATTGACTTTATATGTATTAATCAGCGTTATAGAAATGCCATTGTCTGTGCCAAGACGTATCCTGGAGCGGACATAAACTCTGATCACAATCCTGTCATGTGTAAGTTACGATTAAAACTAAAAAGAGTGCAAAAAGGAGAGAGTAAGAAGATATTTAATTTACCACAGCTTAATGACAACAGAATTAAGGAACTATTCTCGAAACGAACTGACGAAATCGATAAGATAGATAAAACAGATAATGTAGAAGAGCTGTGGACTGAAATGAAGTTAATATTAACAAAATCAGCAGAGCAGATACTTGGGTATAGACCGCATAAGAAAAAATCATCCTGGATAACAGACGAGATAGATGAACTATTCGAAAGACGTAGGGAAAATAAGAAAAATCCACTTTTATACAAGCAAATTAATAAAGTGCTTCAAATTAAGATCCATGAAGCAAAAGAAAATGAGTTGATAAAAAACTGTCAACTAATTGAACATCTAGAAGCTACCCATCAATATAGCGAATTACATAAAGTATTGAAGAAAGCAACTCAAGGAGTCAGACCGACTTGTTTGGGCTCTTTAATGAATTCAAATGGTGAGCTGATCCTTACATTAGAGGATAAATTAAGTAGATGGGAAGAATATATAAAACATCTTTTTTACGATAATAGACCTAATCAAGGAGAATATGGGCCATATCTAACGGGTCCCCCGATACTTTTGGAGGAGCTTGAATATGCCCTTATATCTACAAAAACTGGTAAAACTGCAGGTGATGATGGAATCCCGACAGAGCTCTTAAGGAATATGGGAAGTAACATGAAAAACAGCATGGTTACTCTAATGAACAAAATCTATGATACGGGCCAAATCCCTAAGGACCTGCTTCGTTCTATATTTGTTACTATTCCAAAAAAACCTAAAGCAGTTAAATGTGAAGATCACCGTACTATCAGTTTGATGAGTCATACCATGAAGATATTACTGAAAATAATCTTTAACCGCATAAAGGACAGATGCATGGAAGACTTATGCCCTCAACAATTTGGCTTTAGACCCGGTATAGGAACTAGGGAAGCGCTTTTTACACTCAATGTCTTAATAGAGCGTGCTATTGAACATCAACAAGAAGTCTACCTTTGTTTTATAGACTACGAAAAAGCGTTTGACCGTGTCCATCATACGAAACTGATGGATATACTTCAGAGAAAGGGGATCGATGAGAAAGACCTTCGATTGATCAGCAATCTCTACTGGTCTCAGGAAGCTGCCGTTAAAATAGAAGGCAAACTGTCATCTTGGACAGCGATCAAGAGAGGTGTCAGACAAGGATGTATTCTGTCTCCGTTATTCTTTAATTTATATTCGGAAAACGTTTTGACTGAACTACTTCAAGGACACTCGGAAGGAATTATTGTGAATGGGCATAGAGTTAATAATATTAGGTATGCAGATGATACTGTGCTGATAGCAGATTCTGAGAATGGACTGCAAAACCTTCGCAGAGATGTAGCGGTTGTGAGCAAAACAATGGGACTTACAATAAATAAGGGTAAAACAAAAACAATGGCTATATCTAAAACCCAGCTCCCTCCCCCTGATATCAATCTTACTAACACCAAGATAGAAGCGGTGTCGAAATTTAAATACTTAGGAAGGATATTCACATCAGATTTAGACAATACAATTGAAATAAAATGTAGAATTGGACAAGCTAAAGCGGCTTTTTTCAAAATGTCAAAAATATTATGTAACCCAAAAATCCCATTCGATATAAGATATCGCGTCCTAAAGTGCTACGTCTGGTCCACTCTCTTATATGGGTGTGAATCATGGACCCTAACTAAAGACGGATGTAGACGTTTGCATGCATTTGAGATGTGGGGCTTTCGCAAAATGCTAAAGATCCCTTGGACTCACTTCGTCTCAAATGCTCTGGTCTTGGAGAGAGCTCAATGCAAGCGGATGCTGATGAAAACCGTCATGCAAAGAAAGGTTGCCTTTTTCGGACATCTGCAGAGAGGATCCCGATATCAATTTCCTAGGTTGATCCTAGAAGGAAAGATGCACGGCAAGAGAGCACCTGGAAGGCAACGTCTTAAATGGTTCAATAATATAAGAGAGTGGACGGGACTTAGATACTATGAAATAAAAAAGATAGCACAAGACCGGAAAAGTTTTCTCCAGCTGACCTCCGAACTTCATTCTGAAGATGGCACCAGATGATGATGATGATGTTGATTTTTGTTTTTGGAATCCAAATTGTTCTTGTTTTATTATATTGAATTTATTACAATAAGATAATAGTCTATTAAACATACATTTTTCAAATATTTTTGATAATACTGGTATTAGAGTGATGGGCCGATAATTGGAAATTGCCGATAATTGCAATTTATCACTTTTTGGTGAAGGAAAACATCGTGAGGAAACCTGTATATCTCTAGAGAATTCTAGGGATATGTGTAACCTACTAATCCGCATTGGAGCAACGTGGTAGGTATTAACTCCAATCCTTCTCTACGAAAACGAAGTGAGGAGGCCTATGCCCAGCAGTGGGATAGTAACAGGCCGCTAATTTACTTATAAGTATCGAATCGGATCCGTAAAGCACGATTAAAGGCGATCGTAAAACTTGACTCACAACATGTGCTCACTGTTTATAATTAATCATCAGCCGGCGCCGAAATAATTTATGATCATAAACAGCTGATGATCGCTTATAAGGGGCATGTTTATTTTTATGAAAAGTGCGATCATTGAATATAGTAATTTATAGAATTAGGCGTTACATTGCGGAGATCCTGCCCTTGTCCCACTGTAAGTATGGTCGGCGTAACATGTTATAACCATTACATTATGTGGCTACGTTTTTTACAACCGGCCCCCTGCCTGACGTCAACTTATCTTAATCGTACTTTACGACACCGCAGTAAGAAAGAGTAATCTATTCTACTCAACCGGATACCACATGGCGGTTCAACTTAACTTAGGCGCCTCTTACGACGCCTCGGTAAGAAATGAGGGTGATCTTCTCTACTCAGCCGGATACCACACGGCTTTTGGCGGAGATCCATTATACAAAAGTAATAATGAAATTATTTGCTATAATCTGCGATAAAGTAAAAAGAAAATATATATAATGCAAATGTAGAGGGGACTATTCGTTTTCAGAATTGATACAACAGACAGACAAAGTCACAAACCTTAGCGATATTGCTTCCGATTTGCTTAAGACTCTATCTCCTGATAATGCTTGAGTTGCAGGGCGAAGGGATTATTGTGATAGTGAACGTGTGTAGTGCTTGTGTATTGTGGTGGAGCTTTGTGCATGTGTACAAACACCACACACGTTCACTATCACTTTATCTTTAATTATTATAACGAGTTATATATGTTTTTTTCGGAATCCCGGAAACAGCTTCATCGATTTTCCTGCAATTGAGCATGTAGGGGCTTTTGGGGAAGAAAAATTGATCGAGCTAGGTTTTATATAAACAAAATTGTTTTATCCCTGTTTTTGTCACGTCAGCGTAGCTTATTTGGGGGAGCTCGAGAAATGTTAATGCCTGGGATCGATCCCCAAGTAAATAATATTTTTTAATTTTTTTTTGTTAAAAAATTATCACCCAGATATTAACTATTATACTAACTTTATAATTTCTATATAAGCTCCGTTCTACTGCCTTGAAGTTACAGAATAAGGTATTGTAGTTAATTAAAATATAAGTAACTACACGTTCAAATTTAGGAAGTTAATTGGCAAGTTAAGTAATAAATGTAAACAAAGCAATACCGTGCTAATGGCGTACCTTTAAAACAGGCCTAAGTAATGATTACGAAAATATGATTACAAATATGGTGTACAAATGATTATTACTAAAATCAGCCTTATAAGGTTAACAAATAAATATTTAACGAGGTATGCTGGCTTTTCTTATAAGCTGTGGTAGCCCAGCGGTATCACCGTGCGCCTCTTTCGAGAAGGTCTAGGGTTCAAACCCCGGGCAGGCACCAATGAGTTTTCTAGTAAAACTTATGTGTCTAATTGATAATTGCAATTTATCATACGCTTTTCGGTGAAGGAAAACATCGTGAGGAAACCTCCATATCTCTAGAGAATACTGGGGATATGTGTAACCTACCAAACCGCACTGGAGCAGCGTGGTAGGTCTTAGCTCCAATCCTTTTCACCAAAAAAAACGGAGAGAAGAGGCCTATGCCCAGCAGTTGGATAGTAACAGGCCGTTACCTACCTACCTGGCTTTTCTTGACATAACTTTAATTATAGTTTATAATACTTTACAGAATCAGTCGTTTTTTTGCATTCAATTTTGACTTTTATTTAGAACTTTTAAAGGGAAACAATTTTGTAGTACATGATTTTTTAATAACTATTACTGTTTACTCAGCGCACGCAAGGAAAGCTTTAAATTATGCCGCTTTCGAACTCTTTTTTATTGCTGCTCCTCTCCTATTCATCTTAGCGAGATGTTACATAGCCTATAGCTATATACAGTGAAATAATTTTTCAAATCGGTTCAGTGGTTCCTGATATTAGCGAGTTCAAATAAACAACCAAACTCTTCAGTTTTATATATTAGTATAAGACAATATACGCGCCAAGGTAGGACAATATACGCGCTGGTTACTAAGTAATTTGTTTAAGTTAAACTCCCACGTATATGACAGATCTCATAGCACAATCTAATCCGAGAGAAAGTGATGATGTCGTATACAACGGAATGCGTTTACAAATAATGTATTGGTCAGGTGCGAGCGGCGCATTCCGTTCACAATATAACTAGCATATAGAGGAATACTCTTTACTTTTCACCAAAATCCCTGTAAAACCCGTTAGGGCTAATACAGTCAATTCAAAAAAATCATTCCACTAGAGATATATGAGTTCCTTAACCCACAGTGGCTACCAGCTTTCACTATTTTTAATCCTTAAAATCTCTTTTATTTCTCTAAATTTCGTTTTATATTTTTATGTTCCGTAATTTTCTAACTCTGCGAAGTGACCTTGGATAATTTAGGCCATATGAAATTACGAGGATCGATTTGCTCTTCATAATAGCTATTAGTTATACATAGTCAAGGAGGCGGCCTTAAGATAATATAGCAATTGTCAGCGAACACTATATACAATTACACGATATAATACCGCAGAATACCACAATTCCCGTTCCAAGATGCACTTCTCTTGAATGACGAACTAACACTGAATGTCACTGAAACGTTTTATCAATAAGAAGACTAAACCGGTAACAACAACGGCACAGTGCTGCCACTGTTTTAATCAAAAAGGGCGCGATACTCTTGTTTCATGACTTTGTTGCTATAAAATACAAAGCGGAAGTCAGTGGCGACAACACAATACAGTACAAAAAAAGCAATAAAAATTGTTATTTGTACGGGCTAACATTAATTGTGTGTCAAAATGTATTTGTCTGTTTTTTACGCTGCCGCGGCTCATTCACTGAGGTAATATTGATGAAATTATAATTGAAGCTAATATGCTGGGACAATATATAGGATAAAAAACATATTTTTCTTTCGAACAAGGACAAAAATACACTTAAGACTAGGTACTTGAACGTTTAACTTTTTTGTACTACATAAATAAAAATTGACTACATAATTAAAAAATTCTGTCATTATTTCGCTGTAGGTACTAATATTCTAGAAGCAATGATAATTTTTATAAACAATAAGAAGCCATTCTTTATAAATTGTGTCTCCAAAACATTGAATATTTCGTTGTTTATCTCAATTTATGAATAAGCCTCAGGAAGAAACATCAGGTTGTCTCTTATACTATAATAACCTTAATAAAGTAATTTAATATCTAAATCAATATTTACGATCAAACGCACTATTCACAGTCAAGATTATATTAACGATCGGTTTGAAAGTGAAACGGCCTGTAAGTAATTATACAACTGTACTTGAGAATCTTTGAATATAAAGCAGAATAGAAGTGCAGGCCTGTATTACCTATGCATGTTGTAATGTCTGTATGCATTGCCTTACTAAGACTTGCCCGGTGGCGCAGTGATCCTGTCTTCAGCTCCGTGGGTCTCGAATTCGATTCTGAGGGATAACATTTTCAAAAACAATGTTAGTTTTTCGAGTCTGGGTGTATTTATGTATTTATTTAAAATAATAAACGTATATATTAATTATCAAGCTGTGATAGAATAGACTATCCTCATTTCTTACCGAGGTGTCGTAAAAGGCCATCACGAACTTGGTCGTAAAATACCTAGCCAAAACAGGCCATAGTGCCCAGCAGTCGGATAGTCCGGTTACATTACTTATCTTTCATATTTATCAGTTATCTGCCTATATACTAAAAGATAAGTACGCCGTGTGGTATCCGGCTGAGTAGAATAGACCAACCTCATGTCTTACCGAGGTGTCGTCAAATACGACAGAGGTAAGTTAACGTCAGGCAGGCATGATTTAGCTGCGTTTTTACGACCGGCCGGTCGTAAAAACGCAGCTAAATCATGTGACAGCATGTTTATGTGTGCCGACGCCACTTAGAGTGGGATAAGGGCAGGACGATGATGATTTTATTTAAAGATAGTAAAATTCTTCCAAAAGATTTAGTTTATACATTACCGTTTTATGTAATTTGTGTTGAAGAGATCGCCCAGTTGTAAAAAAATCGCCTACTTATAGCCTAATCGCATGCTCCGCGTAAACCAACAGAAATATATTAGATAGATATAAAATTCTACCAAAAAGTCAGTAGTCAGTAGTCAATAGCATATCTCTATCTCTTATGGTTATCACAATAACTTTTTATTTTCAAAATATCAATTAAATACACTGATTACCATGCGAATGAAGCCACAGGCACAGGCAGTTATACATAATCTTCAATTGTGTAATATGCTTTACGTATAAGCATATTCCTTACCAGTAATTTAAACCTGTAGCCATACAAAGTGACGAAGCTGTCAGCTAGATGCACCTGTATTTTATCAATATTAGTATCTAAGTTGTATAAATCACTTACTTGTCACTTTGATATATCAGCTATACTATACTATACTATACTAGAAAATATCAAAACTGCCGTGTGGTATCCGGCTGATTAGACAAGACCAGGGCTTCTTAAACTTTTTTATATAGCGACCCCCTTCAAACTTAGGAAATTTTAAACGACCCCCTCCTCCATATAATGAAATATATATATATATATTATTATATATATATATTAACCGTAGATGTAGATGTAATATCGCACTATTTTACAATGTAAATAACAGTTTTGCATTGCCACTTTTTTCAAAAAATAGTTATAATAAAACTACAATAGTATTTTATATGATTTTTATTTGTATTTATATCTGTACGTAGTGTGTATACAATTTTAAAATTTTATTTATAATTGTTGTAAACTAACCAATCATAAATTTAATAAAATCTATATAATTAAATTTAATGAAAAGGGGTAATGAAGGAACTTAGGAGGAGAAATATCAATGAATCTTGGTTAGAAAAGTTCTTTAAAGGACAGCTGCAGCCATGTAGTTGTATCAATAATGATTGAAAAGTATCAGATCTTTGCGACGCCTTTTGCTTTCAGTAGTCTCGCTAGTAGACCCCCCTGGGGGTCGCGACCCACAGTTTAAGAAGCCCTGGACTAGAATACCCTTTTTCTTACCGAGGTGTCGCAAAATACCACTAAGGTAAGTACACCCGCTCTGTGGTAGCCGGCTGAATAGGATAGTTCACCCTCATTTCCTACCGAGGTGTCGTATAAGATGACTAAGGTTAGTTGACCCGCCGTGTCGTATCTGAGTAGAATAGACCAACCTCATTTCTTACCGAGGTATCGTAAAATACGAATAGGGTAAATAAACGTCAGACAGGCAGCCGGACGTAAAATACGCACCCAAACATCTGACAACATGTTTATAATATGTTTGACTGGCCTACTGGCGCGGTGGGTAGTAACCCTGCCTAGAGCTCCGCGGGTCTCGGGTTCGTTTTCAAAATTTTCTATAAACATTTTGTTGATTCTTCAAGCCTTTGTGTATTTGTACTTAAGTATGTATTTAAAAATATTAATGTATATATTCACCAGTTGTCTGTCACCCATAACACAAGTATTAAGTTACTTTGGGGACGGACGACCGTGTGTGTAAGTGTCCCATATATTTATTTATTTATTGGAGCAGCGTGGTAGATGTAAGCTCCAAGCCTTCTGTACAAAAAACGAAGAGAGGAAGCCTATGCCCAGCTGTAGGATAGTAACCAGCCGTTAATTTTACTGGTGTGCTGTTAAGCGCTTGTTAAAGATGTCTTTATCCTCATAAAAAATCTGCAATTCTTAATCCTCAACTATTCGGAGCCGATTTTCACGCTCCTTGTCAAACAAACCGGAATTGCCGTCTTAGAATCGACTATACCAATCTGGGCATGTTTTCTTCGATAATACATTGTAGTTGTAGGCCTCTACAAGCATTCGATATGATGCAGCGACTGATTTCTAAAGGTTGAAGCAGAAAAATAGAGCTTCCCGCAAGTGCTTTTTTCTGGCACAAAAATAGCCACGATTATCGATGGTAAAAAGTATGATTTTTTATGAAATGACTAATAATGTGGTCAATAACAATAACAATAACAAAAATGGAGTTTTTATCATAAGCAAGAATATTTTTTTAAATAAATATATGGGACAATTATACACAGGTTCGTCAGTTCCCAAAGTACGTAACTTAATTCTTGTGACATAATTACAGACAACTGGTAAACATATACGTATATAGTTTTAAATACAAACATAATTACACTGAGATACCGCCGTGTGGTATCCGGCTGAATAGAATAGTACCACCCTCATTTCTTACCGAGGTGTCGTAAAAGGCGACTAAGGTAAGTCGACCCGCCGTGTGGTATCCGGCTGAGTAGAATAGACCAACCTTATTTCTTACCGAGGTGTCGTAAGAGGCGACTAAGGTAAGTTGACCCACCGTGTGGTATCCGGTTTAGTAGAATAGACCACCCTCTTATTACCGAGGTGTCGTCAAATACGACAGAGGTAAGTTGACGTCAGGCAGGCGGCCGGTTGTAAAAACGCAGCCAAATCATGAGACAGCATGTTTATAACATGTTGTGCCGACCCCACTTAGAGTGGGATAAGGGCAGGAAGATGATGACTAATAATGTGGTCTCTCTATTGTAGACAGAGGTCGTATTCATAAAAATAAAAATATGGCATGGTCATATTCGATTCATATACTCATTCACACCATCCATGAGCAAACAGCGGATTTAAGCTTGTACACCTATGTTTTTGTAGATGCAGATGCAACACCTTGCAAATAATCTTAATAGCGTCATTGTATGTGATGTCACGTACGGATTTTATCCAAAAAACTCGCACGATGATTCGCTACTGTCGACAGGCAAAGAGAAAGGCCGGAGGAATCTGCTAAAATAACCATTTCATGTGTAAAGTGAACGTCCGAACGCAACCATAACAAGTGAGACCTTGGTTTGTTTAGTGAACGCAGACGAAATATTCGGTGATGGGCATATCGATAATTGGCCGATACTCGTGTGCGAAAATTGATTGAAATGCGCAATCGCGTACATGATTAGGGACATGTTGCGACAGATCAACTTTTGACATGGGAGTCATTTATTTATATAATTAGGCGTTACTTTGCTGAGTCCATAGTTCATAGCTCCACAGTCCCCTCACGAGTTGAATCATTTTTGTATAAAAAATCAATTAGTTGGTAATTCGATTCCTTACCAGTACGTAACGTACCGGACTGTATCCGTATCGACTGCTGGTCCCATGCCTCCTCTCTCCGTTTCTCAAGAGAAGGGTTGGAGATTAGACCCACAACGCTGCTCCAATCGCTATCACAGCTTACCAATAAAGTACAGGCTTACCAGTACACAAGGGCGGTTTTTTCTACAGGAAGGGGGGTAGAAACTTGCCAAAAAAATAAAACATACCGACCGTATCTCGGTACGCCCATGCATAAAATATTGCAAATATCGCAAAAAAAATATTGCAATTACATCTAACTATGAATTCCATTGACATACGATAATTGGCCCGACCTCCATTCGACAACTGGTGTGAAACAGAACCACTTCAATTTATTAAAAACGTCCATAAAAGGTTAAATTGCAGTCACATCGCAACCTTGACGGGTACTTGTCCCACATTATTACTTGTATATACGCATTCTTTGAGCAACATTTACATGGGTAGTAAAGTAGTGGTTTGTTAATATCCTTAGACTGTACATAAACCCCTTTCTCCTTTATAGAGAGAGGGGTTGAACAATGCGGATTGGTAGGTTACACATAACCCCATATATTCAGAGGTCCAGGTTTTCCAACGATAAATAGATAGAAATTCTTTATTGCACACACATTAAATAACTCAAGGTACAGAAAGAAAGAAACTTAACTAAAGAAGCATAAAGTGTGCAAAGGCGGTTATTGCTTAAAGCAATCTCTCCAGACAACCTTATATAACGATGTTTTCCTTCTGAAAAGTGTGTAATAAACTGCATATTATTTCAATTGCTCTCTGATTATGAGCCTCATAAGAAAGCTTAGTCACTCGGAGTTTCTCTACGCGATCAAATCAGGAATGAGGAGATCTGTAGAAGAACCAAAGTTACTGACATAGCTCAGCGTGTTCCGAAGTAGAGGTGGGCGGGGCACATTTTAATGATGATGATTATGATGAATTTCAATTAGGTACAAAAATATAACAGAAAAGCTCATTAGAGCCTGCCCGGCATTTGAATCCATTGGTTTTTTTTTCATTGCGGATTATAAAGTAGAAAAATATTATCAATTATTCTAAAACCTTTACTTCTCGAAGTCACATTTGCCCGAATACCTGTTTACGAGTAATTATACAAGAGTAGTGTCAAGTCAGTCTAAAATATATTTAATATTTAAATGAGTTAATGTTTTATGAATATATAAAAATTTTTTTCGGAATCTCGGCAACGGCTTCAACGATTTTCCTGAAATTCAGCATACAGAAAATTATAGGGGAGAAAAATCGATCTAGCTAGGTTTTATTTAAAGAAAATTCGTTTTATCCCTGTTTTTGGCAATAAAAAAAACAAAAATTCAAATTGAATATATAAAACACTATTTTTGCCGAAAACTGTCAAGTCAGCGTAGCTTATTAGGGGAACGGGTGATCTCTAGTTATGAAAATACCTAGTCGAGCCCCACCTACCAAATTATTTTTTTGGATTTATTTTATTTTGTAAAAAATTACCCTCCTTATTTTCACTTCCTTAGTCCGCCCGTTTCCAACTGAGCTATTTCAACTAGACAACAAAATTAACCTTTGTATTCCATTTATATTTTAATAATTTATTCAATGCCTGAAAACAGGTCCAAAACGTTTTAAAAAAAACCTAGTTAAATCAATTTATCGCCTTCTAGTACAGCTAAAACAAAAATCATTATATAAATCAAAATGATAAATCTTAATTTTGAATAATTTATACATAATTATAACAAAGATGCGTATCTAGGATCTCACGTTTAGTTCTCTAGATGTAAATATTTTAGTATTAAAACTGTCGTAATAGAATGTATAAATGTTAATTTAATTCCGTTGTTTCACCGGATGTAACGAAATATATAAGATATAGTTAATAGTATGTAATTATTCTTATCTAAGATATTAAACAAACCGCTTTATGAGACATTATTTAATGCTAAAATAATATTGCGATGATAAGTCCACATCTTCACTACATATTATAAAACAAAGTCCATATTTCCGTATGTACGCATAAAACTTTAAAACTACGCAACCGATTTTGATGCGGTTTTTTTTAATAGATAGAGTGATTCCAGAGGAAGGTTTGTACGTATAATAACATTCAATACAAAGTAGAGAAATAATGTAATTTTTGAGGTTTCTGTAAATAATTACATTTTTTTCCGCTTACATTACAGGCTAAACCCTACGAGATTTATCAAAATGATGTACTAAGTATTTGTACACCTTAAAAAGGTCTACAAAAAAGTCCGCGATGGTATATATCTATCTCTTATGGATAACCCACAATAGCAGTTTTTTTCATTTACTTTTTACGAAAAATGATGCCTTATGTTCAAAACAATTTTTCTACAATACAGCATTAATCCTTATCCAATTGAGTACCTTAAATAAATTGTTGATTTAATATAGATCAATATTGCCGTTTACAGCATGTAATTTAAGTGAACATTTTCGGAGATATTACAGATTTAAAATCCCGCGAGGAGGCCGCGCTTAGACCTATAAGCACTTCGAATTTAGCAGCGACCGGAGGCGCAACTAAATGTCCTTCTTTCAAGTTTATATTGTGTAATGATAAGAAAGCTATGAATGTTGTATGTAAAGACATTGTCTAATCAATTGTAAAAATAAATAATATCACTACATAGTATAAAACAAAGTCGCATTCTCTGTCTGTCCCTATGTCCGTATATCCCTATGTATGCTTCAATCTTTAAAACTATGCAACAGATTTTGATGCGGTTTTTTTTTAATAGATAGTGATTTTAGAGGAAGGTTTACATGTCTAATAACATTAAATATGGAGTAGAGAAATACTGTAATTTTTGAGGTTTCTAATGTGATGTCGTAAATAATTACATTTTTTTCCGCTTACATTGCAAACGCAGACTAAACCCTACGAGATTTATCAAAATGATGTACTAAGTATTTGTACACCATGAAAAGGTCTACAGAAAAGTCCGCGATAGTATATGTCTATCTCTTATGGATAACCCACAACAGCAGTTTCTGTCATTTACTTTTTACGAAAAATGATGCCTTATGTTCAAAGCAATTTTTATACAATACAGCATTAATCCTTATCCAACTAAGAACCTTAAATATATTGTTTATTTAATATTGATCAATATGACCCTTTACAGCATGTAATTTAAATAAACATTTTCGGAGATATTACAGATTTAAAATGGCGTGAGGAGGCTGCGCTTCGCCCTATAACACTTCGACTTTAGCAGCGATGTCGCTCTTTCAAGAGTTTGTTTAAAGACATTCTGTAATTAATTGTAAAAATAAAATATAAAAGTAAATAAGTAATAACGTACTATATGAATTTAGATATTCCAAAGATAGCAGGAAATCTTCTTGGTATAGGGAAAGGAAATTGTTTTTCTCCAAATTTAACGCTACGGCCACGGGCAGTAATGAATAAATCAAAACAACTGGATCAATTTTAATCATTTTTTTTACACTGACTGACATGGGATATATATTTTATACCCGTGCGAAGCAGGGCCAGGCCGCTAGTATACTAATATATAAAGCTGAAGAGTTTGTTGTTTGATTGATTGATTGATTGTTTGCGCGCTAAACTCAAGAACTGCTGGACCGATTTGAAAAATTATTTCAGTGTAAGATAGTCCATTTATCGAGGATGGTTACAGGCTATATAACATCACGCTAAGATGAATAGGAGAGGAGCAGCAATAAAAAATAGTACGAAAACGGCAACATTTAAAGCTTTCCTTGCGTGCGCTGAGTAAACGGTGATAGTTATTCAAAAATCATGTATTACAAAATTGTTCCCCTCTAATAGTTCTAAATAAAAGTCCGCGACAGCATATGTCTAGCTATTAAGGTAAACCCATTGTAACCTTTTTTATGGTTATCAAAAGACTATATTACGGTTTTAATATTTCCACGCGGGTGAAGCGTGGCCATTGACTGGCCCGTTGGCGCAGTAGTGAACCTGCCTTCAGCTCCGCGGGTCGCGGGTTCGATTCCCGCCAAGCACCAACAATATATAATAATATTTTTCTATAAAAAAATTGTTGGTTTTCGAATCTGGGTGTATATTTGTATTTAAAAAAATATATAAGTATATATTCACCAGTTGTCTGTCTACCATAACATAAGTATTAAGTTACTTTGGGGAAGGACGACCGTTTGTGTGAGTGTCTCATATATTTATATTTATTTATTTATTTATTGCTTACATATATTAGACAGCATTTTTAATTAAACCTCCCAAACGGTATTACTTTCCCGAAATTCAAAATAAATACCGTCATAATAGTTTAATTATAACTTAAACCTTTGTCAGAAACCAACCTGTCTATTGGTCAAAACCGCTTGACAATCCTTTTATAGGCTAACCGTCTAACTTAGACTTCAGCTACGGGGTACAAGGGTGCGGAGGTAGGAAGAAAACGGGGACTACGTTACCATATATCCAAAAGGCGAGGGCTGAGTTAAACGGTTAGCCTATTAGTTTTTTGATTTATCGAACATTTGATTTATCATACATAAAGCAAACGCGTATTTATATGAAATGGCAAAATAATTGTTGTCAACTGTGCATGCCGTTGCCATCTATAATTAATATAGCACTTAGCTTAAAATAATTTCACAATTTGTATTTGTAGCACTACATGGCGTGTATATTGTTGATGGCCTTTTAAAATAAATAAATAAATAAACACACAGACCGACAAGACACGACTTTTTATAATATGTAAGGAGGATAAAATTACCGTTGCGTGTTACGTAAACGCGACATGTTCAAAATTTACTAATGAATATTCATTGGACGTTTATTGTTAGATATAATCAATTCAAATCGCCAACGAAGATGCGTTGCAACATAAAAATTATAGTTAATAAACAAATATATTTGTTCCTAATTGGGTATCAATTGGTGATAACGCTATTTTATTAGCAATTTTGTTATGAAAGTATTTTGAAAAAATTCAACTATTAACTTGGTTTAATGTATTTTACTCAAATAAGCCTAATTTTCATTATATTTAATAACATCAATAACAAGTTAGGTGAATATATACTAAGTATACTATTTAGTAAACTAAACTATTTAAAAAAAAAAAAAAAAAGACTTGGTTTAATACATTTATAATTTCAGTTATTTTATCATCATACTCCTGCCCTTATCGCACTCTAAGTGGGGTCGGCACAACATGTTATATATCACATGATTTGGCTACGTACTTTACGACCAGTCGCTCCGTTATGCGTCTTTACCTTAGTCGCCTTTTACGACACCTCGGTAAGAAATGGGGGTGGTCTATTCTACTCAACCGGATACCACACGTTGACTCAATTAAACTTAGTCGCCTTTTACGACACCTCGGCAAGAAATGAGGGTGATCTATTCTACTCAACCGGACACCACACGGCGAGTCGCCTTAGCGTAGTCGCCTTTTACGACACCACGATAAAAAATGGGGGTGGTCTATTCTACTCAGCTGGCTACCGCACGTTGGGTCAACTACAATAGTTGTCTCTTACGACACCTTGGTAAGATATGAGGGTTGTCTATTCTACTCAACCGGATATCACACGGTGAATTAACCTACCTTAGTCGCCTTTTATATCACCTCGGTAAAAAAGAGGATGATCTATTCTACTCAACCGGATACTACACGGCGAGTCGCCTTACCTTAGTCGCCTTTTACGACACCACGATAAAAAATGGGGGTGGTCTATTCTACTCAGCTGGCTACCACACGTTGGGTCAACTACAATAGTCGTCTCTTACGACACCTTGGTAAGAAATGAAGATGGTCTATTCTACTCAGCCGGATTCCACGCGGTGGTTCAACCTACCTTAGTCGCCTTTTACGACACAACGAAAAGAAATGGGGGTGGTATATTCTACTCAACCGGATACCACACGGCTTAGAAGATTAAGAAGAAGACATGCAATAAGGTAAATTTGTGTTAGAAACAATCCTTGATTCCATCATCAGGCTTGACCTTTGAATTTGACCTCAATCGCCGTTTTTACACATATTATTTTCTTAATATAAGAGGTCCTAAAATAAATATATTTTATGCACTTAAGCTGTGGTAGTCCAGCGGTAACACCGTGCGCCTCTTTTAAGGAGGTCTAGGGTTCAAACCTAGGCAGGCACCAATGAGTTTTCTATTAAAACTTATGTATCTAATTGATAATTGCAATTTATCACACGCTTTTCGGTGAAGGAAAACATCGTGAGGAAACCTGCATATAATATGTGATATGTGTACCAATCCGCATTAGAGCAGCGTGATAGGTCTTAGCTCCAATCCTTCTCTCCAAAAAAAAAACGGAGAGAAGAGGTCTATGCCCAGCAGTGGGATAGTAACCGGCCGTTACTTACTTTACTTACTTTTATACACTTAAAAGCTAGAGACTACTCGCTGATCTGAATGGCCTCTTAGACTAGGCCTCTTTTTGTCGGAGATACTAATCACTAATACTGGCGAAACAGTAACGTTATCGGAATATATATTAAACGTTTTAACAGTTATCTTTACTCGACGTTCTGCATACGAACACTTTTGTTTGTGTAGTTACAAAACTAACCTTCAGCCGACCATGGCCGGTCTTTTCATTGATGTCAATTATTCGACACATGCCCCCTAACTTCTGCAATAGTCTGGTTAGCTAATAAACTTAGAGGTCTTAGAGTTGAGTTTTGAGAGAGTTACCCACCTGTTGTTATTTAAAAATAAGTACCTAGGTGTCTTACCCTTTCTCGGTAATTTTTAAAATTATGTAAAAAATAATAAAATAAAAAAAAATTGAAAGGAAAAATGAAAAATAATAGGGCAGCTGGGGCTCGATCCTAGGTATTTTCACCTCTCTAGACCGCCCGTTCCCCAAATGTTTACTTCAAATGACTTTACGTTTGACAGCGAAAAATTGTGATTGATTGCATTCGAAGTAAATTTCAAAAAAATTTTAGAGCCCGAAATCAGGGATAAAACGAATTTAAATACCCCTCTATATGCTGAATTTTAGTAAAGTCGTAGGAGCCGTTTCCGAGATTCGGAAAAAAATATATATACATACATACATACAAGGTATCCCCAATTGATATCCCCAAATTACGCACGAAACGCTTTGGCTCATCATTTCTCATGCGCACGGCCAAAATGTGGAATTCCCTCCCTGCATCTATCTTTCCGGAATCTTACGATCCACAAAGTTTCAAAAAAAGAGTGGATAGGCACTATAGTGGCAGGCGCAGTCCACCTTAGGCTGCATCCTTCGCTTACCATTAGGCAAGATCGCAGCCAGGCGCTAGCCTTTCTTCGTAAAAAAAAAAAAAAGGTACAATTAACAGCAAAAATAGTCTTTTCTATTCAATGTAAATTTTAGCATTTTTTCATTACCCGAAAACAGGGCAAACATTTTTTTTAATGAAATAGATCGATATGATAGATCGATTTTCCTTCCCAAACCTCCTGCACCACCCATTTTTAATCTCAAAAGCTAGATATATGCTGTCGTGGACTTGAATTTAGAACTTTTAGAGGAGTACAATTTTACAATATATCATTTTTAAATACTTGTCATTGTTTACTTAGCGAACGCAAGGAAAGCTTTCAATTATGCCGTTTTCGTACTATTTTTTATTACTGCTCCTCTCCTATTCATCTAAGCGTGTGTTATATAGCCTAAAGCCTTCCTCAATAAATGGACTATCTTACACTCAAAGAAAAATTCAAATAGGTCAGTATTTTGTCGGTGGTAACTATAAAGACCGCCAGTTGAAAGTCTGCATTACAGTAGGTATATTATAATACCTACCTATTCCAATTTATTGCCGAGGTGATTGCCCTGTGACCACTTTGTATATATCTCAGACGCGAACGAACAATATACATTGCCAAAACTACTATCTTATAACTCTACCGTGTTATTACTAATGACCACATTGTATTATACAATATGGAATACATTAATCTGGTAATGGTTGTAAGAATAGCACAGACTCCGACACTAGAAACAGTAATTGCGCCGAAATATTTAGGAGCCGCGCAAATCATATTTCACAAGAGCAAGTGTGAAGTGTTGTCTATGATTCAAATTTGACGGATTTAAGTCATTGACTTGAGCATGCAGAAATTAAGCTTAAATATTTAAATAATTTATAGAATTAGTTGTTACCTTGTGATAACCGACTGAATAGAATAGATAAACCTTATGCCTTACCGTGATGTCGTAAAAGGCGGCTAAAAAACCCGAGAGTGGAAGCCTATGCCCGGCATAAGGATAGTAACTCCCGCTATTTTTACTTAATACTTTAAAGTTAATCAATATTGCTACAGCGAATTACTGGTAAAAATTATGACGAACGAACTGACTTTCGAACTTATAGTACGGATATGGATAATAAAACACGTGTTTAAGTGACTATCTAACAATTTTAAAGATTTCGTTCAAAACACGTAAGAAAAAATAACATTATGAAAATGGCATTTAAATAATGTATAGAATTAGGCGTTACTTTGCGGAGATCCATAATACAAAAGTTACAATAAAATTATCTTGCTATAATCCGCGATGAAGTAAAATAGAAAATATTTATAATGCTAAATGTAAGTGGACAATCCGTTTTCATAACTGATACATCCAGGATTCGTAAAAACACATTATATCGCGGATTATAGCAAAAAAAATATTAATGGCATTTAAAACATCGCTTGGACCAAACTCAACAATATAATGAAATGTCAGAAATAATGTAAGCTCTCGAATTTTTCTGCTTCACAAAAAGCTAATGAGACTTGTGTGTTTGAGTGAATTAGAAATGTACGCTCATTCTTCAAGGTAGATACACTTTTCATCATCATTATCAGCCCAATTTAGTCCACTGCTGGACCTCTATATAATAGGCCTCTCCAATTATTCATCACTTAGTCCGATCCTGGACATTCTGCTTCCATCCACTTCCGCCAGTCTCAGGGTGTCCTACACTCTTCTCTTTCTCAACTGACGGACGTCCACTGCTAGACATAGGCCTCTTCATGGGATCTCCACACCACACGATCTTGTGCCTCTATGACCTAGCGGCTCCCCATGAGTCGTCAGTCAGTCCTACACTGAGTTTCCTGATTCGCGGTCTCCACTCCAGAATACATCTACCCTAACGGTCATCGGTTCTGCGACAGATATGGCTGGCCCATTGCCACTTCAGCTTGCTTATGAGCTGAACTATTGTGGAATGTTCATGTTGGCGGCTTTTTGTGATACGTGTGGTGACTTGTTCTGCATGTATAAGGCATGTGAATGTTGCGTGCTTCATACACTTAGCATCACATATATTCTCTTAACAAGCGCGGATTACAGCAAAATAAGTAACTAAAAAAAATCAAAAATCAAAAATGTTTTATTTCATTAACAAGCATAGTACATTCTTACAAATTGTTATAAATGAGATCTCCTTTTGAGCATGTAAATGCTTGTGTTAGGAGATCCCCCTCTAACTAACTTTTTAACTATGGAATTCCGCAAAGTAACACCTGGTTCTATAAATCATGATGAAGCACATTCAAGTTTTTATAGAAACCAGAACCCTAGACACATTGCAAAGTCTATCCATTTCATTATTACGGTTTTTTTTTAATATATTTGATTTATTTAAAATCAAAAGACCTATTTGTTACATTAATTTGCTCGAACATACAAATAAGTATGAATTTCCTCAACGTGGTATAGGTGAATGTATAATGCGCGTACAGATTGTTTGTCGTATTATGCAAAATACAATTCCGGGTTCGATTCCTGACGATCACTAGACGCTAATGTACGTGAATTGTGACATCAAACAAATCTCGCAAGTGCGATATGTATTAATAGTTTTTTAGTTAGCACGTCGCATATTTTTTTATATTAAAACATCTAATATATTTCATGTTTCATCGTTTTAATGTAACGGAATACTACATTCAGCATTATATATATTTTCTATGTTACTTCTTCGCGGATTATAGCAAAATAATTTTATTATTACTTTTGTATTATGGATCTCCGCAAAGTAACGCCTAATTCTATAATTTAAAAATTAAATAGTTATATTTATTATTATCTATATTGTATTATTTTATGCAACATTAATCTAGGTATATAGTTTTTCGTTATTTTTCTTTTTCTTTCTATATTACCCGTATTTAACTTTTTGTCTTTTTTCTGTTGCCCAAAGGTTGACTGGAAGATATCCCTTTTAGGAATAAGTTTGCCTTTGTACATGTACTATTTTTTTTTCTTTCTCCATAAATAAATAAGTATAACAACTCTATTATTTACGACCGTTTCAGTCATTACGGTTTATAGTCGAAATTCAACCATTGATGCCGCTCCTATCCTGCTGAGTAGAATAAACAATCCTCATTTCTTACCGAGGTGTCGTAAAAGGCGACTAAGGTAAGTCGACCCGCCGTGCAATATCCGGTTGAGAAGAAAAGACCGCCCTCATTTCTTACTGAGGTGCCGTTAAAGGCGACTAAGGCAAGTCGACCCGCCGTGCGGTATCCGGTTGACTAGAATAGACCACCCTTATTTCTTACCGAGGTGTCGTAAAAAGCGTCGAAGGATAGTTGACCCGTCGCGCTGTTATCCAGTTCAGTAAAATGGTCGCCCTCTTTCTTACCGAGGTGTCGTAAAAGGCGACTAAGTTAGTTGACGTCAGGTGGTCGGTCGTTAAATACGAAGCCGAATCATGTGACAACATGTTATAATATGTTGTGCAGACTCCACTTAGAATGCAATAAGGGCAAGAGAATGATGGTCGAAATTCAACCTTTGCCGACCACCAGTTTATTTAGTTGTGAATATGGTGGAACATTTCTCTTTTTATATAACGTAGAGACCACGAACATTTAAAATTCAATTAATTCATTAGTTTCATGTTAATGGGTTGAATGAAGTAGCTGAATGTTTATCATGCCATATATTATTATAATGATATCTCGACATAATCAAATATAATATGATTTTTGTGATATCTTAGTCGCGAGTGTGGAACTATCACACCGTTTCGTGAAGGTCAGGATTTCAAATGCCGGGTAGATTCAACAGTAGCGTTATTTTTTTTAAATGATATGTATGATGAATAATCTATCCTAATATATAAAGCTGAAGAGTTTGTTTGTTTGTTTGATTGTTTGAACGTACTAATCTCAAAAACTACTGGGCTGATTTGAAAAATTCTTTCAGTTTAAGATAGTCCATTTATTGAGGAAGGCTATGTTCTCACTATGTATTATGTGACATTACATGACGCTAAGATGAATAGGAGAAGAGCAGCAATAAAAAATATTACGAAAACGGCAAAATTTAAAGCTTTCCTTACGTGCGCTGAGTAAACAGTGACAGTTATTCAAAAATGTATTACAAAAGTGTTCCCCTCTAAAAGGTCTAAATAAAAGACCACCACAACATATGTCTAGCTTTTAAGGTTAAGCCACTTTAATCATTTCTTATGGTTTTCAAAATACTATATTACGGATTTAATCTTTCGGCGGAGCCGCTTGCGATTGCAAGTTAAATATATATCTGACAAATCATATAACTTTATTTAATTTAATACTGTAAAGTTGCTTATGTTAATACATCAACATAGATTTACTGTTAGCTCTTTATTAATAAGCTGTGATAGTCCAGTGACATCGTGTGTCAATATAGGCGGTCACGGGTTTGAACCCTGGCAGGCACCAGTTTTTATACTAAAACTTGTTTAATAAAAAAAATATATTTACAACAAAAATGTACAAGTGATATCTATCTTAAATTACTTACACGCTAGGACTATACAAATCATGCCCACGTGGAATGGTCTCAAGAATGCTGGCAGCGTTTCCGCGCTGAATCGCTAAGCTCTTTGTGCGAAAAAGGAGCTATCCCTCTTATCACCTGAAGAGTTAATTAACTGAGGTGTTAAAACGGATGTGTTTGCTTATAATTTCTATTTATCACATACCTTTTCGGTGAAGGAAAACACAAAAGGAACTCTAATCTGTACAGAATTCTATGGATATGTGTAACCTACCAATCCGCATTGGAGCAGCGTGGTAGGTCTTAGCTCCAATCCTTCCGTCCAATAACAGAGATAGGAGGTGTATGCCCAGACATGGGATAAAAGTAGATTAACCATTTAAGTTAGTGGTAGCCTGTTACTATTCGATAGCTGGGGAAAATACCTGTGTTCTTTCGAATAAAAGAATCGATTCAAGCCCACCACGCTAGTAGATTACACGTGGCCCTTAATTTCTCATAGATATGTAGGTTTCCTCTCTATAATTTTTTTCACATAGAAACGCACGGTTGGACAAATGCCTCCGTCTTTTTATGAAGAGAAGTATAGATTTAGACCCATCACGAGTGAATAGCCATATTACAAGTCAGAAGTATTTGTAAATAAATATACGTAAAGCATTACACAATTGAAGATTATTTAAATGCAAAAGTAATAATAAAATTATTTTGCTATAATCCGCGATGAAGTAAAATAGAAAATATATATAATGCTAAATGTAAGTGGACAATCGGTTATCATACCTGATACATGCAGGATTCGTAAAAACACATGCACAAACCTCCACCACCGCCACCACAATACACAAGCACTATATACGTTCACTATCACAAACTCAACAATCGTTTCGCCCCGCAACCGAAGCATCATCAGGAGATAGACTCCACGTCCAAAATCGCAAAGCATTTTGCTTTGCGATTTATTTTTATATAGTGCTAAAGAGAATTTTCAGATCCAAGCATTTTTATCATTTAAATAATTTATAGACTTAGGCGTTACTTTGCGGAGATCAATAATAAAAAAGTAATAATAAAATTATTTTGCTAGTGCAAAGTAACACCTAATTTTATATATGACATATACCTAAGACCTTTGACTATGACCCTTACCTGTGTATGGTTGAAAAAAAATTGCATGTTACCCTCCAATTAGACGAACTTCCTACGGTGGAAGCATCTCCCTCACTTGCACAATACCACCCATCCTTTCTCCGCCCCACCGCGACCTCTGCCTGGTATATATCTGTGTGATGTACAGAATAGACATCACAAGTTCTAACGAACCAAAGTGACCCACAGTAAGCAGAATGAAGGCCTTCGTAGCGGTAAGTCCGCAGTGATGTGCAGTGTTAAGTGAAGTGAAGTGACGTTTAGAAATCAAAGTGCAAAGTTTATATAAAAATACCATGTCGAGTGCAAGATGGATTTAATATTAATTACGCACCGATATGGTTACAATAACTTATGCACGGATTTCCGAACGTTTCTTTAGTTCATGTGTTATTTTTATACGTAATTAAGTTTTTATTAATCTATGGTTTCGTTCGTTTTTTTGGATTAGTCTATAACAGAATATTTGAATTAAGAATCATCGCGTTTTACTTATGTCTGTGACTTCTTTAACTTTACGATTTAGTAAGCTTTAAAATATTTAATTATATACTTTTAAATAAAAACATTTCTTTTACAAATTTTCTCTTTTTCATATAAAAAGTTGTAAAAACTTTTTATATGAATATATAAATTGAAGCAAAGTACGCTAAAGTAATACAAACCATTTAAATTAAGGAAGCTAAACTTTTTCAGAATTTCAGCTCTACTTCAGTATTTATTATAAAAATTTTAATATATAATTTTAAGTTAACTTTTGAAATTATTACAAATTAAATATATTTTCTTTTCTGAAAATTGTTTGTAATAATATTTTGGTAATGAAATTACAAAACGACGCGCTTCTGTCAACTTGTGAGCTATAAATATATCGACAAATTAAAAAAAACGTTTTGATATCGTATTACGTATAAAATATTAATATAATACACAAAAGTGTCTATAAGATCATTCTTAAGATTTTCTAAAGCTTTTAGAGATTTCGGAACACAAAACTCAGACGTGTGAACCGACAATATAATAAACAATAGCATTACTCTCATGGCTTCAACTCGCAATTTGATCTTTGCGTATTAAAATACATGCAATAAATGGAGTAATAAAACAAAAGATCTTTCAAACATACAAAGATTACAATTGCGCGATTAAGTCTACCTTTGTACGGAAGGTTCACACAAGAATTGGAACAAAAAACTTCTCTTGTCATTTGAATGTCTAGAGATAAATAATTTTGTAAGCCAAACTTCCTTAAGTTGCATACAAAGATAACTTTGTTGAAATTTTTAATATTCAAATTCAAAATACACTTTATTCAAGTAAACTTATAAACAAGCTTTTAGATGAACTCTACTGCTGGTTCGGAAAACTGTTCTTATTGAGAAGAGCTAACAAACTTGGTGGTTGCTCTTTTGGAAATAATTTTAATAACTAGTTACATTTATTCATTACTATCTTGTACAGGATTGAAAGTAGCTATATCCACGCATTCTTATCATCTATGTAATCCACAATAGTATAGTAGGTTTTGTGCATCAGCCCTTTCACAGTCTTTTCAAACTGCTGTAATGGCAAAGCATAAAATCGATTGCGGAATTCTGATATAGAATTTCCAATACCTCTGAATTATCCAATACAATTATAAAGGACATAAACTGTCTTTTAGATTTTGTATATAAAACATTAAAATTGATACTTTTACATATACACCCAATATTTTCCTATCCTTATCCCACTTTAAGTGGGACCATCACAATGTCTTCATCTTCTATTCTCTCCTATCATTCATCAACTTTTTTCATCAAGTTTTTTCTATTCTATTCTATTTTATTCAACTCTGGCGCTCTTCCTTTTATGTGCATGTCATATTTCACACAATCCATCCATCCTTTTTCGGCCTGCCTCTAGTCATATATCCATCCATATTTATATTTAAAACTCTTTTGGTTACATGATTTTCATCCCTCCTTACATGGCCATACAAACTTCATACAAGACTGCTGTTTAATAATGTAAAAGTGAAAATGTTTAAAAGATTGACCATCGAGTTTCTTTCTGGTTCTTCTCAGTAAGAGCAACATTCCGAACCAGTTGTAGCTTCATTTATCATATAGATTGACGATTCAAAAGTGCTTGAAAGAGCTTATTTGCATTAATATTATTTTCATTTGATTTAATCTCAGTAAAGGAATAACGCAATAAATTATTTCGTAATTAGTTATTAAGATAAAGATATATAAAAATTTCAATAACTGAATTCGGGAATATTTGACACGAAATAAATGTGACTCATTTTGGAAGAGACAATATGTAATGAAAAACAATAGCATTATCTTTGAAAGAGGAATTTCACAGCTTTATTTATATAAAATTTACTCGGAATCTTTGAATGAAAGACATTTGCAGAAGGAGATTTTACAACCAAAGAAATCTAAATTAAAAATTATGCTTTATTAGAATTAAAAAAGACATAGACAAAGACACAAAACACGCGTTTTCAAGTTCGCTTTGTTATGTTTCATAGCATTTCAGCTCACGATGAAACTCTCAATGCTCAAATAACTTAAAGATGTTATTAAAATTAATTAAAAAATATATTAATTAATCTTTAATTAGTAAATCTGTCCATGTATGCTGAAATTAACGCCGTATTACAAGTACAAGCGTTCAATTTTTCCGACATTATAATTAAATCTCTAGCATTTATGAGGCAATCTAAGCTCATGTATAAATGTTCATTGTGATGATATTTATATGATAACTATTATTTGTAAAACGCTTTTGAACGCTATTACCATAGAGATGTAGACAAGGGTAATTAATATGTAATAAAAAATAGAAAAATTTGCTATTATATGTTCTAATCATATTTGGTCACAATGTCTAATATATTCTGCACTATCAACTTAACGGACAAACTATCCTCAAATATATATCCTTTTTATATATTTTATTAAAATTCCGATGGAAAACCGGGAATTTTATATCAATATTTTTCTCTCGGTAAGTATTTAGCTTTAACATTATTAGTATTTAAATCTCTTTTTTCAAATTCAAATTATTCTTTATTCAAATAAACTTGTAAACAAGTGCTTATGAATCGTCATCTCTACTGCTGGTTCGGAAAGCTGTTCCTACCATGAAGAGCCAGCAAGAAATTCGGCGGTTGCTTTTTTAATAATACAATTCTTAATACTAGTTACATTTAATCGTTTCTATCTTGTACAGGGTCGAACAATATCTATATCCACGCATTCTTATCGTCTAAATAATCCTCTATAGTAGGTTTTCTGTATCAGCCTCTCCTTAATAGTTTTTTGGGTCGGAATTTAAGCTGTGAAAGCGTAATAAACAGAAAAAATGACTTTTGCATTTGTAATGTTATTACAAATTGGAGTTTAAGATTAAAATAATATAAATACATAATTATTTAATATCTAACGTGTCAGAGAGCGTCCCCTTCGCCATTATGTAATAGGTCACAGGTCGAGTGGTCGGCGCCGCATTGCTTCATTGTAAGAAAAACTATATTTTCCTTACGTAATGTATTTTGTGAGAATGTGCAGTTCATCTTCGTCACACAGATCACGTATCCATATCTGGACATAGACTTATTCTTTAGATAACCATACTTCAGTACTTAGATCAGTTTAAGTCGGTCGGTTCAGCTGCTTTTTTACATCTGTTATATTAGTTTTACCTGTTAGTATTATATGTATGTAATCAACTCCCTTAAGCTTAATTTTGATTCACTTTGAACGGAAAGAATTAAGTCTAATTTAATACACTTCCAAAATGTTGTTTGCGCTAATCTCTGGAGCAAGTGGACCGATTTGAAAAATTCTTTGAGTGTAAGAAGGTCCAGACTATATAACATCACGCTAAGGTGAATAGAAGAGGAGTAGTAATAAAAAATATTATGAAAACGGCAAAATTTAAAGATGCGCTAAGTAAACAATGAAAATCTCTTATAATTAATTTACGATAGGTACTTGTAAGTTTAATTTGGGTAAAAATTGTAACACACTCATTTCCATGCGGGCAAAAGCTATTGGCACAGTTAGTATATAATATCTAGCTGTTTTCACAAGAATTATTATTTGTTATTTTCTACTCTTAAGTTCGCAAACGTGTTTGTTAGTTTTGGAGCTCTATTGATTTAATTACGAAAAGGTTTGAATCTCAAAATCTTGTCTATGATTCACATCATTATGGTTTAAAAAAAGAATATTGTATCCGTGTTAATTTTTGTTTTTTGTGTTTGAAACATGAAATACAAATATTGGGCGCCAACATTGGTGTTTTTTTTGACATAGAATATTTGTTTATACTTTTTTGTTATCTGTTTGGATTGCAAATACTGGCGCGAATTTTTTGTAAGATTTTTTTTATTTGGAACACGAAGCAGGATATAGGATTTTAATAAATAAATTATTTCATAATTAATAATGTAATTTTAAACTAAATTTCGAAAATTGATTAATCCTCAATAGGTTAATATTAAAATATACTGAAGAAACTAATATCATTTAGCTTTCGCCTGTCTAATTTGAATTTGTAAACATTTGAACATCACTTGCTTCACAAAATGATCATGTTATTCATGATATACAAGATAATTATAGCCACAACATGTTTTAACGTATCATTTGCACATGCTAATCGAGTAATTAACAGTCATTACTTTCTCTATAATCTTTGATATTAAAGTTTATTTTTTTATTAGTTTAGAGCTTATTTTTTATTGCCATTGTTTAATACTACCGCGATTTTACATACAGGTCATAAATAAAGATAATAATAATAAAATCTTTGAATAATGATTTGAATCTCAGTCTAGTTCAGAATTCATTTGAAATATCGCTTCTAAAAGAGTCAAGCAAGAAACTACTCGGTTGCTCCTTTCAAAATATTTTTTTTGTAACGAAATTACATCGCCATTGATATCTTTTACAGGTAGTCAAGTCCACATATTTTTAGCAGTTTTGTTTGTAACAATGAAATAATTTTGCTATAAATCGCGATTAACTAAATGTAGAGTGGAGTAGTATCCGTTACATTATGTTTCTATGGATTTTCGAAATATAACGCTTATTTCTATAAATCAGTTTTGTAGTATTCACTAATTTTATAGCATTCTGTATTGAACCTTGTTTTAATAGTCATTTTAAAATCATCCATTCACAAATAAGAAATAAATAATTAAAATTTGTGTTATGACAGGTGACAGACAACTGGTAAATATATAAATAATAAAAGTTATAATTGCACCTTGACTTGAAAAACTAACGAATGGTATTTAGATCTTAGTCGTCAGGAATCGAACCCACGGCCTCCGGAGTCGAAGGCAGGGTCACTGCCATTTGCGCCAACTAAACATATTCAGCAGTCATTAAATATACATCCATGAGTCAGAAATCGCGTTAGGGGCAAATAACGCGCAAAGCGGTTCGCGATGCGAATTTCAATGTAAAGAAATGTAATGAATATTAAATGAAGGTAGAATAAGATCATCCGTGTCAGTATTATTGCGGAAACACGCTCGTTGTGAGGCTGCGAACGACTCCTAAATACCAAGAATGAGAAAAGAGAGAAAACGGAATAAAAAATTCCCTTTGATTGAACTTTTATATCACAACCTACATGGTATAATGTTTGATGTATCTATTTTCTATTTTTAGAGATCGAATCTCTATTCGATTCCTAGATGCAATTTTGTTTACTTTATTCCTTTACCTATATTTTTTTATACCGAATGGTATAAAAACCTTTTGTTTTATTATTATTCACTTTGTGTCCTTAGTCCTTGACGTTCGTAGTTAAAAAATTTGTAACGTCCAAATTCCGCCAGTCGATGTTAAAATTTCAAGCAAAAAACTGAAAATAATAAATTATGATTTATGGTTTCAAAAAAAAATGTAAATTAAATAATTTATTGATTGTTTGCTGAATTGTCTTTGATTTTTAAAATTTATTCTTTAATAAGATTTATTTTTATTATTAAATAGCACATTTAAAAATAATACAATGGCTGACCACATAATAACTCTTACATTTTTTATATAAACATTATTGTGTTATAACGTCAACTGCAAAAAAACAAACGTAAATTTTTATTTTTTTCGAATCGTTCACACGAAAAAATGCTCTATATATTATGACTTGTCTATTAAGCTTTGTTACAACCATAGAGTATAATAATTCTATGCTTACGACATCGTTTACAACAGAGTAATTAAGGTTAATATAAATCTCTGACACTATTGTATTACTCTTTTAATTACATCCACGTCCAACAGATCGCGTTGTACATTTATTTGTCTATGTTGTAATAGTACAAACTGATCTATTCTAAACACATCCCGATTTGAATTTCCGAACTTTATGCGTTCTGTTTTTAAATTGCTATTGAACATAGATAAAACATATCCGATCTTCGACATATTCCGTGACAGTCGTAGAATAATTTCTAAACTGAAATGCTTTGATGACGCGCTTACACAGACTAAATGATACTTTCTTTAATATTTAAGCAGTAAAATTCATTAAAATGTTGATATATTTCTAACTTTTCAGTAATTCATATTACTGAATGTATAATATTTTACATAATAATACCATAACTGCAGCCAAACCATTAAATTATTTTGCATCTAGTATCAATGTAGACAAATTAAAAAAAATTAATAATGCACAAATTTTAATTATAATATATCGCTCAAAGATACAGCGGCAATAGCAAAAATGAGTGGGAAGTATAAGAAATGTTCTCGGTTTAAAAATACAGTAACTGCGATTCCTCATGAATTGTAGAAGAAGAAGAAGAAGAATACTCTTTATTGTACACACAGAACAGAATTATTTTTTTTTTTTACAGACATTTATAAATAAATACAGGTACAATAAGGCGGCCTTATCGCTAACCAGCGATTTCTTCCAGGCAACCTTAAACGTTATGAAGCTGAATAAAATAACTGGTAGGATAGTGTACCACAGAATATACAACGATATTTATAAAGTAAAAGAATATATATTTCTCGACATATAATAAACATACATTTAATATACACAAATTGTATTATACACAATATATAGAATAGAGTCATATGATATGATAGAAAGTAAACTATGGTGCGACAAGACTTCATAAAAAACAAAATGAGTATATAAGGGGAAGTCTGTAAGTTACACCAATTATTATAGAAAATAAAAGAAGTGCAAGATTAATATGGTATGGACATATAATGAGGAGGAATGAAAACCATGTGACTAAACGAGTGTTAAATATGAATGTGGATGGATATGTTACCAGAGGAAAGCCGTAAAATGTTTGGATTGTGTGGAGTAAGACATGCATATAAAAGAAGTAGCGCCACAGTTGACTAATTCAAATTCAAATTCAAAATATTCTTTATTCAAATAAACTTGTAAACAAGTGCTTTTGAATCGTCAACTCTACTGCTGGTTCGGAAACCTGTTCCTACCGAGAAGAGCCAGCAAGAAACTCGGCGGTTGCTCTTTTTAAAAAATACAATTCTTAATGCTAGTTACATTTAATGTTTCTATCTTGTACAGGATCGAACAATATTTATATTCACGCATTTTTATCGTCTAAATAATCCTCAACAGTATAGTAGGCTTTCTGTATCAGCCTCTCCTTAATAGTGTTTTTAAACTGCTGTAATGGCAAAGTTAACATTGATTGTGGAATTTTATTATAGAATCTTATACCCAAACCCACAAACGGCTTACGTACTTTTTCAAGGCGCAAAGCAGGGGCCGCTACCTTATGTCGGTTCCTACTTTTTCTATTATATACATCGCCTATTGTTTTATAATTCTTTATATTATTATATACAAAAATTAAATTACTTAAAATATACTGTGATGATAAAATATAATGATAAGAAAAAATGGAAAAAAGTCGTACCTACCTAACTTAGAATCAAATAATGGCGGGAGAATATAGTGTGATAGGAAGTCATTATCATCATTCTCTTACCCTTTTCCCACTCTAAGTGGGGTCGGACCATTATGTCCTATTCCATTCTCCTCTATCATTCGTCAACTCTGGTGCCATTCCTTTAACATGCATATCATTTTTCACACAATCCATCCATCTTTTTTTCGGCCTCCCCCTAGCCATACATCCATCCACATTCATATTTAAAACTCTTTAGGTCATATGATAGAAAGTGTGATAGAAAGTAAAATAAGAAAAAATATATAATCACTAAAAAATATTAAATATAACACTGATTGAATATCAGTGAATACAAATAGGTCTTTAAAGAGTTATTACAGATAATCTAATTGACAGAGATCTCTTACATGCCCATAAAAGTAAACGATTGTCTATAGTCACGACGCTCTGTGAACTCACAGCGTGACTTCCCAACTTGGCGGAAGTGTCACGTAATACACAGAATTGTTTTACATTAAATATTGTAGACGCTTTCGTTTTCGTAACCGCTTCTTAAGTTGTGGAACTAGATTTGATTAGAATGAGAAACGATTTGTATTTAATTTATAGTTGTTTATCGCATTTGTCTCTGGTCGAAAATAAAATTAACGAATTCTTATTTATTTATTTATTTATTTATTAGGACATCCAGTAGTTGCTACATATAAAACTTACGTATAATAAAACAAACACAAAAAATAAATGAATATGTACAACTTATGAAGGTGTCACGGCATGCACCAAAAAAAATTTAAACAATTTAAATAAAAACATTACATAAAGATATAAGCAAACAGTTTAAAGTTAATAGGTAAAAAAAACAATTACATTTTCTGTAAACGAAACACATAAAGATATTATATTATTATCGATTGCATCAAATTAACCGCCTCTTAACAATCTTACTGTCTTTTTTTTGAATTTTCGTAAAGTATCGTTAAAAATATCCACTTCTCCGCAGATGGAATTAAATAATTAAATAATTCTAAATTCTAAATTTTAAACAATCCTTATGACTGCATCACAACCATGGACAATTTTTTTATGTTACTATGAAAATTGTAATAGTAGAAAAAGTTTAAAAAGAAAGTTTTTTTGTATATCATAAGGGAACTCTATGTTACTTAGTATTTCTATATATAAAAAGAATGTTTATCTGCATGTCCCTTATAGACTCCGAAACGGCAGGACCCAGATAATTTTCAGATTATAAGAATTTTGTTTTTATGTAACTGTTTAATTGTACTAATATACGAGAAAAAATCGGTCTGTCTGTTACGATTACAAGGCTTACTGTTGGAGCAATATGCATTATGCATCCATACTTATATATATGCGTAAATCTGTTTGTCCATCTATGTTTCTGCTACGCTTGACGGTTAGTCCGATAATATAGACCAATATAGAAAAATTTAACACAATAGAAGCTTATATACCAGGTTAACACATATAGGATAGGAAATTTTATGAAATGGAAAACACATGTATGCACATGATCTAGGGTTTCTTTCTTCTATATACAATAAGTTCATAATACATTATCATCCTCCTGCCCTTATCCCACTCTAAGTAGGGTCAACATGTTATAAACATACTGTCACATGATTTGACTGCGTTTTTACGACCGGCCGCCAGCCTGACGTCAACTTATCTTAGTCGTATTTTACGACAAAATTCAAATGTTCCACTATTAATATAAAAAGTCATTAAGTTCGCACATCGACTACGATACTACGTAACGACCTGACCTATGACACAGCACTTTCTCTACATAAAGAAACCGCAATTGACCTTATGTTCGTGCAATATAAAATCATTAGATACATTATTATATAGTACTTGGTTGACCAAGCCTTGCTCGGTAATTTTTTACAAAACAAAATAAAGAAACTTAAAAAAAATAAGGTAGATGGGGCTCTATCCTAGGTATTTTCATTTCTCACGACTACCTTTTTCACGAATAAGATATAGCATAAAGCACGAATAAACACGATAACACACAGATGATACACTTTCTTAATAGATATCATTAAATGACTGGCCCGTTGGAGCAGTGGGTAGTGACCCTGCCTTCAGCTCTGCGGGTTGCGGGTTCGATTCCCGCCGAGGGCCAACATTTTCTATAAATGAATCTGTTGGTCTTTGAGCCTGGGTGTATATTTGTATTTAAGTATGTATTTAAAAAATATATAAGTATATATTATTCACCAGTTGTCTGTCCATAACACAAGTATTAAGTTACTTACTTTGGGGACGGACGACCGTGTGTGTAAGTGTCCCATATATTTATTTATATATTTATTTATTTAAATTAGTATCACATATCAAATAGGGATACACAATCCCAGGCGACTTGATTTTTTTCAATATTTTTTCATTCACTACTTTCTATATATACCGTATCGTGATACAGAACCTAATTCTTTAACTTACAGACTGACTTTAACACATCGTGAATAAAAACTCTGAATACTAATACTGACATCTATCGGAAGAAAGCTTATAATTCGCAAAAGTAAAGTTATTAATCGAGATAAGAATTTTAAGTTGGACCAAAATTTAACTAACTACAAAATTTCATTGAAATCGGTTCAGTAGTTTTGAAGATTAACGTAAACGCACATCGTGATATGGGATTAACTTAAACCTCCCTCAAGAATTTCACTAAATTTAAGTAAAAATCTTACAAAAATCCGTTCAGTAGATTTCGAGAAAATCGATCACATACAGACAGACAGTTTTTGGGATTTGTGGATTTGTTTTTACAATAAATAGATAGATATGAGAATTAAGACAAAATATAAGGTTACGGGAGCTGTGGTAGCCCAGCGGTAACACCGTGCGACTTTTTAGATGACGTCACGGGTTCGAAACCGGGCAGACACCAATGAGTTTTTCTGTAAAAACTTATGCGTGTAATTGATAATTGCAATTTATCACACGCTTTACGGTGAAGGGAAACATCGTGAGGACACCTGCTTATCTCTAGAGATTTCTGGAGATACGTGTAACCTGCCAATCCGCATTGGAGCAGCGTGGTAGGTCTTACCAAACAATGCTTCTCTCCAAAAACGGAGAGGAGAGGCCTATTCGCAGCAGTGGGAGAGTAATAGGCTACTTTACTTTACTTTTATAAGGTTACATTACAACAATGTTGATGCAATAGAAGCAGCTGAGAAATCATAATCAGCACGTTTTATATCTGTATAATATCGATATTATTTGCTAAGAGTATTTTGCAACAATCTACATTTCATCGGCAATAAAGGGTAAAGCTGGGTGAACGAAAATCAATAACGATTATTCAAGTTGAAATCGTTATTGCGAAGGTCAATCAGCAATTTTTCAAACAAAGACACTGAAAGGAAACAGGCGCTTTTTGGGCCCAAACGTAATAGGTTGACGTACGCCTTGAAAAAAGGCGGTATATTTTTGTGTTTCACGAAAGAATAAAAACAGCTTTCCGAACCCGCAGTAGAGTTAACAAAGTTTACTTGAATAAATAACAATTTAAACTTAAATATGATAAAATATGTCGTACTTCGCAAATCACCTGTTTAACATATAGGAAGTTCATAACCTCACTTTTACTAACTCTTTTATAACTCTGCTATTAAATTGAAAAAACGACAAAGGCTGACCTCTGAGTTATTACTCAGAGGTCAGCCTTTGTCGTTAGTAACTATTGTTAACTAATAAGAAAGCTATGAATTTGCTATTTTAAATTTTTTATATCTTGGGCCCAAAATTGTATAAAACTGTATCAGTTTCCTTTACATTCACCGTATATAATCTTTTACATCAGATCAAAAATTTTACATCAGATCTTTAAAATTGCATATCTAAACGTACAAAAAGAAAGTTCAATATCTGTCTGTAACATCTGCGACTCCATATGTAAAGAAAACACGCGTCGACCCCGCATAATACGACTACGTGAGGATGATTCCAAAATTTCACTTGCAATTAACTTTAATGAAATATTACTAAGATTCCATGATACTAGAATAGTGATGTGTCATATTTTTGTCGATGTTTTGATTATATTTATACTTATATATAAAGCTGAAGAGCTTGTTCGTTTCATTTTTTGAACACTCTAATTTCAGTAACTACTGGACCGATTTGAAAACGGCAAAATTTAAAGCTTTCCTTGAAAGGTGAAAGTTTTTCAAAAATCTGTTATAATTCAATCACGATAACTACTTCTATGTTCAAAATTTCAATTCGAGAAAAATTTATGAAACGATGATTTCCATGCGGGCAAAGCAACTGGCACAGCTAGTGTTAAATATTTTGGAAACTACGATAAGTTAGGTCTATTAACAAAGAGGCAAGTCACCGAGTTAAACTTCAATGGGCGTTCGGGAAGTAACGAAAGATTTTAAATCTAAAATATCTCAGTGTTCGAATACAAAGTAATTAAGCGAGTTGCAGATAAAATGACTAATGGAACCGAAAAAAACTTTCTTCTTTATTAGAAATAATTAATTTCCAAGATAAAACAATGGAATGGAATAAAAATATGGTAGGAGCTTTATAAGTTTTATATGACTGTCTCATTAGCTAAAAATATAAAACATTAGCTGTGCCTGCGAATTCGTCCACGTGGATATCGGTGAATTTAATTGAAACTGTTATTGTGAGTTAAACCATAAGAGATAAAGACATGTTGTCCCGGACTTTCTTTTAGAATTTTTATAAATCTACAATTCCTTAATACATTTTTTTACGTGTATACACGTGTGCGACTTATTTGACGCAATTTACATTCAGCAAAACTGTACTTTTAATCTAAACCGTTCGAAAGAATTGTGCTACCTTTTAGTAAAAACCGTACCAAAACCGTTCAGTAGATTTTGAGAAAATCGATCACCAACAGAGATAGCTTTGACTATGTTTTGTAATAAGTATAGATTTAAATAGATATTAGGTATTCGACCTTAATATTTTAAATAATTTATAGAATTAGGTGTTACATTGCGGAGGTCCTTAATACAAAAGTAATGCGATAAACATCGCGGATTATAGCAAAATAATATTCTCATTACTTTTGCTTAATATTTCATATAACATTTCAGTTTGATAAACAAATAAGATCGTTCTATGAATTTAAAAATATGTATGAAAAACAAATTAAGGTTTTCCCTTCCTTTAATTTGAACACATTGACGTTATAATAGTTATCTATATGTTAACAAAACATTACATCACTGTTTACTTATCACTGGGCGAGTCTTGGGTAATGTTTGTTCTAACTTGCCACTGAGATGGCGCGCAATCATAGAAAGTGAAGACAAAACATTATTTAAACTTCATATTAGTATGTATTGAGCCAGGAGTATTGTATGGTTGATGGATGAAACCATGCGACCAAACGAGTGTTAAATGTGAGTGATACAAAAAGCTTACTGTACTAGTGACTAGAGGGAAGCCTAAAAAGAGCTGGTTGGATTGTGTGAAGTATAACATGAATATAAAAGGAGTAGCGCCAGAGTTGACGATAGGACAGAATGGAAAAGAAAAACATGTTGTGCCTACCCCACTTAGAGTAGGAGAAACATGATAGTGTGTGTTGAGTCATAACATGTACAGAACAAAACCTTGGAATCATACCTTTGTCATCTTTTTTTTGGCATTTAATAATGCAAAACTTCGCTAAGAATTTTAAATAAAAAAAATTTCATTAAGTTTATATCTTTACTAATATCATAATTATTTATCCAATCATATTACCCTACTAATATTATAAAGGTGAAAGTTTGTGAGTATGGATGTATGTTTGTTACTCTTTCTCTACGAATCTGCTGAACCCATATCGATGAAATTTGGCACAATTCCTTATACACCGGAATAACATATAGGCTATAGAAATCCTGTTAATTCTACAGAATAGGATGACATTGAAAAGAGACAACAGTCCACGCGACGAAGTTGCGGTTAAAAGCTAGTGATAACATAAAATTAAATAACGTGTCATAATAACAATATGATATAAGAATACTGTTTTAAGTCATAAACATTGATGCGCCATTTAAATAGAAATAACCATCTAGTAGCACTTCAAATAAGTTAGCGTGTATTTGCGAAAATCAACAGTTGCTTTAAACCTCAAATTGCGTTGTAAATTCATAATCGGAACCGAAAGCGCTAAACGGTCCAATATAATTGAAATAATTAGTCGCTGAAACACACAACTTTTCTTTAAAAATTGCTTCTCTTTAAAAAATTTATGAATAAATGTTAGTTACTTTGCCATAGATATGTGCTGGATTGAATTCCAGCACATATGTACTTTTTATTGTTTTTCAGTTTTTTACAATCAAACTTAATTCACTATCTAGCGTACTTGCAATACTAAACAAACCGTTAAACCGTTTTATTTTGAGTTATTATAGAAATCTATGACTCTGATGACATTTAGGTCTCTGAGCTATTTGACACTAAGTTTTGGAGTTGATGAGACGATGTAACAGAAATTTTATGATGAAATAGACGCTATACATAAAGATATGACTATATTGTACTAAAGAGTTCGATAACTTTAGGTTCAAATGGTTTAAAGGCTTGAAAGCTTATCTAAATTCTCTTGTTCACAGTGCATAGCCCTGGCTTTGGTGGCGTGTGCCAGCGCCGAGCCCCCCTCCGGCTACAGCTACAGCCGGCCCTCCGGCGGCGGCGGACACGGAAGCGGCGGCGGGCTGGTCGGCGGAGGCGTCCTCCGGCCCGTGCCCTCCGGCTACCAAACGTCCGAAGGACAACACGTCGACTCCCAACTCCTCGAACAAGTCCGTCAAATCCTCCTCAAAGAAGAATCCTCCGGTTCCGGGATCGGCGGCGGTCACGGTGGCCCCTCCTCCTCTTACGGCGCTCCCTCATCGTCCTACGGAGTCCCATCCACATCCTACGGAGTGCCCCATGGCGGCCGCGTCGTAGGCATCGATCTTGAAGCCATCCGTCAAGCTATCCAAGTCGCTCAATACGAACAGTCCGGTGGCTCCAGCGGCGGATACCCCTCCGGTCCCTCAACGTCCTATGGCACTCCTTCCGGCAGCTACGGCGCTCCCTACTAAATCCTCCCAGTCCGAACCTTCGCGACATATTCGGGTAGCCGTAACAACTCCGACTCCCCGAATGCCTAAACCAATGGACCGACTGTCACGTACAATGTAGGTGGCGCGCTCCGGCCTCCCACCCCGGCCAACGCCTGCGACTGTGCACGCTCACGGGTCCCCCAGCTGCCAGCCAGTCGTACCTGGTCTGCCAGCTGTCAGAATTGCCAACCACACGATCGAACAGTTCTGACAGCTACGCAGCGTCCGCGCGAAGTCGCTCGCAGCTGGGAACGACTCTTGTTCTGTATAAAGTTTATCGATAAGTTAGCTTAATTCTTGTTATAAGTTTTGTTTTTTTTTACAAAAAAAGAATAAATACATTTTGACACCGTAACATGTTATTTTCTTTATTGGACTCTGGCTAGGATCCAAAACCGAATAGATCTTTACCTCTATTTTTAGTTTGCTACCAGCTTTCTTGATAGTTATAGAAATAAACTAAAATGGAAACGATAAAAAATTTCTACACATCTTATAAAAACTTTGTAACATCGAGATTCTGATTTTCCATAGACTAACCGTCGTTGATCTCTTCTGAAATCAGACATTTGATAAACGTCCATTATAAAATAACGCTTTTGCTATGATTCTCCTTGCAGAAAACTACTAATATAAAAAAGGGACAACCATATGAGAAAACATGTATTAAAGAATATTTACTGATAATGGAATAATACTCAAATCCCCTTTTTTGGATGAAGAAGATGAAATCGGATAGCCTGAGAACGCTATATTAAAGACATTTCTTTTTTGTTGGACTTGTGCGCACTAAAAAGACACATAAAAAACCTCTCGCTAAATCTTCGTAATATTTATCTTAAGTAATTATATATTAGTAGCATCTTTTCGTTTTTCTCTTTATTTATTTTACCAAAATTAATTAATAGATTAAATAGTTAAATTTATATAAACATTTTCTTTTTCTCTATATTACCCGTATTCTCTTTCTTCTTCTTCAATTCTTGTCCTTTACCTTCTGTTAGTCAAAGGTTAACTGAAAGAGAATCCTTTTAGGGATAAGTCTGCCTTTATACATGTGCTTTTTTCCTTTTCTTTTTATTTTCTAAATATATCTAAGAGAATCGAATATATCTCCTAATTGCCCTAAATATATCAAATTTCGGTGGTATATGCATTTAATAAGTCTGACCGAGTCAACTCTTTCTTTCCCTCTACCTAATTAGGTACCCTTACTGCCGATTAAAATCTCTTTAATGTAGTATAATGTAATAAGCGTTTAAACTATGAATTCACAAACGATTGGTAACCAATGTGTTTAAATGTCATTGAAGCGGTCTCCTTGTATTTGATAAATTGATGCAATCGCTACTATTCATTTGTATTTATTATATACATTCAGACATTTATTAAGTACTTAGTCTTTCGAAAGCTGTTAAACTTATGTGAAGTTGAACTCAAATCGTAGGTAATCTATTAGGCGTTATTTTGTAGAGATCCATAAGGTAAAGTATTTAAACGCAATGTTACTATCCCACTGTTACGCATAGGCTTCTCAATCCTCTCTCCGTTTTTGGAGAGAAGGATTGGAGCTAAGACTTACCCACGCTGCTCCAATGCGGATTGGAAAGGTTACACATAAACCTCGAACTCTCTAGAGATATGTTGGATTTCCTCACGATGTTTTCCTGAAGGAAAGCCTGAATGAATTGCAATTATCAATTAGACATAAGTTTTTAATAGAAAAACTCAGAACAACAGAATTAGGTGATGAATCGATTATATATAAAGACAGCTGGCGAAAATTCCAATATTAAATTACTGGAATCAAATGGAAAAATACAATTAGCCATCTTTTAGACACCTCGGTAAGAAATGAGGGTGGTACTACCCTCATTTCTAACCGAGGTGTCGTAAGAGGCGACTAAGGTATTCGACCCGCCGTGTGGTATCCGGTTAAGTTCCGGTAAGTTGATGTCAGGCAGGCGGCCGGTCGTAAAATACGTATCCAAATCATGTGACAACATAACTTGTTGTGCCGACACCACTTAGAGTGGGATAAGGCCAGGAAGAAGACTTACAGGCCTGTCTATGGCTCTCCTACTCTAGTTAATATAACTCTATGGGGTGACTCTATGCGCAAAAGGTACTAAGGTAAAGGTACTAGGTAAGAATACTAAATCCTGAATATTTAAATGATTTATTCTTCTGTATATATATATGTATATCGAATCTCAGAAACGGCTCTAACGATTTTCATGGAATTCACCATGTATGGATTCTTTTGGGAAGTCGATCTTAATTGGTTTTATTTAATGTCGTTTTATATCTGTTTCCAGGCATTGCTTAAATTGACATTGAATACAAAAGACTATTTTTGTTGTCATTTCTAAGTTGTAATAGCCTAATGGGGAACGGGTGGACTAAAGAAATCGAATTGACCGGAATTAAGTCTCAGATATTACCAGCACCCAAAATTACCTACTCTTTTGCCAAAAATTAGGTAATAAATTTAATTTAATTATTTTTCTCACAGACTATAACAAGATTTTTTAGTGTTCTAACAAAAACGAACACGTAACAATCGTCGCAACAGATGATAAAAAAATGCAAATGGCGTTAGAGGGATATTAAAATGCAAATAAACGAAAGTGGAAATTCAAATTAAACTCGTATATTTATGTGCATTTAAATTAACACAGATTATATTACAAAAACATTCAGTTAGCGATATATTAGTTTTGGAGCATCCATATCAAATAATCATCATAATAATCTCATGTTGCGTTCTTCAAGCATTAATTTTATGTTATGAAAGCGAAAGTTTGTTAGTATGGATATATCTTTGTTACAATTTCACGGCAAATCCGCTGAACCTATATCGATGAAATTTGGCACAATTATTCCTTATACACCGGGATAACATACGGGATATAGTAATCCTGTTAATTGAACAGGATGATATTGAAAAGCGTCAATAAAATATTATTGTGCTATAATCCGCGATAAAGGATGGATTTTGTCGTGGAGTCTTCTCCTGACGATGCTTCGGTGACGGGGCGAAATTGTTGAAATTGAGGTGGTGATTGTGTGCAGTACTTGTGCATTGTTGTGTTATCGGTGGCGGGTAGTGCATGAGTTTTTACTACACTACATTTAGCATTACATATATTTTCTTTTATCACGGATTGCGCAAAGTAACGCCTAATTCTATTTTTTTTTTAACTTTTTCCGTCATTTTTAACAATTATCATCATACTTCAATCCTCGTCTTGGATATATTTCAGCGATTTATCGCCTACAATTGCACATACTGAGATAAAACCGAGTGATTGTTAATGTTCTTTTTTAGATTATTGTATATTACTATCATTTACTTGTTCGCGATGAATGTGGCCACGCATTGAGCGGGCAGTATCTATTTAACTTAAATAATTATAACAGATTTTCTATGACTAGCGTTGATGAATATAAAATTCGCTCGTGAAACAATATAAAATATATATAACAATTTTATATTCATCAACTTTATACAAATACAAATAAAATAAAAAACTTTTGATAAAGAAAAAGTATTTATGTATATTCTTTACATATATTTTGATGGCATCTTTTAATTTAATTTCTCAATCTACAACAGATTATGTTGCCTGTTGAATATATGAGTAGAGAGAAACTTTACTAAAATTATGAAGTACGACACGTAAATATGTTTTAAATATCAAATCACTTTACACTTTACAAAATTTCAATTTTTTCAGTAAGTTCTCTTCCATATTCAAATTCAAATTCAAAATATTCTTTATTCAAATAAACTTGTAAACAAGTGCTTTTGAATCGTCAACTCTACTGCTGGTTCGGAAAGCTGTTCCTACCGAGAAGAGCCGGCAAGAAACTCGGCGGTTGCTCTTTTAAAAATATAATTCTTAATACTATTTACATTAAGTCGTTACAGTCTTGTACAGGTTCAAAGAGAGCTATATCCACACATTCTTGTCTTCCAAATAATCTTCAAGAGTATTCTACTTCAAGAGTAAGAGTATATTCATAGTTTCCGTTGTCGTATTACATCGTCTTGATGTGTACCAACCTACTTGAGAAATATTCTATTGATTGATATTTTTACGCCAGATAAATAGCCTTGTATTCATACCATTCCTTCGCTCGCCGGACACGAAGTACAAGCACAAGCCGCCACACAGCTTTCGAGGTGAAAGGCGAAACGATCGTAGAGGTTGTAGTGGTGAGTATGTGTAGTGCTTGTATGGAGTGTTAGTGTTGGCAGCAGTCTTGTGATAGGTGTGGCAACATGTCCTGCATGTGTAGAGTATGTGGTTGTCGCCTGCTTCATACACTTAGCATTCAAATTGAAATTCAAATTATTCTTTATTCAAATAAATTTGTAAACAAGTGCTTTTGAATTGTCAACTCTACTGCTGTTTCGGAAAGCTGTTCCTACTGAGAAGAGCCAGCAAGAAACCCGGCAGTGCTCTTTTAAAAATACAATTCTTAATACTAGTTACATTTAATCATTTACTATATCTTGTACAGGGTCGAACAATATCTATATCCACGCATATTCTTATCGTCTTAATAATTCTCATCAGAATAGGCTTTCTGTATCAGCCTCTCCTTAATAGTTTTAAAACTGCTGTAATGGCACAGATAAAATTTACATTTATTCACATAACATATATTCTTTTAACAAACGCGAATTACAGCTAAATAATTCTATCATAACTTCTGTACTCTGGAATACCGCAAAGTAACGCCTGCGTTTATAAACTAGAAACCGAATAGTCGCTTGTTTAGTGGCTTAACAGCGACCCACTTGTAGAGTACCATCATTTGATCATTATGAAACGCAATCCCACAACTAATCGCTTGCATCTCGGACATAATACAATCTTACATAACCTCATACAATACAATGCTAAGATAATGACCGCTCGCTCCCGGCAGTATGGCCGTACTGATGTAGAAATATTGTACAAATCAATTCTAAGAGAGACACAATTTAAATCAAACTTTAATCTGTATGTAACACATTATAGGAGAAATACACAGGGTAGTACCGACTAAACGACATTAATATTAATTTCAAGTACCTAAACAATTTAGCGGCCTACATAATAAATATCAGTTAATTTAGTGAATTTAGCCACACGAATTATTTTATGTTTTGAATATAAAATACATGATGTAGAAGGGTGCATAGCCGTACCCCCATTCTATTTTGTATGTAATGCATAACCTTGACCGAGAGACTAGATAAAAGTACGAGAGAGACAGAACTATAATATTATTTGTTTTCTCCTACTCTTTGAACATACACGCCGCCCTAGCTTATTGAACTATTACTTAATAGCCAGATCTCAATTAAATTATATTTATTTTTTACGAAAGTGCGTTTTTTTAACTATGTTTAACTAGAATGCTAGTTTTTTTATTAAGAAAATCTTAATGAGATTAGTAAAAATGCAATCCAATATTAAAATGTTACTCTTTTGTATGACGTATTGGACCTCATCTCTCGCCAACTCGCTCGCACCTACCCGTATGTTTGCGTCGTGTTCGCTCCTATAGCTACCCTACATGGTTGTCTGCCAGGGGTTGGAGCTGTCAAAAATGTCTGGCTAGTGAGTGTTCAGTACTTTGTACTGTCCGAACACTCCGGGTGTCCGCGGGGACACCGCGGCGCGGAGGTGCAGGGAGCGGGGGTCGGCGCTCGCGCAGATCGTCCAGCGGCCGCGCCCCATCCACGATTCACAGCTTCACGGCGCCAGCAGCCGTACCTTATAGGCTATTTACTTGACTAATTAACAAATAAATCCAGCAAATTTACAGTCCACTTTTTAATTTCAAATAAAGTACAGTGAGTGAAACATGATCTTATTACTATCCAAGTTATATATATAAAAATCAGCTTTTATACTATGACGTAAATAGAATTATATGAACTTTAAGGCAAGGGTTCGCCACGATGCCTAGGTGTCTGGCATTGACTGATGTGATTTTTAATATTATTCTAAAGGCTAAATCAAAAAAATTAACCTTTATACTTTGACGAAAGTAGATTGGTATTTTACACATCTTGAGTACCGTTTGTCTCCCATAGCCACGATGATAAAAATCCCATAATCTACCATCGTTCTTACCTGTGTTGGGAGCATGCGCTGACAAACTTTCAGCTTTTATAAAATGACGAAGGTCTGGGGTTCACGGGCTCTCGCTCTATATGTTACTGTTTTTATTATAACGACTTATAAAGGGGGGGGGGTGTAGTGGAGTAGATAAGCGGGGGGCGCCGCTCTGTATAGCTACGCCACTGGATACCTATAATCAGCAGTGGTCATAGGTCATCTTTAAGATATTAGATTATAATCCATGGGTAAAAAAGCAGTTAATTTAGTAAAGTAATTTAGCCACAGGAATTATTTTACGTTTTGAATACAAGATACATGATGTAGAAGGGTGAATGACCGTACCCCATTCCATTACATTTCGTATGTAATGCATAACCTTGACCGAGAGACTACATACAAACACGAATTTTACTGTTTTCATTATAATGACATTGGGGAGCAGACAAGAAGGGTGGATTTTACTACGCTGTGGCATTTTGTTTAGCTACACCACTGGATAGTGGATACCTATAATCAGCAGTGGTCATAGATCTCTAGGATCTTAGATTATAATCCGTGGGTAAAAATTGAAGACCTTTACTGAATCAGCGTATCTCAGGCAACACCAATCACTTTACACTAATAGATAACTTTCATGTGAACAGAAACAAAAGTAAAGAATGCAGCCACGCTCCACTTTTGTAAAAGTGGGACATTTTTAAGATAAAATCATCCTGTAATTAAGGTAATTAGAAATGGAGCACTTTCACACGCCAGCCATCGCAATCTTGATTTGAATGTATCATTACTGCATTTTGCAAACTACACTGACTTTATAAGAATACGGCGTTATTGCTATATTGATATAGATAATTATAATTTAGGCATTACTTTGCGGAGGTCCATAATACATAAGTTACTAGTTGTGCGTACGTTTTCGCCTGCGTGCAAATTAGTGTATTTAATTGAAATTTTGAACATAAAAGTATGATCGTGAACTAATCATACGAGATAGAGACATGCTGTCCAGAACTTTTATATAGTATTTTTGTAGATCAACAATTCTCTAGTACATTACTTTAGTGTCTCATGCAAGTTTTTTTTATAAACGCTCAACCTCTTCAACACACAAAAGTAATAATAAAATTATTTTGCTATAATCCGCGAAGAAATTTTTTCGCGGATTATAGCAATATAATTTTATTATTACTTTTATATAATGGATCTCCGCAAAGTAACGCCTAATTCTATAAACTCTTCAATACAATTTACATAAAACGGTAATGTACTATTAACCTAAACTTCCCGGAAGAGTTATATATTATTAGAGCACTACACTACTTAAGATTAAATTGTTGTATGTGAATAAATGCTATTTGATTTGATTTGATTTCAAAATCCTCCTACTGCCCTTATCCCACCCTAAGCGGGGTCGGCACATGTTATAAACATCCCGTCACATGATTTGGTTGCGTTTATACGACCGGCCGCCTGCCTGACGACAACTTACCTTAGTCGTATTTTACGACATCTCAGTAAGAAAGAGGGTGGTCTATTCTACTAAACCGGCTACCACATGGTGGGTCAACTTACCTTAGTCGCCTTTTACGACACCTCGGTAAGGAGGGTGGTCTATTCTACTAAACCGGCTACCACATGGTGTGTCAACTTACCTTAGTTGCCTTTTACGACACCTCGGCAAGGAATGAGATTGTTCTATTCTACTCAGCCGGATACCACACGGCGATCACATGGAGCATGGAGGATGTTTTGGGATGGAAAAATCGATCTAGCTAGGTTCTATTTAAAAAAAATCGTTTTATGACTGTTTACCTAGGATCGAGCCCCACCTACCCTATTATTTTTTTTTCTTTTTTTGATTTTTTTTTTATTTTGTAAAAAATTACCGAACAAGGCTCGGTCAACCAGGTACTATATGAAATAACACAAAATCTTGTACTGGGAAAGAGTTTAATTTCATATAATCACTCGTCACCATAATATCACACCATTGAATAAAAAACAATACCAACGCAATAACGTCGCAATCATTTACCTACTTAACACTAAATTGGCACTTAATGAGCACAAAATATTTATTTACAGCGAGCACATTACTTTACACTTATTGATATTTAATACTTATTATGTCAATAATTGCTTAGGTTGAACGTCCACTGTTCACTGATTTCGGTCATAAAAATTAATACTAAAAAAAACGGTTGCCTGTAAAGTCGGTTTTAAGGGGCAAAGATTTAACGTGACAACGTCTTTTTAAATGTGATGGATTGGAGTGGGAGAGAGACGCAAGGCATTCGCCAGTCCGGCGGGCCTCTCTTTCGTTCGGTGACTCATCGTAACAGACGTGAGCGGGCGTTACACTTTTTCATGAGTGACTCAAAGCTGCAACCTAATTTAAGACGTTGTCACGTCAAAAAGATAACTGTCTGTTACTATCCTACTTCTTGGTATGCCAAGAAGTACCTAGTACCTATCCAATATACTCCAGTCCAGAATTTCAAATTCAAGTTAACTTGTAAACAAATGCTTTTGAATCGTCAACTCTACTGCTGGTTTGGAAAGCTGTTCCTACCGAGAAGAGTCAGCAAGAAATTCGGCGGTTGCTCTTTTCAAATAATACTTATATCTAGTTAGGTACATTAAGTCAAAAATAACTATATCCACGCATGCTTATCATTTAAATAATCCTCAACAGTATATTAGGCTTTTTGTATCAGCCTCCCTTTTAGTTTTTTAAACTGCTGTAATGGCAAAGCTAAAATATTGCGGAATTTTATTATAGAATCTTATACCCAAACCCACAAACGACTTACGTACTTTTGCAAGGCGCAAATCAGGAGCCGCAAGCTTATGTCGGTTTCTACTTTATAATTTACAGAACCTATCGTTTATAATTTTTTATATTTTTATGTACAAAATTAAAAAATACTGTAATGCAAATGTAAGAATACCTATTTCCTTCAACTTTTATCGCAGGGAATCACGCGGTGTTTACTTAAGGTGATTCGAAGGTTTTTATTCGCATTTAACATTGAAATACTGTAAAGTAACTGCGTTACAAACTCTTTTCATTCAACGAAAAACGAAAAAAAATAATTAATATTAGCATCAGGTGCCATCTATAAACAATAAAAGCGTAACAGAGAGATATACAGAGACTTTTGGATTTAGAATACACTTACTGTGCGCCCGCGTGGAAATCGGTGTGTTTAGTTGAACAAACATGTAACATTGCTTGTGGACGATCAACCTTAAAATGGTACCCATGAAACCTCTTTAATTACAATTAAAATATATCTTATAATATATATTTATAAATATATATTTTCTATCACAAAGTAATATCTCAAAATATATGATAGAAATGTAACTAAGTAATAAAAATATTTACATTTAAAGAGTATACTCAAATACTACAAGTTGAAACTATATATATATATATATATATATATATATATATATATCGCACGAATTAGGTCACTTTAATATATAAAACAAAGCTAATATTTTTCTTTAAAAAAGTAGAGTATTATTTATTTAGTTCATATAAATTTTCTTCGTAAATTTTTTTCTCATATCCGTAAAAAAGTTATTTTCATTATTTGATATTAAAATATATTTATGAAAGTCTAAAATATTCGATACTATAAACAAAAAATATTTTTGGAAACTTTTGATACATTTCATTATAAGGTTAAATGTAATTCGGTAATAAGTTAAATCGGTTTAAATGTACAACTTTAACGCAAGTAGTTTTAATGCATTTGTATAAGTTAACAATATATTTATATTTATTGTTATTCATGACATGGAATTAAAAATTTAAATAAAAAGAAATTCCATTATCTTATCTTTCCAAGAGCCATGTACAAATATTAATTATTAAATGTAAAAATGCGATGTCAAATCATTTACAAATCATAAAACTTATAACATAGAAGTATACTATATAGCCGCCATTTTGTTTTCATTAATAAATTGGAATATATCTATCAATTAATTATTTTTTATTGAAAATATAATAAAAAAGCATACATAATATTTATTTATATTATTATTTGATATTATTAGTGTATTTTTAATATAAGATGGATTTGATATTCTGCTATAAAATTAAAATTTTGTTCGTTACAAAATGGCGGCTGACTTAACAAACTAAATAATATTTTCTTTACTAGGAACCATTATTGCCTATAGTAAAATTATCTAGCTATAAATGCTTCGAAAAATAGTATTTATTCTCAACTTTTCACTCATAATGTCAACAATAATATGTACCTCATGAGCATTTATATCGAAAAAATAAAAATCTTGAGTAAAATTTCCATTTTTATATACATATCGCTCATGCGTTGTAATAGTGGGTAAGTCAAAAAACACGTTTTTTGGACTAGGAATGGTAAATGTAAAATACACATTCTTTTTAGAACCCATAATTTAATATTAGGCCGTTCGTTTAAGTAAACTAAAGCATTTTTTATACATTTTCCTTAGCAATGAAAACTTTAAACCCATTTATCTAAAAATATTATTTTTTGACTTGTCCCATTATTGCACTATGGCCATGAGCGATAAATTTTGGCAAATCCAATAATATAAGACGAGTAAAGGTATTAACGATTAAATTTAAGAATAATTTCATCATCCTCCTGCCCTTATCCCACTCTAAGTGGGGTCGGCAGAACATGTTACAAACATTTTGACACATTTGGCTACGTATCAATGATTAAATTTAAGATTGTAAGCACAAATCACGAATAACATTTATATTGTAGTATTGATGACTAAAACACAAATTTGTTACTCAATATAAGCTGTCTCAAGAATAGACGCCATAAATTACCAAATCTATTAACAAATAAAACATTTTTTTTGGATATTTATGTGGGTAAAAATTTTTGGAAAACAGCTAAATTGGTTAATCATAACATTGTATTATATAATGAATTAGTGGTAATTGTAAAACTGTATTTGTCTCGATTTGGTCCATGTTAGCAGAGACAATTATTGATTTATCTATGGAACATTTATAATTTTAAAAAAAATCAATGCAAGTTTTCAACACAATACAAAAAGTAGTGCTGTGGTACCCCAGTGGTAACATCGTGCGCCTCTTTCGAGGAGGTCTAGTGTAGAGTCTAGTCTAGAGGTCTAGAGTAACTTATGTGTCTAATTGATAATTGCAATTTATCACACGTTTTTCGGTGACGGAAAACATCGTGAAGAAACCTGCATATCTCTAGAGAATTCTGGGGATATGTGTAACCTACCAATCCGCATTGGAGCAGCGTGGTAGGTCTTAGCTCCAATCCTTCTCTCCAAAAAAAAAACGGAGAGAAGAGGCCTGTGCCCAGCAGTGGGATAGTAACAGGCCGTTACTTTACGAAAAGCAGTATCCGACTTACTTCTTTAAAAGATATTCAGTTGCCGCAAACAGGGATGAAACAACGATTTATTTAATGGAACCTATCTAGATCGATTTATCGCCCCTGAACCCCCAACATACTAAGTTACATGAAAATCGTTGGAGCCCTTTCCGAAATTCCGAATATATAAGATTAAGTCATTTCAATGTTAAATATTTTGTTCGACATCATATCGAGCATTTGTGGCAGTGCGTTCTATATTACATATATCGAGACTTTTGATTTTATTTTTCATAAGAGATAAAAAGACACTTAAAAAAGCGGATTGTTTTTATTGTTAACAAATTAAAAACATGACTAGAGATCACACGTCTTTTGATAGCGTTCTGTGTACTGTGTTGTCTGTTACAACCATATCACTTTAGATTATAATCACTCGGAACTAAATAAGTACTTTAACTAAAACTGTTTGTGATTAAAAAAATACAATATTTTAAGTAAGTAAAATATGTTACAAAACGATTTATATTTTTGGTCCGCTTCTTTTTCTTAAACACTTTAACGTCGCTTTAAAAGACTTGATTCCAGGTCGTCATATTTTTGAAATAAATATGGTACAGACGTTTGAAAAGTTGTATTGTTTCTGTGACCTTTTATCTCTTACGACAATTTAAATCACGTTCACTATTATGAATTAATGATTATAAATAATACCTAATTAATGATGTGATCATCATTCTCCTACCCTTATCCCACTCTAAGTGTCGGCACGACATGATTCTCTTCCAGTCTCTCCTATCATTCGTCAATTCAAACGCTACTTCTTCCATATCCATGTCATCATTTACACGATCTATCTCTTTTTAGGTTCGGCTATAGTCACATATGTGGTTCATCTCAATACAAAATATCACTATACAGTTTAATAAACCAATTGTCACAATTAACCTAACTCTAACCCTGTACTAGCTGGCACCTTTTTGCTTCTGCGGCCACAATACTTCTGGATGGTTCAACATGTAGTACGTCATGTGCTTATCGCTGCCATACGTCGACGCCTTCGTCCCTAAACACATGAGGAACTGGCTCTTCTCCAAATTACTATCACAGTCCACTGAATGGAATATATGCACCAGAGTCTCATCAGCTATTCTGTACACTGTCAAGTTCGACTTGATTAACGTCTCGAACAACTGCACGTCCTCCATACCCCACCCTTTGATATTTAAATCGAAACCGCCCACCCTCTCAAAGTCACATTTATATATACTAAGAATACCGAAACCGTACTGTCTAAAGTATCCAAAATCATTGTCTATATCACCGCTGTATTTCAAATTAGCTAATTCCCGTTGACTTTTATGCACTTCGTTTTCAACATTGTCTGATTCCTCAACCGGATCAACTACTTCTTCTTTAAACCTATTATAATCATCACCGTACACCACTTCAGGATTATATTGACTGAACACTATAGGAAAGTACACTTGATTGTATTTAACCGTATTAATTCTAATTCGCCTAAGCGTTATATGATTGAACATCATGTCCACGTCTATAAAGGAAAGTAAGTCATCGTCGGAACATTTCTTGAGTCCTTCAGTGAGAGCCGCGCCTCTAGAAAAAGTTGTTGAGCCCATTTGAACTATAGTTATCTCCTTTCCATACACACTTCTGAAGTGATTCACTAATATTTCCGCGTTTTTGTAGTCCAGAGGATTTTCGACGTCTAAGTATAGAACTATAATGAGCGTCACAGCCTCATCACTTTTCAGGACGATTTCCTCGTAATTCTTCATAAAGCGGTTGAAAGGCTCAAATCTGCCCATCAGTGGGAGGATGAAATATATTCGTCTATAATAAACTGGGTATTCGTAATTCTCGTTGTTCCACTGCAGCATCTTGGGCAGGTTGTTTTGTATCTTCAGCAAACTATTCTCGAACGCTTCTCTGACGTTCAACTTTCCTAGATCGAGGAAACTGTTCTGATTTTGAGCGTTTGGATCGTCGAAGTCCTCGTAGTCATTTTGATAGCTCTTCCCGCTGGGATCGAGTTGGTCTAATATTTCAGCCTCCTCGGCTGGCGGTTGGTCTCCCATTGGCAGCATTCTTATTTCAGTTCCTGGAAATTGAGAATTATTTTAATTAGTGAACAATTAAATACATCAAAGATCAAAATAAAAGAAGTTTAGATCTTTATTACGTTCATTTAGGCTTTTTCTATTTAAAAAAAACCTACTGATATTATACCACATCTAACATATTAGCTACTATATAAATATTGGCCTTAATAGATCAGGTCTTGATCAATAACTATTTAACGCCGAGCTGTATATCAAAAGATATTCGAATGTTCAGAAAATTGCATTAAATGAATGGTGTCAAATAGTTAACTGGTTCCTATACGTAGTATGTCTGTGTAGAGACACAAACATCATCAAAAAGAGAAAGACTGGTAACATGTCTAAGAAATTCCTATACTCTACAAACGTCTACCATATTTTTTTTGTATTTCATAATATCCTTAAGCATTCGTCTCGAACTTTATCTTTTTCCACAATTTCATGGACAAACTCTTCAGTTCCCTCTGAAAGGACCAAACTATTGCTAGGATATCAGTTATTAGATCTTTTATGTGCGAGTGCGAAAGTGCGAGTACATTTTCCTACCACTATCTTCTTCTTCTTCTTCTTCTTCAACCGATGGACGTCCACTGCTGGACATAGGTCTCCTCATGGGATCTCCAGAACACACGATTTTGTGCCGCTTGTATCCAGCGGCTCCCCGCGACCCTTTTGAGGTCGTCTGTCCATCTAGCAGGGGGTCTTCCGACACTGCGCTTTCCGGTGCGGGGTCGCCATTCCAAAACTTTGAGACCCCAACGTCCATCGGTTCTCCGCACTATGTGCCCCGCCCATCGCCACTTCAGCTTCGCGACCCGCTGAGCTATGTCGGTGAGTCTGGTTCTTCTACGGATCTCCTCATTTCTGATTTGATCACGTAGAGAAACTCCGAGCATAGCTCGCTCCATCGCCCGCTGAACGACTCTGAGCTTTCTTATGAGGCCCATAGTCAGCGACCAAGACTGCCTACCACTATAATTCGATATAAATAAGAAACAGGGAAAGTTTAAGCTAATTGTTTTTTTTTCTAAGAATTTTAGTCAACAGAATGACGGAGTAGGGCCCTAGTTCACTGGAACAACATTCCTATAAAACAAAACGTTAACGAAAACATTCACGAATATTGCGAACCTCACGATTAATAGGTTATTGACATTTAATAGTAACATTCTCTACACTTATTGATGTAAATCTCATTACAGATAAATGTGAATGTTGCATACGAATGCGTCAAATTTTGAACCTTTGGGTCTAACAATGCTTGAGTTTATGTGAGAATGAACGCAAAAAAGTGAAAAAAACGTACGTACGTACGTAAAAAATAAGTATGACAGCGTCATATATTGTAGAGATGGACACAATGTATCCTTGACAAGAAAAGACTGATTTATATCTTTTCAATCTTGGGATATATATCACTCTTTCATATCTTTAACTCGTTTAGCTCAGTACAGCTCAGAGAAATCAGCTAAGACTAAAAATATAAAAATATTATATCCTTTATACCTTCAGCTACATATATTTTAATACAAAGATGCAATACCTATGATTCTCTCTCTTTTACGTGTACGTTGCTATATAAACCCATCTCTTTCTCTTTAATTCTAAACGAGCCGTATCTCATCACGTCAAAGTGACTCTTAAATATAAAGATTTAGAGATATAATTGAAACACATGCGAGCTAGAGTGATTATATCTTTCGCAAAGATATGTTATATCTTTCTTGTCTTTAGCAAAGATATGTTATATCTTTCTTGTCTTTAGCAAAGATATGTTATATCTTTCTTGTCTTTAGCAAAGATATGTTATATCTTTCTTGTCTTTAGCAAAGATATGTTATATCTTTCTTGTCTTTAGCAAAGATATGTTATATCTTTCTTGTCTTTAGCAAAGATATGTTATATCTTTCTTGTCTTTAGCAAAGATATGTTATATCTTTCTTGTCTTTAGCTCGCGAGCTACTCATATCTAATATTGTGATATACGAGTGATTCAGCCGCCACATCGATCATTAATTGAACAACTCGGTTGTTGTATTTAGTACATTAAGTACGTATGGAAAGCACATTACAATTTTTCCCAAACGAATAAAGAATCAATACACTAAACCCTACGATTTTATCCTGTGGATATTAAGTACCTGATAAATGCAACTGGTGATAACCGAGCAACGCCGAGTGTCATAAGTTCAAACCCCGGGAAGACACCAATAAATTTTCTATTTAAAAACTATGTTTGATTGATAATTGCAATTTGTCACACGCTTTTCGGTGAAGGAAAACATCGTTAGTAAACCTGCATATCTTTATATTCTAGGGATATGTAAGCTATCAATCCACATTGGAGCAGCGTGGTAGGTATTACCTCTAACCCTTCAAAAAAACGGAGAGAGGAAGCATATGCTCAGCAGTGGGTTAGTAGCAGACCGTTTGCCTTTTTACCTGATAAACAATTGATGGTATGATTAAGGCAAGAAATGTAAATCACCAGTGAAGGACTGTTGGAGATACGCGTGCCGCCTCACCGCCGCGGTCATCTTGCGGCCCCTGTACCGGCGGTACTTCAGCAGCAGGTCCAGCACGTGGTCCACGCCGTGCACCGGCTGCAGCCTCGTGTACCCATACAGGAGTTCATTGAAGTCTATCACACGCCCACGCTGCCGTGACGGAGCGTTGATGATTTCCATCACCTGCAGATAACAGATTCATTGTAAAACGAAAGGTGATGTGTATGAGAGGCAAAGTAGGAACCGACATAAGCTTGCGGCTCCTGCTTTGCGACTTGCAAAAGTACGTAAATCGTTTCTAGGTCTGGGTATAAGATTCTATAATAAAATTCCGCAATCAATTTTAGCTTTACATCAGTTTAGAAACACTATTAAAAAGAGGCTGAGAGCCTCAAATGATTGTTAGCAAGCTGATAATGAGAGAGAACTATACCCTTATACAGATTAAAACCCTAATAAAATATGTTAAAACCCACTAACTTCTCTAATAACGTCATCCAAGGCATCCTTTAAGGGTGAGTCGATCCTGCGCTTGGGGTTGGAGTGGCTGACTGAGTGGATTGACTTGGTGATGAAATCGAACGGCACTATATCCTCGACCTTGGTGGGCTTGAAGCGGTTGAAATCTATTGGTGCACCTAGAATTAAAGAACTTGTTGAATAAAGAAAAAGTATCAATTCTATAATATATGGAAACACGGTGTAAGCTTGAGCAAAACAAAACAGTTCATTAACGAACCCAAAAAAGGGCCCCAAAAGCGACCCTAACTTTACACAAATTTAGAAAATATCTTGATAATATTATAAAGACTATTTGACTGATCGATATAATGTATGATTACCAATCAGTGTTTAAAAAATACCTTCTAAAACTGTTTACTGAAACCTGTAAAAGTAAGTGCACTAGTAATTGACCATGCACTAGTAGTTGACCGTTTTGTATGAAATTTTAAATAATAAGCGTTTTGTTAGTTGAAGTTAATAAATAATATTAATTAATAATATTAAATTTTAAATATTAAACAATGAGCTACAGTTCCGAGCTTTTGGGCAGTTGTTAATAGATGGAAACAGGTAAAATTACAAATTTATTTTTTATTAGCTACAAAACGGTCACCTTCTAGTACATGGTCAATTACTAGTGCAGTTACACTTACACATAATACGTGTTATTGTCACCAGTATTTGCTTTTTGTATTTATATATTACTTTTGCTTTTAGTACCTGGATCTGGATGTTTGTTATTATTGTACATGTTGTTCCCATCTTTAATTAATATAGCATTTAGTTTCTATTTTTAATGTTTCATGTATTTTCCGAACACGTATCTAATGTATATATTTTTGATGGCCTAATAAAACAATTAAAATAAATAAATAATAGCATATTTTAACTGCAAAAAATTACGCACCAGACTCCAATGATTAACATGTAATCATGCCAAATTGTATCATTTTTTTAATAGTTTTCTTGATATTTTCTTATGAGTAAGAAGAAACTTCTAATAAAAGTGTATTATATGGAAAACAAAGAGTAAATACAATATTTTACCTAATATCCTATTGTCCCCTAAATACCCTGGCTCCCCCATTTTCGCAATAAACAAGGGCACGCCCCCGGGTAGAACGAAACCTGTGACCTGATCCCCCTCCGCGCCAAGTTCGCGTGCCGACGACTGGATATCCCTGTGCAGGTCCAGAGAACGCTCCCTGAAATCCTGGATGCGAAGATTCTGAAAACAATAAAATTTACATCAGACTGGACTAGACTGGCTCGTTGGCGCAGTGGGTAGTGACCCTGCCTTCAGCTCCGCGGGTCGCGGGTTCGATTCCCGCCGAGGGCCAACATTTTCTATAAATAAATTTGTTGGATTTATTATTATGTATTATCAGAACATTCTAGAATGAACTTAGATTGGACAATATCGCCCAAATCAATGCAAGAAAATGTTAAAGAAAATATAATTAAAAAAATTTGTTTATCTGGTACTCTCGATGCATATTCAGGGATGCTTCTGAACTTGCCCGTTACGCCCGACGATGTAAAAGCCGTAAGAGCTGACAGTCTTTAGTTAACAGAAAAACTTTTACTTTTATCACGACGACGTCCACAATCACATAATACGTTCAATGCACCGACTTTATCTCGGCGATGAATCAACTTATCATATGCAAATCTCTGTATAACCCAACATTTTCCTTTAAAACTACTTGATATGATATCAACTATTTAATTTATTTCAATGCTTTTTCAAAATTTTAATAATATTTACAAATAAACTTGTATACAAGTGCTTTTGAATCGTCAACTCTATTGCTGGTTCGGAAAGCTGTTCCTACCGAGAAGAGCTAGCAAGAAACTCGATGGTTGCTCTTTTCAAAATATATTTTTTTATTACAAGTTGAATTTAGTTTTTACTATCTTGTACAGGGTCAAAGAGTAGCTACTCGTATATCTAGGCATTCTTATCATCTAACTATTCCTCAACAATATTTCTGTATCAGTCTCTTTTTACCAGTGTTTTTAAACTGCTGTAATGGCAAAGCTAAAATTTTTTGCGCAATTTTACTATAGAATCTTATACCCAAACCCATAAATGAATGGTACGTAATACTTTTGCAAGGCGCAAAGCAGGGGCCGCATATGTCCAAATGTATATATTTTTATGTACAAAAATTTAATTGCTTAAAGTATTTTGTCATTAGACAGATTAACGCGTAATAGATAGTTTATTAGTGGATACTGATAGAAAGACATCATGTATACAGACGGACAAAAAAATCTTGTCGGAATGTCGTGATTTTTGAAAGATTTAAAAAAGACAATAGAAAAATAGAGCGGGTGATATATGGGACTAGATTGTGGATATTTTCCCTTTTTTTTTGTGCGCCCGTTCCCTATTGAGCTAATGCAACTTTACCAATGACAGCAAAATTAAGCTTCGCATTCTATTTCTATTTTAGTAGATTTTGATTGCCACAAAACAGGGATAAAACGACATTTTTTTAAATGATAACTAGCTACATCGATTTTTCGGCACCAAAACGCTCTACATACTAAGTTCCATGAAAATCGTTCATTCAGAAAATCAATATCTATACTAATATATATATAAAGCTAAAGAGTTTGTTTGTTTGATTATTAAACGGTAATAGTCATTCAATAATCATGATTTACAAATTATTCCCTCTAAAAGTTCTATATACAAGTCCGCGACAGCATATGTCTAGCTTTTAAGGTTAACCAACTTTAATCATTTTTATGGTCTTCAAAAGACTATATTACGGTTTGAATCCACGCGTGCGGAGCCGCTGGCGATTGCTACTATAACATATACAAGATTGTCTTATTTAAATATTAAAGATAAAGAAATACACTTTTGCTTTTAAAACATAAGTAGGTTACACGCCACATTACAATATAATGGCAGTTAACTTTTAACGGGCTAATCAGCAAATAAAGGTTTGTAAAACTCAGTTAGTTTTTCTGAAGGTGAACCGGTGTGGATACAATAGGCTGACCCCAGCTTGGGGCCAACTCACAATACCTTATAATGGCGCTTAATAACAACGTATTAAAAAATAAAGACCCCCGTCATGTTTGTTTGTTAAACTCCAAACATACTCAACGGATTCTTATGGAATTTATTGAATTAGAAATAGTAATTTTATTTCCCTTTCATTTAATTAATTTCCTCCCCTTATCCTACTTTAAGTGGGGTCGGCATAACATGTTTTGGCTAGTTAGTCTAGTCTGACGTCAACTTACCTTATTCACCTTTTACGACACGTCGATAAGAATTGAGGGCGGTCTATTCTACACAGCTGGATATCACACGGTGGGTCAACTTACTTTAGTCGCATTTTACGACACCTCGGTAAGAAATGAGAGTGGTCTTTCTACTCTGCCGGATACCTCACGGCGAGTCAACTTACCTTAGCCGCCTTTTACGACACGTCGGTAAGAAATAAATAAATAAATAAATAAATATATGGGACATTTACACACACGGTCGTCCGTCCCCAAAGTAAGTAACTTAATACTTGTGTTATGGTAAAAAGACAACTGGTGAATATATACTTATATATTTTCTAAATGCATACTTAAATACAAATAAACACCCAGGCTCAAAGACCAACAAATTCTTTTTTTTTTTATAGAAAATGTTGGTCCTCGGCGGGAATCGAACCCGTGACCCGCGGAGCTGAAGGCAGGATCACTACCCACTACGCCAACGGGCCAGTCAAATAATATAAATAAAATAAAAATAATAAAATATAAATAAAATAAAGAATAATAAGTAAAGAAAACATCGTAAGGAAACCTGCACATCTCTAGAGAATTCTGGAGATTTGTGTAACCCACTAATCCGCACTGGAGCACCGTGGTAGGTCTTAGCACCAATCCTTCTCTCCAATAACGGAGAGAAGAGGCCTATTCTCAGCAGTGAGACTGTAACAGGCCGCTACTTACTTACTCACTTACTCACATAGATTACTTAAGACAAATATTTTCTAGTCCGTAACTTAAAAACTTAACTGTACTTGTAAAAAATGTTTACCTTAAAGTACGTGTGCAGTCTGTACATCTGCCTGTGATCCTTGACGGGGTGTAACGTGATCGCGCGGTGCACCTCCCGCTTCTTTAGTCGGCCGGTGTAGGCCTCCGCGCCGCTGCTATTGTGGTGGAGGATCGTCTGCATCTGGATACGGGCACATTGTCTTTGTATATTATAGAATGCTCCAACAGTATATCTATCTATCTATACATATAACAACAATCTATCTATCTATATTCTATATCTATTCAATACGTATAGTTAAATCGTTGAGATGTCAAATCTCTGTGCGTTTGTTCCCGCTAATCTCAAAAACGGTCCGATTTGGACGCTGTTTTTACTAATATATAGTTGAAAGTCTCGCTTTACTATAAATTACTTAAATAATACTCGCTTAAAAATAAAGCTTCCAGTGCCTTATACACTATATACACTTTTAATGCCTTCCAACTTTGATCGCAAGTCATGTCAATAGATGACATGACTTGCGATCCTTTCTTGGTATCCCTTACTGTTTAAAATATAAACAACCGGGTCACATCGCGATAATCCCGTTACCTTTGTATAAGGTTCAACGTTTCGGCAGAGTTGCATCCACCGTGGTCACGAACTGACTGGAGCGCCGCGGCGTCTTCGTTCCCGAGTACTACAGTCATTATTTTCTTCATCTACCCTCACTTGAACCGCACAATCCACATAAGGTCTCTTGCACACCACACTGATATTATTATCAGTGTGGTGTGCAAGAACGTGTGGCGTTGAACCTTATACAAAGGTAACGGGATTATCGCGATGTGACCCGGTTGTTTATATTTTAATTAGTATGAATCGCGAAAGTTTAAAATCTTCTATCCCTTACTGTATTATAGCAATTTCCTATTTAACTGTGTTAGGATTTAAATAACGATGACTATATTTGTTACTGTCAAAGTAGTAATTGCAATAATTGTAATAATTTTTTAAAAGATTAGCCGCCGAGTTTCTTGCCGATTCTTCTCGGTAGGAGAAAACTTCCGAATCAGTGGTACCTTCTTTAAAACATTTGACGATTCAAAAGTACTGTAAACAGTCCACTTGAATAAAGAATATTTTGAATTTGAATTTTGAAAGGTTGACTGATTTTTGGTTGGTTAAGGTTGACGTGAACAGATCCCTTTTAGGGATAACTCCGCGTGAGTAAATGGCAAAGTTATTAAAAAATCTCTTACTTAAAAAAATAATTAACTTACTTTTCTGTAATTTATAGAATTAGGCGTTACTTTGCGGAGATCCATAATACAAAAGTAATAATAAAATTAATCGGATTATAGCAAAATAATTTTATTATTACTTACTTTTCTGTACTATATAGAAGTTATAATAGAATTATTTTGCTGCAATCCGCGTTTAAGGGAACCGAATAGGGAAGGAAATAGGGGAATGTATGTAATGAAGCAGGCAAAATTCACCTATCTTATACATGCAGGACAAGTCGCCAAACGTATCACAAATAGCAGGCACAAACAATACGCCACACAAGCACTATACACATTCTCTACGACAATCCTCACGATTCGCCCTGTAACCGAAGCATCATCAGGAGGATAGGCTTCACGACAAAATCGAAAAGGCGAAACTATTGTTGAGATTGTGGTAGTGAATGTGTGCAGCGTCAGTGTATTGTAACGTTAATGGTGGTGGGTAGAACATGAGCTTTTACGAATCCTGCATGTATAAGGTTCAAGAACGGATAGTACTCTACATTTAGCACCACATATATTTTCGTTTATCGGGTATTATAGCAAAATTATCATTACCTTACATTAGCAATTTAATATTACATTAGTAAGTAGTATTTCCTAAAAATAAATATTATCTCACAAATGTGTTGTCAGACTTAAATTTGTAAAAAACTTAAACATTAAACACAACAGGAAATATCTTTTCTGTGTAAAGTGTTGACGCACAATTTGTTTACTCACAGCTTTGTTAAGAATACAAAGACAAGCGACCGGCAAATTCGCTTTAGCTGTTACTGTGATTTTATTATTTCTAATTCAAATTATGTTACTGTGATTTAAATGTCTATTATTTCAAATTTAAATTCAATTTTTTCTTCATTCAAGTTAAGTTGTTAATAAGTGATTATGCATTTACTTTATCTTAACAGTTCAAAGACGTGGCCGAGGTGAATTCAATTAATCAATGATAATCAATTACTAGAAACGATGTTAAGTTTTAATGTCCAATTGATTGTTTATTGCGGATAACCCGTATTCCAGCGTAGTCTAAACATATCAATTACTAATAATATAAGTGCTGTCTGTCTGTCCCTATTTAACTTGTATTTCACCTTTATTTTTCAAAATAAAGCTGATTATGCAATAATATTTCACTCGATTATATACGCCGCGTGGTATCCGGCTGAATAGAATAGTACCACCCTCATTTCTTACCGAGGTGTCGTAAAAGGCGACTAAGGTAAGTCGACCCGCTGTGTGGTATCCGGCTGAGTAGAATTGACCTACCTCATTTCTTACCGAGGTGTCGTAAAAGGCGACTAAGGTAAGTTGACCCACCGTGTGGTATCCGGTTGAGTAAAAAAGAAAGAGGGTGGCCTCTTTCTTACCGACGTGTCGTAAAATACGACAGAGGTAAGTTGACGTCAGGTAGGCGGCCGGTCGTAAAAACGCAGCCAAATCATGTGACAGCATGTTTGTAACATGTTGTGCCGACCCCACTTAAGAGTGGGATAAGGGCAGGAGGATGATGATTTCACTCGATTATATGTTAAAACTTTTTTTGTGTAAGCTTTCATAATTCATAATTGGACAAAAACAAAAGGAGTAACGAACTTACGCTATAATCCGCGATTAAGAAAATAGAAGATATACATGTCTTAGTGGACTATCCGTTTTCATACATGATACATGCAGGATTCGTGAAAACAAATGCACAAATTTCCACCACAATACACAAGAACTACACACGTTCATTATCATAAACTCAACAATCATTTCTCCCGCAACCGAAGCATCATTAGGATATAGAGTACACGACACGATCGCAAAATGGCGCATCACCTTAGAAAGCATAGTTACATATATACTAATTGGTTCAACCCCAACCATTTATTTTACCTCCAAAAACGTGTAACTAGCTTGAACTAGAAACATTTATCTAGCGTTAATGAGGGTGCCATTGTTATTTTTAATAATCGCAAGTTGTTCTAAAATGTTAAGTCGGAGGCTTTTATCACAGGTGTGTAAGATTTCGAAACATTGGTCATTGGGTTCTTTATGACCACTTTCTAACTTATTCAATAGGAATTTATTTTGTCTCTACGACAAAACCGCAAAGTATTAAAGCAAAATAATTTCATTATTACTTTTGTAATATGGATATCTGCAAAGTAACGCCTAATTTTATCATAATTGGATGTTTAAACGGTAACAAAATAACACAATATGTTATTCATAAATCATCAACTTCCTGCCCTTATCCCACTCTAAGTGGGGTCGGCACAACATGTTATAAACACGCTGTTACATGATTTGGCTGCGTTTTTACGACCGGCCGCCTGCCTGACGTCAACTTACCTCTGCCATATTTTACGACACCTCGGTAAGAATGAGGGTGGTCTATTCTACTAAACCGGATACCACACGGTGGGTCAACTTACCTTAGTCGCCTTTTACGACACCTCGGTAAGAAATGAGGTTGGTCTATTCTACTCAGCCGGATACCAAACGGCGGGTCGACTTACCTTAGTCGCCTTTTACGACACCTCGGTAAGAAAAGAGGGTGGTACTATTCTATTCAGCCGGATACCACAAATATGTTATTCATAAATACGGGAGTCTAATTTACTAACTAAATAACAATTAACTTCAAAATATATAAATTGCGCAAACGCAGATTGTTTATAAATCCTAACAGTGTAATATTCAGTGGCAGCAAAAGCCGCGGGAAACTATTTACACAACTTCCCACGATCAGATGAAAAACTGTTTACACATACAAACATTGTTAACGAATCTTCGTATCGACCTACTTGTAGAACATACGAAACCAAAGTGACCTAAGGTATCTTTTAATATAAAAGCGCAAGATAGACTGAAATTTTATTTAATTCACCTAGAGATGAAGAGTATATCTATACTTATATATAAAGCTGAGGAATCTGTTTGTTGGATTGTTTGAACGCGCTAATCTCAGGAACTACTGGAAAGATTTGAAACATTCTTCGAGTGTAAGATTTATCGAGGAAGGCACATCACGTTAATATGAATAGAAGAGGAGCAGCAATAAAAAATATTACGAAAACGGCAAAATTAAAAGCTTTCCTTGCGTGCGCTAAGTCAACAGTGAAAGTTATTCAAAAATCATGTATTACAAAATTGTTCCGCTCTTAATGCTCTAAATAAAAGTCCGCGAGAGCATATGTCTAGATTTAAGGTTAACCCACTTTAACCACTTTTATGGTTATCAAACGTACTGTATTCCACCGTAATATAGTATATTATATTATGGTTATAATCTATACACGTGGGCGGCGCCGCTGGCGATTGCTAGTCTTTAATATTTAAGTGAGTTAATCTTGTGTGACTATGATGGATTACGCGGATTACTTCTATGCTTCTCTCAAAATTTCTAAAATTTGGAATAGGTCAGTTCTATAGTGAAGGTTAGTTATGTTATTTTACCGGTAGTGGGTTAGTGAAGCAATATGCACTAGGATGTTTTGGTTATTTAGTATCTCTGTGAACCAGTTATTGGGAAACAGGTCGCAGCTGGGCTGAGTAGGCTATTAGTTACTGAATTTGACTGGCCCGTTGGCGCAGGTAACGGCGTCCCTGTCTTCAGCTCTGCGGATCACGAGTTCAATTCCCGTCGAGGGCCAACATTATCTAAAATTAATTTGTTCGTTCTTGGAGTCTGGGTACTATGTATTTATGTACGTAAGTACTTTATCACACTCCTGCCCTTTTCCCACTCGTAAGTGGGGACAGCTCAGCATGTTTTAAACGCAAAATGCAGTTATTCTCAAGATATAGATACTTAAAAGCTGTGATAGCCCATCAGTGACACCGTCAGTGACATCAGTGACAGTAACAGGGTTCAAACCCCGGGCAGACGAATGAGTTTTTCTACTAAAACTTATGTGTCTAATTAAAAATTGCAATTGCACGCTTTTCGGTAAAGTAAAACATCGTGAGGAAACCTGCATATCTCTAGAGAATTCTGGAGATATGTGTAACCTACCAATCTGCATTGGAGCAACCTGGTAGGTCTTATAGCTCCAATCCTTCCAAAAACGGTGAGAGGCCTATTCCCAGCTGTGGGATAGAAACAGGCCGTTAATTTTTCCTTTTTCAAAACTTCATGATGAATTGTTAATGACTAAGTAAAACTCATTGATGTTTGTCCAGGTTTCGAACCTGTGATCCTCTGGTAAGGGTCATAGAAATTTCAAAATCTGGACAACAAGGCTGTTAAATTTGAATTCAGTCATCTCATAATCATCATCTGATAGACGATGTGATAACTAGGTCATACGAACATTTCTTACATAACCTAATATGTAACACTCGAGATATCACAGATTTCTATCTCAGTAAGGATCAGCATTTGGATTTAGTATCTCTTATCTATACTAATATATAAACCTGAAGAGTTTGTTTGTTTGATTGTTTGAACGCGCTAATCTCAGGAGCTACTGGACCGATTTGAAAAATTATTTCAGTGTAAGATAGTCCTTTTATTAAGGAAGTCTATAAGCTATATATAACATCACTCTAAGATGAATAAGAGAGGAGTAATTAAAAATATTACGAGGAAAAAATATTTGAACCTTTCCTTGCGTGTCCTAAGTAAACAGTGAAAGTTATTCAAAAATCATGTATTACAAAATTGTTCCCTTCTAAGAGTTCTAAATAAAATTCTGTGACAGCATATGTCTAGCTGTTAAGGTTAACCCATTTTAATCATTTTTATGGTTATCAAAATAGTATATTACGGTTTTAATCTTCACACGCGGGCGGTACCGCTGGCGATTGCTAGTATCTTATACCTATAAGATTTCTCAAATCTTTACACGATTACGTATCTCTGGATACAGATTTGACTTCTGTTACCAGTCGACTACAAATATAACAATAAAAGTATTTGATGTGTAGAAGTAAACGTCAGTTTATGGAATTCTATAGTACCTACAAAAGAAACAATGATGTACCTATGTAATGATTAATCAGAATAAAATCTTTAATATTTAAATGAGTTGATCTTGTATGTGTGTATATATATATATATATGTGTGTGTGTGTGTGTGTGTGTGTGTGTGTGTGTGTGTGTGTGTGTGTGTGTGTGTGTGTGTGTGTGTGTATATATATATTTCGGAATCTCCAACTAGCTAGGTGTTATTTACAAAAAATCCTTTTATCCCTGTTTGTGGGCATTAAAAAATACACCTACAGAATTATTTTTAATTATTCAAAAACACCTGTTTACAAGTTTATTTGAATAAAGAATATTTTGAATATGAATTTGAATATAGATAAGAAATGGTAAAGCAACCTAGGAAACAGTATGTCTAATCAGCAGACAGAGAGCTCAAGTTATTCACATAAAACTTTCCTGTTCAGATTTCACATAACCCAGGTCAACCGGTCTAATGCAGTTGCTAACCTGTTATATTACGTTAAGGATCATGTTTTATAATGATACTAGCTGACCCTTTATCCTTTCTTAAGTAAGAGTTTTAAACTAAACTCTCAACGGATATTCTTTCATACGAACCTTCTATATATTCGCGTATCGTGATATAGAACTTATTTCTTTAACTTATAGACTTGACTTTGACACGTCGTGAATAAGTAACGGCCTGTTACCATCCCACTGCTGGGCATAGGCCTCCTCTCTCCGTTTTTGGAGAGAAGGTTTGGCTAGCTAAGACTTGGTAGCTAAGTTAGTTGGTGGTAAGCTTGGTAGCTAAGACCTACCACGCTGCTCCAATGCGGATTGATAGGTTACACATATCCCTAAGATTCTCTAGAGATATGCAGGTCTCCTCACAATGTTTTTCTTTACCGAAAAGCGTGTTCAAATTGCAATTATCAATTAGACACATAAATTTTAATAGAAAAACTCACTGGTGTCTGCCCGGGTTTGAACCAGTCTCTAGAGATTCACACGGTCGCACCGCTGGCCTATCACAGCTTTGGCTGTTTATCGAAAACTTAAAGAACAAAAAGAAAATGAAAAGTTTTTTAAGCTTATAAGCAAAAATATTCTTTATATTTAAAAAAAATCAAAATTATTCATCGATATAAAAACTTTCCTATCCTTTAAGTTGGAAGGAACTATTACTACTAGAAAATTTCATTGAAATCGGTTCAGTAATTTAGATTAGCGTTAAACGCACATCGTAACATGGGATTTTTCTATTTAAAAATACCGCCCTGTTGTCGCCATTGACTTACGCTTTGTATTTTCTAGCAACACAGTCATGAAACAAGAGTATCGCGCCCTTTTTGATTAAATTGGTAGCAACACTGTGACGTTGTTGTTTCCGGTTGAGTCTTCCTATTGATAATGACAGTCAGTCTTTGTTCGTCATTTAAGAGAAGTGCGTCTCGGAACGGGAATTGTGGTATTCCTATTATATCGTGTTATTGTATATAGTGTGCGCTAACAGCCCTGAATTTCCTTGTTACATTGACAAATTTCGTAAAAGTAAAAAAAAAAAAATACTATAAGCGTTGTTAACAACTTGTTTGCAATGAAATTGAATTTGAATCCTTGCCCTTTTCCCACTCTAAGTACGGTCGGCACATGTCATAAAAAATTTATTGCATGATTTGGCTAGGTATTTTACGTTATCGGCCGCCTGTCTGACGTCAACTCACTTTAGTTACCTTTTACGACACCTCGGTAAGAAAAAGCGTGGTCTATACCAAGGCTTCTTAAACTTTTTTATATAGCGACCCCCTTTAAGCTTAGGAAATTTTAAACGACCCCCTCCTCCATATAATGAAATATATATTAACCGTAGATGTAGATGTAATATCGCACTATTTTACAATGTAAATAACAGTTTTGCATTGCCACTTTTTTTCAAAAAATAGTTATAATAAAACTACAATAGTATTTTGTATGATTTTTATTTGTATTTATATTTGTTCGTAGTGTGTATACTAATTTTAAAATTTTATTTATAATTGTTGTAAACTAACCAATCATAAATTTAATAAAATCTATATAATTACATTTAATGAAAAGTAATGAAGGAACTTAGGAGGAGAAATATCAATAAATCTTTGTTAGAAAAGTTCTTTGTTATAAAAAAACCCCCCTGGGGGTCGCGACCCACAGTTAAAGAAGCCCTGGTCTATACTACTTAGCCGAATACCATATGGCGGGTCTACTTACTTTAGTCACCTTTCGCAACATCTAAGTAAGAAATGAGGGTGGTCTATTCTACTCAACCGAATATCACACGGCGGGTTGACTTACCATCGTCGCATTTACGACACTTCAGTAAGAAAGACGGTGGTCTATTTCATGCAACCGGATACCACAATACAAGTTTACTTAAATAAAGAATATTTTTTTCATTAATTTAGATTAAATCTAATTGTAATAAGAATTCCTTGAATTCAACAATAGAAAAATATGTTAATTACAATTATTCATTTGCATCTGCCGACGTAGTCTATTATTTAAACATACAATCAGTTTGATTTATTTGTTTTATATAGATAAAACGATTTAACGTTATCAAAACCAGATGTATTAGGATACGATAAATTGCAGAAATTAGGATTTTTATCTTGTACGCACAAGGTGTTTCCTTTAACGTAAAGTTGTTTCGTTTAATAAATGAATTTGTTGGCCTTTGAGCCTGGGTGTATATTTGTATCTAAGTATGTATTAAAAAAATATATAAGTGTAACACAACGTACTAAGAACACCTGATTCCGCAATCAAAACTAGATGGCGCCACTGATCGTTTGCTCCGCGCTATCGAAGTGCTTTCATAGTAATATAAGAAGTCCCCATACATTATGGTATTAGATCGACATCGCTATCAGATCCTGGGGCTCAAATGTGCATCCTACTGGAACACTACGCCTTAGCGCGTCTGAGACGGTGTATCCTCCGTCCGGCACATCCATACCTGGAATAATGCCGTGAGGAACCCGTCGTCTGTCCGCGATGCTTTCCGTATTCGTGAATAGCACGCATTCCCGCCCCCGACAGTACGTGCGTCGGGTCATCGTATTATATAAGTATATATTATAAAATTATATAAGTGACTGGCTCGTTGGCGCAGTGGGTAGTGACCCTGCCTCCAGCTCCGCGGGTCGCGGGTTCGATTCCCGCCGAGGGCCAACATTTTCTATATAAAAAAAAAATGAATTAGTTGGTCTTTGAGCCTGGGTGTTTATTTGTATTTAAGTATGTATTTAGAAAATATGTAAGTATATATTCAACAGTTGTCCGTCTACCGAAACACTAGTATTAAGTTACTTACTTTGGGGACGGCCGACCGTGTGTGTAAGTGTCCTATATATTTATTTAATATACATAAAATATAGAGTGCATGTGTTATCTGGCTGAGTAGAATAAACCATCCTCATTTCTTACTGAGGTGTCGAAAAAGGAAACTATGGTAAGTCGACCTAGTCAAGTAAAATAGACCAACCTCTTTCTTACCATCTCATTATCGTTATCTTCCTACCCTTATCCCACTCTAAGTGGGGTCGGCACAACATGTTATAAACATGTTTTCACATGATTTAGGTACGTATTTTACGACCGGCCGCTTGCTTGACATCTACTTACCTTAGTCGCCTTTTACGACAACGCGGTAACAAAATGAGAATGGTACTCTATTCAGCCGGATACCACACAGCATGTCGACTTACCTTAGTCGCATTTTACGACACCTCAGTGAGAAATGAGGGTGGTCTATTCTACTTACCGGGATATCAAGCAGCGGGTCGACTTACCTTCGTCACCTTTTATGACACCTCAGTAAGAAATGAGAGTGGTACTATTCTATTCAGCCGGATATCACATGGCGGTTCGACTAACCTTAGTCACCTTTTACGACACCTCGGTAAGAAATGAGAGTAGTTTATTCTATTCAGCCGACCATACGGCGTAATTCGTTTCCTTCACACAAGTCAAAATGGTAGCGCGCAAAATGAGACAAAAATGTCTAAATCCCATCAAGTTTGTCCGCGCCATAGTGTACCGTGCAAAAAGAGACAAAAAAATGGCTTAATCCCGTTCAGTAGTCGTATATCCGCGCCACTTTCCTGGCGACAACTATTTTAGGATCCACATCAATCATAGGAGCAGAGGAAGCACCCACTTGCCCCCCTCGAGTCTGGCCGGCAGCCGCAAGACAGGCCGAATAACGCACGCGAGGAAACGGCAATCTTGATTACTTCCTTCACATGACCTTACGGCCGATTGTACGTGATATGGCACAAATCAAAACTAAATTCATCTATACCAGAAAGCCTACTATACTCTACTATACTCTTGAAGATTATTTAGAAGATAAGAATGTGTGGATATAGCTCTCTTGAACCTGTACAAGACAGTAACGACTTAATGTAAATAATATTAAGAATTATATTTTTAAAAGAGCAACCGCCGAGTTTCTTGCTGGCTCTTCTCGGTAGGAACAGCTTTCCGAACCAGCAGTAGAGTTGACGATTCAAAAGCACTTGTTTACAAGTTTATTTGAATAAAGAATATTTTGAATTTTTTGCCGCGGCACTTTTGTGTGCCGCCAAATTTTAAAGGATTGTCGCCAAATTTTGCAAATATAATAATGTTAATATTATTAAATTATATCATTTAAAAAGAAAAATATTTTTTATTATTAGTTTGTAATTAATCCCTTAATAAAGGTTTAGTTATTATTGTAGTATTTTATTTAGTTATTATTTTTGTAGTGTAGTTATTATTGTAGTAGTTATTATTTTTGTTAGTTTATTTCGTATATTTAAAATTTTTGTCATAAACTATTTATGCAATGTGTTGTAGTAAGTAAATAGTTTTTATCTTTTTCTTTGTGTGCCGCCAAATTTTGAAATCGTTAAATATATGCCGCAACAAAAAATAAGGTTTAGAATCACTGATCTATACTAATACTAGAGCGCTAATATTACCCGCGACTTCGTTCGCGACTGTTGCGGATAGGACAATAATAGATGGCGCTTTTCAATGCCATCCTATTTCTGTAGAAGCAACAATTTCTTTTGTCAATATATAATGTCTTTTGGAATAATTGTGCCAAATTTCATCGATATTTATTCAGCGGATTCTAATGAAACAGTTACAAAAATACATAGTCACAAATTTTCGCATTCACAATATTAGTGGGATTAGGATAGAATAGGGGGGGTATATAGCTGAAGAGTTTGTTTGTTTGAACGCGCTAATCTCAGGAAGTACTGGACCGATTTGAAAAATTATTTAGAGTGAAAGATAGTCTATTTATCGGGGAAGGCTATAGGCCAGTGTTTCCCAACGTGGGGCCCACAACCCACAGGGGGGCAATTTTATGGTTAAGGGGGGGCAAATCGACACGAGTTTCGACAAGTCTTTCGATCTGGGTCATTTAAGTGCATTGCTAGATTTCGGTGCCAAATTTAATAAAAAAAAGCAATTTTTCTTGCTAAAACCTATTATTTATGTTCCTTGAGCGGACAACCTAAAACCTATTATTTAAGTTCTCTAAGTGACAATTCAATTTTATAATTTATATATGTTACTCAGGGGGGCAAAATAATTTTTAACTTGGGGCATGGACCAAAAAAGGTCGGGAAACACTGCTTTAGGCTATATATCATCTTGCTAAGATGAATAAGGGAGGAGTAGAAATAAATAATATTACGAAAACGGTAAAATTTAAAGCTCTCTTCTATCTTTTAAAGCATTTTTTGAAGAAAAAATTTGTAATACATTTTCCATGAGGGCAACGCTACTGGCACAGCTATTAATGTATAACAATGTTGCTTTTGAAACAATATCACACAAGATATTTGCAAATATATTAAAAGTGTCTTTTATGACAACTTTCTTGAAATACATACAAACTAATAAAAGTAATGCATAATATATATAGAAGTAAAAGTAACTGCCGTGTGGTATCCGGCTGAGTATAATAGACCACCCTTATTTCCTACCGAGATGTCGCAATAGGCGATTAAGTTAGGTTGACCCATTGCGTGGTAGCCGTTTGAGTAGAATATACCACCCTCATTTCTTACCGAGGTGTCGTAAAAGGCGACTAAGGTAAGTCGACCCACCGTGTGGTATCCGGCTGTGTAGAATAGACCACTTTCATTTCTTACCTAAGTGTCGTAATTGGCGACTAAGTTAATTTGACCTGCCGTTTAGTATCCGGCTGAGTAGAATAAACCACTGTGTTACCAAGGTGTCGTAAAATTCGACTAACATTAAAACATGTGCTGACCCCGCTTAAAGTGGGATAAGGGCAGAATGATTATTATACTTAGCTATAAGCTACGAGCATCGCGTTTAAATTACATAATTTGCATGAAATAAATGTTGCTAAATACTAAATTTTGATCAATTGTCCTTGATTTCAGTACATTCGACAGATATTGGTATATTTCGTGAGCGCCACGACCCACTTCTGATGTTATCGTTTAATCGCACCCGATAATGTGAAGATACGAAAGAAACTATCCGAATTTTCGAAGATATATTTTTTGAACATAAAACTAGCAGATAAGCCGTGTGGTATCCGGCTGAATAGAATAGTACCACCCTCATTTCTTACCGAGGTGTCGTAAAAGGCGACTAAGGTAAGTCGACCCGCCATGTGGTATCCGGCTGAGTAGAATAGACCAACCTCATTTCTTACCGTGGTGTCGTAAAAGGCGACTAAGGTAAGTCGACCCACCGTGTGGTATCCGGTTGAGTAAAATAGACCACCCTCTTTCTTACCGAGGAGTCGTAAAATACGACTAAGGTATGTTGACGTCAGGCAGGCGGCCGGTCGTAAAATACGTAGCCAAATCATATGACAACATGTTTGTAACATGTTGTGCTCACCCCACTTAGAGTGGGATAAGGGCAGGAGGATGATGAAAACTAGCAGATAAGTCAATTACATTCCGATGCAAATAAAGTATCAAGATCAAGATGGATTCGGCACTTGTCGAATGATATTTGTGATACTTTAGTAGAGTTGAGCTCCCAATCAGTCCACATACATGTCTACAAATCAAATCAAAATTATCTTTATTCAAATAACCACTTTTGAATAGTTAAGGATCAATATGATTAATGAAGCTACAGCTGAATGTTGCTCTTACCGAGAAAAACCAGAGAGAAATCCGGGCGTCAATCTCTTAAACATTTTCCAAATATTCACATTTAAATGTGACAGAACTTTTCGCGACACTGTATTGTTAGCTTGCGTGAAATAATAAGATAATATTTAAGTTTACAAAGACTGTATTCACTTCTCCGTCCACTGTCACACCAAAAGCTAACTTTTAACACACCCGGAACGTCACCTGTCAAAAATGTTTCCCGCTCTTTTGCTGTTCGAAACGAACACTAAAACTACTAATATATTAATTGGCAACACTGTCCAATCCCTAACAGTATTTACCTACGTTTCGCGCTGCTAAACTGCGCTGCTATTGTAAAATCCGCAATAAAAGTTTTAAACCACTCAAGTACACCTTTTACTTGATGACCGGGCGTTATGACGGAAATGGGGATCACAACTGAGTATTTTAGTAGCTATTAAAAGAAAAATTGTGCGTATCGTAGCCACTATCGTTCTGAACGTTGAATTGTCTGTAAATTTTAAACAACTGGATCAGGTTTCTCACTTAAACGGATAATACATTATTACAGACATCCATATTTACGCTAGAGTAATTTATACGTCCTGCCACACAAAGTTATTATAACGCAGTTGGACGTTGAAATGAAATAGTTAATACATAGGAAAGAATTACTCAGTTATGCGGTTTTCACAAGCCCTTTGTTAAAAAATACCAGGCAAGGCTCAGTCAGGAGAAAATGTAAAGTAACGGCCTGATACTATCCCACTGCTGGGCATAGTCCTACTCTTCCCGAATTCTCTAGAGATATGCAGGATTCCTTGCGATATTTTCCTTCACCGAACAGTATGTGATAAATTGGAATTATCAATTAGACACCTAAGTTTTAACAGAAAAACTCATTGGTGCATGACCGAGTTTGAACCTGGGATCCCTCGGAAGAGTCGCATGATCTCACCGCTGAGCTATCACAACATTAATACATACAAGATTCTCTCAATGTTTACCATCAACGAATATGTCCAATTTTTAGGTACATGATAAAATTGATAAAAGCAAATTAACCACACGCGTTTCATTGATTTTATAACCAAATATTTTTTATTTATTTATCTGTGAAATGTTGCCATTATCGTAAAATGTTTTTATCATTTGACAACAATATTTGTGTCAATGTTATCATATTAAAAGGTCGTACAATATTTGAGTCACGTTTCTAACAAAATTTAGCTGTATAAGACAGTCTATCTCCCCTAAAATGTACATTGCCGACAAGGATTTGGCGACCGATTAATGTTCGTTAAAGCAGCTTTCTCACGTTACTGGTCCATAACAGATAACAACGTCATTGATGCAAAACTACTACAGAAGAAGAAAACTAATAAAAAAACTGGGAGGCTGATACAGAAAGCCTACTATAGTGTTGTATAAGAATGCGTGGATACGGCTACTGTTCGACCCTCTACAAGATAGTAATAAGTCAATGTAACTAGTTAAAAGTATTATTTTGAAAAGAGCGACCACCGAGTTTCATGCTGGCTCTTCTCGGTAGAAACAGCTTTCCGAATACCAGCAGTAGAGTTGAAGATTCAAAAGCACTTGTTTACATGTTTATTTGAATAAATAATATTTTAAGTTTCAATTTGAATATGCAAAAGTTGTGTCGTGTATATCTGCGACCATTATGAAATATGACGGTGAAATATATTTTGCTATATGATATGAAATATACTTTGATATATGACATGATATTATAGTAGATAATGATACTGTTGCATAATAAGGGTTCTTTTTTTATAGTATCACACGAGTGTTATAAGACCAAGTTATGTACATTGTCATACACTACTTTATCTACTCTCATACTATAATACGTAAAACAATATTAATAAAAACCAAACTATGTTTAAATATTGAATACATTTTTTAAATGTTAAATGTTAGCGCCAAGGCGCAAACATCGATTGCGCATGCGTGTTGCGCCGCCGCCCCACTCGTTCATTGAAACCTTTTTTTTAAGGTAGAGGTTCAACCTCCTTGGTCCAGCTGGAGGTTGTATAGGTGTATCGTTATGATTAAAAATTTATATTGTGATACAGGTGTCCATATAAGACCTGTATTGTAATAAACTTTAAAAAAATTTATTTTGGGCCTGTACGTAATATTTATCATAACAATTTTGCTTTGAGTTTTATATTTGTAATAAAGTATCGGAGTAGATAAAATATATAAAGGAAACCGGTATGCTATATGTAAATGATGTTTACATTAAAAAACGTTTTAGCTCAATTTAGTTTATTACGATCTTACGAATTAGATAAACGTACAAAACCTATAAGTAATGGGTTTGTTAACATAACATCTAATTGACTTTGAAACTAAATGTTAAGAATGACGACCATCTTTAGCAAAGCTATAGATATAAGAAGACTTTGAAGCTAAAAGATGTTAACATCAAAGACCATCTTTCAGCAAATATTATAAGTATATAGCAAAATATAAGAAGGTATAGATGTCAGTGAAAATAAAAAATAATTTTTATTACCGTATACCAGCGGAGCTGAAGGCGGGGTCACTACCCCGCCTTCAGCTCCGCTGTCTGTCACCCACAACACAAGTATTAAGTTACTTACTTTGGGGACGGACGACTGTGTGTGTAAGTGTCCCATATATTTGTTTAAAAAAAATCTATAATCTATAATTATAAATTAACTTATTTCAATATAGCCGTGTGGTATCCGGCTGAGTAGGACAGACATCCTCATTTCTTACCGAGGTGTCGTAAAAGGCGATTAAGGTAAATTGACCCACCGTGTGAAATCCGGTTAAGTAGAATAGACCATTATAATAGGCCTTTATTACCGAGGTTTCGTAAAATATGACTAAGGTAAGTTGACGTCAGGCAAGCGGCCGGTGTTAAAATACAAATCCAAATCATGTGACAACATGTTTATAACATGCTGTGCCGAAACAACTTATAGTGGGATAAAGACAGTAGAATAATGATTTACTTATTTTAATAATTATTTATTACCTGTGAATATTACATCAAATATGAATAGGTAACACTACATTTAGCATCAATAAATATCATAAAAAAAACTAGCAATGAAAGCAGCTCCGCTCGCGTGGATAGGTTAAAACCGTAATATAGTCTTTTGATAACCATAAAAATGGTTAAACTGGGTTAACCTTAAAAGCTAGACATATGCTGTCGCGGACTTTTATTTAGAACTTTTAGAAGGGAACAATTTTGTAGTACATGATTTTTGAATAACTTACACCTTTTACTCGGCGTTCGCAAGGAAAGCTTTAAATTTTGCCGTTTGCGTAATATTTTTTTTTTGCTTCTGCTCTCCTATTCATCTTAGCGTGATGTTATATAGCCTATAGCGTTCCTCGATATATGGACTATCTTACATTCAAAGTATTTTTCAAATTTGTCCAGTAGTTCATGACATTAGGGCGTTCAAACAAACAAACTTTTCAGCTTTATATATATAAATATACTACTATAAATATACTAATATTAGTATAGATTCATGAATATACAATTGAATATCACAAAATATATCTAAAACTGGATAGTCAACCTTAACACTTGTCAGTGTATTTCCGTGTAACTCGCGTCTTAACAACCTGCCAATGGTATCGAGAGCAACGATCTCTGGCAGTCAGTTGGCAAATTTGTGCTGACCAATTAGTAAGGGGACAGTCGTCTTAAAATAAAACTCGAGCTAACTATCAGCCTTACTTATAAACGTTAATTAAATTTAAGCAATGAGTAACTGGTTAGTTAAGAAACTTTTTTACTTATAAACGATACTTAACTTTAAATACTGTTTAAATCGCTGTTTAAATAGTTGTCAAAATAAACACCACTAGGACGTTGTTTAAGGATTGTTTAAGCAATGGCGTCGGCGTAACAGCTGATTTTGGTATCGCTCTGTCCGTTACACGAATCTCGATATATCCTATTAATATTATAAATGCGAATGTTTGTGAGTATGGTATGTACGTATATTTGTTATACGATGAAATTTGGAACAATTATTCCTTTCCACCGGAATAACATACAGGCCACGGAAATAAAGCGCCATCTATTATCGACCTATTACACTACAACAGTCCACGCGAACGAAGTCGCGTGTAAAACCATTTTTATAAGTTACAAAAAAAGCTTTATAAATAAAAGGAAACTTAAAACTTGGTTTTGGGCATCGACATAAACCAATAACAAAATAAATCGATTATGAATTCGCAACAATCTGTGCCGCTACAGACTAAAAATAAATAATATCACAATTTCATTCGGTCTTTTGTTCAGTGTTGCAGTTCTTAAATATTTTGAACGTTGATTAACTAATTGAATCCTAAGTAACGTTTATAAGTAAAGAAAGTTAAACAAATGTTTAAACACTTAAGCATTTGTTAGTTAAGTAATTGTTTAGTCAGTGATTAAAGGATTTTTATAAGTAAGGCTGTATATCTTTAATGTATGTATGTACTATATATATACATATGTGTGTGTGTGTGTTTATGTGTGTGTGTGTGTGTGCGTGCGTGCGTGCGTGCGTGCGTGCGTGTGTGTGTGTGTGTGTCAATATGTGTATGTGTATCTCAGAAACTACTCCATTTTCCTGAAATTCAGCATGTTTTTGGCCACTAAAGAAATTCTAAAATTTATTTATAATTTATTGAATATATAGAACACTATTTTTGCCATTAACTGTCAAGTCAGCGTAACTTATTCGGGGAACAGGCGGTTTCGAGAAATAAAAATACCTAGGATCGAGCCCCACCTATATTTATTTTTCTTTTGTAAATTATCGTGCAAGGCTCGGTCACCCACATATTATTTCTTAAAGCACTTAATAAACACAACTTTTCCATTGACACCAATACAGACTGGACCGTTCTGCCTCTCGAGTGGACATACATTGGCCTTAATAAGACGCTTTAAAGTTGACCACATTTTAAAGTAACCAATTACTTTTATTAGAACCTTATACATAAAAATAGACGGCTTCGCCCGCGTGGATTACGTGTTTTTTATTGAAATTCTGTATAAAAAGTAGTTATTGTAAGCTAACCATAAGAGATAGAGACACGCAATTGCGGACTTTTTTGTAGTATTTTTGTAAATCTACAATTCTCTAGTACATTACATTACTGTATGTCTTGTTGGTTTACGCAGCGCACACGAGTAAAGCTCCCAGGGGGGAATTTACTACAACCGCGCTACCTCTTCAACACAATTTACTTAGGGACTGTTTTACAAGTTACTGATAAAGTATCGGATATTTAACCGACAAATAAACTAATTAGATCTCTAAAAAGAGACTCTAAAAGTGAAAAATCAAAAAAAATAAAAATCGCTGTCATTTTGAAATAGGTATTTGCTATCCAGCAGATAAACAAAATAACAGCCACATGATCTACCTGTTAACTTATAAGGGACTTTAAGTGCTGAATAAGCCTATCAGAAACCTGAGAAACGCAAACCGAGACAAATATTCCGAGATATGTGTCAGATATGTTCCGAATAAGCTATCTGACAGTTTATTGGTAACTTGTGAAACAGGCACTTAAAGTCGTAATTTACTACAAACCTAAACCTTCCGGAAGTTTGCAATATCTTTTAGTAAAAACCGTACGATAAAATCTGTTTAATATTTTTTTTTAAATGTGTGTGTGTGTGTGTGTGTGTGTGTGTGTGTGTGTGTGTGTGTGTGTGTGTGTGTGTGTGTGGGTGATGTGTGTGGGTGATGTGTGTGTGTGTGTGTGTGTGTGTGTGCGCGTGCGTGCGTGCGTGCGTGCGTGCGTGCGTGTGAGCTTTCCTATGTATTCTTTGTTTTATATATTAACTGTTGGTACATAAATAAATTAAATTATATACAAACAGAAGCTATTGAAAAGTACTTCTAACGAAGTTTTCTCTATTAAGTCAAAATTAAACCAATCATCAGATCCATTGTCTTTATTTATAGAACGCTGCAAAATAATGTAAGCTGAAATAATGCCTATATTATAAACGAGCAAGTGCATAAAAATCGCACAGGTTAGCATATTATCGCGCAATCTGTGTTGATGTTACAACATTTGGATAGCGGACAAATATGGCGTGATTGTGGTGTATATTTACATGCACTGGAATCACCATGTGATTGGGTATGGGAGGACAATTTGTACTAATTCAATTTGAAAATTTTCTTTATTCAAGTATACTTGGAAACAAGTGCTTTTGAATTGTAAACTCTACTGCTGGTTCGGAAAAAATTTCCTATCTAGAAGATCCAGAAAGAAACTCGGCGGTTGCTCGACTGCTTATAACTTGTTACATTGTCATTACTATCTTGTACAGGGTCGGATAGTAGCTATATCCACGCATTCTTATCGTCCAATTAAACCTCAACAGTATAGTGGGCTTTTTTATCAGCCTCTCCTTAATAGTGTTTTCAAACTGCTGTAATAGCAAAGCTAAAATTAATTGCGAAATTTTGTTATAGAATCTTATACCCAAACCCAAAAACGGCTTACGCACTTTTGCAAGGCGCAAAGCAGGAGCTGCAAGCTTATATCGGTTCCTACTTTGTCTATTATATACATCGCTTATCGTTTTTATAAAATTCTTTGTATTTTTATGTAAAAAAAAATTTATTACTTAAAATATACTGTGATTCAAGTGTATGAAAAATTAAATCTCCTAATCCTTAAATTTCTCTCGCAGGGATGACGCGGATTTAAATTGTAAATGCCACGTGTGGCACTTTTTTGTAATACAACAAAAAATATCTGCGCATTTACCCCATAACGCTATTCCATAGGACATAATGCTATGGAAGTAAGCACAATAAGCAAGTTTTTACTTAAACCTAATTTTAATTTTTATAAGTACCTGGGTCTTGCTCGGTAATTTTATTAAAAGATTAGATTATATGCGCGACTTCGCCTGCGTATACACTAGTCTTGAAATAGACAGTAGCTTCTGTCACTCTCCAATCCTGCAAATATTCTGCAAGACTTATTATGTTATAATGCAAAATCGAGTCCCAGATATTACCAGCCATTTTTTTGTATTATCTATTTTTTAATTGTATTTTTTTTATATCTTTTAATAAAATTACCAAGCAAGGCTCGGACACCCAGGTATTTTATATTTAAATAGCAAAATATTATTTATATAGATTAGAAATACATTTTTGTATCTAAGTTTTAAGCCTATTATAATAGGATTATATATCTGAAACAAAGCGACAATTATATTTAAATAAGATAAGATCTTTAAGATACGTGATAACCAGATTAAATTAATTTCATTCAAACAATATTATTTTCAATCATAGAATCTGATTCGCAATACAATTAAAATAATTATTACAAGCAAATGCATTATGATATGATTATCTGCAGATTCTAAAGATAGCAAATATTATGTATGCAAGGCATATAAGTCTACTTAGGGCCTGTTTCACAAGTTACTGATATGTGTCGGATAGTAAACCGACAAATAAACAAAGTACAGCTAGAATAGTCTTTATAATTATTGTCGATAAATTGAACTAAGAAAGTATTTTACACCTCAGAAACTTCGGAATCAACAGCTCATTTAATACATTCAAATTCAAAACATTCTTCAAGTTAACCTGTAAACAAGTGCTTTTGAATCATTGCTGGAAAATTGATGTACCGAAGAGGCAGAAAGTCGGCAGTAACTTTTTTCAAAATCTAATTCTTATTCCTAATGTAAGGTTTAATGCTTTAGAACGAATAACTTATTATTTTATTAGATTTTCTAACGCTATCGAAGGTAGGTAAAAACATGGCGGTTTGCGGGGACGGATATTCTATAAAAATGATAGTCGGTAGAAGAGCCTCTTGGGTATTCTGGTTGTGGAAATAAACGGTGAAATGGTGTTTTCTACACAAGGCTATATTTCGCTACATTCCATCAATGATATCACCTGCAAGGTCAATGAATACACGCATCTTTATCATTTATGTAATTCTGAATACTCTGTAAAGCTATAATTTAAGTAGTAAAAAAACAAAATTCAATCTGTAATAATCTGGAATGTCCATATGATAATAAAGTTACGAATTAATTACTTCACGTATAATTCAAAATGTACGCCGAGTGGTATCCGGCTGAATAGAATACTACCTCCCTCATTTCTTACCGAGGGGTCGTAGAAGGCGACTAAGGTAATTCGACCCCCTGTATGGTATCCGGCTGAGTAGAATAGACCACCCTCATTTTTTACCGAGGTATCGTAAAAGGCGACTAAGATAAGTTGACTCACCGTGTGGTATCCGGTTAAGTAGAATACACCACCCTCTTTCTGATCGAGGTGTCGTAAAATACGACTAAGATGAGTTGACGTCAAGGAGGCGGCCGGTCGTAAAATACGTAGCCAAATCACGTGACAACATGTTTATAACATGTTGTGACGACCCCACTTAGAGTGGGATAAGGGCTAGAAGATGATGTATAATTCAAAATGTCTCGGTATAACATATCCGCTTGTCACCCTACTGCAGTCTGCGCTGGTCTAGGAATTGCAGTTTGTGCGAATTTGTGTCCCAATTAATGCAATAAATAATATCGTAAATATTTTGCAACCAAATAACATTTAATTGATTTTTTGCCGGTGGTTTCTGTTGTGATTTGGAACAGCACGTGTGATACGTGCAGTTACTAATCCTGCATGTATGGGGTATAACAATTGCGCTTCCTGCACTTGGGATTACAAATTTTTTTTTTTTAATTTTGAACATAAAAGTAGTTATTTTGAGTTAAGCATAAGAGATATAGATATGCTGTCGTGGAGTTTTTGGTGGGGTTGGCACATGTTACAAACATGTTGTCACATGATTTGGCTACAACCGGTCGCCTGACTAACATCAACTTACACTAGTCGTAATTTACGACACCTCGGTAATAAAGAGGGTGTCTATTCCACTTAGCCAGATTCTACACGGTGGGTCAATTTACCTTAGTCCCTTTTTATGGCACCTCGGTAATAAATGAGGGTAGTACTATTCTATTCAGCCGGATACCACACGGCGTACTTTGTTTTATAAATATAGATAATATTCGAAACGCCCATTATATTTGAAAACATTATACAGTACAGCGCCATCTATCGACTCGATTAGAACTTTTACAAATACCTCACACAATAGTCAATTGATTATCTGTGACATATTGATTTTAAATGACTGTCAATTTATTTGTTCCTCGACGTAAATTAAATAGTAATTCAAGTTTACGCTAATGTATACCCTATCTTCTTGTTATAAGGATGATAGTGGCGTGATATAAATACGACCAAGTGTTTTCGTACATGAATTTGTACAAGACACGCAGACTTCAAGGTCAAACGTAAATGGAGACGGGAAGCCCGTGTATTTTAACCTAGAACAATTGCGTCGGTCGGTAGGTTTGGGTAATTGGACCCAGTTTATATTATAATTGTCAAAATTTCATATTTATAAAGCTATAAAATCCATCTATACTTATATATCAAGCTGAAGATTTTGTTTGATTATTTGAACACTAATCTCAGGAACTACAAAATCGATTAGGAAAATTCTTTGAGTGTAAGATAGTCCATTTATCGAGGAAGGCTATAGGCTATAACATCACGCTAAGATGAATAGGAGAGGAGCAGCAATAAAAAATAGTACAAAAACGGCAAAATTTAAAGTTTTCCTTGCGTGCGCTGAGTAAACGGTAAAAGTTATTTAAAAATCTCTTATATTTAACTACTTTTATGTACACCGTGTGGTATCCAGCTAAATAAAATAGACCATCCTCATTTCTTGCCAAGATTTTGTAAAAGGCGACTAAGGTAAGTTGACCCGCCGTGCGGTATCCGACAGAGTAGAATAGACCACCCTCATTTCAAAAGTAATAATAAAATAATTAATAATTTTATTATTACTTTTGTATTATGGATCTCCGCAAAGTAACACCTAATTCTATAAACCACCCTCATTTCTTAACGAAGTTGTCGTAAAAGGTGACTAAGTTAAGTTGATCCACTGTGTGGTATCCGGTTAAGTAGAATAGACCACCCTTTTTTACCGATGTGTCGTAAAATACCAGTAAGGTAAGTTGATGTCAGGCAGGCGACCGGTCGTAAAATACGTAGCCAAATCATGTGACATGTTTATAACATGTTGTGCCGACCCCACTTAAAGTGGGATTAGGGCAGGAGGTGATGAGGAGGATAAATATGATGACACAGATATCTATACTAATATATAAAGCTGAAGAGTTTGTTTGTTTGTACGCGCTAATTTCAGAAACTACTGGACCGATTTGGAAAATTATTTTAGTGTAAGATAATCCATTTATCGAGGAAGGCTATAGGCTATATAACATCACGCTAAGATGAATAGAAGAGGGGCAGCAATAATATGGCAAAACGTTTGCCGTTTCAGCCAGTTATTTATAAGACCATCAATCACTGCTTTAAAATAATTCAATGATCATCATCTTCCTGCCCTTATCCCACTCTAAGTGGGGTCGGCACAACATGTTATAAACATGCTGTCATATGATTTGGCTGCGTTTTTACGACCGGCCGCCTGCCTGACATCAACTTACCTCAGTCGTATTTTACGACGCCTCGGTAAGAAAGAGGGTGATCCATTCCTCTAAACCGGATACCACTCGGTGGGTCAACTTACCTTAGTCGCCTTTTACGACACCTCGGTAAGAAATGAGGGTGGTACTATTCTATTCAGCCGGATACCACACGGTGGGTCGACTTACCTTAGTCGCCTTTTACGACACCTCGGTAAGAAATGAGGTTGGTCTATTCTACTCAGCCGGATACCACACGGCGGGTCGACTTACCTTAGTCGCCTTTTACGACACCTCGGTAAGAAATGAGGGTGGTACTATTCTATTCAGCCGGATACCACACGGCGGTAAAATAATTCAATGATATAACTTAAAAATGCGGAAATAAAATAAAAAAATATCACGCGAATACCAATGAAAGATAAACATTATCGTTGACACAATAAATGTAATTACGTGTAATATTTAGTTTATGGTCATTCTGTAGTGATTAGAGAACAAAAGTTCGCTTTGATTCGTTTCTAAGAATTTCCCGCTATCGGCTAATTCGGCGGCGGACGGGGTCCCACAAAGGATATTTGACTCATATCTGACATTGCGGTTTACAGCTAAAAGATTCAGCGCTAACATCCGCTCAATTTCTTTCGTGCCTTTGATTTGAAATTAAATACATATCTTTAATATTTAAATGAGTTAATCTTGTATATATATATATTTATTTTCCGAATCTCGGAAACGGCTCCAACGATTTTCCGGAAAAGAAACAGGTTTTGGGGGAGAAAAAATTGATATAGTTAGGTTTTATGTAAAAAAAAATTTGTTTTATCCCTGTTTTTGGGCATTAAAAAACACTAACATTTATATTGAATTGAATTTCCGCAATGAACTGTCAAGTCCACGTAGCTTATTCGGGTAACGGGCAGACTCGAGAAATGTAAATGCCAAGGATCAATCCCCAACTAAATAATTGTTTTTTTTTAAGTTTTTTTATTTGTAATAATTACCGAGCGAAGCTCGGTCACCCAGATATTCCTACTAATATTATAAATGCGAAAGTTTGTAAGTATGGTTTTTTTATACTCTTTCACAGCGAATCCGCTTAGCCAATATCGATGAAATTTTGCACAATTATTCTTTACTAGAGCTGTGGTAGCAAAGTGGTAACACCGTACGACTCTTTTGAGTAGATCACGTGTTAAAACCCGGGCAGTGAGTGTTTCTGTTAAAACTTATGTGTCTAATTGATAATTGCAATTTATCACACGCATTTCGGTGAAGGAAAACATCGTGAGGAAACTTGCATATCTCTAGAGAATTCTGGAGATATGTGTAACCTACCAATCCGCATTGGAGCAGCGTGGTAGGTTCTAGCTCCAATCCTTCTCTTCATAAACGGAGAGAGGAGGCCTAATCCCAGCTGTGGGATTGTAACAGGCCGTTACTTTACTTTACTTTTTTATAAAAACAAAATTGAAACAAGGTTTTTGTAATAAGGTTATTGTCATCATAATCACCCTCCTGCCATTATCCTACTCTAAGTAGGGTCGGCGGTATGTTATAAACATACTGTCACATGATTTGGCTGCCTTTTTACGACCGGCCGCTTGCCTGACGTCAATTTACCTTAGTCGTATTTTACGACACCTCGGTAAAAGAAAGAGTGATCTATTCTACTCAACCGGATATCAAACGGCGGGTCAACTTACCTTAATTGCCTTTTACAACACCCATGTAAGAAATGAGAGTGGTCTATTCTATTCAGCCGGATACCACGCAGGGTTCTCTAGTAATATATTATTATTATTTAAAAGTTTACAAATACTATAATGTAAGTTTCGGTAAATACACTCCACAGCAACAAATTTAAAACATCGATAAGTTATGCGCGCTGCGTCAGCGACCGTAAGCGATCTATTTACGTCACAGTTAGAATCCATAATAGTGTTTAGAATTGTTTATGCCTCCTCTTCACTATGGGCGATTATCGTTGATCGGAATCTATACTGATATATAAAGCTGAAGAGTTTGTTTGTTTGAACGCGCTAATCTCAGGAACTACTGGACCGATTTGAAAAATTATTTAAGTGTAAGATAGTCAATTTATTAAGGAAGGCTATAGACTAAATAACATCACGCTAAGATAAATAGCAGAGGAGCAGCAATAAAAAGTATTACGAAAATGGCAAAATTTATAGCTTTCCTTGCGTGCTCTGAGTAAACGGTGATAGTTATTCAAAAATTACAAAATTCTAAATTAGAGTCCGAAACAGCACATGGTTGGCACAAGCTTTTAAGGTTAACCTACTTCAAAAAACTATATTACAGTTTTAATGTTTCCAAGCGGTCAGAGCCGCAGCTATTGCTAGTCGTCTATAATCGGCACGATCATCCAAGTGTCAACACGATGATCATTATCATGGGATCATACGTATCACCCAGCGATTACCTTTGATGAGTGTCCGAAAACCGACAATTCCGGAGTTGTCGATGATCGTAGGCGATCTTAAATGATTGGCGAGTACAGCTAAGTACGACCTTTACGCGCTAGAGCTTAATCGTTTGTAATCGCCGATTATGATAAGGAGACATTAAACATATTTGTAAAGTATTTCTCTATGACTACATATCCTACATACACACACACATTTATATAGGAACATAAGTTTTCATAAAAAAAAACTCATAAGTGTTAGCCCGGGGTTGGAATCCGGGATCCTTTGGAAGTCACACATTATCGGCTAAAATTAAACTTTATTCTAGATTTGAACCTAGAACAACGATCATAGGTGAATCTTAGGTAATATAGCCGCCATTATTAAAAAGATTTTTCTGAACAAAAACTGTGACTCAGCATGTAATTATGAACTAATTCAAACAGGTCAGTGACCTCGCGGATGTAGGTGACGCCGCGTCCTCGGCGACCGTGAAAACGTCACGACATCGACTCATGGGATTATGACACGAATAACCATAGAGCTATGGTGGTAATTGGTGTGCGTCAAACGGGAGTGATAAAAATGTTATAGTTTCGGTCGATTGTCGAGGTCTTCGTAAACGGCGATAGCCTTTCGCTTTAGCACATTTGCAGGTCGATATTCAATTTAATTCCAAATCAAAGTCCAAATATTTTTTAAATAAATATTAGAAAAAATAAATAAGTAAAATAAATGGTATCCGGCTGAATAGAATAGTACCACCCTCATTTCTTACCGAGGTGTCGTAAAAGGCGATTAAGGTAAGTTGGCCCACTGTGTGGTATCCGGTTAAGTAGAATAGACCACCCTCTTTCTTACCGAGGTGTCGTAAAATACGACTAGGGTAAGTTGATGACAGGCAGGCGGCCGGTCGTAAAATACGTACCCAAATTATGTGAAAACATGATTATACAATGTTGTGCCGACCCCACTCATGAAACATATCGATATACACTATATTGATATTGATTATATACTGCCCGTGGCCCGCACGCGTTAAATTTGGGGAAAAACAATTTCCTCTCCCTATACCAAGAAGATTTCCTGCTATCTTTGGAATATCTAAATTCATATAGTAGATTTTTACTTATTTACTTTTACATTTTCCCTATGTATTTTATTTTTACAATTAATTACAGAATGTCTTTAAACAAACTCTTGAAAGAGGGACATAGCTGCTTAAGTCGAAGTGTTATAGGGCGAATCGCGGCGTCCTCACGGCATTTTAAATCTGTAATATCTCCGAAAATGTTCACTTAAATTACATGCTGCAAACGGCCATATTGATCTATATTAAATCAACTATTTATTTAAGGTACTTAATTGGATAAGGATTAATGCTGTATTGTATAAAAATTGCTTCAAAAATGTGGCATTATTTATCTTAAAAAGTAAATGACAAAAAATGCTATAGTGGGTTATCCATAAGAGATAGACATATACCATCGCGGACTTTTCTGTAGACTTTTTCAAGATGTACAAATACTTAGTACAGTATTTTGATAAATCTCGTAGGGTTTAGCCTGCGATTGCAATGTAAGCGGAAAAAAATGTAATTATGTACTTCTGTACATAATTACATTTATTACAGTAAAAAATTAAAAAAAAAAAAAAAAAAATTACAGTATTTCTCTACTCCGTATTGAATGTTATTATACGTACAAACCTTCCTCTGGAATCACTCTATCTATTTATAAAACCGCATCAAAATCTGTTGCGTAGTTTTAAAGTTTTATGCGTACATAGGGATATAGGAACTTTGTTTTATAATATGTAGTGATGTAGTGATAGTGATAAGTGGTATCGGCTGAGTAGACCATACCACCAAATTTCTTACCGAAGTCTCGTAAAATACGTCTAAGGTAAGGTGACGTCAGGTCGTAAAGTACGTAGCTAAATCATGTTACAACATGTTTATAGCATGTTGTGCCAACCCCACTTAGAGTGGGATAAGGGCAGGAAGATGATATTGATCAATAAATTATGCTTGAATTGTGACCAGGTCAACTGGATCTGTCGCTTAGCAACAATAACCAAACACTGCGCATGTTTGCTGGAAGGATGAATGACCCTGGGTAATTATGGCCACGTGGGGCCGGACAGGACATCGCACTGTATCGCATCAAAGAGATTTGACCGACGCAATGCATAGCGTCAGATCAGACTGAGAAAGATGGCGTCTGTGCCGAGTGAAGTGATTTTATAATCAAACAAGCTGTATGTATTCACCCGCGTGGAAATCAATGTAAATCAAAATAATTTAAACTACCGTGAGTAGTGACCATGAGCATCATAAGAAAGCTCAGAGTCGCTCAGCGGGCGATGGAGCGAGTATCTCTACGTGATTAAATCAGAAATGAGGAGATCCGTAGAAGAACCAAAGTGACGGACATAGCTCAACGGGTCGCGAAGCTGAAGTAGCAATGGCCTGGGCACATAGTTCGAAGAACCGATGGACGTTAGGGTCTCAAGGTGCTAGAGTGGCGACCTCGCACCGGAAAACGCAGTGTAGGCAGACCCCCCCCAGATGGTCAGACGACCTCAAAAAGGTCGCGGGGAGCCGCTGGATCCAGGCGGCACAAGATCGTGTAGCGTGGAAGTCCATGGCAGAGACCTATGTCCAACAGTGGACGGCAATTGGTTGATGAGAGAGAGAGAGAGTGGTATTCATAATTAATGTAAAGAAACCGGATATTCTCATCTTACAGACACTGTGGATGGGCACTGCCTCCAGCGTAGATATCTATTTTTGGCACTACCGGCACTACTAAAGACCTGCTAGAACCGGACACCGTAAACGTCGCATGCACAAAATTCTTCCGGGCATTTTTTTTTAATGTCAGGAAAACCCATTACCATCACCGCCCGACGGGGACGGGCGGCGGGTATATCGGTCAGTTACCGACTAAAAACCTGGCAGTGCTCCACCACGCTGCTGGTGGCGGGGACAGGGTACCGTTGTACACATTACCCCCATCCCCGCCAGCAGCAACTCTGGACCCCAGAGTGCGCCACCTCTGGGTCGGGGCCTCTCTAAACAGTGGCCCCTCCCTCCGCTAATGCATCGACCGCCTCGGGGACCTTTTCAGATGGGCATCCGATAACGGAGACTAGACAGGGAGTACATAAAAGACGCTCGACCAGCGCCACGAGCTGCTACACGCAGTTCCCGCCGCGATAACACCGCGTAAAGAGATCATGAATAAGAGCCCCGTATGGGCTTGAAACAAGTCGGGCTCAACCGATAAAATAACACGTGAGTATTGCGAGATTCTATACATTCATTATCAAAATAAAATTCAAATAAGCTCTTTCATGCACTTTTGAATCGTAAAGGATCAATATGATTAATGAAGCTACAGCTGGTTTGGAATGTTGCTCTTACCGAGAACGAACCAGAAAGAAATACGGCGGTCAATCTTTAAAACATTTTCAATTCTACATTATTAAACCGCAGTCCTGTATGAAGCTGAACTGATTTTCAAATCCAGGCTTTTTTATCATCCAGCTAATCTTAAATTTTGTAATATGCTTTACATATAAGTAAATCTCTTATACTTAATTTAAACCTTTCTGTAAACTGGTCTAGTATGGATTGCGGAATTTTATTGTACAAGCGAATACTGAGACCATCGAATGAGTTGCTAACTCTGCTGATTTGTGACACAGGTCACAAAGTTTTCCTCCTTTATTTTATTATGATAAAAAAAAAATCAAATCAAAACAGAATTTAAAAAAGAAGAATACTTACCTAAATTTCAATAAAATGCATTTATTAAAATTTCTAATATAAAAGCAGTTATCGTATGTTAACCAAACGTGATAGAGACATGCTATCGTGGACTTTTTTTTAGTAAATATTATATCGCTCTATCCGTATAATAAGGTCATATTTCCTACGCTTATACATGAGATGTTACTTTATTTTTCACACTAAACGATTACCAAGTTACTGACATTAAACAGCAATTCATCCATATGTAAATGAACGCCGATAGATTAACCGTTGAATAATGTCTCCTATTACTTTCGCTGTAGAATTGAAAATTGCACACAAACCGTACCTGATTAGAATAGCTCTATACAAAAAAGTGACAGACCTTGCGCCATCCGAGACTGCTATTGACAATTTTTGCGGCATCTTGCGACGTGGTTAGTTACGTAATGCAAAATATCGATACTCGTTTTCAGTAGCGCAAACTACAAAATAATCTAAAGACAGAACTCAGAATGGACGAAATAACAATATTTTTTGATATACACTATACTAAATGAAATAGGGTAAGTCATTTATATATACTAAAAACAGAAAGGGACCTAGGATTGATCCTTTAGGTACACCCATAACTAAGGCCGGTCCTGATGATTGCACATCATTAACGCACACTATGAATTCGGCTGTGAAGATAAGATGCCACTAGAAAAAGCGTATCGTCTGTGATACCATAATGACCAAGTGATGTTGAACACAATCAAATGCCTTGGACAAATCACAAAATACACCTATGGCATTCACTTTATGTCTGCCTATTTCTTCGCTTATAACATCCCAAGTTGTTTTGATTTTATTTTCAGATTTTATTATTTTTCTTTTGATGTGAATTGATTTGGCCTGTGTGCAGACATTTCGAAATATTTTTTCAAATATTTTTTTACATATTGTAGGTAAGTAGAGTGATTATATTGCTTTTCTGTATGAAAACGGATAGTCCATTGCTTCCGAATTATAGCAATTTTATTAGTACTATTGTATAAAAAAATATTTAACACAATAAAAAAATTGGATATTTTTATATTGTGATAGTTCAATTCAATGGAAAACAGTACAAAAAAAGAATTAAACAATTCTATTTAGATCTAGGAAAAAGAGAATAATAGACGAAAAAGTTTAGGATATAATTCCTGTGATAAATTTGCACAAAAGTATTTTTGTGCAAATTGTCAAAGGGTTAATGAATGACTGTAATATATACTTACTATACTTTACTATACTATACTTTTTAACGTTTTCAATGCATAAATAACATAGTATTTGCAATATTTGCATACCACTGTAACCCGCATACGTTATCGGTTATTCTTAGCCGCGTCACCAACCTCGGTACGCGATAAGATAGCGCTGCCAAAATCTCCTTCAGAGTTAGTGATAACGTCGCAATTGAGGAAGACTCAGTTTATCACTGACAGTATGCGCTTGACCGTTCATATAATAACATCTTTAATATTTAAATGAGTTAATGTTTGCCGTGTGGTATCCGGCTGAGTAGAATAGTACCACCCTCATTTCTTACCGAGATGTCGTAAAAGGCGACTAAGGTAAGTTGACCCACCGTGTGGTATCCGGTTTAGTAGAATAGACCACCTTCTTTCTTACCGAGGTGTCGTAAAATACGACTAAGGTAAGTTGACGTGAGGCAGGCGGCTCGTAAAAACGCAGCCAAATCATATGACAGCATGTTAATAACATGCTGTCATATGATTAGGGCAGGAGGATGATGATTTAAATGAGTTAATCTCGTATGTATATATATTTTTTTCGGAATCTCGGAAACGGCTCCAATGATTTTCCTAAATATCAGCATATAACGGCCGCCTGCCTTGCGAATGAATGAAAGAAAGAATGACACCTGCACAAAAAAAAGTTGAAACGCATTTACAAAACGTAAAAAAAATAATTTTATCCCTTTTTTAGGGAAAATGTTTAAATTAATTATTTATGCCATTAAACATCAAGTCACGATAGTTCATTTGGGGAACGGGCGGTCTAGAAAGGTGAAAATACCTACGTTCGAGCTTCACCGCTTCAACTACTTTTAACTTTTTTTTATTTTTATTTTTTTAATTTTATCTCTTTAAAAAAAATTGCCGAGCAATCTTGGTTACCCAGGTACTAAAAGATTTACTCATTTAAATATTAAAGATGCGATAATGTTTGTACAAACATGTGAGAAATCACACCCTAATGTCATCAATCATCCGAACGTTGCAAGTATTTTACTTGCAATATTGTGTAGATAAAATGTTCGTTCAAGTATTTGTAGATATAGGGTTGCCAGATTCGGGAATAGTCCTCAAAACATCCGATATCACCGTAAAGTATACAAAACAAGTATATTATTCGTTAAATAATTTATAGAATTAGGCGTTACTTTGCGGAGATCCATAATACAAAAGTAATAATAAAATTAATTTGCTATAATCCGCGAAGAAATTATAATTCTTCGCGGATTATAGCAAAATAATTTTATTATTACTTTTATATTATTCGTGTTTAATAGATCAAGTTCAAATTATAGATATGTAGCAATTAAAGGATATCTTGTAGAGGGGAGCGTCAGTTTTCTGTCTGTCATCACTTTTTGACCCTGCGTCAGTCAAAGTTTAACTAAATTTATGGTGCTAAAAATCGTGCCATGGAATGACGTGGGAGGACCAAGGCCGTCATAGATCAATTACTAGACAGAAATGACAGGTATAAGAATAATTGTGCCCAATTTTTTCAATATTGATTTAGCGGATTCGCTGTGAAAGAGTAAAAACATACATCCATACTCACAAACTTTCGCATTTATAATATTAGTAGGAAACTAGTAGGATCTAAGTACAGACCTTGACATATGCCGATACATTTTGACAATTACGTATAGTATAAAAGAAATACATATAATTTTCAATTTATATTTTGAAAGCATTTTCACTACTTACGATCTAAACGGTAGGGAATTGAACAATCATATTGATTCAATGTTCAGAACGAGGCTTACTTCAATACAACAGAGTCCGCTATTTCAAAGAAATATTTCTCTAAATTCCAACTTGTGTTATAAACTACACACATATTATTTAACTATTTTTAATTCTAAATAATTTATAGAAGTAGGCGTTACTTTGCGGAATTCCGTAGTACAAAAGTAACAGTAGATTTTACTATAATAAGTCAAATAAATCACTTCGAAATGTCGTATACAACAACAGAGATATCTTTGAAAAACAGAAAAAATTCGGTGTCTACTAAATAGATTACGATATGTGCGATAACAAATCTTGCACGTATAAGGTATGAGAACGGTGTTTGCTTCCTACACTTAGACAAAAGAAATAATAAAATTATTTTGCTATAATTAGCGATGAAGTAAAATAAAAAATATATATAATGCTAAATGTAATCCTATTCATACCTGATACATGCAGGTTTCGTAAAAACAAAAGCACAAACCTCCACCACCACATTTATATAAATGTTTCTAGTTCAAGCTTGTTGTTTAACGCGGATTATAGGAGAATAAGGGCCTGTTTCAAAAGTTACCAATAACCTGTCAGTCAGCTTATTCGGAACATATCTGACACATATCTCGGAATTTTGCGTTTCTCAGGTTTTTGATTGGCTTATTCAGCACTTAAAGTCCCTAATAGGGTTAACAAGTGGGTCATGTGGCTATTATTTTGTTTATCTGCTGGACAGCAAATACCTATTTTAAAATGGCCGCGACTTTATTTTTTTTAGATTTTCCACTTTTTAGAGTCTCTTTTTAGTTATTATTGCTATTATTTGCTACTTATTTTATTCGTCCGTTAATTTTCCGACACTTTATCAGTAACTTGTGAAACAGACTCTAATTCTATCACTACTTTGTGACTTACGTGTACTTTAAAAAATATATTTAAATTCTGGCAAATACATTAATTCACTTACACTTGAAGCCTGATTAGACCTCCGATAAATATGACCCGGCGTTTCTATATCCTTACATAATCTTTGGATCGGCATAATCGCACTAGCTACTTTCATTCAGCAACCGGTTTGGGACGCTCGCCCAACATTCTGTGCGAGAATTTAAGCTTGATATTTTCGCTCAGACATTGAACCGAAACTTAGCGGTACTTATCTGAAATTCGGTTTGTCAATTCGTAAATTTAATGTTGTAGAATTCGAAAAAAGCGGTTTTTATCGCTCCTCGTGCGACTCTTTCGAAAAGGTCACGAGTTCAAACCCCGGCAGGCGCTAAACCAGGAGTTTTCTATTAAAACTTGTGTCTAATTGATAATTGCAATTTATCACAGGCTTTTCTGTAAAGGAAAACATCGTGAGGAAACCTGCATATCTCTAGAGAAATGTAGGGATATGTGTAACCTATCAATCCGCATTGGAACAGCGTGGTAGATCTTAGCTCCAACCCTTCTCTCCAGGAACGGAGAGAGGAGGCCTATGCCCAGCAGCGGGATTGTAACAAGCCGTAACTTTTACTATATCTCTTAAAAGCTTTTCAAATACGTGTTAATTTTTTTAAATTTAGATCTATACTATCACGGATTTTTGTCGTACCTATCTCCAGATGATGCTTAGGTTACGTTTCGATTACGAAATAATCGTTGAGATTGTGGTTGTGAATGTGTGCAGTGCAAGTAGTATGACGGTGGTTTATAATTCATGCTTTTAACTAATCCTGCATGTATAACGAATGAAAACAGATAGTACAATCTTCTTTTAGCATTGAATACGCGCGGATTACATAAAAAGAAAACAATTTTTTTTTCTGATGGATCCAAAGTAGTAACAAAGGCCTAAAGTAAATATCTTTTATCAATAAAAAAAGACTCGCTGAGAGCAAAAAGTTTCTAACACAATTCATTTCCGAATATAATTTTAAAAAAAACTATCAATAGCCGTTTGTTTGTTTGTACTGAATAGACAGGCTCCCAGACCCAAATTATTTTTACCTGGTCGATAGCATTTCTCGCCTCTTCTCAAAACAAACATAAAAACGGTTTTTTATATTGTAATGGCGTTGCTTTACGTAATCCTACATCCTACTTTGGCCTGTTTCACAAGTTACTGACAAAGTGTCGGATAGTTAACCGACAAATAAACTAAGTAACAGATAAATGTCTCTAAAAAGTGAAAAATTGAAAAAATCGCGGCCATTTTGAAATAGGTATTTGCTATCCAGAAGACAAACAAAATAACAGCCAAATGATATACCTGTTAACTTATTAGGGACTTTTAGTGCTGAATAAGCCTATCAGAAAACTGAAGAACGCAAAATTCCGTGATATGTGTCAGATATGTACCGAATAAGCTAACTGACAGTTTATTGGTAACTTCTGAAATAGGCCTTAATATTATAAATGCATATTATACAAACTGTGGTAGCTCAGCGGTAACACCGTGCGACTCTTTCGAGGAGGTCACGGGTTCAAACCCGGACAGAAACCAATAAATTTTTCAATTAAAACTTATGTATCTAATTGATAATTGCAATTTACCACACGCTTTTCGGTGAAGGAAAACATCGTGAGGAAGCCTGCATATCTCTAAAGAATTCTTGATATGTGTAACCTACCAATCCGCATTGGAGCAGCGTGATAGGTTTTAGCTCCAATCTTTCTCTCCGAACGGAGAGAAGAGGCCTATTCTCAGCAGTGGGATAGTAACAGGCCGCTACTTATTATAAATGCGAAAGTTTGTAAGTATGGATGTATGTTTTTCTCTTTCACGGCGAATCCGCTGAACTTATATCGATGAAATTGTATTCTTTATACACCGGGGTACCATATAGACTATAGAAATCCTGTTAATTCTACAGAATTCATCTGTTATCGACCTATCACACGACAACAGTCTACGCGAACGAAGTCGCTGGTAAAAGCTAGTCATAATATATACGTAACAAGATTCAAAGCAATCGGCAAAAAACAAACTTTTTGTTAAAGTTATTGGCTGTACGCGTTTTATAATCTTAAGAATATAAACAAAAACGTGTGTATAAAAGCATGTGGTAAAATGTTTCTACACAAACGTGTTATACTAATAAATAAACCAGTCGAATAGATACTTAATTTTAATTTGATTTATTATAATGTAGAGTTTTCAAGGACAGATAAAGCAAATATAGTTTTGTTTGAAATAAATGTTAATATCATTATTCTCTTGCCCTTATCCCACTCGAGGTGTGGTCTGCACATGTTTTTCCCTTCCATTCTCCATTTCCATTTAATATAGTAGGAGAATGATCAGGGATGTGAACAAATAATCGTTTTTTTTAAATAATCGATTATTTTTTTTCATAAAAAATGATTTTTTTAAAAATCGAATATTTTAATCATCCTTTTTCACTATTTTTCTTGTTTTTCAAGATAACATATGCATTTTCGGATGAAACCAATCTAAATCGACTGCAGCCAAACTTCACATTTTAAAAGGATAGATAAAACAAAAAGATATTCAAATAAAATAGAGTTTTGCTTGAAATAAATGTTAATATCATTATTATCCTGCCCTTATCCCACTCGAGGTGTGGTCTGCACATGTTTTCCCTTCCATTCTCCATTTCCATTTAATACAGTAGGAGAAGGATCAGAGATGTGAACAAATAATCGTTTTTTTTTTAAATAATCGATTATTTTTTTCATAAAAAACGATTTTTTAAAAATCGAATATTTTAATTATCCTTTTTCACTATTTATCTTGTTTTTCAAGATTACATATGCATTGTCGGATGAAACCAATCTCAATCGGATGCAGCCAAACATTTTAATAGCATTTCGCGAACAGCGTATCAGTTATTACATATCCACTTTAATTAGCTTTTATTCTAATTGATTATTAATATTAAAAACGGCAACTTATCAAAGTCAGAAAACTCGATTATCATTCATCGATTATTTTTAAAGGGGAAAAAATCGATTATTTAATAATCGATTTTTTTCTACTCCATGTCACATCACTAAGAAGGATAGGAGAGAGTAATTATTTATGTTATTACAGATAATGCTGTGTTGGCTTTTTCAATGTGGTCACGAGTTCAAACCCCAGACAGGCAGCAATGAGTTTTTGTATTTAAATTTTATGTCTAATTGATAATTACAATTTATCACAAACAAGAAAACATCATGAGGAAACATATCTCTAAAGAATTCTGTAGATGTTTAACCTAACAATCTGTATTGGAGCAGTATGGTAGGTTTTAGCTCCAATCCTCTCGAAAAACGGAGAGTTGACGCGTTTGCCCAGCAGTGGGATAGTAACAGGCCGTTATTTTACTTAACTTTACGCCGATACTAACTACACTTTCAAACATTGATAGTTTTCAATAAAGGTCTGTTTGGATGCGAAATATATGTGTAGTTTTCCTTATTATCATTTAGTAGGTTGGTTAAATTTTTTTCAAAATAAAAAAAAGAATCTTCAAAAAAAGAATAAGAAAGTTGGGGATCGATCCTAGGTATTTACATTTTTCGAGAAATTTGTTACCCGAATAAGCTTCACTGACATGACAGTGTATGGCTAAAATAGTGTTTTATATACATTTCAAAATCAAAATCAGGAATAAAATTATTTTTTTACATAAAACCTAGCTAGATCTATTTTTCTCCCCTAAAACCTCCCACATGCTGAATTCGAATGCTGGAAAATCGTTGCCGTTTCCGAGATTTTGAAAACAATTATATATACATACAAGATTAACTTATTTAAATATTAAAGGTGATAAAAACATTCGTACGGCTTTGACGATTTAAAAATAAAATAAGCCGTATTGATTTTGTCATTCTGGAGTTGGCTTAGCAACACACTGACCGATTGATTTTATTTATTGTATAGTCATAAGAGTCATCATCATCCTCCTGCCCTTATCCCACTCTAAGTGGGGTAGGCATAACATGTTATAAACATGATGTCACATGATTTGGCTGCGTTTTACGACCGGCCGCCTGCCTGACGTCAACTTACCTCAGTCGTAATTTACGACACCATGGTAAGAAAGAGGGTGGTCTATTCTACTAAACCGGATACTATGCGGTGGGTCAACTTACCTTAGTCGCCTTTTACGACACCTTGGTAAGAAATGAGGGTGGTACTATTCTCTATCTATTCAGCCGGATAACACACGGCGTTGTATAGTTATAGAGTAAAATTGTTATATCGTAGCACAGAAAGAGATGATAAAGTAAAAAAATTACGACAAGAATAAAATAAATAAAATAAATAAAATAAAATTTATTGACAGTAACAATTTTTACATTTTGTATGATATATTGTTGAGGACTTCTTTTAAGCTTAATAAAGCCTGTTTCAGAAGTCCTCACTCTTCCGTAACACCTGAGCTACCACAATTAAGTATATTTTAATATATAATAATTAAATAAATATGTATAAATAAATACATATATATATATATATAACCATTAATAAGATATATATAGATATATATAATAAAATAAATAGATATGTGTTATAACAGGTAATATAGTATGTAAGATTAATCATGAATGTGTGTGAATATATGTGTATTTAAATAAGCCTAATGTGTATGTTTCCTTATGAGTGTTAAAATCTAAAAGTTAATAATTGTTCCGTGTCTTCGTAGCTTAATGTTTTCATCCAAGCAGTAATTATCTTCTTACATTCATAATATGTTTTTGGATATATGTCTAATTTTTTATTTATTGTATTATATAATAAAGTAGCTTGTGTAGAAAATTGGTTTGAAGCGAATGTTGTACGTACTTTCTTATATACTAAGACATTACATTTTCGTCGCTGTGTTTTATTGTTCACTATATATTTAGTTGATTTATGTATTTTAAGAATGGCATTTAATATGTATAACTGTCTTATGGTTAATAAATCACTATCTCTGTATAAACTGGACGTTGGAAATCTATATGACTTAAAACTCATAATCTTTAGTAAAGCACGTTGTGTTCTTTCTATTTCTAAGAACTTCATCTTAGACGCACCGCCCCATATAGGAATACAATAAGTGACTACAGATTGAACCAAAGCTATATATATCTGTTTAAGAAGAACAAAAGATGTGACATGTCTTAATTGTTTAAAAATCCAAGATAATTTTCTAATACGATCACTTACTAATTCTATGTGGTTGTGCCAACAGAGCCGTTGATCAAGCATTACACCTAAGTATTTTATCTTTTCTTGTTTTTTAATAATTGAACATTTATCATTGCAATTTTCGTTACTTCCACAATTATGTATTTTTATAGAAAAATTATTATCAGGTTGAGATTTTTTAGTTAAAGAGAAACAAATATAATTTGATTTCTCAGTATTTAGCGTAAGTACATTAGTACTTAGCCAGTTAGCAACCTTAGATAGGCCCATTTCAGTGTCCTTACGCACAGCCATCCAATCATTACCCGTAAAAACGACTGCTGTATCATCAGCATATGAAAAAAATTTTGTGGCCCCTGTTTGCAATCGTAGTAAGTCGTTCATATATATTAAAAATAATGTCGGCCCAAGCACACTTCCTTGCGGTACTCCAAATGAGATATTTAAATCTTTGCTGATAAAATTATCAACTTTAACCCTCTGTGTTCTGCCTGATAAATAGCTATTGAATAATTCTAGCGGTATACCTCTTATTCCTATTGATTCTAATTTAGATATTAATACAGGAACAGAGACGGTATCGAAAGCTTTTTGTAAATCAAGAAAAACAGAAATACATTTTTTACCTTCGTCTAATTTTTCAATAATGAGTGAAGTCAATGCTGATACTGCATCTTCAGTAGACTTACCTTGTTGAAATCCAAACTGAGAATTTGATATAATACGATATTTATGTAAGAATTTTACTAAGCGCTTATTTAATAGTTTTTCTAATATTTTGGATATAGAAGACAGAACCGAAATAGGCCTATAATTATCGATACTGTCTCTGTTCCCACCCTTAAACACCGGAGTTATAATTGATTTTTTTAAAGCTGAGGGAAAACGTCCTTTATCAAAACATAAGTTAGCAAAATGAACAAGTACGGGAATCAGTTGATGTTTGGCCAACTTTAGAAAGCTCGTGGGTATTTTATCCCACCCCGGAGCACTATTAGGCTTAAGATTCATAAGAACATCATTAACTTCTTCAGAATCAGTATTAAATAAAACAAAAGATGAAGAATTTTTGAATGCTGGGCTGCCGACACTTCTGTCAAATTTATTTCTATCTAATAAATTCTTTTTGGCCAGTAATTTACCGATGTTCACAAAATAGTCGTTTATGTAATTAACCGCCTCCTCTGGAGAGGACTTCAATGCTAATAGGTTGGTGTTACCCGACTTACTTCCTTTTAAACTAGTTATATTTTTTATATTATTCCATAGCATTTTATTATTAGTCATACAATTTTTTAATAATATTCTATCATAATTACGCTTCATTTTTTTAATAAGATAATTACAGTAGTTTCTGTACCTCTTGTAACTAAGTTTTAAAATTTCATTGAACGGATCTTTTTTAATTTTCATTTGCATTTTATTTCTATTGTTAATACACTTTAACATGCCAGCGGTCATCCAGGGCTTAATTGTTCGATGTTTTCTTGGTATAACAATAGTTTTTGTATTTTCTTTTATGGTTTCTGATATTTTATTTATCAAATGTTCTATTATTACGTCAGGGTCATCTGAAAGTAATAATTCTTCCAGTTTTTTATCTAATAAACAATTTAGAGCTGCATTAAAATCTGTATACGTTTTTGTTTTTTGTATTTTATGTTTAAAATTGACTTTTGACAAGTTTAAAAATAATAGAGAATGATCTGTTATAGATGTATTTAAAATCGCAATATGAGCAGACAAATTTTCCGTGTTAAGTTTTATCATAATGTGGTCCAGACAATTATTTAATCTTGTAGGAAAAGTATGTCCAATCATTAATCCATGCATTGTTAACATAGCAATATAATTTTGTCTATTATTACGTTCATAAGCTTGTTCATTTAAAATTGGTGCAAGGTTTATATTAATGTCACCTGTTAAAGTTATGGAGTTAAAAGATTTAATAGCTTCTAAATATAAGTTAAGTGAACTGATGAACGCATCTGCATTTGTGTTAGAAGGTGATCGGTATACACCCAAAACTATATTATTGCCAACTTTAATTTCCATACAAGATGCGTCCTTCAGTCTAACTTCCTTTACATTCGCTTTAATATTATTGGTAACGTAAACTACTACCCCGTCATTTTTATTTATATGATTTGTAGTTTGAAATGATGTATAATCCGGAATATTAGGTATAGGTTTATTAGAATTAAGTTGACTCTCGGTCAATATTAATATATCTGGATCGAATTTCAAATTAGCTAAAGTCACTTGCAGATCATATAAATTACTATATATACTCCTTATATTTTGACAAAATATCTTTAAATCATTCTTATGGACCCGAATACGTTGAGACAGATCTTCAATGTTACATTGCAAGGCTTTCGTGAATTGCGTGCCGTCTATTTCATTTAGAGTATTAAGTGACCTATCCATTAAAGATTGTGAAATCAGTTAATATGTAAATTTCTTTAAAGTTTTTACGTGCAGCAAAATTAGTGATAAGATTTTTGACTCCCTGAATAAATGTAATAAAACTATAAACATAAAGTATGATTGTAAGGTATAATAATGTATAGAAATGTAAAAGTACGTATGGCTTATTATAAAATAATTTTGTAAGTGTTAAAAATGTACATAAGTAATTAAACATAATAATAAATAGAAAATAAAAAAATAATAACAATAGAAAAAAGGGTCTCAAAATTAGTATATAAATATTTCCGAATATAAAATTATACCGTATAAATAACCGAATATAAATTAGTGCTTCTTGATCTAGTCATATGTCTTGTGTTACTAGCTGATGGATTTGAGCTTCAGTTTTGATAGAAATTATTTGAGAATTTTCATCTTTTCTTAAATATATCTTGCCATAAGCTGTCCAGCAGAATTTAAATTTTTTATTCTTGACCAAATCACGTGCAAGGAAATAGAGGCGGGATCCTTTAGCTGTCAATTGTTCCGACACAAAAATCGGAGAATCAGGGCTTGAGCGGTTTCCAATATGCTTTGCAGTAAGTTTAGTTTTGTTTTTTATGTTATACAATTTACACATTCTTAAGAATTCAGTTTTTAAAAGAGTTGAGGAAGTTTCAACTATTATGGGAGTATTATGCTCACTGTCTCGCGTTTTATTTCTAACTCTGTAAATATCTTTAATATCATTTTTTGTGATATTACAATTTACAGTATGTGACAGACAGAGAACCATGTTAATCAATTCTTCTTTTGTTTCGCCAGACACTTTCGGAACATTTTTTATCTCAAAATTAGATTTACGCGAAGATATCTGCAAATCTTCGATTTTATTCTCCAAGACTGATATGTATTCTCTATCTTTTCCAGCCTGTCTTTCAAGTTGTTCAATTTTCTTTTTAAAACTTTCATTTTGCGCTGATAAAAAATTAATAGAACTTTCAATATTTGTGTTTGTTTCTCGAATTTCTGACAGTACTAAGCTTATTTTTTTAATTTCTTTTTGTTGCTCGATCATTAGAGAAGAAATGAAACTCTTTATATCGGAACTGTCCTCATCTTCCTCTCTTCTTCTTTTACTACGCGTTTGTACGTAGTTTGGCGGTGTTTTATTCATATTCAAAAATTGATTCAAGTCCGATTCTGAGAGTGATTTGTCCATTATACAAATATCACAATTATTAAATGTGGTTGGTTTGTTTATACAATAAATTCAGTGATATTTTGCGTCTTGAAAGTACTAAGTTAGCATAAAGTATAAGCGATTAACCTCTCTCTCTCTTGCTTAATCAATGCATAAATAAATATAGAATAAAACAAAAAGTGCGAACGAACTTCCTCGATTCAAAACTTCTTGTCGCGAGAGTACTAGGCGCACATAAAATCACAGGTAGTTAGTTCCAATTATAAATGTACGTAGCAATAATGATTAGCTTGCACACAGATGTAACTGGTTATCAACTGAGGTCAATTAGTACTGGGTACTATCGAGGATTTCATATAAATATCTGTTCCGTCCAATGTACGTTGACATATATGAGTAAGAAAATATCAGTATGTTATTTTTTTACAACGCGACGATTGTGATGAATAAAAGAGACAGAATGAGTTCAAGTTCCACAGATGTGTGTAATGAATTTGTCTCACCAATCTGCATGTGCACACAACGACTATCGAACGATAACTCTTGAAGCGCCATACACTCCTATTATTCTGTATTATTTTAATTAAGAATATTTACGATATATACTTTGTACAAAATAGAAGAAAATAAAAACTTAATTATTTCTGACACGTTTACTCTTGACAGAGGTCCGGAGGGAAGAGGATTATATATTTTATTAGATAAATGAGTATTATATTTTTTCTAACAATTAATCGCACTAAAAATTGTTAAATATATTTAAAAAAAAACTTATAAACGCTCTTATAGGAGACAATCTTTTTCTACAAAATTTTTGGTTCATTATTCTAATTGCTAATGTTCGGTAATTTTTTATAAAATAAAAAAAGAAACATAAAAAAAAAGAAAAAAATAATTAGGTAGTTTGAATCGATCCTTAGTATTTACATTTCTCGAGACTGCCCGTTCCCTGAATAAGCTACGCTGACTTGACAGTTTATGGAAGTATTTTTTTATGCCCAAAAATAGGGATGAAAACCTAGCTAGGTCGATTTTTCTCCCTCAAAACCCCGTACATGCTGAATTTTAGGAAAATCGTTGGAGCCGTTTCCGAGATTCCGAAAAAAGATATACATACAAGATTAACTCATTTAAATATTAAAAAAGATTTTTATTAATTATTTCGATCTGAGATCGACGTTAATGATTTTAAAATGAACACAATCTAATTTTAGATTGTCACTTGTTGACATTGACATAAAAAAGTATGAATCTAAAATAAACCTCGTTGTTATTAAAATGATACGTTGATTTTTTGTTTCATTTTTTATTCTAATATATTCACATATCTTAATTTTAGTGAGACTTCTTAAGCAATGTTATCAATTTAAGTGGTATTTTATTTAATTAATTATAATATAATTATATAAATTTTATTTAAATTCGTCTACAAGTTTTTATTAGCCACTCAAAGCTTATCTATGTAAGTAAATCTATAAAGTTAAAAAATAGTATTAACGTATAATTAGCTATCTGGCTGAGAAGCATAGACCAACCTCATTTCTTACCGACGTCTAATAAAAAGAGACTAAGGTAAGTTGACCCACCGTGTGGTATCCGTTTACGTAGAATAGGCCACCCTCTTTCTTACCGAGGTGTCGTAAATACGACTAAGGTAAGTTGATGTCAGGCAGGCGGCCGGTCGTGAAATACGTAGCCAAATCATGTGACAACATGTTGTGCCGACCCCACTTAGAGTGAGATAAGGGCAGGAAGAAGATTTACGTATAATTAGCTGTGTTGCCAATCCAAATAGGTATATTACATATTTGAATAGGTATTATAATATTTATCGCGGAATGTGGCCAAATCGTTATTACTTTTGTACTATTGTATAAATCATTAAGATTATATCGTGCGAACTCCACAGCCTCGTTAAAACCCTGCGTGGTTTTAATGAAGAAAATGTGGAAATGTATATACGTAATATTACTCTCAATAGTATTTGCAAATAAATTTAAAAAAGATATGCAACAAATTGCAAAACTTACGTCGTAACTCCACGTGCAAGAGACCCCAGCGAATTTGGCAACGCAACGGCCTAACTCAACATCTTCGTGCGTCGTGTATAAATGTTTGAGACAGTACTTCACGTGTGGAGCGACCCTTCTCATTGTCTCTCGGGATATCAGCACACCGGGCCCGCCCATACAGAAATTTTCATTATAATCCAATGCTAAGGCGTCTTTCTCATCGTTAGTACCTCTCCCAGCCTGCCCGATGAACTGAGGCTTCCTACTGTCCACGGAACGTAAAAACTCTCCCAACTTATCACCTCGCACGTAAACATCATCATCAGCACGCATAAACCACTCGAACCTTTCACCGTAATGCTCATACATGTATAACAACATCAAAAATGATTTCTTCTGAGGCGGATAGCTATCGTCTACGCTACGTAAGGGAATTAAAGGGAGTCCTGGAGCGCGGGAAACCTCTGAGCTGAAGAAAGCGATGCGTCCCGGCAAATCCTGCGCCCACGTTTCGTAAACCGCCCTAGCTCTTGTTGTTAAATACTGTTCAGCTGTCATAACACCAACAAACACTAAAGTTCTATTAGAATTGAATATTGTCTCTTCTGTCTTTAAACCTACAACAGATAACGCATCGGGCGCGACGTATTTAGCACTGTCAGGACAAGCCTGTATGCCGTTTCGCGACGAAGGTCTTAAGCACAGTTTTAAGAACACGCCGAGTGTCACGCCGGCTACGACGCCGGCCACTAGATGCATCCACTTGCTCCTGCGCGGCATTTTCAACAAACACGTCCACTGTCACCGGACATGTGCATTCCGAGGATACGTTTCTTTATACTTTTTTCGGCCGCTACGAACACTAAGCGAGCGTTTACCTTCAGATCACATTGTCGACGAATTATCGCGTCACGCGAAATCGATCTATCAATATCTAAATATCGAATTTGCAGATGTTATCGGCGGCGGAGTGAACGCGGCGAGGCGCGACGCGTGTCGAAATGCGAGACGTTCATTTTACACTTAACACTACCAATAACACGTCCGTACCATACGCCGTTCACCGGGCAACTGCAGTCTGCAACTGGGCCGTCTGAAAACAAAACTCAAGCAGCGGTAATACCGGCTGTCCGAGTCTGAGACCGTAGCTCTATCTCGCTCCCACTCGCACAGTAACGTATATCGCTTATCTCCCCTAATATATTATGCTATATTCGAATGAACTTGTCCCATTCATGGGCGGGCAATGACAAGAAACGATAGATATTAGACAATGCCGGTCTTCGAGTATCCGATTCTTTTGTAAGTTTTTGGCAAGAAAGTTTTTGAACCTCTATAGTCTATAGCGCAATGCACTTGACTAGAAAAGAGTTCAAAAATTATCTTTTAAGACGAGCGGTTAATCAGGGTCGATTTACTACATCTGATCCATAAATTACGACAGGTCTAATGACCGTTTTATAAATGCTCCCCTTAAGTATAAAAGGCATTCGGGGGTAGCATATTGTTCCTGAGAAATTACATCCACGATTAATTCCGTTTTTTACCCAGATCTCGATAAATTTTATGTCATTCAAAGCTCTTATTTAATTTGCATTGCATATATGTTAAGATGGAATCTTGAAAGTTAAATTTGACCTACTTCCCGGTTTCCGATTGAGCTGAAATTTTGCATACAGCTCTAGTTCCGATGACAATGCATGTAATTGATAAGCATGAACGGATGCTGTTTCCAGGATTAGCTCCAGACGAGAAAACTCCTCAACAGTTAAAGTAGGAACATGTAATTTTGTCAAAGCTTTCGTTAAAAGTTTTTTTTTTTAATTAACTTGTTGTATCTACATAAGATTGTTTAACATTTATATTAACTCACTTATATAAAAACTCAACTCTTTCTAACCTATAATTAAAAAAGAATCCGTAATCTAATTTAAAATATCTTTAAAGAACTCAAACTCTCATCCGAAACCCATTACTCCAGAATTATTCAACGTAACCAATAATATTCCTTATCTCAATACGATAAGGCTCATTTCCCACTGACTTGGTTAAGTCTATGCAGTGTTATGCCCAAGAACAAAAAATCAAAGTGCAGAGCTCAATGGCGAACATGTGTTGATGCTAACGTCGAGAAACTCATTTGCTTGACAGATGGTCTTCCTAAGACCAACGTCACATGGACGTAAATTTATCATTGAGACACTTTCTTTTCTTTTTCATTTCATATCTAGGTATATATATAAAAGAAAGTGGTGTTAGTCACACTATTTATAACTCAAGAACGGTTGAACCAATTTGGTTGAAAATTGGTGGAGAGGTTGCTTAGAAGCAGGAAACGGACATAGGATATTTTTTTATCCCGTTTGTTCGCGTTTCTGCCAAGTCACTATAAAGTATAAAGCGTGGTATAACAAGAATTTGACAATTATAAAATAATAGCTTCACATCACTACATAGTATAAAACGAAGTCGCTTTTTTCGTCTGTCCCTATGTCCCTATATATACTTATATCTTTAAAACTAGGTAATAGATTTAGATGCGGTTTTTTTAATAAGTAGATAGTGATTCAAGAGAAACGTTTATATGTATATAACATTCAATACCGAGTAGAGAAATACTGTAATTTTTGAGGTTTCTAATGTCATGTCGTCAATAATTTCATATAATATATATAAAATCATCATCATCTTCCTGCCCTTATCCCACTCTAATTGGGGTCGGCACAACATGTTATAAACATGCTGTCACATGATTTGGCTGCGTTTTTACGACCGGCCGCCTGCCTGACGTCAACATACCTTAGTCGTATTTTACGACTCCTGGGTAAGAAAGAGGGTGGTCTATTTTACTAAACCGGATACCACACGGTGGGTCAACTTACCTTAGTCGCCTTTTACGACACCACGGTAAGAAATGAGGTTGGTCTATTCTACTCAGCCGGATACCACACGGCGGGTCGACTTACCTTAGTCGCCTTTTACGACACCTCGGTAAGAAAAGAGGGTGGTACTATTCTATCAAGCCGGATACCACACGGCGTATAATATATATAAAATATATCGTTAAAATCTGAATTTCTGAAAGGGCTCCAACGTTCCTACATGCTGAATTCCTCCTGCAGAAAAACCGATCTAGCCAGGTTTTATCCTTGTTTTTGGGCGTTAAAAACTGCTAAAATGAAAGAATTCAAAGTAACGCTGCAATAGCCGAGGGGTAACGGGCTGACCGAAATTAATCAAATCCCGGGATCGTCACAATTTTTATTTTATAATTTTTTTTTATATCTTTCTTTTTCTATTCTTTTTTTTAAATATCAAGAAAAAGTTATTGTGAAAAGGCTCTTACAACAGTCATAAGGTGGTGCCATATTCGGGACGAGACACACTGCACTTGACTGACATAATTAAATGCGGCGGTTTTTGTAACTTTAGACGGGCAGCCGAAATAAAGATGGCTGTATTTTGACAGTATGTTTGCTGAAATGGTTATTTAAATTAGTAATCCTTCAACTATATACTTCTAGAGGGCCTGTTTCACAAGTTACCAATAAACTGTCAGCTTATTCGGAACATATCTGACACGTATCTCGGAATTTTGAAAAATATATGGAAATAAAACATATTTGAATTGCTTATTCCCATAGCACGTGTTTAACAAGTTACCAATAAACTATCAGTTATCTTATTCGGAACATATCTGACACATATCTCGGAATTTTGCGTTTCTCAGGTTTCTGATAGGCTTATTCAGCACTTAAAGTCCCTAATAAGTTAACAGGTAGATCATGTGGCTGTTATTTTGTTTATCTGCTGGATAGCAAATACCTATTTCAAAATGACCGGGTTTTTTTTTCACTTTTTAGAGACATTTATCTGCTTCTTAGTTTATTTGTCGGTTAACTATCCGACAATTTATCAGTAACCTGGGAAGCAGGCCCTAAAAGTAAATAAAAGGTGGTTATCAAAATACTATATTACGGTTTTAATCTTTCCACGCGGGTGGAACCGCTGGCGATTGCTTGTAATATATATAGGTGAAGTGTCGTTAAAGTATGTTAGCTGTCAATCCAAGCAGAAAGTAATTTTTCGTGTATTAATTATTGTTAACTATATACAATTATCTGTCATCTAACCTACAATGTTATGTTGTATTGATAAATAGATAATTTAATTTGTAAAAATTACAAAAAATTCTACATCCTTTTAATTGATTTCACTAATACTATAACAAGAACATATATGTTACATGACGATTTATTTAAAATAGATAATATTTTAACTAATTGAAGAATGTTATATAAAATTGCGTAATGTATTATCTTGACTATAATTATACCAGTACACAAAAAAAGTAAAAAGTGGCAGCCCTAGATCGAACGATCTAGGGTTGCCATCTTTTTTTTGAAGAAAAATAGTATTTTTCTTTTAAATAAAAAAAATATAGTACTTTTAGGAAATTCAGGAAAAAAAATAGTACACATCTATTTTCAATAATTTTTTGTTTTTCCATTTCAATCATTATTACTTTTCGCTGGACAATGACAAAGGAGTTAGAGTTACTAACTAACTAAGCACCGTAAATACATGAATGAGTTTCGTTCAAACATTCCCTATGCAGTGCAGCGGGTGCGTTCCATTCACAGTTGATTCAAAAAAAGCGCGAAAATTGAATTAGCGATAAGAATATAGTATTTTTCGTCTTATATTGTTTTTCTATAATATATAGTACAATTGACTAAAATATAGTACGATACTATATAATATAGTACGGGTGGCAACTCTAGTTCGATCGGACTGACCTATGGGTTCATATTTCAACTATGTTTGTATGTCGAGATGGGTAGCTCACGATATAAAGACAAGAAAGCAATCTTTGCAAAAGGTTTAATCACTCTCTAACTCGCATGTGTTTCAATTATATCTCTTTACATTTATAATAAAGAGTTAATTTTCGTGATGACATACGGCTTGTTCAAAGTTGGAGAGAAAGAGATAGGCATATATAGCAAATTTATACGTAGAGAGAGACGAATAGCTATTGCATGTTTGTATTAAAAGAGCCGAAAATATATAGGACATATTTCTAGTCTTAGCTGCCTTATTCTCTCTCTGAGCCGCACTGAGCTAAATGAGTTAAAAATATAAAAGAGTGATATATGTATATGCCAAGATCGAAAAGATATAAATCACTCTTTTCTTGTCAGGAATACATTTTGCTCATCTCTAATTTCGCCCCACTTGATGCGAATTCAAGGTCAGTTTGACATATACACCCTCTAAATTTCGAGAAAACTTTAAGGGCCTGTTTAACAAGTTACTGATAAAGTGTCGGATAGTTAACCGACAAATAAACTAAGTAGTATAAATGTCTTTAAAAAGGGACTCTAAAAAGGGAAAAAATTTCAAAAATAAAATCGCGGCCATTTTGAAATAGGTATTTGCTATCCAGCAGATAAAGAAAATAACAGCCGCATGATCTACCTGTTAACTTATTAAGGACTTCAAAATTCCGAGATATGTGTCAGATTTGTTCCGAATAAGCTAATTGACAGTTTATTGGTAACTTGTGAAATAGGCCGGCCCTAAAACTTGTCAAGTTAAAATGTTAGTTTTTTAGACAGACACACGGTCATCCGTCCTCAAAGTAAGTTAGTACTTGTGTTATGGGTGACAGACAAATTTTAAATGTATACATATATAATTTAAAATACATAAAAGTAAAATAACGGCCTGTTACTATCTCGCTGTTGGGCATAGGCCTCTTCTCTCTTTCTTTTATCGAAAGGATTGGAGTTAAGACCAACCATGCTGCTCCAATTGCGATAAGTAGGTTAAATATATCCCTAGAATTCTCTAGAGATATGCAGGTTTCCTCACGATGTTTTCCTTTACTGAAAAGCGTGTGATTAATTGCAATTATCAATTAGACACATAATTGTTAATAGAAAAACACATTGGTGCCTGACCGCGGTGAACTTGTGACGCCTCTAAAAACTCACCACTGAGCTATCACAGCTCACAGACTGGAATAACAAACAAATTGTAATTAGCAAATGTTGACTCTCGGCGGGAATCGAACCCGCGACCCGAGGAGATGAAGGCAGGGTCACTGCCAATGGGACAGTCATATTATTTTAAGTATAACATTATGATTCTTCACACCCTGTAATATCAAAAAAAGATTGAGCCGGATAAGGTTAGGCGGATAAGTAAGTTTAATTAAAATTCATAACTTTTGATATTTGCGTACTAACATTTACTTTACTATAAATTGTCTCACTTCGTAGATTAGCTGACACTTTTTTTTTCAATATTTTTTCCAACGTTTTTAATGTACATAAATATAAAGGTATTAAATAAAACGTTCACATTAAAACATTTTGTTTTATTCTGTGTTGTGAAGCCTTACATTAAAAAATCATGTCGCGCCCAAGCAACGCCGGAAAACTTTCACAGTATAGAAAACAAAAATAAATAGAATTTACAACTTTTAAGGCCGTCTCACGTGGTTACTATTTTTTCTTTTCAATTATATAATATAATATATTATATATACATATATTGCCTATCTATCAACGAATGTAAAAAAAATTATAACACAAATTCGTACCAAAATTCAAGGATTCTAAGGTGTTACAATCCATATTACTAAAATTAAAATAATATATTCTAAATGATTCATTTATGTATGTTTCTTTTTGCGGATATATGTAAAACAAGTAAGTACATTAAATTAGCCTTTTGTAATCCGCTTTATATAAAGTTTTCTTTGATTTGTCATTGAAGAAACTAAAAGATTATTTATATTACATATTTAGAAAAGTGTATAAAACAATAAGACATCGTTGCTGAAATTCAAAAATATAATTCCATAATCTAATCCATAATAAAAAAACAAACGGAAAATAAAGTGAAAACGGCAGTTTTTTCGGCTTAATTATATAATTTTAATTTAACGACTCTCTTCGTAATATATTATAAAAATTAGTGTAATTAAAACAATATTGTACTGTTTATTTATACGGTACTACACGATATTTATACTCTGTGATATATTTATAGATAACTATTATGTAATATATTATATTAGGTAATTCATTGCACTAGCTTACCGGTAAAGATATATATAATAATGAAAAACGAGACTTTTATAAGAGATTTTTTTATCGAATTTAATGCCAAACATATCTTTGTTATTCTGTCACATATAGTTTTTAATAATATACCAGAATCGGAGAGCCAATTCAAATGACATAATAAGAATGGACTATGGACATAGACAATGGTGTTGAAAATGTGGGAAGCGAGTGATTTAGTCGTTTCCTTTAATATAAATCGGACATAATGTTATTTTTATTTCCAAATTAATATAATTCTGTAATTTATAGAATTAGGCGTTAATCTGCGGAGATTTATTATATAAAGAAAAAGCAATATTTTTTTGCTACAAATATAGCAAAGAAATATATATAAACAAACAAAATTAAGATTGCATAAATTATCTTAATAAACGCGAATTATAGCAAAATAATTTTACCATAACTTCTGTATTATGGAATTTCGCAAAATAGCGCCTGTTTGTACATATTTTTTTTATGAAAGTAATTTTCTTTACAGCCGAATATAAGATAAATACGCCGTGTGGTATCCGGCTGAATAGGTAAGTACCACCCTCATTTCTTACCGAGATGTCATAAGAGGCGACTAAGGTAAGTTGACCCGCCGTGTGGTATCCGGCTGAGTAGAATAGACCACCCTCATTTCTTACCGAGGTGTCTTAAAAGGCGACTAAGGTAAATTGACCCACCGTGTGGTATCCGGTTGAGTAAAATAGACCACCCACCCTCTTTCTTACCGAGGACTCGTAAAATATGAATAAGGTAAGTTCACGTCAGGCAGGCAGCCGGTCATAAAATACGTAGCCAAATCAGGTGAAAAAATGTTTGTAACATGTTGTCCCTACTCCACATAGAGTGGAATAAGTGCAGGAGGATGATGATTCGAATATAAGGTAAATATGATATGCATATTGTAAACTCTCTGTAATGTTTGTATATATACATTTGTTTGTATTTAAGTGTGTATTTAAAAAAAATAAAATATATAAGTATATATTCACCAGTTGTCTGTCACCCATAACACAAATTTTAAATTACTTACTTTGGGGACGGACGACCGTGTGTGTAAGTGTCCCATATATTTATTTATTTATATAAAGTTAGCAGCTGGAGATGCCTTTTTTGTTATTTTTAGTATAATTTATAAAATCATTAGAATTCCATAGTACAAAAGTAATGAGATTATTTAACTAAAATCCGCAAAGAATCATCATCATTACTTTCATTTGCATTATAATTTAGTCTAAAAATAAAAGTCAGCGCTCATAGTAGCTCGTAACTGTTTAAATAAATACTTTAATAAAAATAATCTCGATTCAGCAGATTATTCCCCTTCCAATAGGAGTTTACGAAATATTTACATAAAAAAAAACATAGAAATTAACCTAATAAACCAATTTGAAAATATCGAAAATTAAAACCAACGTTAAAATTATGCAGACATTTAAAATTTCCTAATGATCGAGACAAATAAAATTTTCTCCATTCACACAATAATGCTGGCAACACTCACATTCTCATATAAATGCATACAGTTCTTGATAGAAACATTTATCTACTGAAAAACTAGCAAATATATCTATACTTATTTATTAAGGAAACCACAATGTTTTTACACCATACCAGGTTAAATATTTAAAAAAGTATCTACATATATTTATATTCTTTATAATATATTATCTGTTGAGTTAACTTCAGTTATGGAATTGAACTTTATTTCTTAAACATTAAGAAACAAGTTCATCTAATGCCTTGTCTCTGTTGAACTCGTGCTTTGTTAAGGCTGCAGATGCTCTGCTCTCGGAGAAACCAAGGTCCATCAGCTCGCCGAGGATCAGGAGACATTCTATGACCTGAAACATATATTTCCACAATGTAAAATTATATATTGTGGGAAAACACAAGGTGCTTTCTTTTAATTGTAACATGGCATATTTTAGATTGGCTTGCATAATCTAGTATAATAAGTCAAAGGGTACAATTAAAAAATGAAACAACTATATATAAAACAAATTATCTAGGAAAAAAAATTTTGGATTTTTGACAATATTTTTTGTAGCTGTTTTTGATCATCATCATCATCTTCCTACCCTTATCCCACTCTCAGTGGGGTCGTCACAACATGTTATAAACATGCTTTGGCTGCGTTTTTTACGACCGGCCGTCTGCCTGACATCAACACCACATGGTGGGTCAACTTACCTCAGTCGTATTTTACGACACCTCGGTAAGAAAGAGGGTGGTCTATTCTACTAAACCGGATACCACACGGTGGGTCAACTTACCATAGTCGCCTTTTACTTCACCTCGGTAAGTAATGTGGTTTGTCTATTCTACTCAGCCGGATACCACACGGCGGGTCAACTTACCTTAGTCGCCTTTTACGATACCTCGGTAAGAAATGAGGGTGGTACTATTCTATTCAACTGGATACCACACGGCGTCTGTTTTTGATCATAGACAATATTTTTACTCAATATCAGATGAAACTAGGGTCAAACACTAACCTATCACAGATAAGAAAAAAATCGAACATTAAAATTGCAACAAAGTTGATAAAAATATATAATAAGTTATCAGAATTGGCATATGATAATTTTTTTATCACACTTAAAAATTAAAATTTTTGTTTTCTTTGACCTTACCCAAGAATAAGTATATACCTACTTAAAATCTTTCAAGGTTTACTTTTTTTTATTAGCTGTAGTATGTATATAGAATTGGGATATTGCACCACATCTGGCAATGACGTTTTTTATATTTTTAATAATTTTGTTTTTTGGAATTAGAATAATTAAAAAATGTCAAAGTTAGTTTTGAAAAAAAAATACTGCAATTAACCTTGATTTTTTTACTACATCTTGACATAGTAATATTAAACTCAATACATCTTTAAGTGGATTCAAAATATTCTTTATTAAAAAAATTATTTAATCAACATATGTCATTAAGACTTTAGACTTCAAGAAAAGTTTGAGCATTAATTGTTGTTGCAATTGTATGTCTGTTATGTGATAAGACTAATAACACAGTTTGATGATATGTGTAATTAAATTATTTAATGTTTTATAAACAAAACGCCGTGTGGTATCCGGCTGAATAGAATAATACCACCCTCATTTCTTACCGAGATGTCGTAAGAGGCGACTACGGTAAGTCGACCCGCCGTGTGGTATCCGGCTGAGTAGAATAGACCACCCTCTTTCTTACTGAGGAGTCGTAAAATACGACTAAGGTAAGTTGACGTCAAGCAGGCGACCAGTCGTAAAATACGTAGCTAAATCATGTGACAACATGTTTGTAACATGTTGTGCCGACCCCACTTAGAGTGGGATAATGATATATGTTTTATAAACAAAATGATTTGAAATTAACAACAAACATATCTAAAATTAATGAAAATTTGACTTTAATACCAACTCTAGATATATGATAGAGATAGGTAACTTGCTCACCCTTTTATCATTTTCTCCAACTAGATAACAGACTCGGGCCACCCTGTCCAATGGGAAACCCATGCCATGTATTTTGTTACATACATTTTGTAATTGAGGGGACAACTTTTCATATGGATTTGGTAACTTTTCTATTCTTCGTTTTCTTCTCTCCCCTTTTTTGTCGCTATGAGATGAAGATCTCGGAACACTGACTGGTGCTGGGCTTGCATTATAGGAACGTTCTGTAGCTCTTTGATGTTCTGACGCTAGCTCGTCATTTAATTCTTTTACTATATCAGGCACACTTCGCGATCTTGATTTCACAGTGGTCTGGGAGCTGACTGATGGGTCATCTTGTTCCCTCTGTTCGGAGACTTGGGTGTATGTATTTGCTACCATTGGTACTGATACTTGGGGATACTGGTAATAATATTGCTGAGGCATAAGCGTCGAACCATTCCTTACATGCAATTCGCCTGACCCTGTTTGTAACTGGTTTCCATACTGTTGGTAAGTGCCTGGGTATGGTTGTGTAGGAACATAATACTGGTAATTTGGCATGTACACGTTTTCCATCGGTAGATTATCACAGACATTCTCTTGTACATAATAGCCATTGGATACTGGGTAATGTTGTGGGGAAGAGTATATGACATTGGGACCTTGAATTTGCTGTTCCACATATGCATTCGGTAAGTAAGTAACACCTTCCAGTTGAGCTTGTGTTGCACAATTTGTGTAACCTGTGTATAGATCCTCTTGGTTATAGACTGGTGCTTGACAACTACCAGTAGACTCCCTCTGATTTTGTAATACTTGTGCCAGCAACTCCATGTCATTGATTGTCTTCAATTCCACATTATCGAATGGGCTAGAGGTATCATTTTCAAAATCTTTAAACGTTAAAGTGTCTGTGTTGTGCCTATATTGTGGATACTTCAAGATTTTAGTTTGCATCTTAAATTCTTGTAATGGATCTGGATCATCGAGTAGATTACTTTGTTGGTAATTTGATTGCACCTGTATAGGTTGGAGAATGTTGACCTGAGACTGTGAAGAACTGCATGGGTACTCAGCATCTGTATTAACTGATTTATCAACTTCTGGGCTACAATCCTGTGAGGGACATGTATTGCAAACTTTCTCAGGCTTATCATCAGGTGATAAGGCGCTAATCTCATCAGTACTCGGATAGGATACTTCTGAGACACTCAGTTGTTTCAGTTTTTCTTCGGCCTCAGCTACAGCTATAGCATCTAACTTCTTTTGTTTGGCCTCTTCTAACAGTTGCAGACGATGTTTTCTCTCGTTTTTCTTTGTCTCTTTTGCACTCCGTAGCTCCTTGAGTTTAGAAAGTACATTTCGTTCAAATGTTGAGCAATATATAACACTATCAACAAAATTTTGCGTTCGCAAAGGACAATCTGTTACACTGTAAGGTAATTCTATTCGAGGTGGTCGTTTGTATTTTTCTGATATTTTAACGGGAACACCGTCCATGAAATCACTAAAATGAGACATATCAAGACACAGGAAAAATTGACAATACAATAGGACGAAAAAGTTTGTACACTTTCTGCACTTTTAAGGTTACATCGTACTCTTTCGACGTCATCACTTTAAGAACTAAATGAAATTGAGAAATTAATACGATCTATTATGTCGTCCCAAAGTTTCCATAATAACAAAAAATATTTGTGGCTTTAACAAAACAATTTTTCGAGCAAAAATTTAATGTTTTTTGACTGATTTCTCACTTGACAAAACCTTTTGACGTCAAACTTCACTTTCAAAAGTTGTCTGTCAAGTTGTCACTTGTCAATTCATCATGTGATTTACGATCGAATAGCTGTACAGTAATTTTAAAGCTAAATAACTTAGTATTTTTTTAACTGTTTGCATTTGAAACGAGTACATTTTATAAATTTGGCTCAAAAAATATACAAGAATATGCATAAATAACTATATAAAATTAAATAATATTACTGGCAGAAAATGGAATTGATAAATTCGAACTGAAAAAAAGTTTATTATCACGTGTTGACTTCTACAAAAATATGACTGCTGTCAGATGTCGCTAGTGATGCTCGTATAAGTCATGGCGGAATTTTTTCATTAATTTATAAAAAATTTACCTTCAGTATTGTAGGTAAATTAATTATTGCCGGCGTCGAAATAATTACTGTGTGGTCTGTTCGCGTGTGAGAGCTCAGCGACAAGTACGTTGAACTGACTTTGTTAATATTAACACTGATTCGCCATCGACATATCAAGAAAGGGACGTTTGACGGATCGTCTCGGATTTCGTCGGTTAAATAAGTAAAGAATTATAATATTTCGACGTCGCAATATTAATTACGTCTAGTATGATACAATAACCGACCGAACGCACTAGACGTCATCAGTTTTAACGGTCGAACTCAGGTACGTACGTGTGAAATATAAGTTATTTTTTGTTCTTCGGACTTTCTTACGATCCTAACCTTTTTACCGGTAGATTTCGAGGCACAATGAATGAAGGTGCACCTATAATGTACAATGGGGGCGGTGTGTTCGATGGCCCGGCTGGAATGTATCTGATACAAGGTCAGATAGAGAGGCATACGCCGCGTCATTATCCCCTAGATATGTTACCAGTGATGTCAGGAATGGGATACCGTGGAGAAGGATCACCCAGACAAGGTATGCCACGTCGATGGCAACCACGAAAAGAGCGCCAGCAACAGAAACCTGATAATAATGCATTTGGTTATGATTCTGATGATTCAAGTCTATCTAGCAATGCCTCTGGATCCAATAAGTCTAGTGAAAAAGGTATGTTCTGTTTTTGAATTTTATTTTGAAATTAGAATATTTTAATTATGAACTTACTTTTAAATTTTTTAATTAACCATATTTTTTATAATGGCTAAAGCATTGTGACTGACAATTTCATTTAATCTTTATGTAAGGAAATAAATATGCAAATTTTACCCATTATAAAGACTGATATAGCAGTAATTAAAAAATATAAATGTTATAGTGATGTATAGGGTGTATTTTGATATTAACATAAATCCAAATATGAAGCCCTCACTTCAGCTTTAACAAATAAGTAAATTTCATCTTTAAGTACCTATTTAATGTTTCTAGTGTGAAATTTTTATTTTGACACACTTTGAGCAATAATTAATAAGTAGTTGAGTTATTATATGAACTACTTGTACTAAAGATTTAATTATATTATGAAATTTATTTGAAACATCACATCCCATTTACACAATGTTGAATAATTATAATACTTAGATTTTAGTGTTAGTCATTTTTCTGCTAGTTATATTATTATTATTATTATTGTTTAATCTTAAATGATTTTATCTACATATTATTGAATGAAATTCTGTATATGCAAAATCGAAACATGGCTGGAGTTTGATAAATATTTTTATAATAGAATTTTTTATTGCAATGCTAGACAATTGCCTCTGGGTGGTTGACATGTGACTGATATACTGGGATCTTGCTATGGCTCTAATACCTTTGCATTTTCTTGAATCATTTTCCTTGACTTTTTACTACACATTTATAAAGTCCACCACCCTGTCTTGTAGGTCTGTTACGAACGTAATAAACTGATGTCTATTGAAAGCATATTTATGCTATTTATAAAAAAAAGTCATACTTTTGGAATGCTATCATCAAAAACAATGCCTAATAACCTTACAATATGATTGAATAATGTATGGTGGGATTATTACTGTTTAAAAGTTGGTGAAAAACACTTGAAGAATTAAAGAATTAAGAATTGTTCTTGAAATTAGAATTGAAATTAGCTGTGTGGTATCTGGAGGAGTAGTATGTGACCACCATCATTTCTTACTGAGGTGTCACAAAAGGTGGATAAATAAGTTGTTCCGCTGTATGGAATCCAGCTAAGTAGAATAAACCAACCTCATTTCTTACTGAGGCATCGTAAAATTCGACTAAGGTAAGTTGACGTCAGGCAGGCGGCCGGTAGTAAAATATGTAGCCAAATATGACAACATTTTCTAACAATAATTTGTTGGTTTGAATCAGGGTGTATATATATATTTAAATTATATAAGTATACATTTACCAGTTGTCTGTCAACCATAACACAAGTATTAATTTACTTTGGGATGGACAGACAGTGTGTGTGTGTGTCCCATATATTTATTTATTGTGCAATAGTAAAAACTATATATTCATAAAGTATAATGTACTGTTGTTTTGTTTAGGGAAATCCCCCATTCTAAGATTTCCCCATTCCCATACTGTTACACTTATTTATCAGTTTAATAACAGCTATAATAATATAATTATGTTAAGTCTGTCTGTCTGGCAGTTTGTTAATATCTCTCACCAAGTTGGATAATATTTTTATTCTATACATTCAAAATTTATTAAGTTCGAACGCATCCATGGTACTTCTACAGAAGCTTGAATTCTATGAGAAAAACTTTCTAAATAAGAGAGAAGGCTTTTTTCCAGCAATGAAAGAAAATCAGATTTTGTAAATAAACATTTCTTCATTCATTCATTCATTTCATTTGACTGGACCGTTGGCGCAGTGGGTAGTGATCCTGCCTACAGCTTTGCGGGCCGCCGGTTCGATTCCCGCCAAGGGCTAACATTTTCTATAAATGAATTTGTTGGTCTTTGAGCCTGGGTGTATATTAGGTCCTTACATATGAAATTGGCGTTTTGTCGTACTGGCCACTTTGATCTCAAATATTACCTTTATGGTTAGGAATTCCAAATTCAAATTCATACAGCTATTTACTCATGCATTTGTGTTTCAAACCCCCTAATTCATTTATTTTTTCTTCTTTTGTTTTTTTCTTTGTGTCATTCTGTTTACAAAATGGAAAACATGAAATATCGCGCTATTTACGAGTATGAGTTCCACCGTGGCACCAGTGCTGCAGAAACGGCTCGAAGGATTAATGATGTGTTGACGGTGTCGCAAAAGAAAACACAGTGCGTTTTTGGTTCCAACGTTTTCGTTCTGGAAATTTCGACCTGCAGAACAAGCCTCGTGGACGGCCGGAGACCAAGGTTGATAATGAAGAATTGAAGGCTATTGTGGAAGCGGATCCATCGCAAACAACGTCCGGGTTAGCTGCAGGCTCCGGTGTTAGTGATAAAACTATTCTAATCCACTTGAAGCAAATTGGGAAGGTGAAAAAGCTTGAAAGGTGGGTACCTCATGAATTGAGTGAAGCAAACCGACAAACGCGCGTCGACTGCTGCGTTACGTTACTCAACCGGCACAATAATGAAGGAATTTTAAATCGAATCATTACCTGTGATGAAAAGTGGATCCTCTACGATAATCGGAAGCGCTTATCGCAATGGCTGAACCCTGGGGAACCAGCCAAAACCTGCCCTAAGCGAAAATTGACTAAAAAAAGTTGCTTGTAATTGTTTGGTGGACTAGTGCCGGTGTCGTTCACTACAGCTTTCTTAAATCTGGCCAGACGATTACGGCAGATATCTATTGTCAGCAACTGGAAACCATGATGGAAAAGCTAGCTGCTAAACAACCGAGGCTGGTCAATCGCTCTAGGCCACTGCTGCTTCAGGACAACGCTAGACCACACACTGCACAACAGACGGCTACCAATTCAGAGGAACTTCAATTAGAATGTCTTAGACATCCACCGAACTCTCCGGACCTTGCTTCAACAGATTACCATTTTTTTCGCAATTTGGATAACTACTTGCAAGGAAAAAAATTCAACTCCGATAGGGCAATCCAAACCGCCTTCAAAGATTTTATTGATTCCCGCCCGAATGGTTTTTTTAGTAAGGGGATCAATGAACTACCTATGAGATGGCAAAAGTGCATACATAGCAATGGCACATACTTTGATTAATTAAATATTTTCATTAAAAAAAAACGACTTTATGTTCCTCCCATAGAAAACGCCAATTTTATATGTAAGGACCTAATATTTGTATTTAAAAATTATATAAGTATATATTCACTAGTTGTCTGTCACCCATAACACAAGTATTAAGTTATTTACTTTGGGGACCGACGACCGTGTGTGTAAGTGTCACATATATTTATTTATTTCTTATTCTTAAAAAAAAGATAATAACGGGTGTCAAGTTCAAACTACCTAGCCTATTTTACTATTGTGGATTATATAAATGAGAAGAATACGTGAATTTAGCTACTCCACGTCCTTGCAATTGATAGCAAAAAATGTACCTAGTTATATGAATTATATTTTGATAAGAGTGACTGCTGAGTTTTGTGCTGGCTCTTCTCGGTAGGAACTGCTTTCCGAACCAGCAGTAGAGTTGACGATTCAAAAGCACTTGTTCACAAGTTTACTTGAATAAAGAATATTTTGAATTTGAATATAAAAATTATGTGCTTCTAAAATCTTTATCTTTAATATTTAAATAAGTTAATCTTGTATGTATAGATGGAATCTTGGAAACAGCTCCAACGATTTTGCTGAAATTCAGCATGTAGGGGGAAATAAAATCGATCTAGCTAGGTTTTATACAAAAAAAATCGTTTTATCCCTGTTTTTGGGCATTAAAAAATATTAACATTTATATTGAATTGAATTTTTACCATAAACTGTCAAGTTAGCGTAGCTTATTCGGGGACCGGGCAGTCGAAAAATGTAAATACCTAGGATCAATCCCAACTAGGTACATAATTATTTTTTTATTTTGTAAAATATTACCGATCGCCGTGTGGTATCCGGCTGAATAGAATAGTACCACCCTCATTTCTTACCGAGGTGTCGTAAAAGGCGACTAAGGTAAGTCGACCCGCCGTGTGGTATCCGGCTGAGTAGAATAGTACCACCCTCATTTCTTACCGAGGTGTCGTAAAAGGCGACTAAGGTAAGTTGACCCACCGTGTGGTATCCGGTTTAGTAGAATAGACCACCCTCCTTCTTACCGAGGTGTCGTAAAATACGACTGAGGTGAGTTGACGTCAGGCAGGCGGCCGGTCGTAAAAACGCAGCCAAATCATGTTACAGCATGTTTATAACTTGTTGTGCCGACCCCACTTAGAGTGGGATAAGGGCAGGAGGATATAATTTGTAAAATATTACCGAGTAGACTCGGTCAAGCAGATACATTATGTATATTATTAACCAATCACAAATCAAAACGTATTATTATTTAACTCTTCAAGATATATGCCAATGTTAGATAAATTTAAACATATCTAACTGATCTGGCCTTGCCACCTTCGCTGAGATAAGTGATTATAAATTTATTTATGGACAAACTTGTGCACGCGACTTGATCTGTCTATAGGTACTTAAGTACAAGTATTTATTTTTTAATTTTACTTTCCAGCACTTTAATTATCTCCATACATTTATATCGAAATATCGAATTTATACGTTACTATTTATAGTTGTGCGTGGAAATAAGTGTATTTAATTGAAATTTAGTTCAATTAGTTATTATGAGTTACATTTCTTACCGAGGTGTCGTAAAAGGCGACTAAGGTAAGTTGACCCACCGTGTGGTATCCGGTTTAGTAGAATAGACCACCCTCTTTCTTACCGAGGTGTCGTAAAATACGACTGAGGTGAGTTGACGTCAGGCAGGCGGCCGGTCGTAAAATACGCAGCCAAATCATATGGCAATATGTTTGTAACATGTTGTGCCGACCCCACTTAGAGTGGGATAAGGGCAGGAGGATGATGATTCATATCAAAATATCGAATTAATACGTTCCTAGTAGTTCCTGTTTTGGTCAATTAGTCATTGGTAACCATAAAACATAGGGACATGCTTTCGCAAACTTTTTTGTAGTATTTTTGTAGATCTACAATTCTCTAGTATTTTACTTTAGTGTATCTCTCACCGTGTATGCGGCTAAAATGCGACTAATGTAAGTTAACCCGCCTTGTGGTATGCGGCTGAGCAGAATAGACCAATTTACATAAAACCGTAATGTACTATTAATCTTAACCTACTACCTTTAAGTAAAATAATACAAAAATCCTTTCAGTAAATTTTGATTTTTTAATCACATATAGACGGATAGCTTTTGGGGACTCTGATTTATAATATTTGTACATTACTAGCTGTGCAGCCACGCGTTGTAGTGGCTTAGTCTGGTTTCGATTTCCCCTCTAAATTGAACTCAACAATCGCTACAGTACTTTATAGTGTTCACTGTTGTTGTGTTTCGGCGTCTACAAAAGATATACAGACAAACATTTATTTTGATATATTAATATGTTATTATACTAGCTCGTTAGCGCAGATGACAGTGCCTTCAGCCACGGAGATAGCGGATTCGATTCCCACCGAGGACCAACATTTCTGAACAGTTTGTTCGTTCTTCGAGACTGTGTATTGATGTATTTAAAATTGTATATGTATATATTTACCTTTGAGAACTATTTATGTCCTACTTATTTCTGTGACGTCATTCGTTGAGCACACGCGCCGCAATCTTTAATGTTTACATATGCCATAACAGTATGCAATGTCTGTAATCAATGTTTACTCTAACACTTGACAAGAGCTTCATTTGTGACGTGTTACTGGTTTCATTGTGCAAAAATGTGTAAATTGCGTGATCAAATCAGAAATTTGGATATTCGTAATCGATATACCCCCTACCGATAATAAAGCTCAATACGCCGTGTGGTATCCGGCTGAATAGAATAGTACCACCCTCATTTCTAACCGAGGTGGCGTTAAAGGCGACTAAGGTAAGTCCACCCGCTGTGTGGTATCCGGCTGAGTAGAATACACCTCACTAATTTTTTACCGACGTGTCTTAAAAGGAGACTAAGGTAATTCGACCCGCCGTGTTCAGTAGAGTAGACGAAAATTTTTTTTTACAGTGGTGTCGTTAAACGACTAAGGTAAGTTGACGTCATTCAGGCGGTCGGTCGTAAAACACGTAGCCAAATCATGTAATAACATGTTTCAAACATAAGACCAGGAAAAATAAAATATTTGTGGTGCAGGTGCAAGCAGTAGCGGCAAGCGTGATCGCGAGCCGGGAATAGTGTCCCGCGAGTGGCGCGGGCGCGGCCGCAGGGACGTGCGTCCGCGCCGCGCCGCGCCCGAACGGGTCATTAGCGGCGAGTACCCGGTGCAGATCAGGTTCACCCCGGAGGAGTTGCTCAATGGTGAGATACTGCTGCGATCCTCGTACTGCTCTAAAAACTAGTAGTAGCTAGCTCTATAAGTAGTTAAAGTAACTGCCCCCGGCTTCGCCCGCGTGGACATCAACGGGTCAAACATATTTTCCCACCTAAATACCGAACCCCGCTGGGAATTATGGGTACAAAAGATTACATTTAAATAAGATATTTTAGTTAATTGGTTATGTCGTTGTCACTGCCTTCCGTGGTCTCTGAAAACGAGGCTTCCCCTCCGAAAATGCTGAGTAGATCATCCATTTTGAGACAACACACTATATTGTTTTTAGATTTATTTGTTGATAGTTTAAATAGTATAGGTAGTGTTTAGTACCAATCTGCACTGCCATTACAGCAGTTTAAAATCACTGTTAAAAAGAGGCTGATACAGAAAGCCTACTATACTCTTGAAGATTATTTAGAAGATAAGAATGTGTGGATATAGCTCTCTTTGAACCTGTACAAGACAGTAACGACTGAATGTAAATAGTATTAAGAATTATATATTTAAAAGAGCAACCGCCGAGTTTCTTGCTGGCTCTTCTCGGTAGGAACAGCTTTCCGAACCAGCAGTAGAGTTTACGATTCAAAAGCACTTGTTTACAAGTTTATTTGAATAAAGAATATATTGAATTTTGAATAAATCATTCATTCATACAAAAGTAAGCTATACGTAAGAATAAGAAATGTTTGTTTATTAAAACTTATTATCGTCCTAATCCAATAAGATAAGAGTGTTAGCGCACACTTTCGACAAAACACGATACAACAGAATACCACAATTCAAGCTCCGAGATACACTTCTCTTGACTAACGAACAAAGACTGAATGCAACTGAAACGTTTTAGCAATATATAGGAAGACTCCACCGGAAACAACATGACACAGTGCTGCCACCATTTTAGTCAAAAGGGCGCAATACTCGTTTCATGATCGTGTTGCTATATAAAATACAAAGCGAAAGTCATTGGCGATAACAAGAGCGACCACTGAGTTTCTCGCCAGTTCTTCTCAAGTGGATTAGTGTTCCGAACTGGTGGTAGAATCATCCTGTTGTTGGATTTTGTAGTGAAATGTGTTGATGCACAGTAAGGTGCCCGGCGTGATTCTCTAAACGCATTCGTTTTATTTATTACTCATTTTCAATTGAATTTAGACTTAATTTCTAACAATATATATACACAAATCACTTATCTTTAGATCAGATTGCAGTGTGAAGACCTTATCAAAGTGCTCTAGCTTTAAAAATACAAAATTTGCTGTTGGTGTAGAAGTTCTTATATTTTACGAGCTTTAGGATAGAGTAACATGCCGATAATTTAAATTTGAAATTTTTAGTGAGATATGAACCAATTTTTTTCTTTCTTCTTAACATGCCATCTCGCGATCATTAAGAAAATTTTAACTTTGGATACCGCTGCTCTGAATAGGGAACAATTACTTTAGCCGAACCAATGGCGTAGATTTTTTAGCCAAGATATTCTTCGTCGGCCCGCACTCCGTTGTCCTTGGATTTTGGTTTGTATGATATTTTACTTAACTTTAACAGTTTTCCGTTGCCCCCTCAGGTTCAAAATGGGACACTCTGTCCCAGGAGATGTGGGACCGGTTCGTGAAGTCCCAGCAGACGGACATAACCTTCCGCAAGAAGATGAACCTCTGGAAATATTTGTACATCACTGTCAAGGTAGACAAAATAAATAATACAAGTTATTCAATCGTGCCATGAATATTCTCTGCGCATGAGTGATAGCCTAACAATGAGGTCATGCTACTTTTTCGAAGAGAGATAATTTCAGTTTATCACAAGCTTTTCGGCGAAGGAAAACATCGTAAAGAAACCTCTCTCTGATCTGAGATTTAATCCTGCATCCTTTCGCTACCTCGTCGAGTCCCACTCGTGACGCAGCAGTCGGTGTCTAGTTCCGGCCGAGCGACTTTTGGCAAAAACTGTATCTAGAGAAATCTTTATGCACTTGTAAGATTTCAGCTCGGGGAGCCCTCGTCCTAAAACGTGGGATTAATACGCAATCACGAAAAAATCAATGCGTGTACGAGTATTTCATTACTTATATAAAAATCAGTTCATTCATATTAGTTTGAATTAGTAGAGTAAATACAAAAACTACCAACACTTAAGTTAACAAACTTCAAACCGAACGCCAGAGGGCACGTCTCGTCGCGAGGGACGTTAGATGTATCGGAAGCAAATGCGTCTGTCAGTATGGGGAGAGTAGTGCCGTTTGATACTTCGAGAGTCCTCGCCGTTGTTAGTAATCCAGTCAAATTGGTGTAGGGATATGTGTAACCTTCCGGATATGTGTAGCGTGTTAGGTCTAGCTAACGGGATCAGTCGCGTTGTCTCTTCTATTATTTGCCCTCCATGGTGCCCGCAGACGATCTACCCCCGCTACGGGCTGTACGTGGTGGGCTCCACCATGTCCGGCTTCGGGCTGGACTCGTCGGACATGGACCTGTGCCTGTGCGTGCGCCCGCTGGCCGACCTGGAGCCGCGCGCGCACGCGCTCGCGCACCTCAACAACGTGCTGGGCTACATCAAGAGATTCGACCCCGGTAAGCGCCGACAGCACCACCGCCGCCACCATTACACGGACATCACGATCACCACCACCGTCGTCACGACCACCGTCATCACCACCATCACATCACCACCACCGCCGTTACACTACCGTCACCACCAACACCATCATCACCACCGACACCATCACATCACCACCGCCACCACCACCACACCTTCATCAGCACCACCTTCACCACCACCATCACACCGTCACCACCACCACCAAATCACACCTATCATGATCATCACCAGCACCAACATCGCACCATCATCATCACCACCAGCTCACACACCTACCACGATCATCACCACCACCACCATTACACCGTCATCACCATCACAGTCTTCACCATCACCACCAGATCACACACCTATCACGATCACCACCACCACCGCCATCACATTGCCGTCATCATCACCACCAACGCCATCACATTATCGTCATCACCTCGACCACTGTTACACTACACTACTTTTTTTTCTCGTGCGGAAGAAAAATTCCTGACGGACGCCTACCAGCCAGTGTCCGATACCAGCCAGTGCACGGCCTAAATAACTTCCTCTTTCACTCCCAATCAGAACCGCTGTCGCATTACTTCGTGGTACTTACACTACACTACTAGTAGTACTATACAGCACGACGTATGACAAGAAAACACCACCAACAACACACTACACAATCTACCTAATTCAATCAACCAAATTATGAATTCACTCAAGGCTACACACCCTTGCATATTAAACTTTTAAGGTACTTTATGATTTTGGTTAATCCCCAAATGTTTCTACATCTCTATAGAACTATATTAATGGACAAGCATTTGGGAAGGCACATATCTTCACTGTAGAACTATAAAACTATAAGATATAGAACTATAAAATTCCACAATCCATACCAGACCAGTCTACAGAAAGGTTTAAGTTAAGTATAAGAGATGTACTTATACGTAAAGCATATTACAAAATTGAAGATAATTTGAATGATAAAAAAGCCTGAATTTGCAAATCCTTTCAGCTTCATACAGGACTGCGGTTTAATCATGTAAAATTGAAAATGTTTAAAAGATTGACCACTGAGTTTCTTTTCGGTAAGAGCAACATTCCGAACCAGTTGTAGCTTCATTGATCCTTGACGATTCAAAAGTGCTTGAAAGAGCTTATTTGCATAAAGATTATTTTGATTTGATACGGTATAGACGCGGAGGTGATCCACGCGAAGGTGCCTATCCTGAAGTTCCGCGACGAGCGCAACGGGCTGCAGGTGGACCTCAACTGCAACAACGTGGTGGGCATCCGGAACACCAACCTGCTGTACTGCTACTCCAGAAGTGAGAATATACAATAATACTTGATACCTGGTGATATCGCGGAATTCAGAACATAAAGAGAAAGTTTTCCAGTTAAAAAAGTAGATACAAATATAAGGGACAAACTAAATCCTCAAAAAAGTTTGTGTGATATCGCTAATTCCAAACCATAGGGTCGTGAAAAACCAAAATCGCAAACTTTAGTATTTACTGTAATTCGACTAAACTATTGGTCCTACGCTTTATATACGTAATCCGAATGATGAGATGACCTCCCCCCCCCCCCCCCCCCCCCCCCGTATTATATAGCCTAGAAACTAATATTGACTTCCCACTTATACGAGGATGACGCCGTGTGGTATCCGGCTGAATAGAATAGTACCACCCTCATTTCTTACCGAGGTGTCGTAAAAGGCGACTAAGGTAAGTCGACCCGCCGTGTGGTATCCGGCTGAATAGAATAGTACCACCCTCATTTCTTACCGAAGTGTCGTAAAAGGCGACTAAGGTAAGTTGACCCACCGTGTGGTATCCGGTTTAGTAAAATAGACCACCCTCTTTTCTTATCGAGGAGTCGTAAAATACGACTAAGATAAGTTGACGTCAGGCAGGCGGCCGGTCGTAAAAACGCAGCCAAATCATGTGACAGCATGTTTGTAACATGTTGTGCCGACCCCACTTAGAGTGGGATATGGGGCAGGAGGATGATGACTTATACTAGGATGGTGGTAGGTATGACCAATGGTAGATTCAATTAACAGTAAAAAACAAAAATTGTCGTTAATGTTCGAGGCGTACGATTTCAAGCAGCTATTTTTAATTATGTAATTTGCAAGATCCGCCATTTATATCTGTTTTTGCTTTTTCTATTATAAGAAGCTTTTAAAAAGCTGCGATTGTGGAAGAATATTTTATAATATCCAAGCATTTATCTTACTTGCTGTGATAATCACCAATGAGTTTTTCTATTAAAACTTATGTGTCTAATTGGTAATTGCAATTTATCACACGCTTGGTGAAGGAAAACATCGTGAGGAAACCTGCATATCTCTAGAGAATTCAAGGCATATGTGTAACCAATCCTTATAAAAGTAGCGTGGTAGGTGTTAGCTCCAATCCTTCCCTCCAAAAACGGAGAGAGGAGGCCTATATCCAGCAGTGGTATAGTAACATGCCGTTACTTTACTATTTATAATACTGTTGTATGGACTTTTCCAAATTAACGCCTAATTCTATAAATTAGATGGTAAATTAGTGTATATGGACTAGTATTCAACAAGCCACTGATACAGTATTGGAGCCGCGTTTTAGGTCTTAGCTCCAATCCTTCTCTCCAAAAATCTCTCCCAGAGAGGTAGGCCTATGCCCAGCTGTGGGATAGTAACAGGCCGTTAATTTACTACATTTGCAGACCAATGTCATAAGGATAGTGAATTGTTGCCTTCATTTTAGTGAGCGTTATAACTCCACTACGTAACTAGGTTAAGTTTTTATTTTTAAATAGTTGTTTCCATTGTATATCCTGTATTGTATATTGTTTTTTTTATTTTTTATGTATGATTTTTAATGTTAATTAGTGTTATTGGTTAACCTAGCCGTGTGGTATCCTGCCCTTATCCCACTCTAGGTGGGGTCGGCACAACATGTTCTAAACATGTTGTTAAATGTTTTGACTGCGTTTTTACGACTGGCTGCCTGCCTAACGTCAACTTACCTTAGTCGTATTTTACACAAACCTCGGTAAGAAAGAGGTTGGTCTATTCTACTCAGGCGGATACCATACGGTGGGTCAACTTACCTTAGTCGCCTTTTACTACACCTCGGTAAGAAATGAGGGTGATACTATTCTATTCAGCCGGATACCACACGGCGTACACTTAATTATTCATATCGAAATTCAATTAAAATTAATAATATTCTTTATTCAAGTATATATACCAATCCGTATTGGAGCAGCGTGGTAGGTCTTAGCTCCAATCCTTCTCTCCAAAAATCTCTCCCAGAGAGGGAGCCCTATGCCCAGCTGTGGGATAGTAGCAGGCCGTCACTCTACTACGTTAATCCCACCAATGGGATCGGTTCGCAGTGGACTGGCGCGTGCGGCCGCTGGTGGCGCTCACCAAGCTGTGGGCGCGCGCGCACCGCATCAACGACGCGCGGCGCCGCACGCTGTCCTCGTACGCGCTCACGCTCATGGTGCTGCACTTCTTGCAGTGTGAGTGGGACCTGACACCTGACACCTGACACCTTACCCGACAGACAAGATAGGCCGGTTCAATAAATACTTCTATAAATACTAATACGCAATAGTATCGTACACGGTACGCAATGGAACAGAAAGGTGTTCAATGATATGACGTGATGAATAACAAATGTATATTTAATTGACTACATGATAATAACAGGTTAAAGTAAGTGAGAGTGAATACAAAGAAAAATACCTTAGATTATATAATACGAATTTTAACGGGGGGAGTGAAATACAGGAAATATATTGTCACGTACATTATATTTCCTATAGGCCTATTTCGCATAACATTTTTATTTATCCATAGCTCACCATTACTACTACTCAGTACTAGTTATTTAAAACTATACAACATGTGAGCTATGGTTTTGCTTGTGAATTATTTGTGGCTGTACGCCACAAATAAATCTATTGTTCCGTACTGTTCTATCATTAAAAAATATTTTTTTTCTTACAAATTAATTCTTACAAGCTTTCTTATCATCAACATAGTCCTCAACAGTATAGTAAGTTTGATGAATAAGTGTCTTTTTAATTGCTTTTGTGAACTTGTCAAATCAAATTAAAATATCATTATTCAAATAAGCTCTTTCAAGCACTTTTGAATCGTCAAAGATCAATATCAATAAAGCTACAATCTGGTTCGGAATGTTGCTCTTACCAATAAGAACCAGAAAAAAACTCGGCGGTCAATCTTTTAGACATTTTCAATTTTACATTATTAAACCGCAGTCCTGTATGAAGCTGAAAGGATTTTCAAATCCAGGCTTTTTATCATTTAAATAATCTTCAATTTTGTAATATGCTTTACGTATTAGCATATCTCTTATACTTAATTCAAACCTTTCTGTAGACTGATCTAGTACTGATTGTTTATTGGAAAAGCGAATACCGAGACCGTCGAATGAGTTGCCTTGAGTTGTGTAAAGGCAAGTCCAAAATAGATTGTGGTCTTGCCATAATTCACGATTGCCTCTTGCTCGCCCACTATTACCATGCCACATGGCCACATGTACATGTGTCCACATGACCACATGTACATGTGTCCACATGGCCACATGTACATGTGTCGACATGTCCGCAGCGGGCGCCAGTCCGGCCGTGCTGCCGCGCGCGGGCGAGGCGCTCCGGCGGCCGCTGAACCGCTGCTCGCTGGGCGAGCTGTTCCTGAACATGCTCAAGTACTACGCGGACTTCCCGTGAGTTGCGCGCATGTATTACATAGTTAAATTAAAGTGTATGTGTAATGACTGTTAAAATTAACAATCTTCTTCTTCTTGCCCTTATCCCACTCTAAGTGGGGTCGGCACAACATGTTATAAACATGCTGTAACATGATTTGGCTGCGTTTTTACGACCGGCCGCCTGCCTGACGTCAACTTACCTCTGTCGTATTTTACGACACCTCGGTAAGAAAGAGGGTGGTCTATTCTACTAAACCGGATACCACACGGTGGGTCAACTTACCTTAGTCGCCTTTTACGACACCTCGGTAAGAAATGAGGTTGGTCTATTCTACTCAGCCGGATACAACACGGCGGGTCGTCTTACCTTAGTCGCCTTTTACGACACCTCGGTAAGAAAATTGTTAAAATTAACAATAAGCTACCAAAAAGTATAGCAGATATTTGCGACTATACAAAATATAAAAATAAACTTCATAAATTACTCGTTAACAAAGTATTTTTATAATATTGAAGTGTTTCTAAATTTGAAACCTTATTAATAATGTTTCACGACGTCTTTATGAATATAATATAAATATAATAGTGATAAGAATAATAATATGTTAATTTTGATAAATATAATAATTTAATAGCTAAAAATAAATATTAGTAAAATAATAAAAGATAACATTATACGCCGTGTGGTATCCGGCTGAACAGAATAATACCACCCTCTTTTCTTACTGAGGTGTCGTAAAAGGCGACTAAGGTAAGTTGACCCACCGTGTGGTATCCGGTTTAGTAGAATAGACCACCCTCATTCTTACCGAGGTGTCGTAAAATACGACAGAGGTAAGTTGACGTCAGGCAGGCGGCCGGTCGTAAAAACTCAGCCAAATCATGTAACAGCGTGTTTATAACATGTTGTGCCGACCCCACTTAGAGTGGGATAAGGGCAGGAGGATGATGAATAAAAGATAACATTAAGTATATAAAATTATACAATATAGTATTTGCATGCTTATAATAGGCAGAATGTGTAGTTCTAGATTATATTTATGTAAAATCACTGTGTACCACATTAAGCAATGAATAAATTTGAATTTGAATTACAGGGGGGGGGGGGGTAGTTGAGAAGGCACCCCCTGAGCGTGGGGGGCTCCGCGCTATAACCTCGTATAGCCCTTCGATAACTACGGCACTGTAACTCGTACCTGTTCTGTAATGGTATTTAGTTGAACGCGATATAACTTTTTCTAGCAAATTCTCCGCGGCTTTGCTTGAGAATAAATGTTTAAATAACAAGTCAAGTTAAAAATGCTTTTTAAAAGCTTCTAACAAAATTTCATGTTCCCATATTCCCTTGTCTGGAGCCAATCCTGACAGCAGCATTAGATCATAATTATCATATAGATGCATTTTCATTGGGACGGAATCGGTATGTAAAAGGTAAGTTGACCCACCGTGTGATATCCGCCTAAGTAGCATAGACCACCCTCGTTTCTTAACACTCAACAATTCTCACATGTCGTGAAATAGGACTAAGGTAATTTAGCGTCAGGCAGACGGCTGGTTGTAAAATACGCAGCTAAATGTTTATAACACGTTGTGCCGACCCCACTTAGAGTGGGATAAGGGTAGGATGGTGATTAAATTGTATATATTTATATTGTACGTACTGTGTAGTTACGAGCAGCAAGCTATATCAGTGCGCGCGGCGCGACGCGTGCCCGTGTGGGAGTGCCGCGCGAGAGCCGCCGCGCAGCCCGGAGGAGACCCCGCGCACTGGAAGCTGCTGTGTGTCGAAGGTACGTGCACTGGACCTGCTAGAGTATCAGCTGACATTCAGGACATTTTATTTTATAATGACCATAATTGACCATACTTACTAACTAACGACAATAAAGGCAAAATAAAATAAAGGGTGGGGTTGAACCGATTAGTATTTAACTAAGCTTTTTGGGTATTGCTTCACTTTGCGATTTTGGTCGTGGAGTCTATCACCTGATGATGCTTCGGTTGCGGGGCGAAACGATTGTTGAGCTTGTGATAGTGAACGTATATAGTGCTTGTGTATCATGGTGGCGGTGGTGGAGGTTTGTGCATGTGTTTTTACGAATCCTGCATGTATCAGGTATAATAACCGATTGTCTACTCTACCTTTAGCATTATATATATTTTCTTTTTTACTTCATCGTGAATAATAGCAAAATAATTTTATTATTACTTTTGTCATAATGTGTTATCTTCCAGAGCCGTTCGACCTGACGAACACCGCCCGGACGGTGTACGACCCGGACATGTTCGAGAAGATCGTGACCGCCTTCAGGGATAGCCACGGCCGGCTGGCGGCCGGCCTGCGCCTGCAGGACGCCTGGCCGCGATGATACGCCCCACTTTGTGGAGCGTGGGAGACTGTGGTGCTTTAGTGATATGCTGTGATCCGAGTGTCGCTATAAATGACGTTTAGTGATGTGTAGTGACCGCGGTAATCATAATTAAAGACGTTTAGTGATGTGCAGTGACCGCTACCGGCACTATTAACGAAGTCTTGTGATGTCCGGAGCCATTTAAGACGTTTAGTGATGTTCAGTGAACGCGGCTGTCGCTATAAATGACGTTTAGTGATATGCAGTAATCCGAGTGTCGTTATAAATGACGTTTAATGATGTGCTGTAACCAGTGTCATCGCTATTAACGACGTTTAGTGATGTCTTGTGACCGGGAATACCGCTATTAACGAAGTTAAGTAATGTGTATCGACCGCGGTCATCGCTATTAGAGACGTTTAGTTATGTGCAGTGACCACAGTCGAAGTCATTAACAACGTTAATTGATGTGCTGTAACCGGGGTCATCGCTAATAACGAAGTTAAGTGATGTGCATCGACCGCGGCCGTTGCCATTAGCGGCGTTTTGTGATGTACAGTGACTGTGGCTGGAGCCATTAACGGGGTTTAATGATGAGCATTGACCGCGGTAATCGCAATTAACGTTTAGTGATGTGCTGTAACCGGTGTCATCACTATTAACAACTTTTAGTGATGTGCGAAAACCGCGGCCGTTGCCTATTAACGGCTTTTAGTGATGTGCAGTGACCGCTAGCAGCACTAAAGACGTTTAGTGATGATGTGCAGTGACCGCGATCATCACTATTAACGACGTTTAGTGATGTACAGTGACCGTTACCGCTGTTAACAACGTCTAGTGATAAGCAGCGAGGCGGCCTATAACCAGCCTCATCTGTACCGATATACGACCGCGGAGACGATGAGGTAAAGACAACCTCAGTAAGTCCAAATTTTGGTGTTCGATACAATAATTACGGGTGATAACTATAGTCGTGTTATATCGTTATTTAATCTCATTCTTGCCTTAAAAAAGAAATGGTTCAGAACTCCCAACCTGAATATATTTTTAACTAAAATATGTGTACATATGAGATGTACCCTAAATGCTATATTATAAATATATAGGATACAGTCCCAAATAGAGCCAGTAAAGCGTTACAATAATAAAAACCAGGCTGTGATATGCGACTGATTCCCCTGTAAATATATCTTAGATATAGCATAGTACTTAGACGTCACTGTCAATAGGTTGGACAGTGAAAAAATATATAAATAAAAGGAGAAAAATAATTAGTAAACAAAACCAGGTAAAATTAAAAGTACATTTATGTGATCTGCAAGTCTTGTGCAATAATTATTAAGTTTTTAACCATTTATTTAACTTTTGACATATACATATTCAAGCACCATTAATTTTCACATTAAAACGACAGTAAACAAATTTCAATCATATATTTAACTTTTAACATAGACACGCACATAAAATTACATAGTTTTATGTTAAAAATCACATTTAACAAATGCAATGCTGTATGGACAAAATCATCTATCATTGTTATCACAGATTAAAAAAAAACAAAATGGCTGTTGATTTGTTTGAAAAGTATATTGTCTATGATAAATAAATACTTTATCATTCATTGTTGTCTTGGTTTTGTATGTATTCATTTAGCATGGTATTTATTCATTTAGCTTTAGTTAGCGCATATTTATTTACATACATATAATATAGTGAAATGCCTGTTTATTTCTATAAAACAATACAAGACTTTGATTAAAAAGGAATTGTCAATATAATAAATCGGAAAAAAACTAAAGTAAAATAATTTGTATTACAAAATGAGTCAGAAATGCAATATTTCGTCTCTAATAATAGCTGTCAAAAGTTAAATAAATGATTGGAAATATTTTAATACCTAGTCAGTGAAATATAGTCACAGAAGCAGATAACATAGCTCCAGATAAAAATACCTCCACTAAATGAGCCATTAATATTTTTTAAGGCAATACTGTTAATAACTAAATATTTTATATTTATATATAAAAAAATGCCACTATGAAAATTATATGTTTAAATACCATAGTGCCATATTGTCCACTAATATAGTGATAATTATAGTCGTAATATTTATTATGTTAAATAAACATGCCACTTAACTATGCGAGGCTTTATCAGCATATGAGTTAAGTTATGGGCGGTTAAAAGCAATAACTTAATTGGGGACACAAATAATTTACTCGATATGTTAAGGTTGTAGAATTTTGGGTAACTTTACTTACATGCTTTTTAAAATCATATTATGCTATTTCAATCCATAATCATGATATATGAAAATATACCTAAAATATAATTTAATATTTGCCAGTCGAACTGAGATCTTGAGTTATGTTAGATAAAAGATTGCTATTCTGTTGTGTAAAATGCATAATTTATAACCCATAGACAATTTGTTGTTAAAAAATCTCTTGTCGAGCATGAAAGTGTCTTTGGATTACAATTCTGAACATTAATAACTGACACAAATTTATAACTATCCAATGTTACTAAATTGGAATTAATTTATTGTTTTCCAAACACCAATCCTTAGATTTATATTTATGCCATATATCATTTTATGCCATATGGAATTTCATGTAAAATTTACACTATTTTTAATAATTTAAAACTTTATTATTCTCCATTCAATGAAATCAGGTTTTAAAAGGCTATAAAATTTGAATTACAAAGTTGTTTAACTTATAGGAAGTTCTAATAAAGGCTTTTTCAAAACTTAATTTTGAACGTGCGACCATCAGATATATGAAATCATGTATTCATTTACTATCAGAGATATATAACTGACATGAGATTTGTAAAATAATTTATTTTCTATAATAATAAGAACATTTGTACTTCCACTCAAACAGCCTCCTTAATGAAATGTAATATTTTCTTCGAATCACAGTTTAGCAAACTTTTTATTTAACAGACAGTTTTTCTAATATGATGTGCCTACATTTTGCCCTATAACAAGGTCTTATGAAACTTTAAAGAAAGTAGGCTGAACATGTCAGAGGTAGTTTTTAATAATGCAAACTTAAATATCACATCATTACAATAAAATATAAATACAACAATTTTTGTTAGTTGCATAAATGCATGCGGTCAAAAATCTATAATTTTTATTTATTTAGTTGGGAATTAATTTGTCTTATATTGTACATTTTACAGCAATTTTAGTTATTTAAATGTGCAATATCTATTTCTGTTGTCTGACACGTGTAAGGAAAATTTGTGTAATGCCAAATGGAAATTGTTGTCATATATCTATAATTGAAATTGTTGTCTAACATGTCTAATAGAAATTGTTGTCTAATGTGTCTAATGGAAATTGTTGTCTTATATGTATAACAGAAATTGTCGTCTGATATGTGTAACGGAAATTTTTTTTTCTTTACACATGTGTAACAAAAAGTTTCATCAAAGATCTGCAGAAACATTGTTGTTTAACATAACTGTAACAAGATAAATGCAGTCCATTGATGTTGTCTATCAGGATTAAGTTAACCAAAGTCTCAACTGTCTCGGGCACCTTCCAACCAGTTTAGTCACATCCCCCAGTGACAAGACAAGTGTCACAAGTATTTCGTTGTTGCCTCGGAGAGGGTCCTGTTCGTTTTTAATATTTATATTGTTTATAAGTTATTTAACGTTGTACATAGTAAGAAATGAGAAAGAGTTAAAAAAAAATTGGAATGTTTTAGGATTGTATGTTTTATGTATATAGTATATTTTCTGTAAAGAGTAAATGACAAAAAAAAATCTTTAAAACTTGTATGCATTTAGGTTTTTGTAGGCTTGGCGGTGCATCGGTGTGACGGGGTAGCTTTGGGGGTAGTGCCAGTTACAGGACGGATGTTTAGTAATTTTGGTAAATTACCAAGAAAAGTACAATAATTTTTATATAATAAAGCTATTTCTAAATAAAGCACTCAACACACATGTCTGTTTGTGTGAAAATATTGAGGTGCTTTATATATGATTTATATAATATATATAGTCAAAAAGCAAACAGCTCTACATCCTCCACTAGTCAAATTTATCTTTTTTGAAACCAAATTGCAGAAAATATTTTTTAATTCCTTCATAAAATTAGGTAGTCGTTACTTTGCGGAGATCTATAATACAAAAGTTATAATAAAATTATTATGCTATAATTCGCGATGAATCGTTTCAAACTTTTTTGAAATTCATCGCGAAATTATTTTTAAATTACTTTATTATTACTTTTTTTAATTCTATTTGTTATAGATTTTGGTAACGCCTGTCAATCTTAACTATATGAATTCTGTAAACTAGTCAGGGTTAAAGCCTATTTAGATATATGCTATATACGCTGTTCGGTTTTTCATAATATAGAAAATGGCTAGATTAAACAGGATAAAATGGCGTTGCAATTATTGTCCATTTAAGTTTTAAATGGCTTAATTTGTGACAAAATGACACCGTACGGTGTTTCTAATGCGAAAATGGTTATTGGGTTTTGGGCTTTTGGTAAAATTTGTATATTTCGCGGTATTCGCTTTTAAATATAGAAATAACATAGACAACTCGTATCGCTTGGCTGAGCGGCAGCGTATACAGCTTATATCTGGAGGGTTTTGATTTAATTTAATTTTTTAGTCTAATTCCAATAAAGATTGTAAAATACATCGGAAATTTGTTAAATATTTAAATTTATATAAGTTACTATTTGGATTGAACCTTTAACGACGGTGCTAAGTTCGATTGTAAAATTCATTGTTGCGTACACCAAACCAATTATAATATAATAATTTATATTGAAATGAGAATTATTAAAAAAAAATACATTTTTTAAGTCAAATTTCGTAATGATTAAAATAATATGAAATATTTTTTTTAATATGTAATACATAACATATGATTTTCCTCTTTTTTTTGGAAACGTTTAACGCCTATTTTCAAAAAAAAAAAAAATTATGAAGCATTAGAAGAGTTTATTGTAAAATGTATGGAAGAAAACATAATTTTCTACTATTGTAAAGTTATTATTTAGTTCGTAATTAGTATTAATTTGTTATACTAAACAGAATAGTAGGAAATTATAATACGAAATAATATGCATGTAATTATTTATTAAATAACCGAAAAAAATATCTTCCATAGATAATACATAGCCAAAGTTTTTACAAATATCATAGACACCGAATAAAATCACAATGAGTAAATAAAGATAATCTGCAATTTTTTGTTCGTTTTATAATTGGTATTGGTGCACGTGAAAAGGAAATATTTAAACGTAAAAATTTTGGAATGGTAACTATGATTTTTGTGTAAGAGGGAAATGGTGCTAAAATATTGTGTTGCCTTACTATATTAAGATGGCGGCTTCGCTAGCAATAAGGTTTATGGCTTCCACCTCGGAATACCTAACGGGGTTAAATATACGAGGCATATCTTTAAAATAAATGGAAAAGATTGTACAATTGTTATATCTTAGCTTATAGGAGTTTTCTAAGTTAACGTGTACACCAACCATATTGTAAGATGGTCTAATTGCATCGTTAATTACTGAATACTTAGCTTGAAATACTGCGACCGCGATTTCTCTTCTTTCATGACAGCACGAAGCCCACTTCTGATCTTTTAAAACTTTATACACAAAAACAAAAGCCGCGCCCTATTTTTACACACTTCGCTAGAAATTACTATTACAGAAATTAATATTTGTTTTAATTGCAATTTGTGTAGTATTTGATATCGTTATTTCTGAACTCGGAGATTTCGTATTTGTTTCATTTTATTAAAGCGAGGTTAAAGAAAACATTATTTAAAACTTATTTTGGACTAAATTCCTAAATTTTTCTTATTTTACTTCGTCCCAGAAACTGTTAAGTCCTTAATGAAATTCAAAGTATATTTTTTGTATTAAATTGCTATTATTTTTTACATATATATGAATTTTACAGACACATTTCTTCAAGTGACCTCACTTTAAACATCACATGCATTATTTACACAAACAAAGAAAAACAATAAAGAAATATTTTATTTTTTCTATACTTATGAATTTTTTATCTTAAACTCATGTAATAAATACGAGTTTCAGAACACAATCCCCTTACGCTCTGTTACCCTTTGCACGAGATAGATATTCGCCTGGCAACTTTATAAGCGTTCTTTTAATAAGTTTTATATTTTATGTAAGAGGCACTTTGCCGAGCTCTATAAAAAAAAGTACAATAAATAATTTTTATTACGAGTAATCTAAGAAAACTGTTAATATATAGTCTCGAGAACTGTTATTGTACAAAATATTTTAAAAACAAAAGCGAAAAATATATGTAAAAAAAAATCTAAAAAAAATTTAAAAAAATCTATAAAAAAAACTAAAAAAAATCTTATACACAAAAAAACTAAATTTTTACTTTGACTTTTAAGAGATTCTTAAAATATCATGCATATTTTATGTACACAGCGAAGTGGCTTCCATCTGCCTTGAACGCTTCGCTCGTCTAAAATGGAGGTTGACGAAATGGTTTTATATGACAAAATACATTCACATCACATTTACTTTATTTTCTATTCACAAATGATTTAATATTGTCTAGAAAAAAATCATTTTCGTCCAAGTTTCTTCTACCTTCTACACAAAATTTTACATTACTCTATCCGGGCGAGTAAATTTCGGCCTTGTTTTCAAATCAGCTTTTTTAATCCCTGGTCAGTCAATCCAAAATATTTTTTTATATAATTCCACTTATTTCTTAAAATATAGAGTTAATGAATTATATAATAATGACTGAGAACACTGCCAGGTTGGTGTGCATTTCAAAATTAGGCAGTTTTTAATGGTATTTAAAATTTGTTTAATCTGTTTTAATAATATGAAGTTTTCTGCGAAAATTTCAATATTAAATTACACGTTTTCTCGACGTTTGTTGTTCATGTGAATAAAATGCAAGTATTTGGACAATCGACTGTTATAAAGTTTGGAACTTATTTCAAAATTTAATTTTGCACATGCCTTGTTTAATATTAGCTGTAAATATTATTTTTTATTACCATAAATCTAACATTTAATATTGTATTTTATCTAACTTGTATAGAATTGTTAACCAGATTATAAAAAAAAATGTTTTGATACCTTTATTTACATACTGCATTTTATTTTATTGAACACAAACATACTAGAATATTATTGTAATTTATTCATTAAATTATATAAAAACTGCCGAAATTGTGTTTCATTGTTTACTATTTTAATGCCCAAATAAAATGAAAATTTATAACTAACGACGATATTATATTTTATTCTGATTCAATAATAAAAAGCAATTTCCCCAAAATCAACACATTTACTTCTTTCAACAACTCAATGACACAATGAGAGCCTCAATGTTTTTCTTATATGTTACAACATGTTTTTAATACAACCTCCTTCATAGAGTTGGCGATTAATATGAAAAATCATTGTGGCTGTCATATTTTAATGTGTCGTTCATTGAGTTGTTGCGAGAGAGTAAATGGGTTGACTCTGGGAAAACTGCTTTTTATTTTATAGAATTAGGCGTTACTTTGCGGAGATCCATAATACAAAAGTAATGATAAAATTATTTTGCTATAATCCGCGATGAAGTAAAATAGAAAATATATATAATGCTAAATGTAGAGTGGACAATCGGTTATCATACCTGATACATGCAGGAGTCGTAAAAAACACATGCACAAACCTCCACCACCGCCACCACAATACACAAGCACTATATACGTTCACTATCACAAACTTAACAATCGTTTCGCCCCGCAACCGAAGCATCGTCAGGAGATAGACTCCACGACCAAAATCGCAAGGCTTTGCGATTTTGGTCCGATAACCGATGTCCACTCTACATTTAGCATTATATATATTTTCTATTTTACTTCATCGCGGATTATAGCAAAATAATTTTATTATTACTTTTGCTTTTTATTTATTGAATAAGAATAAAGGAGAAATATCGTAGCCTTTTATATTCAGAAGTGGGATGTAACCTAAACTCACAAATAGAGTGGACATAAGGAATATCTGGAAATTTAAAGAGTTCAAAGAAAAGACAAATGACGAATTGCGTATAATTTGAGAGATAGTTGGGATATGCGACGCTATGGAATAAAAAATGGAGTTTTTATTGGAGAGATTAATGATGGTAATTGGTATTCGGTTAATTAATTCTGTGAGATCAACGTGACGATGTGCTATGTGAGGCCTTAGACGCGCCCGTGACTTTTGTTCGATGGAACTGTCAGCTAGAATGACGATTGTTCTCTGAATCTTTCCAGTTGTAACGATTGTTTTCTAGACTGTGGACATCTGCAACGACTGTCAGCTAGGCTCTGCCTGGAAGTGGTGATTGTTCTATGAGCGTTATCATTTGCGAGTCTGTTTACGTGTGTATCTGCTGAGTTGGTTGCCACTAATTGAGCTGTGTTATGCCATGACAGTGATTGATGGTGAGCTTGAGGTGCGAAATGCTTATGGTGCGAAAAGCTTAAAGAGTTGAGGAGTTGAGCTTAAAGAGTTGAGCATAAAGCGTAAGCTTAGAGTTGAGCATAAAGCGTGAGCGTAGTCCTGTCATGTCATGGCATGTGCGGTTTTCTTTTACACATTAAAAGAGCAAGTATTGAGTTTCTTGCCGATTCTTCTCAGTACAATCAGCATTCCGAATCGGTGGTAGATTCATTCCCAGAAGTCAGCTTATGAGATTTGCGGGGTCGCAAATGTTGTCAGGATGGTCGACTGGTACAACATGTTTTTAATACAACCTCCTTCATAGAGTTGGCGATTAATATGAAAAAGCATTGTGGCTGTCATATTTTTATGTGTCGTTCATTGAGTTGTTGCGAGAGAGTAAATGGGTTGACTCTGGGAAAACTGCTTTTTATTTATTGAATAAGAATAAAGGAGAAATATCGTCGTCTTTTATATATATTAATGGTCATTAATATGAAAAAACATTGTGGCTGTCATATTATATGCGTCATTCATTGAGTTTTTACGAAAGAGTAAATCTTGGATAAAGAATACTCTATTTTATGCTTGTGTGAACTTTTAGAACTGCGTTAGTGTGCGTGATTAGGGAAGTACTTAGCTTATCGATAAACTAAACTAGGTGTCGATAATTATCGAAGGCTAGCTCAGGTACTGTAAAGTTAATATACAGTTGTAACCAACGTAGTTGGTTTACTGTTCAGAATAGATTTAAACATTTGAATAGATTGACATAATTTCCTGAGTGTACAGTCTGCAGTATAATGTCATGAATTATCCGATGCACATCTTTACTGCATATCTTACTGTGATGGGTGGTTCTCAAAAATGGTATCAGAAGAATTGACTGTGAGCCTAGATTTACCAAAGAATCCTTTGAAGCGTTAAAAATAAAGTCGAAGGTGCAGCCCATACTCGGTGCTTTATGTATAGATGGAATGTTAACATAAATGTTAGTGCTTCAGTGGCCAATTGAACAATATCATGATTCACATTATTCCCAACATTTACATATCCGTGAGACGGTGACAGTTTTTATCCACTGTTCTCTTATATGTGGGCATTTAGGAAACCTAAGAAAATAATCTAAAATTAGAGAATTCGCATTTACTTGGCTAGTAAATATAACTTTGACTGATATTTATCGATACATAATAATTCGTTAGTGTGTACATCACTACGTAGGTAACACGATTCAATCGAATATTTAATGATTAATTTCTATGTTTTATCAGTATCCCACACTCGTGCCGGCTAGAGAATATCAAACTGTACTGATACATTACAATCTGAAACGCTTTAACTGAATAAAACGCTTTAATTTAGCACGCAAATGAGAGTCAAAGATTTACTTATGAAATGGTAATTCCGTGTTTTTAAATCCCCTTTCGTTGTTCTTGATGGACACGTTAAGGCAGCACACGACATATTCCACCTTTTTTGAAAAAATATATCAGTAACACTCGTATTTGCTTTAGATTTCAAGAAATAATCTTCAACAAACTCAATGTTATGGCCTCATTTGGTGTCACCAACTGGACACATTTTTAGCGACGTTGCCAAACTTCTTCACAATCTCTTTCACTCTTATGTATAGTTCGCGATAACAACAGAGACAAACGATAAATCGCTTACACACAGACGCAAGATCGGCAACGTCTTTTGGCGCCGTCCAGTATATACTACGTCCATGGAGTGAATGGGTTGACTCTGGGTTAAAACTGCTTTTTATTTATTGAATAAGAAAAAAGGAGAAATATTATAGTTTTATTATATCTTTTGCAAAGATATATATTTTTTTGTCTTTAGCTCGCGTGTTACCCATCTCTAGTGCGAAACAACGCCGAACGGTGATTGGGTAAATCTTAAAGTTTGTAACAAAACATTTTGGTACAGGATATACGTAAAATAATAGTCAATATATTGTATTTATTCTTTAATGATATTAATATTCAAAAAGTAGTCGTTTTATAAATACAAAAATGAATTCCCTTAGTTGGAATCTAGGACAAAAAGTTATATTTTTATAATTATCTCTTAAGGCTCTTAATATAAGTCTTAGAACCCAAAATCTATCAAACGTATCACACGATCTGTTAATTTTGAATTAACGACAACACAAAACAACATACACTGAAACTTTGGGGATTAAAACTGAGACATCGTCATGGACCAACTTCAACTAAACATAATAATACAAAAGCAATGATAATGTTATTTTGCTATAATCTTAAAATATCAAAATCAATGTTAGTACGTCCTTTAAAGAATTCGAAACGGCTGGACCGATTTTAATATAAAATTTCAGACAACCTTTAAAATGGAATAGTTTGGTGGCGATTGGAGCGTTTTTAAACTGTTAAGTTCCTTTTCAAGGGGAATTCAAAATACACTGAGCCACAATAACACGTGGCTGGACACCTAGATCTTATCTAGGTTGTATCTGATAAATCACCACCAAACTGCACAAGCTTGCGCACGTTCACCAAGACAATCTCAACGGTCGTTTTCCCTAAAAACGGAATCATCATCACATAAGAAAACGACACCACTTCAAATTCGAAACGCATTAACGTTGTCCCAGAACAAAGTATTTGAGATTGTTTTAGTGAATGTCTGCAATGCTAGTGCGTAATGGTTTGTACTGCTGTTTGAAATATGACAACGGAAATAGTATATTTTCTCTTATAGCAAAATAAACTTAACATAACTTTCGAGCGACGAATTACCGCAGAGTAGCGGCTAGTTATATAAATAAAAAGTCATAATTTGTTTACAAATAAATTTATCTTTAATCCGGCCGAAGCTCGCTCGCTGTCGCCGAAAAAGGAACTAATATGCCAAGTCAAAATACTGTGACTATAATAATTATGTTTAAAAGAAAACTAATCTACCAACATCGCGTACCATAGACTTATTATATTATAGAGTAGGGAATCTTAAAATGTGCCATAAACAATATAGAGAAAGCAAAAATTTTTAGCTTTGCCTTAACAGCCTTTTTAACTGCTAAAAAGAAACAAAAGTAATAATAAAATTTGTATTATGGATCTCCGCAAAGTAACGCCTAATACTATAAATTCTTTGTTAAAAAGATTCTAATAATGTCTTTTATACTGTTGAGGATAACTTTGATTATAAGAATTCTTGGACATTATCTTCGACCCTGTACGAGACAGTAATAACTAAATGTAACTCGGAATAAGAATTATATTTTTAAAAGGGCTCTTCTCGGTAGGAACAGCTTTCTAAAACAGCAGTAGAGTTGACGATTCAAAAGCACGATTTACAAGTTGGCTTGATTAAATAATATTTGGAATTTGAATTTGAAAGAGAGGGTGATCTGTCTCTCTTTTTATGTGTGGTTAATTTATTGATTAGATGTGACAAAGTAGAATGAAAGAAAAATTTATATGAATTTTGTCTTCCCAACCATAGCTCCCCCTACCCTAAATATAATAACCCTATGTCACCTCCACTCCACCTCCCCCTCCACGTCCTGTCCTCTTCACCATACACTAACACCTAATTACAATACAGACTGTATCCTAAACGCTAACTTTAAAATACTACCGTCTAACTCTGGACTATAATTAAATTACAGTTAGTTAGTCGGAAAGAGTCATACTTGAGAGCAGTTTAGATTAACCTTTTATTACATTGTTATAAAACTATTTATAAATACACTGTTGCTGAATGAGAAATTAAATTTTTTTAACCCATATGTTACCTACAGGATGGTATCGAGTATATGACATTAAATTTATTTTAAGAAATTATACATAAAAAAGGTTAATTCAGTATTCTCAGTTAAAAAAAAAGTATTCAGTATTGTAAGTTAAAAAACAACACGATTTATTAAGATCAATGACCGTACCTTAACACTTAATAATGTACGATATTACCTTGACCTAAAAAATAAATAGTAAAGTGCGAGTGAGACAAAACAAGAATGTTTTTGGCTGTTTCGCACCGCTCTAGGTCATTGAACCATTACAGTAAAAGTAATTGATAACTTTGTATATAAATATAAATATGTTTTAATTCGAGCAAACTCTTCCCGGCCAACGCGCTCATGTAGTTATGGACAGATCGATCAATGCCACAAAAATAATATTTATACAACTCGTGTGACAAAAACGCGGTACACAAAATATAATTCACGCAGCGCGGGACATTACGATGATGCTGCACCCAACATTCGACAGTATACAATAATGTATATCTTAGAAAATAACTTTTTGGAAAATAATATGTTCACTATCAAATTTCAGATTGGTTTCCCTTAGTAAAGCCGGGCGCGCACTGCCCCGAGCCAGTCGCCGCCGGGAGCGAGTCCCACGCGTGGGCCGACCTCGCGGGTAGCGTTACTTTTTCGCCGTTGAGCTGTCAGATGCGTCCGACTTTTCTTCCGTCTTCACTACTTTCCCCTCACCTGAAATAGAAAAGTTATTTAAATTATTTATAGAACGCCGTGTGATATCCGGCTGGATAGAATAGTACCATTCTCATTTCTTACCGATGTGTCGTAAAAGGCGACTAAGGTAAGTCGAACCCCTGTGTGTTACACGGCTGAGTAGAATAGACCACCCTCATTTCTTACCGAGGTGTCGCAAAATACGACTAAGGTAAGTTGACGTCAGGCAGGCGGCCGGTCGTAAAATGCGTAGCCAAATCATGCGACATGTTAATAACATGTCGTGCCGAGCCCACGTAAAGTGGGATAAGGGTAGGAGGATGATAACTTCAGCTTTAATACGTCAAAATTGATTATAGCCAGTTCAATGAACCAAATAAAAACAGGATTCCGGTGCGGGAACAGTGTAGACAGACGACCGTAATCTGATTTTTGCTTCTACCCTCATAGTTGTAGATTCATCACTGTAGCTTATACCAATCCTATCCTAAATAATAACATAAATGCGAAAGTTTGTTAGTACGGATGTTTGTTTGTTACTCTTTCACGGCAAATCCGCTGAACTAATATCGATGAAATTGTATTCTTTATAGACCGGGGTAACATGTAGGCTATGGAAATTCTGTTAATTCAAAAGGAAAAGGATTGAAGAGCGTTGAAAAAACATTGAAAAGCGCCATCCATTATCAACTTATTACGCTACAGGAGTGTACGCAAACGGAGTTGCGGGTAAAAGCTAGTAAGTTACGTGTAAAGTATCGAGGTCACGTACCGTTGGGCGTGTCCTGGTCGACGTCGGTGTTGGACCGCCTGCGCTTGCGCGGGAACTTCCAGCCGCCCGCCGCGTGCTTCAGCTTCGGCAGCGGCTCCATGTCGAGCACCTGCGGGTAGCGACACAACATCATTCAGGATATTTGTCAAATTGCGAAGGCTCTTCTCTATTCTATTTGGGATCAAATATAAATAACGATAAGCTGTGGTAGCCTAGCGGTAACACCGTGCGACTCTTTCGAGGACGTCACGGGTTCAAACCCGGGCAGACACCAATGAGTTTTTCTGTTAAAACTTATGTGTCTAATTGATAATTGCAATTTATCACACGCTTTTCGGTGAAGGAAAACATCGTGAGGAAACCTGCATATCTCCAGAGAATTCAGGAGATATGTGTAACCTACCAATCCGCACTGGAGCAGCGTGGTAGGTCTTAGCTCCAAACCTTCTCTCTAAAAACGGAGAGAAGAGGCCTATTCTTAGCAGTGGGATAGTAACAGGCCGCTACTTACTACTTACTTATACATAACGAAGGTAGCTGTGTCCCGGAGATTAAACGAAAAATAACCACTGCCAAAGATCAATACGCAGAGACAACAATACAACAGAGAAACTGGCAGACATCTGTCATAGGGATAACCATTGTAAACTTTGTATTTGAATCGAACCAGCGTCCCGCAGAGTTGAAGGCAGGGTGAGTGAATGGTAAAACCGTGTGAATCCTTCCAAACTTATGTGCCTAATTGATTTTTAATTTATCATAAGGTTTTATTTACGAAAAACATTGTGAGGAAACCTGCATATCTCTAGAGAATTTTAGGGATATGTGTAACCTACCAATCCATATTGGAGCAACGTGGTAGGTCTTAGCTCCAATCCTTCTCTCCAAAAACGGAGAGAAGAGGCCTATTCTCAGCAGTGGGATAGTAACGGAAAAAAGTAAATAGCGATACTTATTTTCTCAACAGTGGTAGGTCTTAGCTCTTATTATTCTCGGAAAACGGTGAGAGAATGCCTATGCTCCGCAGATGGTTTTTAAGTTCGTACGCTGCGTTCTTTAAATGACAGAGGAGACCTACGCCCAGCAGTAATAGACCGTTACTTTCACCACTCGGAATGTTGGAATAACTCTTACTGAGAAGAACCAGCAAGGCCCTCGGCATTTAATGCTTTATTTATTTATTTTATTAGGCCATCAAAAATATACACATTAAATACGTGTTAAAAAGATACATGATTCATTGAAACTAGAAACTAAATGCTATATTAATTAAAGATGGCTACAACATTTACAATATTAACAAACATCCACATAAAGGTAGAAAAAGCAAAGGAAGAATTGAAATAACAAAAGCAAAAACTGGTGACAACAGCACAAATTATGTAAACTAGGTTTAGGTTCAAAGTTTTAGAAGGGATTTTTTTAAACATTGATTCGGAATCGTACATTATATCTAACAGATTAGCTGTAGATAGGAAGCTGATCAACTTGTATTAGATTCTTATTAATAATACTAGCGTAAAGATATATGTACCTTATGTATTTGTCTGAAGGCAATCTGTCTCAGGAACTGTTGCGCCGATGCGGTCAAATCCTCGCGCTTCTGCGCCGGCATGTTGCCGAGGGCATCCTGTAAATATTAGCATAACATTGGTGAATCAGATCATTTGTAACTGACAGCCATACTCAAAATTCTGTCTGTTATGTCTGTAGCGGACTTGCGAGAGGTCGTGGGTTCCAATCCCGGCCATTATACTCCACACTCGCCAATTCCTAACACTAGCCTTTAGCTTAGCTGGAGGGGTTAACACGTTTACTAGTAATTTGTAGCCCAAATTGCTAACCCAATTTATTTATTTTATTAAGACAAATAGTTATACAATACATAAATTATAAGAGAAACAAAACAAAAACATAAACCAAAAAAGTCTTCACAGGAAAGAAAAAACTTAAAGAATAAATGGAACATACATACAAGTTAAATTACATGTTAATTAATAAATATAAAAAAATATATATGAAATATATAAACTTACAACCTGTTTGTAAGTTTATATATTTTATAGAAGGGAAGAAACTCTTTGTATGACACCTTAACTTTTTCAAAGTGTTTAATTAAACCTAGCACCAGGTCTCTTGTTACACGAGTAAGCTTTTTAAAATTAACTTTTTGGGAGAAAACTAAAAACGCGCGAATACAATTTTCTCACCGACATTTAATGACATTGACATTTGATTACAGACAAATAAGTAACTAAGTAAAATACTAATTTCTATTATTTTTTAATCTATTTAACTCGAACACAAAGACATGTTGAACAAATCACACTTGAGCCGATAGGAGAAATGAAACCAATCGTAAGAATACAAATCTCGACTTTATTTACGCCTCATAGTCCTACCTACGTCTGAGACAAAGAATCTTCTTAGCGCGATTTTAATTTAATATTACTCCGTACAGCGCCATTTATGGTTCAGTAGTCGTTAGTGAACAATGTTATGTGGAAAAAATATTTATTAGTGTTTAACACAAATCAATGTCAATAAAAACTCTATGACAGATAAATACTCTATGTGACAGTTGCATGTACGATGAAGGAATATAAACATGTACAACATAACATGTACAACTTATGTTGTACAACATGTACAACATAAGTTGCTTTCGTGATTGAGATCGTGGACATCTGAAGCTGTGGTAGCCCAGCGGTAACGAAGCTGTGGTAGCCCAGCGGTAACACCGTGCGCCTCTTTCAAGGAGGTCTAGGGTTCAAACCCTGGGCAGGCACCAATGAGTTTTCTAGTAAAACTTATGTGTCTAATTGATAATTGCAATTTATCACACGCTTTTCGGTTAAGGAAAACATCGTGAGGAAACCTGCATATCTCTAGAGAATTCTGGGGATATGTGTATCCTACCAATGCGCATTGGAGCAGCGTGGTAGGTCTTAGCTCCAATCCTTCTCTCCAAAAAAGAAAAAACGGAGAAAAGAGGCCTATGCCCAGCAGTGGGATAGTAACAGGCCGTTACTTACTACTTTTACTTTTTTACTTATAGTACATTGGATTCCATACAGTGGAAGCATATTCTAGAACTGAGCGGACATAAGCGTAGAATCAATGCACTCACAACGAGCTCCTTCTCGCAGGGGTCGCGCAGGCCGGGCCCGTGCTCCAGCAGCAGGCCGCCCGCCAGCGCCTCCATCACGCGGCGCAGCGCCTCGCCCGGGGACAGCGCGCCGCCCGCCGACTGCATCACGCCCGACACCAGCAGCTCCATGGCCTGCGCGGGGTTATATCCCGTGGGATTTACCACATTACCACACTAATACATGCCATGTTTCCACATCACTACATGCCATGTTACCTTCATCCAATCTCGTACCTTTGACCCATTGGATTTACCACATTGCTACATGCCATGTTACCTTCATTCTCCTACCTTTAACCCGTTGGATTTACCACATTGCTACGTGCCATGTTACCTTCATTCTCCTACCTTTAACCCGTTGGATTTACCACATTGCTACATGCCATGTTACCTTCATTCTCCTACCTTTAACCCGTTGGATTTACCACATTGCTACGTGCCATGTTACCTTCATTCTCCTACCTTTAACCCGTTGGATTTACCACATTGCTACATGCCATGTTACCTTCATTCTCCTACCTTTAACCCGTTGGATTTACCACATTGCTACATGCCATATTACGTTCATCTTTTCTCCTGCCTATATTCAATTGGATTAACCACATTACTACATATTATATAACGTTCATCCATTCTATTGCCTTTATGCCACTTTTTTTAAGCTTCTATTCTGTGCTATCATTAGTCAACTCTGGCGTTACTCCTTTCATATGCATGTCATACTTTTTACCACCCCATCTCTTTTTCGTCCTTCCAAAATGTTCCTATATTGAAAATATTCTTTATTCAAGTAAACTAGTAAACAAATGCTTTTGAATCGACAACTAGTGGACTGCTGGTTTGGAAAGCCAGCAAGAAACGCGACAGTTGCAAAATATTGTTATTACGTATACTGATGCATATTACATAGAAACAGTTGGAGTCATGAGACACGGCGCCGTGTGTGCGGCCCCCGACCACCACACGGCGGCGTGTACTCAGCCATCCACGTGTCCACGGCGTCATGTACCATTCGTGTACCCACGGCGCAGTGGACGACGTATTATTTGGCATTGAATGTGTTAAGTGAATTAACAGGTGTATGTACTCACGTATGGGTTGAGCGGTGTCCAGTTCGGTATGCGCCGACACAGGTCGCGCATGATCCGGATGATGATGACGCAACTCTGCAGGCTGGCGGCCCTGGCCTGCGCACACAACGGTCACTGGCGGGCGGCCCGCGCGCGCCACTGTCCGCCCTACGGCGCAGCTACGGGGCGGCCGGCACCGCGGGCCGCGCTAAGCACTTGTGACGGACCGAGTAAAACACTGATACCGAAACTATAGCATATCTCGACCAGAATCGACTAATGGATGGTGGTTAAACTGCAGACTCGAATTTATGTTTAGTTTTCGGAACCCCAATGCGAGGGACTCATGCACGAGTGTTATAATGCAAACGATAAGAATTCAAATTTCTGTACTCAGGACTCAAACACAGTGGACTAATGGATGAGTGCTAAATTGCAAATGAACCAAATTTAGGTTTATTTTCCTCCAGTACTAAGGACTAATGGACGAGGGTTAAATTACAAACGAACCGAACTATAATTTGTGTTCTCCACATTCAAGCACTAGGGACTAATGGATGAGGGTTAAATTGCAAAGGAACCGAACTTAAATGTTTTCTCTGCACTCAAGCACAAGGGACTAATGGAAGAGGATTAAATTGCAAACGAACTAAACTTAAATTTGCCTTTTCCGCACTCAAGCACTAGGGACTAATGTATGAGGGTTAAATTACCACTGAACCGAATTTAAATTTGTTTCAGAATTGGAGAATAACGTACTTATGGATGAGGGTTAAAGGTAAAGGATTTAGAATTTAAATTTCATTATGAACTGCTCATATGCTCGCATTCGAACGAAAATTATAACTAAATCTTAAAGTGATACAAATTATATAAATAAAATTGAGTTTTTAAACAAAACAATTTGTATGGAACTTTGTAATGAGTTCTTATGAAAGACGTTTAAGTTTATATTCTTCTTAGACATTACAATTTCTTTTTACTTTAAGTAAAATTAAATTTTAGTTTAAAATCAGAATGTTTTTATAAATGTTTCATTTAACCCAAAATCCATCCGTGATTCTATCAAGATTCGATGAATATGTAATGACGATTTTTACAATTTAAGTTGTCCAAACATTCGGTTGTTTTACATCCGTCACAGCGCGCTTAAAGCTCGGCCAGCAGTAATATCTCATCATGACTAAAATATATGCGAACATTTGCTCGTTGTTCGTTTGTCTAAGAACCAATCCAAAGCGGTGCCGCCCCTTACAACAGTAGCTACGCCAAGATTTCTCCAACTTCAATTCATTAATTCTCCCACAGGCTATCAAAGTGCGAGGAAACGCCGCTCCGTTCCTACGACTAGCACTTGTAGCCACATGTTCAAGGGAGCGAAAACTTATTACGGAAGTATAAGTATATTAATTTTTTTTTAATTTTTTTGTTTAAACTAAAATAAATTCTACTTTAAATGGTAAAACAAAAATAAACATGTGACTAAAAAATACGTGCGCACTCCCACTCTGGCTGAGAAAACGGTCCGTCCGGACTAGCGTCTAGAAGTCTTATTAATTTTGTTTATTCTTTTTTTTTTAATATTATCAAAGTAAAAATTTTTAGCATCTTTTAAATTTAAACTATCGTAAGTATTCATAGTTAATGTATAGAACCGGCTATACTGACGTGTTATTCTATCGGGTTAGCCCGACTAGTTCGACAGTTCCCGCCGCGATAACGTCGTGTAAAGAGCTCATGAATAAGTGCCCCGGATGGGTTCGAAACTAGTCGGGCTAACTCGATAGAATAACACGTGAGTATAGCCGGTCCTATACATTACCTTTAGCATCTTTCTGGGAGAGAAGTGACTTAATAAGAATGAACAAAAAATTGTTATATAAAGCGTTATCCAAGCGATAGTGTGGCGGGGAGTGCGCACACGTTCGTAATGTGGGCGAATGTACCTGGAACCACTTGGCGTGCCGAAGGGCGGCCAACGCGTCCAAACACTTCTGCCGCGGTAGCACGTCCTTGTCGTCTCGCTTTATGTCGCCGCCCTCTAGCGACAACAATACAAAGGGTGTTTGACCATCGACACGTCGACGAAAACGGAGCAAACACGGCGGCCAACGTCGCATCCTATCGGGCGCGCACGTCTCTATGGTATCCCATGACCGACGACGAAACGCGGGAAGATATCGCACAGACCAAAAATGACCCATTTGATTTTATCAAAAAATCGTTGGTAAAACTTGTTATATTAAAAATATTCACAGAAAGTATATAAAATTAATCGTCGCTGTTATTCAATATGGTTTCTAGGTCGCTATGAGTACGTTAAACGTATTAAAAATAAGGTTTATTTTTGAATGGCTTGCCTCAGCTCCGTACGGTCATTGACCCCTTATACATGGTGAAGCAAATTTTCAAAATGAAATATAATGTAATGGTTAAATTACTATATGAAATCAAGTATTTTTTTTACGGAGTCTTTGGGTAGTTATCTCTTTTAATGTCGTATTAATGGTACCGCTTGGTGTATGCCCTAATTTAATTTCAAGAATAGATCAATTTTGGTCTACACATGCGATTTTTAAGTATTTTTGTCACTATAAAGATAGTCTAGCTATATATTTCGCTATGCGCTGAATGTATATGTTGGTAAATGGTCATTTGGTAGTGGTCATGGAATACCCTATCCTAGGGGGTAGGTATGGTGTTTGCTCCGTTCCAGTAGACACCGTGCCGCAGCGGCCGGCCCGCGCGCGGCACACGTCGTATAATCAAAAATCCTTTTCCTCTCGCTGCTTATCCTACTCACACCTAAAAGTAAGCATTCAACACATGTGCCCGGCGACGCGGGCGGTCACTTGAACAAATTATCTTTACTGCCAACAAAACATTATACAAGTTATATATACGGTATGAGAACAGTTCATTTCATTAAAAATAGATAGTTTGTTCTGAGAGATAGATTTGCTGACGTGGACACCGCACGCTCGACAACCGTTTTAGATAACAAGATAGCGTTATACAGTTTTGTTTGGAATTTCGCTGTTCGCACTGAAAACTGACGCAGATTATGTACGATAACGCATGAAGATAGAATAAATGGTTAAGATATTATTATAATGTTGTTTATTGGGTGCTTTTTGTAGCTTGTTCAGCACAATAAGCATGCATAATACACAGAAAATAATTTCCATTCACAATAAATGTTGAATATAAAAAGATTCTCTGTAGATTTATAATTTTTACCCATTGTGTATCTGGTAACAAAATATTAGTTAGTTATACACTAATATAAAAACAGATTTAAATATATTTTATTACTATCCCATTGTAAATAGCAATAATAATGATATCTCTCAACAAAACTAGATTGCATTCTGCCGAGAAAATGCAACAATTTTGTTACAAAAAAAAAATTGTTTAATTATTTGACTTTTATAGAAATACAAAGTTTGACAAAAAGTGAATGAGAATATAGATTTTTTACGTGATGAAAATAAAAAAAATTAAATCGCACATTCGATCAAGTAATGACAATATTACTTTGGCAAAAAACTGTCTTGCAACTTTAAAAAATATTGTTCTACCAGATAAATGGTAAAAGTGTAACACATACAAACTTACACACCTATAATGTTACATGAGCCAATACCTGAATTAACTGAATGATGATGATAATTTTGTTACCCAAGTCCATGGACTACATAAAACACATGCGGCAGCGAAACACAATTCTCCTAGATTTACATAAATTTGGAACAAAGCAAAACCTTGGACTGCCATTATATCGCAAGTTTAGTATTAAAGAGACCTAATTCAAAAAAGTTTTGTGGTAAAGCGTAACCGCCTAAAAAACTCGTGAGATTAAACCCAAACTTAGAATAGCACGAAACCACAATTTTTTTTTAACAACATGATTTCATTGAAATAAGGATTATAATGTATATAACTCAGTTAAAACTAATTTTGAATTCGGCCACTTTAACACTAAGCGTGCGATTCAGAAGGCCCAAACTATCTGATCTCATATCACAATCGGGCCACATGTCTCTCAAATTCTCATTGTATAATTTTAATATTTCTTATGTGAAAGTTGGTTTATGAATTTAAACTATTATTCGAAGTAGTAACGCCATCTTTCAGTGGACTCCATATCTTTAATATTTAAATGAGTTAATTTTGTATTTATATAAATATATTTTCGTAATCTCAGAAACGGGTCCAACGATTTTCCTGAAATTCAGCATGTAAGGTGTTTGAAGGAAGATAAATCAATATAGCTAGGATTTATTTAAAAAAAAATCGTTTTATCCTTGCTTTTGGGCATTAAAAATATACTAAAATTTATATTGAATTGATTTTTTTTGAACTGTAAAATCAGCGTAGCTTATTCGGGGAACGAGAAATGTAATTACCTAGGATCGAACCCCACCTACCCTATTATTTTTTTCTTTTTGAAGTTTCTTTTTTTGATTATAGAACAAAGCTCGGTCAACCTGATACTATTTTTTAATTATGATATAGCCGTGTCTCACTAATGACCAATCAAAATCCCTTCCTCTTTCCTTACGTGCAACTAAGTCTCCAGTGTGTGTCAGTGACTATTATGTAATGACCTTCCCCCTTCCTTACGTACAACTAAGTCCCTAGTAACAGTACGCAATATCGGCCGTAACGAGTCCTTGTATATATGTAACTCGGTCGATGTGTGTCTCCGCGTCAGTGAACAGTGCTACGGCGTCATACAAACAAAACTGCGTGTAACTGCTGTAACATGGGCACAGCATAGGAACGGTGGTAGGTGGTAGGTGTCGGCGGCGCGGTGCGGTGGGCGCGCACTCACCGGCGGGCTCGCGCATCACGGCGGACGTGAGGCTGACCACCACGTTGACGGTGCCGTCCGACACCTGCACCGCCCCCTCCGCCGGCTGCAGCTCCACCTTGTACTTGGACTCGTCGGTTGGACCCTGGCGATCATCGTGGTAGGTCACATTCGATACACTCGTAAATGGCTTGCAAATAGGCGTCTATGGTGTACTGACACCAATCAGTACCTCTGACCTGTAGCGAGTTTGGCCGCAAAAAAGAGCGCGAAAAGGTAGCACTCAAAATAAGACAGAAAAAAAATCGGTACGAGACGGTGTATGACCAATAATCGGATAACAGTAAAACAAAGTCTTTTTGTTGATACATCCCTGTAGTTCGAAACTCATGACACTCAAACTCATGTAAAAGTCAGTTAATGTTGGTTAGGAATTAATGATTAGTCTTTTATTGACCACAACAGCATATATAATGCAACATGTATAATGAGGGAGTGTTTAACTAAGGGGTAAAAGCACTTTATCTGCCTCCTGTATCCAACAATTTTTTTAATATTCTTATTACATTGAAATTATAAAAAAATATTTTTAAAAAAGATGAATTACTTAATTATAGTAACTGAACCAATGTATGAATGGGCTAAAATATTGGTAAAGCCACCCCACACTGGTATCAAGAGTGATAGACCACACAGCAGAATGTACAGTATTAATAAACCCCACACTGAAATGTATCATATTGGTAGACCCCATATCAGAATATAAGTGTTAGTAAATCCTATACTATATTTACAAACAACATTATATATGGCAGCAGAAGGAGCTGACAACACCTTTATCTAATTTAGCTGACGCCAGTCAGTACAGGACGTGTGATCAGCTCCTGCTCTGGACAATCCCACCCATTTCCTCAAGTCGGTACAAGGGTATCATCAACACCATGAAATCATAAGTGTAAAAAGCGTTAATTTCATAGCTAAAAAACTTTAATTACGAGCAAGTGGAAGCTTTTTTTCAACTTATCAGTTAGCCTGTAATATTATTGTACTGTGTATATTATTTTACTGTGTATGCATAATGACACACTCATAAATACACACACACACACACACACACACTCAAAACCTGTGTTATAGTCATAAGATTTAATGGAAATAAACAATTTTTAATGTTTAATTTAATTTTATCATCGGCGTCCTCACCTTGACCTTGTTGAGGTGGTGCGGCAGGTCGGCCGCCACCCTCTTGAGCAGCGTGATGGTGGGCCGGTCGTGGCACAGCACCACGAGCCGCACGTCGCGGTCGCCGCGCAGCAGCAGCCCCTTGGCCAGCAGGCCCACGCGCATCACGCCCTTGAGCGCGCGCGCGCCGGGCCCGGCCGCCGCGCCCGCGCCCGCGCCCGCAGCCGCGCCCTCGCCGCCGTGCGGGACCGCCTCGCCCTCGCCCACGAACGAGAACCTACAACCGCGCCAACCCTTTACTATCCTTGTCTGCAGCCTAACGTTGAAACCGTTTTACTCTTGCGATCACAAGTTCAAATTCCGCGCAGGTTCCAATGTGTCTTTCTGTTAAACCTAATTGTTTTGATATTTTGATTATTGATACAATTTATTAAGTTTTTCAGCGCCATCTCACCTATAAAATATGGTCCCTCGAGCCAGATCTAAACCAGCTAGCTACTTTAAAAATCGTTTTTTTTTTCGGACTATTTGAAAAGTTACCATTTTTAATTTCATAATTAATTACAATAAAGGCTAATTAAAGTGGACAACTACCATGAAATAATTCTGTTATTATTTCTAGGTAGTTGTTGTAGATTAAAATGTATAGTTTGGGTACATAGGTTTCATCCAACAATGCATGTCTTATCTTAAAAAATAAGAAAGAGTAAAAAAAAAAAGAGGATAAATAAAATAATCGATCTTTAATGAAAAACCAATCGATTATTGATTCACATCGCTAATAGCTACCAAATGACAGTGGAATTTTCTTAACTTTATCTATTTTCGCTATGGCTATCGGTTTCAAAATCTCAGAGCCATTCAGCGGCCAATGGAGTAAGTTACACTTATCGCTCCATAATCGTATCAGAAATGAGAAGATCCATAGAAGAACCTATATTGACCTAACTAAGTAAGCGTTTCGAGAAGCTACCATAGTGGCGCCAGGTCGGGCACATAGTACGAAAACTAATGGTCATTAGGATTCAAGTGGTACAAGGTTGATTCATCGAGTTAAAAAGATAATTTATGTCACAAATATAATAACATACTTACAGCTGATTATCCCGACCGTCCTCTTTTCCTTCTGGTTTGTCATCTTTTTTGTCCTCAGCTTTTACAACTACTTTACTTGGTTGACCCTGGGAAGAAATTAACTCATTTCTAGTATTGTAAATCAATTATTCAAACTTCACATCGTCATTAAAATTAAGAGGAACACATTCAAATTAAAGAATAGTATGAAATTTACAAGTATGTACAAACATACAAAAACGAGTTGTAAGTTTAAGTCCTAGAAACAATGAAAAACATCTGCTGTAGCAAGTTAAGCGACTGTTGTCCAGTGTGCTAAGAGTGAGTCTTTTAGCCTGCTCGACTGCATTATTATCATTTATCCTTTTTCTTCTCTCGTAGGACGAGGATTATAAGATTTTTTATGGGCTTTTGGCCAAGCAAAAATCTATAAGAAATATATATATAAATTTTTTTTCCTAATATAATAAAATTAATTTCCAAACAATACAGCACGTGTTCAAAATCACTGCTTTTTGTAGTTTTATGTAAGTACTTCTGGGTATGTTGAGGTTATCAAGACTGGTGAAGAGAGTATGAGGTATTACGCCTGTGGTGGATAGTGTTATTGGGATAGTCTGAACTGCTTCAGCCTTCCATTGAGTTTTAAGCACTATTGCTAGATCGGTGTACTTTGTGATTTTATCAGTGTATGTAGTACTAAGATTGTGTGTTAGGAATTGCGATGTCTATGAGTAAATTATTTTATTATGTTTGTTGTGTAGAGTGATGTCTGGTCTATTGCAATAAATAGTTTTGGTCAGTAATTGTAGTCCTGTCCCAATAAAGTTTGTATGTAGCAGAGTCATGTATAATTTCAGGTTTGTATTTGTAATATTGTATTTTCTCTTCTATGAATTTGTATTTGTGGGCTAGATACTGGTGGAAGATAGCAGCAACTAGGTCATGACGGTGTTTGTAATCGGTCTGTGTTATAGCTCTACATGCTACACTAATATGTTGGATTGTTTCAGAATGACTCTGACAATACCGACAGAGGTCTGACTGTAGAGTGGGGTCACGAATTATATGTTTCCTATAATTCCGTGTGTCGATTATTCGATCCTGTATGGCTAGAATAATTCCTTCAGTTTCTGAAAAAAGGTCACCACACTTGAGCCATGCGTTCGACGCTACTTTGTCGACATTAGGGTCTAGCAAGTCACAGCGATGTCTTCCATGTAAAGGTTTCTGCAGCCATGTGTTAAGCTTTTGGCAGTCTGTCGTAAGGCGTTGTTCGTTCTTTTGAGTGTTGTGATTGTTTAAATTCAGTGGTGTATATTTTAAATCAGCTTGAACGCTGTGCTGTGTGAAGTTGTGTATTTTATTATTATATTATTACTTTGGGGCGGGCGTGGTCAGCGAGCGCGTCCGACAGCGACTTGAGCGCCTTCTCGGTGTGCGACACGGCACGCTGGATCTCCTGCAGCTGCTGCTCTTGAGGGTAGATGTCCGCGTGCTTGGCCAGCACGTGACGGTCGTCAGAGGTCTCCGGCCGCCGGCCCAGTGGCCCGTACCCCATGCCCATGCCCTGTCGGTACAGACACCTTATACACATACGATAGAGTAACATCTTTGCTATGTCAAAGTTGAATGACGTTAGAACTAGATGGCGCTGTGCCATTATTGTTATCGTTTAGTTCTTATAAACCTCCCTTACTTCTTACCGAGGTATCGTAAAAGGCGACCAAGGTAAGTCGACCCACCGTGTGGTATCCGGCTGCTTAGAATAGACCAACCTCATTTCTTACCGAGGTGACTTAAAAGGCGAATAAGGTACGTTAACCTGTTGTGTGGTATCCGGTTGAGTAGAATACACCATTCTTTCTTACTGACGTGTCGTAAAATACGCGTTATGCAGGTGGCCCGTCGTAAAATACGTAACCAACGTAGGTTCTCTTTGTATATAAATGAGTCTTCAAGTGAGGGTATATGAACATAATAATGACTGTAGTACTCGGAAACTCCAGGCAGTTCGTGACCACGTGACGTGCTATTTCTTTTACCCTACCCTCTGACTCATCTCCTGAACTTTTGACACAACCTTTTTCCTCAATTAGCACCAAAAAAACAATCGTATATTACGTGGTGGTGGTGGTGATGAGGTCCTCGCCACCAGTCCGCCCCCTCCCAATACACGCGCTCGTCTTCTTCTCCGGCCTGCTGAATATAATATGAACAATTGAAAAAATCATAATTTTTCGATCAAAGATTCCGTAAGGTTATTAATATTAAGGTCATACATTTTTGTGGTCCTTCGAGCCGGATCTGAACTAGGAAACTATAGATCTATTGATTGTCAATCCTACTAATATTATAAGTTTGTGAGTATGTCTAATCCGCTGAACCAATATCAATGAAATTTGGCACAATTATTCCTTATACACCGGAGTAACATATATGCTATAGAAATCCTGGTAATTCTACAGGAATAGGACAATATTGAAAAGCGCCATCTATTATCGACCTATTACACAACATTCCACGCAAACAAATTCGCGGATAAAAGCTAATGTTGATATATTCCTCACTGGGTGTCGATGTCATTGAAGTCTCTGGATGCTAGTGGTATTCACCTGCTGAGAAGAGTACGAAGAACTGTGGGAGAATGTAAAGGTGGTTACCTCATGCATGCGGCGACGCGCCCACAGCTCGTCACGGACAAGCATCCTCTGCGCCTTGGCCTCTGCCAGCTTTCTCTGGTGCATCGAAGGCTTTACCTTTACCTCGAGGTCAGGTTGCACCTGAGACAAAGAAGTAAGAATCTCGTATTAGCAACATTGAACATATGCCGCATTCCATCACATCACATTAACACAGGTTATATTAAAAAATAATAATATTTCCGTTAAAGATTGCCAATACAAGTGAAGATATACGCATCGACTGGCCCGTTGGCGTAGTTGGTAGTGACCCTGCCTTCAGCACAGCGGATCGTGGGTTCGCTTCCCACTGAGAGCCAATATTTTCTAACAAAAATTTGTGGGTTCTTCGAGCCTGGGTGTATAAATGTATATAAGTATGTATTTAAAAATTATGAAAGTATATATTCACCAGTTGTCTGTCACTCATAACACAAGTATTAGGTTACTTATTTTGAGGAAGGACGACCGTGTGTGTAAGTGTCCCATATATTTATTTATCATTAGTTACTGTATAAATGCTCATAATCCACGACGTGTTCTAATGCAAGAACCATCCTCATAAGTGCCGTCATCATCTGACCCTCGGAACTCTTGGCAGCCGGGGCCGCCAGGCTCGACGAGGGCCTCAAACCTTTTACTAAGTAATCATTGGATGGTTTTGCATATGTTGATGTGGTCGACTTTGGGAGTGATGTTATATAATTACAAACTTTAAAAGGCGACTAAGGCCCACCGTGTGGTATCCGGCTGAGTAGAATAGACCACCCTTTTTTACCGAAGTGTCGTAAAATACGCAGCTAAATCATCTGACAACATGTGCTGACTCAACTTAGAGTGGGATAAGGGCAGCAGAATGATGAACTTAGCATGCGAGTGTATTATGAACTGCATGCGTACTGCATACTTATTTTATAAAAGCATACTTATTTTATAAATGTATTTCTTTGTCATTCGTAAATGTGTTGTAAAAGGCGACTAGTGAGGTATATGCACTAACCTGCATATCTCTAGAGAGTTCTAGGGATATGAAACCTACCAAACCGATAGAGCAGTGTGGTAGGTTTAAGCTTCAACCAAAGCATATGCCCAGTGTTATAGTAACAGTAGTTGCCTCTTCACGTTACCTTCTTCTTGTACTGCAGCCGGTGCCGGCGTCCCTTCATGTGCATCTCCTTGGCGTTGGGGTCGTTGAACTTGCAGTCGCACAGCTTGCAGTTGAAGCTGAGCGCCTTGCCGTCGTCGCCGCGGATCTCCTCGATGTAGTCCTGGCCCACGGGCTGCACCTCGGGCTCCGCGTCCGGCTCGTCGTCCTTGTCGTCCTCCTTGTCTGCGGGCCGCGGGGGCGGTGAGCGAGCGGCCGGCCCTCCGCCGCCCGCCACCGGCGCGACCGCGACCGTCTTTTTAACTACCGGACGGGAAAAGTCCAATTCTCTCTCAGATCGTCATGTACGGTGGGTGTTTTGCGATTGCCGGGCCTATATACTACCTAAGACTGTACGCGTAATGTAAACATACTTAATTTGCCTTACAACCAAAAATATATAGTGACCATTTAAAGAATTTATTTAAAGAGAAAAAATACTCTGCGAGTAATTTATAGTGTTCGGATTTTATTTTTCATTTTAATTTGTATCTTACGCGTTTATTACAAATTAAAACGAGTGTATGTAAATGGAATTTTATAAATTACCGTTCTTATGTCCCATTTAAGAAATATTTGTTCGATGTTTGGTTTTAGTTTTCTTTCATGTAGTGCTTAGTGACTATGATACTGTTTTTTTACGCTTCTATTCATAGATATTAATAAATAATATTAATTCAAATTTGTATTTAGAAAAATTAAGATTTCTAAGCATTTCAAAGAGCAATTTAAGTTAAACTCTTACGCGTTTATTTTAAGATAAAACTGAATTCAAATATTGGAAAAAAGGTTTAAAAATTCTCAAACCTATATCCTATCTATGATTTGAAAGTAAAACTTCTGAATATGCCGCAAGACTCGTGCATTATTTATTTAATTTCTTTTTGTTTAGAAAATTTTAGATTTAAGGGGCCTGGACAATTTCGTTAGTAATTTTAGCGATTTTAAAATTCTCCGGCCTTTCCTATCTAGGATTCGGTACGCGTAAAGTGAAAAACAAGATACTAAATACACCGTGGAATATATACATTATTTATTCAATGTTATTGTGTTTAGAAAAATTTAGATATCAATAAATGATCGACGGTAGTGCATGTGTATAATCGATTATTTATAATTTAATTGTGGCTTATTGGTCTTTATGTAGGGTGTAATTTTTTGACAGCAATCGAGTAAAATGAACGAGAGAAATATTAAAATGCATACGTCTTGACACGAGCTAACATCTTATACAAAAGAAACTATCACGTATTGTCCGTAGTTTCTTTTCTATACGTACACATATAACACCAAAGAGGCCCACGCAATACACACTCCATATCTGTATGAGAAAATTCGACTGAGCTACAAAAAGACGGCCGCGGTATACAGATATGATGCTGTGGCGTACGGGGGGCGGAGCTCGTCACCAGGTGAATACATTCTCCAATTAACCAACCATTTTTAATATCAAATAAACTTATTTATAACCATGAAATACCTTAAAAATGTTTCTTTAAAAACCTTTGTAAAGGGCGACACACACAGAAGCGTATAAGCGCTTGAAAACAGTAAATTACGATATTGTATCAAAAGTCGAGCATCTTTTTTTTTGTAATCTACTCGTACAAATCAATAAAAAACAATGTACAATTGAGTTGTATCATATAAACTACAATTGTACTCTCTATTAATGATTAAGACAGAGCAAATAAATCTTGCTTTAGAAACACACACAACCTTAGTAAAATTAAGTAATTTACGTATTTTATTAACTATTGACAAGGGTATTTAAAAAGGATAATATAAATTAACTAACATTCATACTAATATTGTAAATAGAATATTATGTCTGTCTGACTCGCTTCCACGACTAGATCCTAGTACCAATTTTGAAAAAAAATTCAATGAAACTTATACATCGGACTAACATACACATATGTTGCAAAATATTCTTTTTTCTTAAAAAACAAAAAAACTTTACTTCATTCATTACTCGTTGTACTGGATCCTATTTTTTAAGCTGTATATAAGCTTTACTAGAGACAAATTTCATCAATATTGCTTCCACTGATTAGGCTGGAAAGTGTATCAGATATATATTAGTACGTATTTGTAGCTAGTTCAAGGCAGAGTATGACTAGCTATTATCATCATCCCTTTAATTTTGGAATAAGGATATTAAATAAATTTTAAACAACAAATATGTATTCGTCGTTTTTAATGCATGTACAGGGGTACATTGTGTAAATTTTTGACAAATTATTTACGTATTCTATATATCTCTTTAGAATCGCTGCTGTGTGTGCCGCGCTTAAAAACCGATCTACGCTTTATCCTCGGACGTCATGGAGAAAATATTCTATAACAAATATAAATGAAGATATACACATTGTCATCAATTGAAACTTGCATTTTATACTAAAAACATATAAACATCATTTCTAAACATCAATCAACTACCTACATAGTCAAACTAATAATCATAGCATTATTTTTCTCGTAATCTGAAAAAATAAACATTAACATATCCTTTTGTTTACAATAAATTATAAAAACATAACAAAAAATTCGTGCAATCATAAGGTGACACATGCATAGAAATTAGAAGTCAATATTTTATTTTAATTTTATGGTAACATCACAAGCAATTAACTTATATGTCTAAAGCAGTCATACTTAAGAGGTGACCTTTGCTAGAATATTGAATGAATTTAATAGTTAAATTGCAATAAGAACTATTTATATACCCTTTATGAATGCTTTAACATAATCAACATATAAAAGTGTATTAACACAAAGTTTTACTTAACAGTAAAAGAATAATCTACTAACAATTAAAGTTACATTTAAGTGTATGAGTTTTGTACAAGGTGATCAAAAAGTGGATGTTTTTAATAGTAGAAACCATATGAGTTGTTTTCTTCCTAAAACTATCTAGGAAATCTCCTATTCCTTCTATTTTTAAAAATAAGACCAACTATTTAACTAAATAATTAAGTTTTATTTTAATCAATTTACTTTTTCTCTAATAAATTACAAAAGCAATGTAATAAAATTTTCTTTTATCGTGGGTTATAGCAAAATAATATTCTCATTAGTTTTGTATTAGTGACCTCTGCAAAATAACGCCTAATTCTATAAATCACTTAAATTACAGTCAAATTGGGTAACTTTGAATGACTTTTTCAGATTTTTCAAAATATAAAATAATAGGATGACCTTATTTAAGGTTTTGATGAATAATGAGTGTTCTTTTATACCGAGTTTTAGAATAACTAACTGTATTAGTAAGTAACTAGAAAGGAAATGGGAAAAAAATGTGCTTTTGTGCGTGTTCAAAGTTACCTTGAGTTTTGGGTAACTTTGAACCGAATTATTTCGAAAACTAAAAATCCTTGAATTCACAGAATTTTCGTATCATGGGTAAAATTATACTTATGTTCTGAATGAATGACAGATAGATCTGTCAAATAAAGTCAACTTGTCATACTTAACAGCCAACCGTTTACTTAAAATTGCCATTTACTAAATATTAGCAACATATGGGTAGATTTTTTTTTTGTAACGAATACATATTTATTTGTAATTGTAAATATTTATTAAAAATCAAACCTAAATAACAAATTCTATAATCAATTACCATTCAAATGAGATCAAAACATTAATGGTTGGCAAGAGAATTTGAAAAATAATTCACCCCATTCTATGAATGAGATGTCATCTTCAATGTACATTTTATCTTTATTTTTTGTTATTTGATGCTCTTTTAAGATGAAAACGATGTTTTCTTTTTTAATAATAGTAGATTCCTTATTTGGAAACCATGACCGCGAGTAACGACCTGTTACTATCCCACTTCTGACCATAGGCCTCCTCTCTCCGTCTTTGGAGAGAAGGATTGGAGCTAAGACCTACCTCGCTGCTCCAATGCGGATTAGTAGGTTACACATATCCCCATAATTCTCTAGAGATATTAACAATTCCTCAAACATTTCTTCGCCGAAGTTTTCCTTCACCGAAAAACGTGTGATAAATTGTAATTCACAATTAGACACATAAGTTTTAATAGAAACTCATTGATGCCTGCCCTGGGTTTGAACCTGCGACCTCTTCGAAAGAGTCCGACGTTGTTACCGCTATCACAGCTATACAGCTAAGCTTTCATCTTTGTTAAAGCACCGGATTGGATTTTATTACGATACGTGTGGTGACTCGTACTGCATGTAGATATAAGGTATGTGAATGTTGCCTGCTTTATACGTTTAGCAATACATAGATTCTTTTAATAAACGCGGATTATAGTAAAATAATTATATTGTAATTACTGTATGTACTAAAATATGTACTTGAAAATATTTTTAGAAATCAATAACTCTTTGTCAATGTTACCCATAAACTAAGATAATGCAATTGGGTATCTTTGAACCGTTCAAAGTTACCCATATTTAGCTATAAATAGGAGTGGTCCACAAATTTCCCTGTCAATGGATATAAAACGATGCAAAATCATGAAATTATCTGAAAAAGTATAATTTCCATGTACAATTAATCATTAGAAACCGAAAATCATGTGTTTGACACACCTTTTCTGTAATTAAATCGGAAATGTAACTCACATACTTTTCACTGCTAAAAGACAGCGAACAGAAAATTTCGAAAAAGTGTCTAAATTTGTTTCAAAACTATAAATTTTAAATGACATTTGACAACTAGAACATTTAGTATTTCCATTTCACTCAGTTATCAGTTTTAAATCAGGTTACAGATATTGAAAAAAAAATTAATAATTATTTTAGTCGTTTTATTCAATGTTACCCGTAAATTCAAAGTTACCCAATTTGACTGTACTCCAAATAATAATATTCATTTTGTTATCTTATTGTATTGTCATATAGTGCCATTAAATAACATTAAGTAACTCTTAAGTTCACTTCCTTAAAGATACCTGAAAAAGATCGCTTTTACGCGATAAGGTCGCTTATCGTAGCTAAATTGCATTAAAGGAAAATAAGAATCTATCTATGTCGCTTTCCACACAACTTTTACCACGCTTAATGTACGAAAGCAATCGTCGAAAACCTTGTTTTGTGAAATAAAGGCGTTTCAAAATAGTCTCACAATACACTTTAACCTAACCCTTGTGTACAGTGTCTCCTTGTTTTTTCAATTTTGATACACTAACCTGGTTGCAGCTTGGTGGGCTCGGTGGAGGGGATGGGCTTGCCCAGCATGGTGTGCAGCTTGACCACCTTCTGGTGTTTGATGCCGCGCACGTGCGCCGCGTACGCGTCCGCGCCCGTGCACGTGACGTCACACAGCTCGCAGCGCAGTGCGGACGCGCCGCAAGCGCGCGCGCCCGCACCGCCGCCCGCCGCCTGCACCTTTACCGCCGCTTCCTTCTTCTTGTGCTTCTGACCCTCCAAATGCTCCTTGTAGGTCTGGAGACAAAAATAGTTACATTTTTGTTCAATGTGTATGCATCTTAAAAACATAGTGGTTTACTAGCTATGCCCACTGCTTTATCCGAGTGGAAATTGGCAATTTCAAAATTAGTTTCTTTGCAAAAAACATAATAACAACAACAAAAACATAGTAACAACATGTTTTGTCATTTAGCTGACATGCAAATATTATTATACAATTAAAAATTATGAATTATTTTATGGTCAAGATTTAAATATTTAATTTAAATTGTATTATTATTAAATTCTCATTTATATATTAAATTCAAAAAAATCTTGCATGTACCAAAGTTCAATACGTTCACGATGGGGTGTACCACCGGTGGTACATGCCAAATTGTCCCATCAAAACATCGCCATCAGATAGGAGAAGATTCGAAAAATAGCGCAACCTTACGGTCGAACCACTAACTTTTACTTTCTAGTTGCAAACGTGTCAATTGCTATAATATGGGCTGGTTAAAGTACCACTGGGAACGTGTTAACGGAAATCTCGATCCCGTGAGAATTCAAGGCTAAAAATAGCCTATAACCTACTCTATCTTACAGTGAAAATATTTTGAAAAGAGCAAGTGTCTCTTCTCGATACAGGCAATTTTTCGAACCAGAAGTATAGTACTTACGAGTTTACTTGAATAAAGAATATTTTAAAATTTGGATTTGATAACAGATAAGATCTGTTCCGTTGGGAGGATGATATAAAAAAAGATAGCTGGCCCAGTATGGACACGGATTGCAAAGGCCGGGACAAAATGGAACGCATTAGAGGAAGTCTTTGTCGAAGAACTAGCTGGATAAGATAAACTGGCAACTGAAAAAAATTTTGACGTGAATATTAAATTATGTAATAGGACTTTTTAACAAATTTCAGCAACAGGCTTATTTATTTATTAAGGTCTCTTCTAGGAAGGGACTAAAACGTACCTGTGGGCCGGCGCAGGAGATGCGGCACACGTCGCAGTAATGCAACTGCTGCGCCTTTGGCTGCGGCTTCGGCCTTCGCTGCGGGGTCGCGCCTACTCCGCTCTTATTGTAGTTCTTCCAGCCGCTGGAATACGACATTATTGATAAATACAGGTACCTCTACACAAAACAAAAGTACTAATAAAATTATTTCGTTATAATCCGCGATTAAGTAAAATAGAAAATATATATAAATAGCAATCCTGGCGGCTCCGCTCACGTGGAAAGATTAAAACTGTGATATTACACAGCGCACGCAAGGAAAACTTTAAATTTTGCCGTTTTCGTAATATTTCTTACTGCTGCTTCTCTTCTATTCATATTAGCGTGATGTTATATAGTCTAGTCTTCCAAGATAAATGGACTATCTTACAATCAAAGAGCTTTCAAATCGGTCTAGTAGATCCTGAGATTAGCTTGTTGAAACAATCAACAAATCAAACAATCAAACTCTTCAGCTTTATATATTAGTATAGATGTAAAATGTAAATGGACTGTCCGTTTTCATACCCGATACGTGCAGGATTCTTAAAAACCCATGCACAAATCTCCACCACCGCCACCACAATACACAAGCACTACATGCGTTCACTATCACGAACTCAACAATCGTTTCGCCCCGCAACCGAAGCATCATCAGGAGATAAGACTCGACGATAAAATCGTAAAATACCTCATCTTTCGAGCCTATATAGAAATTAACATAAAGTTAATTGAATCCAATTATTGCTCGGATAATGGCCGCACGCGTTTCCAAAATAAACCTTACAAGCGAAATAATAAGATTCAACTAATAGGTATTAGGTAGCTACGTATTTTAGTCACCTTAGTCCTATTATACGACACTTCCGTAAGAAAGAGGATGGTATATTCTACTCAACCAGATAAAACACGACGGGTCCACTTGCTTTAGTTGCCTTTTACGACAACTCGGTAAGAAATGAGGGTAGTCTATTCTACTAAGCCGGATACCACAAGGCATTTTTTTATATTATAATTAATACACGCACGCTCTCTCGCACGCACTATTATTAACACGCAATACACACGCACCGCACGCTCTCGCACGCGCGCACGCAATATAAATGGTAATGCTAATGGTTCAGCGGATTCGCCGTGAAAGAGTAACAAACATACATCCATACTCACAAACTTTCGCAATTATAACATTTTTTTTTTCCTTTTTTTTATACACACACGGTCGTCCGTCCCCAAAGTAAGCAATTTAATACTTGTATTATGGGTGACAGATAAAAGGTGTATATATATATATAATTTTTAAATACAAATATACACCCAGGCTCGGAGAACTAACAAATTATTTTTATAGAAGATATTAACCCTCGACGGGAACGGGACCCTCGAACCCGCGACCCCGGAGCTGAAGGCAGGATCACTACCCACAGCGCCAAGGGCCCAGCCAATGATATTTTTATATTATAATTAATACACGCACGCCCTCTCGCACGCACTATTATTAACACACAATATGCACGCACGCTCTCTCGCACGCACTATTATTAACACACAATATGCACGCACGCTCTCCCACGCACTATTATTAACACACAATATGCACGCACGCTCTCTCGCACGCACTATTATTAACACACAATATGCACGCACGCTCTCTCGCACGCACTTTTATTAACACAATATGCACGCACGATCTCGCACGCACTATTATTAACACTCAATATGCACGCACGCTCTCTCGCACGCACTATTATTAACACACAATATGCACGCACGCTCTCTCGCACGCACTTTTATTAACACAATATGCACGCACGATCTCACACGCACTATTATTAACACTCAATATGCACGCACGCTCTCTCGCACGCACTATTATTAACACACAATATGCACGCACTCTCTCTCGCACGCACTATTATTAACACGTAATATGCACGCACGCTCCCTCGCACGTGATATTATATTAAGTATAATAGCATATAGTATTAAAAACTATTATTATGTTCAGTAACTCACCCGCCGCCGCCAGTCTTGTTCTGCTGCGCCACATACATGGTTGCTGCGTTGTAGAGAGCTGTATCATAAGCAGAGGTGCCCCTGTTAGCCGTCTCTACAACAAATCGCGACCGCCCCTCAGTCTGGAGCACACCGCCCGGCCGGCGGCCAGCTTTACAATGGGACTACGTTACTGGGATGGCGAGATCGCGCACACACTGGATACTAAACTATACTAATGTCAAAGACTCGCTGCCCGCGGGATAATGTACCGCGGGAACCGGAAATTTAATTTTATAAATAATTTATAAAATTAGGCGGTTACTTTGCGGAGGTCCATAATACAAAACTAATGAGAATATTAGCGGATTATAGCAAAATAATATTCTCATTAGTTTTTTTTAAATTTTATAATGTATTATAATACTATTATAATTTAACGTTTGCTCGCCTGCAACGGAGAATATGTAAGACACGTTATATTTTAATTCCTCAGAACTTTGTACTCATATTCCGCAAATAAAGAAATAAAAAAATAATATTTTAAAATACTGTGTTTTTAATCTCCACTTTCCTAATCAATGTATAGAAACCGGCTATACTCACCTGAGTATAGCCGGTTTCTATACATTATTAAGGAATAACTCACGATAGTTTAAATTACAAAAAAAACACTTTCCTTATAATATTCTTCTGCCTTCTAAGAATCTATAAACTGTTATCGATAAATAACGCACCGCACGCGTCTGCCCTAAGTTTAAAGAATATTTATGGTACCATGGGCAGCGAGTGTTTAACTTTACCATAGCGAGGGCTACACATCAATATATAACTAATCACATAATACTACCTAATTTCATTATATCGCAAACTTCAAGTAATAGAGACGTATCACAGATTAAATAAATAAATAAATAATAAGCAGGATTGTCAAACTCGTGGCCCGTGATGGACTCGAGGCCCAATCAATATAGCCTGTATTTTAATAACAAAGTACTAATAAAAAATAAAAAAAATATTACCAAAAGTTTAACACCCCTGGTATAAAATGTACGGACCGTAAAAGGGACAGTGTATGACTAATGGTAGAATAGCAAAAAATAAAAAAAACAAATATTTCTTGATACGTTCTTATGGCTTAAAACCAGCGATTTATTAGTCGTAGCATATAAAAAAAATACAATTTATAGATATTGCCTTTATTATTATTTAAAAAGTACGAGTATCATTTTAAACCTATGGACGTATCAACGAAAATGCGATTTTTGATTTTTATTATTATTCCATTTTATCATATAATAGAATCGAATAAAACAAACGGATTATAAACGCAATTTATGCCGAAATTTGTTTACAAGACGGCGTGTGATGAATAGAAATGAAAATGGCATTTTTGTTGTTATTTTTCTGACTGTATGCTGTTAGCCGTAATACCTTAAAAAGTCATCAAGCAATTTATTGTAAAAACATCATAAAAAACCTGCTTAACTCTGAACCTAACAATCTATATTAGACCTATCTATATTAGAGCAGTGTTGGGTGCTCTAATTTGTATGGATAAGTACCAAGTTAATACTTTACTTACTATTACTTAAATTTTAAGTGAAAAATCTGATCATATTTAGAAATACCTTTTCATGCAGTGTGTATTTTTACATATGGCCAAATCATATCGATATTATATACTGAAGGATGGGCAAAACGTCATTTTCTTATACTCTTATATTTTAAATACTTTACATGAATAAAACCTATTCTAATGTACGAAAATTTACAATTATTCCTGTTAATATGGAAGATATGCAAGTATATTTGCCAACATTATGTTTCAAGAAGTTAGAATCCAGTCATAATTTGCCCATCCCTAGTAAAATAGTGCCTAATTTCTAATGCTACAATCTCTTATAAGCATTTTGTCTGTATATATCTGTAAGTGTATATTAGAGTCAAGTTAATTGTGTTAGTCACGTATATAATGTCTATTCATCTAAAATAATGTAATTAGGTTATGAGAAGTTGCACATAGGTGTCTGTCGACATGGCTCTGTATACGTAGGTGTCTGTCTACATGGCTCTCTGTGTTCGTAGATATCTGTCTACATGGCTCTCTGTGTTCGTAGATGTCTGTCTACATGGCTCTCTGTGTTCGTAGATGTCTGTCTACATGGCTCTCTGTGTTCGTAGATGTCTGTCTAAATAGCTCTCTGAGTACGTATGTGTCTGTCTACATGGGTCACTGTGTATGTGTCTATCTACATGGCCCTCTGTATACGTAGGTGTCTGTCAACATGGCTCTCTGTGTACGTAGGTGGCTATCTATCTTTGTAGCTGTGTACGTGGGTGTCTGTCTACATGGCTCTCTGTGTACATAGATGTCTGTCTACATGGCTCTCTGAGTACGTATGTGTCTGTCTACATGGGTCACTGTGTATGTGTCTATCTACATGGCCTTCTGTATAAGTAGGTGTCTGTCTACATGGCTCTCTGTGTACGTAGGTGTCTATCTATCTATGTAGCTGTGTACATAGGTGTCTGTCTACATGGGTCACTGTGTATGTGTCTATCTACATGGCCCTCTGTATACGTAGGTGTCTGTCTACATGGCTCGCCGTGTATGTAAGTGTCAGTTTCCGTAGGTGTTTGTACGTAAGTGACGGCATGCGTATGTGATTATGCGCGTGTGTTGATGTCTCTATGTCTCATGTACCCGTCTGTGTCTCGCGGCGGGCGGGCGCGTACTCACGCTTGGCGGGCTGCGCGGCGGGCGCCGTGTAGGGCTGCGTGGGGTAGGAGGCGGCGGCCGTGGTGGCGGTGTACACGCTGCCGTAGGCGGCCTTGGCGCCGCCGCCGCCGCGCGCGCCGCCCTGCCCGTACTGCTCGTTATACACCATTCGGGAAATTAGTCACTACCACACAACTAGGGCTACCACCAGACGGTGTTGCAAGAAGCTTAGAATGAGGTAATACTATATGAAAAATGGACTGGTAAGAAACAAAACATATCAAATCCAAAGATATTTGGTTCTAAGTGCATGGTTTCAAGGCAAAATTGTTTGAAATGGGACAGAAAATCAAAAGAATTAATTTTTGTGGGCTATTGAGAAAATACAAAGAGGTACACAATGTATGATACGGTTAGTTAAAAGATGGTAATTAGCAGGAATGTGATTTTCATTGAGAAAACAGAAATCCGTCCGAAAACACAGGAATCCGTTTTGGAGCAATAACTTACTTCTATTACTCTTAATTCTACATTAGAGTGTGAAAAGAGAAGTACCATCCTGTCATATAATAGGGTGTCAAAGTTAACCCTTTATGGGCCTAATATTAAATTTACTTAATATTAAAAAAAATATGGAAACGAAAAATTAGTCTGTTGAATCAGGATGACCCTTACAATACTAATTATAGTTGCGTCGGTATCGCCATAGAGTATGCGCCATCTCATGAAAAAAGTTACAATTATTAAAAATGCTGATAAACTGAAATGTGATCTGAAAGTTTCATGGTCCCATACTATTAAAAAAAAAAAAATTTAACCATGTTATCACAACAAGATCGCTTTGCCGACAAACCACTTCCGCACAAAAAAACAAACTTTCATAGAACTAGGCGTCTCGTTTAGCAGTAGGCGAATTCTAAGACACATAATTAAACAATAATTTTGCTATAATTTGCAAATTATAATAAACCGTATCGTATTTTTTTGTAAAAAAAAATCATAGAAGCAATGTTTGCTTATTAAATAATAATAAAAACACGCAGAACGAGTGTATTGCACCATGTATTGCCAAATAATCCCAATAAAGCAACTATTATTTTCTCAAAATCTACTAACAGGATTTATGTATGGTTTAAATGATAATGCAGTTCTTGAGAAAGGTTGGGGTTACTAGTACATTACGGGTTTTTTTAAATTTAAAAACTTTAACGATTTCCATGTATGCAAAATCCCTGGAACACAGTATTAAGTTTAAGTTATGTATGGGAATAATTATAGTACATCGCAGCAGGCCACTATCATATAATATCGCCGTTTTGACACAAGTTCATAGTTTCTACTAGGTAGCGCCCTACATTAAAAAATTTCTGAGTCTGCAACTTATGAATTACTTGCAAAACATCGAAATCTAGGGTAAGGCTGATGCAATATTGCACCAGCTGAGGAAACCTTATTATGCAGTTGCTATAATTAATCATTATTGGATTTAGTTTCGACTAGAACATAGCTATATGGTATACGGCTGAGTAGAATAGACCACTCTGTAAATAACAAAATACACCCAATAAAACTAATCTAGATCCATCTTCCCTAAAACCCCTACATGCTGAATTTCAGGAAAATCGTTGGAGCCGTTTCCGAGATTCCAAAAAAAAAAAAATATATATATATATATATATATATACATACAAGATTATCTCATTTAAATATTAAGATATCTATCTTAGCATTAATTAACTATAAGTTTATGCAACAGAGCGACAAAGTCACATGTGGTGGAAAAGCTCTATAAATAAAGAAGAAAAAAAGTAGAGGGTACTTGTTTCACGAAGTAGAGGGTACTTGTATAGCGAAGTAGAGGGTACTTGTTTCCCGAAGTAGAGGGTATATGTTTCGCGAAGTACAGGGTACTTGATTCCCGAAGTAGAGGGTGTATGTTTCGCGAAGTACAGGGTACTTGTTTCGCGAAGTAGAGGGTAGTTGTTTCGCGAAGTAAAGGGTACTTGTTTCGTGAAGTAGAGGGTAGTTGTTTCTATTATCAGCGTGTGATACGACTACCTGTGCGTAGGTGGCGGGCGTGGTGTATGCGGGCTTCGCGGCAGTGTCGTAGGCCGGCTGGGGCTGCGGCGGCGCGGCGGCCGGGTACGCGGCGGCCGCCTGCTGGTAGTACGCGCTCTTGCTGGCGTCGTACGCTGACGCGGCCGCGGCCGCTGCGTGAGCGTGCGCGTGCGCCGCTGCCACGGACAACCATACAGTTATTATACTAGAGTAAAGGACTGTTTCACAAGTTACTGATAAAATCTCGGATAGTTAACCGAAAAATAAACTAAGTAGCAAATAAATGTCACTAAGGGAAAAATTAAAAAATACATAAAATCGCCGCCTAAATAAAGTCCCTAATAAGTTAACAGGTAGATCATGTGGCTATTATTTTGTTTATCTGCTTGATACATACTCAATGTACTTTCTAAGTGTCTGCGATTTTATTATTTTTTAATTTTTCACTTTTTAGAACCTCTTTTTAGAGACATTTATCTGCTACTTAGTTTATTTGTTGGTTAGTTAGCCGACAAATAAACTAAGCAGCAGATAAGTATCTTTTAAAAGAGATTAAAGAGTGAAAAGTTAAAACATAAAAATCATAGCTATTTTACATATACATACTTAAATATAAATATACACACAGACTTGAAGACCAACAAATTCATTTATAGAAAATTTTGGCCCTCGGCGAGAATGGAACCTGCTACCTGCAGAACTGAAGGCAGGGAGACTACCCACTATGCCAATGGCCAGTCAATAGATAGATAAAAAAATAAACAGTTATTATATCACAAGTCATAGGCATGTAAGTGAGAGAGTCCTGTAGGAGAGGGAAGCAAAAAGTCATATACTTATCAAATAAATAAAATATTTCTTTATTCAAATTGACTTCTTACAAGCACTTTTGAATCATTAAATTACAATGTGGCTACGACTGGTTCGGAACGATGCTCTTACTAAGAAGAACCAGTAACTATTTTCAAAAATATATATTTAAATAATATATAATTGTTTAGAAATCAAAGAATACAGTATAGTCTAGTGCACAGCTGGTTGCAATTTACATCCAAGCTTTCCTATCATCAACATAATCAACATTATAATAATCTTTATGAATAAGTTTCTTTTTAATTGCTTTTTTGAACTAGTGTAAAGCCATATCCAAAATAAATTTTGACAAATAGATTATGAAAATTTCTTGTCTTTTGAATCATTCTTTCTTTATATTTAATAACATCTTCTCAATTGCATGTTCTTGTTCTCTCACATACCACATTTAGTTTTTATTCCACCATATCACTTTTTATAATCCCACCGCTGAGTAAAGGGCTACTCTTTGTAAATAATGACTGGATCTTAATTATTCAAATATTTCTATTCAGCAAAGCATATTTTTAAATTTCAGAGTATATTGACATTTTTTTCATAAGCAAATTACTGAAACTAGCCTTTAAAAATTGTTAAAATTCATGAAAAACTTATTGATATTTGATACAGTTCTATATTACCCGCAATTAGACAATTGCGGGTTTCACGATATATTGATTTTTCATGAGCTCAGTCTCACGAATGAAGGTAAAGAATAATCCGACATATGATATTTTTTGTTTATATCTCGCGATTTCACGTTTAGCGCCTGAATATAAATATTAAATTGATCACAAGCTCGATATTACCTTGCGTGGCGGCAGCGGCTTGGTACGCAGTATCGTAGCCTGTCGCTGCGGCACGTTGGGTCCCGTACGTCGCGGCGGTCGCAGCAGGCGCCACGGCGTACCCCGTCTGCCCGCCGTAAGCCGCTCCAGCAGTTGCAGCCCTTAAATACACAATAAAAACTAAACACTTCCCGACACACCACTTTTCATGTAAACTAACACGATCAATACAGTTCAGACGCCATTTTGATTACATAGAAATGCAAGCACAAGGCTGCGTATCAGATCATGAGTGGCTCAAAACACTCCAAATGTATATTTAATCATTAAATTTCACAAAATAACTCACCCGTATTGGGTTCCTCCATGAGTGAACCCAAAATAATTATTTGCTGCCATCATTTACCAATTTTCCGCTTAGAAACTATACACAAAGTTCTGGGCGGAAAACGAGAAATAAAAGACCGGCGTTTTGTCTTTGATAGAAAAAAAATATGGCCGATCAGAATGCATAGACAAATGACAATCAAGCGGAAACGGATAAAGTACATTGCATGAAACGCGTTCAAATTTTATATAATAAATTTCATGTAAATAAAAGATATTTACATTTTATTAAAATTTCTTATAATTCTTTAAATATAACTTTAGTTTCCACTATTAGAGCTATGTATGCAATATTTTAATTATTAAGAGACGGTCGTGTAATTCAACTCGATTTTAACAAAAATATTTGCTCTTAATAATAAAAAAAACATTTTGAATACAAGATAACATTCAATATTATAAATATCTTCACCGTGTAATGTCCTGAAAAGTTCATTTAAAAGAACTTAAAGAAGAATTTAAAAGAAAGAAGAATTTAAAAGAAGAAAGAAGAAGAAGATAGGGACTAAAATCAAGCTTGTTAGGTAGTAATAGTAGTAGTAGTAGTAGTATTAGTAGTAGTAGAAGGTGTTAAAAGTGGTTGTTACTATTTACTTTGATAACTTTTGATTTTTGATAACTTTTGATTGGATATATCAATATATTGTTTGAGATATAGCTTATGTAAGTATATATAATAAAGAATTCATTGCAGTCTATTGAGTAGGGATGTCACTTGGAGTGGAAAAAATCGATTATTAATAATCGATATTTTTCAAACTACATAGAAATTTGTCTTTTTAACATTTATAATAAACGCTAATTCCAGTCGTCTAGTACGATAAGAATGTAACGTAGGTGCGCATATTTTATCTTTAAAAAACAAAAAAAAAAGTAAAACTGAACCTCATTTTTACTTTCTTAATATATATTTTCGGTTTTTAAAATCGATTATTTTTTAAATCTATACGATAAAAACCTCGAAACGCACTTAACGATATACCTCTTTCTATAAAAAAACAGGTTTTTTTTCTATAGTTTACCAAAAATTTGCTCAACTTCTTAATTTATTTTTCAAGTCAATATTATTTTAATCAGGGTTATATAAATACTAAGAAAAATAAAACAGTCTTTCAAAAAAGTAATTCATGCTGTGGGTTAAACAAAATATAAAATATTTGTTATCATTTATTTATAAAAATAATTTACAATATACAAGTCTTACTGAGAGTTCTCATTACATTTTCATATTGATATTATGTGTAAAACATTTTCAATATCCAATCATATCTTATGTTGTTCAGGATTCTTTTGCTGCAGAATTCATTTCTCTTCAAGCATGACTTCTATCCCAATAATAACTTAAAAAATATTGTAAATATATTTAAAATTATTAGTGGAACTGAAAGAAAAACAATATTAAAATAAGTGTTTGCTTAATTAGTTAGTTAACCAAGGCAATAGATTATTTTAACTTACTCCTAGTAACTGTTCGTATTGATCTAACTAGATTCAAAACTTGAAATTTTATAGAAGATTGATCCTCAAAGCCTTGATTTTGTGTATTTGCACCCCATCCCACTGTAAATAAAAATTAATATATGGGAAATCATTGACAGCATAGATTATTGATTAACAATTTGTCATCTTTCCTTATTATTTTATAGTATATAAATAAGGACCAAAACATTGGGATGTGAAGTTTATAAAATAAAATATATATCACTTTATTACATATCAATATTTTCTCTTTGGTCATGGGTCCTGAAGTTGATCTAATAATTATTTTATTGCACACATTCAAACAATGAGTTTTCAATATGTACTGACAGCATTATATTTATATTTAAGAATTAAAAATTGTAAACTTATAATCAGAGATGGTACATTATAATATATGTTTTGAACAATAAGATACAAAAATATACTTTTCAATTTTCTAGAGTTTCTTGTTACTGAGAAAAACGAGGGAAAAACCTTTTTATATGCACAATTAACAATAAGAAACAAATGGTTCACTTATATTTATTAAAATCAGGGCATTTTGCTGGAGTTTCCTTTATTGAAAATTAATATGTACTTCAGAAGATATGGCATAAAGCTACCAAAATATTTTCGTCTAAATATGCATTAATAAAATTTTACCCATATTTTATCAGTGCATAGGTTAGAATTTGCTTACTTTTTTGCATAAACCTTTCTTCATGGAGTACGCACACGGCATTCAAACAGAGCAGAGAAGCTTCAAATAAATTCCACAGTGTTAACATTTTTATAATGTTTCTAGAATTAAATACTATCTTAAAACCGTTTGTTATGATTAAAATTTGCAGTCAAATGTTATTCATTATTGTCAACGTCTTAAGGAATGACGTTTACTGTTAAGCATAGTTTTATAGTTAGTTATCTATGGTATCAGGGATAGGGTTGTGCATGGAGTAGAAGTAATCGATGAACAAATAATCGATTTTTCCTTTTAAAATAATCCTGTTAAAAAATCTCTTACATTGATAGTAAATAATCTTTTTTTGAATAGTTGCCTTTTTTATATGCATATTTAATTACAATAAAGGCTAATTAAAGTGGACTCCAAAGAAATAATAACAAATGCGCGTTTTGTGAAATGAGATTAAAATGTGTAGTTTGGCAATATTGGATTCATCCAACAATGCATACCTATACTTAAAAACCAAGAAAAAAAGTGAACAAGATGTTTAAAATAATCGATTTAAAAAAACCGAATGTATATCAAAAAATAACCTATTACCAAAAATCGATAATTTTTTCACATCCCTTATCAAGGGTCCCTTATCAAAATTCTGAAGCGTTTACGTATGTATGTATGTATGTACAAAATATTCGTTAAATAATTAAATGTAATAGGTATTTAATACTTTGATAATACATAAGAGAAATTCGAAGAATACGTAGTGAATTGACAGATGGAGCAGAAAATGGGTACAAACTTTACGAATTGTTAACAATTGAACAAAGTGTGCTAACAACTGTGTAGAAAGAAAGGAGGAATATATCTAATTATTTACAATGGTGTCTAATATATAAAGCATCGACGGAACAATTGAGGAATAGTGTAATAGTCCGTAAATTGAACTCTAGAAATAACGAAATGGAGAAAGAGTTTGTGGAAGCTGGTTCCAGCAGCAATATAAAAACCATTGAAAACAATATAAAAGGTGCCTACAATGAAGGAAATAATGATATAAATAAGGGCGAATCAGAACCTATTGACTTAGTTATTGGAGCTCGGCTGAAAGAATTAACACAAAACACAGTTGTTCAAAATACTGGAAACCTGAGTTTACAAAACACAGTTACAACTGAACTGAATGAAACAAGTTGTACTTCTACTAAGAATAACTGTCAAAATGCACTTTCAAGAGATTCAGATGAAAGTTCTATGCAAGATAATGACGAAATGGATGTAGGGGGTTTAAATTTTGATCTGAGGAATAATTCTAGAGTTAAACTCTATGCTGAAGATGTGGGCCCAAAGCTGTATGCGGTCAAAGGTAATATAGTAACTCCAACAATAATAACAAAAAATCTTCCAGAAGCATTTAAATTTTTGCCAGTGTTTGGCATGCCAAAAAATACTGCTGAATTGGGAGATTTTCAAAATACGAAAACTAGAGAATTTGTTGGTGATATGAGCGACGAAGAATTTAATAAAATTGCTCAATTTTGCAGGTAATTATTTTTATTTATTAACAAATAAGGTTCTACAAAACTAATGAGAATATTATTTTGCTATAATCCACGATAAGAGAAAATATATGTAATGCTAAAATGCTAAATGTAGAGTGTACTATTCATTCTCATGCCTGATTCATGCAGAATTTGTTAGAACTCATGCACTTCCCGACACCAATAACATAATAACACACATTCACCACCACAATCTCAACAATTTTTTGCGATTATGCAAAGCATTTCTGATTTTGTTGTATAATCTATCTCCTGACGATGCTTTGGTTACGGGGCGAATGGTGGTGAATGTGTGCAGTGCTTGGTGTCGAGATTTTGTGTATGCTGTAATAATAAAACCAATAGAGGTTGTACTCTTAAAATGGAAGATTGAAGCAGGACTAGTAGTACATTTTTATCTTACTATGAATATTTTCAGCCCTGACCATTTACGGACAGGACATGAATTAATAATGACTAGCCGAGTTCCAACACAAGAGCCACTGCCCGATCACATAATGACTGCTTTGGAAGCGAGTGGAGTTGGTGATAATCTTTGTGTTGTTAAAAAATTGAAATTAAGGGTGGACAAGGATATCAAGCAAGTGTATATGAGGAAGCTAAAGTACAGAGGTTTGAGGCTTTTGCCTCTTCCTCAGGTTAATAATTTTTTTAAATTTAAAGCTTTAAGCAAATAAATAAATTTTACTATGAATCCGAATCGAACATAATCTGAATTTAATACGACTGTAAATGGTTAACCTTTGATATTAAATTTTTGAGGGATTCATTTCAAATTTATTATTTGAAGGTGTAAAAGTAATGAGAATATTATTTTGCTATAATACGCGATCAAATCGCTATAACAATTTATTGCGGATTATAGCAAAAAATATTCTCATTAGTTTGTACTATGGACCTCCGCAAAGTAACGCCTAATTCTATAAATTATTTGAAGGTGCTTAATATCACACAAAGGGCCAGGCTTTGCACAGATTGAATGTCTATTATTATTATTATTATTTAATTTATTATTTTTTAACATAAAATCTTTTCTATTAGAATGAAGACTACAAAATATCATTTTCACCTCTGGAGCCTGGCAAAGATTTGATATTTCGCATCCGTGTGTACAGGCCATTCTACTGCAACGGTAAAGACAGACATGTAAGTATGAATTTGTATGAAATTTACAATATTGTCTATGGAACTCATTGGTATACAGCATTATCTATGATAGCCATTATATTTCTTTTCCTAGTGTATATGTCTATACAAATACTAACAATATATAAAGCTGAAGAGTTTGTTTGTTTGAACGCGTTAATCTCAGGAACTACTGGACTGAATTGATAAATTCTTTGAGTGTAAGATAGTCCGTATATCGATATATAGAGAGGATGAAGCTATATAACATCACACTTCACGCTATGATGAATAGGAGAGGAGCAGCAATAAAAAATATTACTAAAATGGCAAAATTTACAGCTTTCCTTGCATGCATTCCTCAAGTAAACAGTGAAAGTAATAAAAAAATCATGGAAAACAAAATCATTCCCCTCTATATGTTCTAAGTAAAAGTCCGCGACAGCATATGTCTAGCTTTTAAGGTTAACACACTTCGACCATTTTTATAGTTATCTAAATACTATATTACGGTTTTAATCTTTCCACACGGGCGGAGCCGCTGGTGATCGCTAGTAAACTCATTTAAATATTAAAGATATTCAAATTCAAAATATTCTTTATTCAAGTGGACTGTTTACAGTACTTTTGAATCGTCGTACGATTTTTTTACCACTGATTCGGAGGTTTGCTCCTACGGAGAAGAACCAGCTTTTTTTTTAAAAGATAAGCCGCCGAGTTTCTTAACTCGGCGGCTTATCTTTAAAAAAAAATTATTACAATTTGATGGTTACAAGATAATCGTTGCAGCTGGATGCGTAGCTGACTGCATTATTGATATGCAACTATGACTTAAATAATCCTTTATGTAGCAACATCGTTTTGAGATAATTTCTAGACTTGTGTAAAGCGAGTCTAGATACTAAGGGGTCTATCTGGGCGTTCCAAACGGGGTTTATCGGACGCCCACCCTTTTAAGGTCCCGAGGCGGTCGATGCATCTATCGTCCAGCGGATGGAGGGGCCACTTTTAGAGAGGCTCCGACCCAGAGTTGGCGCACTCTGGGATAGAGTTGCTGCTGGCGGGGATGGGGGGCAATGTGTCCAACGGTACCCTGTCCCCGCCACCGTAGTGGAGCACTGTCAGGTTTTTGGTTCGTGAAAGTCCGACATACACGCCGCTCGTCCCCGTCGGGCGGTGACAACCCATAATGGGTTTGTTTAGATACTCAGGGTAGTTTCAGGTGCGAACGAAGTAGTGGGTACATGTGATCGGTTCTTGTAAATCGTTCCAGAACACGCGGCACTCGGTGTTCAGCAACGACATGGTGCTCTTGGGGAGGCAGAAGCTGACGGCGCTGCGGGACCGGCTGGTGTGCCCCAACGACGTGGGCACCAGGGTCGACATCTCGGAGAACCCTGACGAGCAACCCACCACATGCGTCAAGGTAGACTGCCTATTTGCCTATTGCCTAGACGGAGTTCACCAGAACACATCATCACAGATGAATTTAAAAATAATTCATAAGTATGCAAGAATGTATATATTCTTCTACCTCATTTTTCTGCTATTATGCCACTCTAAGTGGGGTAGGTCGCAACATGTTATAAACATGCTTTCACATGATTTGGCGTTGGGTTACAAACGGGCCGCCTGCGTGACGTCAACTTACCTTAGTCATATTTTACGACACCTCGGTAAGTAATAAGGGTGGTCTATTCTTCTCAGCCTAATACCACACGGCTTCTTTTTTTATTCTACTGGTTCTATTCTAGATGATTTTTTATTTTTGTATTGTGGAACTTCTTAAGATAACGACTAATTATTAAATCAATGAAGAAATATCCAGAAATGCAATAACGCTTTTAGTCGGTAATTGCGTCCTTTCACTAACTAGGAATAACTATTTGACCAGGAAATATTGGAACAAGCTGTGGTAGCCCAGCGGTAACACCGTGAGACTCATTCGAGCAGGTCACGGGATCAAAGCCGTTCAGACACCAATGAGTTTTCCTGTTAGAACTTATGTGTCTAATTGATAATTACAATTTATCATACGCTCTTCGGTGAAGGAAAACTCCGTGAGGAAACCTGCATATCTCTAGAGAATTTTGGGGATATGCGTAACCTACCAATCTGCATTGGAGCAGCGTGGTAGTTCTTAGCTCCAATCCTTCTCTCCAAAACACGGAGAGAAGAGACCTATTCTCAGCAGTGGGATAGTAACAGGCCGTTATTTACTTACTTTTTTACTTACAGGAAATATTCCCGTCTGGCTTCCTGTTCATAAACAACGTGTTCTACGTGGACACCCGCGAAGGTTGCCTGGACTTCACCGGGCAGATCCGGGAGTGGGCCAGGGGGCGCAATATTGGCGACTTCCCCCGCCGGGACATGACGGAGGTCACGCTCGACCAACTGCTGGTCAAGCTGGGACACCCTGAGGTAAGTGGGAAGGACCACAGCCATTGAAGAGACATCTTGAACACGATATTGGTTACCGCTACATGTATTAGGTCACCATTGACTAACTGTCCATTAAACTGGGACACCCCGAGGTAACTGGGTAAGACCCAAAAAACCCCAGAAAGGATGGAAATCGATCAAACTATTCGATATTGGTTACCACGATATGTCTGAGGTCACCATTGACTAACTGTCCATTAAACTGGGACACCCCGAGGTAACTGGGTAAGACCCAAAAAACCCCAGAAAGGATGGAAATCGATCAAACCAATCGATATTGGTTACCACGATATGTCTGAGGTCACCATTGACTAACTGTCCAATAAACTGGGACATCCTGAGGTAAGTGAGGGTTCATTGGTCTAATATAGTACCTGCTGACTGAAACCCTAAGGTAAATGGGATGATTCTTGGAACAGAGCTATTGAGAAGTGTTCTTGAACATGATGTGGTATAATGCCAGAATATGACGTCGATCACCGTTGCTAAGCTCTCCATGAAACTGGGACACTCTGAGATAAGTATGGAGGTTATTGGTTCAGAGCTTTTGAGGACACTTGTCGAACGCAATATGGCAGTAGTCGCTATGCCAGGACATGACCGGGGTCACCATCAACCAGCTGGGAATTGTAACAGGCATTACTACTGGGCACTGCCTGTTAAGCAGACATCTAATAATGAGAATAAAAGAAGATGCTGCGTGCCCAGAGTGTAAAGAGAAGAAACTTTATGGCTGTGTGCCCTATGCCACAGGTAAGATGGGAGATATTAGGTAAAGATGAAATTGAACTTGAGGATGTAACAAATATCTCCTTAAGGGATATTATCAGCTTTGTAAAAGCAACAGGTATGTTAAAGCAGGTGACACCGTCGGAACAGCAGTGAAACCCTTGTCCCAACATGGGGTAATGGTTGGAATAGGTTGGATAGGAATAGGAGCTGACCATCCGTCCTGTACTGACAGGCGTGCCCGAAATTAGAAAGAGATAGATAGACCGACCAGCTGCCCATCAAACTCATGACTGAAACCCTGAGGCGATCTTGTGTCAATGGGATCAGTAGGTATAATCCGGCATCATTACTTAAAGTTTTACGTGTATTCGGCGGGTATTGACTTTATTTGAAATTAAATTCCTCGGGAAGTCGCAGCCGTTAAATATTATAAATATTACCTAGGAGTTAGAGGAGGGCAAAAATTTTCACAACGTTTTTATTTTCCCATTTAAAATCACTTTTGAACGTTTGTTTCTTTCTGGTTCTTCTCGGTCAGAGCAACATTCCGAAACAGTTGTAGCTTCATTAATCATATTGACCCTTAACAATTCAAAATTTATTTATTTACTAGCGGCCTGCCCCTGCTTCGCACGGGTATAAAATATATATCCCATGTCAGTCAGTGTAAAAAAAATGATTAAAATTGATCCAGTTGTTTTGATTTATTCATAACTGCCCGTGGCCGTAGCGTTAAATTTGGAGAAAAACAATTTCCTTTCCCTGACCAAGAAGATTTCCTGCTATCTTTGGAATATCTAAATTCATATAGTACATTATTACTTATTTACTTTTATATTTTCCCTATGTATTTTATTTTTACAATTAATTACAGAATGTCTTTAAACAAACTCTTGAAAGAGCGACATCGCTGCTAAAGTCGAAGTGTTATAGGGCGAAGCGCGGCCTGCTCACGGCATTTTAAATCTGTAATATCTCCGAAAATGTTCACTTAAATTACATGCTGTAAGCGGCAATATTGATCTATATTAAATCAACAATTTATTTAAGGTACTCAATTGGATAAGGATTAATGCTGTATTGTATAAAAATTGCTTTGAACATAAGGCATCATTTTTCGTAAAAAGTAAATGAAAAAAACTGCTATTGTGGGTTATCCATAAGAGATAGATATATACCATCGCGGACTTTTCTGTAGACCTTTTTAAGGTGTACAAATACTTAGTACATTATTTTGATAAATCTCGTAGGGTTTAGCCTGCGTTTGCAATGTAAGCGGAAAAAAATGTAATTATTTACAGAAATCTCAAAAATTACATTATTTCTCTACTTCGTATTGAATGTTATTATACGTACAAACCTTCCTCTGGAATCACTCTATCTATTAAAAAAAACCGCATCAAAATCGGTTGCGCAGTTTTAAAGTTTTATGCGTACATACGGAAATATGGACTTTGTTTTATAATATGTAGTGATTTCTCATTTGCTCAGGCACGTCGCTACAGTTTATTGATTTTCATTTCTTAATTATTTACGCCTATTATTACAGCTAGCAAACAAACAGAAGAAGAAACCTTCTTCTGTTTGTTTACTCGCTGCAGCTATTTAAATGTACTGTTTGACCTGTAAGGGTGACTGGAAGAGAACGCTTAATTTAGTGTTAAGTCCGCCTTTTGTACTTTTATATCCTAATAGTGCAATAAATATATAAAAAAGGGGTTGAAATAACTTATTTGAATAAAGATTTTGCCTACCATTGCCTCGGTTTTTTTGAAACCGCTTCTTATTCCCAGGTGTACGTCCACCAAGGAAACTGCCAGCATCTATTCACCTTCTCTGAGGTCCGGCTGCTGAGCGCGGCGGACCCTCTGCGGCAGTCCGTATACCCCTTCCATACGGCCATCTCACAAAACCAAACCATCTACTGCACCACGTGCGCAGAGTTTGGTGCCAGATGGATCGTGACGGGTTGCTCCAAGGTGCCCTTCGACCCGGCCTTCTTCTGCGAGACTTGCTTCAAGCTGTACCTCTATCGAGACGGGAAGAAGGTCTGCAACTTCAAGGCCTACAGCTACAGGGGCAACGAGATCAACCTGCTGAAGCCGTTGGGATGAAAGTTCTAGAATAGAGATGTGAGAAACGAGCAATATTAATTATTTTAGTACAGTAGAACCTTGAAAGGTTAAAATCTGGGAAGCACAAAATATAATAGGTTAACAAAGGTTTGTTTTAGAGAGAATTGGGGAAGGGGGGGGGGGGCTTGGTCGCCAGTTTATACTGTTTTGTTCTCATGGAAACAATAGGTGAACACGTGCCAGTTATAAATTCCGAGTTATTTTCTTGCAAAGTCCATTCACATATTACAAAATCGGCAGATAGTTTTAGTTACAGAGTATGTAGAAATATTTTTTGAAGTTATTGAGCGTTAATTTTGGAATTATTAATTTAAGTTAAAGAGGTTTTTGGGTATGAGGGGAATGGGAATGGTTCTACTGTATTATAATAGATTTTTAATAATCGATTTTCTAAACATTAAAAATCGATTTTGACAAAATCGATCGCAATAATTACTCTCCTTTTCTTCTTTTTTTTTACCATCTTTTTTTTATTTTTCGAGATAAAATTCGTTATTGGATGAAACCAATGCACCCAAACTACACAAACACGCATCTTTTCGGACTTGTCCACTTTAATTAGTCTTTATTCTAATAAATTTTTAAAATTAAAAAACTAACTCCAAATAGCCAGAAAAGTTCTATTCTAGTTAATCGTATTTTGTAATTTATTTTCAAGGTAGAAAATCGATTATTTAAAAATCATTTATTCTCATATCACATCTCTATTCTAGAATATTTTGTAGCGATAAAACAGGCTGGAAGATATTCCGATGCCAATGTTCAATAGACAATAAATGCATGTTATAATTCCACAATGTTGCGTGACTCGAAACTATGTGACTCTTTTTATAATATGCTATACTGTGATAAATAAAAAAATCAGTGAGGAATATCTTTTATTTTAATAATATACCAGCAGACCCGGCGACCTATTGTTGTGTTTATTTTCGCCTTCTCCCACTTCTGATATTTTTGGTAACGTCATTTTGGGATTACTTTTAAGATGTTTCATCATTTTCCTGCCCTTATCCCACTTAAAGTGGGATCGGCACCACATGTTATAAACATGTTGTCACGTGATTTAGCTACGTATTTTACGACCGGCCGCCTGCCTGACGTCAACTTATCTTAGTCGTATTTTACAACACCGCGATAATAAAGGGTGGTCTATTCTACTTAACCGGATACCACACAACGAGTCAACTCACCTTAGTCGCCTTTTACGACACCTCGGTAAGACATGAGGGTGGTCTATTCTACTCAGCATGATACGACACAGCGGGTCCACTTACCTTAGTCACCTTTTACGACACCTCGGTAAGAAAGGGGGGTGGTACTATTCTATTCAGCCGGATACCACCGGCGGAACTTTTCAAGATGTTTATTTAAATTGTAAGGTGTTTCTGTTTCACCTTCCACCATGCACAAGATTTCAGTGACGAAAAATGAAATCATAAGAATTATATTTTGAAACGAAACATTCGAGTTTCTTGCTGACTCTTCTAGGTAAGGTAGGAACTTTTTTCCGAACCAGCAGTAGAGTTGACGATTCAAACTTGTTTACAAGTTTACTTGAATAAATAATAGATTGAGTTTAAAAGGTATCTGTAAAAAATTGAATGACGTAATAAGATCATACAGTTACTTATATCAGAGTAGGGATGGCCTAAATGTGTCTATACTAAAATATAAGGCTGAAGTGTTTGTTTATTTGAACGCGCTAATCTCAGGAACTACTGGACCGATTTGAAAAATTATTTAAATTTAAGATAGTCCATTTATCAAGGAAGGCTACAGGTTATATAACATCACGCTAAGATGACTAGGAGAGGAGCAGCAATAAAAAATATTACGAAAACGGCTTTATTTATAGCTCTCCTTGCGAGCGCTAAGTAAACGATGAAAGTTATATGAAAATCATGTATTAACAACAAGACAGCAAATAAATAACAGGCGACTCGCTCAAGTTAATCGTTTGCCGCTCTAAAAAAAAGCAAAGTTTCCTGACCTTTAGATGTTAACCGAATGGGGTTTATCGGACGCCCACCTGAAAAGGTCCCCGAGGCAGTCGATGCATCTGGGCTCCCAATGCATCGATTAGCGGAGGGAGGGGCCACTGTTAGAGAGGCCCCGACCCAGAGGTGGTGCACTCTGGAGAGTTGCTGCTGGCTATGGGGGCAATATGTACAACGGTACCCTGTCCTCGCCACCAGCAGCGTGGGGGAGTACTTTCAGGTTTTCAGTCAGTGCGAATCAGATATATCAGTCGCTCGTCCCCGTCGAGCGGCGGGACTCATAAGGGGTTCTTTCCTGATAAAAAAGAGATATTATCCTAGAGTATGGAAACCAGGAAAAAATGTGCCATATAAAGATAGAGAGAAAGTAAATGGGGGTATATCTATCTCTTTCTATCTGCTGTTTGATATGTGATTAGACAAAGGTAAGTATACGAGTTTTATCTTTCACATATTATTTATTGCGACATAGTTCTGTCTATGGCTCTCCCACTCTAGTATAATAACTCTATGGATGTAATATAGCTAGGTTATGTATATTTGCGTGTGGTCCGCGAAGTTAAATCAGTGCAAGTATATTAGTACAAACGTGCACGACCGCTCTACATTTGCGAGATGCACCTACGTTTTAATGAAGACGGAGTGGCAACAGTCTGTCATAGACTAATATAGACAATAAACTAGTAAGACTAGTTTATAAGCCAGACCTTATGCACGCGACTACGTCTGTTGACTTCATTCAAATTCAAAATATTCTTTATTCAAGTGCACTGTTACAGTACTTTTGAAACGTCAAATGTTTTTAAAGAAGCTACCACTGATTCGAAAGTTTGTCCTACAAAGAAGAACCAGCAAGAAACTCTGCGGATAATCTTTTCAACAAAAATTTTATAGATGGTTAATCGACCCAGCTTAGTGCGTAGCTGACTGCAGTTAAGATATGCTATCACTCAAATATTCCTCAATTGTATAGTACCTAAGCTTTATGTAGCAGTATCGCTTTAAGATAATTAATTCTACAACATCGGCGCAGGGTTGTCTGTCTATCGGTCTTCTACAGGATATATTTCGCAGAGTGTGCTGAGGCTCTCCATAACCTTGTTCCTCCATCGCCTTTCTATTATCGCACCGCAAGGCACCGGGAGATTTTCCTACATCATACCCCTACATCATCGATCTCCCACGAAGGCGCACACAGCGCTTTGCGTCCTCTTTTTTGTTGCGTACAGCAAGGGAATGGAATTCTCTCCCGGCATCAATATTTCCCACTTCATACAATATGGGTCTCTTTAAAGCTAGAGTGAATAGGCATCTTCTAGGCAAGCGCGCTTCATCTAAGGCTGCATCATCGCTTACCATCAGGCATGATTGCAGTCAAGCGCTCGCCTATTCCGCAATAAAAAAAAAAAATTCTAAACTTGTGTTATGTCTAGACATTACCGGTATGAAGTAACTTACGTCACTTTAGAAGTCTTCAACCAAGGTCGTAGGCAGCATTCTATACTTAGGGGCGCAAAAGATTTTAAACTATATTGTTTTGATCATTGTTTTTAACATATGAGTATCTCACATGAGTTGTGAGGTTGAGGTAAAAATAAAGCTCCAACTAATGCCAGCCTTATAAAGTGTCAGTTACGAGTTGTCAGTTTACTTACCAACCGCTTATTTAAAGGAGGCAGATTTTCCCCTCTTTTTTTTTTTAACCCATTATGGGTCATCACCGCCCGACGGGGACGAGCGGCGGGTATGTCGGACTCGCACCGACTAAAAACCTGACAGTGCTCCACCACGCTGCTGGTGGCGGGGACAGGGTACCTATGTAAACATTGCCCCCCATCCCCGGCAGCAGCAACTCTAAACCCCAGAGCGCGCCTCCTCTGGGTCGGGGCCTCTCTAATAGTGGCCCCTCCCTCCGCTAATCGATGCATCGGGAGCACCAGATGCATCGACCGCCTCGGGGACCTAACTCCAGCAAGCGTCCGATACCCCGTTCGGACCGCTCGGAGGTCCCCGTTAGGGCGGCATGCGACGGACTTCGGCGAGTCGCCTGCGCCCCGCTCGCCTGCGGCGGATCGGATCCAAGGACTCGACTTCCCGGATCCGTCCCGCCGCCTCCTTCCGCGAGACAACGTCCTCGCAGAAGGAGGCCATCGCTGCCCACGATCGCTCCCTGTCCACCATGGCGCGAACCACAGTGGGCAGGGAGAGATCGTGCCCCACCTGAGCCACGAGTTCCGCCCGCTGAACCGCCCAAGCTGGACAGTCCGCGAGCGTGTGCAGCGCCGTGTCGATTTCGGCGCCGCTCTCGTGGCATTCACCGGTCGGTTCACACCGGGCCACCCGCCACAGATACCTCCCGAAGCAACCATGTCCGGAAAGCACCTGTGTCAGGCGGAAGGTGAGGACCCCATGCCTCCTGGCGACCCAGCCCTGGAGAATGGGCTGGATAGCTGAAATCGTCCAGAATCCAGCACTGGGCGATTCCAGCCGCCGCCCCCATTGGCGGAGGAGCTCCTGCTGAGCTTCACGCCGCCAATCCACTACAACGGCCGCAGAGTTTCCCCCCGAAGAACGGGCTTCAACTTTGCGGCGGTAAACCTGAGCAAGCACCTTGGCCTCTAGATCCCATGGAGGGGACCCGGCCAAGGCGCAGGCCGCCTCGCCAGAGATAGTCCGGTAGCCCCGCACAAGTCTGACTGCCAAAATCTTCTGCGCCCCGCGCAAAAGGGGCAGGGACTTGGCAGTCAGCTGCTCCGCCCATACGGGAGCGCCGTACAAGGCCATTGACCGGACCACTCCAGCGTAAAGGCGCCGGCAGCCTGCATTCGGCCCCCCCACATTCGGGAGGAGCCTGCTCAGGCCTCCGGCGGTCGCCTTCAATCTTGGGGCGAGCCGCCGGAAGTGGGCCTCAAACGTCCATCGGCTGTCGAGGGTTAATCCCAGGTACTGTAAAGTACCTGAGATTCCGACAGACGTCCCGCCCACCACCAACCAGGAGCCCACTGGGGGTGCCATCCGAGGCCTGTGGAAACAAATGGCCTCGGATTTCTCCAAGGCCACCCCTAGACCTAACCAACGAATCCGGGCCACGACGTGAGCTGTGGCCGCGGTCGCCAGTAGACGGGCCTCCCGGTGAGTGCCCGCGCGGGCAGTCACGAGAGTGTCGTCTGCGTAACAGAACAGACGAACTCCCGGGAGCATTTGCCCACGGAGCACCCAGTCGTAGCCGATGTTCCAAAGGAGGGGGCCTAGAACCGACCCCTGTGGAACACCGCACGACATCCTCCGCTCCTTCCACCTACCCCCTGCTATCGGGTACCAAACAGCGCGGTCAGCCAGATAATCGCCGACAACGCGCTGCAGGTACAAGGGGATACGGTGGAAGCGTAGGGCCTCCTTGATTACGCTCCAAGGCAAGGTATTGAATGCATTGGCAATATCTAATGACACCGCCAACACCACCTCGCGCTCGGATGTCGCCTCCTCCGCCAGGACTCTCACACCCTCGATACAGTCGAGGGTGGACTTACCCCGGCGAAATCCGCACTGGAGGCAACTGAGATCAGGCCCTACCTCCTGGAGGTGCTGGACAATGCGGGAAGCTACAATACGCTCAAGCAGCTTTCCCGCCTCGTCCAGCAAAACAATCGGCCGATACGCGGAGTGTTTTCGGCCGGTTTTCCCTCCTTCCTGAGCAGGACTAGTCTCCCCGTTTTCCACTTACGGGGAAACAGTCCCTGCTCGAGGCAGGCACTGTAAGTTGCCCTGAGCTGTGACTCCAATGGGCCCAGGGCAAGCGCCTAGGCACGTCCAGGAATGCCATCAGGACCGGGGGCGGTGTTTTTCGCTTTCATGCGACTCACCGCCTCCGCAAGTTCTCCCTCTGACACCCCCGGCGCTCCTTGCACAGCACCTTCCTCCTCGAGAGGCGCCATATGAGGTGGCTGAAACTCGGCTCTCCGCGGGAACATGGCTTCCACAACTGACTCCACGAAGTCTGGCCGAAGGCTCTCGGTAAGAGGAGGGGCGCGGGTCCGGAGTTTTTTCTGTATCGCTCTGTACGGCCTCCCCCACGGATCCCGGTTAAGCTCCTCGGCCTGCTCCTTGTGGGCCCTGTCCTTAGCCACGCCAATGGCAATCCGCAAGGAGACGCGCACAGCCTTATATGCCTCATAGCGGCACCTCTCCTCTTCGATGTCGTGCCGTCTGCGACGCCTGTACCGAGTGTACTGGCGGCGCACGACCACGCACTGTTCGCGCAGCCGCGCCAACTCTTCAGACCACCAGTACACCCCACATGCTGGTCCAGTGTTACGCACCCTCGGCATGCTGGCATCACAGATGAGCGACATCCGCCGCTGGAGGTCTTCTACCTCCGCGGCGACATCTCCACCCATAGGCCATGCCACCCATGCTTGGACGGTTGCGGCCTCGACCAGGAACTCGGGATCCAACTTTCTGATGGATCACCGAGGGCCACCGCCTCTTCTGGACCGGGAGGAATGAACTGGGGGCGTGGGGCATGTGGAGACCTCGAACCATATATAGCGATGGTCCGAAAGTGTCTCCACCCCCACAATTACCTCCCAGTTGCTGACACAGCGTGACATGGCGGCGTCGACAAAGGTAACGTCGACTTTGGAGCCGCCATTCCAGCGCACTCATGTGTCAGCCGTCCCCCGGTTCATGACGACCATCCCGGTCGAGGCCAACCAACCGTCCAAATAACTCCCCCTCACGTCCGTAACAGGAGACCCCCACGCAGCGGATTTTGCGTTGAGGTCTCCAGCCAGGAGCACCTTGCCGGGGCGTAACCTACTCACCAAATCGCCGACTTCAGCCATAAAAAGCTCAAAGTCGGCGAACGGTTTGTTTGGCGAGTAGTATACCCCGATTACGAATACGTCTCCAATTTTAACGGCGACGTATCCGTGTCCCCTTTCCACGCGCTCCAGGGCTGGGGAGTCGACTACAGCCCTGGACGCGATGGCAACTACCCCATCATGATCACCGACCCAATCTTCCCCCGATGGAACGAAGTATGGTTCGGAGACCACGGCCACGTGCACCAACCACTCCGCCAAGGCTTGGAAAAGCAGGTCTTGAGCCTTGCCACAGTGGTTGATGTTCGCCTGGAGAAATCTCATGAAGGACATTATACAGTGACCTCCATAGACTCCTCCATCGCCTGGCTTGAGGTGGCTAGAGCAGGGCTGGCAGTGGGTGGTGAGGGGACCCTTGAGCCATCACCCCCCCCTTCCCCTCCTCCTAGGAACGGGCGGTGCCTTACACTGCCCGCTCCCCGCCCGATGATCGGCCTTCAGTCCCGCTCGTTGGCAACTCCCACAATGCGGAGCTCCCGAGCAGGACTGGGCCTTGTGGCCATTTTGACCGCAACGATAGCACTCATCGCTGCGGTCAATTACCGACGTGCACTCGGTTCGCAAGTGCCCCGTCTCGAGGCACCTGAAGCAGCGACGGGGGCGAGCCTCCAGTAGGTGGACCCGGGCCGAAACCCAGCCCACCAAGACTCTCCCCACCGCCGCAACCTTCTTGCCCACCGCCACTGGACATCTGAGCCACAACGAGCCCAGAGTTTTTCCAGCCCTGCGGATCACTCCGGTCTGAATGTCCCGCGACGAACATTCCCCAACTCGAGCAATTGCGGCGGCTACTTCCTCCTCTACAGTGGCGTCGTCAAGGCCTGCGACGCGCATTTCTGCGGATTTTACGGGCGTAGTGATACGGACCGCCGGCACATCTTTAAAAAATTCTCTAAGCCGGCTAGCAAAAGCACTAGCTTTCTCCTCCTTTGCGGGCCCGGAAATTTCATACATCCGAGCCCCAGTCGCCGCCTTCTTGAGACGCATCCCGACGTCCAGCCCCAAGTCGTCGATTCTTATGCATCTGCGAGCCCGGGTCAGCACATCAGCATACGTTAAACTCTCATCTGCAGTCTCTCTATCCAAGGTTACAACAACCGCAGCCGAACGTGGGGTTTGGAGTTTCCTCCCCCCTCGCTTCGGCTGTGCCTGTGTAGCGGCGACCGCAGGCTGTGCTGATCTGGCCAGCTTAGATTTTTGCTTCGTGCCCTTGCGTGCCACCACATTCCAGCCCTCGCTCATTGAAGCGGGGGCAGGTGGCAGCGGCCGATGCTCGAGGCGTGGATTGTTCACCTGCAAACCGGACGTTTTCTTTCCCTTTCCCTTTGTCTCCGCTGACTTCCTCTTCGAGTTAACTGATCCTGCAGGAGTTGGGTCAACCACCCGAATTTCTGGTCGCCGTGGCTTCTGCGGCCGTTGAGGAAGTGATTCAGGGACTGCTTTAGAGACACTCTTTGTAGTCTCTTGCTTCTCCTTAGTTTTGGCCGCTGCCGCTCTCCTTGTATCCGCGGCTAGCGGCGGCCTGAGCCTTTCTTCTGGAGGAAGTCGCCTCTCCATGTTCTCTATCCGCACCGAAAACATGTTACGGAGTCTGACAATCTCCTCCTCGAGTGTCAGACCCCCTTCAGGCTATGGACAGACTTCCGGAACTGCAACACTCCCGGGCCCTTTACTGGCAGAAGTTATCATTTCCTTGAGGGTGGCAACCTCGACTGATAAGTTATTGATAACTCCTGCCAACCTGGCGTTTTCGGCCCTCAAGATGCGGACCTCCTCCGTCTCCGTCCGCTTTGAGAGAGCCTTAGCCACCTCTTCGACGGTGCGAGCAACAGAGTTCAAGGTACCTCTGCACCTTCCGTTAAGGTTTTTTGACTTGCTTACAGTGGCTCGCATCGTCGCTACGTTCTGCGTCAAAACTTCACACACACGTGATGTGTCAATCTCCTCCAAGGACTCCTGACTGCCGGAATTGACCTCGCCTTCTGGCTTAGTTGAACCAACAGTCCGAGAGTTTTTAATCGGCGCCGACTTGGAACTACGGCCGCTCGACTTATCTTTATTCATCTCTATATCTTCGAGAAGCCCGCCACGCCGATAAGCGTCACGAGCCTCCCGACGACCTACCTGGGATCCCGGCACATGGGTATCTGCCCTTTTGGCGTCCATCTCTGCATCTGAATAATCAGAACTGCCGCACTCAGCCCACAGCCGCTTCTTCGACCGCGAACGAGTCCTTGTGCCAGCAAGGTCCTCCACAGAGACACTCCTTGAGTTATCAGGAGTTCTGCTCGACCCCATCACTGAGCTCGAGCTTACACTCCGTGTAATTGTCGCCTTAGACATGCCAGTACGCGCGATATCGCGCCGACTCTCCACCAAACCAGCAGAAACACCAGCTACGCCGGTCTCATTTCCACTGATTTCCTCCTGCTTCTGCTGAACATGTGTTGCCCCCCCAGATACGATGGGGCGACCACGGCCAGCAACGTGCCCCGGTCGCAGAACAATTCCGGACTGAGGTTCGTCGCTGGTCATGGTGAGGGATTCCCCGGTACAACCGGGACCCTCCTGGGTAGTTGTATTGTAAGTCGTTTTACCCATGTTTTAAGATTTTTTTTTTTGGAGCCCTAGTGACCGGTTTCCCCCGGCCATTCATCCCCTCGGCGAGCCCCTAACCTTGGGATTGGGGTAATTTTTTATAGAGGTTTTCTTCCTCGCGACCCGAAGATCACCGTTCCCATTTTGGGCTTCCGGGCATGGCTGACGGTGGCCAAAGCCATGTCCAGCAAGACTTAAGACAAGCCAAGCTGAACCCGCCAACCCCTTAAGAAACTCAACCCCCCGGAGTCTCCAGCCTATCTAAACTGCCCTCTGCTAATCAGAGGGACAACTGGATCGGCAAACCCCCACAGTCAGTCCGTTCGCCAGGTCCAAAGATCACGCACATACTCACAAGTGCGTATTTCAAGGGCCTGCCCAGGGTGCGCCACGAGGAGGCCGACAGACTTTGGCACCCCTTCCCCTCCCTTTTCCCCTCTTACTGTACCTCAATACGACCATGCTTTAAACTATTTTAATACCAAAAACTACATCGATCCTTTCCATCGTTCAAAGAAAACTCAGAAACATTTTCTGAGCTTTCTTTGATCCTGTGGGTGGGTACCGGTTCACGCCTGAGTGTAGATAGTTATTATCATCCCCCTGCTTTTATCCCACTCTAAGTGGCGAAGTCACAACATATTATAAACATGTTGTTACATATTTTGGCTGGTTATTTTACGACCGGCCGCCTGACTGACGTTAACGTACCTTAGCCGCCTTTTTCGACATCTCGATAAGAAATGAGAATGGTCTACTCAGCCGGATACCACCCGGCGGGTCAACTTACCTTAGCCGCTTTGTACGACACCTCGGTAAGAAATCAGGGTGGTCTATTCTACTCAGCCGGATACCACAAGGCTAGTCACTTTAATAATAAGCGTGCGATATAAAAGTCATGTTAAAAAATCTTGTGAAATAGATGTTCGGGGGATAATAATTTCGAACCAGCAGTAGAGGTGACGATTCAAAAGCACTTCTTTACAAGTTTATTTGAATAAAGAATAATTTGAATTTGAATGTAATACAATGTAGATAGTCAGGGGATCTCGCTTGTTAACAATTTAACAACAACCCGACGCATTTAGTGATATTTTTCTGTGTTTTATCGTGTTACTAGTGAGCTATATTTACAGGAATAATGCAGTCTGTGGGCGATGCAGGTACTCTGTCAATTGCAATGTTAAGATTATAAGATAGGTTGATGAGCCCAGGTGTTCTTCCGCGGGGGAGGGTTTCCTTATGAGGATTAGGTAAATAGGGAAATTGGACTAATAGCCACCCAATGGGCTCGCGTGGGATTTATATTACGAAAGAGGTGGATGATGTTACCAATTTATGATGCAGTAAAGTATTTATTTATTTAATTCTTTTTATACATATATTTAGAAAAGAGAAAGAAAAATTAAAAAAGCATCTATAAAGGCGGACTTATCCCTTAAACGGATCTCTTCCAGTACACCTTTGAGTGAAAGAAGGAAAAGAACATGAATTAAAGTAGAAGGAGAGTGCAAGTCATATAGAGAAAAAGAAAAAGTTTATATAAATGTAACTATTTGAACTATTAATTAATTTTGGTAAACAAAAAATAGAAGAAAAGATGCTACTAATATATAATTACTTAATTTGCGGATTTGCGGATTGATGTTGGTAAATCATTCCACAGCTTAACACCTTGAAAGCTAAATGATCTCGAGTAAGTCAGTGAGGAGCATTTAGGGAAAGCAACATCTAAGGTATTCATAGATCTTAGCCACATCCTACGTCCGATAAGAATTTGGATCGCTCTTTAAGATATATTGGGATTGGGAGATAGAATATGGAAATTTCTTCTGGATCGGATAGGAAGCCAAATAACTTGAGATGGAACTCAGTGATGAAGTACGTAAATTGCTAGAGAAAATTTAATTCATTATTTATTGATTTATTTATAGATCACCAACAAAATACACACTTCACATTACTCTAATACATTGAACAACTTAAAATAAGTAGTATTTTAATTAAAGGTAATAACAACTTTCAAACTAAGTTACGACAACTGAGAGATATAATTTAACTATAGTAATTTGATATAATCGGAAAAATAAAAAAGAAAGAATTAATAAAAAAAAAAGATTAATACAACCTGAAAAAAAAAACTGAGATTTGAGATCAGAAGATCAGAGCAGCGATGGGGAGTGCTTAGAAGACGCGCAACCAGCGCCGCTGCCGTCCCTCCGCCCGCTCCAACCACTCTCGAGTCGCGCCCTGCGAGCTGCTACACGCAGTTCCCGCCGCGATAACGCCGCGTAAAGAGCTCATGAATAAGAGCCCCGTATGGGCTTGAAACTAGCCGGGCTCATCCGATAAAATAACACGTGAGTATAGCCGGTTTCTATACATTAATTATGGTGCTATGAATTCGCATAATACGATTAAGAGATTCGCATAATAAGATTACCCAAATTCGATTTTGATGGATGAGTAGCAAAAATCATACAGTTCTTAATGCGTATAGCTTTTGATGGTGCAGTAAGACGTACACGAGATGGCAACTGTGGGGAATCAATCCCATTTACCAATTTATACCAATATTTATTTATTATATTATAAGTGGGAAAGGCTGTACTTATATCTGTTTTTTTACACCATCACCGCTAATCTGCCGTAGTTATAGACACTATTATTTACTATTCAAGCCTATGTAACAAGCTAACGTCATCATTCTCCTACCCTTATTCTTGTCAGCACAACATGCTATAAACATGTTGTCACATGATTTGGCTAGGTATTTTACGACCGGCCGCCTGCCTGACGTCAACTTACTTTATTTTGCGATATCTAGGTAGGACAGAGGGTAGTCTATTATACTCAACCGGATAACATATGGGGGCCAACTTACCTTAGTCGCTATTACGACACCTTTGTAAGTAATGAGGGTGGACTATCCTATTCAGATACCACACAGCTTTTTTATAAAATTAATTTATTTATTTAAAGGATATTTACAATTAATGAATTCTGATGACATAAATATCGTAAAAAAAACTGAATATTTGGATAATTCCTGGGATATGTGTTATTTAAGCTCCTTTAAATATGATGTACTACCTAGGCACAGATATTTGGGCTTGCTAGGTATTTAAAAAATATAAAAATATGCAAATAAAAAGCAAAATAGGGGTGGCGATATCTATTATTTTATTTTGCCTACTTCCATAGCATTATGTCTTATGGAATATTGCTATGGGGCAAATGCGCGGATAGTGAAAAAATTTTTGTTTTACAAAAAAGAGCTATACGTGGCAATTATAATTTAAGACCGCGTGATTTCCTGCGAGAGAATCAATTTCAGCTTTGCCATTACATCAGTTTAAAAACACTAAAAAGAGGCTGATACAGAAAGTCTACTATACTCTTGAAGATTATTTGGAAGATAAGAATGTGTGGATATAGCTCTCTTTGAACCTGTACAAGACAGTAACGACTTAATGTAAATAGTATTAAGAATTACATTTTTAAAAGAGCAACCGCCGAGTTTCTTGCTGGCTCTTCTCGGTAGGAACAGCTTTCCGAACCAGCAGTAGAGTTGACGATTCAAAACCACTTGTTTACAAGTTTATTTGAATGAAGAATATTTTGAATTTATTTTGAATATGGTTGGTCTGGAATATAGCAACTTCTTTAGTCCGCCCGTTCTCCACTGGGCTATCACGAATTTACAAATGACAGCAAAAATAGTTTTCTGTATGTTCAATGTTAAGTAATTTTTCAATACCTAAAAAAAGGGAGACAACGACATATTTTTAAATTCTGCTTATTTTTATGAAAATCGTTGGGGCCGTTTCGGAAATTCGGAAAATATACGTATATATTTATATACAATGTATACCAAATTAACTCATTGGAATCCGGCTGAATAGAATAGTACTACCCTCATTTCTTACCGCGGTGTCGTAAAAGGCGACTAAGGTAAGTCAACCCGCTGTATGGTATCCGCCTGAGTAGATTAGACCAACCACGTTTTTTCCGAGGTGTCGTAAAAGGCGACTAAGATAAGTTGACGTCAGTCAGTGAATCATGTCATCAGTCAAATCATGTGACAGCTTGTTTATAACATGTTGTGCAGACCCCACTTAGAGTGGAATAAGGGCAGGACGATGATGATGGAATATTTAGATATTTGTTAAATTTTAATAACTTTCACCGTTTACTTAGCGCAAGAGAAGTTTTATATTTAGCCGTTTTTGCAATATTTTTTATTGCTGCTCTTCTCCTTTTCATCCTAGCATGATGTTATATGCCTGTAGCCTTCCTCGATAAATGGTACTTACACAAAGAAATTTTCAAATCGGTCCAGTAGTTCCTGAAAATAGCGAGTTCAAACAAACAAACTCTTCAGCTTTATATATTAGTATAGATTGTAATTACAGATCCATCATCTAGGAGTATTTATGCTAGGTTCTGGTTATGTTTAGTTATGTACATCTCAAATTCCTCACGTTATCAGCGAAGGCTCTCTGTCAGATAATTGCTATGATAATATTTGACGGTAGCAAAATTCACATCACCGGTATGTGACCTGAATAGATGGTTTATAGTTAATATTTATTAATAAGTGGTATCCGACTGAGTAGAATAGACCACCCTCATTTCTTATCGAGGTGTCGTAAAAGGCGACAAAGTTAAGTCTACCCGCCGTGTGGTACCCGGCTTAGGAGAATAGATCAACCTCATTTCTTACCAAGGTCTCGTAAAAGGCGACTAAGGTAAGTAGACCCACCGTGTGGTATCTGGTTTAGTAGAACAGACCCCCTTTCTTATCGAGATCTCTTATGAAGCGACTAAGGTAAGTTGATCCACCGTGTGTTATCCGGTTTACTTGAATTTACCACCCTCTTTCTTACCGAGGTGCCGTAAAAGGCGACTAAGGTAAGTCGAACCGCTGTGTTGTATCCGGCTGAGTAAAATAGATCAACCTCATTTACCGAAGTGTCGTAAAATACGAATAAGATAAGTTGACGTTAGGCAAACGGCCGGTCGTAAAAACGTAACCAAATCAAGGTGACAGCATGTTCATAACATGTTGTACCAACCCCGCTTAGAGTGGGATAAGGGCAGGAATTTTCCGAATTTAATAATTGGAAGGAGATTTTATGAACACTTTTTAGCTATTTTTTATTCAAATTAAAATAAATTTATGGGACAATTACAGTCTTCCAAGTAAGTACATAACTTAATACTTAACTTAACCTATATTAACCTATATACATATAAATATAGCCAAATCATGTCACAACATGCTATAAACATGTTGTGACATGATTTGGCTATATTTATATGTATCATACCTTAGTCGCCATTTACGACACCACGGTAAGAAATAAGGGTAGGCTATTCTAGTCAGCCGTATACAACACAGGGGCCAACTTACCTTAATCGCCTATTACGAAAGCTCGGTTAGAAAAGAGGGCGGTCAATTCTACTCAACTAGATACAACACGGCCGGTCACTTAATCGCCTTTTACAGCACGTCGCAAGAAATCAGAGTGGTCTATTCTACTCAGCCGGATACCACACGGTGGATCGACTTACCTGAATCGCCTTTTACGACACCACGGTTAAAAAAGAGGGTGGTCAATTCTACTCAGTCGGATACCACGCGAGTTAACTTACCTTACTCGCGCGGCCTTTTGCTGTGATAGCCCAGCGGTAACACCGTGCGGCTCTTTCGAGGAGGTCACGGGTTCAAACTCGGGCAGACACCATTGAGTTTTTCTGTTAAAAACTTATGTGTCTAATTAATAATTGCAATTTATCAGACGCTTTTCGGTGAAGGAAAACATCGTGAGGAAACCTGCATATCTCTAGTGAATTCTGGAGATATGTGTAACCTACCAATCCGCATTGGAGCAGCGTGGTAGGTCTTAGCTCCAATCATTCTCTCCAAAAAACGGAGAGAAGAGGCCTATTCTCAGCAGTGGGATAGTAAAAGGCCGCTACTTACTGACTTTACTCGCCTTTTACGACACCACCGTTAGAAAAGAGGGTGGTCTATTCTACTCACCCGGATACCACGCAGTATTTATAGCTTTTAGCTCCACATAATATTATGTAAGTCGTGTAACTATGTAAAATAAGTAGTGGAATGATATCACCGCGAGCTGTGCTGTGCGTTTGTAATGTCAACATTACCTCATCGTTTATTTGTACAACATAATGTTTACTTGTAGGTAGTTAAATTTTTAATATTGTACAACGTTTATACTAAATGAAACATCTGAAACCTCTTTTAGCTGAGCTATTAAGCTGTGGTAGCCCAGCTTTAACACCGTGCGCCTCTGTCGAGAAGGTCAAGGGTTCAAACCCCAGGCACTAATAAGTGTTCTAGTAAAACTTATGTGTCTAATTGATAATTGCAATCTATCACACGCTTTTCGGTGAAGGAAAACATCGTGAGGAAACTTGCACATCTCTAGAGAATTCTGGGGATATGTGTAATCTACCAATCCGCATTGGAGCAGCGTGGTAAGTCTTAGCTCCAAACCTTTTCTTCAAAAATGGAGACAGGAGGCCTATGCCCAGTTATGGGGTAGTAACAGGCCGTTACTTTATCTACCAATAAACTAGTTAAGGACTCGGAAGCTTATTCAGTTGCAAGTACGCATGGAAGCATTAAAACATAGTTTATAACCAAAATTGGTTAAAATGGATTAACCTTAAAAGCTAGACATATGCTGCCGCGGACTTTTATTTAGAACTTTTAGAAGGGAACAATTTTGTAATACATGATTTTGAAAGCTTTCGCAATATTTTTTATCGCTGCTCCTCTCTTGTTCATCTTAGCGTGATGTTATATAGCCTAAAGCCTTCCTCGATAAATGGACTATCTTATACTCAAAGAACTTATAAAATCGGTCCAGTAGTTCCTGAGATTAGCGCGTTCAAACAATCTAAAAAACAAACAAACACTTCAGATTTATATATTAGTATCGATATATTAAAAGATTAGCTCATTTAAATATTAAAGACTTTCAGTAACAAAGTATATATACGTGTATTGTTAAAAAAAAATCTACTCCACGTATATTAATAGCAAATATTTGCTTTATTGAAATTCATAAATAATTAGGTCACACTATACATACTGTATCGAGGCGTCCTCAATGTATATCGCTCATCTTGTATGTTTGCATGTTTGTTCCGGTAACATAAACACAGTTTTTAGATTTTTTCTTAACATTCGGTGACCTAAAAACTAATATTTTAGGTATAACAGTCACAGTAGCTTAGTGAATGATATACATCCTCTATCAAAAGGTTAATTGTTTCAAGCCCCTTTCAAACAAACACCGTATTGTAATGAACTCATAATGTAGAAAAAGCCAAACGTCACAAATGTAAAACGTGAGCATATTCAATATCAAATTCAAATAAACTTGTAAACAAGTGGTTTTGAATCGTCAACTCTACCGCTGGTTCGGAAAGCTGTTCCTACCGAGAAGAGCCAGCAAGAAACTCGGCGGTTGTTCTTTTCAAAATTATTACATAATTAATTTAATTTAATAATAAAAGTAATAAGTTTGTGAGTATGTTTATGTATGTTTGTTTCTCTTTCACGGCAAATAAGCTGCACCGATATCGATGAAATTTGGCACAATTATTCCTTATACACCGTATAGGCTATAAAAATCCTGTTAATTATAATTCTCCAGAATTAGTATGACATTGAAAAGCGCCATCTATTATCGAACTATTACACAACAACAGTCCACGCGAACTAAGTTGTGGCTAAAAGCTACTTAATCATATAGTAATGGAATTAGACGCTTTTAGTTTTATATAACCAACTTAAGAACGTAGAATTCAGATACTGTTTCAATATACGAGTAGAGTCTTGAATCCCATCAATAGATAGTTGGCCGGTATCAATTGATGGATAACGCTATAAGCTTTATAACTGCGATACAACACAATGAAACAGCGGAGATAAAGTCAATCTATTGAACCAATTAACTGAGTTTACCGTTAACTGATTACGTAATCGGGATGATCGAAATGTTACCTGACGCATGCTATGTAGAATAGGGAAGATTCGCAACAAAATATCTGCCTATTTTATTGTTACTAGCCAATCAGCTCCAATTTTCACGAACATATTCTGTCCTGAGGTGGGCAGCAGCGTCTCTAGTGTCGAATGAGTAAGCTCTGCGGTCACCAACTCGCTTGTCCAGCGTGGTGACTATGGGCAGCAACCCTCATATGGAAGTGTCCAGAAAGTTCTGGCCCTCAGTTCCCGGCAGCCCCACTATTCCCGATTAAGGTTGTTGGGGCCAGGTGGATGCGCATTGCAGTGAACCGGGATGTCTGGCGCTGACATGGGGAGGCCTATGTCCAGCAGGGGACTGCGATAGGCTAATAGATGGATGGATGGAGGGATGGTTTCTGTCCTGATTGAAAACCTTTTTCTTCGTCAACCGATGGACATCCAGGGACATAGGTCTCTTCATGGGATCTTCACACGATCTTGTGCCGCTTGCAATCAGCGGCTCTCCCGACCTTTTACAGTCCATCTCGTAGGAGCTTTACCGACGCTGCGCTTTCCACTGCAAGGTCGCCATTCCAGCACCTTAGGACCCCAACGCCCATCGATTCTACGTACTACGTGCCCCGCCCATTGCCACTTCAACTTCGCGACACGCAGAGGTATATCGGCGACTCTGGTTCTTCTATGGATTTCCTGATTTCTGATTTCATCGCGTAGAGATACTCCGCGCATAGCTGGCTCCATCACCCGCTGAGTGACTCTGAGCTTTCTTATGAGGCCCATAGTCAGCGACCACGATTTAGATCCGCTTTTCATCACTGACAACAGGCACTGTTTGAAAATTTAAGTCTTCAAGCACTGAGGTATTTTGGATGAGAAGATCTCGCGTATCTTCCCAAACGCTGCCCATCCGAGCTGGATTCGGCGACTGACCTGTTTTTTTTTAAGTGGACCTACCTAGCTGGACTGTGCCAGGTTTCTAAGAAGTGCTAAACTCACTTAGAGTGGGATAAGGCCGGGAGGATGATAATACTTTTGTAATACTTCAATGAGACATTGGTGATGCCGGTCTTAGCGTCATTGGAAAATAGGTAGCTCTGATTTCAATCAAAGGTTTATCGGATGTTGGTTAGAATAATTATTAAATTTTCGATGTGCCAGCATTAATTATAGCACATAATTGGGTCACGTTTCAGCTAAGGAGGCTGCGGCAAACAGAGATTAGATACCACCGGCAAACATCGCCGCGATAATGTTGATACAGTGACGGTGAGCTGAAAATAATTATATTTCGAAATTACATGTGGCTCGTTGTAATACAACGTAATATTTCATGCCTAGATGTTAAATGTAAAGAAACGCTCGCTGTTACGGAAGAGAGATTGCTTCCACCTACATCCCAGTTAGGTCTGACTACCGAGAATATAGGCGTCCAAGAGGCGTCCTATATGATCCTGACGATCAAATAACGATCGCAAACACAGAAACACGTAATACACACAACAAAGCGTCTTCGCCGGCGAGCACGATGTCCCAGATTTCTAACGTCGGTTGGTCGTGGCTTCTTGCCACCCTTCCGTCGTCGTCCAGCAGTACTGTTGACGATCAAAAGCACTAGTTTACAAGTATAAAAATTGGCTTTTACAAGCGCTATCGAATCGTCAAATTACAATGAAGCTACGACTGGTTCGGGAAGGTGCTCTTACCGAGAAGAACCAGCAAGAAACTCACTCACTCTTTTCAAAATTAGGTATTACAATAATGTATTTTAAATTAATAACACATGTAAAAATTTACAATATAATCTAATGCGTAGCTGGTCGCAATTTAAATCCAAGCTTTTTATCATCAACATAGTCTCCAACGTTATAATAAGCTTTATGAATAAGTGTATTTATGCTTTTTTGAACTTATGTAAAGGCAAGTCCGAAATAGATTGTGGAATTTTATTATAAAAATATATACCGAAGCCCAAAAACGATTTACGAACTTTCTCAAGCCGTATCAGTATATAGGTATAATAAATTTCTTAATAATTAATTTACAGCAAAAATGTACAAGTTAAACTTAAACTACTTACACGCTAGGACTATACAAATCATGCCCACGTGGAATGGTCCCAAGAATGCTGACAGCGTTTCCGCGCTGAATCGCTAAGCTGATTCTTTGTTAGAGCCATCCCTCTTGTTACCTGAACAGGCAATTAACCGAGGTGTTAAAACTAATAAAAAAAATTGCTCTTTGACTCCATGGCCCTAGGGTCTCAACTGCAAACGGCACAAATATATAACTCTCGATGAGGCATGCATACTTCCGCCGTTTGCCGGATTCTGCTATTTACGCCGTAGCTCCAGGTCTTGACGCTGTTTTCCTGATAATTAATTAATCTGTCTATAAATAAATGAGTGAAAAACAGTAGTTATTTAAACATAATGAGTTCGTCGCTCTGAGTATAATTTGAGAGAGCAAACGCACCGCGTGATGTTACATAGCAACTCTGTACGTTATCAACATTCTTGGATTAATCCCATTTTAGTGGCGAGTGAATATCTCTCCTTCCACACGTAATAAATATACGTGTTATATAAATGTACGACTAGAAAAAAAAGTAAAGTAAAGACCTGTTATTATCACACTGCTGGGCATAGGCCTCATTTCTCCGTTTTTGGAGAGAAGGATTAGAGCTACCACGCTGCTCCAATACGGATTGGTAGGTTACACATATCTAAAGAATTCCAAAATATGCAGGTTTCCTCAAAATGTTTTTCTTAACCGAAAAGCGTGTGATAAATTGCAATTATCAACAAGACATTCAGCATGTAGGGAATTTTGGGGGTAAGAAAATCAATCTAGCTACGTTTTTCTTTTTTTTCAGGCATTCGAAACGTGCTTAAATTGACATTAAATTTAAGTTAATGAGCTCTCTTCGAACATGTAGAAGACAGTAATAACTAAATGTAACTAGTAATAAGAATTATATTTTTAAAAGAGCAACCGCCAAATTTCTTGCTGGCGCTTCTCGGTAGGAACACCAGCAGCAGAGTTGACGATTCAAAAGCACTTGTTTGAATAAAGAATATTTTGCATTGGAACGAGCGAATGAAGTTTATATACCCGGGATCAAGCCTCAGATATTTATTTATTTTGTTTTATTTGTATTATTAATACTTAAATTGATAGCATCTTCATGTTGCTCTTAAGCACTCGTTTCTGTTATGATCACATTATCACATTATCATGCGATTTTATAATTCCCGCCGTTCGGAATGCGAATATTTACGTAAACGATACAAGAATGTGAAAATTAATCCCATTTAAGATGTCGGTGCACGATAACGACGCAAACAATACAATTAGAGGCAGACATCGGGAAGAATTTCAACTATTGCAAATATTTGACCGCTTTCTTTTATGTTTTCATTGTGTGATAACGTTTAACAATCTAATTTAATATGTAAGCGGCATAGTGGCGCTAAGGTTATTTTCGGAGAGAGGCATCTGTAAATCAAATCAAATCAAATTTTATTTAATTTATAGCAAAAATGTATGTAATGTAGGTATATCTATCTTAAACTGCTTACATGCTTGGACTATACAAATCATGCCTATGTGGAATGGTGGAATCATACCATGAATGCTGGCAGCGTTTCCGCGCTGAATCGCTAAGCTGATTAGCTGTGAAAAAGGAGCCAGCCCTCTTTAAATCAAAGTAAATAAATAATCAAATCAGCCAATTCAAAATAATTTTTATTCAAATAAGCTCTTTCAAGCACTTTCGAATCGTCAAGGATCAATATGATTAATGAAGCTACAACTGATTCAGAATGTTGCTCTTACCGAGAAGAACCAGAAAGAAACTCGGCGGTCAATCTTATAAACATTTTCAATTTTACATGATTAAACCGCAGTCCTGTATGAAGCTGAAAGGATTTTCAAATTCAGGCTTTTTTATCATCCAAATAATCCTCAATTTTGTAATATGCTTTACGTATAAGTACATCTCTTATACTTAACTTAAACCTTTCTGTACTGACTGCCTGACTGGTCTAGTATGGATTGCGGAATTTTATTGTAGAAGCGAATACATAGTATTAAAATCAATGTAAAATATAAAACTACAAATATAGCATTCATATTTACGTGGCATTTACAATTTAAGTCCCTGTGAAGTGAAAAAGTACACACACAGTATACTTTTTACAATTTAATTTTTGTGCATTAGAATACACTCACCCACAATTTCGTTTGCGTGTTGGTTGATAATAGATGGCGCTTTTTAATGTCATCCTATCCCTGTAGAAATAACAGGATTTCTATAGCCTCTATGTTGCCTCGGTGTATAAGGCATAATTGTGCCAAATTTCATCGATATTGGTTCAGCGGATTTGCCGTGAAAGAGTAACAAACATACTCACAAACTAATTACTTTAATTATTAAATTAAATTAAATTAAGTAATAATTTTGAAAAGAACAACCGCCGAGTTTCTTGCTGGCTCTTCTCGGTAGGAACAGCTTTCCGAACCAGCAGTTAAGATGACGATTCAAAAGCTTTTACAAGTTTATTTGAATTGAATTGAATTGAATATGCTCACGTTTTACGTTTGTGACGTTTGGCTTTTTCTACATTATGAGTTCATTACAATATCACTTGGTAGTGATAATATATTGGTGAAAACACCTGCGCATGCGTCCGTGAGACTTACGGTCAACATTGAAAATATGGGACATCAAGTACAGACTTTGGGCATAGATTAAATATATACGGAGACGTATCTTCTTTATTATGAAAAGATGGATGGATTTTGTGAAAAATTATCTATAGTTAATATAAAACAAAGTCCTCAAAAGCTGACCGTCTGTATGTGATCAATTTTCTTGAAATATTGCAATTATCAATAAAACACATAATTTTTTTAACAGAAAAACTCATTGGTGTCTCCCCGGGTTTCCAAATTAAAATTCAAAATATTCTTTATTCAAATAAACTTGTAAACAAGTGGTTTTGAATCGTCAACTCTACTGCTGGTTCGGAAAGCTGTTCCTACCGAGAAGAGCCAGCAAGAAACTCGGCGGTTGCTCTTTTAAAAATATAATTCTTATGACTAGTTACATTTAGTCATTACTGTCTTGTACAGGGTCTAAGCGAGCTATATCCACACATTCTTATCTTCCAAGTAATCCTCAACAGTATAGTAGGCTTTCTGGATCAGCCTCTTTTTAACAGTGTTAAACTGCAACCTCCTCGGAAGAGGCGTATAGCGTTACCGCTATCCTATCACAGCTTTAGAGAGTTTATTCAAATTAAGTTAAGAGTTTATAGACATTTAAATAATTACTTTTATATATATTCCATCTTTTTCCTAAAATTTATTTTTATATTTAACACTAATTTTTGTATATAGTTATTCGTTTATTTTTCTTTTCTTTTTCTCTATATTTTTAGGTATTTTACTTCTTATCTTTTTCTGCTTCTCAAAGGTTGACTTGAAGAGATCCCTTTTAGGGATAAGTACTTTGTACATGTTCTTTTTTTTACTTTTTCTTTCTCTACATGTATCTACTATAAAAATAAATTCACTCTTACATAATACGATATGTTGAAGGTGAAAATCCATACTAACATTCGATATTTATCTAATATTTGCTAAGTATTTGCAACTGCATTAGATCATTTGGTCTAGGTCACGGCCTTCGGACTTGCAAATTGCCGCCAAATTCCGTGAAAACACATAAAATGCATCTTTGTAGTGTACACAGTAATAACTACTTAAAAAATGGTTTAACTAATAATCTATAGAATTAGTACAAATACATAATACAAAAGTAATAATAAAATTATGTTGCTATAATCCGCGAAGAAGTAAAATAGAAAATATATACAATGCTATATGTAGAGTGGATAATCGGTTATCGGTCATGCAGGATTCGTAAAAACACATGCGCAAACCACGCCACCACAATACACAAGCACTATATACGTTCACTATCACAAACTCAACAATCGTTTCGCCCCGCAACCGAAGCATCATCAGGAGATAGACTCCACGACCAAAATCGCAAAGCTTTGCGATTTTCTATTTTACTTCTTCGCGGATTATAGCAAAATAATTTTATTATTACTTTTGTAGCTAAGCCATAGTTAAACACAACTAAGCGCCATAACTATCAGCAAATGTCAAAGCCAAAACCAAACGTTCACATAGTCGTTCACATCCTCCTTCCCTTATTCCACACTACGTGGGGTCGGCATAGCCTATTATAAACATGTTATAACACGATTTGGCTAGGTATTTTACGACCGGCCGCCTGTCTAACGTCAACTTACGTTAGTCGCCTTTTACGATACCTCGGTAAGAAATGACAGTGGTCTATTGTACTCAGCAGTATACCGAACGCCGGGTAACTTAATTAATCGTCTTTTACGACACTTCGTTAAGAAATAAGGGTGGTGTATTCTATCCAGCCGGATACCACACGGCGGGTCAACTTAGCTTAGTCTCTTCTACGACACTACGATAAGAAATGACGGTGGTCTATTCTAATCAGTTGGATACCACACGGCGGGTCAACTTACCTTTGTCGCATTTTACGACACCTCGATACAACGGCTCCAACAATTTTCATGAAATGTAGCATGTGGGGGTTATTTGGTAATTCGATCTAAGTAGGTTTTATTTGAAAAAAAAAAAGTCCTTTGATCCCTGTTTTCAGGCACCGAAAAAATGCTAAAATTTACGTTGAATATAAAAGACAATTTCTGCTGTCAATTGTAAGGTCATGGTAGTTCATTTGGGGAACGGGTGGTGTAGAGGTGAAAATACCTAGGATTGAGCCCCACCTGCCCAATTATTTCTCAATAATAATTTTTCCATTTTCATTCTTTTTAATTTTTATTTTTTTATACCCTTAAAAAATTACTGAGTATGGCTTGGTCACCCAGTTTACATAATATTTACACACATCTGGCTGATTTTGTAAGTTATTCTTTGAGTTCAGGCGCTAAAGCCATATTGTGTAAGACAATGATCGGTATCTGACGCATGTCGATTACACACGGTTCAAGAATTCGTTGAAGGTCGTTTCAGGATTGTTAAATAGTTTACACGGGTGGTATCATCTGATCAATCGGAGTGTTGAGCGGCAAAGTCTAAGCGAGTCGAATTTGCGGAAAAGCTTTTAGGTTTTGTTATTCCTTGTTTTGTTTATAAATTACATTCTGGGAGTTCTTATTTAATTGTAAGATTGAATTATGGCTTAGAGTAAATTGACTAATATATCTATAATTTCGATTCACATTAACTTTATATTGCGGTAACTTCTTCTTTTGTCATTGTTTTCTTTGCATTTGTAGAAAAATATTCTTTGGTCAAATGTGCTTTTACAGACCGGTAACTCGGAAAAATGATCTTGGAAGAGAAAATAGATAATTTAATGTTTTGCAATGACGTCCTTTTAATTTTAAGTGGACGGATATTCTCTTATCACATTCAATCGTTTGAAATTATTGTAAGCTTATCATCCTTCTACCCTTATCCCACTCTAAGTGGGGTCGGCACAAACATGTGGCCACGTAATTTGGCTATGTATTTTACGACCGGCCGCCTGCCTGACATCTTCATACCTTAGTCGTTTTTAACGACACCTCAGTAAGAAATGAGGGTGATCTTTTCTACTTATCCGGATACCACGATACGTGACACCTAATTCAGTGTATTCTGCACTTGTTACAACGCCTTAAGATCACTAGCGTACTTCTGCGATTATTGTTACTGTTCAGTACTTAAACACTGCACATTCTGCGGTTGGTAGTAAATTCTGCCACTGATCCAATGGGATCGCTCGGTGGTACTGTATTGGTGGGTTTCTGCCGAGAACGCCACTAGTACAACCGACACGCGACCTGTAGTCGTCTTTTGACCGCTAAACTGTCCGACCATAGTGTCCGTTTCGTGCCTATTATTCAAAAGCTTTGCGGTACCGTTTGCCCGTTCAACGAACTAAACCCTTTCAGTGACTAGTAATATCCTAGTGTGTGATATTCTGCCAATTTCGGGAGCTGGTAGTTTTTTACGTGCCAAGCGCGGATACTGTATGATTTGGGGTTCACTGGACACATCTATTCAGAACCAACAATATCTTTAAAGTCCTTCGAAATCACAAGACCAGTTACTACAATTTGTTAGTAGGCTGTCTAAATGACAGGATTCTAAAATAGATTGTTGCCTACGATCCAGCATCAAGTTGACCTACAAAGATACATGATGGAGTGGTTTAACGCGTATTAACGATTACCATCGCGTCTTTAGCAGGTGTTCTATTGCTGATGGCTTTTTAATGCTGCAAAAATGAATTAAAAGCTATCAGAATCGTTTTCAGTTGTGAAGGTCTATGTTGCTACACAAATTCACAGTCTTCTTTATGTGTTACTATCCCACTATCCCACTGTTGGTCATAGACCTTTTCTATCCGTTTTTGGAAGGGTTGTGAGCTAAAACCCACCTTAACACGTTACTTCAACGCGGATGGCAGGCTACACATGTATCAAAAAATATCTCATGATATTCAGGTTGCCTCATGTTGTTCTCCTTCACCGATAAGTTGGTGACAAAATGGAAATATCAGTTAAGCACATAAGATTCAATAGAAATTTCATTTAGGGTTTTATTTATTTATTAAAGGGATTCCAACAAAGGTACAAACAAAAGTTCCGTAATAACTATTCTAACAAATTGGCTTAAGTGTACCCCCAATTACAAAAGAACAAAACATGCTTAATTAATATTATTACAACATGTTAAAAACATATAAACTTACATAAAAAAACATAAAAACATATAAACTTGGCTTTTGAGGTAGGTATAGATAAGAAAAACAAAAGTACATAACTAAACAACAAAACAGTACAAAACATTACAAATTAAAATAATCAAAGATATAAGAAATTAAAATAAAATTAAAATAAACTGAAATAATTTTTTTTTACATAGGTTAATTAGGTTAGGTAAATATTAAATATTACTTTCATCCCAAGTGCAGTAGTAACTCAGGCATTTCTTTTTGAATATATTTAGTGTTTCGAAATTTATATTTACAGCGGGTTTCGAACCCGCAAGCCGCAGTCATAGATAGCGCTCTCTTAAATTCTCTGAATGGTTATTAAAAACATCTTTCACCAAAAAGGTATTTCCTAATTTTGACGTTACATATTTCCTTATAACTCTATAGAGATATGCAGGTTTCTCATGCTTTCCTTCACCAAAAAGATGATAATTGCAACTATCGATTAGACACATAAATTTTGAGTACCTGGGTGACCGAGTTATGTTCGGTAATTTTGACGTGACAACGTCTTAAATTAGGTTGCGGCTTGGAGTCACTCATGAAAAAGTGTAACGCCCGCTCACGTCTGTTACGATGAGTCACCGAACGAAAGAGAGGCCCGCCGGACTGGCGAATGCCTTGCGTCTCTCTCCCACTCAAACATGAAACATGAACTATATTTCTATAGTTAGAATTTGTGCAATTCTTATTTTCATTCAATTCCTTGTTCCTATTTTGCAATTTAATAATATTCATATCAATAAATATTCTACTGAGAAAAAGACGTTGTCACGTAAAATCTTTGCCCGAAAAACCGACTTTACAGGCAACGGTTTTTTTTACATTTAGGTGTCACACATTTATATTTAGGTGAAACTAATATAAATCGTGTAAAAATAAAACCATAATCAACATTTCCTATCAAAGATCATAATGGTGTTACCATTATAAACATGTTCTCCAAGTACATTCTAGATTTATAACGAGCAAAAAATGGCATAGGACTAGTTCTTAGGATTTGCAATTTTATATTGTACGATACTATTTCTATAACAAAAGGATCTTTCCGTGGTGAGATGATGTATAAAGTTATATTTTTCCTGCATAACATACATGTATTAAGCCTATATATTTGAGAGGTTACACTTTTTCCAGAGGTATGGAGGTTTCTTCGTGATGTTTTCCTTCACAGAAAAGATCGTGTGATAATTTGCGATTATTATTTTTATTTAGACACATAAAAACTCAATGGTGGTTGGCCGGGTTTTGAATCCGTGGACCACGAGATAGTCGCACGATCTCAGCGTTGAGTTATGATAGTTTTTGAAAAAAATAAACAATTACATAATCGTACTAAAAAGTGAAAAATGAACATTCTGAAAAACATACGCTTTCAAAATCAAAACTTAATAAATAACTTAAAATATCCATACATTTTACAAAATAAAGGTTTTGGTTTGGAATCCGTGACTCTCTCGACAGTCACACGGTCTCAGCGTTGAGCTATCATAGCTTTTCCGCTGATAATAGTAAATTAATAATATAAGTAAGTGCCCCGGATGGGTTCGAAACTATTCGGATTAACCCGATAGAATAAGACGTGAGTAAAATAGACCACCCTCATTTCTTACCGAGGTGTCGTAAAAGGCGACTAACGTAAGTTGACCCACCGTGTGGTATCCGGCTAAGTAGAATAGACCAACCTCATTCCTTACCGAGGTGTCGTGAGACTAAGGTAAGGTAACGTTAGGCAGGCGGCCAGTCGTAAAAACGCAGCAAAGGCTCCTATCTCCGTCTTTAGAGAGAGAGAGAGAGCTCAAGCTGTTTATAACATGTTATGCCCCACTTAGAGTGGGATATATATAGTAATGATATTAATACTTTTGTATTATGGATATCCGTAAAGTTACGTACCTATTGACGGTATTTTATGATTTTCGCTGGTTTTTTTCGTGCATTCCATCTTTTAAGACATCACTATGTACACTAGGCGAACACAAACCAGCACTAACACCTTTCGCACCAATAAACACATGAGGTAAGGCACTAATAGCAACGGAAGTATCTAAGTGGCGGACTGTACTTAGGGTTGCCACCTTTTTTTTGAAGAAAAATAGTATTTTTCTCTTTAAATCAAAAAAATATAGTACTTTTAGGAAATTAAAAAAAAATAGTACACATCTATTTTCAATCATTATTTATTTTTCCATGATTATTTATTATTACTTTTCGCTGGACAATGACAAAGGAGTTAGAGTTACTAACTAACTAAGCCACGTAAATACATGAATGAGTTTCGTTCAAATATTCCCTACGCAGTGCTGCGGGTGCGTTCCATTCACAGTTGATTAACAAAGCGCGACAATTGAATTAGCGATAAAAATATAGTATTTTTTGTCTTATATTATTTTTCTATATTATATAGTACAATTGACTAAAATATAGTACGATACTATATAATGTAGTACGGCCGCCGTGTGGTATCCGGCTGAGTAGAATAGACCACCCTCATTTCTTACTGAGGTGTCGTAAAAGGCGACTAAGGTAAAGTTGACCCACCGTGTGGTATCCGGCTAAGTAGAATAGACCACCGTCATTTCTTACCGAGGTGTCGTAAAAGACGACTAAGGTAAGTTGACCCACCATGTGGTATCCGGTTGAATAAAATAGACCATCCTCTTTCTTACCGAGGAGTCGTAAAATACGACTAAGGTATGTTGACGTCAGGCAGGCGGTCGGTCGTAAAATACGTAGCCAAATCATATGACAACATGTTTGTAACATGTTGTGCCGACCCCGCTTGGAGTGGGATAAGGGCAGGAGGATGATGACTATATAATGTAGTACGGGTGGCAACCCTAACTGTACTAGCGCGCGCGCCATCCAATATATTTGTCCATTGATAAAGCTCGCGATTCTGGCCAGTAGAGATCGTGCCGTCGACGGGGACGCACGTCTCCCTGCATTGGCAACCGCACGCGCGTACCAAGACAACAGTGGCATGGTAATTGTGATAAAATAATACGTAAAGGATAATAAATATTACCGACGGACCCGGTCGACGCCCATTGACTAGGACATGGTATCGTATTACGTAATGTTTAAAATATATTTATATATTTTATGTTTCGTGTACCATTTTCACGGTATTTATAAATATAAAATTATCAATGTTAATTTTTAGGTAATAGATTTAAGATCATGACATATCTCTGGAATACTGTGTAAATATAAACCATAGACTATAAATTTACTTGTATGAAAAAGTAAAATATTAATAGTTAAGTTTTAGGAAGATACTGTCCCCTGAAATACGAGATTTTTCTAGATTTAGGGACTAGGAATGAATTGTAAAATAATTTCCATTTAGTAAATCATTATTATTATAGAAATAATATATATAGACTTTAACTTAATCTTTTATAATTAATCACCATCTGTCATTATCCCACTCTAAGTGGGGTCGGCACATGTAAACATGTTGCCGCCGGCCGCCTGCTTGACATCAACTTATCTTAGTCGTATTTTCCGAAACCTTAATATAGAGGGTGTTCTATTCTACTTAACCGGATAACACACGGTCAGTCAACGTATCTTAGTCGCCTTTTATGACACCTCAGTAAGAAATGAGGGTGATCTATTCTACTCAGCCGGGTAAACCACACGGCGGCCTGTGTAAATATAAACTATGTATTTACTTGTATGAAAAAGTTAAATATTAATAATTAAGTTTTAGTACTGGCCCCTGAAATACGAGATTTTCCTAGTTTTAGGGTCTAGAATAGAATTGAATAGAAATGTAAAATATTTTTTGGTTTAATAAATGATTATTATTATAGAGATATACAATATGTACTTAAACTTAATCTTCTACTATAATTAATATAGTTATACGGCCTCTCCCACTGCTGGGAATAGGCCTCTTTCTTCTCTTCGTTTTTGGAAAGAAGGGTTGGAGCTAAGACCTACCACGCTGCTCCAATGCGGATTGGCAGGTTACACATATCTCCAGAAATCTCTAGAGATATGCAGGTTTCCTCACGATGTTTTCTTTCACCGAAAAGCGTGTGATAAATTGCAATTAGACACATAAGTTTTTAACAGAAAACTCATTGGTGTCTGCCCGGGCTCGAACCCGTGACCTATTCGAAAAAGTCGCACGGTGTTACCGCTGGGCTACCACAGCTATAATTAATATAGATAAGAGTTTTAATACTTTAGTACATACAGAAATATATTACTCAGGCTTTAATTACTTCATATTATGTACTTTATTTTTTATAAATAGAAATTCAGTTAACAGTAATTGGTTAACAAATTTAACTTAAAGCTCGTCTAAAATTAATTAATTATATAGCGATGTATATTCTGGTTTAGCGGTTTCAGATTTATAGTTTAATTAACAAATTGTAAAGCGTTAATTAAACCGTAGAGTCAGTTATGATTTGCTACGAAATACAGAATGATTTTGTTTCAAAGTAAATTTTAACTTTATATACATTGACTGGCTTGTTGGCCTGTTGGTAGTGACCCTGCCTTCAGCTCCACGGGTCGTGGGTTTTATTCCCGCCAACAGAGTAACAAATTTTCGTTAGTAACAAAAATTTGTTACTCTGCGGATCTCACAAAAATATATAATTATTAAGCTTTTACAAGTACTTTGTATAGTGAAGGATCAATTATGAAGCTGAAATTAGGTCAGGATGTTGCTCTTACCGAGAAGAACAGCATGAGACTCGGCGGTCAATGTATTAAACATTTTCAATTTTACATTATTAAACCGCTGTCTTGTATGAAGCTCAAAGGATTTTCAAATGCAGGCTATTTATCATCCAAATAATCTTCAATTTTGTATTATGCTTTATGTATAAGCATATCTCTTATACTTCATTTAAAACTTTCTGTAGACGGGTCTAATATGGATTGCGGAATTTTATTGTAAAAGCGAATACCGAGACCATCGAATGAGTTGCTAACTCTGCTGAGTCGCGACACAGGTATCACAAGCTTTTTGTGACCTTCATTAAAATCGTTGACAACTGGGAATGTATATCAAGCTCTATCGGAATGTATATTTAACGTATTATGCGGTTTTCCAAAAAAAAAAACAGGTAATGGCCTGTTACTATCGCACTGATAGGCATAGGCCTCGTCTAGCAACACTATATGTTATCAGCAATCTTGGATTAATCCCATTTTTCTGACGAGTGAATATCTCTCCTTCCATGCGTAATAAATATATGCGTTTCCGTATGACTCATAAGAAAAGTAAAGTAACGGCCTGATACTATCCCACTGCTGGGCATAGGCCTCCTCTCTCCGTTTTTGGAGAGAATTTGAGCTAAGACCTACTACGCTGCTCCAATGCGGATTGGCACGTCATTTTTGTCATAAATTATTTATGCAGTGTGTTGAAGTTAGTAAATAATTTTTATCTTTTTCTTTGTGTGCCGCGAAATCGTTACATATGTGCCGCAACAAAAAAAAGGTTGAGAATCACTGCTCTAGAGATATGCAGGTTTCTTCAAGATGTTTTTCTTCACCGAAAAACGTGTGATAAATTGCAATTATTAATTAGACATGATTTTTCTGTTAAAACTTAAAAAAAATAAACGAATTGGTGAAAAGCGGGGTTTGAATCCGTAGCCAACTCGAAACAGTCGCACAGTTTCACAGCTTGTTACATAGTTTACGATAATGAGCACTTTATAATGTAAATTTTAGTGGATCGCGGAAATATTTCAGTTGTGGTTGAGGGATTTTTAGCTTCAGATTATTTACGGATTTTAGGGAAATTTTAGCTTTTAAAAGTCTTTAGATAGTAATCAGTAGATAAAAAGTAAAGCGTCTTTACACGTGTTTGAGGATGTCCATGTTTACTGAACATGTTATTACGGGCACTGCTTTGCATCATAAACTTTTTTCCAACATTCGATAGCCCTCACTCTATCTTACGCCGTTCCACTATTCTGTCATTATTTGAATAACTACTTTTATTCGCGACTTCGTTTGCATCAAATAAGTTATGCACCATGTCTTTCCTTTTACCGAAGGTAAAGTTCGCACTTGTAAGCAAGTGATTTTGTCTACTCTAATGCTAGTTCGGAAATTTGTCTCTACCGAGAAAGTAGTCGGCTGCTCTTTTCAAAATATAATTCTAATAACTAGTTACATCTCGTCATTGATATCTTTTTTAAGGTTGAAGAGTTACTAAATCTAGACATGTCTATGACATCCTCGATGATATTTAGGCTTTTTGTATCAGCCTCCTTTTAGTAGTTATTTTCAACACCTGCAATGCAATATTTTTTTTGTACAAGTTATATCTATCTTAAATTACTTACACGCTAGGACTATACAAATCATGCCCACGTGGAATGGTCCCAAGAATGTTGGCAGCGTTTCTGCGCTGAATCGCTAAGCTGATTCTTTGTGTGAAAAGGAGCCAGCCTCTTGTCACCTGAAGAGGCAATGCTAAAGTTGATTTTGTAATTTTTTGATAGAATAGTAAACCAAAACCCATGATTAAGGCACATTTGCAGATCGCAAAGCAGGAGCCGCGAGACTGATGGTGATCTCTACTTTGTCTATTATGTATATAATTAATTCTATTTAGCAGGTATAAATAATATGGGACACTTACACACACGGTCGTCCGTCCCCAAAGTAAGTAACTTAATACTTGTGTTATGGATGACAGACAACTAATGAATATATACTTATATAATTTCTAAATACTTTAATACAAATAAATACCCAGACTCGAAGACCAACAAATTGATTTATAAAAAATATTGGCCCTTGGGGGGAATCGACCTCGCGACCCGCGGAGCTGAAGGCAGGATTACTACCTACGAATCGAATGCCGTGTGGCATCCGTCTGAGTAGAATATACCACCCTAATTTCTTACCGAGGTGTGGTAAAAGGCGACTAGTGTATGCCAGGTATGTGTAAGTCAGGCAGGCGGTCGGTTGTAAAATACGTAGCCAACTCGTGTTACAACATGTGTATATCATGTTTTGCCGACCCCAATTAGAGTAGGATAAGGGCGGTTGGATGATAATGCGAATTTAATGGAATCAGTTTGTCTTAAATTGTTTTTGACTGTTATGGCATTCTTATAGAATCCTTTTTTTTATTTTATGATTTTTATAATCTTCAACAGTAGGACAACAGTTGAACAACAGTTCAACAATCAGCGTCCTTTTAACAGTTTTGAACAACAGTTCAACAATCAGCGTCCATTTAAAAGTTATTTTAAACTGCTGTTATGCAAAGTCAAAAAGCTTATAAGCCCCAATAAGACGCCCAAAGTCCCAATTCGACAATTGTATTGGACAATTGGCGGTCTAAATGCCCGAATAGGGCCAGGGTTATATTCTGGTTATCAGTAAACGCTAATGATTTGCGCAATCAAACATATCGCGTCCGTTTAAAATCATCTGTGTGGGAAAATGGACGCTGCGAATGTCCGATGAGACATGTGAATCTACTCTTATACGCCATTTCCTTTAGTTTACACAGTATATTTTAAGTAATTTAATTTTTTTATATAAAAATATGAAAACGGATTTTTAGTCCACTATAACATAAGCTGTGGTAGCCCAGCGGTAACACCGTGCGCCTCTTTTGAGGAGATCTAGATTTCAAACCCGGCCAGGCACCAATGAGTTTTTTAATAAAACTTGTGTCTAAATGATAATTGCAATTTATCACACGCTTTTCGGTGAAGGAACACATCTTTTTGAATTTAAACTATCGTGAGTGGTATTCATAATTAATGTTAAGATTCCGGCTATACTCATGTCTTATTTTATCGGATGAGCCCGACTAGTTTCATCCGATAAAATAAGACATGAGTATAGCCGGAATCTTAACATTAATTAAGGAAAACATCGTGAAGAAACCTGCATATCTCTAGAGAATTCTGGGGATATGTGTAACCTACCAATCCGCACTGGAGCAGCGTGGTAGGTCTCTTAGCTCCAATCCTTCTCCCCAATAACGGAGAGAAGAGGCCTATTCTCAGTAGTGGGATAGTAACAGACCGCTACTTACTTACTTTTTTTTATAGCTCACTACATATAAAGTACATTTTACAGTACATTTTATGCTCCCGACTAACAAAAAGTAATAATGTTATAATTCCCATTTATTACAGTGTGTCCATCTAAACTTTTTCATTCTTTCAATGACGTGGTCTCAAATAAGTTAAATATTTATTATTCAAATGAACTTGTAAACACGTGCTTTTGAATTGTCAACTCTACTGCTGGCTCGGAAAGATGTTCTTAACGAAAAGACCCGGCAAGAAACTCGGCGTAACTCCATACAAAAAAAATTTCTTATAACTAGTTACATTTTGTTGTTCCTATCTCACATAAGATCAAAAAGAAGCTATTTCTACGCATTCTTATCATCTACTAACCTGTAAAAACATTATCGTTATTTTTACAGCCTTAGCTTCTTTTAAAAGCTTTCAAACATAGTTATACAGATGGCTTGCATTATCATTCATCACTGATGACTGATATATATAAGTAATATATTATATATATATAACCTGTGTGGTATCCGGCTGAATAGAATAATACCACCCTCATTTCTTACCGAGGTGACGTAAAATGCGGCTAAGGTAAGTCGACCGGCGTGTGGTATCCGGCTGAGTAGAATAGACTACCCTCATTTCTTACAGAGGTGTCGTAAAAGGTGACTAAAGTAAGTTGAACCACCGTGTGGTATCCGGTTGAGTAAAATAAACCACCCTCTCTCTTACCGATGTGTAGTAAAATACGACTAAGGAAAGTTTACGTCAGGCAGGTGGGTTGTCGTAAAATACTCGTACGCAACCAAATCAGGTGACAACATGTTTACAAACATGTTGTGCCGACCCCACTAAGAGTGGGATAAGGGCATGAGGATAAATAAATAAATATATAAATATGTGGGACACTTACACACACGGTCGGATGATGACTGATATATATAAGTAATATCGACAAAATATGAATTCCTACTACACCCTTTTTGAGCAAACACTACAAAAAGCTCGGTCATGGGAATAAGACCGGTTTAATAAACAAATACCATCGATATGAATTTACATACAACTTCAACGAAACTTCAAGTACATAGAAGGAATGTTGGTTAAATTATTATTTACTATAGATCCGACCCCTAGAAGAGGTTTAATCTAGAATCAAAGGAATGTCATGAATAAGCAGAATATATTATGCACAATTATCACTATACTTTTACTAAACTAAACTAAAGTAAACTAAACTAAATATTACTAAATCTAAAAATATTACTAAACTTAAATCGCCAGCTGCTCCGCCCGTGTGGATAGATTAATATAAAACCGTAATATAGTATTTTGATAACCAAAGAGTGGTTAATGGGTTAACCTTATAAGCTAGACATATGTTGTCGCGGACTTTTATTTAGAACTTTAACAGGGTAACAATTTTGTAATAAATGATTTTTGAATAACTATCACCGTTTACTCAGCGCACGCAAGGAAAGCTTTAAATTTTGCCCTTTTCGTAATATTTTTTATTACTTTTATTGTAATGTTACATAGCCTATAGCTTCCTTGATAAATAGACTAACTTACACTAAAAAAAATTCAATTCAGTCTAGTAGTTTCTGAGATTACCGCGTTTAAACAATCAAACGATTTTTTTATATATTAGTATAGATTTGCTTTATCGCCGATTATAGCAAACTTACAATCATCATTACAGTATTTTGTCTGAGAAGCTGAGTAGAATAGACCAACCTCATTTCTTACCGAGGTGTATTAAAAGGCGACTAAGGTAAGTTGACCTATTAAGGAGAGGCTGATACAGAAAGCCTACTATACTGTTGAGGATTATTTAGACGATAAAAATGCTCGGATATAAATATTGTTCGACCCTGTACAAGATAGAAACATTAAATGTAACTAGCATTAAGAATTGTATTTTTTAAAAAGAGCAACCGCCGAGTTTCTTGCTGGCTCTTCTCGGTAGGAACAGCTTTCCGAACCAGCAGTAGACGTGACGATCCAAAAGCACTTGTTTACAAGTTTATTTGAATAAAGAAGATTTTGAATTTGAATTTGACCCACCGTGTGTATCCGGTTTAGTAGAACAGACCCTATTTCTTACCGAGGCATCGTAAAATACGACTAAGGTAAGTTCACATTAAACAGGCGGCCGGCCGTTAAAACGTAGCCAAATCTTATAACAGCATGTTTATAACATTTTGTGCCAACCCCACTTAGAGTGGGATAAAGGCAGGAGGATGTATAGTTTGTCTGAAGTGGGAAAAACCGTTTAAAATTACAATGGACACAAAGAAAAACAAACTTTTGCATGTGTCATATTGAACATGGATTATACTAGATTATATAATAAATTATAATATTAACGCTTTTGATAAATCTATTGTTTAACAATTACAAAAAAATATATGTAATAAATCTTGTATTGTGTTGCATGTAGGGTTATATCTGTTTCCTGCATTAGTCGCTCATTATCAGTGATTCATCACATGTGTCAACATGTGTCGAAGCTTGCGAAGCTTAGCTTATAACTTTTATAGCTCATTCTGCATTAGACGCTAAACTATAATCGCTATAAGCTTGCGGCCCTTGTTTTGCGCCTTGAAAAAGTACGTAAGTTGTTTGTGGGTTTGGGTATAAGATTCTATACTAAAACTCCGCAATCAATTTAAGTTTTGCCATTACAGCAGTTTAAAAACACTATTATAGAGAGGCTGATACATAAAGCGTACTATACTATTATTTAGACGATAAAATTGCGTGTATATAGATATTGTTCGACCCTGTACAAGATAGAAACGATTAAATGTAACCAGTATTAAGAATTGTATTTTTAAAAGAGCAACCGCCGAGTTTCTTGCTAGCTCTTCTCGGTAGGAACAGCTTTCCGAACCAGCAGTAGAGTTGACGATTCAAAAACACTTGTTTACAAGTTTGTTTGAAAACAGAATATTTTGAATTTGAATTTGTAGCCCCTTACTTTATAAGCTCTACAGCTGTTACATAAAACTAAAGACAGGAGAAAATTTTTCTATACAAGTATAATAGATTTTTAAATCTGTGATAATTAAAAACATTTGACAACTCAAAAGTACTGAAAACAGTCGAGAGACGACCGTGTGTGTAAGTGTCCCATATATTTATATTATATTTTACCCATCACAAAAGTGCACGCTAAAGAAGTTTTTACTTCAATAAACTTTTTTATTTCAATACTTGAAGTCTGAGCAACCGGGGTCGTAGGCGGAAGCTAGCATTATGTATAAACACCGTAGTTAACTCGTAGTTTTAAGATTAATAGTGCTCTTGTCATTGGTCTAGTCAACTCAACGATTAATATGTCATTGTTTTTGCAATTTAACTACCTCCACATCTCAGACAAAGGGATCGCACAATGCTATCGGTTGCAGCTTTAAGCTTCGTGTCCACTAGGCAACTTTAAACTAAGCTTTAACTTTACTTCAGCGACAAACTATCATTTTATATAGCCTGAATACCCTATCGTTGAAAACAAGTAGCTAGACGAATAAGTTTTAGTGCCTGGGTGACCGAGCGTTGCTCGGTAATTTTAAAATAAAATAAAAATTAATTAATCTATACTTATAATAAATCTGTAGACAGGTCAATTCTGTAACTGGAATATATTTCCAAAATAACTATCAGGGGGTGATTAGGGATCGATACTGATGCCAAAAATGCAATCAGTAAAATTTTTGTCTGTCTGTCTGTCTGTCTGTCTGTATAACCGTTATAGAAACAAAAACTACTCGACGGATTTTAACGAAACTCGGTACGATTTTTCTTTATACTCCTGAGCTGGTTATAGTATACTTTTCATCACGCTACAATCAATAGGAGCAGAGCAGTGAAGGGAAATGTCGGGAAAACGGGAGAAGTTACTCCGTTTTTTAAGCTTCCGTCGCGTGTTAACCTTGATGGTTAAAGCTAAACAGAAATCATATATGACGGAAATGTTCTCCCTAAAATTATATAAAAAATATCCCACGACAGCATATGTCTATCTTTTATGGTTGACTCACAATAACGCGTGTAACTCCCGATAGCTTAGCAGTGCGAAGCTTTCTGGTCATATTTGTCTACTCCTACGTTTATATCACTCTCAGTCATCCCTAAATAAAAAAATAAAAAAGTATTAACCATTGTTTAAAAAAAGAATAATTGAAGTCGGTATAGAAACACCAAAGTTATACATGAAATACGCTAATAATAAGCCATCGCGCGTGAATACTGAATCATGCCATAAGGATTATCACTACATAGTATAAAACAAAGTCACATTCTTTGTTTGTCCTCCCTATGTATGCTTAAATCTTTAAAACTACGCAACAGATTTTGATGCGGTTTTTTAATAGATAGAGTGATTCAACAGGAAGGTTTATATGTATAATAACATTAAATATGGAGTAGAGAAATACTGTAATTTTTGAGGTTTCTGATGAGATGTGTAAATAATTACTTTTTTCCGCTTACATTGCAAACGCAGGCTAAACCCTACGAGATTTATCAAAATAATGTACTAAGTACTACACATTGAAAAAGTCTACAGAAAAGTCCGCGATGTTATATGTCTATCTCTTATGGATAACCCACAATAGCATTTTTTGTCATTTACTTTTATACGAAAAATAATGCCTTATTTTCGAAGCAATTTTTATACAATATAGCATTCATTCTTATCCAATTAAGTACGTTAAATACATTGTTGATTTAATATAGATCAATATGGCCGTTTACAGCATGTAATTTAAATGAACATTTTCGAAGATATCACAGATTTAAAATCCCGGAGGAGGCCGCACTTCGAATTTAGCAGCGATCGGACGCGCTACTAAATGTCGCTCTTTTAAGAGTAACCTCTAAAGAAAACATGTTTGTATTGTCTAATGATAAAAAGCTATGAATGTTGTATATAAAGACATTCTGTAATTAATTTTAAACATAAAATATATAGGGAAAAATGTAAAATGTAAATATGTAGTATATGAATTTAGACATTTCAAAGATAGCAGGAAATCTTCTTGGTATAGGGAGAGGGAATTGTTTTTATCCAAATTTAACGCTTGCGGGCCACGGGCAGTAATGAATAAATCAAAACTACTGGATCGATTTTAATCATTTTTTCACTGAGTGACATAGGCTATATATTTTATACCCGTGCGAAGCAGGGTAGGCCGCTAGTTTTAAATAAAAATATAAAAAAAAGAAAAACAATTGAAAATAAAATAAAAAATATAATAAAAATATAAGTCGGTAACATGTGAGACTCGAATTTTTTAACTTTTTTATATATGACTAGCAATCGCCAGTGGCTCCGCCCGCATAGAAAGATTAGAATCGTATTGTAGTCTTTTGATAACCATAATAATGGTTCAAGTGGGTTAACCTTAAAAGCTATACATATGTCGTCACCCACAATTTTATAATACATGATTTTTGAATAACTTTTGCCGGTTACTAAGCGCATGCAAGAAAAGCTATAATTTTGCCGTTTACATACTATTTTTTATCGCTGCTCCTTTACTATTCATCTTAGCGTGATGTGATATAGCCTATAGCCTTTCTCGATAAATGAATTATGTTACACACAAAGAATGTTTCTTTAATTAAACTGCCGCTGCCATTAATAATTGTTCCTCTAGCGATAAGTTGTTAACTATTGGCCATTTCGGTAAAGACAATTAAAGTTGCTCGTTGTTGATCAACAATACATGATTGTTGCCTCGAATTGTCGCTTCATATATTGCCTTGTGGATACAAGGCTTTATGGCATCTATTACAGTTTAAGGTGTGACAGACTAACCTGTTCAGTTACAATAATAATTTACAACCTGTTAGTTACACTGTCACCGAGTTCTATTGTAATGTAGTATTGTAATTTATTGATGACAACTGATGACAGCACTGTGTCATTTTGAAGCGTGTAAAAACTACAAATACAGTATATCTTTATATTTTAATGAGTTAATCTTGTATATATATATATTTATTTTCCGAATCTCGGAAATGGCTCCAACGATTTTCCTGAAATTCAACATGTAGGAGGTTTTTGGGAAGAAAAATTGATCTTGCTAGGTTTTATGTAAAATAAAATTTGTTTTATCCCTGTTTTTGGGCATTAAAAAACACTAACATTTATATTGAATTGAATTTTCGCCATTAACTGTCAAGTCGACGTAGCTTATTCGGGTGACGGGCAGCCTCGAGAAATGTGAATGCCAAGGATCGATCCCCAACTAAATAATTGTTTTTTTTTAGGTTTTTTTTTGTAAAAAATTACCGAGCGAAGCTCGGTCACCCAGATATTTTATATTTATGAGGAGATATGAAAATTATATGATCAAAAGCGTTTAAATTATGTATATGAATAAATATATTTATGAAAATCTAGTAATAACTAGAGCCAAATTTCTAAAAATAATCTAATAACCAAATATTGTATCTATACTAATATACTCGTATAAAGCTGAAAAGTTTATTTGTTTGTTTGATTTTTTAAACGCGCTAATCTCAGGAACTACTGGACCGATTTGAAAAATTGATTGAGTGTAAGATAGTCCATTTATCGGGGAAGGCTATAGACTATATAACATCACGCTAAAATGAGTAAGAGAGGAGCAGCAATAAAAAATATTGCGAAAACGGCAAAATTTAAAGCTTTCCTTGCGTGCGCTGAGTAAATGGTGAAATTCAAAGTCTTATAATTAACTCACGATAACTACTTTTGTTCAAAATTTCAATTCGCAAAAAAATGGGTGATGCTGATAGCTTAGCTATTTATTCTCTACATCCTTCATAGACTTCGAAACGGCTGGACCGATTGTAATAAAATTTTCAGACATTGAGGTTGAGTTTATTACGACAGGAATTAGAAACCTAATAGAGCCACAGCAACGCGTGTCCAGACCACTAGTTATAAATATTATATGACTTTACAATCTATGTCTCTTATGTGAATTAGTGTTGTATATTATTTCGAATTTCTCACTTTCTCTGACGTAAGTTTATGAAATGCTTTAACTGTAATGAGGAAGGTAAGTGATGTGAATAACGTATGTGGAAATTTGAGACAATCATCATCTTCCTGCCCTTATCCCACTCTAAGTGGGGTCGGCACAACATGTTATAAACATGCTGTCACATGATTTGGCTGCGTTTTTACGACCGGCCGCCTGCCTGACGTCAACTTACCTCTGTCGTATTTTACAACACCTCGGTAAGAAAGAGGGTGGTCTATTCTACTAAACCGGATACCACACGGTGGGTCAACTTACATTAGTCGCTTTTTACGACACCTCGGTAAGAAATGAGGTTGGTCTATTCTACTCAGCCGGATACCACACGGCGGGTCAACTTACCTTAGTCGCCTTTTACGACACCTTGGTAAGAAATGAGGGTGGTACTATTCTTTTCAGCCGGATACCACCCGGCGATGGAAATTTGAGACAATGTAAAATATATATTCTGTCTGTCTGTCATGGTTTCATAGCTGATCAGTATATGTGAGATTTGGCACAAAGCTTTTACACGGGTATAACATAGGATAATATCTCGGGAACAGAAAAAACACAATCCATTATTAAAAGTATTATATAAACGCTTAAATTGACAAACGAAGTCGCGGGTAACATTAGTTTTAATTATAAATAATTGTGAATCTTCTTTTCATTGTAGCGTTATAAAATATTATCAACATTATCAATATTAAACAAGTGCTTTTGAATCGTCAACTCTCCTGGTTCAAAGAGTTGTTCTTACCGAGAAGAGCTATTAACTCGGCGGTGTCTCTTTTTAAAACTTTTAACCATTTACATTAAGTCATTAATATCTTGTACAGGTTCAGAGAGTATCTATATCCACGCATTCTTATCATGTATATAATTCTAAACAATATAGTAATAGTTTACACGCTAGTACTCTATCTTTAATATTTAAATGAGTTAATCTTGTATATATATATATATATATATATATATATATATATATATATATATATATATATATATATATATATATATATATATATATATATATATAAATATATATATATTTTATAAATATATATATATATATAAATATATATATAAATATATATATATTTTATAAATATATATATATATATATATATATATATATATATATATATATATATATATATATATATATATATATATATATTTTATTTTTTTTCGGAATCTCGGAAACGGCTCCAACTATTTTCCTGAAATTCGGCATGTTGGGTCATGTCAGTATGGGTTTGGGGAAGAAAAATCGGTCTAGATAACTTTTATTTAAAAAAAATGTATTTCCCTGTTTTCGGGCTCTGAAATTTTTTTGAAATTTACGTTGAATACAATCACAATTTTTCGCTGTCAAACGTAAAGTCATGGTAGTTCATTTGGGGAACGGGCGGTCTAGAGAGGTGAAAATACCTAGGATAGAGCCCCACCTGCGCTAGTTTTTTAAAAATTTTCTGTTAATTTTCTTTTAATTTTATTTTTTTTACATCAATTTAAAAATTATCGAGTAAGGTTCGGCACCCAGTTACTATTATATTATAGTATCAGCTTCCATTTAACAGTTTCTTTAAACTGATGTCATATCATTAGATATCAACATAGCCGTAGTACGTCGCTAGTGTACAAATAAAACAACGGGTTGTGACAGTGTAAATAGCGCTCGGTGTATTGCAATTTGCTCGTCGCGTGACAACTTAAACCTCATGAAAGTGATATGTGTACCACGTTGTAATTGTGCCGTCTTTATTTGTTTCATTTATTTGACATCACTTGGAATTTATATTATGCTGGTATGTTGTCAAAATATTCTTGATTCAAATAGACTGTTTCCAGTACTTTTGAATCGTCAAATGTATTTAAATTATCACATCTTTAAAATCTGTTATACTTGAATAGAGAATTTTTCTCCTGTCTTTAGTTTTATGTAACAGCTGTAGAGCTTATATAGTAAGAAGTTACAAATAGAAATTCAAATAAAAAATATTCTTTATTCAAGTAAACTTGTAAACAAGTGCTTTTGAATCGTCAACTCTACTGCTGGTTCGGAAAGCTGTTCCTACCGAGAAGAGCTAGCAAGAAACTCGGCGGTTGCTATTTTAAAAATATAATTCTTAATACTTGTTACGTTTATTCATTCCCGTATTGTTCATAGAGAGCTATGTACACACATTCTTATCATTCAAGTAATCCTCAACAGTATTGTAGGCTTTCTGTATCAGCCTATCTTTAATAGTGTTTTTAAACTGCTGTAATGGCAAAGCTGAAAACGATTGCGGAGTTTTATAATATAAATCTTATATCCAAACCCACAAACGACTTACGCACTTTTGCAATGCTTTCTTTTAATACTTCTTTCATTTTTTTTATTAATAATTATATTTTTAAAAGAGCAACCGCCGATTTTCTTGCTAGGTCTTTTCAGAAAGGACAGCTTTCCAAACCAGCAGTAGTGTTGACGATTCAAAAGCACTTGTTTACAAGTTTATGTTTTTTTTGGACACTTAACACACGGTCGTCGTCTTCAAAGTATGTAACTTAATACTTGTGTTATGGTAGACAGAAAACTGGTGAATATATACTTATATATTTTTTAAATACATACTTAAATACAAATATACACCCAGGCTCAAAGACCAACAAATTCATTTATAGAAACGTTGGCCCTCGGCGGGAATTGAACCTGCGAAGCTGAAGGCAGGGTCACTACCCACTGCGCCAACGGGCCAGTTATTTGAATAAAGAGTATTTCTAATTTGTAAGGCTCTTCTTGAGCAACAAAAATCTAGAGATGTAGAAAGCTCTATCGCTGATATTACTAAGCTTTATTATGAGATCCATTACGGCACACGGTGCGGTATATACGGTAAATTGAACAACTGTAAAGGCAGTTGTGCTTTGATGTGAAACTCGACCGCTTCCGCGGTATGTGCCTATTCTATATTTCCTAGCGCGCTATGAACGGCGCCTTATGTCGGGCGAGCCTCGTTATGATATGCGATATGGCCATATTTAATTTGATTTTACACACCACTGGAATCAGCTATGATTGTATCAGTGGCTTGTTCAATACTAGTCCAAACACGCTACTTTGTCTTCTAATTTATAGAATTAGGCGTTATTTTGCGGAAGTACATAATACAACAGAATTTGTATTTAATATATGTAATTTTCTTATTTCATATTAATAAAAGGTCCATTTTCTGTTTGTTATTATTGGTTAATTTTTATTATAATTCATTGTACTAATATTTAACTCTTTTTTAATTTTAGACCGCTTGGCTGGAAGAGATTCCATTCCGGAATAAGTCCGCCATTACAAATTATGTTTGTTTTAATTATTATTTTTATTTGATTTATGCAATAAATAGATTATAAAATAACAAACAAATAAACAAAAAAAAAAAAGTAACGGCATGTTACTATCCCACTGCTGGGTATACGCCTCCTCTCTCCGTTTGGAGAGAAGGATTGGAGCTAAGACCTACCACGCTGCTCCAATGCGGATTGGTAGTTTGCACTTTTTACCCAGAATTCTCTAGAGATATGCAGGTTTCGTTACGGTATTTTCCTTCACCGAAAAGCGTGAGATAAATGGCAATTATCAATTAGACACATATATTCTAATATTATAAATGCGAAAGTTTGTGAGTATGGATGTATGTTGGTTACTCTTTCACGGCGAATCCGCTGAACCAACATCGATGAAATTTTGCGCGATTATTCCTCATACGCCAGGATAACAAATATGCTTTGGAAATCCAGTTTATTCTACAGGAATAGGACGACATTGAAAAGTGCCATCTATTATCAACCTATCAAGTGACAACAGTCCATGCAAATGAAGTTGCGGGTAAAAGCTAGTAACTTTTATTATAACTGGCCCGTTGGAGCAGCGGGTAGTGACCCTGCCTTCAGCTCCGTGGGTCGCAGTTCGATTCCCGCCGAGGGCTAACATTTTCTATAAAAGAATTTGTTGGTCTTTGAGCCTGGGTGTATATTTGTATTTAAGTATGTATTTAAAAAATATATAAGTATATATTCACCAGTTGTCTGTCACCCATAACACAAGTATTAAGTTACTTACTTTGGGGACGGACGACCGTGTGTGTAAGTGTCCCATATATTTACATATAAACCGTAAGTAATACATATATAAAAAATTATAACCATAAAACTTATGTCTATTCTTATAACCATTACCAAATACAAAAAGACATAATTTAACGAAATTAACAATTAATACTCGTACACTAAGACGAGTGCCGAAACCTTACAACATAATCAGAGCAAAGGCCCGCGTGTCTCGATATTTTACGGTCACATCGGCCCCCACTAATTTGGGACACGTAGTGTGTTACACATGTTTTGTGAACATTTAATACATATTGTTTAAATTGTGTACAGTGGTTGAGTGAATTGGATCGATTCAATTGAAGATTCGCGGCCTTTAAAATTCGGACTGTAAATGTGAGTATTGTAACATAATTTAATCTTCAATATTTAAATGAGTAAATCTTTAGCCGTGTGGTATCCGGCTAAGTAGAATAGTACCACCCTCATTTCTTACTGAGGTGTCGTAAAAGGCGACTAAGGTAAGTCGACCCGCCGTGTGTTATCACGCTGAGTAGAATAGACCACCCTCATATATTACCGAGGTGTCGTAAAAGGCGACTAAGGTAAGTAGACCCACCGTGTGGTATCCGGTTTAGTAGAATAGACCACCCTCCTTCTTACCGAGGTGTCGTAAAATACGACTAAGGTAAGTTGACGTCAGGCAGGCGGCCGGTCGTAAAAACGCAGCCAAATCATGTTACAACATGTTATAACATGTTGTGCCGACCCCACTTAGAGTGGGATAAGGGCAGGAGGATATATATTTAAATGAGTAAATCTTGTATGTATATATTCTTGTATATTCGGAATCTCGGAATCAGCTCCAACGATTTTCCTGAAATTAAGCATATAGGGGGTTTTGGGGGAGAAAAATAGATCTAAAGTTTTATGTAAAAGAACATCGTTTTATCCTTGTTTTTGCGCAATAAAGAGTACTAAAATTTGTATTGAATTGAATTTTTGCAACAAATTGTCAAGTCGGCGTAGCTTATTCGGGGAACGGGCAGTCCCGAGAAATGTACATTTCTAGGGTCAATCCCCAACTAAATATTTATTTTTTCCTTTTTTTATTTCTGTTTTTTTACAAATTACCGAGCAAATCTCGGTCACCCAGATATTTATTATTTTAATCAGACATTCCATCCATGATATATGTAAAACAATCATAATAAATAGAAATAATATTAATCATGATTATTTTAAGGTAAAAATTAGATTATCAAAATATAATTACTTATGTCAGAAATAAGCACAAGGTATATTAATACATCATACAACCTACCAATCCGCATCGGAGCAGCGTGATAGATTTTAGCTCCAATGCTTCTCTCCAAAAATGGAGAGAAGAAAAATTCTCAGCAGTGGGATAGTAACAGGCCGCTACTTACTTACTTATATTAATACTAGATTTTATTCGCAACTTCGTTTGCGTGGACTGTTGTCGTGTGATAGGCTAAACAGACATTCCATCCATGATATATGTAAAAAATAAAAATAAAATATGGTAAAAATAAAATAAAATAAAATATAGGGACTAAGAGACTATGGTATTAACAAAATTAAAATTAAATTAAATTCAAATTAGATTATTGCATAATTTGATTTGATGTGACAAATTCTTTTTTCATCCCATTATTAGTTCTATTGCGTTATAGCCGTATTGTGATTATTTAATTTAATTAATTTAAATTAAATAAATAAGAAATATGAATCAAATATAAAAAATGCAAGGTTTTATAGAAATGAAATAATCATAATAAATAGAAATAATATTAATCATAATTATTTCAATGTAAAAATTAGATTTTCAAAATTTATTAACTTATGAGAGAAATAAGATTGTATTAATAGTAGGTGTTATTCGCAACTTCGTTTGCGTGGACTGTTGTCTTGTGATAGTTTGCGTGGACTGTTGTCTTGTGATAGGTTGATATATGGCGGATTTTAATGTCATCTTATTCCTGTAGAATTAACAAGATTTCTATAGCCTATATATTCCGGTGTATAAGGAACAATTGTGCCAAATTTAATTGATATTGGTTCAGCGGATTCCCCCTAAAAGAGTAACAAATACACATCCACACTTACAAACTTTCGCATTTATAATATGAATAGGATTTTAATTGCGTCTTTATTACAAATATTTTAGATTGTAATACAATTTTCAAACTTTTCGTTTGACTGAAGTAGAGATTACAATTTTTGGGTTTGATTCAATTTAAGCTTGTTGATTATTGTTTTTGTTATTATTAATCATATATAAGTTTGATTTATATATCTGTGATTTATTAATGACTATGTTAATTAATAAATTTCATGGTTCGTAAGTTGTAAATTTCTTGATACTAAATTCGTTCGCGCATACACGTGTCGATTTCGTTATTGTATCTCGCGACGCCGACGTGTCGATTATTATTTTGTTTTAGTAAACTATTTCCGTGGTTGTAATTTATATAATAAATATCTCGGCCTTGCGCCGCGCCTTGCTCGGTAATTTTTTTTCAAAATAAAAAAAGAAACAAAATTATTTAGTTGGGGTTCGACTAGGACTTTATATTTCTCGAGACTGCCCATTCCCCGAATAAGCTACGACAGTTTATTACAAAAATTTAATTCAATGTAAATTTTTGTATTTTTTAATGCCCAAAAACAGGGATATAACGATTGTTTTCTAGATCGATTTTTCTCCCCCAAAACCCCCTACATGCTTAATTTCAGGAAAATCGTTGGAGCCGTTTCTGAGATTCCGAAATATATATATATATATATATATATATATATATATATATATATATATATATATATATATATATATGTGTATATAGATTAACTCATTTAAATATTAAAGATAACTGAGTGAAGAGAGACAACGATGATTATGTGTGTGACGAATGATAAAAAGTTTTGAGGAGTCATCAAACTTAATTCATGAATACAAATTTGTACAATAAGGCAAATTTGTATAAAATTCTGTACTATGCTACTGGAGTAGATATTTTTGAAAATTATTGTTATAAATATTTGTGTAGAGCAATTGATAGAATTATAATAAAATTATTCGTTATTGAATTTTCGATTTGATATAACGATATTGGTTAACTAAAATAGAAGTAGTCAAAATATAAAAAAAAATATTGTATCGATTAAATGACTAGATTCTGCTTGCGCTTTTATATTCATTGATTCATCATCCTCCTGCCCTTATCCCACTCTAAATGGGGTCGGCACAACATTTATTTATTTTAAATTATGGAAACAAAAAGTACTATAAAATCATGTTATAAACATGCTGTCACATGATTTGGCTGCGTTTTTACGACCGGCCGCCTGCCTGACGTCAACTTACCTTAGTCGTATTTTACGATACCTCTGTAAGAAAGAGGGTGGTCTATTTTACTAAACCGGTATATCACACGGTGGGTCAACTTACCTTTGTCGTCTTTTACGACACCTCGGTAAGAAGTGAGGTTGGTCTATTCTACACAGCCAGATACCACACGGCGGGTACGACTTACCTTAGTTACCTTTTACGACACCTCGGTAAGAAATGAGAGTGGTACTATTCTATTCAGCCGGATTACACACGGCGATTTATACTCATTGATTATTGCAGCGAAAATGTAATGGCAAACCAAAATTTTAAAATAAGTTTTAAAGACTTGTATGTAAAAGAGTATTTATTCAAATTATAAATATTCTTTATTCAAATAAACTTGTGGATAATAGCGTTTGAATTGTAAACTCAAGCTGTTTGTTGTAACCATGACACGATTGGACGGAGCGCCTAGTTTCGTAGATAATACATCTAGACCAAATTCAATCATCCATAGAGCGGATAGGGTCACCGTGATAACCCATTGCTAAAATTCGTAAATATTTTGACTGAATTCATCATTTTATAGAATACTACTATTTTATAGTATACTAAGTCGAACTATTGATTTATTTTTTTAAATATATCATCAATAGTTTCCGCAACGCATGTGATGACCGATTTTTATAACTAATTTTTTACACCTTACAACATTTTTATTACGGATCCCTCATCATCTTCCTGCACTTATCCCACCATAAGTGGGGTCGGCACAATATGTTAAAAACATGTTGTCACATGATATGGCTACGTATTTAACGATCGGCCGCCTGCCGGACGTCAACTTACCTTAGTCGCCTTTTAGGACACCTCGGTAAGAAAAAGGGTGGTACTATTCTATTTCGCCGGATATCACACGGCGGTTATTACGGATCCCTATTTTTGTATATATTATGTAATATAGCCTATGTTGCTCAGTAAAGATGCTTTTCAATGGTGAAAGACTTTTTGAAATCGGTCCAGTAGTTTTTGTGTGAAAACATTACAAACATACATACAAATTTTTCCTCTTTATAATATTAGTATATACTAGTAGTTCCAGGCCGCTGGGCTTAATTTAAAGACATCAGGAGTAAAAAAATTATCATCGAAAGTTCAAAAATATGCTTAATTAATTTTTAAATATACTAGCAGTGTGTCACAGTTTTACCCGCGTAAATCTCTTTATTTTAATCATCATCTTCCTGCCCTTATCCTACTCTAAGTGAGGTCGGCACAACATGTTATAAACATGCTGTCACATGATTTGGCTGCGTTTTTATGACCAGCCGCCTGCCTGACGTCAACTTACCTTAGTCGTATTTTGAGACATCTCGGAAAGAAATGAGGGTGGTCTATTCCACTCAGACGGATATCACACGGCGGGTTGACTTATCTTAGTCGCGAATCTTATACAAAAATCCGGTGCTTTCGTTATGGGGCGATATATGCAAAGACGACTTAAAAAGTCGAGAACGTAAAATGAAAAAGGAAATGTCTGCTGGCTCTTGAGTTTTTGACTTATCTTAGTCGCCTTTTATGAAACCTCGTTAACAAATGAGGGTGGTCTATTCCACTAACCCGCATACCACACGGCGCGTTGACTTACCTTAGTCACATTTTACGACACCTCGGTAAAAGGGTGGTCTATTCTACTCAGTCGGATACCACACGGCCTAATTATATATTTTTTAAAATTTAATCTAAATCCGTTACATCTGCTATTAAAAGTTTACGTTCTACACAGCCACAAACCACTCGGTGGGTCGACTTACCTTAGTCGCCTTTTACGACACTTCGGTATGAAATGAGGGTGGTCAGCTACTCAGCCGGATACCACACGGTGAATTAATTTATTATTTTTAAACAAAACTTCACATATTTTGTTTTCAATAACCAATACTACTCACCTACCTGCCGCGGCCCACTTTTCCGTATTTCCTAACCTAATATTATAAAAATCGGGGTCATCGCACGTACGCGATTGTTTACTTTGTACCTCCCGAGATGATCTATCATCATGATTGATCATTATATGACGTTTTCAAGTCTATTTAGCTACATAATGAGGTCAAAGTCTAACTGATTTGGTTCAGTTTAAATTAATTTGATATAATTAATTATAGAATTAGGCGTTACTTTGCAGAGCTACATGATACAAAACTAATGTGAATATTATTTTATTTATATATATATATATATATATATATATATATATATATATATATATATATATATATATATATATATATATATATATATATATATATATATATATATATATATATATATATATATATATATATATATATATATATAAATAATATAATAATATATATATATAATATTCCTATTAGTTTTAATTTTTTTTTTACAGCAAAAATGTACAAGTTATATCTATCTTAAATTACTTACACGCTAGGACTATACAAATCATGCCCACTTGGAATGATAAGTAATTTAATACTTGTGTTATGGATGAGAGACCAACGGTGAATATATTCAAATATATAATTTTTAAATACTTACTTAAATACAAATACACATCCAGACTCGAAGAACCAACAAATTCTTTTCATGGAAAATGTTTGCTCTCGGTGGGAATCGAATCCGCGACCCGCGGAGCTTAAGGCAGGATCACTATCCACTGCGCCAACGGGCCAGTCAAGTTATAAGAATTATATTTTAAAAAGAGCAGCCACCGAGTTTCTTGCTGGCTCTTCTCGGTAGGAACATCTTTCCGAACCAGCAGTAGAGTTGACGATTCAAAAGCACATGTTTACAACTTTATTTGAATAAAGAATATTTGGAATTTGAACGTCGATCTTATGCAAGATAGCAATGACAAAATGTAAATAGTCATTAGAATTGCATTTACCAAAGAGTAAACGACAAGGCTCTTGGTAGCTCTTCTCGTTAGGCGAATTTTTCCAAAACAGCAATAAAGTTACAAGCTTACTTGAAAAAATAATATTTTAAATATGTAAATAGTTTGTTTTCAATACAATTGAATACGTTGATTCTATACTGTCGTACTCGTACCTACGATTTCAATTTCATAACAAACTCAAGACAAATAATAGGAACTTCTTAATTGGCCAAAAATATTGTGTAACGGAAGATAGAAGTTAAAATCTGTAGATAAGCTCTTTTAGGCAGCGGTTACTGTTATTTGTATAATGGTAGGGCTGCCCGTTGTGTCGATAGATCGATAATCACCAGATTATCGATCAATCATAGACCTTCAGTGTCAAATGTCAGGTGCGGCGCCGCACTGGCTGCGTGTGGGTTCGATGACTTTTCAATGATTCGGGTTAAAGTGGGAGCTTTTGTATTAAGCCATAGTAATATTAATAATGCGAATGTCTGTCTGTATGGTACGTTTTCACGACTTATTAATAAATACTTACAATAATATAATAGCTGATGAAGACAAATTAACTAGATATCTAGACCTAGCTCATGAGATAAGCGCCATGTGGGATATTGTTTCAACAATAATTGTTCCGATTATTGTATTTTACTCTTTCACGGCGAATCCGCTAAACCAAAATTGGCACAATTATTCCTTATACACCGGAATAACATAGACTATAGAAATCCTGTTAATTCTACAGGAATAGGACGAAATTGAAAAGCGCTATCTATTATCATGTTGTCACGCAACAAATTTCACGCGAACGAAGTTGCGCGCAATAGCTAGTAAGTTATTAATGAAAAAAATCATTGTATCATTGGTTGAAGACATGGGGTCTTAGAGCCGTAGATATCTCTCGAATCCTTAAAGTTTAACTAACAATAAATTCTATGCAACAATTAATCTAAAAATTAACATAAATAATACACCGGCTCGGTTAAAAGGAAATAATTAATAACCTCTAAGCTCCGACTGTTAATTAATGAAGCGTTCAGGACATCGGAATGAGCCAGTGCGGCTAATGGACTGAGATTCGAATACTGGCTTTGAAATGTTATTAATATAACTATTTGTATATTTCATTCTGTCATATTTTTATTTGGTTTTCGGGTGAGTTAGTTCTTCACTTAATATAAATAAATATGACTAAATTAAACGAATGTTGTCTACGTGTATTGAAATATAAATATGGGACAATAGCTGGAATAGTCCAGCGGTGAAATCTAGCGACTCTTTCGAGGAGTCATAGGTTCAAACTACGGGCAGACACAAATGAGTTTCCTTTTAAACTTATGTGTCTAATTGATAATTGCAATTTATCGGTTTTCGGTGAAGTAAAACATTTTGAGGAAACTTACATATCTCTAGAGAATTCTAGGGAATATGTGTAACCTACCAATCGGTATTAAAGCAGCGTGGTGGGTTTGACCTAAAACTCTCTCTTCAAAATTTCCAGGCGGGATATAATAGGTCGTTACTTTACTTTCAATTAAGAAGTAAAAATCACTCATCATTCATCATTCTTCGGCGCTTATCCCAATCTAGGTGTAACGGCACAACATATTATAAACATGCTGTCAAATGATTTGGCTGCGTTTTTACGACCGGCAGCCTGCCTGACGTCCACTTACCTCAGTCGTGTTTTACGACACCTCGGTAAGAAAGATGGTGGTCTATTCTACTAAACTGGATACCACACGGCGGGTCAACTTACCTTAGTTGCCTTTTACAACACCCCGGTAAGAAAAGAGGGTAGTTTACAGAATTAGGCGTTTCTTTGCGGAGATCACAAAACTTATGGAAATATTATTTTGCTAAAATCCGCGATAAATTTTTATCGTGAATCAAAGCAAAAATAATATTTTTATTAAAAGAAGGTGGGCTATTATACTCAGCCGGATACTACAAGGCTTAAATAAGAATCACTCTTAACCGTGTCAAAAACACCGAAATATATACCTATTACATTATTATAATGTGTAATAGATGAGACTAAAATTAAACCAGATACCATTAAATAGGGTAATCCATGAGACATGCATAAGAAATAGGATCGGAATCCAGTTATAGAGAGGGTGTAGGGTGACTATTTGTCGGGGAATGCCTAAAACTGTAACAGGAAAAAGGGATAGGGTAATTAATCTGGGTTCCTTTGCAACAATACTTAAAATACTTTAATATGAGGCCATGAATTAATATAAATCAAATCAAAATAATCTTTATTCAAATAAGCTCTTTGAATCACTTTTGAATAGTCAAGTATCAATATGATTAATGAAGCTTCAACTGGTTTGGGATGTTGCTCTTACCGAGAAGAACCAGAAAGAAACTCGGCGGTCAATCTTTTAAACATTTTTAATTTTATATTATTAAACTGTAGTCCTGTATGGAGCTGAAAAGATTTTCAATTTCAGGCTTTTTTATCATCCAAATAATCCTCAATTTTGTAATATGCTTTACGTATAAGTACATCTCTAATACTTAACTTAAACCTTTCTGTAGACTGGTCTAGTATGAATTGCGGAATTTTATTGTAGAAGCGAATACTGAGACTATCGAATGAGTTGCTAACTCTGCTGCGGCTTAATTCTTTTGCCCTTATCCCACGCGCATCTTTTTTCGCGTGGACTGTCTTGGAATAAACAGTTGCTTCTATCACTCTCCAACCTTGCAAATATCTCCATAAAAAAAAATCAGATTGATCTGGAAAGACTGTGAGAGATTTATCATTTTCCCGATAACATACTATAGTTAGTTTAGAAAATAACCCATATGACTTACATGAAATATATTATAAAAATAACGATTATCCAATAGCAACAACAAAATATATAAAAACTTTCTTAAAAATAACTTTTTCGACTTGACTTTGACATATAGTGAATAAAGAAACCTTTATATATTGATAATAAACGGCGCTACTCAATCGGATTTTTTAACCTATGTCAGTTAACGTTACCCTGGTGGATAAATAATAATTGTACCGAATTTAATTGGCATTGGTTCAGCGGATTCGGCGTGTAAACGTAACAGACAGATAGACTTTCGCATTTATGATATTAGCAAGGGTTTTACGTTTAACGCAGTCTTGTCACATAACACACCCACCTTAATATTCTCACCTCATTTCAACCATATTTTTCATATTAGGCTACGACAAATGAGAGATGATAAAAATAATCATTAAACTAAGTCAAAAATTAGATTAAACAATACTTACCTTAACCTAATACAGAAAAATACAAAAAATGATACCAATACAAAAAAAGTTAGACATTGATAAGGTGGCTATGGACTATAGTATCGAGATTAATCAGAACTAAGTAAGATTAACTAAAAATCAATTAAGATTAGCACTTAACAATGAAGGAAACCTTTTAATGGTCTAATAATGGTTCTGGCAGAGATCTCTTATAGCTCTTATAGAGATATGTTGTCCTTTGTACTTTTTTTAGATTTAACTGCATTTTTTGTATGTTTTCTATAATGGTACATAAATAAATCATGATTCATTCTCCTGCCCTTATCCCACTCTAAGTGGGATCGGCACAACATGTTACAAACATATTGTCACATGATTTGGCTACGTATTTAACGACCGGCCGCCTGGCTGACGTCAACTTACCTTAGTCGCCTTGTACGCCTTCTATCTCGGTAAGAAATGAGGTTGGTCTATTCTACTCAGCCGGATACCACACGGCGGGTCGACTTACCTTAGTCGCCTTTTACGAAACCTTCGTAAGAAATGAGGGTGGTACTATTCTATTCAGCCGGATACCATACGGCGTATAAAAAATAAATAATTTCTACAAAATAGGACTGTCCCATGAGACATATGCGGCCTCTTGCTTAGGATAATGAATGCGATGCTGTAGTTTTGTTTGTTTGTGTGTATAACTGCATCGGCGCGGGCGCAGCGTTAATAGCGGGGCAATTGGGGACGATCGGCATTAAGGTCCGGGGTTAATTAGGAAGCGGAGCGGGGCGGATTGGTTAGTGGGACGTATACACATTCTTGTAAGCTATTGTGACGTACTACAGGGAATACGGCGCCGTGTTTCGTTCATAGGGTGTAAGGATACGGTTTGTTTTAGCTTATATGTCCTATTTGCGGCTAATGTATATATATAAGACAATAACGACAATTATTGTCGTTTTATAAGACAATTAAAAGTAATTTTTTTGGAGCGACAAATAAAAATTGTGTTGCTTTTAAAATAAAAGTTTTATTTTATATTTTTATTCGTCTTAATCACTATATTTACACTAAACAAAAGCTAATATAACTGAAAATTAAAGTAACGGCAATTAAGTTTCTATTTTACTTGCCGATTCCCTTTAAATATTTTTACTTATAATTCTATTCTGTTAACATGTTAGTGTTTGCTCTTCAAAACCATTTTCCTTTTGACAGAGTCAATTAGTGCTCTTTTCTTAATTCAAACTTGAGATATATATTGAAAAAATAGTTTACTCTACTCACCCGGATACCACACAGCGGGTCGACTTACCTAAGTCGCCTTTTACGACACCTCGACAAGAAATGAGTGTGGTCTATTCTACCCGGATACCACACGGCTAATGAAATAATTTATTATTTACACTCCCGCTAATCCCCGTTTAATATGTGCACAGCGCGGCTACGATCTAAGGCGCCGCCGTATCCTGCGCGCGGTGCATCATGTTAATAACGGCGCGCACGCACCGCTGACGCCGCTCAATGAGAACATGTCCATTGTGATGCGGGAACGTGGACTTATGATATGTCCCACGAATTAACACCCGGAATAGAATAGAAATTATACATTTATTACATTTACACTAGAGAACCCGATACATTTACAATAGAGATCCACACTATTTAACATGGGAGCCATAAATAGTTTTTGTATAATCCGCGATAAATAAATATAAACATATAATGCTTAAAATAGTAGAATCCCTTTTAATGCAGGATTCGTAAAAACATATTCACTATAAACTTCCACCACCGCCACCATATTACATAAGCACTACATACGTTCACTATCACAAAAAACAAATGTTTCGCCCCGCAACCGAAGCATCATCAGAAGATATAATCCACGGCAAAATCGCAAAGTGGCAGAGGTTTGTGCATGTGTTTTTACGAATTCTGCATGTATCAGGTACCAAAACGGATTGTCGACTCTACATTTAGCATTATATATATTTTCTATTTTACTTCATCGCGGATTATAGCAAAATAATTTTATTGTTACTTTTGTCATATGTATTGAAAAAAGTTAACAATTCGTGCGTATTCTGTACTGACATTTTTATAATCAGTGTCCTATATTCCGTGGGTCAAGAAAAACACGCCGGCTGATAAAATGTGCAGACCTTATCAGGGGTCACTGTTACGAGACTTACTCGTAATACTTAAATAATCTACTCTTATTTTGTAACATCTTTTTTTATTTACAGCAAAAATGTATAAGTTATATCAATCTTAAATTACTTACACGCTAGGACTATACAAATCATGCCCACGTGGAAAGGTCCCAAGAATGCTGGCAGCGTTTCCGCGCTGAATCGCTAAGCTGATTCTTTGCGAAAAAGAAGCCAGCTCGCCTGTCACCATTAGAGGCAATTAACCGAGGTGTTAAGCATATTTTTTTTTAACACTTAAACTGATGGTCATAGGGTGATATGTATAAACTGGTCATAGGGTCTAAACTGCAAACGGCATAAATATATAACTCTCAGAATTAAATATCAGATTTAAGCTTTACGTTTTTCTTTTATTTTTGACTGTTACCGTACTTACTCTTTAGATACAGCGATATCATAGTTATATAGAAAGAAATAATAATAAACCTATACTTGTGTTGGATCAAGGGTAGGATACAGAAGGCGGTGTTGCTTGCGATGGCACGTATTGTGAGCAGGTTCCTCACTCTGTATTCCTAATCGCCGAGAGCTTGCATTCTTACTCTGCTTTCTATAGATAATAATTCTTTATATTGTTAAATGTTTGTTTAGTTTCTTTTGAAAATATATTAAAAAGATTACAATCCAATCTAAGCTAACCTTATAAAGCGAAGCTAGCTGCATTTTAAATTCAAGCTTTCTTATGATTTAATTAATAATTTGCAACAGTATAATTAGCTTTGTAAGTTTCTTTTTATTCGTTTTTGGAACTTGTGTAAAGGCAAAACATACAAAAGAGTTAGTTAAGTAGGATGAAACCACGTGAACCTTTCAAGGGGTCACGGGTTCAAACCCCTGGCTAACATCAATGAATTTTTCTGATAAAACTTGTGTCTAATTGTAATTGCAATTTATGACACGCTTTTCGGTGAAGAAAAACATTTTGAAGAAACCTACATATCTCTAGAGAATTCTACGGAATATGTGTAACCTATCAATTCGCACTGGAGCAAAATGTTGGGACTCAGCTATAACCCTTTTCTCCGAAAAACGTAGAAACGAGGCCCAGCGGTTGGATGATAACAGGCCGTTACTTTTTACACCAAAAATACTAAACATACGTCATAGTGTTACCATCATAAGTTCTAAAGAACGCGATTAAGAACAAAAATAAGGAGAACGTTCAAAAGCCCATGTTTACACAATCCCAGAGTTTGATATTCAAGTGTTTACTGAAAGTTCCTCAAGTTCAGAGTCGCTTTGAAAGTGTTTATTTATGTTAAGGATACTTGCGTTAAGGATCGTTGCGAGTGATTTTTTATAGGATTTAAGTTGTTAAATGTTATGATACTTAATAATATATACAAGAATGTCGTTCCAGGGTTTCCCCGCGACGATGTCTGTACTTATTATAAACAAAGTGCCCAAAAGTTATCTGTCTATATATGCGATCGATTTTCTCGAAATGTATTGAAATTATTGTTGTACAGGTTCTAATAAAACACAGTCCAATTATTTCGAAAGTTTTTGTTTAATACTACATTACGGTTAGCCGTGTGGTATCCGGCTGAGTAGAATAGACCAACCTCATTTCTAACCGAGGTGTCGTAAAAGGCGACTAAGGTAAGTTGACCCACCGTCTGGTATCCGGCTGAGTAGAATAGACCAACCTCATTTCTAACCGAGGTGTCGTAAAATACGGCTGAGGTAAGTTGACTTCAGGCAGGCGGCCGGTCGTAAAAACGCAGCCAAATCACGTGTCAGCATGTTTATAACATGTTGTGCCGACCCCATTCAGAGTGGGATAAGGGCAGGAAGATGATGACTACATTACGGTTTTCTGTAAATTATTTTTCAGTTGTAAAAAAACTCGCGTGCTGTGAGCTCTACTCGCCTGCGCCGCTTAAATCAGCAGAGATAAACTAAAATAACATACTAGAGAATTGTAGATCTACAAGAGATTACAAAAAAGTCGGCGATAGCATTTCTCTATCTTAGTTAACTCATAAAACTACTTTAATGTTCAAAATTTGAATTAAAATTATTACAAATATTTGAGACTGTTTTCTTCTGTTCAGTATCAATTCTTATTCAAATAAATGCTTGCGTTAGCTTTGCCTTTTAATATCAATCAAAATCAAATTTTCGCTGTTCGTTTTACGTGTGTTCGCTTGTATTTTGTTAGACGCGCTAATAGTACATCAATACACGTCCACCCTCACCCGCGGCTCTAGCGTGACTGACGTGTGCGCTTTGACGTAGTGTGAGGTTTCCTTTGTACCTAAGCATTAGAATGTTTATGTATTGGTATATTCTTATAAGTATTATATGTGTATGTCTCCTGTACATTAATAAACAATGAAATTTTTATTGTAATTATTAAGATGATTTTTTATTATTTTCTTCTTTTAATTAATTTGTATTAGGATGTTTAATATGAATATTATTATTATTATTTATTTTGACATATATTTTGGTTTAGTTTATAACTTTTTTATGAAGTAATAATGTCTGAGCTGCAGAGTCATAGCTATAAGCAATTTTTTTTTGTATAATGTTTTAAAATTTGCACGCTGTTTAATAGTATAATATGCAAATAAATAAATAAATAAGGTAATGGAGGCTAATTAATGAAGATGTTTCTCACTTAATAGCATTCTTAAAAGAACAAGTTTGATTGTTAATGATATGTGATCTATATATTCGATCTGGTGGGGCCAAGGTCAGCCTCTGTACCACATTTGTCTAATCCGCTGCAATCAAAATCAAACGTTAGTAAGTTAGTGGGCGGGGTGACTCAGCTGAGATTGCGCCCATATTTACTACTTACCATCTATTTCATATCCATTCTTATAAGTGCTAATGTTTTATTGATTAATTGGACACAATATCTTCTAGGATATCCTTTAAACTGGTACACAAAAAAAAGTGACCACACCGATCTTTGGATACGTTTTTTGATCCATTGAATTCAAGACCAGTTCGACCTGTACACCCTTTAAAACTCTTGAAACTTTAAAAAAGAGAAAACATTAAAAAACAAATGTATGATTTATAGAATTAGGCGTTACTTTGCGGAGGTCCATAATACAAAACTAATGAAAATATTATTTTGCTATAAAACGCGATAAAAAAAAAATGTAATGCTAAATGTAGAGTGTACTATTCGTTTTCATACCTGATAAGATTGCGAATTTGTCGTGGAGTCTATCTCCTGACGATGCTTCGGTTACGGTGCGAAACACTTGTTGAGATTGGGGGTGAATGTGTGCAGCGCTTGTGTACTGTTGTGTTATTGGTGGCTGGTAGTGCTTGAGTTTTTATAAATTCTGTATGAATCAGATATGAGAACGAATTAGTACACTCTACATTTAGCATTACGTACATTTTCTTTTATCGCGGGTTTCCCTTCGTGATAAACTGCTAATATCAATTAGGGACATAAGTTTAAATAGAAAATTCTTTGGTGCCTGTCCAGATTTGAACCCACGACCCAAAATAGACGGAAAGAGCCGCATGGAAATCATTACTACTGACTGGCCCGTTTGCCCAGGTAGCATTAATCCTGCCTTCGAGTCCAGGCCCGTAGGTTTGATTTCCGCCGAGGGCCATGATTTTCTAAAAAGTAATTTGTGTATCTTAGATCTGTGATCATTTATGTATTTGATTGATGTGATGATTTATGTGTTTAAGTATTTCTTTTAAATTATTTAATAATCAAATTAAATCTTCTTCTTCAACCGATGGACGTCCACTGCTGGACAAAGGTCTCTTCATGGGATCTCCAGAACACACGATTTTGTGCCGCTTGTATCCAGCGGCTCCCCGCGACCCTCCCCGCGCGCAAATTAAATCAACTAATCTTTATTCAAATAAGCTCTTTCAAGCACTTTTGAATCGTCAAGGATCAATATGATTAATGAAGCTACAACTCCAATGTTCAATGTTCCTCTTACTGAAAAGAACCAGAAAGCAACTCGGCGATCAATCTTTTAAACATTTTCAATTTTGCATTATTAAACCGCTGTCTTGTATGTATATTATATATTTTCCAGTTGTCTGTCACCTATATCATCCTCCTGCCTTTATCCCACTCTAAGTGGGGTCGGCACAACATGTTATAAGCATGCTGTCATATGATTTGGCTGCGTTTTTACGATCGGCCGCCCGACGTCAACTTACCTTAGACGTATTTTACGATACGTCAGTAAAAAAGAGGGTGGTCTATTCTACTTAACCGTATACCACACGGTGGGTCAACTCACCTTAGTCGCCTTTTACGAGACCTCGGTAAGAAATGAGGGTACTATTCTATTCAGCCGGATACCACACGGCCTAGTCGTCTGTCACCCATAACACAAGTATTAAGTTACTTTGGAAACGTCTCATATACCCTCATTGTCCGATATACTTACATACACTTGTTTATTACATCATTTCAATAATCCACTTGCTTTAAACAGCTGTGCGAGATGGAGGTTGTAATCAAATACCTATACAAATTGTCTGAGATAACTTGAAATTTCGGTCACAAAGCAGTTATAATTAGACGGTAACCAGTGCATCGCATCACAACAATACTGGGATGTGATATCGAGGGGGGACGTGGGGGGGAGGGTGTGGTCAAGGCATTGTGCCGAAATGATAACGCGGGACGACGACCCGCCTCATTGCACTATGTGATATACACTACACGACATTTATAGCGCTTATGACTCGTTTTTAATTCAATTTATTATTTACTAGCTTACTGAAGTTGTGGTATAAGTCGTGTGGTATCCGGCTAAGTAGAATAGTACCACCCTCATTTCTTACCGAAATGTCGTAAAAGGCGACTAAGGTAAGTTGACCCACCGTGTGCTATCCGGTTTAGTAGAAACCACCCTCCTTCTTACCGAAGTGTCGTACAATATGACTAAGGTAAGTTGACGTCAGGCAGGCGGCTGGTCGTAAAAATGCAGCCAAATCATGTTACAATATGTTTATAGCATGTTGTGCCGACCCCACTTAGAATGGGATAACGGCAGCAGGATATATTTACTAGCTGACCCGGCCATACGTTGCTGCGGATCAATCTGTTTCGAGCTTTCTCTTTTTTTGCGTGCGTTAATTTTATTTTGCAATAATTTCTAATTCTTACTAATTTTGAAAATTCGAAAGTTTGGTTTTGTGTCTGTCTGTTACGTTTTCCCTGCGAATCCACTGAACTATAGAACGATAGAAATATATGAACCGCCAAATATAGATGAAATTTGGCAGAATTATTCTTATATACTCTGGTATATATAAACTATAAAAATCGTGTTTTTCATCGGGTATACCAAGGTCAAGTGTTACGTTGGTTCTATATTATGTTGTTTGCCTTACGTCGAAAAAGTGATTTAGGAAAGTTTTATATATTTCACTTTTTGTTTATTGGATAAATTTAACTTAGCTATTTTAATAAATACTTCATCTATTATTACATTTTCATTTCATGGGCTATTTACTAAAATAATTAAACTATGCTGTCGAGAAAACGATAAATCTCTCAGCCTTCCCGGATCGATCTGATAATTGTGAGATATTTGAAGGGTTAGAGAGTGACAGGAGCTAATTTTTATTCCATGACTACAGTCCACACGAAAGAAGTTGTGGATAAAACAAGTAAATAAATATATGGGACACATGGTCTGTTCCCAAAGTAAGTAGCTTAATAGTTCCGGACGATAGACTACCGAACCCTCTTAAGAAGGATCTGCTCTAACGGCACGTGTGTTCCAGGGTGATGGTGGCGCGATGAGGCTGTTGCTAGTGACTCTAGCGCTGCTCCTCGGCGCCGCAGCCGACCCTCGCCTGCAGAGCACGCCGCGGCCGCGCCACTGGCCTCGCGGAGCGCGCACCCTCTCAGACCGTGCCTCCACACAATTTGTTGGGTAAGTCTGTATTTTAACCAACGCGTCAAATCAAAGAGCTTGTCGAACTAAAACCTGACTTGTTACCTAAGTCAAGCACTTTGGGAATGGCTATGGCTAGTGAATGCGTGACGAGAGAATCACGAAAAGTAAACGGAAGTTGAGAAGGAGATATAAGTTACTGAAGATAGAAAGAAAGAGTAGATAGATGATAGATGATAGGTGGTAAGTGATAGGTGATTAAAGATTAAGATACATTTAATTAAGATACATTTAATCTAGATAGATAAGATACAGCAAATTAAGATACAATTAAGATATATCGCTACTGTACTCGACAAATGTAATATTAAATTGCATACAAAGCGTTCTAAAACGGTTTATTGCATTATTCCATGTTATTAGGTTAATAACCTAATCGATAACGTTAAATCTGAACTAAACTGTATATTTATTTAATAAATAGTTCGGAATGAATTGCTCCATTTCATATTTAACCCTTGCTAGCTGTGACAGTGGCATCGCTTGCGCTTAAAACACTGTGTTACAAAGATTTTCCCGAGACCTGACGGGAATTCGAAGATAAAAGTAGCCAATGTGTTGCTCCACAACCTCCTCCATCATCTAGTAAGAGTCCCATCAAAATTTGTTTAGGAGTTGTGTATGCAATTTACAATTAATATAAACCTTTCTCGAGAAATGCAATATCTTTGATTAGAAATCGTACAAAAATTGGTTCACTAGATTTTTAGAAAATCTATCACATAAATACAGATATCTTATAGGGATTTTGTTTTATAGTATGTACACATTACACGTTTCTTTTAATTTAGCCTAAAGCTGTTCAAACAAAGTTGCAATATCATTAACCCAGACCTATGTAACGAGATGCATAATTATATGCGTTGTAATATCATTACGAACACTAATGTTGCAAGTAATTCAAGGTTTTCCATGATTAACTAAGATTATCTTCATTGACTTATAATGTTTACTAGAATTATGGACTAAATTGAAATTTTATACCTGTCATTGACTTTGCAAAGGACGACTTTTCATCATCTATAACATTTAAGATGAGTTTTTTGAGTTAATCATAAACAAGCTGTGCTTCCAGTGTCACTCCCGTGGGAATCAGTATGGCACAAAGTTTTACGCGCATAAATCCTGAATCAGGAATTATATTCAGATTCAAATTCTTGGAAAAACAAAGAAGCTTGACTTATGTCATATAATTTAGAGCGTGCTTGATCTTTTAATTAAAAATGATTCTTTCTAATCTATTTTATATAATTACAACTGACGTTATAATATATCTGTCATGATACAGTTTTGGATTTGAAGGTGAAATTAAACAATAAATAACTTCATAACTTAGACCTGACTTCCTCCAAACCGGAGAGGAGAGGATGAATTTGGCATACTAATCAGATATCGCCATTTAAACTAAGCATAGAAATGTTGAAATGACGATATCTCATTGGTGTTCAAAGCTGCTCTTCGCTGTGGTGGAAACCGGGTCTTAGTTTAGGAAAATATTTGAATTTCAAATATGCAGCCTTATTTTTGATCAAATATTTAAATTCACGTGTAAATCAGATTAGGCTCATTTATGTAAATGGCCGCGAATCTGGCGGGGGATCGTTTGATTCGGAGAAACGTGACTCACGTTCAATGAGTGAGAGAATGCAAGCTGCACTAATCGCGGGTGCATCGATCTTGCCAGCACGTGGACGTACTATGAATATTTAGAATTACAACGCTTTGTGCACGCAGATGTGCAACTGATATCCGTTTAGTTTAGATTACACATCCTTGGATGTCAGTTCTCGGTAAAGCTTTGCCGCATTGTTAAAATCACAGCGGCCTGTTGTGGAATGTAATGGAAAGCATGAATTAGGCAAATATATACAACCCAGAAGATAATTACCGGGTCGAAATGTTTATTTTACAGATGTTGTAATTGCATATTGGAATGGAGGTATACTCTTCATTTGAAAGGTTTTATAAGTCTACAGAGCTAGGGATCTCACATTTATCTAAATAGATATATAAAAAAAGAGTAGAAATAGCATTAATAGAAAAGGGTCTACGTTGAGTAGGTTTCTTTACTACTCCAGTTCAATTTCAGGGCTCTTCCTAGTTTTCTTTTTATTATTTTTGTAAGACGTTTGTTAATAGCAGACTTGTGTCGAAATTTTCTACAATATCTTAAAAAACATATCATAGTTTATAAAATATTTCCCGATTAGACTTAAGTTTTGTCTGGTCTTCTCGTAGGATTCAGCAATCCCCGCGACCTTTTTGAGGTCATTAGTCCAAGTCATAGAGGGTCTGCCGTGCAATTGGTTCTTTGCACTATGTGCCTGCCCATCGCTCTTTCAGCTTCGCGATACGTTGGGCTATTTTGGTGACTTAAGTTCTTCTACGAATCTCTTTATTTTTGATTAGACCGCGAGTGATGGAATGGGCTTTCTTATAATACCCACAGTTAATGTTTACCATTTCATGGTTAAAACGGTTTAAGAGAAAAATCAAAATTGTTGACATAAACAATCATCAAACTCAAGCCGAGGTTATAAGGTGAATCGGCCTTGATAAAACAACCTGGCCCACTGAACTTGCCTTAGTTCCGCTATTTCGTCAGTTCTCAAAGTCGTTGTAATACAAAGCGTGAAAATCAGCAATGTGCGACCACCCACACTGTATTGTCTATAGTACGAGTATTTAGCGATACTGTGTTCAAATGTAGACCTACTTTGCTTATCTTCCTTATTTGGAATTCATTGAATATATAAATTTGGCCTGTTATTAATGAATCATTATCATTTTTAATATTCACTTATCAGTGTTTCGACTTTGGCAATGTTATAAACATTGTATGGTTCATAATTGTTAAACAAAGCACTTGACAACTCTTTGGGATGTTTATTTGTTACGTTTACGTGTATAGTGTATAAATAAATAAATAAAATAAATACACTAAATAGTCCATTGATAAATTCAATAGCATTCACATCATTTTGCATTAACACTTCATTCTTACTTTCTTACACTTCTACTTACTTTATTATTTATTCTTTAACCTTTTTGTCAACTAATAGAAGTCTTATATTGGATATAGGTCTGTTTTAGGCATTTCTACATCCTCCTTCTTTCACATTTCTAGACACTTTTCCATTTGGAATTCCACCAAACAACGCCTAATTCTACAAATAAAAATGTAATTAGTCGATTTGTATTATTAGTTAGGGATCTGTTATCAAATTCGGGAATCGTATTATCCCTTCGTCATCATTTAACCATCTGACCTACATATGAAGTGGTATCAAAAACCGCAGCGAATTGATTATGATGCTTTAATTTGGACAGGTGATGCGACATTACAAGGTTGGCGCTGTCATTAGCTATGTTAACACCTACTCATACAAATGTTGCTCATTAATTAATTACATCACTTTTTGTATGTCACAAGTAATGTTTAATGAGCCTCTGATATTTTTTAGTTGAAGGTTTAAGTATAAATTCTTTTGATATATCATGACTATTTTAAGTAAAATCTGGTTCAAAATATTGATATAATTTAAAATTATTGTTAATTTTTACTAGCACTTTTTATTATCCCCTCCTAATTATTGACGTGCGTTAGATTTAATTTTGCTATAAGTTTTTAAGATAGACTGTTCAAGATAAGTTCTTAAATAAATAAAAAGTGTAATAGTTGTAAAGATTAAATAGTTAAATTTATTATTATCTATATTACATCATTAAAAAAAAATCTTTATATTTTGTGTTATCTCAAGTGTAAATATTTTGTTATTTTTCTTTTTTTTACTTACTATGTATTTTACTTCTTATCTTTTTCCTTCTGTTATACAAAGGTTAAGTGACGGAGATCCCTTTAAGTAAGTTAAGGGATAAATTCACCTTTGTACATATGACATTTTTTTCTTTTATTACAATATGTATGTACAATAAATGAATATTCATTCAAATAATATGGTGTAAAGGATCATAATATTAAATATGAAATTCTTTAAAGTAACTTACGTATTTAAGTTGATAAGGAATTTTACTGTATATCATATAAATAGTTTTCCAATATGTAAATCTCGTCTTATTGTACGTCCCTATTTTTTGAGAGTTGTAGTCTGTGACTGATTAAAATGAATTGTTTTCAGCCCCCACGTTTGCAGGACACGCAATAGCACGCATTGTTGTCCTGGATGGACATCGCGACCAAACTCGTTACTATGCGTAGTTCGTAAGTATGCCTACCTATTTGTTATTTAGCATGGTGTATAGCCAGCCTCCCCACTAGGAGGACAGAAGAGCTGATGAGCTTATAACAATTATGGACTTGTTGAAAAAGAAGTGGAATCATTCCTATATCTATTATTATCTGCTATCTCACGGCATTGCCCCACTATACTCCTATCCATCCTTGCTTCGTGATCTCATACAACCATCCTAAACTGCAACGGCGGATTTGGAAAAGGCGAAGGGTCACTATCACACATAAATGCGACAATATCTCAACATGGCGAAAGTTTACGGCTATGACCATCTCATAGGCATGATCTCCGGAACAACAACCGGACAATCCAGTGATTTGATAAAGGCTCCTAACAAGTCTTCAAATTACCAATAGGACCCAGATGCAAGGCTCAGCTTTGGCCCAATGACTAAATTAATACTAGGAATTTAAGCTCGCAAGGAACAACCTCGAGACCCGCACTACAATAGACCTCGGACTATTTAGAAGACCCTTTTCTCTATCTGCCCTTGTGGTTTATGATACAGGGTAATAATATGCAAAAAGGCTAACTCGAAAGAGGTCTACTTAATAAAAGACGTCTAATTAATTAAAGAATTATTTAAAAAAAATATCGAGTGTACCGATCAAAAATGATCTTTGAGTTATGATTATTTTTTAACAATCAACTTAATAATAAATGTTTGGTTAATTTTTAAAATTATATCTTAATTATTTTTAACAGTTTAATTTCGAACTTAGCATATTTCTTACCTTAGCATCCACTTCCTTTCCTTCCTAGAACCTTCTCCCGATACAACGAAGAGATCTTTGTACCGTTTTGGAATAGTAACATGTTGTTCCTCTTTTTCTAGCACTGTGCCGTCCAGACTGCGGATCACCAGGTTCCTGCGTGGCGCCAAACATGTGCCGGTGTCCTGGTGGAATTGAAGCGCCTACATGCGGTGGTGGAGGATTATACCCTTACCCTGGTGAGTTGTTCATTAAATTAGATTTCACTTTTTAAACAGGTTTGAATAAAAATCGTTTCTTGTTCTATCTAGACTAAATCTAGTATGACTCTTGGTATAGGGAGTTAGAAGAATACAAAGGTTACCATGACAAGAAAATAATATCAGAGAGTCTATGAAACACCAAATGTGTCAAGTTTTTTTATTACCATAAGGGTAGCGCTTGGCTACGCTCTTACCTGATGGAAGCGAAAATTCAAAGTAATTTAAGGATGCCTCATGCTGTGATAGCCCAGCGGTGTGATAGCCCAGCGGCCCAGAAGTCACGGGTTCAAACTCCGGCAGGCACCAATGAGTTTTTCACATCGCGCTCTTCGGTGAAGGAAAACATCGTGAGGAAACTTGCATGTTTTTATAGAATTCTAAGGATATGTGTAACCTACCAATTCGCATTGGAGCAGCGTAGTAGGTCTTAGCTCCAAAACTTATTTCCAAAAACGGATAGAGGAGGCTTATGCTCAGCAGTGGGATAGTAACAGGCAGTTACATTACTTTTACTTTTTTAAGGGTGCCTCCTGTGATGTCGGACCTCGGCTTAAACCGACGCGCTTTAGATTTGTTTCCTGATATGCCGAATTATATCGGTAGCATTACTGCTTTTGGGTATCCATGTGTTACACATTTGTGTCTATGCATGTATACACATGTGTCATATATATAAACATGTCATATTTTATGTTCTTTAAGCACGCACGAGGGGCGGTTGTCGTCGGATTTGTATGAACGGCGGTACTTGCACGAACGGCACCTGTGCCTGCGCACCCGGCTGGAGCGGCGAGTTCTGCACGGAACGTAAGTAGGATTTAAATTGGAATACTATATCAGCACCAATTCGTGGCCCGAAAACGGTTTTTGCATCTAAAAACTCGATATAAACCCATTTATTGTCATCTCATTGTCATGTCGGTAACACAAAATCCTAGACAACCTTATTTTATGATAGCAGAGTGATAGACATGTCTCTAACATTCTACTACTTTGAATAGGATATGTGGTATAATATATTTGGGGTGTTTTCCTTTCGAGAACAGGGAGAAAATAGCATAATTGAGAATAATTAAGGAACACAAAGCGGCTTTACTCACGTCTAATTCTATCGGGTTAATCAGACAAGTTTCAAGCCCACACGGAGCTCTTATTCATGAGGTCTTTTTGGCGCGAGAACTCTAGCGGTGAGTACAGCTGGTTTCCATATCTTAACTCATAGTTAAGGTATGGAAACTAGCTGTACTCATCTCGCTGTATTTATGAATTTAAACTATCATGAGTGATATTTATAATACCACTCATGATAGTTTAAATTCATAAATAATTGAAGGTAATCAATAGCTCAAGTTGGCGCTAATGATTTTGCGGCTACTACTAGCAAAGCATATTGTCAAATTGATAATGTTACTTGCTTGTTACAGCTATCTGCCGTGAGCCTTGCCTGCATGGTGGGAGATGTATAGCTCCCGATAGATGTGTCTGCTTCCACGGCCTATCTGGTACGAGGTGTGAAATAGACAGACGTACAGGTGAGTGTTAATAAACAAAGTGAATTAAGATGATTTCCTCCGTACCATAGTCGAGATTACATAGCTTTTGCAACCTGTTTGTAATGCGATACTTTAGTCACGTTGTACGCATACGTATCGACATGTAACGGCCTTTAATCTTATTACTATCTCACAGCTAGATTCTCTTGGTTAGAAAGGTTAAAGATTACAACCAGAAATAAGTTCATGTTCAGGTTAAGGTTCAAGCTTAAGGTTTCTGTGTTTTCCAAAATAGCCAACTTTTGGTTACCTTTAAAAGGTAAGCCTAATACTATCCTAGGATATCACGGTTTTACACGTTGTGAAGAGTAAAAATGACGTTTTTCTCAAAATTTATGTGCCTAATTAATAATTCGTCCTATCCTAAGAATAAAGTTACATTTCCTATGCTTATACATAGGAGATATAACTTAATTCTTCGGATAGGGTGATATGTTAACTTGCAAATTTCTGGGATATTTTTAACCAGCCAATCCGTATTGGAGCAGCGTGGTAGCTCTAAACTCTAAATCTCTCTCTAAAAAGAAGAGAGGGGACCTATGCACAGCATTGGGATATTAACAAGCCTTTACTTTATCCAGGACCATGTTACACTGACACGAGGGGGGCGCTGTGCACGGGCGCGCTGGAGGGGGTGGTGTGCACCAAGCAACTGTGCTGCGCCACCGTGGGCGTCGCGTGGGGACACCCGTGTGAGCGCTGCGGGGATCTGGACTGTCCGCCGGGACATCTGAGGAATTTAGCCACCAAGGAGTGCCAGGTTAATCATACTTATTTTTTTTTATGGAATAGGATTGCAAACGAACACGCGGCTCACCAATCAACTAATTACCGCCGCAAAGCGAGTGCGTTGCGGTCCTTTAAAACGGTGGAAAATACGTTTTTTGAAGGTGCTTATGTGGTACCGATCCGGAAATTAAAATTATATTTTATTATATTTATCGCGAACTTCGAACCTTAGGACGTATAAAAATGGGATTATTGTTTATTTTTTGATACATGCAGGATTCGTAATAATATGCACTATAAACCACCATCACCCTACACTTGCATGGCATACACTACTAGAATCTCAACAATCTTTACGCATTATCAGGAGATACACTTGCTTGAATTGACCTTGCTAATAAAATTCAGGTCGAAGGTATATTGAACAAGGTCCGCGTTTCTTATACTCAGAATCACCAAACGGTATTTGCTGTAGGTGATACAGGTTTACGCACAGATATCAGCAAATCTTGACGTAGAGGAGGTATGAGGATTTAACCTCTCTAAATCTTTTATACTATTGTGATGGGAGATTTCAATGCAAAGCGGTACAAACAAGTGGTGTGCCACTTCTTTGTTTGCCATTTCTTTTGTGTTACGTTTATTTATTAAGCATAACATAATTTTACATTTATCTCGGATTTTATTAAACTAATATCATCATTACATTTGTATTATGGATTTTTAAGAAGAAGTTGCACTTTAAAACGGTATTTGGTATTCTCTTTTTGAAGTTATTAAATGTTTCCAGGATATAGACGAGTGTGCCGCAGTGCCAGGACTCTGCGAGGGAGGACGCTGCGTTAATTCGATAGGGTCGTTCTCGTGCGAGTGCCCACCAGGCCAGAGGAGGCATAGGGTCAGCAACAACTGCGAGGACATCGACGAGTGCGAGGATCCTGATATATGTCCGGTAAGTGAGATACAACGATAGGAATGAAGATTTATCGGCGTTTTCATATTATACTATCTAAGGGTTTCCTTTTTTTGGAGTTTTTTGTTTTTTTTGGACAGTTTTTTGGACAGGTTGGAGCTTAGGCCAACCACGCTGCTCCCATATGTGTTCATGCATCTCTCTATTCAAGCAATGAACGTCCACTGTTGGTAATAGGTTTCTTCAAACTTCCGCACAATCTTGTGCCACCTAGATCTAGCATGCTCATACAAATTTTTCGAGATCTGCCTATACAGCGGGTCTCTAAGACCCCATCGTACGTCAGTTCTTCGAACTACGTGCACCGTCCATTTCAATTTTGCGACCTATGCTATGGACGTTACTGGTTCTACTACGGATCTCCTCATTTTTGGTTCAATCACTTACTTTAGTGTATTAATGTTACAGAACGGCAAGTGCGTAAACACTGAGGGCGACTACTACTGTCTTTGCAACCCTCACTTCATACCGAGTCCTGACAAGAAGTTTTGTATAGGTAATGACATCTATTACTAATTTTAGATACTTTAATATGCCTTTTTTAAGTGTATTTTGTCCGATTCTTATTTTCAAAGGATTGCCATATAGAATCCTGTTATGGGGTAAAACAAAAATTACTGCAAAATAGACATCAAAAGAACTATTATATGTTTAAATTTTTAATTCCGAACCAGAGACAAAATACTTAATCCCCAAAGCCATCGTTGTGTATCTTCAGATGATGATTCATGTATGGGGCAAAACGACATAGACATTGACATTGTGATAGTGAATGTCTGCAGTTTGCGAATTTTGTATGTAGTGGGGGTGGTTTGTTGTGCTTGCATTTTTATGAATCCTGCATATATCAGGTATGACAACGGAGTACACTCTTTATTACGCATTACATTTTTCTTTTATCGTGGTTGTAGAAAAAAAATTTATACTTTGGTATTATTTATTACCGCAAACTAACATTTAATTATCTAGTTGGGTTACTTATTTAATTAGTTTTATTCCTAATTGTTCTGATACATATTTGTTATTCTTTTTCTCGTATAAGATGGCCGTGTGGGAAGCTGCTTCACGTATTTGGGAGAAACAGGCGAATGCGCCGACCGACTGCCAATGCCTTTATCGAACAGAGACTGCTGTTGCGGCTACAACATGGGACGAGCGTGGGGCGATCTCTGCACGCCTTGCCCACCGAGAGGATCAAGTAAGTTGTAAATGTGAAGTTGTCATTTAAAATTGTAAGGATTATTCGTAGACTTTAAAGTTCTATACTTATGGTTTAGATTAACGAGAAAATTTAGATTATTGGATAATACGTTACCTTTAAATTTCTATTTTGTGGCTTAGAAATTAATTTGTGTTATTACGTGTCATGTTAAGAAGCGAGTACAGTTTAATATAACTAGTTTAAAGTATTTGCGAGTAAGCGATGAGACCTTCTAACTCTTTATAACGGGTAACAGTTTCAGACCCCGGATATCAATGAGTTTTCTAATATTTTATTTATGTGCCTAACAGATATTAGCAATTTATCACACGTTTTTCGGTGAAGGAAAACATCGTGAGTATTTATAATCATTCAAGAAGTCACTTTATAAATTTATACTAACACTACCGCTTTAACCTCGGTCAAGTTTAACCCAAAATTTTTCCCTAGCGAGCAAGAAAATTTAGCAATAATTGTTATTAAGGTGATCTTAATTACAGATAAAATAACTTTTGTCCTTTCTAGCTGAATGGACTCACTTGTGCGGTGGTGGTATAATTCCACCTGATTGGAAACGCAATGACACTAGCGGTGGCTTTGGTGGCGGAGGCGGTGGTGTTGGCATCGGCGGCGGTGGGGGCGGTGGTAACGAGCCAGCACCTATCGCTAAGATCAACGAATGTATGCTCAGAAACGGAATCTGTGGACTTGGGAACTGCATCGATAAGGATATTGGGTAAGTTTAGTAAAACAATTAATGTCACGTTATATTCGTTCTACTATACAATAGAAAAAAACAAAAATACATTTTTCCTTAAACATCCCTATGGTTGGAAGTTTCTACTTTATTATTTTACCTTGGGATCTTTAGAAGTCTTATATGTCTAATGTAGAACGTGTTTTGACCCATTTAACTAAAACGTCCATTGGTAGTTTCTCAAGCAATGTAGCAAGAGTAGTAAATTCTGTGGACCCCGCGGCGTGGCCTCGCGTATCAATGCTTTCAGATCGTAAAAAACGTGCTAATTTGAGCGTGAAAACATGTATAAAATCATTGTAGGTACCTATACTATTGTAGTATCAAATTGTATGACTATAATTTAAAGCTTTATCCGTTAATCTAATCAATCAGACAATCCGTCAAAAAGTCTGTATTTCTGTTTTTTCAAACTTTTACAGTTAATACGCAACTATGGGAGAATATTATTGAATTTTCAAGGCCCATGCTGGTGTAATGGAGCAACGTATGCACTGATGATATTCCAATCTACATGTACGAAGATTTGCAACCGAATACTAAAGTTTGTTTCATCTTAAATCCAGATATCAGTGCCAATGTTGGAACGGAGCGGAATTGATCGAACAGGACGGCAACCCGACGTGTATAGACATCGACGAGTGTGCGCTGCAGTACTGCAAGGGCGGCCATTGCACCAACAACCCTGGCAGCTTCGATTGTAGGTATGTACACACTTGCACAAGTGTAGTTACCGAGAAGAACCAACAATAAACTCGGCGGTCAATCTTTTAAACATTTTCAATTTTACATTATTAAACCGCAGTCGTGTATGATGCTGAAAGGATTTTCAAATCTAGGCATTTTTACCATCCAAATAATCTTCAATTTTGTGATATGCTTTACGTACAAGCATATCTCTTACATTTAATTTAACCCCTTCTTTAGACTGAAGACTATTTGTATTACATGTTTCGTTACAGATGCCCACCGGGATTCGACCCCGTCGAGAACGGTCTCAGATGTAGCGACAAGAACGAATGTGAAATGACGAATGGCGGCATGTGCTCCAACGGAGTCTGCACTAACATGGATGGCAGGTGAGGTTACAAGTTGGCTGAGTTAAATTAAACAATTGATTTGACTAGTTGTGCCCGCGAGTTTCTGACCGAAAACCCGTAATTTCCAAAGGAGAGGTACTGAAAAAAAGGGGCACATAAAGTCTGAAAGTTGCGTCCATTATAGATAAGACGAGACGTGCCAGATTAAGATAGTGTAGACGTATAATTAGAAGGGACGGAAATCATGTGACGAGTGCTATATATGAATGTATGTGGATATGTGAATAGAAGGAGTTCAAAAAAGAGACGGTTGGACAGTAGAATTATAAGAGTTCTTTTAACTTTAATGAAAACAGACTGCCTACTTGGTTCGCGAGACAGTAACTGATGCGCCATAATAGTCAGTACCTTTACTTTTATACATTTTGATTTTTTTTTTTTTTTTTTTTTAATTTATTAGGTTTACCAACAGCTTTAACACTTAATTATAACACATATTCTATTATACTATTACACTAAGTCTAAATGTAAAACTACTTAAAGGTAAACACCACATGCAAATATAACTCAAAACAATACAATAATAATTATGAATCTGAAATTTAGAATTAAAACTAAGCTAAGTAAATACACTAAGATTTTTTTGGATTTTTTTTCTAAAAAGATGGAGGGATACATGGAATATATCAGGGGAATTAATATGGTTATAAACTTTTATAATTCTGGGGATTGGTGAGTTAGCGCTCAAAGCTGTAGAACGATGGGGAAAATATAAAAGGTTATTTAAGGGTGTTCTTGGGTATCGCATTGGCACTCGTAATTTAAAGTATTCGAGGAGTGCAGAGCAGTCAACTTTATTATTAAAAATTTTAAATAAAAATATCAAATCAAGTTCTATTCTTCGACTTTCTAAGGATTGCATGTTAAAGAAGTTTAATTTATCATTGTAACTACGTAAACTTTTTGATTTTCCTATCGGAAATGTAAGATTCCAAAGAAATCGTTTTTGCACTCGCTCGATTCTAAGCATGTGTGTTGAGTAGTGTGGCCGCCAAACGATGCTACAATATTCTAATATACTGAGAACTAAAGATTTGTATAACAAAATTTTAGTACTAGGTTTTGTGAACTCTTTACCATTTCTTATGATGAAGCCCAGCATTTTAGATGCACGTTTAATAATACTGTCAATATGTGGAACAAAAGTTAACTTCCGATCTATAATGACTCCTAAGTCTCTTACATTATTTAGTTCTTCAAGACACACGTTGCCGATGGAATAGTACGACTGAATGACATTCACTTTACGGGTAAATTTAATATGCTTACATTTATTAATATTAAGGTTTAAATTATTATTTTTGCACCATTGCAGCAGTCTATTAATATCGCTTTGTAAGAGCTCAATATCTTCAGTACTATTTATAGTTCTAATAATTTTCAAATCATCTGCATACATAAAGGGTGTAGAGTACAAAAAACAATTAAAAATATCATTAATGAATATATTAAAAAGAATAGGGCCCAAATGTGAGCCCTGAGGAACACCTGATTTAATTGATTTCTGGGCAGATTCGTATCCCCCAGCAACTACGAAAAACGAACGCTCAGCTAAATATGATGTAAACCATCGTAGGAGAGATCCAGATATTCCATACATGCCTAGCTTGCGTATTAAAATATCATGAGAAACCGAATCAAACGCCTTACTGAAATCCGTATACACAGCATCAACTTGTTTATTTCTATCTATTGCTTCGTATAACTTTTCTATATATGTGACCAGGTTCGTTGTAGTTGATCTAGATTTGACAAAACCATGTTGACAGTCACATAAATATTTCTGAAAGTGATGCTGTAGATACGGACACAGTAACGCTTCGAAAGTTTTTGCAAATGTTGAGAGTAGTGATATGGGTCTATAATTGGAGATTTGGGTATCGTCATCATTTTTTAGAATTGGAACTACTTTTGCTATTTTCCATGGGGTAGGGAAAACACCGGTGGCTAGTGATTCATTATATATAATCGTAAGTGGTTTTGATAAACTATAAGCACATTTACATATAAACATCGGGGGTACAATATCTGGCCCAGTACCTTTAGAAGGATTTATAGATTGAAGCTTTTTAAGCACTTGCTTTTCATCAATATATAACGTAGAAAAGGAATCACTATATCCATTAATCGAGTGGAAATACATTTCACTTATAGTACAAATATTAACAGAGTCAAATTTCAAGTTGTCTTTATACACAGAAGAGAAGTAAGAGGCAAACATATTACAAATTTCTTCCCCTTTAGACGTAGTAACTACTCCGTTCGACATGGTAGTAGGATAAGAACTTCCCACACCTCTTTTTCGTTTTACGTAAGAAAAAAACTTAGAAGAATTACTTTTGATGGAATTTTCTATATTAGATATATATGTACGGTAGCAGCTCTTTATTAAAACCTCACTACGTTCTTTCAATAAAAGGAATTCTATATCATCTCTGGGATTTCGATATTTTTTAAATTTCATCCTAGCCTTGTTCTTTTCATTTAGCATCCTTATAAGACTTCGACTATACCAGAATGGATAATGTTGACTTTTACTTTTAAATAATGGAACAAATTTTTTTAACGCCAGTTCAATATTCATATTAAGTAGATTAACCATTTCGTCTACATTCTCACAATTATTGAAAGCTACTTCCCAATCAAAAGTGTTAAAAAAGTCATTAATTAATTTGTAGTTAGCCCTTCGAAAATCATATTTTTTAATATTGCAATCATGCGATAACATTTTCAAATCCTTAATGAGGATGCTGATGTCTAGTGGAGGGTGATATTTGTCGATAATAGATAATGGAGAAATCGAAGGTATAACTGAACAATCTGGAAAGTCCGTCAAAACTAGGTCTAGAATTTTATCTCTATGATTAGGAACGACATTGCATTGTAGTAGATGATTACCATTAAGAAAATCATTTAGAGCTTGAGCAGATAAAGAATTACTTAACAAAGATTTAGTTTGGCAATTCCAATCGAGAAAACTCATATTAAAATCACCAATAATACAAGTATATCCTTCTAACTTATTCTTAAAATTATTATAATTATCCATAAACAATTCTAGGTGTTTTTTATCAAAAGGAGGTGGAAGATATATCGCGCATATATTTATGTAAATAACAGATTTCTTTTGTCGAAATTCTAGTGAAACCCAAAGATCTTCATTATTGGTCTCAAATTGCTTAAGGCGTCTTGATTTTATTGTTTTTTTGACCGCTATAAGAACACCTCCACCATCCTTTTTTTTATTGCTAGTTGCGCACCTATCGCGTCTGTAAATAGTGTATCTATCATCAAATAGCTCTGTGTTTAAAATGTAATCCTTAAGCCAGGTTTCCGTCAATACAATTATATCTAAGTTTAAACTACATACAGTCCTGTAAAAATATATTGTTTTGGTTCGTAAACCACGAACATTCTGATAATAAATACCAATTGAACTGAATGTTATATTATTATCCCAAATAATTGAACTGTATTTAAAATATTACATAACAAAATAACTACAAAATACTCTTTATAGAATCTAAATCTCGAATCAGACGATATTCGGAGTTAGAATCCTTCCTTACAAATATTCGCCCATTACGTATCCAAATAAATGTATAGCCCTTTTCTTTAGCTCTGATGCGAGCAGCAGCATGCAGTTCTTTATTAAACGATGATAAGTGTTCCATTATATATATAGACTTATGCTCGCCAGGATAACCAACGTGAGATGAATTTAACTTTTCAGATGATTTTCTAGATTTATTAAATTTTGTAACCGCAGCCAAAATCTTATCACGAGTCATCGGGCTGTTGAACTGGACGATGACAGATCGTGGCCTGGGACTATCACGGTTCTTTTTTGCGATACGAGTGCAGTGTAAAATGTGATCATCCTTGACGTCAATCCCAACTGTCTTATTTAATTTTTGAATCATTTCAAATAGATTTTCATTTTTACTCTCCGGCAAACATTGTATTTCGATGTTGTTTGCCCTAGCATTTTGTTCCAAAGTGTTAATTTTCTGAGAAAGATCTTTTATCCGCAATTCAGAGTCCTCTTTTTGATGCTTAAGTTTATTTAAGATTTTAGTCAAATCTAAGCTTTTTTACCTACCACTCGAGTCAAAACAACTAGTTTTTAACATAGTTTTAACACAAACAAGAATATAGAAGAAAAAAATGTCGTATTTCGCATTGATGAAATTTTCGTTCCTGCCGTGTGGTCTTAAGCACACCCAATTTCATTATTTTTGTTAAAGCGATGTATTATTTTGATTTAATGTTATGTACAGTTTCGAGTGTTCGTGCAACCCGGGCTACGAGCCCACGGAGACGGGGCACGCGTGCCGCGACGTGGACGAGTGCGCCGACAACCCGCGCGTGTGCCGCCGCGGCCGCTGCCGCAACACGGCCGGCGGCTACGAGTGCGTGTGCGAGCCCGGCTTCGCGCGCATCCCGGCCGGCTACTGCGCGGACGTGGACGAGTGCGCCGACAAGGGCCTCTGCCAGGTCACTGCTATACTTATGCAATATATTCTTAGAAACTAAGTCTAAATTCAATTTAAAATGAATAATAAAAAAATTAACGAATGCGTTTAGGGAATCTCGCCGGGTGTCTTACTATGCACCGACAGTTTTCACTACGAAATTCAACGAAAGAATGAGTCGAAAATTCGACAGTAAACCTATTCATGACTCAAACTACATTTAAAAAACTTACATTTTTAATTTTTCGAGTTATGAGTTTTTTTTAATCGTAGAATTTTTTCACATTATTTTGCGCGTCTGCTTACCATTCGAATATATAAAAAATCTAAATTTATTTTGGAGAAGAGTTCAATTACATAAATATTGGCCCAGCATATTAGTCGTGAAAGCGTAATACACAAAATTTTGTACTTTTAGCACTGCACCTTAGCCTTAAAAGGTCGCACCGACATCTAGGTCTCACACGTCTTCTTCTTCTTCTACTTAGCGATGTCTCGAAGATCCGGGGTCCGCTTTTCGACTAATTTTATAGGTCTCACAAGTATGGTAACATAACTCATTTTTATTCCCAGGGCGGGCGTTGCGTGAACGGCGAGGGCTCGTTCCAGTGCGTGTGCGAGGCGGGCTACCGGCCCACGCCCGACCGCAGCGCGTGCGTGGACGTGGACGAGTGCGCCGAGCTCAAGGTGTGCCGCAACGGCCGCTGCCACAACACGCCGGGTTCTTTCCGCTGCGAGTGCCTGGCCGGCTTCACGCTCAGCAACGACGGCAGGACCTGTCTAGGTTGGTAACACATTAGGCAAGTTAAATCTACCCAGCCTCTTATGATACTAAAGACAACTGCAAGTGTTGGCTGGCTTCTTACTCAGAAACGATGAAAGGACTTGTTTTGGTTGGTGCTACATTACACAAGTTAACTTATCACACAGTAACATCCTCTAGTGATTAGAATATGTACTATGATATTAGTGTACCATAGATAGAGGAATTAATAAATTTGTCTATTCTCAACTGCAACGCATTCGTTTTATTATATATACCATAGCCTTTCAGACTAGATACTAGATCAGAAGCTGCGAGTGTTGGTTTGGCTTCACGCTCAGCATCGAGGTAAATATTTTTTTCGGTTAGTACAACTGTACTTAAGGAAATATTCTCTAGCTCCGGTGACTTTATGCCATATCAGACAGCAACCTACCTTGGGGGCGTTACGCTCAGCAATGATGGAACGACCTGTCTCGGTTGATAACACACTACACAAGTTGAATATGCCATAGCCTCTCAGACTGGGTACTAAAGAAAGCTGTGAGTGTTAGCGTGCTTCACGCTCAGTACCGACGAAAGTACCTGTTTTGGTTAGTACAACTCTGCACAAGATCTTCCATAGCCCCTCTGACTGATACCGTATCAGACAGATGAAAGCGCCTGTACATCCGCGAGAGACTCGTGAAATCTCATAATCAACAAATTCATAACCTTAGGCCATATAAAAAAATATGACGCATGGTGCCACACATGGTGCTGACGCGTATTCTGCGAATGCATAATTAAGTGGCCCTTGCCCTAACCCTCGTAATTCTTGCTAACTTATATCGAGTTCTGAGCAAAAATCTCTCACCGTCGCTTAGTTCTTGCAGTTGTTGCTTTCTTTTACCAAGTATTAAGCGAAAAATTGTTGCCGTAGCTCTAGTCCTCCTAATTCTTTTATCAAATCCTAGATTTCTTGTCAGTCTTTGCTACTCATTTATTGCATTCAAAGCAATAGTTGTATAAAAATAAACTTTGTCTTACAGATGAAGTTCAAGATTTATGTTACGAGAAATACGAAGAAGGTCATTGTACTGGACCAGGAACCACACCAGTGACCAAGTCTCAGTGTTGCTGCAGTTCCAGTAAAGGTAGTTTATTAATGTAATAATGAAGTGATTTAATTTTTCTGACACTCCTAAGTAACAAGAACCTAAAAATTATTGTCTATCGAATGTTGTGGAACAGCCTATTAAATATTATGAATCGTGTTAGGTGTTTTAAAGAGGAAGGTCAATAAAAACGGTTTTCGTAATAATATAATAAGAATACTTATGTTTTCCCAATTATTTTGTGTCTCCCACAATCCCACTCTGACTCTATGTCGTCACCGTCCATTCTCCTCTATCGTTATTATATTATATATCATAATCCTTATTATATATATTATAATATAATAACGATAGAGTTATATCGTTATAATATCATTATTATGTTATTAGATTATATCTCGTCTTTCTTCACACGAGCCAGTTATCTATTTTTCGGCCTCCCTCCAGTCATACATTCCTATTTAAAACTCTTTTAGTCACATTATTTTTATCCCTCCTCATATAAATCAGATCATTATTAAAAATACAGAGAGATCATTATTAAAAATAACGAACATTAACTTTTACGTTTCTGTCTAGGATTACGTCTTGGTTGGGGCGTATCTTGTAAGCCATGCCCAGCAAATGGAAGCAAGGAATATGAAATTCTCTGCCCAGAGGGTCCAAGTAAAGACAATGGAGGTATTGATATCAATGAATGTACCATGATACCAGGAATTTGTCCTCACGGTACATGCGAAAATCTCGAGCCTGGCTATAAATGCATCTGCGATCCTGGATACCATCAAGACCACGATGGTATTTGCAGGGATATCGATGAGTGCGACATGCATCAGTCGGTAAGTTATATTAATTAAGCCTTTAACGGGTTATTGCATATCTACAAACCTACTCGCAGTAACAAATGACTATAATATAGACCCTCCAAATTTCAAACCACGCAAATTTTTGCGTCTTATTATCTTGTATATGTATGTAAAAGCAATTAAATAATGTCAAGTGTTAATTCTTAGTCAGGCTTTCATAGTTTATGTTCAGATTATGACGACTCTTAATTTTAGTAAAGTCATCATGAAAAGACATTTTCGTTATGTGAACATCGTAGAGCTTATATTCGTATATCTCTTTGATCTGATCAGACATTAGCAAGTATATTACATTTCTTTTCACATTCTCAATTTCAATCAATAATATAACGACCGCGACATGGGATATGTTGTACAACCATGGATGCTCGTAGCGCATAAGATTGAGAGGGCGTCTTCTGAAGAATCGTCGTATTTATGCATTGGTGGTTTGAGAAATATGCAACATTCGTTTCCAACATTAACTGAACGTATTTAGTAATGTAGTGATGTAATATTTTGAGTCTTCAGTTACTTTTAACATTTCCTTATTCCAGTACTGCACTGGTGGACAGTGCCGCAACAGCATGGGTAGCTTCTCGTGCGTGTGCCCGCCCGGCACTCGCTACGAGCCCGACGAACAAATCTGCCGCGATATAGACGAATGCGAGGGTGAGCTTGTTTTCATCGTCAAGGATTATGACAGGGGGGATATCCCTTCCATGTTCCCCGTCACTACAGGTTACAACTTTGTGTGGTACTATCACACTGACTCATACGCATTGGCTTTCTAACATAAGGCCATGTGTCATGTGATTTCATTTCTATGATGATGATGTATTGGAAATTTCACATGATTTAAAAATTTTACATTATTTTTTAATATACTTGTGTATATTTACTTTGATGTATTTTCAGATCAAGTGAAATCTTCCTTGTCTAAGTCTAAAGACACTATCCTAATTTTTATAACAAATAATCTTTGATTTCACTTCACTGTAATACGTAAAAAGTATCACGGAATTATTTTCGGTCATGTACCACAATAGATTTATTTAATATCTTTATTTGATTTAGGTCATGGTCAACATTTAATTTATATCGTTAAATCATAATAATCAGTTACTTGATATTAACAGCTTTTAATATTACTATTACTTTTAATTCCAATTCAGTAAATTAATTCTTAATAGTAATTTGATGAACTCCATAATTCATACGTCACAAAATCAAAATCACTGCACTGCTTGGCAATTTCATTACTTAAATAATAATTTATAAATTCAGTTCAAATGTTTATTTAAATTTAGTTATAATTGATAGTGTATATTAAATCCTGCTATCCTAAACTATGCCTTGGAGGTTCACAAGCTATAAAATTATAGTACAAAGTATTATAAACAGATTTTAAAAGATTGTTACTACGTTTCTATAGTTTTCCGCTGTGTGATAATATTTAGTTTTTTTATTGGAAGTTAATTTCAGTTGTACACAGATAACTTCCTTGGACATCAGTGATTACTTATCTCATTTTACAGAACAATCGAACCCTTGCGACAACGGGCGATGCATCAACACTCATGGCAGTTATGAATGCGAATGCGAACATGGATTTGTACTCGATACGACTGGCCAACATTGTCTCGGTAAGGACATCAATTTTATCATTAATGGCTCTTATTATTTTAATTGGGGACGCCTGTCAATGTCACACGGATTGGTCACTTTCTTTTTTTGACCTCATGTTGGCAAATGGGTTTCACTGTTGTCGTAACAGTGTCATCTGCTTTAACCAACCTGATACTAAACCAACAGAAAAATTTCCCTGAAGGGGAAGTTTCTTAGGTCCTTACCTCTCTCCCATCTCCCATCTTTCCAGTGAGTACATGGTGCATTTAGCCTAAGAGGAAGATCTTTTTCTTCTTCTCCGCGTCAGGGCATGCTGAGACTTTAAATCGAACTTTTCACTTTCTACTTAAACTTGTTGATGAAAATCTTAAATTTTTTCGTGTCTAGACAACCGGCGAGGGTCATGTTGGCGAAGAGTAGTCGATGGTCAATGTGAAGCGGCGGCACCAAGAACTTTGCTCAGACAGGAATGCTGTTGCAGTGTGGGCTTGGCGTGGGGATCTCCTTGCGAGCCCTGCGAGCCTGACGACTGCCCGTGTCCGAAGGGATTTGCAAAGGTTTGTGGAATAATAACGTCCATATTAATCAATAAAATATATCACTGGTCACGGATGCCTTTAATAAAAATGAGGATTAAATAAAATGGGCTCATATAAAAGGTAATTTAAGGCGATGAGGACAACACTGGAAAGTACTTTTCCTGAGCTCTTCTTTTTATAGCGGGCTGTTTTCCGCATTTAGTCGCTTTCTCCTGAGCTATCTAACGTATTGCTTAAATCGTTATATTCAAGCTTTAGTTATACAAAACTCATAATTGAATTCAGTAAAATAATTTTAACATTACTACTTAATTTAATAATTTTAACTTTACTTATATACAATAGAGTTCCACACACGTCTAATTCTATAAATTATTGAGGTAATGTTAATGCTTTTTTAAAATTGCTTTTGATATTATGTTTTAGTTGGATGGAGCTACGTGTCGTGATGTAGACGAGTGTATGCTTGATCCGGAGCTATGTATCGGTGGCCAGTGCGTTAATACTGATGGCTCATACCGTTGCGAATGCCCACCGGGATTAACTCTTGACTCAGCTGGTAGGAATTACTAATGATAATAACGAAATTGAACCGATAGTTAATACGCATTTTGCACGAAACAACATAGATTTCACACTCCCTGACTTTTAGAAAAGGGTTTTTTCTTAATAGACATACCCTATTCATTATGTCCCCATTCAATATTTTCTTTAATCACTAACCCAATATATTTATTATATCAAAACCATAATCGTTTTGCAGGAAACCGTTGTATAGATACTCGGCGCGAATACTGTTACACGGACTACGTTGGTGGTCGCTGCTCAAACCCGTTACAAGTGGTGGTTTACAAAGCCATTTGCTGCTGCTCATCGCTTGGCAAAGCCTGGGGAGATAGCCGCTGCGAACCGTGCCCTAAAAAAGGTTTCTATAATAATCCAACTTGTTTATAATTAGTTTATCTAAAAACAAAATGACTATCCTTAATTTTTTTTCTTTTCTAGGCACGGACTCATATCGTGATCTTTGCATTTCTGAAGGCGAGTATCCTTCAACCATTTGGGACCGGCCAGTACCAGGTGGTCCAAATAAAACGAATATTTGGGACAAAACTTGGGGAGGAGACGGTACAGGGGATGGATGGGACATTGATTCTGGTGGTAATTGGGGTAATGGAAGTGCAGACAATTGGATACCCGGAGGACCAGGCGGCCCGGGCACAGGAGTTATTCCAGGGCAAATGGAGGTCAATGAATGTGCAGCTTTTCCCGGACTTTGTGGACATGGACGATGTAGAAATATGCTTGGGACGTTTACTTGTGATTGCTTCCCTGGGTATGAAAAGGTAAGCTGCAATAATAAAAATGATTTTATGGTTAGAATTTTATATTGCAGGTCATTTAGCTAAATAAGGTCCAATAATTTTAAATTAAGACTTAATGTTGCATATTCGAAAGAGATTGCAGTTTTGTAAACGGATTCTTGGTTTATATATCTTGAAGTTAAACTTTTCACTGATTCAATAGATCATTTTCCAGTTCTAAAACAGTTTTTGTTAATGGAATCTTCTTTCTAGGATTCCAAAAATCACACATGTGTAGATGTGAATGAGTGTGAGATTGTAGACGATGTTTGCGGCTCGGGCGAGTGTCGCAACATCGAAGGCAGCTTCACCTGCCACTGTCATTCTGGCTACACAACCGATGAGCTGTCTAAAGTATGCGTTGGTAAGTGACATTGTTTTATTGAAAAACATATATATCCGGCTATGGCAAGGTGGGAGAATAGGAAATTAACTTTCAGCTATGTTGTGCACAGTCTTCTGGTATACATTATCATATTCGGTTGTAACCTATTTGCAGATATAAACGAGTGTGTTGAGAACCGTGCTCTATGCCGTGGTGGGCGCTGCATCAATACTCCAGGATCCTTTCGCTGCGAATGCGCACCGGGTATGGAGCTCTCACCCGACCGACTATCTTGCAAAGATATAGACGAATGCTCTATAACTTCGGGTATGTTTTATTTTACATCTTTGAAATTTTTTTTTTATTATTCCCCTTAATTTAGAAATCATTTAATTTTGATCACATTGATGTCCGCAATATTTGTTTTCAGCAACAGACATATGTTATGATATTTGATCCATAACATTCTGGCATAGTTATAGTAAATATAATTGTCTTTAATAGTTTATACAATTTATCTGATTCGTCGTTGCCTTAATTTATCTATTGTTGATTTCAATATTATCAATATTAGAGACAATGTATTTTCTAAACTCTTTATGTTCATCATATTTTATATGTAAACGAGTGATTTTGAATAGTTAAGTCTATTGCAACATTAAAAGAATAAGTCGTATAATTTATTCCTGTAATTTTGGATACGCTATTTACACCTGAAGTTCTATATCTGCACACTAGGGCTGTCTGAGACATAGTTTCAAAAACTGTAAGAATGCCAAAAAAGTTTTCTTAATTTTCATAAGTTTTATATTTTAAGACGAATATCTGAAAACGCTACAACTAGAATAGAAGTAAAGATTGCTATCGTTAAACTTTTATAGGTATCTGCAGTAACGGCGCGTGTGAGAATCTAATGGGCACGTATCAGTGCGTATGCGACGAGGGCTACGCGCAGTCGACTGTCAAATCCCATTGTGATGACATTGATGAGTGCACGGAGGATCCTACGCGCTGCCAACACGAGTGTGTCAACACGCCAGGGTCATACCACTGCACTTGCAGGTGTGAAACTTATTTTTCAGCTAATCTATTACTTCTTTTTTATTTACCTAGAAACTTCCAGGTCTTGTGTGTGGATAACTCAGTAGAAGGAGACGTAGCATTAAGATAAATTTCTTCAAATTTGAAACTAGTTGTACCAGTGATTACGTTCGCATCAACCTTAGTGTAGTGTTTTAATACCGTCAATTATGTACTCTGTCTTTACTGCTACTCCCGGATGGATAAAAGTTTTTTTTTATCATCTAGTGGATGAGTCGTGAAAATGTTAAGGAAATAATGACGTAAATTTACTATAATGTTAGCATGAATTGATTATCTACTTTTTCATATATTCGTTAACGATCCTCGCCTGGATGTAATAAATTATACTGTACTTAGAAAAATATTTCTTTCTCCTTTCGGGTATTCACAGTTCTATGAGATGATATTCTGGAGATCAACTTGGATATAAAACAAAATTGTTCTAGAGATGGCTGGCATCTCCGTGCAGACGGACGCACCTGTCGTGACATCGACGAGTGTAGCGGCGGTGCGAGGGTCTGCGGCGGCGGCGTGTGTCGGAACACGCCCGGCTCCTACATCTGCACGTGTGGGGAGGGCCTTCTGGCTTCACCAGAGGACAGCAAGCCTACGTGTCTGGACGTCGACGAGTGTTCTGATGTAAAAATATTAGCCTTTATTCATCATCATCTCATTATTTATTTGAAATTACAAATGTTTGAATCTACTTAATTTCAATATTATATTTGGACCCAGCGAGCTGAGTCCAAACGCCACAAGATCGTGTAGTATGTAAATCCCATGGAGTGACATATGTCCAGCAGTGGACGTCCATCGGTTGACAAAGAACACATGTGATCTTATTGTACGAAATACCAAAATGCCTGCAGATCAAATTCCTAGAACAGTGCGTTTTGCCAGTGATATGGATCCAAAACTAGGATCAAAGAGTTACCCAGCGATGAAATTGAATTGAAATGTTTAAATCAGGAATATAGGGATTTGTAGAAAAGCCAGTTACCTAGATAGCCCATCCTACCGTTAAGCTGAGTTGGTGATGGATAGGGCATACGAAGACACGATGGGCTTTAGTGTCTTAATGAGATGACGACACCGTATCAGAAAACGCAACGTTGGTTTAACTCTACTATGCGTACTGATGACTACAAAAATTTATACTAGTGGATCAGTTAGATGTGGAAATCCCTTTAAAAGATTAGATTACTACCTATATTCAATTTTCTTCTCTTGATCTTAATTTGTTTTACAGATACCAGACCTCTGTGGTGCGGGTGAATGCCGCAACACAATTGGCAGTTTTGTTTGCCGTTGCCCCGATGGCTACAGTGTTAAGCCAGAACAGGGTCCCGCTTGTACCGACGACGATGAGTGCGAGCTGGGCACTTGCGATTGCCATCCATCTGCTGACTGCATTAATTTGCCCGTAAGCATTGAAGAAAAATCAATTTAAAAAAAGGAATTCTCGCTCAAAATTGGTCAATTTGCTTAAGTTCATAACTTGTAGTATAAAAAAGTTGGGCAGTTTGATATATGATACCAATAGTCTGAAGCGTGCCTTAAAATCTTAATTTATTTAGCAATTATTTATGAGCAGTAGGATATAAAAATTTGACAGTTGTATAAATTGCATGTTGATGGTATAAATAAAAAACGAATAAACACTGAGAAACTAAATAAAGTATTGGCGTTTGTTTTCTCAAACTTATCAGCAAAGAAATCCTAGAATTAAATTATCCTAGAAAAAAATGAATGTTTTCTTTCCTTCTTTTATTGAAAAAGGTGGCAAATGAGCATGGGTTTCACCTCAAGTAATCATCATATCCTACGATTATGTTTTTATTTAGTAAAAGTAACTAAATATTTTAGCTGAACAGTGCTTCGAGTTTTAAAGTATTGTTCAATTCTATGCGGTATTGAATGTTTGAATTTTCAATCAAATTCAATTTAATTGATGATGCTTGAACTTAATTTGTTAAACATAATTCCAGGGTTCCTTCCAATGTCGTTGTCGCGATGGCTGGAGAGGGGACGGAACCGAATGTGAAGATGTTGATGAGTGCCTGACTAACAATGGAGGCTGTCATCCGAGAGCCAACTGTAGAAATACGGATGGATCCTTCATGTGCCTTTGTGATACTGGATATAAGGGAGACGGGTAAGAAAACGTGGTTTCCTCGTTTTTTTCTCAACTGCGGGATTTACATGCTTTAAAGTATTGTTGAGTTGAATCTAGAGTTTCCTTGCAACTTTTTTCAAATTCAGCCCACTTAGTTTAGGGAATGACTGACACTCATCATCATATGTCCATATGACTGCATTTATCTTGTATTTGTAATTTGTATTTATAAATTCTATTTAACAACCTACTTTTCTTTTATGTAGATATACTGTAATTATTGATATGCATTAACCTAATTTAATGCATATCAAAAATTACATAATTAAGTCTAAACTAAATTGAAATTAAAATTATTGTTTTGTTTTGTATTCAGACAATTGTCTATATTGTATGTTACTTATTTTTGAGCCAAGTATAAATAAAAAATTATTTCAAAAATAATACTTTTTACCACATCCTTCAAATTAGCTTTATCAAATTTACATGTCAAGCTAGAGATTTTAAATTTTAATCCTTTTTAATTTTAAACTTTTTTAGATACTCTTGTGTGGACATCGACGAGTGTGCCAACGATCCAACGCTATGTGAAAATGGCCACTGTACAAATACACCGGGGGGATATGAATGTGACTGCGATGTTGGGTTTACCAAGTCTTCTGATGGGAAATCTTGTCTTGGTGAGATCTTATATAATTCTAATATCGTGCCATACAACTATTAGTGATGTAAAACTGTCTGAGACGTATTTTTGGTTTTAGACATGGATGAGTGCGCCACATTTGACAACGTATGCGTGTTTGGACGGTGCGAAAACACATATGGGATGTTCAAATGTATTTGTGATAAAGGATACCAGTCTGACAGTATTGATGATTGTAAGTATAGGTAGATACTCGTACATAAATTATGCGATAATTATTATTATCTTAATATCTTCTAGTCATTACTTGTTTGAATTGATTGAGCCCTAATATTTACCTTTTACTCAGTGAACTTTTGTCGATCCTAGTTTTACAGTGATCGATGTAAACTTCAAATAATTTATTCTCTTGTATAGATACAATGTCACATTTAATTGCAACACCGAACCGGTATGCGAAAAACGAGTTGGATCTCTTTTAATCTTCAAGATTGTTCCATGATGTTACATAGATTACGATTTGTTTAGTCAAAGTTTTAAATTGCAAATGGTACAAGTATGTCGATTCTAATGAGAGAACAGTATTTGAGCCATTAACTGGATTCTTTTACAGCTTGTAGCCCGTGTGACCGCCCCCTTTGCCAAATTACAATGATTTTTATTTTCTCTTAAGTATTATATGATTTTGAAAGTTTTTAACTCGCTTGTTCAAAAGTACATTCTGCTAATATTATAATTTATTGTTGTTCCAGTGATGCCAGGCTTTAACTGCACTGACGTGGATGAGTGCAAATCGCCGCAGTCGTGCCAATACGGGGAGTGTATTAACACTCAGGGCTCCTATATCTGCCGCTGCCCACCCAACTATGAATTGGTTTCGGATGGCACTGCCTGTTACGGTACATATATACAAACAAAATTAACATGATGCTACCTCCATTGCAAGAGTCAGTTTCTTTTGATGTAATCCATGCCGAAGGACTTGTATAGCACGTGTAAAGTTAAATTGAACTTTACACGTGCTATACAAGTCCTTCAAACAATGCTTTTTTGGCACTGATAAGGGTTTGTCTTTAATCCCAATTAAAGTTACGGGAATCTAGACTAAACATAGCACATACGAAATTTCGTTATATTACTGCCACTTCTCTAAAGTTTGCTCCAAATCCATTAATTGCTATTGGATTTTTTTTAATGGGCTTAATCTATAATGTTTTCGTTTTACAGATTCTAGAAAAGCCCGTTGCTACGGCAAAGTAGACTTACGTTCAGGAACAGAACAGTGTCGTGACAGTGATGAAATATCTGAAGATGGTACAATGGCAGCCTGTTGCTGCTCTGTAGGTAAGGGGTAACGTCAAGTTACAAAAAAGAGAAGTGCTTTTCTTAGAAGATAAATTGAATAAAAAATCATGTCGATTAAAGGTGGTAGAAATACTATTACTCGATGTATTTTATATCTTTCAGTGCCCTTTACATATATTTTATGAAGAGTTGATTGCCTAAATTATCTTTAAAAAATTTATGAATAATGGTTCATCTGAGATTTTAAATCTATTTATGTTGTATGTATAGCAAATGATATGTTTATAGGTGCTGCGTGGGGCAACTATTGTGATCTCTGCCCGGAACCAGGATCGGAAGCGTATAGACAGTTGTGTCCTGGAGGACCTGGATATCAACCGGTTTTAGAACCTGTAAGAAGATATTGTTTACATTTTTGTGACTGTAAGATGTGTAACTAGCACTATAAGACGTTAAATTCGGTTTTAAAACTCATCCCAAACGTCGCAGCCGTCGTACGTGGTGACGCTGGCCGACATCGACGAGTGCGCGCAGCACCCGCTGCTGTGCGAGCACGGGACGTGCACGAACACGTTCGGCTCGTTCGTGTGCACTTGCGGCGACGGCTGGCAGCTCACGGCCGACGAGCAGCGCTGCGAGGACGTGGACGAGTGCGCGCGGCCCGACGTGTGCGGGCCCGGCGTGTGCCGCAACATGCCCGGCTCCTACGTGTGCCTGTGCCCCGAGGGATACGTCGCCATGCCGAACGGGAGTGAGTCATTAGTCCCATCATTATCCTCCTGCTTTTATTATTCTTTCGGCGGGCTGTTTCCCGCTTTTAGTTATATTATGGTGACCATTGTGCGTCGGGGTGAAAAGGGCTAGTTGCTCCAGCCAAGTTCTTTCTAGAACACCGGTTCCTCAAGGTTTCTTGTAATATCATCAGCAAGCTAAGGATCACTGCTTCTTCTAAAAGCAGAGAACTGTCCTACTGTTGTTGCATGTTTTTGAGATGTTTCTTTAGATATTTTTAGTTGTGGTCAAACTGGGCTATTTGTGGCACCTTTATAAAATAAGTGTTTATTCAGCAGACTATGATGGGTGATGATAGTTTTAATCTCATTTTATGCAATAACTCTATGTAAAATAAATAATAATAATAATAAGTAAATAATTAGGTCACAAATTATCTTAGTCTGTGATGAATATAGGCACTATGTACACGTGCTATTTGATGTAGCATTTGCACTGCACTATACTGTTACTATACGCTACATTCAAAAGATTTCGTCAAGTGAAGTAACTGAATTGGCTCGATGTTGATGTGATGATTTATGATGATAATCAAATGTCGGAAATATTCATCGAAATAATATTGAACTAATAATATTATTTCCCAGAGGAATGTGTAGACGTACGTCAGAGGCAATGCTACATGGACTGGGATCCAGACACGGGCCGATGCTCGGCTGCAGTTGGAGTACCCCAAACTAAGTATCTCTGTTGCTGTTCCGTGGGCAAGGCGTGGGGCGCGCCGTGCGAGGCCTGTCCGGACAAGGGCTCCCAGGAGCACATGGCTCTGTGCGGGGAGAAACCGGGAGAATACATCAACCCGATGACGAATGAGACCAAACCGATCAACGAGTGCGACATCATGCCCCAACTGTGCAAGCCAGGCACGTGCCACGATACTCCGACTGGGTTCCAGTGTGGATGCGATCACGGGTATGTTTCTTGCGATTTAATTATATAAAGACTTTATTTTGGGCTTTAAAACATTAAAGACAATTTGTATCCGCCGAAACGTTCGCGTTGGTTTCAGTTTTAAGTATCTGCAGAGTTTTTTTTTTTTTTTTTTTTTTTTTTTTTTTTTTTTTTTTTTTTTTTTTTTTTTTTTTTTTTTTTTTTTTTTTTTTTTTTTTTTTTTTTTAATACAGGAAAAAACCCCTTATGGGTACCGCCGCCCGACGGGGACAGGCGACGGTTATGTCGGACTCGCACCGACTAAAATAACCTGTGTGCTCCACTACGCTGCTGGTGGCGGGGAAAGGGTACCCATGAAGACATTGCCCCCCATCCCCGCCAGCAGCAACTCTGTAGCCCAGAGTGCGCCACCTCTGGGTCGGGGCCTCTCTCAAAGTGGCCCCTCTCTCCGCTGGACGATGCATCGGGAGCACCAGATGCATCGAACGCCTCGGGGACCTAACTCCAGCGAGCGTCCGATAAACCCCGTTCGGATCGCTCGGAGGTCCCCGTTAGGGCGGCATGCGACGGACTTCGGCGAGTCGCCTGCGCCCCGCTCGCCTGCGGCGGATTGGATCCAAGGACTCGACTTCCCGGATCCGCCTCGCCGCCTCCTTCCGCGAGATAACGTCCTCGCAGAAGGAGGCCATCGCTGCCCACGATCGCTCCCTGTCCACCATGGCGCGAACCACAGTGGGCAGGGAGAGATCGTGCCCCACCTGTGCCACAAGTTCCGCCCGCTGAACCGCCCAAGCTGGACAGTCTGCGAGCGTGTGCAGCGCCGTGTCAAAGTCGGCGCCGCACTCGTGGCACTCACCAGTCGCTTCGCGCTGGGCCACCTTCCACAGATACCACCCGAAACAACCATGTCCGGAAAGCACCTGTGTCAGGCGGAAGGTGAGGACCCCATGCCTCCTGGCGACCCAGCCCTGGAGAATGGGCTGGATGGCCGAAATCGTCCAGGCCCCTGCACTGGGCGATTCAAGCCGCCGCCTCCATTGGTGGAGGAGCTCTTCCTGAGCTGCCCTCCGCCAATCCACCTCTACCGCCGCTGTGTCTCCCCCCTGTGAACGGGCTTCGACTCTACGGCGGTAGGCCTGAGCTAGCACCTCAGCCTCTAGGTCCCATGGAGGGGACCCGGCCAAGGCGCAGGCCGCCTCGCCGGAGATGGTCCGGTAGCCCCGTACAAGTCTGACCGCCATGATCCTCTGCGCCCTGCGCAGCAGGGGCAAGGATCTCAAGGATCTGCAGAGTCATAACCTAATTACATTTAACTTAAATTTAATACAACTGAAAGTTATGCACTAGTAAACTCATAAATTTTATAGGCCGAATTGCACAAAGGAGATGCTAACATTGTATTAAACCAACCAACATTCATTACACTTGAATATAAATCACAAATTAGTGTTCTTGTTAATATACTCATCATTATGTACTTTTTTTCTGTGCCCTGAGGAAAAACTGAAAATTATATATGTCATATGTTAGACTGTCATGTAAGCTTCGATAGTACCAAATTTTATGAATATTGCTCCGGCCATCTTATGAATAAGCCGTGAAAGTATCATATATGGATTTTAAAATTTATAATGGTAGTATGTACGTGTTGCCCGTTGCAGTTACGAGCACGACAACACGTCGCACCTTTGCCGCGACATCGACGAGTGCGCGTCCCGCCGCTCGCCGTGCCGCGGGCTGGCGCAGTGCGTCAACCTGCCCGGCACCTACGAGTGCAAGTGCCCGGCCGGCTACCGGCTCACGGCCGCGCTGGACGAGTGCGAGGACGTGGACGAGTGCGACGACGAGCGGCTGTGCGAGCACGGCGAGTGCCGGAACACCGTCGGCTCCTACCGGTGAGTGTTAGACCATTATCTGCTCGTATGAGTGATATTTGGTACACTGTCTGCTGGTATAGTTGACTGGTATATTGTCTGTTCGTATCGCTGAGTGTCGGAACACTTTCCGCTTGTATGAATGGCGATACACTATCGGCTAATATCGGTGAGTGTTGTAACGCTTTCTGTTCGTATGCGTGGCAGTAATTTGTCTGGTCATATCGGTCAGGGTAGAAAAATGTCTGCTCATATGAGTGGCATAGTGTCTGTTTGTATCGGTGAGAGTCAAAATATTACATACAGCCATACGTCGATGCTCATTGAGTGTTTTGGTAAAAACCACCGAATTCCAATTCAAACTTACTTTACTATTTAAAATAAAAATTGTATTAATAAAGAACTTAGAAGCTTTAACTATATAATTGTTTGTCAGTTGCGAGTGCAAACCTGGCTACACGCTCCGCGAGAACGCGTGCCGCGACGTGGACGAGTGCAACCGACCACGGCCACTCTGCCGCAACGGGACATGCGAAAACCTGCCCGGCACGTATGTGTGCCACTGCGACGACGGGTTCAAACCCGGCGCGAACAACGACTGCATCGGTAAGCACAATGAGTTTGAATAAAAGTAAATAAAGAAAGTTTGCATTACGTTAAATCCGTGATAACGTTGCGTAAAGAGCTCAAAAATAATGGTTCCGGATGGGGCCAAGCGTACGTGAGTGCATCAGATTTGTATACATAAACTATGAATACATGTTAGAACAGTCTAAATCAAGTCAGTCAACAATCTCTCGGTGTGATCGGCTGAACGCTTCACAGACAGTCCATCGGATATGTGTTCTATGGTCTCAACTCATGTCCTTACTTCTAAAACTTCCAGATATAAACGAGTGTAGGGAGGGCGGCATGGTGTGCCGCAACGGGCGCTGCCGCAACACGGCGGGCTCGTTCCGCTGCGAGTGCGCGCCGGGCTACACGCTCACCGGCGACGGCCGCAACTGCCGCGACGTGGACGAATGCACCGAGCTACCGTCGCCGTGTGGCCGGGACGGATCGCCGTCTTGCACAAACACCAATGGCGGGTGAGCCTTTAAGGATTTTGAATGCAGAAAGTGCTTCCAGTTCCTGTAGAGAAGCTTATGAATCCAAAACTTGGAAATATTAAAGGTCTTAGATGTCTTAAAGAGAATAGTCGAACACTGTAAGTAATGTCCTATGAATCCAAATCTTGATCGATCGATGGACCTCATAGGAAAGCCAATCATCTCTCATGAAACAGGAAGATCCGAGGTTACCGATATCATGTTGAGCTGAAGTAGCAATAGGTAGGGTACGTGCTACGGAGAATTCATTAGCATTGCTTTCCTTATTAAGGCGTTATTAGTTCTCTAAGTGGTCTTGAGCCAGCGCCTCCGGTGATTTTAAATTGTATGAGATCGTTTTGCGTGAAATTATTGAAACACCTATGCACCACAAATATTAAAAGTTTGTCGGTGCGAAATATAGTTGTATTGTGGATAGATGGCAAAAAATCGCTTTCAACAGTTATGAGTGCTCGTGTGGCATTGGATGGCGGCTGGTCGGCAAACGGTGCGTGGATCGAGATGAATGCCGCGAGCAGCAGTACGTGTGCGCTGGCGGGGAGTGCCATAACTTTAATGGGGGGTAAGTGACTGATTGAATACTTTTCAAAAATACATTTATGTAACAAAGTAGAAACTGCTTAATCCCTATAAAGGACCCTAGGTCTATTTGAGCAAAAAATAGAAATCATTCTAACGTCGATGTGGAACGATGTTATGCGGGGATGTACATGAGATGGAATATTTATTGGTCAAGATATTGTTCCTTAAAATTAGCGGAGGCTCAAACAACGTGCCGACATGAAGAAATAAGCACAACCAGTTTGTGTTGACATCTAATACTTAATATTGTACATCAAAAATCTTTATATTCCATGGAATGTTTTTAGCTATCGTTGCGACTGCCCGCCTGGTTGGCGGTTTGATAAAGCTGCAGCAGTTTGTGTGGACGAGAGGAAAGAGTTGTGCTACGATGAATGGAACGCCGGCCGCTGTCACAAGGCGCGACCTCTGCAGTTAGGGCGGCCAGAGTGCTGCTGTTCAGAAGGTCAGCAAACTAGTTTGTATTTATTGTTGTAGAGATGGAAGATGATTTTGCGTATAATTACGGTCTAGAAGTTATTATGCTGTTAAGACGAACATGTCCAGGTCTAGGTTCTTAAAATTATTTTTAAGTGATAAAATATCTATCTCTAAAACTGTACTTTTTGTATTGCAGCCTAAATACGATCAATAGGCATAGGAACGCTGTTGTGGGTATTTAACCCAAGATATTACTAACTAGATTAACTTTAAAGCAGGAAACCTTTGGACAACAAGATACTAAATTTTGTAATAGACTCAACTCCATAATAAGGATCACATGCCGCCCCACGCAGCTAACGCACCCACTGACTGTATGTGTCTTATTTTGAGTCCAATTTGATGTTTATCACAGGTGCGGCTTGGGGCAGATACTGTGAACGATGTCCCACACCTGATTCACCAGAGTTTTTACGGATTTGCCAAGGAGGGATGGGTCGTCCGAATCTAACGCAGGATCTCGACGAATGTAAAGTCCGCCCAGACGTGTGCAAGGGCGGCCACTGTATAAACACTGACGGTTCCTTCCGTTGCGAGTGCGCTCCCGGGTACATACTGGATGGGACGGGGCTAGCTTGCGTGGATGCTGACGAGTGCGCCACGGATCCGAGGATATGTGGAAACGGGACCTGCACTAACACTCCCGGTGGTTATGAGTGTCGATGCAACTATGGTTTTACGCAGGGCACTGAGCAGGTTTGTTTCTAGTATTTTTACTCGTAATTATTCCAATTAGCAGCAACTTTGTTTGCGTTATCATAAACAACTACTATTACCTAGTGTTTCGTACGTCATTTTTCCTGTTCTTGTTTTTTACCTTATATGTTAGTTCAATCAATATTTTTCAAGAGGATAAATCTTAAAACCTTATTTTCTATATGACCAAAGGGAAGGAGCATGCAACGAATTCTATCTGACGAGGAAGTTAATAACAAGCCTTGGTTTAAGAATAGGGAAAACACCTATTTCAGATTTCAGATCTATCTTTTATGCATAATAATTAAATCCTCAGTAAAGTTGCGCAATAATTTAATTTAAGCTAGGGGGATGTTTGAATATCTATTAAATATTTCTGGAATATATGTAACCTAATATTTCTAGCAAGAAGTAGGATCTATTATTAAGAACGTTTGCCTTCGTCAGACGTGCGTGGACATCGACGAGTGTGCGGAGGGGCGCGCATCGTGCTCGTTCCGCTGCCACAACACGGCCGGCTCGTTCCGCTGCACGTGCCCGTTCGGCTACCGGCTGGCGCCCGACGGCGTGCACTGCAAGGACGTGGACGAGTGCGCCGCCGACCCCGCCGTGTGCCCGCACGCCTGCGAGAACGTCGTCGGCTCCTACATCTGCAAATGCCCAGAGGGTAAATACACCGAAAATATTGACTCCGGCACATCTAATCCACACATAGCGTCTTCACTGAAGAAGACGAGCCGCCAGTTGTCTTACGTAAGTCGGACGTGGCTGATAAAGAACTGAAATAAATTCCAGCCCAAGACCTGTCACCGAGATAAAAATATCCGAATAGTTCTTTTAATATATGTGATTAACCTCAAATTCAAGCATAAGATGATAAATTGCAATTTAAGCGCTAAATTAGATAAATTTATATAAACTTTTTCTTTTTCTCTATATTACCCGTATTCTTTTTCTTCTTCAATTCTTGTCTTTTTCCTTCTGTTACTCAAAGGTTGACTTAACGAGATCCCTTTTAGGGATAAGCCCGCCTTTATACATATGCTTTCTTACTTTTTCTTTCTCTTTTCTAAATATACATATAAAAAGAAATAATATAAGAAGCATATAAAAGAAAGTGCTAGAGTGTTCTCTTCAACTCGAAGGGTAAAAGTTGGTAATTTCTTGACAATCTGTCCAATCAAAACATTGTTTGATTTATTGGCAGGTATTTTGATGACTCCTCCAGAGCAGAGATTCTAGCTAGCCGCAACTCATCACGGCTGATTCTCTATTGGTTGTACTGATATTAACATGTGAATGTTACGTTACAGGATATAAGCGGACATCAGCAGCTCACGACGCGCCCGATGCGTGCGAAGATATCGACGAGTGCGCGGAACACTCCGACCGCTGTTCGCCGGGAGTTTGCATCAATACGGATGGCAGCTACACCTGTGATTGTGATGCGGGCTATGAGCCCAGTGAAGACGGGCAGACTTGTATTGGTAATGCTCCATCCATACTCATCATCTTACTTTTCCCCACTCTAAGTGTGATCGACATAATAAAATTCAATATTCAAATTCAAAATATTCTTTATTCAAGTGGACTGTTTACAGTACTTTTGAATCGTCAAATGTTTTAAAGAAGCTACCACTGATTCGGAAGTTTGCTCCTACCGAGAAGAATCAGCAAGAAACTCGGCGGCTAATCTTTTAAAAAATTATTACAATTTGATGGTTACAAGATAATCGTTGCAGCTGGATGCGCAGCTGACTGCAGTTAAGATATGCTATCACTCAAATAATCCTCAATAGTATAGTAAGCTTTATGTAGCAACATCGTTTTGAGATAATTTCTAAACTTGTGTAAAGGCAAGTCTAGATAATGTTGAGGAATTTTGTTATAAAAACGTGTACCGAGACCGACAAATGATTTTCGGACCTTTTGGAGGCGTAATCTAGGCGTCATTAGTTTATGTCTATTTCTTGTATGTCTATCATACCTATCACTATTTTTACTATACAAGTGAATATTTTTACGTACAAATAGTATATTACTGTAGATGTATTGTGAAGCTACAGTCATAACGCCAATTTCTTTGAACATTTCCCTAAGAGAATCACGAGGTTTCATATTATAAATACCACGTATAGCTCTTTTTTGCAAAACAAAGACCCTGTGAATATCAGCCGCTGTACCCCATAGCATGATTCCATATGACATAATGCTATGAAAATAGGAAAAATAAACAAGTTTTGCTGTGTCAACATCAGTTAATTGTCTAATTTTCCTAACAGCGTAGGCAGCGGAACTTAATTTTCCACAAAGGTTTGTTATATGGGGCCCCCATTGGATCTTTGTATCTAAGGTCATTCCTAAAAACACAGTTGTATTTTCTTTCATTAATATTTCATTATTTAATATAACATTTCCTGTTGGTCTGGTTCCATTAAGCAGTGAAAACTCTACGCATTTTGTCTTTTTTGTGTTTAAAAGTAGGTTATTTATGGTAAACCACTGAGATATTTGAGACAAAGCATTATTCACATCGTCAAGATTTTCCTTATATCTGTCAACCTTAAAAATTAATGATGTATCATCTGCGAATAGTACAATGTCGCAAATACTGGGCACAAAATATGGCAAATCATTAATATATACTAAAAACAATAAAGGACCTAACATTGAACCTTGAGGCACGCCCATAACTGTTACTGATCCGGATGACTTGACGTCATTTATGCATACTCTTTGTAATCTATTGCAAAGAAAAGATGTAATAAGACTAAGCGCATTATCTTTGATCCCATAATGACGCAGCTTATACAAGAGAGTTGTATGTTGGACACAATCGAACGCTTTAGACAAATCGCAGAAAATACCAATAGCGTTCTGCGAATTCTCCCAGGCATCGAAAATGTGTTTCAACAGCCTTGCGCCCGCATCTGTTGTTGATCGACCCTTAGTAAAACCGTACTGCTCAGTATGTAGTCATTTATTCAAATCGAAATGTCTGAGCAGTTGATTGTACATAATTTTTTCAAAAATCTTACTAAGAGTTGGTAATACTGAAATGGGTCTGTAATTATTGGGATCATTTTTATCACCTGATTTAAACAAAGGGACTAATTTGCTATATTTCATGAGATCAGGAAATATTCCGGAATCTACAGCTCTGTTAAAAATCAAGGCTAGATAAGGCGCAATAATTTCAATAATGTTGTTCATTGTTTTCATGGACATGCCCCATAGATCTTGTGTTTTCTTCAATTCTATTGTTTTGAAGACTTTGAGAATGTCACATGGGATAATATATTGAAAATGAAAGTTAGCACTGCACTCAGTGGAAATAGTTCTTAGTAAATTAAGAGCTTCTGTTGGTGAAGAATTAATACATTGAGTGGTCGCAATTGGTATATTTTGGAAGAAATTTTCGAATGTTTTAGCTAATATGATTGTTTAATATGATTGATTGATTGATTGATTTAACATGATTGATTGATTTGTTTAATATGATTTCTTTTGCCATCCTCATGTATCATTAGGCAATTTAATTTAAAATTCAGTCTCCAGACATATTTTGTGTTAATCACTAGAAGTTGCAAAATAACGATCTATGTAGTAGTAGTAGTATCTGCCTGTTACTATCCCACTGCTGGGCATAGGCCTCTTCTCTCCGTTTCTGGAGAGAAGGATTGGAGCCAAGACCTACCACGCTGCTCCAATGCGGATTGGCAGGTTTCACATATCCTTAGGATTCTCTAGAGATATGCAGGTTTCCTCACGATGTTTTCCTTCACCGAAAAGCGTGTGATAAATTGCAATTATCAATTAGACACAAATTTTAATAGAAAAACTCATTGGTCTGCCCGGGTTTGAACCCGTGATCGTCTTTACAGATTCACACGGTCACACCGCTGGACTATCACAGCTTAATCGATCTATGTAATTTCGTCAAATTATAAAGTTATAAATCATTCTTACCTGTGTTGGGAGCATGCACTGACAAACTTTCAACTTTCATAAAAAGACGAAGGTCTGGGTTTCACGGGCTCTTAGTTCATAATGTTTTTTTATAGCCAGTTAATCTCAAGCTTACATTTAAAAAAAAATTTAATAATTTACTTTTAAATGCTTGCAGATGTCCTTTATCTAAAGTTTATGCGCTTCTTATATTTCACAGATCGACGCACGGGAATGTGTCACCGTTCCCTGGTCTCCGGGAGATGCGTGCCGGAGCCGTGGCCGCGCTCGCTCGCCTCAACGCCAACACCACCTACGCAAGTTACAAAGTAAGTATTTGCATTCTATGCAGTATATTAGCATGAAATTAAAATTATTGAATTCATGCATGAGAGATGCATCTTTCATCTTTCTGTTTTTTCTTATCTCTTTGGCCTTTTCTTATTTTGCTTATCTTCACCATCTCCCTCATCCTTCTTGTCCCTTTTTATCTTTCTCAAAATATCTTTCTTATCTAATCGTTGTCATTTTTATGTCAAAGAGATATCACTTTTTATCAGACCCCCAAAACTGAGCACCATCAGAAAGATTCTCTGTATCGTAAAAAAAGTTTGGGTGAATTATATTATATAAAATTTTGTACAATTATGTAAAAAGTTTATGAATTAGCTAATATGTTCAACTAATTAGTTGATAATATGTTCAAGTACATAGTTGAACTGTCGTATAATAGTTACTTTTACAGGGCTCAATGCTGTTGCACTCTCGGCGTAGCGTGGGGCCCGGAGTGCGAGCTCTGCCCGGTCCCGGGCAGTCCCGAGCGGATGGAACTGTGCTCTCGATCTAACTTGATCCCGGACAGCATGGGTGGTGGACATGGTGGGATCGGTGGCGGCAGTATTACTGGCGGAGGTCCAGGAGAGACGGCCCTTATACCGGATATATATGGCGATGTCGACGAATGCGCTGCGATGCCAGGGTTGTGTGCTCCTGGGAGATGTATTAACACTATTGGGAGGTAAATTCTAGTTTTGTAATGCATGTTATTTAAGCATTTAGTACAATACGAAGCAGTAGGTAGTAAAACGCGATTGGGTTATCGCAATTAAATATAAACCACTCTTGTATTTTTTAAACTGAATCTATTTTCATTTTGTTTTTGTTGTTGCCGTTAATCGATTAAACAGAGCCTATAATTTATCAAATTCAAATTATTCTATATTTAAGGCTTTTACAAGCACCCTTGAATCTTGCATTTGTCATGAAAGTACCTCTGGTATGTACTTTAATAGTATAATAAGCTTTGTAAAGTAAGTAAGCTTTGTTAATAAGAGTATTTTTCAATTTTTAAACATGTGCAAACGGAAAACATAATGTGGAATGTTATTTTAAAACGTATACCGAAGCCCAAAACATTCTTCGGACTTTCGTCGTAGTAACCTTGGCAGGCAAATTTTGGTTTGCCCGTTAGAATAACATTTATGGAATATCGTGTGTGTTTGGAATTATAATTCATGTTGAAATTTTTTGTTAGCTTCCGGTGCGTGTGCGGTCGCGGGTACAAGCCGGCGGGTGACATCTGCGCGGACGTGGACGAGTGCAACGCGCGCCGCTCGCCGTGCGAGCACCTCTGCCGCAACACGGAGGGCTCGTACGAGTGCCTGTGTCGCTCGGGCTACGAGGTAGACGAGGACGGCGCCAACTGCCGGGACGTGGACGAGTGCAATCGCGGCACGCACACCTGCCAGCAGACCTGTACAAACACAGAGGGATCCTTCGAGTGCTCCTGCCAGGACGGCTACGAGAAACGAGGCGACGCTTGCGTTGGTGAGTTAACAGAACTCGACTAGACTTTCGTCAAAAGTAGTGACAGTATTATTTCGCAAAATAAAAGAAAATATACTTATACGGCTAGATAAAAAATACATAAAAGGTATTCTAAACAAGCATCTAAAAATAAAGAGCGATAGAGTAATGCAGCCAGCTGTAATACATAAAGAAAACTCTACCAAGGGTCGCGCTTTGCTTTTTTTTTGAGAGATGGTGAATACCATACTGCAAGAAGGTTCGAAAATGGTAATCTAAAATAGTCTTGTGATATTGATGTTAGAGGTCAAATATAGTAGCTTCTCGCTACCGCTAAAAAATTCTTTAATCCTATAATATATCTGAGGATTGAAATGACGTTGAACAGAACTCCTTAACTAAATCATCTACAATATTGCAAAGGGAACTTTAATTACATTAAATGTCGTAACATTTTGTTGTAGATATTAACGAGTGTCATGAAGAGGGATTGTGTCCGACGCCAGGCAAGTGTGTCAACCTGCTTGGATCCTACCGCTGCGTATGTCCTCGAGGCTTCAGACTGGACATCAGCGGAACTAGATGCCTCGATAGGGACGAGTGTGAAGATGGACGGTGTCAGTCTCCGTGCAGGAACTATGCTGGAGGCTACAGATGCGATTGTCCGGCGGGTTTGTATTTATGTGCTGTTATATCTTCAGAAATATTTGAAGCTAACTTAGACAGTAATGAATGCGAAATTTTAGCTAACTACTTTATATAACAATTAACTTTTACTAGATAGAATATGGAAAATTTAGTTTTTAATTTGCAGTGTAGTTGAAAAACTGCTTATTGGTTAAATTAACGTCATAATCTGCTTTGCAGCTTGATAAAGGCATAAGGTACTGGAATCTCCAAAATTCTGACGTTAGTGCTAACGCAGTTATCTTCGCGTTCTTTGTATATAAAGTATTTGCCATTAAAAAGAAATGTGCAAAATGTTAGTGCCAACAGCTCATTGGTATTAACGTCAACATTTCAAATAGACGATGAAGAAAATGCGCGGTATACGTTCAACGTCTACGTATTCGTTGTACGTGGCGCCGCTTACATTTTGAGATATACATATTATGATTTCGATTTTGTGTTATAAATTAGGGATTTCTAAACAATATTTCATGTATCAGGTACAGTACGTTCGTCAAGCGGCGTGTGCGTGCCCACGGATGCGTGCGCAAGCGGGCCTTGCGGCGGTGCGCCTTGTTTCCCCGTGGGCGGCGCGTACCGCTGCGGGTGTCCGGCGGGCTACGGCTGGGACGCGGGACACGCCGTGTGCCTACAGGTAACGTTAACATGACCACAAAGATTATACTTCTTCTTTTAGTGCCTTTCCATGTAGTCCATTTTGAACGCAGCTTTATGCCTCCCTATTTTTTAAAAGATGCAAGAGTTGAGGATGGAAGGAGTGGCCTATTCCACTCAGCCCGATACCGCCACCGTGCGGTATCGGGCTGAGTGGAATAAGCCACCCTCATTCCCTACCGAGGTGATGTAAAAGGCGACTAAGGTAAGGTGACATGCCGTGTGGTATCTGACTGAGTAGAATAGACCACCCTCTTTCTTACTGAGGTGTCGTAAAAGACGACAAAAGTAAGTTGAGTCAGGCTTGCGGCCGATCGTAAAATACCTAGCCGAATCATGTCAACTTGTTTATAACATATTGTGCCGATCTAGGATAACGGTAGGAGGGTGATGCAAGAGTTGGGAAGCTCTCTTAGTTCCCTCCTCGCATAAAGTCACCAAGGCACGTTCATTTACAGATGGCCGGCGGTTGTGCGACAGCAAGCTGCCTCTTCGGCTGCACTCCGTTTGGTGATTCATACCAATGCGGCTGTCCTGCTGGGTACCAGTTGGTGGGCGCCGGACACTGCCTCACAGCCCTCGACGGGGCCCTGCCGCCTGACGACATCGGAGATGCCCCCGTGTTCCCAGTGCGAGACCAGTACAAGATCGGTGGGAAGAACGAGCTGATATCTACAGAAGGATGTTTCAGCTGCAAGGTACGATTAAGTACCGTATACAAAGCATAATAGTTAAAATTCATGACGAAGATTTCTTAAAGGAATTTTAGATATTTTATCGAGATCTTCTCAACTATAGAATATGGAGCCAAATAATATTAAATTATGTCTCCTAACTGTCTAAGAGACATGTTTATCAAAGTTCTTTTTATCTCAAGTGATGTGCTGTTAAGTCTGTTACGTTCTCTTCACATATCTCCATCAGTGATTGACTGGTTTCGAAGCTATCTCATAGGCATCCGGGTCGAAGACAGTTTTCAGCCTGGTGCGATGTTACGTCTGGAGTGCCCCAAGGCGGCGTGCTATCACCCTTACTTTTCTCCATTTTCATAAACTCAATAACTCATAACATATCTTCTCTCTATCACATGTATGCAGACGACGTTCAAATTTATGCGCAGTCCACGGTTGATAATCTTACCACAGCTATCTTTAAAATAAATCAAGATCTGGATAAAATATCACAATGGAGCCAGTCCTATGGTCTTGATGTAAATCCCCTGAAATCTCAGGCTATTATCATTGGTAGTCCTGGCCAGATTTCTAAAGTTGATTGGACCTGTCTTCCGTCGGTTAAATTTAATGGAGTCACGATACCCTACAGCGATGTCGTTAAGAACTTAGGTATTTATATGGACAATACTTTGAGTTGGTCGCATCACTTGAAAGAAGTGAGTAGGAGATCATTCGCTGCTTTGAGTTCTTTACGACGATTACGCTATCTTCTTCCTATTCCTACCAAAATTTTGCTCGCACAAACTTTGCTTCTTCCTATTCTTGATTATGCTGACACGAGCTATATAAATTTAACCCAAGACCAATTAAATAAACTTGAGAGGCTCCAAAACATTAGCATTAGATTCATATTTAATTTACGTAAATATGATCATATTTCCGAATTTCGTACTCGTCTCAAGTGGTTACCAATCCGTTTTCGCCGGAATTTACATTGTCTTTCTCTTCTGTACTGTGTGTTATTTAACCCCACAACTCCGTACTATTTAAAGAGTTCTTTTAAATTTTTGGCATTCTATTATCGTAGACCCGTTCGCCAGACAACCATGCTAACTTTAAAGATGCCTGCGCACAGAAGCAAGTTCTACGACAAGTCTTTTGCAGTTCAGACCATTAAGCTTTGGAACTCTTTGCCATTGCCTATAAGGCAATCGGAAAGCTTATTTTTGTTTAAAAAGCGGGTTAAACAGCATTTCTTGTCTCTTGCTGGGTTACTGTGATGTGTGACGATTTTTACATATTATGTACTCTAAATGAATTATATTTATATATGTATTAGTATATTGTATGTATCTATGTATATATTTATGTTTATGTATGTATTCGTATGTATATCTTAATTAATATTCTTTATTCTCTGTATATACACACCACCTACTATATATCTGTAGCTTTGTCCTTTCATCAACCTGGTTGGCTGGAAGAAATCGCTATTTAGCGATAAGTCCGCCAGATTGTAGCACTACTTTTCAATATGTATTTATTATTATTTTTAGTTTTTACTGTTTTTAATGTGGTGTTCAATAAAAGTGTTCATTCATTCATTCATTCATTCAAGTTATGTGCACAAAACGTTTTTACGACCATTTCAATATTCAATCATTTCAATATAACAAATATACATTGTTTAATTTGAAAATCTTTTTACAGATAAACGGTCGTAGACGCAGAGCTCCAGAGGAGGGTATCGTATATGCAAATGGAACGACTTTAGTGCGTCGTAGAAGAAGGCGTAGCAGACGTGAGTTTATTTTTCTTTCTGTTCCCTTTTTTTTATTTCTTATTTGAATATTGATTTCTTAAGTAACAAAAATATTAACGACACGTTCTATAGGTCGCCGATCCATCTTGGAACCGGAGGCTGAGCTTATAGTCGTGACTGCAACGCCCAAGCAAACGTGGGGACGAGCGCCGCTGCTTCGACTGGTTCCATCCGAAGGGGATGGAAGGCCCCACTACCGTATCGCTTACGGCGATCCAGACAAGAACTTCATCCTGTCCAAACGCGACGGCACGTGGGCGCTACGGCTAAGGAAACATTTGAAGTCAAAGGATATTCTCGAGAGGCAGTTGGAGTTAGAGGCTAGGTTCGTTGCCCCCGAAACGGGCAAGAGGAGAAATAGACGACACGTCGACTTGAATGTGCCAGCTCCCTTACGGCTGTATGTGTCCGTGCGTATCGCACCACCAAAGCGTTGACTTAGGAATATGTAGTGAGATCACCCAGAATGGTGAGTGTAAAGATCTATTAGGATGGAAAATGTCATGGTGTGCGAGTGTACTTGTAAATAGAATGCAAATATTGTTAGAAACACTGCCATATTTTTTTTTAGGAGTAAGTGTTACTTTTCGAAATTCCTCGATATACCAAAATCTATAGAATTTCAATGGTAATGAAATAAAGCTGCAAAATATTTCTTGAAAGTGATGTCAGTGCAAAATGTCTTTTGGAATACGCAACTGTTCACCTTATGATTTTAATACTACTAAATAGTACTTCTAGTTACAAGTTCTGCTTTTTATTTTAGTTGCGAGTTGTAACAAATTTACTACATTATTTCTAATCCTGCCATAATTATTTGAAAGTCAATTCATAAATCACTGCCATATTATTTTAGTTTTTGTTAGCTGGAAAGCAATAGTTTCTTGTTTATTTGTATTTTTAAAAGGTTTCTCACTACATATTATTGTTTGAAGTTAGGGTAAATTAGTTACTGTTGAATGTGCGACTATATTTAACTTATATATTTTCTATTGAAAATTTTCATAAAGTTTTTGGGCTTAACAATAAATATTTCGTAGACGATGAACAATACTCGATGAATAAATAAATCAATTGGGATTTTTTTTGATATTGTGAATGTATTCTGGTTATAATGATTTTGTTTTTAAATCTCACTTTTAATTATGTATTTTTTCGACTGGCAATACATGCCGGTAAATATATAATTGTTAAATCAACGCGCGTTAATATTGAATTTAATTGTGTTAAATTTTACCCATCATACATTGTTCTTCCTATGAATGGCATAAGGCTGTCACTTACCTTTTTTTTCTTGTCACTTATTTTACTTCATTTTTGGGTAAAATAATATTATATATATTTATAACTTTTTCAAACTGGAAAGAATTCAAATTAAATGTTGTCAGAAATTGAATACATAATACAACTCAGAAATAATTGTTTACTTAAATACAAGAAGCCATATGCAGAGATTTTGCTTTTTAAAGCATTACTAGAACATTCTAACATTGAGTCTAAGATATAAAGAATCTTTCGGTATTTTTTAAAGAATAAACCAATTATAATACACAGATTAACTTAATGAACGTCCTAACTAAAATTGTTAAGGATCAAAGTGCAATATGATCGCATATTCCAACAGATATCAGGTCGTCATGCGATAGTGGAGTCTGGGACGATCTCGGCGGCAGTATTAATTATGTGTGACGTGAATTTATGCATAATACTAGAGTGTAGGATCGAATATATTTAACGAATCGATTATATTCCTTGAATCGATATTAAACGTACGTTTCTAATCGAGATTCGTTATCGATTTTTTTAGTTTTTCTATCTATTAAATTCCGCCATCTTTCTAAGTGCCAGTGTATAGATATAAGGTTTGAAATAGTGACTATTTAAGAAAATTATTTATTTTATATTTTCATTATTAAATCAACCGCTTATGGATCTACTTATTTTTATATTTTGTTAAATTTTGCCTATATAACGTTTTAACAATGCAATAGAATTCGAATTATTTTGTAAATATGTGCATACAAATATTATTAACAGTTATATTGTTCGTTATATAACAATGTTTTAACATAGGAACTAAGTTGAAGTGGTAAATTTTTAATTTAAACAAATAAACACGTTTTTAAACGACTTTGTATTACTTTTACAGTACCTAAACTTATCTCATATTCTCTACGTCACTGCCTCAGCTTAAGCGGTGAAGTACCCTCAATTGCAATGTCCCTTTTTACTCTTTTCGAAATAAAAAAAGGATTTCTATATGTTATGTTACCCCTGTGTAAAATCTTTGATTTTTCCTAATCTCTCCAATATAGGTTTAGCCGATTAGCCTCGACACAAAAAGATTAACGTTAAGTTAAAAATAATTTAAGGTTGTCTGACTTTGGTAATGGTAATGTGTTATCTAGAAAATCTTATATTTGTAAAAGACTAACCCCGGGTAAAAGAGTTGAGTGTAACCTAAAAAACCTGAGTTCAGCCTGCCATTTATTAATTTTCGCGCGCGTTAGTTTTTATTGTGCGATAACTTTAAAGATATTCTATGATTATATTTCTATGAATTAATAATACAACATCATCATCGTCCTCTTGCCTTTATCTCACTTTAGTTGGGGTCGGCACAACATGTTATAAATATGTCACATGATCTGGTTACGTATTTGACGATTGGCCGTCTGCCTGACGTTAGCTTATGTTAGTCGTACTTTACGACACCTCGGTAAAAAAGAGGTTGGTCTATACTCAGCCGGGTACCACACGGCATGTTGATTTACCTTAGTCACCTTTTAGGACACCTGGATAAGGAATGAAGGTGGTCTATTCTACTCAGTCGGATACCACACGGCATAAGACATTCTAAGATTATATTTCTATAAATTAATAATACAAATATACAATCAAATTGAAAGCAGACAGTTGTTGTCACGACTATCTAGGAAAGTTTATACTAAATGGTAATCGAGATTTCTGCATTGTAATACAATCGTCCAAATTGGAGAGCCTCTCAAATTTCTGATTAAGAGTTTCCCAGTAAATATTGGTAAGTAAAATATCGTGATTGCAATGGCGGCTTGCAATTGAGAACGTACTTCAATAAAATCGCGAGAAACGTTGCATTTAAATTTGCAATTTTAATATAGTACGTTGTATAATAATATGGGTGCTGATTACGTTACAGATCAAATGAGATTCAGAATGGAATTGTCAATGAAAGCTTTCAAACTTTAAATGTTTCAGTCCTTCAGTTAAGGACTGGTAATTGACCAGCTGACTGTAGCCAACTGACGTGGTCGCTGACTTTAGACCTCATAAGAAATGCTAAGCGTATCTCTAAGAGAACAAATCAGAAATAAGGAAATCAATAGTGTTAAGAACCTGAGTAACCAATATAGCTCATCGTGTCGCGAAGCTGAAGTGGCAATGGGCGGGGCACGTAGTATTTGGAACCGATGGGCGTTGGGTAGAACCCCAAGGTGCTAGAATGGCAACCTTGCAGCTGAAAACGCAGCGTCGATAGCCTCCTTAACGAGACGGACTGACGACCCAAAAACGGTAGATCCAAGCGGCTCAAGATCGTGGGGTGTGGAGATCCCTTAAAGATATAAAATGTCCAGCAGTGGACGTCCATCGGTTTAAAAAGAAGAAGAAGCATTGACCAGCACTCAAGTAAGTTAACTAGGTAAGAAAACTCTAAGGTACATATCCTCGGTAGGAATCTTCTTTGAATATATAAGATTCCTAAGACGGAGTATGATTCTCAAAGTTATACGTGTCTACAAATTTTTTGAAAGGTCTCAAGTTATAGAGGCTATAAAAGAAAATTTTTAGACAAGCGTATCTAATAGGAAGTAATAAATTACGTGCTAACAATGGGAACTATGTAGACTTCTTTACGAATACCTCTTTTAAATTTGTCATTGCAATTCCTTTTTCTACATCTGTCACAAAAATGATACTTACATAACGTTTCTAATATTTAATAAATCATATTAATTCTTGTTTAATGAAGCGGTCAGGCTGTAAGTTTATAATATTGAATTAGAGATTGTGTTGGCAACAAAATGGCAAAAACAACAAAAGAGGAGTTTTCATGTGAAATGTTCAGTAATAAATACTTCCTGCTGTGCGCTGGAGGCGGAGCAGTGGCTTGCGGCAGCACGCACACCCTGCTGACCCCCTTAGATTTGGTTAAGTGTAGGCTACAAGTTGACCCCGGCAAGTACAAGAACATAATCAAAGGTTTCGGAATATCTTGGAGCGAAGGCGGGGCTGCGAACCTGGTCAAAGGTTGGGCACCAACTCTCTTCGGCTACAGCTTGCAGGGCGCCGCAAAGTTCTCCGGCTACGAGTATTTCAAGTACAAATTCGCAGCTATGGTTGACGAGGAGAGTGCCTATTTGTACAGAACGTATTTATACCTCGCCGCAGCAGCTTCAGCAGAGCTCGTGGCTGATGTATTCCTAGCTCCGTTCGAAGCTACCAAAGTGAGGATGCAGACAACGCCTGGTTACACGTCACAGATGCTGAAAGCAATGCCGCATATGATGGCAACAGAAGGCTTTGGTGTATTCTACAAAGGCTTGACTCCGCTATGGGGACGGCAAGTGCCCTATACGATGATGAAGTTCTCCTCTTTCGAGAAGACGTTGGAATATTTGTACGCGAACGTGGTTCCTAAGCCGAGGGAACAGTGCACGAAGGGTGAACAGCTGGTCGTCACATTCACAGCGGGGTACATCGCTGGTGTTTTGTGTGCTATAGTGTCACACCCGTCGGACACTATAGTGTCCAAGCTGAACAAGGACCCTAGTGCGTCGATCGGGGGCATCATATCTGAAGTAGGAATGATGGGCATCTGGCGAGGGTTGGTAGCGCGTATCATCATGATCGGAACCCTGACCGGCCTGCAGTGGTTCGTGTATGACGCGTTCAAAGTGTACACGGGGATGCCGCGCCCGCCACCCGGCGATATGCCTGAATCGTTAAAAAAGAAATTGGGGCGCAAATAAAGTTTTCTAGGATCTATTGTCTTGTACTTTTATGTGTAACCTTTATTGTGAATAAATGGCGTGTATTCGATTTTACTGCAGCTGTACTCGCGACTTTGTTCGCAACTTTTTTTTTTATTCATATAAACCATGCAATCTTGTCTAAGCATTAAGGTGGAGGTAAGGTGGTCAAGTGCTGTATAATTGGCGTGCATTGTATGCCCTTAGTGGCGCATCCATTTAACGCAACAGCAACAACTTAAGTGTTAAAATACCCTCAATGTATTGTTTTCCTTGTTACATAAGACAAAATGCGTTTCTTTTGTCTTATCAACCGACCTGATTTATAAGCATTAATTATAAGACTTCTAACTTTATTGTTAAACTTTGCTTGATTTCGTCTAAACACGTAATCTTTTACGAGTGTAGCTGAAGTTTAAATTTAATATAACTTAGGTACTCATTTATTTACTCACTTATTAATCTATTTACAAATCCTGGAGATATGTGTCAAAAACACATCGCATTGGAGCGTGGTGGGTTTAAACTCAAAGCCTTTTCCATAGATAATACACTATATAGGATAGCCTTTTCTCCAAAAAGCAGAGAAGCCCAGTAGTTGGATATCATCCGCAGGTGACGTAGCTTCGTGGGTACTGAATTGTTTTAAATACATGCCACGTTTAATACACATGCGATTAATGAAAAGAAATATATGTGAATTTGTTTGCAGACAAATAATATTTCAGACGTGCATTACAGGCGAGCCGGTACAAACCGAAATGTCGTCCAACTGTTATTTGTGGCATGTAGGAGGCATGTTGGGAACAGGTCTAACTGTGAGTAAATGCTATTTACAATATTCAGGTCGTCGGCGAAGTAAAATTGTAGAAGACTAAATATTTTATAGAAGCAGGTGTTACTTTGCGGAACCCCATAGTACAGAAGTTATGATAGTATTTTGTTTAATATTGAAATGAGTTAATCTTGTATCTACTTATCTATATACTATCTTGTACTAATATATAAAGCTGAACAGTTTGTTTGTTTCAACGTGCTAATCTCAGGAGCTACTAAACCGATTTGAAAAATTCTTTGAGTGTAAGATAGTCTATTTATTGAGGAAGGCTATAGACTGGTCCGTTGACGCAGTGGGTAGAGACCCTGCCTTCAGCTCCGCGGGTCGCGGGTTCAATTCCCACCGAGGGCCATTTTCTTTAAGTGAATTTGTTGGTCTTTGAGCCTGGGTGTATATTTGTATTTAAGTATGTATTTAAAAAATATATAAGTATATATTCACCAGTTGTCTGTCACCCACAACACAAGTATTAAGTTACTTACTTTGGGGACGGACGGCCGTGTGTGTAAGTGTCCCATATATTTCTTTATTTATTATATAAAATCACGCTACGATGAAGGATAGGAGCAGCAATAAAAAAATAGTACAAAAACGGCAAAATTCTAGTTTTGCTTGCGTGCGTTAAGTAAACGGTGATAGTTATTTAAAAATTATTTGTATTACACAATTCTTCCCCTCTAAAAGTTCTAATAAAAGTCACACGTTACTTTATACATGCAGGATGCATGCCTACACATACTCACTACGACAATCTTCACGATCGTAGAACTGTTATAATTTGTGGATGAAAATATTGGGCAATGAAAACGACGGATGAAAGAAGTGTATATATATATTCTATTCGTACGGAAAAATATTCATATGTACAAGACCAAATTTGATGTATATCATAGACATTTACAAAGACAATTTGACTGTATACTTTATGAAAATACGAGAGGTCACAAAAAGAGCAGAGTTAGCAACTCATTCGATAGTCTCGGTATTCGCTTCTACAATAAAATTCCGCAATTCATACTAGACCAGTCTACAAAGGTTTATGTTAAGTATTAGAGATGTACTTATACTTAAAGCATATTACAAAATTGAGGATTATTTGGATGATAAAAAAGCCTGGATTTGAAAATCCTTTCAGCTTCATATAGGACTGCAGTTTAATAATGTAAAATTGAAAATGTCTAAAGATTGACCGTCGAGTTTCTTTCTGGTTCTTCTCGTGAAGAGCAACATTCCGAACCAGTTGTAGCTTCATTAATCATATTGATCGTTGACGATTCAAAAGTGCTTGAAAGAGCTTATTTGAATAAACATAATTTTGATTTGAATAGTGCGTGTTTGAGCCTGTGCTATATCATACAACATTAGTTTATATAGTAAGTAGCGGCCTGTTACTATCCCACTGCTGAGAATAGGCCTCTTCTCTCCGTTTTTGGAGAGAGGGATTGGAGCTGAGACCTACCACGCTGCTCCTGTTTACTCATATTACCAGAATTCTCTAGAGATATGCAGGTTTCCTCACGATGTATTTCTTCACCGAAAAGCGTGTGATAAATTCCAATTATCAATTAGACGCATAAGTTTTAATGCGCATAAGCTGTGATGGCCCAGCGGTGCGACCATGTGAATCTCTAGAGACGATCACGGGTTCGAACCCGGGCAGACACCAATGAGTTTTTCTCTTAAAACTTATGTGTCTAATTGATAATTGCAATTTATCACACGCTTTTCGGTGAAGGAAAACATCGTGAGGAAACCTGCATATCTCTAGAGAATTCTGGAGGTATGTGTAACCTACCAATCCGCATTGGAGCAGCGTGGCAGGTCTTAGCTCCAATCCTTCTCTCCCAAAAACGGAGAGAAGAGGCCTACCGGCTACCACAGCTTCTTAGTTTATAAACACTACAGCAACAAACTAGGTTTTCCCATAGTGTCAGTTAAAACGTTACCAATAAATTTAACCCAGTGTTGTCTAATGTTTATTCGTTCCAATAATCTTAAACCGAAGACCTTAACTCTTCCATCCCGGCAATAACAATAATGCGGAGCTTATCCGGACATCGCGCCGCGTCCCCGGGCAATGTTTTATAAGTGGACAATCGCAAACACTAGCACACATTTAACATAATCTCGGATTTATCCGGGATCGTGTTCTCTGAGCCTGGGGCGTTTTACTGAAGAAATGAGGGTAGTATTATATGTTACCCACAATGATGTTTATCTACTGACTGTTTGACGGGATTATTAGAATATATGGGACAATTACACATGCGGTGTCCATAAATAATTTATCAACCTCCTGCCCTTATCCCACTCTAAGTGGGGTCGCCACAACAATTTCAAATTCAAAATATTATTTGTTAGCGCACCTCTATACAATAACACGATATAGTAGAAACACTACAATTCCCGTTCCGAGATGCACTTCTCTTGAATGACGAATAAAGACTGACTGTTACTGAAATGTTTTATCAATAGGAAGACTCCACCGGAAACAACAACGGCACAGTGTTGCCAACATAAATAAGGGCGCGATACTCTTGTTTCATGACTGTGTTGCTATAAAATACAAAGCGGAATGTCAATGGCGACAACATCTTTATTCAAATAAACTTGTAAACAAGTGCTTTTGAATCGTCAACTCTACTGTTTATGCAACATGTTATAAACATACTGTCACATGATTTGGCTGCGATTACGACCGGCCGCTTGCCTGACTTCAACTTACCTTAGTCGTATTTTATGACATCTCGGTAAGAAATGAGTATGGTCTATTCTACTTAACCGGATACCACACGGTGGGTCAACTTATCTTAGTCACCTTTTACGACACCTCGGTAAGAAAGAGGATGGTGTATTTTACTCAGCCGGATACCACACGGTGAGTCTATGAGGGTATTTTAAAAGCAAAGTTTCCGCAAATGAACTGCGTAACTATAAATAACCATCCATGTAAAGATGTATGTAGATGTAAAAAGCGAGGATATTTCTCCTTTATACTTATGCAATAATAAAAAGCAATTTTCCAAAAATCAACTCATTTACTCTCTCTCAACAACTCAATGACACATAATGACGGCCACAATGTCTTTATTGCACTATTAACATTAAAGTACAAAAGGCGGACTTAACACTAAACAAAGCGTTCTCTACCAGTCAACCTTAGGGTCAAACGGAAAATTAAAATAGATGCAGCAAGCAAACAAACAGAAGAAGAAAGTAGTAATAGGCATAAATATTTAAGAGATGAAAATCGATAAACGATAAAGCGATGTGCCTAGGCAAATAAGAAATAAATAAATGGATAACAAAAAACATAAGGTAATAAAAATAGATGGTATAACAAAATATTTAGCGGTTAAAGAATAAAATATATACTCGTATATATCATTAATTGTTACAGATTAGATATTTTTTAACATTTGCTTTAAAAGTAAAACGACTTTTTTCATATTAATGACCAAATTTATGAAGGAAGTTGATTCAGAAACATGTTGTAACAGATGTTTTTATCGTTTGCCAACACCTAAATGGGAATAACACGTAACACGCGTTTGCATCATAATGACATAAGTGGAATGCATACATGCCACAGCGTAAGCAAACACAGTATCAAAACCTACATGGCATGATTCAAAGTGCATAATTCATAGGGCATAGTTCACTAATTCAAAACATTCAATATTGAAATTAAGAAGAAAATATCCACGTACTGCCCGTACTTGTGACAGCAGTCTAATTACTTGTTATATGTTATTTTTATTTTATTCAGTTGATATAATACCATTATTTCTGAGTATGACAATTATTATCTTTATTTTATTAATATTTTATACTTATATTTTTTGACATATAGGATAATTTATAGTTTCTTAAATTTTTTTGACATATGTATTTTCAGAAAGAACTAACAAAAAAACAATGCTGAATACGCCGTAAATGAATACGTAAATGATAATCTTTACATTTAAATGAGTTAATCTTGTATATATATATATATATTTTCCGAATCTCGGAAACGGCTCCAACGATTTTCCTGAAATTCAACATGTAGGAGGTCGGGGAGAAAAATTGATCTTGCTAGGTTTTATGTAAAAAAAAATTTGTTTTATCCCTGTTTTTGGGCATTAAAAAATACTAACGTTTATATTGAATTGAATTTTCGCCATCAACTGTCAAGTCGCAGTAGCTTATTCGGGTGACGGGCAGACTTGAGAAATGTGAATACCAGGGATCGATCCCCAATTAAATAATTGTTTTTTCTTTTAAGTTTTTTTTTTGTAAAAAATTACCGAGCGATGCTCGGTCACCCAGATATTTATATTAAAACTTGAATTAATGAAAAAATTTAAATGTATCTATAATATACCGCTGGTGTATCTAATAAATAAATAAATAAAGTAGATTAGAACAATCGATTTTACGCGATACATTCTACTTATATTATAAATGCGAATGTTTGTGAGAATGAATGTATGTTTGTTACTTTTTCACGGCAATATCGATGAAATTATTCCTTATAAACCGGGGTAACATATCCTAACTATGCTATCTGCTATCCTGTTAACTCTACAGGAATAGGATTACAAGCGGAAGCGCCATCTATTATCATCTTATCACGCGACAACAGACAACGCAAACGAAATTGCAGTCTCGTGCGTACGCGCGCAGTGAACGGACGCGTATTGTTTATGTGAACGTTATCGCTGCGCGTATCGTGTGAGACGCAAAGTTCGCCAGTTTCGGTTAACGCCCCTGCACCCCTGCCACCGGCGACAGTTGTACTCGCCGCAACCCGTGTTGCGGCTCGAGGAAGCGGTCGGCAGCGCATCGCGTGCACCTGCTCCGCCGAAGCTGCCCGGACGCAGCGATCTGCACCGCCTTTCGTTGCAAAGACGTATGCAGACGTGCCCACAGTGATACCACCGCTCATCATTCCTACGCGCTTGTAGTCTCTGCCCCCGCTCGCGGGCGCCTAGCTGGGCCTCCCCCAGGGGTCTCACCCGGCTGGGTTGCACGCGCCGAGGGTGCGCGGAGCTGCACTCGCACAGGAGCGGCTCACTGAGAACCTCTGCTGCTACTCTCACAAGTAGCACATCTCACACGCGCAATACTGCGCGACCATGTCCGGTCGGGGGGAGCCCCCCCCGAGGGACCCACGTATTAGGGGGGAGCGCCCCGCGTTCGCCCGCGCTGTAGTACGGCGCGACGTACGGGACAATAACATCGTCCCGTTTACGCCGATCGCACCTGCGGCAGCGACACCACCACCGCCAGCGCCTGCACCACTACCACGCTTCCGGATTCCATCCGGCGAGCGAAAGTCGCCAGACTCCGCGCCTTTGTTCTCCGCCGATGTAGCTGAGCTTACATCGGGCGGCGAAGCACCGAAGCGTCCGCGGACTGCCGACTCTTCGCCCGAATCACTCGAGGGAACCGACAAGCGTCCGAAGACGGACCAGTCACCGGCCACCTCACTGACAACGTCGTCGTCATTCGACGTGCATTTAACCGCCGAGCAAAGGACTCGGCCCACTCCACCGCCAGCCTCCTCACCTCAGGACGAGGGTGGCGTGCGACTGCCCACAGAGAGCGTGTCACAGGGATCCGCCTCGTGGCCTCGTGATTCAACGAGCTACGTCGGATTCGCCTCGTTGCCGTCTCCAATGGCGACGTCCCGCCCCCCTACCCCTCAGGCTGGGCCGTCCGGCTACGCTGCCGCCGCCGCCGCGCCGCCGTCACCCCGCGCGCTCCAGCAGCGCCAGGAAGAGCTGCAGTGCCAGAAAAATTCACAGACTACTACCGGAGCGAAGACAGCGCGCTCCGAATATCCTCCCATCACTGTGGAGTGCCTCCCCAACTGGACGAGGCACTTCACCGCGATCCGAGAGAAGCTCGGACACGCCCCTAACGCCCGCCCGATGGGGAAGGGCGTCAGATTCCTCCCTAAGTCGGCGGAGGAATTCCGGGTGCTCCAACGGTACCTTCTCGACGCTGCCAAGCAGGATCCGAACATCGCGTGGTTCTGCTACAGCCCAGCGTCGAGCCTACCCAGCAAGGTAGCCATTAGGGGGCTACCGCAAGACACTCCGCCAGCAGAGGTCATCGCGGCGCTGCGCAGCCTAGGGTATCCAGCGACCCAGGCGAGGGCCATCCCTGGAGTCAGAGGGCGGCACGGCTGCACATACTTCGTGCAGCTGGAGCATCTGACCTTTGAAGAGCTCGGTCACCTGTACAGAGAGACCGAGCTCCTGTCGATGCCGGGCCTCATCGTCGAGGCATGGAAGGGCGGTCGAGGTCCGCCACAATGCCACCGATGCCAGCAGTTCGGCCACTCATCGGCCAACTGCCACCGACCGCCCAAATGTGTCCGCTGTGCAGGCGGGCACTTGGCTCAGGACTGTGACCGGCCCCAAGAAGCTGCGCCCAAGTGCGCAAATTGTGGAAAAGCGCACGTGGCGCGGGACCGCAAATGCCCGGTCTTCCGCCGCGAGGCGCGAAAGCGCGGCATCGATGTCGCGCCGCCGCGCCCGAACAAGGTAGCGAAGAATAAGGCAGGGGGGGGTGTTCAAGTTCCCCCCCCCAACCGCAACACCCGCCGCCGCCGTACAAGGCGCCGCAGCGGCCCCTGCCATCCCCGCAGCACGTCCCGCGTTAGCCGTACGCGCCGCCCCTGCCCCCGCAACACGCCCCGCAGTAGCCGTGCCTGCCGCCCCCGCCCGACCCGCACTGAGTAGCGCCCCGCCGACGCCCAGCGTGTTCATTCATGCTACTCGACAGGGGGAAGCGGGAGGGGCTAGCATAGACCCGGAGCCGGCGACTAAACAACCGCCGGCCTACATCCCGACCGCCCTAGCTGCTCGACGGGGAGAAGCGGGCGGTTTTATCATAAGTCAGGAGCCGGCGACTCTGCAACCGCCGGCAAATGATCCGATAGGCAGGGGGGAGCCCCTGCGAAAAAAACGAAACCGGCGCAGGCGCAGGCAGCCGAGGCCAGCAGATGCTGAGCCCGCCGCCGCATCCACACCGCACCCCAGGCCGCCAACATCAACATCGTTGGCGGCAATACCAGTAATTGCCGAGGCGCCGAGAAGCCACGGCCACCGACAGGCCACAGAAGAGGCGGAGCTTCGGGCGCCGCTACACCCTACTTTCCCTCCGCCACCCCCCGCGCAGGACTCGGGCATGAACAACATTGTCCGGGTCCTAATCGAGGCGCTCATGGCGGCGCTCACGCACTATGTGAGCACGAGGGATGTAGTCGGCGCTATAACGGCGGCCATAACCCAGTTCGGGCGGTCGTACCAGTGACCGCCCTAAGAATACTATACTGGAATCCGGGCGGCATAAGAGGACACGTCCGTGAGCTAACACTACTCGCCCAGTCGCAGGACATCCATGTTATCCTCCTGGGCGAAACCAAACTCACGGAAAGCGTCGAGCTCCGCGTGCCCAACTTCTTCGTGTATCGGCGTGATGAAATCTCTCCCCGGGGCTATCCGTACCGAGGTACGGCCGCTCTGGTGCGGAGGGATATTATACACGAAGAGTTGGAGCATACCCCGTTCACCAGCACCCGTACACAGGGGGTGCGTGTCAACGTGGGCAACCAGGAGCTCCGCATTTATGCCGCCTACAAACCACCCGGATTGACTTTCTGCAGCACGGATGTCGGGACCATCTTCGGACAGCAGGGACCCGCAGTGATCGTGGGTGATCTCAACGCGAAACATCATGCGTGGGGATCGCGAATCATCACTGGGGTCGGGAGGCAACTGCACGAAGATAGCGTAAGGAGCGGGTACGGTGTGGTGGGGCCGGGAGCGCCGACCCACATACCCACCGACAGCCGCTCACAGCCAGACGTCATCGACATAGTGCTGCACCATGGACTTGACAACCCATTCGATGTCGAGGTCCTCTACGACCTCGACACGCAACATCTACCGGTTCTGGTCACCCTAGCCACCCAGGGAGGCTTTTTAGTGCCCCGCTCGCCGCGGACGCGGACGAACTGGGAGCGCTACACCGCCGAGCTTGCCGGGCTTGAGCTAGCAGGCCCGATCACCACGCCTTCGGAAGTCGACGATGCTGCTGCACACGTCGCGGCGGCGATCATCGCCGCTAAAGCAGCAGCCACCACCACCACGTCGACTTCACCGGACACTGCCAACCGAAGGAAGGACCTGCCGAGCTCGCTCCGCAATATGCTCAAGCGGAAGCGCACCCTACGCCGCCTATGGGCCCGCACTCGCTGCCCCAGGGTGAAGTCTGACCTGAACCGGCTTGCAGAGAAGATTGCGCGTGCCGTAGTCGCTCTTGACGAGGCGCGATGGGAAGATACCGTCGATCGAGCGACCGAACACGACACAGCGCTGTACTCTCTCTGCAAGAAGCTTACCGGACATGACACCCCCGTTTACCCGCTGTTCGATGCCGCGGGTAAACGCACATACGCCGCCAAGGATCGTGCTGAGATCCTGGCGGCCCACCTGGAGAAGACATTCACGCCCAACGCCCCCAACACCTCCAACCTCCATATCATTCGTCATCACGCGGCTGTCCAGGACAAACTGGAGAGGTTCCTGTCGGCCCCTACACCGCCGCTCCGGGGAGAGGACTTCATCTCCCTGTCAGAGCTGCGGTCGGTCGCTGCTCGCCTTGATAAGCGAAAGGCGCCAGGCCCCGACGGAATCGCCAATTCCGCGTTGATGCTGCTGCCCCGAACAGGTCTCGTAGCGCTCACGAGACTATTCAACGGAGTACTCCGCACCGGCCACTTCCCAGAGGCGTGGAAGACCGGGAAGATCATCGTTCTTCCCAAGCCGGGGAAGGACCGCCGCCTGCCTGGAAGCTACCGGCCGATCACCCTGCTCTCGCACATAGCCAAGCTGTTCGAGCGTCTGCTGCTGCGTCGAGTCACGCCCCATCTGCCCCTGCGCGAGGAGCAGTTTGGATTCCGCAGCGGCCACTCGACGACGCTCCAGCTGGCGAGGGTAATCAACCACCTGACCAGTGAGCGGAACAACGGGCGCTACACCGTGGGGGTCTTTCTCGACATCGAGAAGGCCTTCGATCGTGTGTGGCACGCCGGGCTCCTGGTCAAAATACTGGACACCACCATGCCGCCTGCTTATGTGCGAGTGCTGGCATCATTTCTACACGGCCGTAGCTTTTACGTGGCAGTGGATGGTGCCGAATCCCAGCCACGCACCATCCAAGCCGGAGTACCCCAGGGCAGTTGTATATCGCCGCGCTTATACGCGGCGTATACGGATGACATCCCCACCCTGCGCCACCATCTGCGGGAAGGGGAGGAGGACGTGCTGTTGTCGCTCTTCGCTGACGACAGCGCGTATTTCGCGTCGTCCTACCACCAGATCGTCGCCACCAACCGCATGCAGCGTATGCTGGACTTGTTGCCGGAATGGCTGGATAAGTGGAGGATGGCTGTCAACGTCGGGAAGACGGCCGCCCTGCTCACCAGCCGCTCCAAGCCGCTACGTCAGCTGAGTCTACGAGGCCAGGACGTAGAGTGGAAGACCACAGTGAGGTTTTTGGGGTGTGAGTTGGACCGCAGCCTGCGCATGGTCCCCATGGTCAATCGTGCCGTGGGCCAAGCTGCTGCTGCCAGGTCCCAGCTCCACACGCTGTTCACATCCCATTTACCTGTCAACACCAAACTGCGAGTCTACGGTGCCTACGTCCGCTCGCGCTTGACGTACGCGGCACCAGCCTGGTACGCGCTATGTTCGGCGTACCAGAGGCGAAGACTGCAAGTCCAGCAGAACCGCTGCCTGCGACTGATCGTAGGAGCCCCGAGGTATGTGCGGAACGACGTCGTGCATCGGGATACCCAAACGCCGACCGTGGAGGAGTTCGTTCGTCGGCTTGCACGCCGACTGTTCGCGCGCGCGGACCACAGCGTGCACGTACACCTCCATGGTATCGCGCCACTCCATGCGCGACCACCCGATGGACGTTCCCTGCCTCGCGAGCTCCTGCGGTCACCGTCTCCGCCGCCCGATGCAGATGACGACGGCGACGACGAGGACGACGCGATGGGCGAGAGGGCGACACCACGGACTATGACACCACCGGACATGACATTACCTGACGACGACTTTGAGGTCTGGGAACTACCATTCCCAGACCTCCCCATCGAACCAGACATCCCTTAGGTCACTCAGGTGACCTGGGCTTACGGCCCAAATACAGACACCTTTGGGTCACCTAGGTGACCTCGGCCTACGGCCGGAACACATACCGGGCTTAAGTGCCCGCGAGGAGATGCCCGGGTAGTGAGGATTTCCTCGAGGCCCGTACCCCACCTACCTCCCCACAAGGAGAGTATGTGAGAAGACCCTGCTGTCACGAAATTGGGGGCGAAAGCTAGTATTAAATAAGTCAATAACTTTTAAAATTGCCTGGAAGGATCGCCGGGTACTAGATAATGAAACCTTTTGGGCTAAGTTTACTTTTTTTACATTTCATTTTGAGACAAATCATTATTCACCCTTCATTATTGTCCTGTCCTTATCCAACTCTAAGTGATTTAGCTACCTATTTTACGACCGGCCGCCTGCCGGACGTCAGATTAACTTAGTCGTATTTTACGACACCTCGTTAAGAAATATGGGTGGTCTATTCTACTCAACCCGATACCACACGGCATATAAACGTCTATTTATATATAATTTTTAATTAAATATCTATGATAGACAAAATAGGAACCGACATAAGCTTGCGGCTCCTGCTTTGTGCCTTGCAAAAGTACGTAAGTTATTTGTGGGTTTGGGTATAAGATTCTATTATAAAATACCGCAATCAATTTTAGCTTTGCTATTACAGCAGTTCAAAAATACTATTCATAAAAGGCTAATACAAAAAGCCTACTATACTCTTGAAGATTATTTAGAAGATAAGAATGTGTGGATATAGCTCTCTTTGAACCTGTACAAGACAGTAACGACTTAATGTAAATAGTAATAAGAATTATATTTTTAAAAGAGCAACCGCCGAGTTTCTTGCTGGCGCTTCTCGGTAGGAACAGCTTTCCGAACCAGCAGTAGAGTTGACGATTCAAAAGCACTTATTTACAAGTTTATTTGAATTTTGAATTTGAATTTGAATTTGAGAGTTGTAACACGTGTTTAACATACTGCTTTCAATTAATGTTAGACTGTGGCCGTGCAATCCCTATTGCGTGTAACCCAATTCTGTCACCGTATTGTGTCTTCAAATGAAATGCTAACATCGAAATGGGTGGTGAATTTGCACGTTTCAAATAGAGCTATCAAACTGTGTTCGTTGACAACTTGGTAACGACCGGTATTTTGTTGTTTTACCTTCGTATAATGCAGGAAGTTGTAGATATAAATAAATAAGCTGTGTGGTATACGGCTGAATAGAATAGTACCACCTTCTTTTCTTACGTGTCGTAAAAGGCGACTAAGGTAAGTCGACCCTCCGTGTGGTATCCGGCTGAGTAGAATAGACCACCCTCATGTCTTACCGAGGTGTCGTAACAGGCGACTAATGTAAGTTGACTCACCGTGTGGTATCCGGCTGAGTAGAATAGACCAACCTTATTTCTTTTGACTACCATTAAAAGATTTCAAAAAAGATTCTGTTTTTATCTATGGATTGCTCTCCGCAAAAATTAAATCGACAGTCGATTATTATCTACTACAGTGGATAAAAAATCTATGAGCAAATTTTGATAAACAGATACAGGACGAGGTGGCCGAGTGGTTAAGGCGTTGGACTGCTAATCCAATGTGCTCTGCACGCGTGGGTTCGAATCCCATCCTCGTCGTTTTTCTTTAATTTTATTACTCATCTCTTTGTATACATTGCAAATAATAAAAATAATAAACATTAATTTTCTGTTTTGTACAAAAAAGGTCTTTAATATAAAATCTTTAATCTTTTATATTTAAGTCAGTTAATCTTGTATGTATATATATTTTCGGAATCTCGGAAACGGCTCCAACGGTTTTCCTGAAATTCAGCATGTAGGGGGTTTTGAGGGTGAAAAATCTAGCTAAGTTTTATTTTTAAAAAATCGTTTATCCCTGTTTTTGGTCATAAAAATTATTAACATTTAAATTTAATATAAAACACTATTTTTGCCGAAAATTGTCAAGTCAGCGTTATTCGGGGAACGGGCGGTCTCGAGAAATGAAAACACCGAGGATCGAGCCCCACCGACCCAAATTTTTTTTTTTTGATGTTTCTTTTTTTATTTTGTAAACAATTACCGAGCAAGAACCGGTCAACCAGGTCCTTAAAATAAAAAAAAGGAATTTATATAAAAACACACTACAGAAAAATGTGCAATAATGTGCAATAGTGAAAAATGCTGCAATAATTATATTATTGCAGCACTGATTTTGAGGATGACTGACCTTGCACCTAATGACGCAAGATGCAAAGTTAAAACTGTGATTAGTTTTCGACTACACTTTCACGTTATAATGAGTGACAGTAGCATAATTTGTACACCTTGAAAAGGTCTACAGAAAAGTCCGCGATGGTATATGTCTATCTCTTGTGGCTCACCCACAATAGCATTTTTTGTCATTTACTTTTTACTAAAAATGATGCCTTATGTTCAAAGCAATTTTTAAGCAATACAACATTAATCCATATCCAATTAAGTACCTTAAATAAATTGTTTATTTAATATAGATCAATATGGCATTATCTTAACTGCAGTCAGCTACGCATCCAGCTGCAACGATTATCTTGTAACCATCAATCAAATTGTAATTATTTTTTAAAGATTAACCGCCGAGTTTCTTGCTGGTTCTTCTCGGTAGGAACAAACTTCCGAATCAGTGGTAGCTTCTTTAAAACATTTGACGATTCAAAAGTACTGTAAACAGTGCACTGGAATAAAGAATATTTTGTATTTGAATATGTACGTGGCATATACAATTTAAGTCCGCGGGATTCCCTGCGAGAGAAGTTTAAGGAAATAGGTATTCTTACATTTGCCTCACAGTATATTTTAAGTAATTTAATTTTTGTATATAATAATATAAAGAATTATAAAACAATAGGCGATGTATATAATAGACAAAGTAGGAACCGACATAAGCTTGCGGCCCCTGCTTTGCGCCTTGAAAAAGTACGTAAGTCGTTTGTGGGTTTGGGTATAAGATTAAATGGGGTTATTTTAGATATAATAAAATTCCACAATCAATGTTAACTTTGCCATTACAGTAGTTTAAAAACACTATTAAGGAGAGGCTGATACAGAAAGCCTACTATACTGTTGAGGATTATTTAGACGATAAAAATGCGTGGATATAAAAATTGTTCGACTCTGTACAAGATAGAAACATTAAATGTAACCAGTATTAAGAATTGTATTTTTAAAAGAGCAACCGCCGAGTTTCTTGCTGGCTCTTCTCGGTAGGAACAGCTTTCCGAACCAGCAGTAGAGTTGACGATTCAAAAGCACTTGTTTACAAGTTTATTTGAATAAAGAATATTTTGAATTTGAATATAATTAAAGTTTTCGACTTTCACATTATAATTTCACGACTTGAAAATTTTCAAAACTTCATGATCCGTCGGTTGGGAGCGAATAAAAAATTCCAGACCTGTTCCTGAAATTTCAACAGTTCGGGCTCCGTAAATTGTTCGGATGTACCCCGGTTTAACTTGTTACATTGATACCAAGTTATCTTGCATCCCAATTGAGCTCTGTACCCTTACAATAAGCCCTATTTTGGCATGTTCTAGATGATACTGCAAATTTGCCAGGTCCCCGACTTGTGTGGGGCGGTCGAAGTTTCGGAATAGCGTCGCGCATACGACCATGTTAGGATATATGTGTGAAAGGAATGGATATCGTGATATATGATTTTTGGGGAGACCTTTATGATCTGGCTTAGTAAAGATACCAGTGGCTTATCGGTTGGAGCGCGTGAATAAAAAGCTCGTACTTCAAGTATGTATGAGTTAAAAAAACAATGGAGATATTTAGGTCTGTGCGAAACAGATTTAATATTACTTAGTATACAATTTTTAGCTAAGATATGAAGTGACTTACCGAGGGAACACGGTTTCAAACAACGGGTTCCAATTTACTTAATTAAAAAAAATAATTACTAGAATCTTTTATCAAGAATATTACAATCTCGGAAACGCCACCATCGATTTCATTAAATGCAGCACGTAGGTGGCTAGGGGGGAGTATTTTGGAGAATTGGTTTAAATTCGATCAAAAAATGTCGTTTTATCCTTATGTTCGGGCACTCAAAAAATGCGTAAATTTATATTAAATAGAAAAGACAATTTTTGCTGTCAATCGCAAAGTCATAATAGCTCATTTGCGGAACGGGCGGTCTAGTATCATCTGCCCAATTTTTTTTTCTTTTTTTTCAGTTTTTTTTCTTGTAAAAATATTATCGAGCAAGACTCGGTCATATATATATAAGATACTTTAAAATTAATCACTTACCACGCTGCTCCAATGCAGAAGGGTTGGTTACACATATCCCCCGAATTCTCTAGAGATATGCAGGTTTCCTCACGATCTTTTCCTTCACTGAAAAGCGTGTGATAAATTGCAATTATCAATTATAAACATAAGTTTTAGCAGAAAAACTCATTTGTGTATGCCCGAGTTTGAACCCGTGACCTTCTCGAAAGAGTTGCACGGTGTTACCGCTGTGCTTTAACAGATCAGTATATCATAATCATCTTTCTACCCTTATCGGGGGTCGGCACAACATGTTATAAACATGCTGTCACATGATTTGAATGCGTTTTTACGACCGGCCGCCTGCCTGACGTCAACTCACCTCAGTCATGTTTTACGACACCTCGGTAAGAAATGAGGTTGGTTAATTCTACTCAGCCGGATACCACACGGCGTTATAACAGATCAGTATATACAAATATAAATAATAAAATTCATCCGAATTTCGCATACATTTAGTAAAACTCAAAGATCCTACATTCAGTGTTAACTTAAGTATTTGCGATTTAATTAAAATGCGGTGACCCAAAGTTCAAACTATTGGACCTACGCCCGACTGAGAAACAGTTCGGTCTGGACTTTAACTTACTTTGATTACTGCTAAATTAGAATTGAAGTTAGTCTTTATATTTGAACTTTCGTTAACTGGCGATATTTACGTCGAAGTTTTAACCGTTGTGTTCCGTATATTAGTGCTTTTTTTTATTATGTTTTAGAAGCTAGTGGAAGCTACTACTTTATTCTTTACTTGTAAATACTCGCTATATTGGTTTTTTAGATATATAATTATTTTATCCTATAAAGCCGTGAGGTATCCGGTTGAATAGAATAGTACTAACCTCATTTCTTACCAAGGTGTCGTAAAATACGACTAAGGTAAGTTGATATCAAATCGGGTCGTAAAATACGTAGCCAAATCATCATCATCATTTTAAGTTGTCAAATGCAAAACTGCGACAGCCTAATGGTAACGCACGGACCAAAAAACGTTCGAAAAGATTCGAAAACTAGGTTCGATTTCTACATGTCACCCGGCACTTTTTTATTGCATTTATTTGTATCTTTCAAAAAAATTTGTTATACATGCAATATGAAAGTGTTTCTTTTTTTTTTATACGCACGGAATCAGACATTGAAAGAGCCGCATGTTGCCGATCCCTGTCCTAGAGTGTTCAGTTTAACATTTTTGCCCCCTCTAACTCGTAGGTAATATTTAAAGGCTGCGGCTTCCCGGGGAAGTTAATTTCAAATAAAGTCATTACCCGCCGAAACCCGGTAAAACTGTGAGTAATGATCCCGGATTATACCTACTGTGTTTTATATTCACTTGTCAGGGATGGCAATAATCTGATAATAATCAAGCTGTGGTAGCCTAGCGATAACACCGTGTGACTCTTTTGAGGCGGTAACGGTTTCGAACCGGGGCAGATACCAATGAGTTTATCTGTTAAAAACTTATGTGTCTAATTGATAATTGCAATTTATCACACGCTTTTCGGTGAAGGAAAACATCATGAGGAAACCTGCATATCTCTAGAGAATTCTGGAGATATGTGTAACCTACCAATCCGCACTGGAGCAGCGTGGTAGCGTGGCTCCAATCGTTCTCTCCAAAAACGGAGAGAAGAGGCCTATTATCAGCAGTGGGATAGTAAGAGGCCGCTACTTACTTACTACTAATCAAGAAAACCAAAAGCTTCGAACAATGCGTGTTCCGTGATGATAAACGGATCTAAAACGTGGTCGCTGACTATGGACCTCATAAGAAAGCTCAAAGTCACTCAGCTGGCGATGGAGCGGCCTTGGAGTATCTCTACGTGATCAAATCAGAATTGAACTCCGTAGAAGAATCAATGTCTCCATGTCAGCTGTCGCTCGGGGGGAGGGACCGTAGCGGCGCTTGTATAGTTTTCTATACATTAGTTTGTTTATTCTTCGAGCTTGGGTGTATATTTGTATTTAATGTAAGTATCTGTGTAAGTGTCTCATATATTTATTCATTTTATTTTATATTACCTCGACGAGGTAGAGTAAAAAGTAAAGTAGCGGCCTATTACTATCCCACTGCTGAGAATAGGCCGCTTCTCTCCGTTTTTGGAGAGAAGGATTGCAGCTAAGACCTACCACGCTGCCCCAATGCGGATTGGTATGTTACACATATCTCCAGAATTCTTTAGAGATATGCAGGTTTCCTCACGATGTTTTCCTTCACTGAAAAGCGCGTGATAAATTGTAATTATCAATTAGACACATAATTTTAATAGAAAAACTCATTGGTATCTGCCCGGGGTTTGAACTCATGAGCTCCTCGAAAGAGTCACACAGTGTTACCACTGGGCAATCACAGAGGAAGGAGAGAAAGAACAATTCTGTTTTCGTTGAAAAATTAAACTAAGAAGCGACAACCCTGTCACACAGTCTAAGGGGAGTTCAAATTATACGAAAATTCGGGCCTTTGAAAAGAATCCGCGTGTGAAATTGTATTACCGTGGGAGGGTACTTTGGTTTTGGTTGGCTTATTGGTGGTAATTCAATTCTATGATAGAGATACAGTGGATCTCAAATTCAGAGTTGATAGCGCTGTAATCGCATTCCCGTTTTTGAATATTTATCATGACATACGTGCATTGACTATTCGTTCCAATATTGCATCATAGCACTATTAATTTATCCTAATATATAAAGCTGAAGAGTTTATTTGATTGTTTGAACGCACTTATCTCAGGAACTACCGGACCGATTTAAAAAAATCGTATAAAAATTTGAGTGTAAGATAGTCCATTTATTGAGGAAGGCTATAGACAAATAGGAGAGGAGTAGCAATAAAAAAATTAAGAAAACGGGAAAATTTAAAGGTTTCCTTGTTTGCGCTAAGTAAATGGTAAAGTTATTCAAAATCTTGTATAATTAACTACTGATAACTGCTTTTATGTTCAATATTTGAATTCGGAGAAAATTTATGATTCACTGATATCCATGTGGACGAATAGCTGGCACAGCTAGTCATATTAATATTTATAAATGAGAAAGTATGTATGTTACAGTCATGGCTGGATCAATTAAGATCAATCCCCTGGATCGATATTGATGAAATTAAGAACAATAAAAGATTATACACAGGGTTAGAAGAATTTAAGTTTGTTTTTATTTATATTCCATGAAAAAGTTATTTAAATTTTATTTATATACTAATATACCGGTTTATATACCATTTAGAAAATAAAGGTAAAAAAAATTCGATTTTCCTTCGGGAACTACAAAAACACATGGCCAAATAGAATAATATTATATGTAATAATAAAAGAAATTAAATAAATATTGTGTCAATTTATAAATAATGAAATCGAATTAACAAAAAAAACTCCAGATGTTACTTAAGTTGAAGAATGAACTAAAGCAGATTCTGGAGTAGCAGCTGGAAGGCAAGATCTAAAAGGAATTTGAGCTCTCTTAGTTATTCCAGCTTAAGTAGCTTATAATTCTAATAATTTTATTCTAGGTAGAGAACGCACTGACAACATATAATTTAATTGTACGTTTACATATCAGTTTACCGTTCACCTTCCACCTCTATAAGTCCGAACAAAGAACTCCCTTTAACATCCCTAGACAATCATAACAGTGCAATTCTTTGGGAACGCCTCATCCGAGAAATCTGGCCATTGTTTCTATCGGAGGGTGGCGGGCACTCGGCCGATCAAAGACACCGCCATTGTTAGCGAGATGAGAAGGCACCGATTGGAAACGTCATTTTCTCGAATGCAGATGAGATTCTGTTTGCGCTACACTGGCCCGTGGTGATTGCTTTTGTTAACTACCACACAGCTTTGTATGAGGTTATATAAGGAAACAAGCAAATAGGTCTCATTAAGGCATATTGTAGTGGTATGGGCATGGTATGACTGTTCCTGATATATGCCTGTGCGCCTAAAGTCTGAAATGTGGACATTCTGCGACGGGTCCATCAGAATCGGAAACTTTTGGACACCGTTAAGATCTATTCATCTTAGCGGTGTCTAAAAGTTTCCGGTCAAAAGAATAATGAAAATATTATAATCAGCAATAAAAGAATTGTAACCCACAAAAAAGGCCGTGTGGTATCCGGCTGAATAGAATAGTATCACCCTCATTTCTTACCGAGGTGTCGTAAAAGGCGACTAAGGTAAGTTGACCCACCGTGTGGTATTTGGTTTAGTAGAATAGACCACTCTCTTTCTTACCGAGGTGTCGTAAAAAATGACTGAGGTAAGTTGACGTCAGGAAGGTGGCCGGTCGCAAAAACGCAGCCAAATCATGTGACAGCATGTTTATGGCATCTTGTGCCGACCCCACTTAGAGTGGGATAAAGGCAGGAAGATGATGATGTAACCCACAAAATAAAATTATGACCATGGTACAATCTAATTTGGCTCGGCAAGACACGCTATCACCCACTAGCCCAGCACGCGACACATTAGCTTACCTGGCGATCTAGATATCAGCATCTAAGTCGCTCTAGTCCCGACAAGAGATTGGCTCTAACTACCTACTGGAAAACATATAGGGTACAAATAAAAGGCATCAGTCAGGCAAAGGATGCCGCCCATTCGTTAGCCCAGAATAATCGAATAATCGAAAGAGCCCAAAACACGCATAAATGTCACATGGACAATGTTTTTTATATCCTTAGCCTAATTCAAGCAGGTTGTATTTGAAACATGTCGCAACAATATTTAATGCTTAGTGTAGACTATACCATCCGTTCTCATACATGTATCAGGTAGAGAACATGCAGAATTTGTATACAACTACTACCCAACACCAATACACAATCGCTTGGTACATTCACTACCAATCTAAACGATCGGTTCGCTACTTAACCGAAGCATCATCAGGGTAGGGTAGGGTAGATCAAATCACAAAGCCTTGCGATTTGTGAGCAGTGTAGTGCTACGAATAATAGGTAATATACGATTGTATTAGTTTCGGGTACATACCACGGTAATTTGTTTTGATTCCGTTCCGTTCCGTTCCGTCGTGACCACGATCCATGCAACTGGGTCGAAATATCGGCGAATCAAAACAAATTACCGTGGTATGTACCCGAAACTAATACATTATAATTATGTCTTCAAACCACGAATATTCAAGTATAAAATCATTAATATACGATTGAATGAACTGTTCTGGTTATTAGTAACTGTTGTGTTCTGGTTTAGATAACAAATTCAAATTTATTTTGCTTAAGTTACTGTGTTACAGAAAGTTTCACCTGTTAAATTATTAACATCGACACAAAATTACATATTCACGTAGAACAACGTCTCGACATGTGATCCCATCAGCTCGTCGCTAACAGCAGTTCTCTTACAGTATAATCTAATGTTTTAGTGGAAATCAATAGATCACGGCTCTGGATAAGTGCTTTAATATCGGACCCTTGTCAAAGCTTAATATCGGTCTCGATATCACACCTACCCTTTATGTCCCTGGTCCACCGCTAAGAGTTGCTGGCGGCATGCCATTTTGATATTTATGATCGGTACGTACAAGCTATTTTGGCCTGCAAGGGTTATTGTGTAACTTTAGCATATTATATTGTACCGATTTATGCATGAACACGTGAACGCTCTTCAGTATATTGGACTAAAGGTGAAATTTCTTTGTTTTTTGATAAAGATGTATTGTGGACTTTGGGGGCGATTAAATACGCGCCAGTTAAGGTACATTAATTGTATTTAACAGGTTATCCTTACCGGCAAATGTTCTGAAGAACGTAGAAGTTCTTATACGTAGTAGTAATTAATCTATTCATTATAAAGATCTAATGGTAGAATATAAGTAAAAAAAGTAAACGCCTGTTACTATCCCACTACTGGGTATAGGCCGCCTCTCTCCGTTTTTGGACAGAACAGTTGGAACTAAGACCTACCACGCTGCTACAATGCGTATTGGTATGTTACACATATCCCTAGAATTATCTTCAGATATTCAGGTTGCCTCGTAATATTTTCATTCAAGAATAATCGTGTGATAAATTGCAATTGTCAATTTAACACAAGTTTTAATAGGAAAACTCATTAGTGACTGCCCGGGGTTTGATCATAATCGTCTTTAAAGAATCGCATCGCTCGCATCTCGCATCTCACCGCTGGGTTATCACACAGCTTATTACTATTGGTTGATTGATTGGATCCTAATTAGTATTGGTTTAAGTAGTTTTAATTTAGCGTGATCGGGCACACAAAAATAGTAGAAGTGACCTAAGTATGACGTAATATGACTATGACTGCAAAACAACAGATTCAATACAATATATTCCAAATACTTAATAAGGTATCTTTTTCTTTTTCAAGTGATAGACATTTGCACTGGATCCAACAGTTTCCTGTGAGCTTCTTAAAGTCTTTCCACTTACAATGGGTATATCCTCATTGTAACTTTGGACATTCTTTTAATTCTACAGATCTCATTTTTTACTCAATCATGTTGAGATTTTCCAAATATGGCGTTTTCTGTTACTATTTGACGCATTTTAAGGCTTCTCTGTAAAGCCCAGAGTTTTGTTGAGTCCAAATTATATTCACATTAAGGACTTTGGAAAAAAAGATTATTTATTTCTGCGACTTTTATATCAATGCGAGTTATTGATATCGTCCTTCCCATATGGGAAGGAACAAGAATCCTTGCTCTTACAAACATGACTTTTCCGATATTTTAGCGTAGAACGTAGGCGTGTCCATCCATCAATCGCGTCGGCTTAACTGAATTTGCAAACAACCTTGTTATTTTATTATGGTGTTTGATGGATGGGATGCCGCTACGCAGACGCGGGTGCCGCTATCCGAGAGCTCGAAGATTTGATATGTGATTAAGGAACAGCATCTTTGATATATTGTTTCAGGCGGGATAAAAAAAGAACGAGTATTTTTTGCAACACTGAAGAACAATTAAGTTAACAGCTGAACTCACGTTTCAACGCATTCGGGCGTTCTTATAATATACTAGTATTTTTCTATTAAAATTATCGTATTCATACTGGTTTCTTTACATTTAGTATAGAAGCCGGCTATCGCTTTCCCTGTCTCTTTTCTACCCATAAACATCCACTGTTAAGCATAGGTCTCTTCCCATGGTCTCCACAAAACACTGTGCCGCTTGCCCCCCGCTTTTTGAGGATTTTTGGGCGTAAGGAGGTTCGTTCCATTCAGTCTCCTCAATTGACACCTCTTTCGCACACCCTGAAGATAGACTAACGAGGCTTTGGCAATCGGTTAATGACACTATAACCATTCTACAGCTGACCCAAATACTATTGACTGACAATGGGCAACATCACTGTCGGTGCGATATGTTAAGCACTGCGGTCACCAACCCGCATGCCAATCGTGGTGATTATGTGCATAAACCTTTCATGATCACAAATATAAATTCGCCCGATATTCTGAATATATATATGAACAAATATATACATATAAGAGTTCTTTTTACTTTAACAATAGACAAACAGTCCGCTCACTTGCTTCAGACTGAAACTAACGTGACAAAATAATCGGTACCTTTTCTTTTATACATTTTCATTTTAGTCAAATCAGCTATTTTTTACCTACCACTCAAGTCAAAACGACTACAGTTTTCAACATAAATCTTAAATAGTAACATAAACATTTATTGCTTAAATATAAGTTATAATTAGCCTATATAACTGACCTGGGGAACTTCGTACCGCCTTGCATCAGTATGTGGAGTGCAAGATTAAGATGGTATGGACATTTTTAGGAGGGATGAAAATCATGTGACCAAACGAGTGTTATATATGAATGTGTATATGTGACTAGATGGAGCCCTGAAAGAGATGGTTGGATTATGTGAAGTATGACATACATATAAAAGGGGAAGCGCCAGAGTTGACGAATGATAGGAGAAAATGCAAGAGAATAATATGTTGTGCAGACTACACTTAAAGTGGGATTAGTACAGGAGAATGATAAATAATGCGAAATTAATAATAAATATTTGTTATGAAATTAGTCTTACTTTTTCTTTGTTCGTAATGAACGGTTGGAATACAATCGAATTAAAACTCAGAACTCATTCCGATCGAAAGTTTCGATTCGTTAACGCGGCGAGTTTTGGGAAGTTTCCAAATTATTCATAAATTCTATTTGAATTTACCTTAATTCGTCCGCTAATGAAAAAATTTATCATTTTCAATTTAATAAGCAAATTTTGTAAAGTAATTTGTTCTTCATTTTTAATGATACTAGTATGGATATAATTGTGACGTGCTGTATCCGGCTGGGTAGAATAGACCACCCTGATTTCTTACCGAGGTGACGTAAAAGGCGACTAAGGTAAGTTGACCCGCCGTGTGCTATCCGGTTGAGTAGAATAGACCACCCTGATTTCTTATCGAGGTGTCGTTAAAGGTGACTAAAGTAAGTTGACCTCAGGCAGGCAATTGGTCGTAAAATACGTAGCCAAATCATGTGACAACTTGTTTATAGCATGTTGAGCCGAACCTGCCTTTATCATACTCTCAGTGGGATCGGCACAACATGTTTTAACTTACCTTAGTCACCTTTAACAACATCTCGTGGGAGTGGTCTATTCTACTCAGCCGGATACCACGTGACGGGTCAACTTAACTTAGTCGCTTTTTACGACACCTCGGCAAAAAATGAGGGTGGTCTGTTTTACTGAGCCGGACCACACGGCAGTACGTTTCGAAAACTATATATGTCTATACATTTGACTGGCCCGTTGGAGCAGTGGGTAGTGACCCTGCCTTCAGCTCCGTGGGTCGCGGGTTCGATTCCCGCCGAGGGCCAACATTTTCTGTAAATGAATTTGTTGATCTTTGAGCCTGGGTGTATATTTGTATTTAAGTATGTATTTAAAAAATATATAAGTATATATTCACCAGTTGTCTGTCACCCACAACACAAGTATTAAGTTACTTACTTTGGGGACGGACGACCGTGTGTGTAAGTGTCCCATATATTTATTATTTATTTATTATATTATACAATATTTAACGACGTGACCAAAATAACTGTGCACGATTTTATAATATTAAAGAGAATAACCCAATACCATTGCTGCATTTTTTTTCCAACAGTGTATCAAATATAGACAATGAAATATTTCACATCGTTAAATAACAGTGCTAAATTTTCATCAAACTCTATTTATTACGTACAGTTTCAGTGAAAAACGATTCATTCTAACAATGAAATGCAACGCAAAATATTTATAAAATGGCAACTTAATTGAGCAAAACAAACTGTCAGAACGACTCGTAGTGTTATTAGTGTATTTATATTACTTAATAATCTATAGAATTAAGCGTTACTTTGCGGAGATCCATAATACAAAAATAATAATAAAATTATTTCGCTACTTTTACTTCATCGCGGATTACCGATTTGCTATAATCCGCGAAGTAAAATAGAAAATATACATAAAAGTCGCAAAGCTTTGCGATTTTGGTCGTGGAGTCTATCTCCTGATGATGCTTCGGTTGCGGGGCGAAACGATTGTTGAGTTTGTGATAGTGAACGTATATACCGCTTCCTGTGCGTGTATAACGTGTGTAACCTTCGGCTTGCAATAAAGAATTAATCGCAACCCGAAGGTCCCCGTTCCCATTGCTGGGCTTCCGGGCTTGACCGACGGTGGCCGAAACCATGTCCAGCCTGACTTAAAGTTAACCCAACTGAACCCGTCGCTCATTAAAGACTTCACCCTTAACCTCCACGGCCCGTCCGGATTGCCCTCTGCTAATCAAAATGCTTCGTATCTGAACTAGCTTGCCTTAACCTTTTCTCTATGTATTAATGATCAATAGTTAGATAGAAAACAATTCATTAACAATGGGCTTGTAACGTCGCTTTGCAACGCAACAAAGACGCCGGTACTAAATTAATTTATACAATGGTGTGTGGTCACTGTTAAAGCGGAGTTGTACATGTTAATTACATAACGATACACATAACGATAAAAACACTATCAGATGATTATATATATCCTCCTGCCCTTATCCCACTCTAAGCGGGGTCGGCACAACATATTATAAACATGCTGTAACATGATTTGGCAGCGTTTTTACACCAGCCTGCCTGACGTCAACTTACCTTAGTCGTATTTTACAACACCTCGGTAACAAAGAGGGTGGTCTATTCTACTAAACCGGATACCACACGGCGGGTCAACTTACCTCAGTAGCCTTTTACGACACCTCGGTAAGAAATGAGGGTGGTCTATTCTACTCAGCCGGATACCACACGACGGGTCGACCTACCTTAGTCGCCTTTTATGACACCTCGGTAAGAAATGAGGGTGGTCTATTCTACTCAGCCGGATACCACACGACGGGTCGACTTACCTTAGTCGCCTTTTACGACACCTCGGTAAGAAATGAGGGTGGTACCATTCTACTTAGCCGGATACCACACGGCTATATATAAGCTATAATAATTTGAGTTTTAATTTCTATATTTCTATACCATTGTCTTAAGTTAGCAAATTACAAAAAAATAATTAAAACTGCGGCTATAATTAGTACTAACCGACTGGGCGAACGACATTTTGCCATTGTTGATTTGCTAAATATTTGTAATACATGATTTTTGAATAACTTTAAACGTTTACTTAATGCACAGAAGAAGAAGAAACCTTTAAATTTTGCCGTTTTTACAAATTTTTTTATTGCTACTCCTCTCCTATTCATCTAATCGTGCTATAGTCTATAGCCTTCTTCAAAAATAAACTATCATACACTCAAAGACTTATACGAATCGGTCCAGTAGTTCCTAAGATTGCGAGAAATTTTTGATTTTAGCAGTTCATAGCACCATAACATTTGAGCAAAATCTAATCAAGATGACGGAACAATCAGTTCGAACGCACTTGCTAAACTTGTTGTTAGAGATTACAGTACTTGTAATCTCTGACAGTGTGGCCACACACGGTACTGCATTGAAAAGGTCCCCGGGAAATGGGATTATGTATCTAGCGGTTCTAATTAATTGACATTGTTCCCCGGACGAGCGAAACCTTAAAATACCGATAATTAATTTGCAATATTTTGTACGATTGCCGAAACATTAATTTTATCAGGACTGTCTGGAATAGATAAGAGATATTATAACTCTATGATGGATGGCGTTTTCTTTGCACTGACTTTATAGCGTTAGTTCTGAAGACTTTTATTGCGCTATAATTTGCGATGGGCGACTGCAGGAGCATCGTCGAGAGTCTACTACTAGGTACTAAGCTCTACTACTTAAAAGACTTTAACCATAAACAATATCAATATCAATTGCATTGCACTCAAAGTGGGGTCGGCAAAACATGTTATAAACATCTTGCCACATTTAGCTACATATTTTACGGCCGCCTGCCTGACGTCAATTTAAGTTAGTCGTATTTTAAAACACTTTAGTAAGAAATGAGGGAGGTCTATTCTACTCAGTTGGATACCACACGGTGAGTCCACTTACCTTAGTCGCCTTTTACGACACCTCGGTAAGAAATGAGGGTGGTCTATTCTATTCAGCTGGATACCACACGGCGTATCAATTCCATGGTAGTGATAGTAAGTTTTATTTTTATCTTTTTTTTATGCATTTTTATAAAATTATATAGTTATTCTCCATTAAAAACTGTGCGAAATTTTATACTCCTATTTCGTATGTGTATTTTTGTTAAGGGGGGAGGGGGCAAAGATTCCCTTAACATATTAATATGTAGTTATATCTCGGTCTAACAAAAGAGTTAAAAACAAAAACATACAATTAAAACTAACAATAGCAGAAACGCAAGCACAGTTCTATTCCACACAAGTAAGAACCTAACTCACGCTATCGAGTTGCCATAAATCCACCATAGACGTAGTTACGCCCATAGATAAGGCGGCAAAACAGAGATAACGTTGGCCCGATTGATCGTCAATGAGTAGAAATTCATTTATCTACTAAAATTCCATATATGCCACTGGAATTTAAATTATAAGTCCTGAAATTTAAGGTTTATTTTTGTTTGATTATGCTTCAGTTTAAGGTACGGTTCGCCTACGTCGATTTTAAAGAGCTCTTATTTTATCAGTGTTACAATAATTTTTAATAAGCGTACACAATTTAGAAAGAAATTGGTGTGACTTGTAACTAAGAAAATTTATAGATATTAAAATCTGTGTAGAATGCTTGATATCTAGGTCGTGTGCTGAGTTAATGTGTGATGTGGTGATTTCACGTATCTTTCCCTACCAAATACAAGGATGCTGTCATAGTCACAAATTTTTCGTCCGTTACGTTAATCCTAACTAGATTTTGAAAAAGAACTTTATTTTTCCTCATAAGTGATTTAAGCACCACTTCTGTATTGAAATTCAAAGCGAGGGATAAATTCTTAACCACGATTCGTCTAGTACGTTCCGCGTTAAAAATATATATTTTATCTATATATCAAACGATACAGGGGACGTACATAACATTAAATTGGTGAATTCAGAGCTGTGGTTAAAGAAAGCTTTCATTAGTAGCATACAGATTTCATCAGGAATATCCCCAGGCTATCACTGTTTTGCGGCTTTTGAAAGGAATCCTTCAGCATCCTTGTGGCTTCATTAGCAGGCAAACTGGTATAACTATTTACATTCGTTGTGGATCACAGAATCTTTGAAGGTTTGCTCAAGTAAAAAGAACGGCGATGGACGCGTTGAAGATTGAGCGAATAATTTAACGTTCGCATTCGTCGTTATGAGACCGCACTCTATCGTGGAAGGAAGCACATAATTTGTGACCGCTATCGACACGTAGATAAAACCGTTCGATTCGGCGCGACTTTAATTTCTTTCCCGGCGATAAATGTTCAGCACACGTCCCTTTCTTCCCGCCCAAGAGTGAGGAAGATGGCGGGTCCTTTGAGACAAAGGATCTCGGGTGTTGAAGCGAAATAAAAAAGTACAGCAGTAAAAACCAATAAGTTGCTTTCAGGTCAATTGTCAATTGCAGAGAGACTTTACCTTATTGGCTTTAAAGCGATTTGGTTCAGGTAAGACAATTGGCAGTCGAGATTGGTAATTTCCTTTTTTCGCAGATGCTGCCGCTTTTTAATTGAAGTGGAATTTTTCATTATCGGTTCTAATTGAGGAAAGACTTCTCTATATTAAAAGTATTTAGAAGTAAATACGAAGGAAGTTTTAAACTGATTTTTCTCCTCGTCGACAAATTGTACTCGGGATATCGGTTCGATTTGCACTTTTCACAGAACTTTTTACTACTCTCTTTCTCTCTCTATATCTATCTATGTTTCTCTTCCTATCTCCCAATCCATATCTGTCAGCTCTAAAATTACTCTGACAGAAAAGTAGCTTCTTTCTACAGTTAGGGCGATATAGGTAGTTAATGGCTTGAATTGCTTTCAAATCTTGTGATACTCCTTACTTAAACGAGGCTAGTGGTGTAGTTTTTAGTTTCTTGTGTATCATGGTGACATATCGAGTTGTCGTAAAATACGACTAATGAATACGATGTCAGGCAGGCGGCTGTGTAAAATACGTAGCCAAATCATATGACATGTTTATATCATGTGCCGATAGGGATAAAGGCAAGAGGATGATAAAAGAGAACGCAAATGAGGGTGACTAATCTGTCACTCTGTTTATGTGTGATTAGACAATACGATGAAGTATACGAGAAGTATCTTATCCCAATGCATTTATGTATGTAACAAATACTGACGACTGTGAAACATTTTAGAGTATGCTATTTTCAAGATACAGTCAACAATGCAGCCGCATGCCATTTCAAGTCGTCTCGAGACGCAATTCGGAGCATTTTCGACGGAAATTGCATGCAGACAAGTGACAGCAACATACCGCTTTGAGTCAATAACAATGTCTATAGTAAAAGATGCGGTGGTAAAAAAAATGTTTTTCACAAACATTAATAACCAAATAACTTGTCAAAAGTAAAAATTAACAACCTCTTACTAATCAAAATTGGATCTCCGAAACTCTGGTTTACATAGAAATAAATTAGCAGGCTATTTAAATTGAAGGATTTCTTAAAGGATTTGTAGGTATAATAACGATATTTCTCATACCAAAAAAAAAGAAATATATGGGACACTTAAATACACGTTCGTCCGTCCCCAAAGTATTAACTTAATACTTGTGTTGTGGGTGATAGACAACTGGTAAATATATACATATATAGTTTTAAATACATACTTAGAACCAGGCCTGACGAACAAACAATTTTGTTTTATAGAAAATGTAGGCTCTCGGCGTGAATCGAACCTGCGACCCAGTCAGCTGAAGACAGGGTCACGGCTCATAGGTCCTTATCCGAGATTTAAAGTTATACATAGTCTAGCCGTGTACTGTCATAGATTTATCATTTGTATTTTGGTGTTTCTGATGATGATCAACGTCTGGCATTACGTATATTCGAGAGATTGCAGCATCATACAATCTTTTGCTCTCAAATTCAATGGCTCTGTATATCTGAACTTTACACAAGTTAAAAAAAGCAATTAAAAAGACACTTATTCATAAAGCTTATTATACTGTTGAGGATTATGTTGATGATAAGAAAGCTTGGATTTAAATTGCGACCAGCTACGAACTAGATTATATTGTAATTTTTTTAATTTGTTATCAATTAAAAATACATTATTGTAATACTTAATTTTGAAAACTGTGAAAGTCGTGATTCTTACTGGTTTTTCTCGGTAAGAGCACCTTTCCGAACCAGTCGTAGCTTCATTGTAATTGGCAATTCGAAAGTGCTTGTAAAAGCCGATTTAAATAAAGAATTATTTGAATTTGTAGAGTGGCTAACTTAATATTTTTGTGCCAAATACATGTTCTGCTTTTATGATGATTCGTTTTGATTGTGGAAAATACTTTTCTCTAATGCTAGGAGTCTTGTTAACAAACCAAATCTTAGTGAGACAATTTTATGTATAAACCACATTGCATTTTTAACGGCCGTCTCTGACACTGTTACGATTGGCCATATTAGTGGCGTATTGCCATTGCCCGTAATGGAGTGTGATCAAGAATATTCAATTTCGTCTGTAACACAACGTAGGACGTTAAACAAAGAGGCCGGGGCTGGTCTGATTAAATTTCAAGTGACGAGGAGGAATGACCGGTCCGGGCTTCGAGTTAAGATTTGTAGGCGGTCTATTACACCGCATCCGTGTTGTATACTGCTGAGTGGAATAGACCACTTTCTTTCTAACCGAGTTGTTGTATAAGGCGACTAAGGTAAGTTGACCCGCCGTGTGGTAACCGGCTGAGTAGATTAGATTGTCCTCATTTGTAACTGAGGTGTCGTAAAAGGCGACTAAGGTAAGACGACCCGCCGTGTGGTATCCGGCTGAACAGATTAGACTGCCCTCTTTCCTACCTAGGAGTCATAAAATACGATATACGACGAAGTTTATAACATGATGTTCCGACCCCACTTAGAGTGGGATAAGGGTTTGTGTGTTTATTCATTTACTTTGTTACCAATATTATTGATAGTGTCAAGTAATTTTCGCATAAAGTAACGACCTGTTACTATCCTACAGCTGGGCACAGGCATCCTCTCTCTGTTTGAGGAGAGAAGGATTGGAGCTAAGATGCGGATTATTAGTGTACTCATGTTCCAAGAATGCTCTAGAGAAATGCAGGTTTCCTCACGATGTTTTCCTTAACCGAAAAGCGTGCGATAAATTGCGGATATCAATAAGACTCATAAGTTTAGCAGAAAAACTCATTGGTATCTGCCCGGGGTTTGAACTCATTACCTCGAAAGAGTCGGTCTCAACGCTGGGCTATCACAACTTTTTTCGCATGGTATGGCTGACCAAGATGTCGTAAAAGGTGATTAAGGTACGTCGAACCGCCGTGTGGTATCCAGCTAAGTAGAATTGACCACCCTAATTTCTTACCGAGGTCTCGTAAAATGTGACTTAGGTAAGTCGACCCGTCGTGTAGTATCTGGCTAAGTATTATAGATCACCCTTATTTCTTACCGAGCTGACGTGAAAGGCGACAATGTTAAGTTGTTGAGTAGAATAGACCACCCTCTTTCTTTGTGAGGAGTTAAAATACAACTAAGTTGACAAGTGGTCAGGCAGGCGGCCGGTCGTAAAATATGTAGCCAAATCATGTGACGCGATGTTTTGCACCATGTTGTGCCGACCCCACTTAGAGTGAGAATAGGGCAGGAGGATGATATAATGCGAGTAATTGTAGGGTAACAGGCTAAGGATTTCAATTAACCACTTGATTTGAATCAATAACTTTTATTAATGTCCGATATCTATAATGTATATTAAGAAGTGAGCAAGCAAACACGACGCACGCTGCTTTTATACAATTAATTAAGTGTGGCTAGTTTAGAAAATAAAATCTAATGATTTTTGTAACAAATAAATCAAAAATGCTAACAGTAATAAGACAATAATGTAGCTGCCTGACGGAGCTACAAATACTTGCTTTTAAAGGTAATCAAAGGTAAAGTATTTGTAGCTCCGTCAGGCAGCTACAATAAGATAATAATGTTCTAAAGTCTGGAGGCCGATGTGACGGTGTGATGGGAGGTGGTATCAAATGTTTAATCTAAGCGGGCGGCTACCTGCCAGGTGAGGCTTAATGTGGAATAGCTGCGGTCTACGAGACGGAGGCGGCCGAAATGTATCACTGCGAGTGTTCTTGACTCCGATCATGCTAGAATGCAACCCAGCTGGATTCAAATACAAATTTGAAATATTCTTTATTTACTTTCTTGAGACTCGTTGGTTAAAACCACAGAGTTTTTTGTAACATGTGCTTTACTGATAAGTAAGTAAGTAGCGGCCTGTTATCCCATTGCTTAGAATGCCTCTTCTATCCGTTATTGGAGAGAAGGATTGGAGCTAAGACCTACCACGCTGCTCCAATGCGGATTGGTAGGTAACACATATCCCCAGAAGTCTCATAAAGACATGCAAGTTTTCTCACGATGTTTTCCTTCACCGAAAAGCGTGTGATAAATTGCAATTATCAATAAGACATAAGTTTTAATAGAAAAACTCATTGGTGCCTGCCCGGGTTTGAACCCCTGACCCCTCGAAAAAGTCGCACGGTCTCACCGCTGGTCTATTTATATATCTTATGTATGACTAGCTTTCACCCGCAACGTTTTCGTTTGCGTTTCGGTTTCGTAATAGATGGCGCTTTTCAATGTCATCCAATTCCTGTAGAATTGACAGGATTTATAAAGCCTATATCCCTTTCCCCGGACCCTCCGTGAGGAGTAGACGTGTTTGTTTTGTGGAGACTTAGAAAAAAATAATCTTAAATTTTAGTTATTATAAATTAATAATAATCTTTCTTATTTGTTTAAAATAAAATCAAATATCAGACGCTTAAATTCATCACTAGTACTAGGAGTTCATAAGTGAATAGAAAGTGATATCTATTGTGCATCATAGACTATATCGGGTAAGCGAAATTCAACAACAAAACTACGTGGTTAGTGCAATTAGAAATACCAAATTCGCTTGCTGTGTGCCAGTCACATAAATCTGTCTATTTCAAAGCACATTGCGAGGGCTCAACCAATTACGTGTCGCTAAAACTAAAACGTCATTCCGGCATCAATGCTCCCGTGCATTTGTTGATATTAATAAGTGTACATTGCTATCGCGCTGGCCGCTTCCGCAAACCTACAAGAAAGAGACAGCTATACATAGCTTAGCGGCGCTCGAAGCACGACAGTTATTACAACAACGCTTATAGTAAATTGAATACGAGTTTACGCGATGCCGAGAGTACAAAGGTCGCCAAAAACCGCTACCGCTCGGTTAAACCAACCTGTAACATCAATGTCAGACGAATTTAGCGGTCATAAACGCGATCCTATTACATTAGCGAGAGGTAAAAAAAAGAGGGATACTGACGACTCTTTTAGTGACTCGTCTGTGTCTCAAGCACCCAGAAGGCAAAAAACAAGCTGTTGCTCGATGACTTCGATAAACGAAACATTAACGAGTTTTAAAGAAGACATAAAAGCCATGCAAGCATTGTTGCAAACTTGGAAAACGGAACAAGATACTAGATCTATTCAGATGAATAGTGATATGTCTTTAATAAGAGAGGAGCTTAAAGAAATTAAAAGTCAAAACCGGGAAATAGAAAAGTCCATCGATTTTATGGCTAAACAATATGACTGCATAAGTGAAAACCTAAAAAGGATTGAAACTAATTCTAATACCTACTCCCTGAGAATTCAACAGCTGGAGGAAACTGTGGAACAACTAGAAAGACAAGCTCGTCAAAACAAAATGGAATTGAGAAACATTCCAAATAATGCCTCAGAGTCGCAGGACGATTTAATCAACATTATACAATGTATGCATAGCTCATTGAATCTACCGTTTTCAAGCACATTTATACAAAACATTTATAGACTTCCAGGTAAACCGGAAAAACCACGTACAATTTTGGTGGACTTTCATTCCAAAATAATAAAGGATACGTTGTTTAAGGCCATTAAAACATATAATAAGGATAATAAAGCGACTATGCTAAATTCCTCTCATGTGGGTATCAGTGGCCCAATAAAACCGATATATGTCGCCGATAACCTATCCAATAAAACAAGAAAATTATTTTTCCTTGCACGCGAAATTTCGAAGACTAAAAAGTACAAGTTCTGCTGGTCTATTAATGGTAAAGTATTCTTGAGAAAAGATGAGGGGACAAAACTAATACTGATCAAGGATGAAAACCAAATTGAAGAGCTAAAAAATAACAGTATGTGACTAGTCTTAATCACTATTACCTTATGTAAAGAAAAAAACTTTGCACTTTCTTTAATTTATAATTTTTGTTCAATTATTTATAAGTATGTAAAAATAATATTCATAATTAATTCTTACTCAAACACATTTTGTAAAGAAAAAAAATATGTACATTCTTTAATTTATACTTTATGTTCAATTATGTATAAGTGTGTAAAAATAACATTTACTTTAATTCATTCTTACTCAAACACATTTTGTAAAGAAAAAAACTATGCACTTTCTTTAATTTATACTTTATATTCAATTATTTATAAGTGTGTAAAAATAATATTCACATTAATTCATTCATACTCAAACACATTTTTTAACAATTGTGATAAATTATTAACAAACTCTAAGATTGATAGTGAGAAAAATAAATTTATCAATAAAATACTAAACATTTTCAACATCCAGATAAAATTTATGATAAAATGTATAAACAATTCTTACTCATCTATACCAATAAAAACGATTTACCACCTTTCATACTACATATACTACACTATGCATATTACAGAAATCACTATAACAAATTACATAAAATATTTTAATACACAAACATTTAAAAAACATTACATTATTAACCTAGTACATTATGCCTTAAAAACGATTATTTTTATTTTAGTAACTAAATTACATAAATCAAGCTTATCAACAAAACGTGATTTTGTTTTCATGGTATTTAAAAATTTATATGGAATCTACATTAATGGTACGAATATCATAAAAATACATTTATACCTACAATTTAATACAATTTTTTGTGACTCATATAATAATGATTGAATATGGGTATAAATGATATATATTTAAACGAACGTCTTATAGATGAAATTACAGTATCTAGTTCTTGCTTATGTAGTCCAGAAGAATACAGTACCCACAATAAACTTAGATGTAGGAACTTGAATATACTAACACAAAATATACGGAGTATCAACTGTAATATAACAGGCTTTACAACGCTTATGACTAGAATGCAGACGGAACACGACATTATTGTTTTAACTGAATGTTGGTTGTCTAAAGTTTATAAAATACCGGAAATAAAAAATTATGTTAACTATTGCAGTACTAAATCTAAGAACCAAAATGACGGCATTGTAGTATATATAAAAAAAAATTTAGATTGTAATATTAATGAACCCAACTTCATTGATGCAAATTGTATGATTTTAAGATTAGGGCATGAAATAGCAGTGATATGTATATATAGGTCTCCTTCATATACTAAGATAGACAACTTTCTGACTTCATTGGATAACATACTAAATTCTTTAACTGAATTTCAAAATATAGTGATTATAGGGGATATAAACATAGACATTGTACCAGATCATATTAATTCTAATGCATCAGAATACCTTAACTTAATTGCCTCGCATGGTCTTTTTCCAGCACATACGTTACCAACTAGACTCCATAACTGTCTAGATCATGTCATGCTGAAATCTAGGATAAAAGCACATACTTACATTATAAAAAATTCGCTTACCGATCATGATACAGTTGCTGTACAAATACCACTTAGCATTGCCTTACAAAAGACCGCAAAAATAATTTATAAGCTTGACTATGCCAAACTAAAGAGAGAATTACAAGCTCTTGATTTATCATCAATATTAAAAATGACGGACTGTAATAACGCCGCGGAAACTCTAATAACATCGCTTAAAAAATGTATCGACACATGTACGCACTCTAAAACATTATGTAAACGTTTAACACCAAAACAACCTTGGATTACTAGTGGTCTTATTAGATGTATGAGGAATAGAGATAAACTTCATCTTAAAGTAAGAAAAGATCCTCACAATCAAATCCTTCACTTAACTTATATAAGATATAGAAATTATTGTAATTCCTTACTTAAAAGACTAAAGAAAACTTATGAACAGCACGAATTTAAAAAAGCAGATACAACTAAAAAATTATGGCAAGTAATTAATAATGTAACCAATAATAAAGTGCATAAATCAGCATCAGGCGATTTACTTACTGTATCAAATTCAGCCCGTGATTCGGTAAATAAAATTAATAGTTTTTTTGTTCAAATAGGAAAAACACTTGCGGAAAATATTATACCATCCACCCAGAAAGGGGAACATATACTCAAAAATGAATCTCAATCAATAGTATTTCTAGAAACGGATGTACATGAAGTTTTAGCTATAATAAATTCATTAAAAATAGATAGTGCAGTGGGGTGGGATGGTATACCCACAAGAATAATAAAAGAGCACAGTAACCTATTTGTAGATATAATTGCACACATTTGTAATTTGAGTTTAAAATCAGGTATTTTCCCAAAAGTATTTAAAAAATCATTAATTCAGCCAATATATAAAACAGGTGACAAGCACTTACTGACTAACTATAGACCGATTTCGATACTACCAGTTTTATCAAAAATTTTAGAACGGATAATTAATAATCGCTTAATAAAATACCTGGAGAAATATAACATAATTTCAGAAAACCAATTTGGTTTCCGTAAAGGCAAATCGTCGACTGATGCCATAATGGCACTTACACAATATGTAGCTGACTCATTAGATAGGGGTGACAAGTGCCTTGCTATATCAATAGATTTAGCTAAGGCATTTGATACGGTGTCTGTACCTAGGCTCTTAATGAAACTCTATAAGATAGGAATACGTGGAACACCGTATCAACTTGTAGCAGACTACTTGTGTAATAGGAGTCAGTGTGTGAAAATTGATGAATATGTAAGTGACTTCCTACCTGTAGAATATGGTGTCCCACAGGGCAGCGTTCTTGCACCAACATTATTTTCTATATATGTAAATGATATGTGCTCAATGGGAATCCATAGAGGTAGGATAATCGCATTTGCCGACGACACTATATTATTATTTAAAGATAACTCTTGGAATAAACTCTTTATAAATGCCCAAGAGAATTTCACCAAAGTAATAGGTTGGCTTAATGAAAACCTACTTACAGTAAATGTAGATAAAACTAAATTAATTACTTTTACTATTAAAAAATCTTTACAACCCCCTAACACTCATTTAATAAAAGCCCATATTGCACCTTGCACTGCATCTACACTGCATAATTCATGCTCATGTCAAATTATAGAAAAAACATCAAAAATAAAATATTTAGGTATAATACTTGACGAAAATTTAAATTTCAAAGAACATATTAAAGTGTTGACACAACGTATTCGTAAGCTAATATTTGTCTTTAAGCGTTTGCGAGATTCTGCGGATCGGAAAACTATAAGAATAGTATACCTTGCGCTCTGCCAGTCTCTAATAAATTACGGCATTACGTCATGGGGAGGTGCCCCCAAAACATATCTCCTGCCACTTGAGCGTGCACAAAGGGCACTAATAAAAGTTAGTCTTCGTCTACCTTATCGATACCCTACACATAAACTTTTTAACGAATTTAATGTACTTACCGTTAGACAGAATTTCATACTTCAGGCTATTATTAAACAGCATTCAGGGTTGATATATAGTGCCAAGTACAAAGAAAAAAGATGTTCTTATCGCGTAGCCCACGTACAAACTTGTAACACGTTCTTTGCCCAGAAGTTTCCAAATTTTTTGTTACCGTATTTATATAATAAAATAAATAAGTCAGTTTTAATTTACCCGTATAACAAGAAACAATGTAAGATAATTGTAACAAAGTTCCTTTTAAGCAAAAACTATGACGAAACAGAAAATCTCCTAAAATCTATAGTTAACTAAACCGAATAAAAAATAAAATCAAAAATAGAATAGTTTAAAATTCTGATAAATTAACAATAATAAAATAGCCACATACATAGGATAGATACCACAAACACTCACTCACACACACACTCACATCCACATACACACACTAACACTCACTCGCACACACACTCACATCCACATACATACACATTCTTGCACACACATACGTATACACAATATGAGTTAACATTATTTTATGTTTTGTTTATACACGTTTCAAGTATGTATGACAATGGAAGGCACTAGTAACCAAGAATACAAGCTAGGCTTAGTTTGGTTGCTAGTGGTGACCTTTAGAATGTAATCTAGATAATAAGCTTTTGTTAAATAGTATAAGTGATTACCAAAACTGTGTTATCCTGGTGTCACCATCTTCGTGCCCTTATCCCACTCTAAGTGGGGTCGGCACAACATGTTATTAACATGCTGTCACATGATTTGGCTGCGTTTTTACGACCGGCCGCCTGCCTGACGTCAACTTATCTCTGTCGTATTTTACGACACCTCGGTAAGAAAGAGGGTGGTCTATTCTACTAAACCGGATACCACACAGTGGGTCAACTTACCTTAGTCGCCTTTTACGACACCTCGGTAAGAAATGAGGTTGGTCTATTCCACTCAGCCGGATACCACACGGCGGGTCGACTTACCTTAGTCGCTTTTTACGACACCTCGGTAAGTAACGAGGGTGGTACTATTCTATTCAGCCCGACACCACACGGCGTATATATTATCCTGGTGTATTAAGAAATAATTGTGCCAAATGTCATCGACATTGGTTCAGCGGATTCGACGTGAATAAGTAACAAACAGTCATACTCACAAACTTTCGCATTTATAATATACTAGCGGCCTGCCCCTGCTTCGCACGGGTATAAAATATATATCCCATGTCAGTCAGTGTAAAAAAAAATGATTAAAATTGATCCAGTTGTTTTGATTTATTCATTACTGCCCGTGGCCGTAGCGTTAAATTTGGAGAAAAACAATTTCCTTTCCCTATATCAAGAAGATTTCCTGCTATCTTTGGAATATCTAAATTCATATAGTACATTATTACTTATTTACTTTTATATTTTCCCTATGTATTTTATTTTTACCATTAATTACAGAATGTCTTTAAACAAACTCTTGAAAGAGCGACATCGCTGCAAAAGTCGAAGTGTTATAGGGCGAAGCGCGGCCTCCTCACGGCATTTTAAATCTGTAATATCTCCGAAAATGTTCACTTAAATTACATGCTGTAAGCGGCCATATTGATCTATATTAAATCTATTTATTTAAGGTACTTAATTGGATAAGGATTAATGCTGTATTGTATAAAAATTGCTTCAAAAATAAGGCATTATTTTTCTTAAAAAGTAAACGACAATAAATGCTTTAGTGGGTTATCCATAAGCGATAGACATATACCATCGCGGACTTTTCTGTAGACCTTTTCAATGTTTACAAATATTTAGTACATTATTTTGATAAATCTCGTAGGGTTTAGCCTGCATTTGCAATGTAAGCGGAAAAAAATGTAATTATTTACAGAAACCTCAAAAATAACAGTATTTCTCTACTCCGTATTGAATGTTATTATACGTACAAACCTTCCTCTGGAATCACTCTATCTATTAAAAAAACCCGCATCAAAATCTGTTGCGTAGATTTAAAGTTTTATGCATACATAGGGAAATATGGACTTTGTTTTATAATATGTAGTGATTGTTATTTTCCTCGCTAGAGAGCTCCGATCATAAATGCGTCCGATCGCTGCTAAATTCAAATGGTTAAAGGGTGAACCGCGTTTTTTTTTTCGAATTTGACTAATGCTGTTAGCCCTAATGGCTTTGACAGCGTCACCGATAAGACGGGCGAGCGCGGAAGCATCGCCGAGAGGCGAACCGCGACCTCCGACGCGCTATTTATAGGCTTGCGGCGCGGCCCCTGCATTTTAAATCTGTAATATCTTCGAAACTGTTTATTTAAATTACATGCTGTAAACGGCAATATTGATTTATATTCAATCAACAATTTATTTAAGGTACTCAATTGGATAAGGATTAATGCTGTATTGTATAAAAATTGCTTTGAACATAAGGCATTTTTCGTAAAAAGTAAATGACAAAAACTGCTATTGTGGGTTATCCATAAGAGATAGACATATACTATCGCGGACTTTTCGGTAGACCTTTTCATGGTGTACAAATACTTAGTACATCATTTTGATAAATCTCGTAGGGTTTAGCCTGCGTTTGCAATGTAAGCGGAAAAAAATGTAATTATTTACGACATCACATTAGAAACCTCAAAAATTACAGTATTTCTCTACTCCATATTGAATGTTATTAGACATGTAAACCTTCCTCTAAAATCACTCTATCTATTTAAAAAAATCCGCATCAAAATCTATTGCATAGTTTTAAAGATTGAAGCATACATAGGGATATACGGACATAGGGACAGACAGAGAATGCGACTTTGTTTTATACTATGTAGTGATATTATTTATTTTTACAATTGATTAGACAATGTCTTTACATACAACATTCATAGCTTTCTTATCATTAGACAATATAAACTTGAAAGAAGGACATTTAGTTGCGCCTCCGGTCGCTGCTAAATTCGAAGTGCTTATAGGTCTAAGCGCGGCCTCCTCGCGGGATTTTAAATCTGTAATATCTCCGAAAATGTTCACTTAAATTACATGCTGTAAACGGCCATATTGATCTATATTAAATCAACAATTTATTTGAAGTACTCAATTGGATAAGGATTAATGCTGTATTGTATAAAAATTGCTTTGAACATAAGGCATCATTTTTCGTAAAAAGTAAATGAAAAAAACTGCTATTGTGGGTTATCCATAAGAGATAGATATATACCATCGCGGACTTTTCTGTAGACCTTTTTAAGGTGTACAAATACTTAGTACATCATTTTGATAAATCTCGTAGGGTTTAGCCTGCGTTTGCAATGTAAGCGGAAAAAAAAGTCATTATTTACAGAAACCTCAAAAATTACATTATTTCTCTACTTCGTATTGAATGTTATTATACGTACAAACCTTCCTCTGGAATCACTCTATCTATTAAAAACAACCGCATCAAAATCGGTTGCGTAGTTTTACAGTTTTATGCGTACATACGGAAATATGGACTTTGTTTTATAATATGTAGTGATGTAGGAAGTAGGATATAGAAGCCACTGTTGTTTCATCCAGGCAGATTTATTATCTTCAATGAAGTTTATTCTGAACTTTATAATAGCTTCTGTTACATAATTAGAACCGTCGCCATCTTTAACAAGACAATCTGAAGTAATACCGAGACTTAAGTTAAGATTTATAGTGTCAGAACTGTATCTGGCGCTACTCGGACCATAAATTCTGGATCAGGCGTCCTAGTTATGTAACTGGACTGAACTTAGCACCAAAATAGTGCAGTCAAATTAACTAAAGTTCTTATATTATAACAATGTTTACAAAATTACGCCGTGTGGTATCCGGCTGAATAGAACCACCCGATCATTTCTTACCGATGTGTCATAAAAGACGACTAAGGTAAGTTAACGTTACGAAGGCGGCCGGTCGTAAAATACGTAGCCAAATCATTACAATATGTCTGTAATATGTGCCGACCCCACTTAGAGTGGGATAAGGGCAGGAGGATGATGTTTCCAAATGAAATGTAACTTTGGTAGTGAGAGACACAGAGGGTTGCCACCCGTACTATAATATATAGTATCGTACTATATTTTAGTCAATTGTACTATATATTATAGAAAAACAATATAGGACGAAAAATACTATATTTTTATCGCTAATTTTCAATTTTTTAAAATTGTCGCGCTTTTTTTGAATCAACTGTGAATGGAACGCACCCGCAGCACTGCATAGGGAATGTTTGAACGAAACTCATTCATATATTTACGAGGCTTAGTTAGTTAGTAACTCTAACTCCTTTGTGATTGGCCAGCGAAAAGTAATAATAAATAATCATGGAAAAATAAATAATGATTGAAAATACATGCGTGTGTATTTTTTTTTAAATTTCCTATATTTTTTTTATTTAAAAAGAAAAATATTTTCCTATTTTTCTTCAAAAAAAGGTGGCAATCCTAGATACAGATTACTTACCTAATACAAGAAAAAGAGATGTAGATGTCATTAACACAAGACGACGTTTGACTAGTTACATCTACAAAAGTAATAATAAAATTATTTTACTATAATCCGCGAACAATTATAGCATTTATTTATTTTATTTATTTACTAAGTACAATAACAATATACATATTAAGACATTGGCCGTTATATACACACATATTTTAAAACGTACTTATATTTATATCTTTAAAAAGTGAACATACACCAATTAATGTCATGCAAGCTGAAAATATATGAAGTACTACAGATACTATTAAAACTAATTAATCATCATCCTCCTGCCCTTATCCCACTCTAAGTGGGGTCGGCACAACATGTTATAAACATGCTGTCACATGATATAGCTGCGTTTTTACGACCGGCCGCCTGCCTGACGTCAACTTACCTAAGTCGTATTTTACAACACCTCGGTAAGAAAGAGGGTGGTCTATTTTACTCAACCGGATACCACACGGTGAGTCAACTTACCTTAGTCGCCTTTTACGACACCTCGGTAAGAAATGAGGGTGGTACTATTCTATTTAGCCGGATACCACACGGCGTATTAAAACTAATTAATAAGATATAAAATTAATTTATCAAGAAATAATTAATAAGTTTATTTTTATTTTTACTTTTGTATTACAGATCTCCGCAAAATAACGCCTAATTCTATTAATTATCTAGTTACATCTTTTCCCTTATATATATCCTTCTCCCTCGCGGCCATTTTCACGGCCATTACTCTGTAACGCGCGTTGTCGCACGCGCCTTAATTAATAATTTTCGCATACTTTTCGCATACGTTTAATTTAATGCTATTATATATACGCTTTACGGGGATACAAGGATACGAACTGTGTATCTATCCTGACGGGTGCGACCATAATATGTGAGTGTGGAGTGACATAGTGTGATGTTCTTTACGGAGACCTTATGGACGCTGGAAGCTATATATACGCTTAAGTTAAGTTATATATACGCTTTACGGGGATACCAGCATACGAACTATGTATTAATCCTGGCGGGCCCGACCAGAAGTGAGTGTGGAGTTAAATAGTGAGTGTGGGGTGAAATAATGTGTTAAGGGGACCTTAAAGACGCTGGAAGCCCGTCAGCATCTAAACCAGGGACGTGGTTCGCCTCCCTTTTTCTTTTTTACTCGGGGTCCCTTTGTTTTGTTTTTTAATTTATTTTCCAACAAAGTTTTACATTTACTTACAACTAATTATCTCGCCAAACTAATTGTCGAACCCTGTACCCTCCAAGACGAAGCAACGTTATTACACGTTATAATTGATCCACTATAATTAATAGAACGTTTATAGACGCCAGCAAAAAATGTATTTCGTCAAACAACGCGCATAAGTTAGGAAAAGTTTTTCTAAAATTATAAATATGTTTTCTAATGAAATTCAACTTTGGCAGTGTGTGAGAGACAAATTGATACAAGAAAAAGAAACAGCAGTCATTAAAATTTTGGACGGAGCAACGTCACAGGTCGAATTTGATAAACGGTATATGATAGAATGTTTATATGCCGTGTGGTATCCGGTTGAGTAGAATAACCCACCTCTTTCTTACCGAGGTGTCATAAAATACGACTAAGGTAAATTGATGTCAGGCAGGCGGCCGGTGGTTAAATACATAGCCGAATCATGTGACAATATGTTTCTAACATGGTGTGCCGACCCCACTTAGAGTGGGATAAGGGCAGGAAGATACATATACCTATACGGCGAATACCCCGGACAAAGATCCACAAAACATTATAACTCATGAATATGGAGTTAAGTCGCTATAGTTATTACAATAAATTAACGCCATTACAAAAGTTTCGGGATTAAAGTTAACACAAACTTGGCATTAATTTAAGCATCAAGGAGCAGTTATTTTAATACTAATTAAGCACTTTACAGGGAAACTTAAATAATAACCGTCTAAGCTCGAAGTTTTCTGCGAAATAGCGCCATACTTTTAAAGTAATGAAAATGCGAATTTTCGCACGCGGCTGCGGGAGAGCTTTGCAACTGTAGCTTTCTGTGTATTATTCAAAGCTTTGAATTTTGTTTATCATCCATAATAATATTATAAACGCGAAAGTCTATTTGTCTGTGTAATTTATAGAATTAGTCGTTACTTTGCCATAATACAAAAGTAAGTAAAGTCAAATATATAATTCACAATGTAGAGTGGACTATCATCATTTTCATACCCAACACATGCAGGATTCGTAAAAACACTGCATGCTCCCTACGGTCGTGAGGCGAACCGATTGTTGAGATTGTGATAGTGAACGTGTGTAGTGCTTTTGTATTGAAATTAGGGACTTTTTGACGTTATTTTAAATATAATAAAAATATCAGACGATCTAAAACAGACAAAAATACACACTTATATTATCCCACCATATGGAAAATTATTCTAAATAAATAAATATTTGGGTTAATTACACACACGGCTGAATAGAATAGTACCACCCTCATTTCTTACCGAGGTGTCGTAAAATACGACTAAGTTAAGTTGACGTCAGGCATGCGGCCGGTCGTAAAAACGCAGCCAAATCATGTGACAGCATGTTTATAACATGTTGTCCCGACCCCACTTAGAATGCGATAAGGGCAGGAAGAAGCTATGTTACATCCTCCTACCCTTATCCCACTCTAAGTGGGGTCGGCACAACATGTTATAAATATGTCGTAACATGATTTGGCTGCGTTTTAACGAGCGGCCGCCTGCCTGACTTCAACTTACCTTAGTCGTATTTTACGATACCTCGGTAAGAAATGAGGGTGGTCTATTCTACTCAGCCGGATACCACACGGCTAAGGAAGAAGATATGTTATAAGGAATAATTGTGAAAAGTTTCCCCGTTATTATTTCAGCGGATTCGCCATGAAAGAGTAACAAACATGCATCGATGCTCACAAATTTTCGCATTAATAATATTAGTATAGGATTTTCAGTGTTTTCCCAAAGGATTGTAAACTTGGCAAATTCACAATGTTGTTTACCTCGGTAGTTACATTTTCGCAATTTCTTGTTTAATATACCTTTTTATTTCCTCCATAACGATACAGGAAATGGAATTAAATTGCTTCCGTGCATGCTTCTCGATTGTAATACACACTAAAAGCAAATACGGTATACCTGAAGCGCTGGCGTTACAGAATTATATGGGGCAAGTAGCGTTTAGGTTAAGCTAGAAAGTAACGGTATTCAAAAAGACTTTTAAAAGTTCTTCTAAAACTTCTGATGGTCTGGTCCCTAAAATTGAAACTATCAAAAACAGCTATCAGAAAACTCAGCTAGTGATTTCTTAAAAATATATTTCTCATAAGTGGTTACATTTCGTCATTGTTATACCGTACAAATTGAATACTTTGCCTCACTTGTCATCATCTTCCTGACCTTATCCCACTCTACGTGGGGTCGGCACAACATGTTATAAACTTGCTGTCACATGATTTGGCTGCGTTTTTACGACCGGCCGCCTGCCTGACGTCAATTTACCTTACATATTTTACGACACCTCGGTAAGAAATGAGGTTGGTCTATTCTACTCAGCCGGATACCACACGGTGGGTCAACTTACCTTAGTCCCCTTTTACGACTCCTAGGTAAGAAAGAGGGTGATCTATTTTACTCAACCGGATACCACACGGTAGGTCAACTTACCTTAGGCGCCTTTTACGACTCCTCGGTAAGAAAGAGGGTGGTCTATTTTACTCATCCGGATACCACACGGCGGGTCGACTTACCTTAGTCGCCTTTTACGACTACTAGGTAAGAAAGAGGGTGGTCTATTTTACTCATCCGGATACCACACGGCGGGTCGACTTACCTTAGTCGCCTTTTACGACTCCTAGGTAAGAAAGAGGGTGGTCTATTTTACTCAACCGGATACCACACGGTGGGTCAACTTACCTTAGGCGCCTTTTACGACTCCTCGGTAAGAAAGAGGGTGGTCTATTTTACTCAACCGGATACCACACGGTAGGTCAACTTACCTTAGTCGCCTTTTACGACACCTCGGTAAGAAATGAGGTTGGTCTATTCTCAGCCGGATACCACACGGCGGGTCGACTTACCTTAGTCGCCTTTTACGACAAATCGGTAAGAAATGAGGGCGGTACTATTCTATTCAGCCGGATACCACTCGGCGTTCTAAACGTCTTCTAAAACGTCTGCTAGTATGGTTCAGGAAATTAAAACTATCAAAAATATCTAGCAGGAAACTCATTTAGTGATTTCTTCAAAATATATTTCTCATAAGTACTTACATTTCGTCATTGTTATTCCGTACAACTTGCGTGTATTTGCCCAACTTGTATATACTTAAATCTGTTAGTTACATACTTTATGTATTTTATTTTGTTTCAATACGCCATATTATTTACACACAGTATATATTTGATTCGGTCAAACAAACAAACAAACTTCAGCTTTATATATTATTATCTATACTAATATATAAAGCTGTTGAGTTTGTTTGTTTGTTTGATTGAACGCGCTAATCTCAGGAACTACTGGACCGATTTGAAAAATTCTTTGAGTGTTAAATAGTCCATTTTGTTGAGGAAGGCTACATAACATCACCCTAAGATAAATAGGAAAGAAGCAGCAATAAAAAATATTGCGAAAACGGCAAAATATAAAGTTTTCCTTGTGCGCGCTAAGCAAACGGTGAAGGTTATTCAAAAATCATGTATTACAAAATTGTTCCCCTCTAAACGTTCTAAATAAAAGTCCGCGACAGCATATCTCTAGCTTTGAAGGTTAACCCACTTTTATGGTTATCAAAATACTATATTACGGTTTAAATCTTTCCACGCGGGTGGAGTCGCTGGCGATTGCTAATAATTTATATAATTTTTAGAACCTGGCTCTACTTTGCGGAATTTCATAGTACAGAAGCTATGATAGAATCATTTTCTCCACTACTTTTCCTTACATTTGGCGGCGTATTATTCATAATTTAGACAAAAAGGCCATACAAAAGAAAGACACTCGTAGCAGAATACTATTTTCAGAGACAAAAGAAATTTGTACCGAAATTTCTAAGGCTTGAGATAATGAACACCCTGGGACGTAATTAACTGAGTCTGATATAACTTTGGATTTGCATTTTACGTATTACTACAGCCATACTATTAATATAAATAGTCTGTCTGTCAGTCTGTTTGTCACACTTTCACGGGTAATCCGCTCGACCAATGTGGATAAAATTTGCCACAATTAAAGCTTATAAACTGGAGTAAATATATGATATCCATACTAATCTATCTATCTATACTTATAATAAATCTGTAGAGAGGTCAATTCTGTAACTGGAATATATTTCCAAAATAACTATCAGGGGGTGATTAGGGATCGATACTGATGCCAAAAATGCAATCAGTAAAAATTTTGTCTGTCTGTCTGTCTATCTGTATAACCGTTATAGAAACAAAAACTACTCGACGGATTTTAACGAAACTCGGTACGATTTTCTTCATACTCCTGAGCTGGTTATAGTATACTTTTCATCACGCTACAATCAATAGGAGCAGAGCAGTGAAGGGAAATGTCGGGAAAACCGGAGAAGTTACTCCATTTATTAAGCTTCCGTCGCGTGTGCAACCTTGATGGTTAAAGCTACACAGAAATCATGTATGACTGAAATTTTCTCCTTAAAATTATATAAAAAATATCCCACGACAGCATATGTCTATCTTTTATGGTTGACTCACAATAACACGTGTAACTCCCGATAGCTTAGCAGTTCGAAGCTTTCTGGTCATATTTGTCTACTCCTACGTTTAAATCACTCTCAGTCATCCCTAAATAAAAAAGTGAATAGTATTAACCATTGTTTAAAAAAAGAATAATTGAAATCGGTATAGAAACACCAAAGTTATACATGAAATACGCTAATAATAAGCCATCGCGCGTGAATACTGAATCATGCTATAAGGATTATCATAACATAGTATAAAACAAAGTCACATTCTTTGTTTGTCCCTATATCCCTATGTATGCCTAAATCTTTAAAAGTACGTAACAGATTTTGATGCGGTTTTTTTAATAGATAGAGTGATTCAACAGGAAGGTTTATATGTATAATAACATTTAATATGGAGTAGAGAAATACTGTAATTTTTAAGGTTGCTGATGTGATGTGTAAATAATTCCTTTTTTTCCGCTTACATTGCAAACGCAGGCTAAACCCTACGAGATTTATCAAAATGATGTACTAAGTATTTGTACACATTGAAAAGGTCTATAGAAAAGACCGCGATGGTATATGTCTATCTCTTATGGATAACCCACAATAGCATTTTTTGTCATTTGCTTTTTACGAAAAATAATGCCTTATTTTCGAAGCAATTTTTATACAATATAGCATTAATCCTTATCCAATTAAGTACCTTAAATACATTGTTGATTTAATATAGATCAATATGGCCGTTTACAGCATGTAATTTAAATGAACATTTTCGAAGATCGGACGCACAACTAAATGTCGCTCTTTTCAGAGTAACGAAAACATGTTTGTATTGTCTAATGATAACAAAGCTATGAATGTTGTATATAAATACATTCTGTAATTAATTTTAAACATAAAATATATAGGGAAAAATGTAAAATGTAAATATGTAGTATATGAAATTAGATATAGCAGGAAACCTTCTTGGTATAGGAGAGAGAGGGAGAGGGGAGTTGTTTTTCTTACTTTACTGGATCGATCTTAATCATTTTTTCATTGAGTGACATAGGCATATATTTTATACCCGTGCGAAGCAGGGTAGGCCGCTAGTATTAAATAAAACCTAGCTAGATTTATTACCCAATTAAGCCCCCCCCCCCCCCTCTTTGGATCCGTTTCCAAAATTTAGTAAAATAATAAATAAAAAAAAAATTAGGCTTAGACAGTAATCGGTTCAGACGGACATTTATATTATAAGTACGTATATAGTTATACTTTAGACGTGTCCGGCTAAGTAGAATAGACCACCCTCATTTCTTACCGAGGTGTCGTAAAAGGCGACTAAGGTAAGTTGACCCGCCGTATGGTATCCGGTTAAGTAGAATAGACCACCCTCTTTCTTACCGAGGTGTCGTAAAATACGACTGAGGTAAGTTGACGTCAGGCAGGCGGCCGGTCGTAAAAACGCAGCCACATCATATGACAGCATGTTTATAACATGTTGTGCCGACCCCACTTACGAGTGGGATAAGGGCAGGAAGATGATAATGTATGCAGTGCGTGTGTATTTATTTTATTGTAGCGGTATTGTAGTAAAATAATGTTATTATTACTTTTATATATAAATAAATATATGACGGCGCGTGGAGTAATTATAAGTTGTGAACTAAGTTATTTGATTAATTATTACAAATAGTTATGAACGCCGTGTGGTATCCGGCTGAATAGAATAGTACCACCCTCTTTTCTTACCGAGGTGTCGTAAAAGGCGACTAAGGTAAGACGACCCGCTGTGTGGTATCCGGCTGAGTAGAATAGACCAACCTCATTTCTTACCGAGGTGTCGTAAAAGGCGACTAAGGTAAGTTGACCCACCGTGTGGTATCCGGTTTAGTAGAATAGACCACCCTCTCTTACCGAGGTGTCGTAAAATACGATTAAGTTAAGTTGATGTCAGGTAGGCGGCCGGTCATAAAAACGCAGCCAAATCATATGACAACATGTTTATAACATGTTGTGCCGACCCCACTTAGAGTGGGATAAGGGCAGGAGGATTACAAATAGTTATGAGATTGTTATTTTATCAATGATTATACTAGGAAAAACGTACTAAGGAGAAATTAACATTAAGAGCGGGTAGCCCCGAATAGAGTAGTAGTTCGACGTTGGCATGGTAACGTGGGTTGTTATGTCAAGACGGGCGAAATTCTAATCTATTGGCTCTTGATCCCATTAAATCTAATTTAAATCTAAATTAAGTATTGTATTGCGAAGTATATTGTATGGAAACTAAATAACTAATTGTTGCATCGTACAAGCGTGGTTTTATTTCCGAGTACCTGCCACTATCGCGCCCACAATGGAGGACAATAGCCTAGACCGTCATAGAAGGCTTCCCGATACTTCTATAAAGGCTTCCTGATGCTTCTATATATATATATAACGACATTCTACAAAGTTGGAAACGAACAACCCCTTATTGTTTTCGAAGTCGCTCTACAAACAAAATAATTCCAATTCCGAATTTACCTTTCGGATACCCCGTAGTAAGAACGTGGCTACTTTGGTACGTTACTAAGTGTTCTCGATAAGATTTATCAATCTATCTATCTATACTTATAATAAATCTGTAGAAATGTCAATTCTGTAACTGGAATATATTTCCAAAATAACTATCAGGGGGTGATTAGGGATCGATACTGATGCCAAAAATGCAATCAGTAAAATTTTTGTCTGTCTGTCTGTCTGTCTGTCTGTCTGTCTGTCTGTCTGTCTGTATAACCGTTATAGAAACAAAAACTGCTCGACGGATTTTAACGAAACTCGGTACGATTTTTCTTCATACTCCTGGGCTGGTTATAGTATACTTTTCATTACGCTACAATCAATAGGAGCAGAGCAGTGAAGGGAAATGTCGGGAAAACGGGAGAAGTTACTCCATTTTTTAAGCTTCCGTCGCGTGTGCAACTTTGATGGTTAAAGCTACACAGAAATCATGTATGACGAAAATGTTCTCCTTAAAATTATATAAAAAATATCCCAGGACAGCATATGTCTAACTTTTATGGTTGACTCACAATAACACGTGTAACTCTCGATAGCTTAGCAGTTCGAAGCTTTCTGGTCATATTTGTCTACTCCTACGTTTAAATCACTCTCAGTCATCCCTAAATAAAAAAGTGAATAGTATTAACCATTGTTTAAAAAAAGAATAATTGAAATCGGTATAGAAACCCCAAAGTTATACATGAAATACGCTAATAATAAGCCATCGCGCGTGAATACTACTGAATCATGCTATAAGGATTATCACTACATAGTATAAAACAAAGTCAAATTCTTTGTTTGTCCCTATATCCCTATGTATTCTTAAATCTTTAAACTACGCAACAGATTTTGATGCGGTTTTTTTAATATATAGAGTGATTCGACAGGAGGGTTTATATGTATAATAACATTCAATACCGAGTAGAGAAATACTGTAATTTTTGAGGTTTCTGATGTGATGTGTAAATAATTACTTTTTTTCCGCTTACATTGGAAACGCAGGCTAAACCCTACGAGATTTATCAAAATGATGTACTAAGTATTTGTACACATTGAAAAGGTCTATAGAAAAGTCCTCGATGGTATATGTCTATCTCTTATGGATAACCCACAATACATTTTTTGTCATTTGCTTTTTACGAAAAATAATGCCTTATTTTCGAAGCAATTTTTATACAATATAGCATTAATCCTTATCCAATTAAGTACCTTAAATACATATATAGCTCAATATGGCCGTTGACAGCATGTAATTTAAATGAACATTTTCGAAGATATCAAAGATTTAAAATCCCGCGAGGAGGCCGCGCTTCGCCCTGTTGCACTTCGAATTTAACAGCGATCGGACGCACAACTAAATGTCGCTCTTTTCAGAGTAACCTCTAAAGAAAACATGTTTGTAATGATAACAAAGCTATGAATGTTGTGTATAAAGACATTCTGTAATTAATTTTAAACATAAAATATATAGGGAGAAATGTAAAATGTAAATATGTAGTATATGAATTTAGATATTAGATATAGCAGGAAACCTTCGTGGTATAGGGAGAGGGGAATTGTTTTTCTTACTTTACTGGATCGATTTTAATCATTTTTTCACTGAGTGACATAGTCTATATATTTTATACCCGTGCGAAGCAGGGTAGGCCGCTAGTAAATATATAAATAAATAATTATATGGAACACTTGCACATTAAATTCCTACATACTTAAATACAAATATACACCCAGACTCGAAGACCAACAAATTTATTTATAGAAAATGTTGGCCCTTGGCGGCAATCGAGCCCGCGACCCGCGGCGCTGTAGGCAGGGTCACTACCCACTGCGCCAACGGGCCAGTCATCTATACCAGTAGTCAGCAACTACAACTTAGACTAAATGAGAAAATAATCCAGATTTTAAAGAGCGAATAATTTAGTATTCTTAATCGGTGGGTGACCGAACCAATCTCGGTATAGTTTTTAAATTATAAACAAATAAAAAGTTGGTAATAACAAGGGCTCCCAGTTATTTTCACTTCTTTAGTCCGTTCGTAAGCTACTAAGCTATCATAAATTTACAAATGACAGCTAACATATCATTTGCTTTCTATTCCACAGTTTAGCATTTGTTCAGTGCCCGAAAAAAGGAATAAATCAAAAAATGACTCAAAACTGAAATAAATGATCAAAAAAAGATAGATAACTCATGCTAGGTTGCCACAAATGGTAACCTAGCATTAGTTATCTTTCTATCTATCTTAGAATTAGTTATCTAGAAGTATATATCTAACGAAGCTAATATGTGGATATAGCTCTCTTTGAACTTGTACAAGGCAGTAACGACTTAATGTAAATAGTATTAAGAATTATATTTTTAAAAGAGCAACCGCCGAGTTTCTTGCTGACTCTTCTCGGTAGGAACAGCTTTCCGAACCAGCAGTAGAGTTGACGATTCACAGTTGTTTAAAAGTTTATTTGAATAAAGAATATTTTGAAATTTGAATTTGACACACTCTGACTCTTTAAATAAAGAAAAATAAATTCACGACTTGTGGAAGTCTCTTCTATGGTGGAGGTTTGTACATGTGTTTCAACGAATCCTGCATGTATCAGGTATGAAAACGGATTATTCACTTCACTGGATTCAGCATTATATTATATATTTTCTATTTTACTTGTATTCGAGTTTTTAAGACCCGTGGTAGTCCAACATATGGTAACTAAGTGGTCCCTTTTACGCACGGAGTGACACAATTAGGGTCACTTGGTAACTCCGCCGGAGTAATGAAGGGTCCGTTACATATGTGAGTAGATTTGAAACAGTTTACTCTACTTGTATTAAAAGTAATGCTTCGGTATGCTTCGTTAAATCGGTTATTTCAGGTCATCTTTACTCATGTAGATGCGAAAGAAAGTTTGGTTTTTCCTTCTTTTACGATTAAATGAAGTAGTGATTCGATTTTGTTTAACTTATAAATATAGTCAGTGACTAAGGCTATTTCTAGTCAGAATTTAGGATCCAGCTGAGTAGAATAGACCACCCTCATTTGTTATCGAGGTGACGTAAAAAGCGACTGAGGTAAGTAGACACGCCTTGTGGTATCCGGCTGAATAGAATATAGCACCCTCATTTCGCGCCGAGGTGTCGTTAAAAGCGATTAAGGTAAATTGACCCGCCGTGTGGTATCCGGTTGAGTAAAATAGACCACCCTCATTTCTTACCGAGGTGTCGCAAAATACAAGTAAGGTAATTTATGTATATATATAATAGACAAATCAGGAACCGACATAAGCTTGCGGCTCCTGCTTTGCGCCTTGGAAAAGTACGTGAATCGTTTGTGGGTTTGGGTATAAGATTCTATAATAAAATTCCGCAATCAATTTTAGCTTTACCATTACAGCAGTTTAAAAATACTATTAAACAATGGCTGATACAGAAAGTCTAGGTACTATACTGTTGAGGATTATTTGGACGATAAGAATGCGTGGATATAGCCACTGTCAAACTCTGTATAAGATAGTAATGACTTAATGTAACTAGTTATAGGTATTATGTTGTAAAAGAGCAACCGCCGAGTTTCTTGCTGGCTTTTCTCGGCAGGAACAGCTTTCCGAACCAGCAGTAAAATTGACGATTCAAAAGCCCATGTTTACAAGTTTATTTGTTAAAAAAATATTTTGTTAATAAATGCGTAGAAGTTAATTGTTCATTTGATGTTTTTTTTAGTTGAATAATGATCCAGTTACATTTTGGAAATCTTCTGCCTTCTTAAGCCAAGAACCGCCCTTAATTCTGTTATAATGAGGGAAGTTTTTCCATTCCTTTTTTGGTAACTTCAAACTTTTTTGTAAATTTCTTTGGGTTTTATATTTGCGTTCTGTGGGCAACTGACAGCCTGCGGCTTATGCGGTCGTATTTAACACCGTAGTCGATATTATGTTGTTATTTTGTATTACGAAGGAGTAGGAAATTCGACACCGGTATAGTTTATATTAGGTCCTTACATATGAAATTGGCGTTTTCTATGGGAGGAACATAAAGTCGTTTTTTTTTAATGAAATATATTTAATTAATCAAAGTATGTACCATTGCTATGTATGCACTTTTGCCATCTCATAGGGAGTTCATTGATCCCCTTACTAAAAAAAACCATTCGGGCGGGAATCAATAAAATCTTTGAAGGCGGTTTGGACTGCCCCATCGGAGTTGTTTTTTTTTCCTTGCAAGTAGTTATCCAAATTGCGAAAAAAATGGTAATCTGTTGGAGCAAGGTCCGGAGAGTACGTGGATGTGTAAGACATTCTAATTGAAGCTCCTCTGATTTGGTAGCCGTCTGTTATGCAGTGTGTGGTCTAGCGTTGTCCTGAAGCAGCAGTGGCCTAGAGCGATTGACCAGCCTCGGTTGTTTAGCAGCTAGCTTTTCCATCATGGTTTGCAGTTGCCGACAATAGATATCTGCCGTAATCGTCTGGCCAGATTTAAGAAAGCTGTAGTGAACGACACAAATGCACGAGTAAATAGCTGTATGAATTTGAATTTGGAATTCCTAACCATGAAGGTAATATTTGAGATCAAAGTGGCCAGTACGACAAAACACCAATTTCATATGTAAGGACCTAAATAAGAGTATATGATTCTAAATTATTTTAAAAATATTATCGCTTAGATCTACTATGGGTCACCACTCCTCTAATTTTTGAGTCATCTTTCAACCTCTACAATTCTACAGGTTGTATATGAAATCCGATGTTAATCTTGCTTTTTCAGTATCTTGACATGATACTCCTTTTACATCGGTAATTTTGGTTCATCGCATTTCTGATTTGATAACGATACTACAAGAATAGTTTGTTTCATCGCCCGCCCAGTAACTCTGATTTTTGTAAAGCTTTTATTTTAAATATATTACAATGTGATTTTGATTTTTCATAAATTGTATTCAAATAAATATTTTTTTCTTTCCTTCTAAGAAGTTGTCAAGTTATGAGATCCCAAAAAAAATGTGCCTTTTTGTAATATGTAATATGTTAGTCTCGTATACATATCATACCAAGTTTTTTCGATATTGGTTCAGCGTATAACTAAAGTACGTAATATTCAGGAAAACAGACAGATTTTGTCTTAAAAATTTTAGATTATTTTTCAGATTTTGTCTTATACAAAGATAGATAAATAATTTCTCTAAATTGAATTTTTCCCATAAAAATCTTTGATTACGATATGGGTTATTTAATAACTATTCAGCTAAGTGTGATAGACGGCCGTTCATAATCTATTATTTGTTCGTACGACTTGTTTGGGTGGAATTACACCCATCAATCATTTTAACGCGCAGTCGGTTAACTTATTCAATCATTTATAATTACCTTGCAGAATGAGTTACCGATCGATGAGCCGGAATTATTAACCTTCCACTGAATGCTTGTGTTGTTTTGCGTTTGATTTATTGCTGCCATTTTTATTGGGGAGCAACATTGTTGTTGGTGTTAGACGTTTTAAGTAGCCCAGTGGCTAGTATGTTGGGTCATAACTCTCATAAATGTACATATGAAGTTGGATAAATAAATATGCGTCTCACGTTGAGACAGTTAACTGTTAAATTACAACAGTTAGGCAAACGATTATTCACAAGTTACCAATAAACTGTCAGCTTACTCGGAACATATCTGACACATATCTCGGATTTTTGCGTTTCTCAGGTTTCTGATAGGCTTATTCAGCGGTTAAAGTCCCTAATAAGTTAACGAGTACATCATGTGGCTGTTATTTTGATTATCTGCTGGATAGCAAATACTTATTTCAAAACTGCCGCGATTTTTTTTTATTTTTTACTTTTAAGAGTCTCTTTTTAGAGACATTTATCTGCTATTTAGTTTATTTGTCGGTTAACTATCTGACATTTTATCAGTAACTTGTGAAATAGGCCTGATTTAAAGTAAAGTTTTGAACGATTTTAGAAAAATATAACTAGAGGCTTTTTTGAATCCTAGGGCGCGTAAAGAGGTTGACGTATATAATATTTATGATATGATACAGATAGATATATGTTACAGTTGCACACACGGTCGTCCTTCCCCAAAGTAAGTAACTTAATACTTGTGTTATGGGTGACAGACAACTGGTGAATATATACTTATATAATTTTTAAATACAAATATACACCCAGGCTCAAATAATCAGAATCAGAATCATTTATAGAATATGTTGGCCCTCGGCGGGAATAGAACGCGAGACCCGCGGCGCTGAAGGCAGGATCACAACCCACTGTGCCAACGAGCCAGTCAATCAGTGTATGTAAGATTTTGAATATAAACCGTTCCGGAACTGTCATACGACGCAAGTTTAGCCATAATTTATTGGAAGTATACATTTCACAATTATTTATAAATTCCTAAGGCATTTTAATTGCGTCGCTTACAAGGTCTTTAGTTTTTAACAGATAGAATGTCACCGCAGCAACCTTACTGATGTAGGTAGCGAAGTTGGTGCAGTTTTTGTTGAGGTGATATATAGGGCCATTAGCACGTGCTGAGTACACGGTCTGCTGAGATATCGCCAACGACGACCGTGTTTTTGTTGTGCTCAACGCGAAATTAAGATAGCTTTAGCTAGCTTTAACTTAATTCCCAAACAAGTTACCAAAGATTAGAAATTTTTAGATTGAAACTATCGTGAGTTGTATTTATTGTTAATGTATAGAAACCGGCTAGTAAACTGGTCAAGATAACCTGATACAATAAGATATGAGTATAGCCGGTTTCTACACATAAACTAAGTTACCAAAGACAAAGATATGACGTTATCAATTTACATAGCCTAAAACCTTTAAATTATTACTAAAAGGCAGTACAACCTTCGGAAAGTGTAGGTTAATAGTAAACTACCATTATCCTCCAACAGTGCCAGGGGTCAGCACAACATGTTATAAACATGTTGTCACATGATTTAGATACGTATTTTACGACCGGCCACCTGCCTGACATCAACTTACTTTAGTCATATTTTACAACACCTCGATGGTGGTCTATTCTACGCAACCGGATACCGCACGGTGGGTCAACTTACCTTAGTTGACTTCAAAAAATAAAAAAAATACATTGAATATATAAAGCACTATTTTTGTTGAAAACTGTAAAGTTTCGGAGTATTCGGAGAGCGGCTGGTCTTTAGAAATGAAAATACTAAGGATATTGATCCTCACCTACCCTAATACTTTTTTTAAAAGTTTTTTATTATTTTGTAAAAATTTTATCGATATTAGTTTTCCGAATTCGGTGTGAAAGAGTAAAAAACATATATACTCACAAACTTTCACGTTTATAATATTAGTAGGATAGCATAATAATAATGGTCGTTTGTCGACATATCAAGCAAACAAAAAACTAGTAGATATTAGCTTTATTTTATTTAAGATTTTTATTGAAGATTGTTAAACAAATGCGTAAATTTACATCAAACACACTTGTAACATAATTTCGCAGCGTTCCTCTCATTTTATAGTAAAATCTCATTCGCGCTCTGATTGTTATGAGCCGCCATTACCGATTGGGTGGTTTCCAAATTGGCGCCACTGCTTTATCACCGCCGTCGACGCCATTTTGCATTTGGGTTAGATAGCACTTGGCAAACGATTATTCGTAACTGTAATTCAGTTTGAACTCTATATCATGTTCGAGTTATTAGAATGGATGGTTTTTATTGCAATGGATGGATTCTGTTCCGCTCAACTAATTCATCATTCTGAACACGTCATTGGCAATGATAGATCTGGGATATATAATATACTAGCTCTTTCGCGTGGACTGCTGTCGTGTGATAAGTCGATAGTATATGGCTCTTTTCAATGTCATCCTACTCCTGTAGAATTAACAGGATTTCTATAGCCTATATGTTATTATGACGTATAAAGAATAATTGTGTTAGCGTACACTATATACAATAACACGATATATTAGGAATACCACTATTCCCGTTCCGAGATGCACTTCTCTTGAATGACCAACTAAGACTGACTGTCACTGAAACGTTTTATCAATAAGAAGACTAAACCAGTAACAACACGTCACAGTGTTGGTACCATTTTGATCAAAAAGGGCGCGATACTCTTGTTTCATGACTGTGTTGCTATAAAATACAAAGCGGAAGTCAATGGCGACAACATCCGGCCCTCCTGCATACGTGTTCGTCCCGAACACGTACTAGTCTAATGTAGAAGCTGAGGACAAACTATGTTCATGAGTATAGTTATCTACAAAGTGAAATGGAGTCACTTAACCGTTAATGTTCTGTGAAATGTGAATACTGAATTCAGTTAAACATCAGATAAACATCGTGGATGGTAGCTGAAATCGTTAGACCGCAAAGGGCCGTACAACTTTTCTTCCATGCAACCATTGCAACAGTGTTCACTTTGGATCTCTGTTACAATTTAATCTGCTCGGCTATCCTTCATCTAAGACAACATCCGGCCATGTCGTATAACTTGTTCATGTATCCTGCTTTACTACTACAGGAAAATTCCAACCGAATAGTTGATTGGTGAGCGTTTAATGGTATGATTCTAAATCCCGATAAATGTTCTTTTATTCGATTTTCTTGAAATCTTGTCATCGATTCTAAATATACAATCCACAAAAAAAAAACTGATCCAGGAAAATGCTTATGTGCGCGATTTGGGTATCATATTTGATGCTAAACTACGGTTTCAACACCATATTGAACATATCTGTCGATCAGCTCGCAGGATGTTAGGTTTTATATTCAGAAATTCCTAATCATTTAAACAACTTCATACTAAGAAACTTCTGTATACCACCTTTGCAAGAAGCAAACCCGAGTATGGTACTGTAATTTGGAATCCTTACTATCAAATATACAAGGATAGTCAGGAGATTATCCAACGCAGATTTACAAAATTTTATTCTATTGGAGGTGATAAGAGACTACCTTATAGTACGAGACTACAAGTTTTAAAATAAGATCATTATTAAATAGTCGTGAAGTACATGACTTGATATTCCTATACAAACTTTTGAATGGAAAGATAAGACAATTCTGAGCTTTTCATCCAAATCCCTTTTAATATCTACTCTGGATTGCCCCGACATACCGTCTCTTTGCGCACGCACAAAGTTTGTAAAACAAATCTCGGCTTCCATTCTTTGATTCCTAGACTGTGCAGATTGCTGACGGAACTTGTTGACAAAGATACTGATCGATATTTTTCGCGATAAATTAGATGATTTTAAGAAAAAAGTGGATGAAGCCCTGACTACTGTTTAATTTATTTCATTTTATTTTTTTACGGTATCCTATGTTAATATTTTTTTTATGTAGGAAATAGTGTATTTTTAGACAATAGTTTAAGTTTTAGTTAACTAAATGTTAATAATAGTTTTAGTACTACATTCTGCCTACAGTCTGTTTGTTTCTACCTATAAGTGAAATTGTATGTAATTAGCAAATAAGACCAAGTACCTATTGTTTAACAAACATGTTATTTTGTTGGTAGGCCAAAATTAAATAAATAAATGTATCATGGTTTGGAATAGAGTTGCCTGAGGCCACTCTAAACGTGTATCACCATGCCAATATTGCAACAGTGTTCACTTCGGATCTCTGTTATAATTTTATACACCCTGGTATCCTTTGCCTGAAGCGAATACATTAGACAAGACAAATAATCAGAAAACTAATCTTTGTTGTTGATAAGTTATCTACAAAATAAATACGAGTCATTTAGCTGTTAATGTTCCGTCTGAATGTGAATACTGAATTCAGACTATATCTAACTATATATCTAAACATCGGATAACCAGCGTAGATGTTTGAGCTCGTCAGACCGCAAAGGGTCGTACAACTTTTTCAATGCAACCATTGCAACAGTGTTCACTTTGGATCTCTGTTACAATTTAATTCACTCGTCTAGCCTTCGTCAAAGCAACGTCCAGCAATGTCGTGCAACTTGTTCATGTATCATGGTTTAGAATAGAGATGCCTGAGAGCACTCTAAACGTGTATCACCATGCAATCATTGCAACAGTGTTCACTTTGGATATCTGTTACAATTTAATCGTAATCCATTCGGCTATCGTTTGTCTAAGGCAACTGTCCGGCTTATAAGTCATGTTCTTATACTGTATGCGAAGTTATCTGCGCAAGTTGTTGCAATATGTGGATTGAACTTGAACTTTTCTCTCATATCATCAATTTCTGCGATTTGCGGTGTAAGTTCTATAAGCACACATATTTAGTTACAAACTGTCACATACACACGTACCAAAGATGTTTCAAGATCAAATCTTTACTAAACTCGATTTTTAAATCAGTTGGCCGTACCTGACCTTCACTGGTTTTTTTTTTACCTCATTACTAAGTACATCAAATCTATTTCCAAAAAGCAGCCTCCATTAACGTTCCAGGCACTGAATCAAGCAAAACGAGATTTACTTTTGTTGTGTCGGTCCATAAGTAAGTCGTAAGTCAATGTACAAAAAGTCTTCTGGTAACTAACAACAAATAACAGACATTTAACATTATTAGCGATGTCCCTTGGCTATCATAGTATATATAATTATAAAGGCGGTTTTATGAATGGAATTTTCACTAATACGTAATTTATTTCAACCAGAGCAATGTCTAGCCCAATAAACACAGCACTACTTGATTCTCGAATTATATATAACCTTACTCAGCTCAACAATTAAAGTAAATAATTAAAGTAGTAAATTCTCCTCATAGGATTAGGTCAACATTAAGCAAGACACTATTTTATTTAGCACTTCAAATAGTATTTCTTCAATATCATGTTACTTGGGTAATTATCGTATTTCCAAGAAACTAAGATCTGTCTGCACATTATTCACCATAGCTCCACTATGTATAAAACATCTTATTATGTGTAGTGGCTCCACTATGTATACTCGTAAGGGCCTCTCAAATATGTAACACCTTTTCTATACAAGATAACCGTGCCAATAATTACTGCAGTATTCACCATCTGATATAAAAATCTGCTTCTAAAGGGATATCTGTTGATTCAATCGGCGATGTAATTAAAGCTTTTGATTCTACTTTTATACCTCCTAAATCTTTAATGTTAAATAAGTCGTTCAAATTTGACTTGCGGAATCTTTTATTAAGTTATTAGACGTTATAGAGACACGAAACACTATCAATAAGTACATCTGTAGGTACGTTCGCAATAATTTCGGTGAGAACGTCACGATTTTTCCTCATACCTTCATTTTTCCAACACAAATTAACGCCTTATTGTTGTAAACCGGTTTAGATTTCTTAGGACAGTTAATATTTTTATGACAGACTTGAACATTTTTGAAACAACTAATACTTTGAAATCTAAAAAAAATTAAATTCTAAATGAGTTCAATTTTAAATTGTACGTAAAAGATTTAGGAAAATGATGTACTCTCATCATGAATACGCGGCTCAAAATGAAATTAAAATATTGGTTCGATCACACCAGCACATTTATGGATCACCGCCTTGAAGTGGCTTCATTTGCATGTGACGAAATCGGAAGATATCAGCCCTCTAGTGACAATAATCTATTCAAAATTTGACACATGGTTTCAGTTCAATCAATGTTACTCGCAAATGTACTACTACGACATCTGTATTGTTAGCTAGGATGTAAAATTTTAGTGTCCAGTCGGTTTCTATTTCTGCTCTTTTAGAAAATAAAATCTACGAATACAAGTATTTTCTCAGTTTTAATTTTGGTAATCAAAGATAAAATTTACTTGGGCGTTTTAATTTCAACAAACATTCTCGGATAAAATGTGACTAGTTATCCAAAACTTAATCACAAATAAACCATACTTTTGCACTATGTAATACGAAGAAATTTGAAAAGCACTGACTCACCAGAAACATTCGTTATACGTAATATATAACTGTAATCACTTTTTACTTACGCAAAAATATACAAACCAAGAAATGATTTTTATTAAAATTAGGCAAGAGTAAATTTAAAAAGCCAAAATTGCCGTAAATCAGGATGCACGGACAACGGGCACGACGCGAGTTAACTCACACTTCTGATGTTAGCGTACACTATATACAATAACACGATATATTAGGTATACCACTATTCCCGTTCCGAGATGCACTTCTCTTGAATGACCAACTAAGACTGACTGTCACTGAAACGTTTTATCAATAAGAAGACTAAACCAGTAACAACACGTCACAGTGTTGGTACCATTTTGATCAAAAAGGGCGCGATACTCTTGTTTCATGACTGTGTTGCTATAAAATACAAAGCGGAAGTCAATGGCGACAACAATTGTGCCAAATTTTATCGATATTAGTTTTCCGAATTCCCTGTGAAAGAGTAAAAAACATACATACATACTCATAAACTTTCGCATTTATAATATTAGTAATATAGGATAACAATAATGGTCGTTTCTTAACATATAAACGAATCGATGAATTGCTTTGTTTTTTTTGAAGATTGTTAAACAAACGCATAAATTCACATCAAACACACTTGAAATATAACTTCGCAGCGTTCCTCTCATTTTATAGTAAAATCTCGCTCATTCGCGCTCTGATTGTTATGAGCCGCCATTACCGATTGGGTGGCTTCCAAATTGGCGCCACTGCTTTATCACCGCCGTCGACGCCATTTTGCATTTGGGTTAGATAGCACTTGGCAAACGATTATTCGTAACTGTAATTCAGTTTGGGCTCTTTATCATATTCGAGTTATTAGAATGGATGCTTTTTTGCAATGGATGGATTCTGTTCCGCTTAACTGATTGGATCATTCGGAATACATCATTTACAATTATAGTCTCCCCAAGAGTCCCATATATATTATACTAGCAATCGAGAGCGGCTCCGCACGCGTGGAAAACCGTAATATAGTATTTTGATAACCATAAAAATGGTTAAAGTGGGTTAACCTTAAAACCTAGACATATGTTGTCGCGGACTTTTATGTAGAACTTACAGAGGGGAACAATTTTGTAATACATGATTTTTGAATAATTATTAGCGTTTGCTCAGCGTACGCAAGGAAAGTTACAAATTTTGCCGTTTTCGTACTATTTTTATTGTTGCTTCTCTCCTATTCATCTTAGCGTGGTGATTGTATAGCCTATTCTTCTCAAAAAAAATTAAAATCGGTCCAGTATTACCTGAGATTAGCGCGTTCAAACATTGATACAAACAAACTCTTCAGCTTTATATATTAGTATAGATTTGAGTAATGTTGGTGGTCTATTCTACTCAGCCGGATAGCATACGACGGATTGACATACATCAGAGTAATTTATAGAATTTATAGAATTAGGCGTTACTTTGCGGAGATCCATAATACAAAAGTAATAATAAAATTATTTTGCTATAATCCGCGATGAAGTAAAATAGAAAATATATATAATGCTAAATGTAGAGTGGACAATCGGTTATCATACCTGATACATGCAGGAGTCGTAAAAAACACATGCACAAACCTCCACCACCGCCACCGTGATACTTGGCTTTGCGATTTTGGTCGTGGAGTCTATCTCCTGACGATGCTTCGGTTGCGGGGCGAAACGATTGTTGAGTTTGTGATAGTGAACGTATATAGTGCTTGTGTATCATGGTGGCGGTGGTGGAGGTTTGTGCATGTGTTTTTTACGACTCCTGTATGTATCAGGTATGATAACCGATTGTCCACTCTACATTTAGCATTATATATATTTTCTATTTTACTTCATCGCGGATTATAGCAAAATAATTTTATTATTACTTTTGTATACATCAGAGTCCTTTTACGTCACCTCGGTAAGAAATGATGTCAGTCTAATCTACTCAGCCGGATACCACATGGCGGGTCAAATTACCTTAGTCACCTTTTACGACATCTCGGTACGATATGAGGGTGGTCTATTCTACTCAGCCGGATACCATACGGCGGGTCAACTTACCTAAGTAGCCTTTTACGACACCTCGGTAAGAAATGAGGGCTGTTCGTTCTACTCGGCGAGATACCACATGGCTAATATTTTGCTTTTATAATATTAGTTAGTTTAAGCATATGTAAATATTTTGATTTGTTAAATTAATATAGCCCAAGATAAAAGTAATTTGACTGGCCCGTTGGTGCAGTGGGTAGTGACCCTGCCTTCAACTCCGCGGGTCGGGTTCGATTCCCGCCGAGGGCCAATATTTTCTATAAATGAATTTGTTGGTCTTCGAGCCTGGGTGTAAATTTGTATTTAAGTATATATTTAAAAATATATAAGTATATATTCACCAGTTGTCTGTCACACAAGTATTAAGTTACTTACTTTGGACGACCGTGTGTGTAAGTGTCCCATATATTTATTTATTTCATTTAGGCGGAATAAATCTTGTATTACGTGAAAAAAACAGTCCCATCCCAACAAATTGGTTACGTATTCATAAACAGATTCCAATTAATTCCCGTTCATTTCGTCTTTCATTGTTTTATTCCACCCGTGAGCCGAAGAATAAAAAATGTGCGGTGCTTCAAAACTTTCTCGCTTCAGATTTGTTTTGTGTATACCTTAGGCTGTAATAGCCTAGTAGTGAGACCGTGCGACTCTCTAGAGACAATCATGGGTTCAAACCTCGGTTAGGCTCAATGTGTTTTTTCTATCTTGAATATTTAAATGAGTTAATCTTGTTTGTATATTTTCGGAAACGGCTCCAACGATTTTCCTGAAATTCAGCATTCAGGAGGTTTTGGAGGGGAAAAAACGATCTAGCTAGGTTTTATTAAAATCGTCTTATCCCTGTTTTTGGGCGTTAGTAAAAATTCAAATTAAGTATATAAAACACTATTTTTGCCGAAAACTGCTATGTAAGCGTAGCTTATTTGGTAGTCTCTAGAAATATCATCATCCTCCTGCCCTTATCCCACTCTAAGTGGGGTCGGCACAACATGTATAAACACGCTGTTACATGATTTGGCTGCGTTTTTACGACCGGCCGCCTGCCTGACGTCAACTTACCTTTGTCGTATTTTACGACACCTCGGTAAGAACGAGGGTGGTCTATTCTACTAAACCGGATACCACACGGTGGGTCAACTTACCTTAGTCGCCTTTTACGACACCTCGGTAAGAAATGAGGTTGGTCTATTCTACACAGCCGGATACCACACGGCGGGTCGACTTACCTTAGTCGCCTTTTACGGCACCTCGGTAAGAAATGAGGGTGGTACTATTCTATTCAGCCGGATACCACACAGCGGGTCAACTTACCTTAGTCGCCTTTTACGGCACCTCGGTAAGAAATGAGGTTGGTCTATTCTACACAGCCGGATACCACACGGCGGGTCGACTTACCTTAGTCGCCTTTTACGGCACCTCGGTAAGAAATGAGGGTGGTACTATTCTATTCAGCCGGATATCACACGGCGGATCGACTTACCTTAGTCGCCTTTTACGACACCTCGGTAAGAAATGAGGGTGGTCTATTCTACTCAGCCGGATACCACACGGCGTGAGATTTACTCGTATATCATGTAAACAAATATAGAACAATGGATTCAATCGTTTTAGCTAAAAAAAAAGATAATTCTCTAAAACCGCTAGTGCGAATACTCGAGAGAAATCATGTGAATCGACGCGGTATCGCCGAATATTTCACAGCTGTATGGTATTGGAGGTAATTTTGAAAGTGCGTTCATATACCTCTTGGTACAGTGCGTGATGCAAGAAAAAAATTATGGACCCATAGATGACTTCCATGGGTACATAACTTTTTTCTCGAAAAATTAATGACAGAAATTCGTTTGCTACAATCCGCATTTTTACACGCTTTATAATACTTTCACCTATAATTTATTTATGTAAAGAAACCGGCCACACTCTCGTCTTATTCTATTGGGTGAAATCGACTAGTTTCGGTTTTGTTAATAGTTTTGAAAAGGTCGCGGTGTAGTGCAAAATATCGCCAGCTTTACTCGGGTAGAAAAGTAGAAAAAAAGTAAGTAGCGGCCTGTTACTATCCCACTGCTGAGAATAGACCTCTTCTTTGTTGCGTTCGTACTAACAAAGTTCTTTTACAAACAAAGGCAATACCGAATAATAATATAAAGTTGCATTTGAGAGAGCAAATCCTTTTAGCGTTCATAAATCAACATTATCTTTAAGTATTTATTACTAACAGGGAAAAAGATGAGTACAATATAAGTATTATTAGATATTAGTTTTTTTGCAATAGTTACATTAAAAACCATACATAAAAATAAAAAAGTAAAGTAGCGGCCTATTACTCTCCCACTGCTGGATATAGGCCTCCTGTCTCCGTTTTTTGAGAGAAGGGTTGGAGCTAAGACCTAACCACGCTGCTCCAATGCGGATTGGCAGGTTACAAATATCTCCAGAATTCTCTAGAGATATGCAGGTTTCCTCATGATGTTTTCCTTCACCGAAAAGCGTGTGATAAATTGCAATTATCAATTAGACACATAAGTTTTAACAGAAAAACTCATTGGTGTATGCCCGGGTTTGAACCCGTGAAAAGAGTCGCACGGTGTTACCGCTGGGCTACAGCTTCTTATTTACTCGGGTGCGTCTTGTAAACTAGTAGACATAAACCAGAGAATTGTAGATCTACAACAATACTACAAAAAAGTCAAGATAGTATATCTCTTTAGTACTTTTATGTTCAAAATTTTTAATAAAAATTTTTGATACATGATTTTTACGCGGTCGAAGCCTGGTAGAGCTATTAAATTATAAATGAGTGTCTGCTCGGAGATTGAACCTGTGACCTCTTGGAATAACACGTTCTCGCATTTCGCATATTACAGTTTGAAATTTAAGACATTCATAATTCATTTCCGAATTACAAATTGTAAATTATCTTTCAAGGTGCGAAATGAACGGAATAGTAAAAGAAAATCTTAAAATAGAATCAAAATTAAGGAATTTCCTCTATAAACGCTGCTCCAGATAAAGGTTAAGAAACCGTCCCGTCAAATTTTCTTTTAATAAGAAATGGAATGAGTAAAATAAATATTTCTCATTCAAACTCAAATATACTTTGTAACAATGATATTTAAAATACTAGATGTCGCATTTTTATTCTAAAAGCGAGAGTAAGCAATATAATACAAATACATCATCATTCCCCTGGCCTTATCCTATTCTAAGTGGGGTCGGCACAACATGTTTTAAACGTATTGTTACTTGATTTGGCTTGTTATTTTACAACCGACCTGCTTGACATCATTTTACCTTATTCGCTTTTTACGATACCACGGTAAGAAATGCACGGTAAGGTTTGCTTTTGATGAAAGAAAAAATTATAATACGGTTAATGTAATATTATTTGCCATGTGGTATCCCGCTGAGTAAAATAAACCACCCTTATGTCTTACTGAAATGTCGTAAAAAGCGACCAATACCAATTGATCCGCCATGTGGTATTCGGCTGAGTAGAATAGACCAACCTAATTTCTTACTGGGGTTTCATAAAAGGCGACTCAGTAAAGTTGAACTGCCGTGTGGTATGTGGTTGCATAGAATAGACCACCCTCATTTCTTATCGAGGTGTCGTAAAATATGACTAAAGAAAGTTGATGTCAGGCAGGCGGCCGGTCGTAAAATACGTAGCCAAATCATGTGATAACATGTTTATAACATGTTGTGCCGATCCCACTTAGGGTGGGATATGGACAGGAGGATAATGAGAATATTATTACTATGTACATAATCATAATTTTATATTAATAATTTTAATATAGCATTGGTTTCTAACGTATGAATCGAAAACGAGCTAAACTGAAAGGAAAGTCATTAATTCTTTTGAGAAGAAATTAAAATCCGATACGACACAAATTTTCCCTGCCGCCTGGTTTATTAAAGAAGATTATGTCTGTTTCAAATTCATTCAAAATTACACGTTATTGTCTAAAAATACGGTTTTAATTTCTATGTCAGTGAATAGGACTTAAGACAATGTACCTTGAAATAACAAAGAAACTTCCAATTTAATTTGGCGAACACTCCTTATCTTTTTTCTTAGCATTTATCTCCATTTCATTACATTGAACAGTAATGTTTTCTTTCTGGCCTAGGTAAGGTGATAGAAGAACGGTGAGGAGAATAACCAGAGGGTCGTGGGTTCAAACTGCTGGTGAGGACCAATTAGATTATAATTAAAACTAAGCCTGATTGATATTTACAATTTTTTACTTGCGGAAAAGCTGTGATAGCCCAGCGGTGAGAGCGTGGAACTCTTTCTAGTGGGTCACTAGTTCAAACCCCGGGCAGGCACTAATGAGTTTTTCTATTTATACTAGCTGTGCTAATGGCTTCGGCCGTTCTGAAATCAGTGTCACAAATTCTTTCCTAAAATGAAATTTTGAATTAAAAGTTGTTTTTGTGAGTTAACCATAAGAGATAGAGACATGCTGTTCCGGACTTTTTTGTAGTATTTTAATAGATCTACAATTCTTTGCTACATCACTTTAGTGTATCTCTGCTGTTTTACGCGGAAACGCCACTAAAGCTCCCAGCGGGCAAGTTTTTTTACAAACATGCGATCCTCAGCACAATTTACATAAAACTGTCATGTTCTACTAAACTAAACATTTCAGAGGAAATGCCTTAGCTTTTAGTAAAAATTTTACCACGATATATGACGTCAGAAGACCCCTTACGAGGTGGAGTGATGACCTCAAAAAGGTCACGGGGAGCCGCTGGGTCCAAGCGGCACAAGATCGTGTGTTGTGGAGATCCCATGAAAAGGCCTATGTCCAGCAGTGGATGTCCATCGGTTGACAAAGAAGAAGGTTATTTTGCTATAATGATACTAATACAGAAAACCTACTATACTCTTGAAGATTACTTAGAAAATAAAAATGTGTGGATATAGCTCTCTTTGAACCCACAGTACAAGACAGTAACGCCTTAATGTAAATAGTATTAAGAATTATATTTTTGAAAGAGCAACCGCCGAGTTTCTTGCTGGCTCTTCTCGGTAGGAACAGCTTTCCGAACCAGCAGTAGAGTTAACGATTCAAAAGCACTTGTTTACAAGTTTATTTAAATAAAGAATATTTTTAATTTGAATTTGAATCCACAATTGTTTTTACTAACGACAATTTTTTTGATAAATTATAATGTTAAGACGCTTTCTAAATTTCTGTAAAAATACTTAAGGAATTTTGTAATAAAATTACTATTTCACTGACGAGTAAAGCTCGTCTCTTCTCTCTTCTGAGACTTTTTACTTTTCTCTTTTGAGAGCTACGTACATAGTCTTAATGTTAAGCAATAAACTGTACAGATACGTACGGACACTTCATTATTATCTTATGAGTCCATAAAGGCATTTTATTCCATCACTTTATGGTAACAGTAAAATTTTATTCGATTCGGTCTCGGAATCAAGAATTCAGTAGACGCGATATTAGAAATATAAAAATACCAGTTTTATATGTGTAACTCTAATGTTTAGAATTAGAGTTTTTATATTACATTATTATAATTTATTTAATTTAATATCTTTGACACTTCATCATCCTCCTGCCCTTATCCCACTATAAGTGGGGTCGGCACAACATGTTATAAACATGCTGTCATATGATTTGGCTGCGTTTTTACGACCGGCCGCCTGCCTGACGTCAACTTACCTCTGTCGTATTTTACGACACCTCGGTAAGAAAGAGGGTGGTCTATTCTACTTAACCGGATGCCACACGGTGGGTCAACTTACCTTAGTCGCCTTTTACGACACCTCGGTAAGAAATGAGGTTGGTCTATTCTACTCAGCCGGATACCACACGGCGGGTCGACTTACCTTAGTCGCCTTTTACGACACCTCGGTAAGAAATGAGGGTGGTACTATTCTATTCAGCCGGATACCACACGGCGTTTTATATCTTTGACACTTATTTGATATAATAATATATTTTGTTATTTTAAGCAAAATTATAATTCTGTACTATAAATATTTTTTAACTTAATTTATAGAATTAGGCGTTACCTTACCGAGGTCCATAATACAAAACTAATGAGAATATTATTTTTGGATAATCAGCGATAAAAGAAAACATATGTAACGCTAAATATAGAGTGTATTATTCGTTCTCATAACTGATACATGCAAAATTTGTAAGAAATCATGCACTACCCGTCACCGATAACACAACAATACACAAGCACTGCACACATTCACCACCACAATCTCAAATCGCAAAGCGAAGCATCATCCAAGCAAGCAGAGTTATTTTGTTGTGGAGTCTATCTCCTGACGATACTTCGGTTACGGTGTGAAACAATTGTTGAGATTCTGGTGGTGAATGTGTGCAGTGCTTGTGTATTGTTGTGAGTCAGGTATGAGAACGAATAGTATACTCTTCATTTAGCATTACATATGTTTTCTTTTATCGCGCATTATAGCAAAATAATATTCTCATGAGTTTTGTATCTTTATACTATAAATCACTTCGATCGCTAAAATAATTTACTATAGTAGTACTAGAATAATTTACTTAGGATAGTAAATTATTTAGTAATTATTTATTTATTAGTAATTTATTTAGATAATATACGCGTTTTACTTTATCTACTTTCTTCTATAGTCAATGGGTTTAGACATACAAATAATAATTTTATAGCATCTTACTAGTGCAGTTCAGAATACTATTTTGACCACATGTAAACCTGAGTTATGGAAAACTGTCTGAATAAAAATTCAATTTCAAGGTGACACCTCAGCAAGACGATGTATTCCAATAGTTTAATACTGTTTTTCTCTATAAGTAACAACCGTATATATTCCCCTGTTATCGGTGAATTGTTTATTTTTAGTATGTTAGCAATTTTTAAAACGAAAAACCGCAAAGATTAGCTTTGATTTGCGATTTTGTCGTGGAGTTATTTTATTATTACTTTTGTATGCAATTTTGTTTGCTGGATACGATAATGGAAAAAAAAGGTTTATCATTGAAACTGTTTTCTTAGAAATATGCAGAAGCATCATTGATGAGTGTGTATCACGCCATACCTGCAACTTCTTTATGTCTTTTTCTACAATAGAAGTACACTAGTAGTACGCCGTGTGGTATCCGGCTAAATAGGATAGTACCACCCTCATTTCTTACCGAAGTGTCGTAAAGGCAACTGAGGTAAATTGATCCACGGTGTGGTATCCGGTAAGAAGAATAGACCAACCATCCTCTTTCTTACCGAGGTGTTGTAAAATATGACTCAGGTAAGTTGATGTCAGGTATAGGGTCAGTCGTAAAATACGTAGGCAAAATCATGTAACAACATGTTTAAAACATGCTGTGCCGAAACCACTTAGAATGGGATAAGGACAGGAAGATGATGATGGTGTACTAGTAGTAATTCTAATTGATTTTATTTCATTACCTGCACACCAAATTATTTACGCCCCTAAATATTACTCCTAACCACGGGCCTATCAAAGCTCTTACATATAATATTACCCTTTAAATAATCTCAATGGATCTATTATCCTGTCGTACAGGATATTTGCAAAAAAATAAAGGCTATAGTACACGGAGGGCGCGTGATAAACGACGCGCCATCACCGCGAGATGAATGAAAGATTGTACCGGCTCGGTCGGCGTATTTATCAAGTTTCATGTTCAAACATCAAGTTGCACCATCTTATTACAATCCCCCCCATTTATTTTATATGACTTGTTAGATTTACACGGTGTCATTTATTTTTTTGCGTTCACTTCGTTTCACATTTGAGTAGCGCCAGAGTTGGATTATAGAAGAAAATGGAAGATGTAAACGTATTTTGGCGGCCACGTTTATAGATCCGCTGAAAAAATATCGATGAAAGTTAACAATTACTCCTTATACATCGAGGTAACATATAGGCTATAGAAATCCAGTTAATTCTACAGGAACAGGATGACATCAAAAGCGCCATCAATAATCAACCTATCCCGCGTAACAGGCCCCGCGAACTTAGATCCACTTCCCGGTAACACTAAGCTAAAATTTTACAAATGTTAGCGCACACACTATACATTATTATCTTATCATAAACATGCATTGTCAACGGGACTAGACAAGTTTTTTGTCGCCAATGACTTTCTCCTTGAATTTTATAGCAACACCGTCATGAGTATCGCGCGCTTCTAACTGAAATGGTGGCAACACTGTGTCGTGCTGTTTCCGGTGGAGTCTATTTATTGCTAAACGTTTCAGTTGCACTCAGTCTTTGTTCGTCTTTCAAGGGAATCGTGGTATTCCTATTATATCGTGTTATTGTATATAGTGTGCGTTAACATCTTTTTTAAGAGCCTTTAACTAGACATGTTTTTCTATTATTATAACGATATATTTAAAATCTATGTCAATGCTTGATTTAATCATTTTATTTCAAAACTAATCTTATAATCGAAAAACTCCACGTAAGAATGGAAAAATATTATCAGCCATTTTCAGCTACATATATCTAAAGTTCGTCGCCATTGCCCTTGGCCCGTCGCCAAAACACTCCTCACCTCAACTGGACACTGCCTCCTCGATTGCAAGTGGCGTTTTCGCCAAGGCTATTCAGTATATTACACTTTTTGCCCGTTCACATTGAGTATTTACCTATCTTTTCCACTGCTATTTTATCGTACATTCACATTTACATTTTCGGATTTAGAATCTGTACTACCTAATATATAAAGCTGAATAGTTTGTTTATTTGTTTGTTTGTTTGTTTGTTTGATTGATTTATTGCTTGAACGCGCTAATCTGAATGAATTAATGAAGCTTGTATTCTATAAAAAATATCATTTTGTTTTAATCCGCGTTTAATGATTTTAGTACCTGGTTGACCGAGCCTTCCTCGGTAATTTTTTTTAAAAGAAAAAAATAATTATGTAGTTGGGAATCAATCCTAGGTATTTACATTTCTCAAGACTGCCCGTTCCCCGAATAAGCTACGGTGACTTGACTTGGTGAGTTTATGGCAAAAATAGTATTCAATATAAATTTTAGTATTTTTTAATGCCCACAAACAGAGATAAAAGGATTTATTAAAAAAAAACCTTAATAGATCAATTTTTTCACCCCAAAACCCTTTACATGCTTAAATTCAGAAAAATCGTTGGCGCCGTTTCCGAATTTCCGAAAATATTTACATATATGTATACTTACAAGATTAACTCATCACTACATATTATAAAACAAAGTCCCTATATCCCTATGTACGCATAAAACTTTAAAACTACGCAACAGATTTTGATGCGGTTTTTTTTAATAGATAAAGTGATTCCAGAGGAAGGTTTGAACGTATAATAACATTCAATACGGAGTAGAGAAATACTGTAATTTTTGAGGTTTCTGTAAATAATTACATTTTTTTCCGCTTACATTGCAAACGCAGGCTAAATCCTACGAGATTTATCAAAATAATGTACTAAGTATTTGTACATCTTGAAAAGGTCTACAGAAAAGTCCGCAATGGTATATGTCTATCTCTTATGGATAACCCACTATAGCATTTTTTGTCATTTACTTTTTACGAAAAATAATGCCATATTTTTGAAGGAATTTTTATACAATACAGCATTAACCCTTATCCAATTAAGTACCTTAAATAAATAGTTGATTTAATATAGATCAATATGGCCGTTTACAGCATGTAATTTAAGTGAACATTTTCGGAGATATTACAGATTTAAAATGCCGTGAGGACGCCGCGTTTCGCCCTATGACACTTCGACTTTAGCAGCTATGTCCCTCTTTCAAGAGTTTGTTTAAAGACATTCTGTAATTAATTGTAAAAATAAAATACATAGGGAAAATGTAAAAGTAAATAAGTAAAAATGTACTATATGAATTTAGATATTCCAAAGATAGCAGGAAATCTTCTTGGTATAGGGAAAGGAAATTGTTTTTCTCCATATTTAACGCTTGCGGGCCACGGGCAGTAATGAATAAATCAAAACTACTGGATCGATTTTAATCATTTTTTTTACACTGATTGACATGGCACATATATTTGAAATGAAATGAAATGAAAATTATTTTATACCCGTGCGAAGCAGGGGCAGGCCGCTAGTTTAAATATAAAAAAAAAATACTCTCCAGAACTAGATAAATCTCTTTTAATCTTCTCGAACAGATTTTTGTTATGGAGATATTTGCAGGGTTGAAGAGTGACAGAAGCTACTGTTTATTCAAAGACTATAGCCCAGGCGAACGAAGTTATGGGTAAAAGCTAGTTTTTCAAAATGCTTAAATTCAAAGCGACTTTCAATAGTACTTTAAATAGTTAAATAATTAAAATACTACTGGGTAAACTATTGTTTATATTGCAAACGTTGTCTTCATTGAAATTCACCTAGTATTCCAGATGCCTTGTATAGCTCTCCAGGGTGAGATTGACCCAGGTATATACCAAACAGCATATTTCCAGTGCATCGCTGATATTTGCCTAATCCCTTATAAGAGGGTCGGAAGTCGATCACATACCGGAAATGGGCAGTAGACGGCGCGAACGATTCGTCGGATTACGTATTTAAACGTTTTGAATTTACCGATTTGTGATTTGATGGAGGTCTAATTGAGTTATTTGGACGTAGAGTTTCATTAATCATTTGATGTAAATCTATTTCTGTATAACTCTTGGTAGCTTTTGGCTGGAACTTTGCTATAGCTATTAAATACCTACATCATCATTCTCCTTCCCTTATCCCATTCTGAGTATGGTAGGCACATATTTTTCTCTTCCATTTTCTCAGCCGGCAACTCTGGCGCTACACCTTTTATATGCATGTGTTCACAGAATCCAACCATCTCTTTTTCGATCTCACTCTAGTCACATATCCATCCACATTCATATTTAACACTCGTTTGTTCACATGATTTTCATTCCACTTCATTATATGTCTTCTTCTCTTCTAATCTTGCACTTCTCGTCCTTTCTAGAATGGGCACAACTTTCAGATTTCATCTATATACTCGTTTCATATTTTATCCAGTCTCGTCATATCACACATCCACGTTAAAATAAATAAATACATAGGTAAATTTAAGAAGCCGTGATAGCTTTACTATCATCATTCTTCTACAGAAATCTTCATTCTTCTGCCTTTATGCAACTATAAGTAAGGTCGGCACAACATGTTTTAAGGAGTTGTTATAATACATGATTTGGCCAGGTATTTTACGACCGGCTGTATGCCTGAACTTAACATACCTTAGTCGCCTTTTACGCCACCTCGGTGAGAAATAAGGGTGGTCTATTCTACTCAGTCAGATACCACACGGCGGATCAGCTTACCTTAGTCGTCTTTTCGACACCTTGGTAAGAAATGAGGGTGGTCTATTATACTCAGTCAGATACCACACGGCGGATCAACTTACCTTAGTCGCCTTTTCGACACCTTGGTAACAAATGAGGGTGGTCTATTCTACTCAGCCGCATATCGGAAGGCGCGTGAAAGCTTTACAGAAAAACTATATAAATAAGTACATGTATTTTCAAAATAAATGCCAAAGAAACATACCTAACAACGAAAAACGTTCATAAAAGTTTTTCTCACGGTTTAATTAAAGTTTCAAAAATTAATTAAAGTTAAACTAGAATTTGTTTTTCGGCTAATAAATAAGGTAAACAAGTAAATAAGTTTTCCCATTCAAGCCTTCTTTAACAGCGCTCGGGATTTTAAAAATGTTAACCCAATAAATCGTTTTGGTAACAAGCAAATTCAAATTAATGGGGGTCTCGGGCGAACCTAACAATATATTTGTCTTTATCAATACTTAAGTGCGAATTGTGTTGGCTATCGTTTTTTTCCTTTCTACGAAACGAGAATCTGATTTTGCGTTGCTACTTTAAGGTTAACGGGTTTCGAACAAATAATTACCATTTCATCATCTTCCACCATGTTATCCCACCATCCCACTCTAAATGGGGTCGACCCAACATGTTATAAACATGTCATATAATTTGGCAACATATTTTACGATCGGCCGCCTGACGTCAACTTACCTTAGTCGTATTTACGACACCTCGCTAAGAAAAAGGGTCGTCTATTCCTCTCAGCCGGATACCACACGACAGTTCAACTTACCTCAGTCGCCTTTTGCTACACCTCTGTAAGAAAAAGGGTGATCTATTCTATTCTGCCCCCTTCCCCCCGGACCACCGTAAAGTGTAGAAGACGTTATCTAAAAGTTTAAATATTTTAATTTAAAAATAAATAGAATATTTAGTTTAAAATAATACTGTTGAAAATTAGGAATACATAAGAAGAAGAAATCATTTGTAATGTGAGTGCACCATCTCAATACCTGTGATCCTGGTACTCGAGACTAACGCCATTGGATGCTACGCTACAGTGAGTCAGTCAATACTTTCTGTCAATCAAGTTGCCACCATTTTGCGAACATTACCTCAGCTCCTCCTACAGCCGCTTCCATATTGCGCCGACTTCGTCGACTCCGCCCATTAAGCACCGCCATTCCGCAACAGCGACCTCGACTCCGCCCGATCCGAACGCGATTGGCCGCAACTCCACCCAATTGCTATCTTAATCCGACATTACAACCGTAAAAACCAATCAAATTGGTTGTACTATTTTCGCTCTCTTCATAGCTTATTGACCACACTAGGGCATTGAAAGAATTATAATTTCTTATTAATTTGAATGTATGCTGCTGCAATTAAAGCATTATTACAAGATCCTACGGCACTCTTTTGAGATTGTATAAAGTATAATTTGTTTCTCCTGTTTGTTAAATATTGTCCTAGTACAATAATGGATGTTTCACTGAACAAGTCCGCCTCCTTTCCGGACATCGACAATATCTGTAAAGATGATAAGACTCCACCGAATTACATTGCCTACCGGAAAAAAAGATGTAGGGAAACTGATTTTAACATAGAACTGGATGATTTCAAAAACGAAATAAAAGACATGATAAGTTCGCTGTTTTCCTCGCAGTCAATAGAACTGAAAAAAATTGCTGCAGCACAAAAAGAAATTAAGCTTACCTCAACATTGAGAGCTCAGTTTCTTTCCTCACCGCTCAAAATGAGGAATTTAAAAAGAAAATTGAGTTCTTGGAGAAAAAACTTAATGATGACCGGCAGTACATAGCCAAGCCACTCTTGAGGACAGAATCGAGGATTTGCAGAGAGGAAGCCGGAAAAGTAACTTTGAAATTAAAAATGTCCCTATCCAAACTAACGAAACTAAAGAAGATCTCATCGAGACGGTTATAAGTTTGTCGAAAAATGTAGACTATAAGATTGAAAAGACTGACATAAAGGATATTTAAAGAGTGCGCGGAAAAAAATAAAAAGCAAATAGCACCATAATTGTCGAAACCGCCTCAACTTCGCTTAAAATCGGTCTGAAAGTGTAAACTTTATAACATACAACACAAAGCTAAATTATGTTCTCGGTATCTGGGCTTTAAAAACAATGTTGATACGCCAGTTTATATATCGGAACAACTGACAGCCAAAGCGTCCCGTTTGTACTTTTTAGCGAGAGATCTTGCCAAAACACAAACATATAAATATTGCTGGACAGCCTACGGAAAAGTCTACATTGGAAGGATGACAAGTCAGCCATTATTGCTATACACTCTGAAGCTCAAGTACAACAACTATTTCAAAAATGACTAGGAGTAGAAGTACACGCAAACTTACTTAATATGTTTTCAAAGTGTTATAAGTTAGAATTCTTAATTTTACTAGTAATCATTTGTAATTTATGTCTCATAATCCAAATAATAAGTCTAAATTTTCATGTCATATTACAACAATTAACATACATATTAACACAATCAACACACAACTTCAACACATTAAAATATCCAAAGCATTACACAAATTACTTCCATATAAATACAATAACTAATTCTCTTATTTCAAATCGATATTTATCTAATAGGGAAAATACTATGTTTAATTATTGCAATAATATTAATATTAAACGCCTACCGTATTACATATTGAAGCTATCTTGTAAAATCATTAATGAATAGCATCTTAAATAATCTGCACGAAATAGACAAAGCCGTTATTGCACAGGCTACTTTATGTGACATTACGGATCTTTCTAAACTCTTTCGTATTAAAGGACAGGACCTAACTATTATTACTCAAAATATTAGGAGTATTTACAATAACATTCATGACCTTGAAGTGACCCTCTCAACACTCAATTTCGAAGTTGATATCTTAATACTAACAGAGTGCTGGCTGGGTTTGAATAACCCGATTCCGAACTTGCCCTCATATAATTCTTACATGACCAGCCATCACTTAAATCAAAATGATGGAGTGGTAATTTATATTAAAAAATCGATTGTGGTTAATATCAAGGTAGTTAACATAACACATGCATCTTGCTTACAAGTTGAGTTTGACTCAGTTTTAGTTCTTGGTATATATCGCTCACCATCAATTACTGACGCTGAACAATTTATTGACTGCTTAAGCAATCACTTGGATACTGCTAAGACCGTCAAAACCATCGTAATAACAGGCGATATGAATATAAACCTAATGCCTAAATTAACTGAGCAAACATATGAACAAAAGAACAGATCGCTCTATTTAAATATGTTATCTCTTCACGGATTATTACCAAGACATACATTACCAACAAGAGAGGACAGTTGTCTGGATCACGTACTCCTTAAAAATGATACAAAATTAACCTCTTCACACATAGCTGTTCTAAATACTACAATTACAGATCATTCTATGGTTCTCCTTCATCAAATAAATTCAATACGGAAAAAACATTCTCCAAGGAGTAAAGTTGTAATTAACTTTAACGATGCATTGCATAGCCTACTTAAAACCGATCTTTCGGAATTGCTCTTTACTCAGGACTCTAACACGATCGTAGAACAACTAATCAAGAAAATAACTGATTCGCTTCAAGAAAACACAAATACAACAACTATTTCTAGAAATCAACGCATAATTAAACCCTGGATAACTCCTGGAATCTTACGGTGTATTAGAAATAGAAATGCAATGCAAGGGTAAAGTTAGATCTTTATAATGAAACCTTAAAGCTAACTTACAAAAAATACAGAAATTATTGCAATACTCTTATAAAACTTAGCTCATTGATCCTTAATCAGCTAGACCAAAAGAAAAAATCTTTATGTGTGTTCTTGGATTTAAAAAAAGCCTTCGACACTGTTTCGGTTACCATCCTTTTGCGCAGACTGAAACAAATTGGTGTTAGAGGAATGCCTCTTAAACTTTTCACAGAGTACCTCTGCAATCGCACACAATGTACTAAAATGGGTAAATATGTTATTGGAGAGACAAATACGACCTATGGAGTCCCTCAAGGCAGTATTTCAGGCCCAACATTATTTTTAATTTACATCAACAATTTATGTAATATGCAGGTGGATAATGGCCAGGTTTTTTCTTATGCTGATGATACAGCTATAGTTTTTTCTGGTGAATCCTGGAACGACGCACAATTGGCAGCTGAGGAAGGACTTGCTAAGATTGCTGCTTGGCTAAAGTTAAATTTATTAACTCTGAATGCCTCTAAATCCAATTATATATGCTTCTCAATAAAAAACAACACGCAACCACAAAGTCACTTAAGATACATAAATGCGACACGAAGGATGAAAATTGTACTTGTCCAATTATTCAGAAAGTATCCTCTACTAAATACTTGATTGTTATATTGGATCAAAGGTTATCAGGGCACAGTCACATTGAACTCGTAGCGAACAGAATTAGGAAATTAACATGGATATTTAAAATATTAAGAAATATTGCATCGGCCGATTTACTCAACAAAATCTACATAGTATTAGCTCAGTCACTAATTACCTACTGTATACCAGTATGGGGTGGAGCGGTGAAAACTAAATTTATTGAGCTGGAAAGGGCTCAACGCTATTTGTTAAAAGTAATATACTTTAAACCTTATAAATTTCCCACACACCTGCTATATTCAACAAGTTACTTACTAACTGTTAGACATTTATATATTTTTAATACTGTCCTTAAATTACATAAAACAGTACATTTTGACTCCTATCTTTTACTTAAAAGAACAAATAATGTTGTTGTCCCTGGAATTTCAGTAAAAACTAATTTTGCTAGACGTCAATTCAAAAAGATATCCACGGTGTTGTACAACAAAATAAATAAAAAAACCTGCATTTACCCTAAAACTTTATATGAATGCAAAAAAATATTAAACGTATGGCTAAAAGTACTAAATTATGAGGAAACAGAAGCACTACTGGAACCAGACTTATAATTGTGAAAAAAAAAAACTATTATGACACATGTAACTTATATATAATTACGCCGTGTGGTATCCGGCTGAATAGAATAGTACCACCCTCTTTTCTTACCGAGGTGTCGTAAAAGGCGACTAAGGTAAGACGACCCGCCGTGTGGTATCCGGCTGAGTAGAATAGACCAACCTCATTTCTTACCGAGGTGTCGTAAAAGGCGACTAAGGTAAGTTGACCCACCGTGTGGTATCCGGTTTAATAGAATAGACTACCCTCTCTTACTGAGGTGTCGTAAAATACGACTAAGGTAAGTTGATGTCAGGCAGGCGGCCGGTCATAAAAACGCAGCCAAATCATATGACAACATGTTTATAACATGTTGTGCCGACCCCACTTAGAGTGGGATAAGGGCAGGAGGATGATGTAACTTATATATAATTACGAAGACACACACACACACACACACACACACACACACACACACACACACACACACACACACACGCGCACACACACAAACACCATATCCAACTAAATACAACAATAATTATAGATAGATATATAAATATAAATGGTATAGATATATAAATGTCATATGAATAGTAAAAAAAAAACCATGTTAGCTCATTACTAGATATTGTTATTGAAGAGCGAGATTCTTCTGATACAGGCATTGTCATGCTTACTAGAAGATCTCAATACCCTGTTATTAATTTTAAGCATGAACAGAAATAAACATTATTATTATATTATTCAGCCGGATACCACAAGGCGGGTAAACTTACTTTAGTCGCCTTTTATGATACCTCGGTAAGAAATGAGGGTGGTCTATTCTGCTTAACCGGACACCGCATGGTGGGTCGCCTTACTTTAGTCTCCTTTTATGACACCTCTGTTAGAAATGAGGGTGGTCTATTGTACTCAGCTGGATACCACACGGCGAGTCAACTTATTCAAGCTATAATACAGCGTTATAGTCAAGCGAAAACCGAGACCAGCGAATGAATTGCTAACTCTACTGAGTCGCGATACAGAAATCACAAGCCTTTTGTAACCTCTCTGTCTATGATATACATCAAATTTCGTATTATATATCTGGATATTTTTCCCTACCACTAGAATATCGTTCTATGTTGAAATGTATTATTACACTCTGTACACAATATTAGGTTTTTCTGTCTGTCGGTTAGAGGCAATCAGATATTCTCAAAGGCTAAGTGTATACAATAAAACATTCATTTGGTATGCTCTAAAGTAACAGGGAGCACATGAGCGCGGTGGAACAAAATGTCTTTCATAAAATAGGTTATGTAAATTTGAGGAATATAAAGTTCATATCAACATCGGCGATGCGAACGCGGCCAGGTTATACGGAAACACACGGGATCGTATTTGGGGCGTGCTGTCGCGGTTTTTTTACTGATTTTTTTTATTATTTTATTTTTTATGTCTACCAACAAAATTAAGTGTCATTTAAATATAAAAAAGAAAACGCTTAAGGTTTAAAATTTATTTATTAATTTATAGGCAGACACAGCATGCAACATAACAAATTATACTTTTTAAAATTAACTTTAACGATACACACGATTACATACAGTAATATTTATAATAATAAATTTATTGATATTTATGATTATTTCATGAACTTGTTATTATATTTATATAAAAGTATTAATATTTCAGCTAAGAAACTGATTCTATAAATAATAATATAATTTAATCATAATAGACATTGTAGTTCAATCTATCGGACTTATTACTACATGGAAAACTGGTTCAGAAAACATAATAAGTCCACCACCCGTTCTCTGTATAAGCTACGCTGACTAGACAGTTTACGGAAAAAAATAGTGTTTTATATATTCAATGTAAATTTTTGTATTTTTTAATGCCTAAAAACAAGTATAGAACGATTTTTTTAAAAATAAAACCTAGCCAGATTGTATCCGCCCCCCCAAACTTCCTGCATGCTAAATTACAAGAAATTCTGGATTCTGAAAATATACATATATACATACAAGATTAACTCATTTAAATATTAAAGATGTACCATTAGTTCAGAAAATTCCTCTTTCCGAAAAGAACCAGAAAGAAAACTTTCGGGTAATTGTAAAAGTAATGAGAACATTATTTTGCTATAAGCCGCGATAAAATACATTTTATCAAGTTTTATTTTATCGCGGATTATAGCAACAAAATATTCTCATTACTTTTGTATTATGGACCTCCGCAAAGTAACGCCTAATTCTATAAATTTCTAATTAGTTAAGTATGATGACTGCAAATATATGTCACTGCAAATATAAGGTCTTGATTTAATTCAAATAAAGCTAAACGCAACGAACTGCGACAAAGCTAGCGGCGATGTATTTTCAGTGCCATCAAAACACTCATCTCACAGCATTTCTTGGCAGAGTGCGGTTATGGCTCTCTCAAATTGTGATTTATTCGCGACAAATGTCGAAATAAAGAGCGTCTACTGTTTTATATCAGCGCTTAATATTTGGAAAGGCTTCCAGGGCCTAGATAAAGCACTTTCAGAACAAGTTCGGCAAGAATTGAATTTTTTTAATGTATTAAGGTGAAGTTACAATAAAATGCGTACTAATACTCGTTATAATTTTTATAATTGTTTGACATAATTATAATTATCAGATATAAATTATAAAATATAAATAGTTATTAGGAATAGAATGATAATGAGGGAGTATTTTGTCTCCCATAATATGTTGTCTGTCATTCGGTGGGACCGAACGAATGAATGTAAAAGATTGTGACCGAGTCTTGTTCACTAACGACATTCAACAGTTTTAGGCATTCCAATTCTAGCCATCGAAGAGTTAATACATCCTAAAAGTAAGGTATTGAGCTAAAAAAGTGTGTGAGGCTAACAAAAAATATTTTGCTATAATCCGCGTTTGTTAAGAGAATACATGCAGCGCTAAGTGTATGAAGCAGGCAACAATTACATATACATGCAGGACATGTCACCACACGTATTACAAAAAAAAACAAACAATAAAATCGTACTGCACTATAAATACGCACCAGCATCACACTACTCATTGCACACGTTCACTACCACAGTGTCATCAGTTTTATAACTCAAACACGTTAGTACCACGAATAAAACTAGATGACGCTGCATTGAAAAAAGAACCTGGTATCGTTTGGTTAGCGTAAGATGTAAGCAAGCGATTAGTAAAAATCCTTTTTTCTTTCTCGCTCTAGTGCACAAATTAATTCAACTTCAATATCATTTATACTAAAATATAAAGCTGAAGAGTTTGTTTGTTTGTTTGTTTTTTTGTTTATTTGTTTGAACGCGCTTATCTCAGGAACTACTGGACCGATTTGGAAAATTCTTTAAGATAGTCCATTTATCGAGGAAGGCTATAGGCTATATAACATCACGCTAAGATGAATATGAGAGGAGCAGCAATAGAAAATATTGCGAAAACGGCAAAATTTTCCTTGCGTGTGCTAAGCAAACGGTGAAAGTTATTCAAAAATCATGTATTACAAAATTGTTCCCCTATAAAGCATATGCCTAGCTTCTAAGATTCATCCACTTTAACCATTTTTATGGTTATCAAAAGACTGTATTACGGTTTTAATATTTCCACGTGGGCGGAGCCGCTAGCAATTGCTAACATATAATATAACATCACGCTAAGATGATTAGGAGAGGAGCAGCAATAAAGATATGACAAAAAAGGCAAAATATAAAGCTTTCCTTGCGTGCGCTGAGTAAACGGTGGAAATTATTCAAAAATCTTTTATAATTAACTCAAAAGAACTACTTTTATGTTCAAAATTTCAATTCAGGAAAGAATTTGTGACACACTAATTTCTACGCAGACAAACCTGCGTGCACAGCTAGTCCATTATGTAGCGACATACCTGATGCTTACCTTTTTGTAATGTAACCTCTTGAACTACATCCAATAAGACCCTTATCACAGTTCACTTGACATTTAATTTTCTACCCACATTTATAAGACCTAGCTTGGTGAAATGAAATACTCCTACCCTTATAAACAACACACTAAGTTTACTATGCTTCCAATGATAATAATTATACGTCAATGTAAATTACTTAAAGCCATGTAGTATCCGCCTGAGTAGAATATACCACCCTCTTTCGTACCGAAGTGTCGTAAAAGGTTACTAAGGTAAGTTAACCCGACGTGTGGTGTCCGGTTGAGTAGTGGTCGAGAATAGTTGATGTCAGGCAAATGGGCGGTCGTAAAATAACGAGCCAAAACATATGACAACATGTTTAAAACATGTTGTTCCAGCGCCACTTAGAGTGGGATAAAGGCAGATGAATGATGAGGTTTTTTAAATTAAATAAGCATTTACCAGTTGTCTGTCACCCATAACACAAGTATTAAGTTACTTATTAGGGGCGCACCACCCGTTACCCCAAAAGACTTTGAAGTTGACAGTGTAATTAACTCAGTTTTTTTAGTATAGTTTAATCCCTCTTTTTGGGCACTGAAAAAATGCTCAAATCTAGAATAGATAGCAAATGATATTTTAGCTCTCATTTGTAAAGTTGAACTGGGGAGTGGGTCGATTAGAGAAGTTGAAATACTCCGTATCGAGCCCCACCTGCCCAAATATTTTTCTTGTTCATATTTTCAAACATATTCAATTTTTATAATTATTAAAAAATTAATAAATTTATTTAATTTTTCATAAATATTTCTTTTTTCAAGTTTCATCATTTAAAAAAATTACCGCGCATGTCACGGTAACCACGGTACTTTTATTTAAACTCATGTATTCGCAAAGCTATCAAGGGTTTATATTGTCTTCATCTAATGACAGCGTGGCCTGAAGCTGAAATATCAACGTGCAAATAGGGAAAGGCAAAGATTAGCCGATGATCCCTATATTGGGTTCGTCTAATATATTTCATTATTTGTTCGCGGAAACAAAGCTGATTCTCTTAAATAAAGCCAATAATACTAAAGAAGTGGGGTGTGGTACAAGGCAGAAGAGATGAACATTTGAAAAATAGACTAAATATTTATTAGCTGCGCTCGAAAATCGAGTTTCTCTTGTAATTTTCTACGTTCCATCAAACTTACAAAACTTTTTCATTTACAAAAACATTCTCCGAACAGTTGTTGATACAACAAAAAATAATTATGGAATTCTTTAAATAATTTATAGAACTAGGCGTTACTTTGCGGAGATCCATAATACTAAAGTAGTAATAAAATTATTTTGCTATAATTCGCGATGAAGTGAAATAGAAAATATATATCATGCTAAATATAGATTGGACTATTCTATTATATTTTATTCTTTCTACGACTCATGTCTACTTTAACCACATTGTAAAGCAATTTCGCTTCTCCTGAATCTGGAGAACCCAAAATGCTATTACAAGTGGCAAAATCAAAGATTCTAGGTTTTAACCTAAAATTATTCCTAAGGTCCCCGTTTCGCAAACATTCCATGAAAATATGAAACACATATTCGATAAAACCGCATTGCACAGTATTCAGAGATGACACTTTCTTCATCAAATAAGCAAATAACAAAGTGAATCATAGTAGATTATGATACTGTTGCATAATAAGAGTTATAACACGAATGTTATAAAACCAAGTTATGCGTCATACAGTACTTTATTTACTCTACATAAAACAATATTAATAAAAACCAAACTTTGTTTAAATATTGAAAAGATTTTTTAAATGGTAAATGTTAGCGCCAAGGTGCAAACATCGGTTGCGCATGTGTGTTGTGTCGCCGCGGACTCGTTCATTGAAACCTTTTTTTATGGTAGAGGTTCAACCTCCTTGGTCCAGCTGGAGGTTGTATAGTTGTATCGTTATGATTAAAAAGTTATATTATGATACAGGTGTCCATACAAGACCTGTGTCGTAATAAAACTTTTTTTATTTTTGGCCTGTAAGTAAAGTTTGTCATAAGAATTTTGGTTTCAGTTTTATAATCTTTGTATTATAGTATCAGAGTAGATAAACATATTTAAACTCGCTACCTCTCGTGACTTAAACCCACCATTCGCGCAGTCAACACTGGTTGAATTCAGTCAATAGCTCCGGGCGAGGCGCTCTTAACTATGACAAACAGAATTACACCCACACTGCCACACTACTCGGAGCTCGTGGGCACGTGTAACTGACGTGCAAACATCCAACTTGATATTACTTAAATAGGGGAAAAAAATGTCTGTAAAGGATTGCGGAAAATACTGTTTATAACAGTTATGGCATTGAAGTTACCTAACACATCGTTAAATATTTTTTGTAGTTATTTTATGTAGTTAAAGTTTAAAGTTTAAAGTCATTTTAATTGAAATCTGAATTAGGTGAAACTATTTCAGTTACGAAGCATTAAATCTATACTAATATATATAATGCTGAAGAGTTTGTTTTTTTGTTTGTTTGTTTGATTGTTTGAATGCGCTAATCTCAGGACCGATTTGAAAAATTCTCCGAGTGTTATTTAGTCCATTTATCGAGGAAGGCTATAGGCTATATAACATCACGCATGATGAATAGGAGAGGAGCAGCAAGAAAAAATAATACGAAAATGGAAAATTTAAAGATTTTGTTGCGTGCACTAAGTAAACAGTGAAAGTTTTTCAAAAATTTTGTACTACAAAATTGTTCCTCTCTAAAAGTTCTACAAAAAAATCCGCGACAGTATATGTCTAGATTAATATAATAGAGAATTGTAGATCTATAAAAATACTACAAAAAAGTCCGCAACAGCATGTCTCTATCTCTTATGGTTAACTCAAAATAACGACGGGTAGGTAGAGTCTAATGTATGTGTACGAAGCATCTGAATAACATACGTCTGGTGTGGGACAGAGGAAATTTATAGTGACCACACCTCCACACTAGCACCTGGACATAAGTCAGCGGTTAGAGCCTGGAAGTGCGGTGTACAGGATGGAAACAATTCTCGAAATTTCTGCATAACAGTATCTTTTATATTTATATGAGTAAAGTGTCGGATAGTTAACTGACAAATAAACTAAATAACGGCCTGTTACTATCACACTACTGGGCATAAACCTCCTCTCTTCGTTTCTGGAAAGAAGAATTGGAGCTAAGACCTACCACGCTGCTCCAATGCGGATTGGTAGGTTACACATACCTCCAGAATTCTCTAGAGATATGCAGCTTTCTTCACGATGTTTTCCTTCACCGAATAGCGTGTGATAAATTGCAATTATCAATTAGACACATAAGTTGTTAATAGAAACACTCATTGGTCATTGGTGTCTGCCCGGGTTTGAACCCATGATCGTCTCTAGAGATTCACACGGTGGCACCGCTGGACTATCACAGCTTACAAATAACCTAAGTAGCAGATAAATGTCTCTAAAAATGTACTAAAGTGAAAAAAAAGTTGTGGCCATTTTAAAATAGGTATTTGCTATCCAGCAGATAAACAAAATAACAGCCACATGAGCTACCTGTTAACTTATTGGGGACTTTAAGTGCTGAATAAGCCTACCAGAAACCTGAGAAACGCAAAATTCCGAGATATGTGTCAGATATGTTCCGAATAAGCTAACTGACAGTTTATTGGTAACTTGTGAAACAGGCCCTTAATCTTGTAAAATATTGTCTCTTATATTGTGTAAATTTGAAGCTTGATTTGGTATTTTTACTTCTTTACTCCGCCCGTTTCACACTGTTCACAACTTGTCTATTCAATGCTGAATGCTTTTTTAAAGATATAAAAAAAATGCATTTAAAAAAATAAAAAAGAAAGAAAGCGCCGGTTGAAATGCGAATCGATCCCAGTTATTAAATTTTTTGGTCCGCCCGTTACCATTAAGCTATCACAGCTTTGCAATTGACAGCCCAAATATCATTTGCGCATTTGCGAATAAGCTACGCTGACATAACAATTTACAGCAAAAATAGTACAAAAGTAATAATAAAATTATTTTGCTATAATCCGCGATGAAGTAAAATAGAAAATATATATAATGCTATATGTAGAGTGGGCAATCGGTTATCATACCTGATACATGCAGGAGTCGTAAAAAACACATGCACACACCTCCACCACCGCCACCATGATACACAAGCACTAAGGCGTAAAATAAAATATTAGATAGCAAAATAATTTTATTATTACTTTTGTATTATAGATCTCCGCAAAGTAACGCCTAATTCTATAAATTAGCAAAAATAGTGTTTTATAATATATTTAATGTAAATTTTAGTATTTTTTAATCCCTAAAATAGAGATGATATTTTTAAATGAAACTTAGCGAGATCGATTTTTGGTCCCCGAAATCCACTACATCCTAAGTTTCACGAAAATATGTGAAGCCGTTTCCAAAATACAGAAAAACGTATTGACTCATTTAAATAGTAAATATATTAAAGATAATACTGAATTATTCCACATGATAGCAGGCTAGAAGTATGATTGCCTAATATACAAGCTGCTACAGGTGACATTTCCGTCTGGTGACGTCGTTGTATCAGTTAAAGCTAACGTTGATATTTGTAAGAGATGGATATGCAAACGACGTTATCGGTTATAGCGCGATGACGGCAGAATGTTGACATATAAATATTTATATACATTTAAGCAAATATAAACCCAGAAACCACAGTAATTGTGGGAAAATAATTATAGCATTTTTATTCCATAAAGGTCCCACTAGGAGAGACAGCCGAATGAAGTATGCGGAATTACAGCGTAATCACATTTGTTATAAAAACAACCCCGGGCCTCGACAAAAAAGGATTTTAGAAAGTCCAAAATCCTTTTCTGTTGATAGTACCTGCTGACCCTTTTAATCCTTAACCAAAAAGAGCATTTAAATTTTTATTGTTTTATTTTGGTAAATTTTAAAAGTTCATACTTTTCATCACGCCTTTTAATGTAAAATGAATTTGAAATTGCATTTTGAATGCGCATTATCATTCTCCTGCCCTTATCCCACGAGATCACGAACTGACCGTTCAGTCAGTCAGAGTCAGTTCGTGACCACTCGTGGATGCAACTCTGCCGAAACGTCGAACATTATACAAAGGTAACGTGATTATCGCGATGCGACCCGGTTGTTTATATTTTAATTAGTATGAATCGCGAAAGTTTAAAATTCCCTCGTAGTTATTTCGTATCGATTCATATTTAATTATCTTGCATTTTTTCTTTGGAATTTATTTACATTCCTTCTTTTTCGGAGAAGCGGCTATAGTATTTTTACTATCCTTGATCTATTATGATCACCACTGCTAATTGTACGCTGCTAATGCAAGTGTCTTCTAAGAATTTCAGGATCTTCCTGGCAGGGAAATCTTTTACCCCTATGCGCATAAATACTGCAACCCTAGGAGATAATCTTCTTCGACCAATTTTCTTCTTCTTTTTCAACCAATAGACATCCACTGCTGGACATAGGTCTTTTTGAGGGATCTCAACACCCAACAATTTTATGCCAATTGGATCCAGCGGCTCCCCGCGAACTTTTGAGGGTGTCAGTTCACCTCGTTGGGGGTCTAGCGACGCTTTTTATCGGACACTCGCTGGAGTTAAGTCCCCGAGACGGTCGATGCATCTGGTGCTCCCGATGCATCGATTACCGGAGGGAGGGGCCACTTTTAGAGAGGCCCTGACCCGGAGGTAAAAGGTCAAAGGCATAAAAAAGGTCTACCGACGCTGCGTTTTTCAGTACGAGGTCGTCATTCCAGCATCTCAGGACCCGTACGCCCATCGTCAGGCGAGAGAGAATCTCACTTATGAATCGGTGGCGGAAGTCATGAAGGATGTGCTGGAACTGTTCCTCAACCTCTGGGCAGAATTTTTGCGATCCATTGATTGCTAGTTTTTGACTTGTGTCTATTCAGTCCACAGTACTACTTCTAGTGTACAGTATTCTATTCTGTATCAAAAGTGGAGGCAATAAACGTTCTTCCTTTTTTTTACATACCAAGTACCAATACATAATAGTTGACAATATTATGCTGTATATACTAATAGCTGTACAATAGTTAAAGTCAGTACCAAATCGGTTGTCAACCAATTAATTTGCATTTCCAACTTGTGTAGTTCCGCATACGCATTAATAAGACAATTTCGCGAAGACAGCAATGGCTTGCTGACGGAGCGGGTGTTTCATTACGGTTGTGGATGACACAGACATAAGACAGACCTTTTTTATATTAACATTGTTTCTTAATCAAATTCAGATTCAAAATATTCTTAATTCAAGTAAACTAGTGCTGTCGAATCGTCAGTCGTAGTACTGGTTGGGAAAGATGCTTTTATCGAGAAGAGCCAGCAATAAAACTCGACGGTTGCTCTATTCAAAATATAATTTTTAAAACGGATATTACACGAATGATAGCTTGATGGGTTTCAACCCTTAGCTCCAAAAAGCGAAGGGAAGTCTATTAAGATACTTAACACTTAAGAACTTAATACTTAAGATAGGAACAAGAGATTTCTTTAAAGTTATTTCTCTTACCCCAGAAGATGGGGATCTTAGGGGTGTGTGATGACACCTTTACAATTTTTTGATTTTTTATTGTTACTTTCAAAATTCAATAATTTATATAAATGTATGGACTATAATTACTATTATAAAATAAAAAAGACTTATTATTATAATATATTATTATTTCAGTTCAGTTCTCATAAAAGGTTTTTTGAAGAGCTAAGCTTTTACACTAGGTGAAACGTTTCTGGGTCAATTGATAGGATACAAATAAACTAATTTTAGGCGATTTTAAGCATTTTTTTAATGGATGACTATACATGGCCAAAATAAAATATTTAGATTTAATTTCTAACGACAGTCTTGTCGCATGGCTGCGTCGGTTTCCAGTTTTACGATCGCTATAAATCTCGGCACTAGCTCTGATGTCACTTTAACAAGAAACTATTAGAACATCACTCCAGATTAATACGTCTTTTTAAACCTAACACATAAGAGACGGCTGTTAGTTTGATTGTCTGTTTGTTTTACTTGCGACTTTCACTGGTGATTATTTGTAAATGATGATCAATTTAGTGGCTGACGTTGATGTGCTGACGACAACTCGTCAACTTATCTTAGTCGTACTTTACAACACCTTGGTAAGAAATGAGGGTAGTCTATTCTGCTCAGCCGGATATCACACGGTGGGTCCACTTACCTTAGTTGAATTTTACGATACCTGTATACTAACTGTATAACGATACCGGTATATTCTACTTAGCGGAATACCACACGGTATTAGGAAATTAAGGAATATAAGATAAAAAAAAAACATAAGTGCTTGCCGTTGTTTGAACCCACGAAACATTGGTAAAATTACGCACTTTATCTGTTAAGCCATCATGGCCGTTCGTCCTCTTACATAGAAAGTAAATAGCAATAGTTTCGTATATAATAACAGTAACCGTTAAAAATAACCGTCACAAAAAGTACTCGGGGACAATTCCTGTCGATTCCTAAATTGACAAAGACCGAACAAAGATGCGCAATAGCGAATTAGGTGCTTTTACATTGTACGGCCGCGGAGACGGGACGGGAACGACATGTATATATACAAGTGTAAGGAGAAGAATTGGTTTCTACTCCAAACTTATAATAATACTAAGGCTAAATGATTCCTAATGCTATGCTACTATAAACTAATGCTACTAAAACTAAAAATGCCGAGAGAGCGCGCGTTGTTTGCGGTGCTTGTAGACAAATGCAAACTGAGTGCGCTGGCGTTTTTATGCTGTTATGTGTAAGGTGCTAGTGCACCGAATAACAAGTCTTTTCTCGTACAAAATCTTTTGTTCGTATGACAAATCACTGCTAAGTAAATAAAAGCCTATTAATTTTATAAACGCAAAATTATCTTCGTCCGTCCCGCGTTGATTAATCAAGTTAACCATTAATTTGAATAAGCAATATTGATGAATTAACACAAATTAAGCTTATTAACTTGTCTAAAATTATAAAAACATCTGGTTTTATTCTCATAGATTTTCCGTAAATGTAATGAGAAAATAAAACGGTTTTCCAACAATTCGTAAAAATCTTCGAATAGTGGACATTGCTAGTGATGAACTATGAATCTTCCATAGTGATGTTAGAATATTGAGCAATCCTCCTGGTTAGCTGAGATCATTGCAAGCCTTGAGGTTCGAAGTCCGAAGCTGATGTCCGTCATATGCCGCTCTAACGGGGATCTCCAAGCGATCCTAACGGGGTTTATCGGACGCTCGCTGGAGTTAGGTCTCAAAGCAGCCGATGCATCTGATGATCCCGATGCATCGATTAGTGAAGGGAGGGGTCACTGTTACCTAACCTAACCTAACATGCCTAACCTAACGGTTAGGTTAGGTTGGGTTAGAGGTGGCGCTCTCCAGGATACAGAGCAGAGCAGTACCCTGTCCCCGCACCCAGCAGCGTGGTGGAGCACTGTCAGGTTCTTAATTAGTATGAGTCTACTATACCTGCCGCTCATCCTCGTCGGGCGGCGACGACCCATAACGGGTTTTCCTGACATAAAAAATCGAGGGTCCTGTGTAGGGTCTAGAACTTCTGCAAAGAGCTTGATGATAAAGAGATTGATGAACAATGCGACTGTTGACAATGGTACGATAAATCGTACGAATAATATATTTTATCGCCACCTATGAAGAAACATTTATTGGCGCCTGTTACTTTTTAATATTTTCCGATTTCAACAACCACAAAAACCAAAAACCCCCGCCTTACGGCAGCTGCACAGTCCGCAGATTACTTTGCAATTGAAAACAAATAACAATAAATACGGAGAGCTGCGAGCGCGCCCCGAGAAATTGGAGAAATGGGAAAAAACGTAATATTTGGTACAGACACTACACTAAGATATGGATTCGCTGCCAGATGTTTGAATATGAGTTTATCTCACGAATATACTCTTATATTATTCTAGACAATGTTGCTGGCTTCCGTGTTAAGTCTCAAGACTTAAACGACGCTTTTTAATTAGTAGCTATTGCCCAGTGATCACAATTTGACCTGATATTCATCATAATTATGATTATGTTTGATAATATAAGTAGACTAGCGACCTGCCCCTGCTTCGCACGGGTATAAAATATATATCCCATGTCAGTCAGTGTAAAAAAATTGATTAAAATGGATCCAGTTGTTTTGATTTATTCATTACTGCCCGTGGCCGTAGCGTTCAATTTGGAGAAAAACAATTTCCTTTCCCTATACCAAGAAGATTTCCTGCTATCTTTGGAATATCTAAATTCATATAGTACATTATTACTTATTTACTTTTATATTTTCCCTATGTATTTTATTTTTACAATTAATTACAGAATGTCTTTAAACAAACTCTTGAAAGAGCAACATCACTGCTAAAGTCGAAGTGTTATAGGGCGAAGCGCGGCTTCCTCACGGCATTTTAAATCTGTAATATCTCCGAAAATGTTCACTTAAATTACATGCTGTAAACGGCCATATTGATCTATATTAAATCAACTATTTATTTTAGGTAGTTAATTGGATAAGGATAAATGCTGTATTGTATAAGAATTGCTTCAAAAATAAGGCACTATTTTTCGTAAAAAGTAAACGACAAAAAATGCTTTAGTGGGTCATCCATAAGCGATAGACATATACCATCGCGGACTTTTCTGTAGACCTTTTCAATGTGTACAAATACTTAGTACATTATTTTGATAAATCTCGTAGGGTTTAGCCTGCGTTTGCAATGTAAGCGGAAAAAAATGTAATTATTTACAGAAACCTCAAAAATTACAGTATTTCTTTACTCCGTATTGAATGTTATTATACGTACAAACCTTCCTCTGGAATCACTCTATCTATTTAAAAAAAACCGCATCGAAATCTGTTGCGTAGTTTTAAAGTTTTATGCATACATAGGGAGATATGGACTTTGTTTTATAATATATAGTGATTGTTATTTTCCTCGCTAGAGAGCTCCGATCATAAATGCGTCCGATCGCTGCTAAATTCAAATGGTTAAATGGCGAACCGCGTTTTTTTTTTTTTTGAATTTGACTAATGCTGTTAGCCCTAATGGCTTTGGCAGCGTCACCGATAAGACGGGCGAGCGCGGAAGCATCGCCGAGAGGCGAACCGCGACACCCGACGCGCTATTTATAGGCTCGCAGCGTGGCCCCTGCATTTTAAATCTGTAATATCTCCGAAACTGTTTATTTAAATTACATGCTGTACAGGGTCATATTGATCAATATTAAATAAACAATAAATTTAAGGTTCTTATTTGGATAAGGATTAATGCTGTATTGTATAAAAATTGCTTTGAACATAAGGCATCATTTTTCATAAAAAGTAAATGACAAAAACTGCTATTGTGGGTTATCCATAAGAGATAGACATATACTATTCCGGACTTTTCTGTAGACCTTTTCATGGTGTACAAATGCTTAGTACATCATTTCGATAAATCTCGTAGGGCTTAGCCTGCGTTTGCAATGTAAGCGGAAAAAAAATTAATTATTTACGACATCACATTAGAAACCTCAAAAATTACAGTATTTCTCTACTCCATATTGAATGTTATTAGACATGTAAACCTTCCTATAAAATCACTCTATCTATTAAAAAAAAACCGCATCAAAATCTGTTGCATAGTTTTAAAGATTGAAGCATACAGAGGGATATACGGACATAGGGACAGACGGAGAATGCGACTTTGTTTTATACTATGTAGTGATATTATTTATTTTCACAATTGATTAGACAATGTCTTTACATACAACATTCATAGCTTTCTTATCATTAGACAATATAAACTTGAAAGAAGGACATTTAGTTGCGCCTCCGGTCGCTACTAAATTCGAAGTGCTTATAGGTCTAAGCGCGGCCTCCTCGCGGGATTTTAAATCTGTAATATCTCCGAAAATGTTCACTTAAATTACATGTTGTAAACGGCAATATTGATCTATATTAAATCAACAATTTATTTAAGGTACTCAATTGGATAAGGATTAATGCTGTATTGTATAAAAATAACTTTGAACATAAGGCATCATTTTTCGTAAAAAGTAAATGAAAAAAACTGCTATTGTGGGTTATCCATAAGAGATAGATATATACCATCGCGGACTTTTCTGTAGACCTTTTCAATGTGTACAAATACTTAGTACATTATTTTGATAAATCTCGTAGGGTTTAGCCTGCGTTTGCAATGTAAGCGGAAAAAAATGTAATTATTTACAGAAATCTCAAAAATTACATTATTTCTCTACTTCGTATTGAATGTTATTATACGTACAAACCTTCCTCTGGAATCACTCTATCTATTAAAAAAAACCGCATCAAAATCGGTTGCGTAGTTTTAAAGTTTTATGCGTACATACGGAAATATGGACTTTGTTTTATAATATGTAGTGACTATGAAAAGTAATATAAAATTCTTCTCAATTTACAAGAGTAATCATAAAATTTATTTTGCTATAAGCTGCAATAAAGTTAGTAGAAAATATATATAATGTTAAATGTAGAGTGGACTATCTGTTTTCACATCCGATACATGTAGAGTTTCACGCACTACACATTTCCTATCACAAACTCAAGAATCGTTTCGCCAATCGCCATCCACGACACAATTGCAATGCTACGTATCACCCATATGAGGTAATTAGTTCAACCTCCACCATTTATTCTACCTCCAAACACGCGATCTTTCATGTGTTCTTTTCAATTTGACCATAGGGGCTTTATGCGTTAAGCGGGCAGCTAAATATGTGAAAACATTGATTTAAGCGATTTAGGAAATTTAAGATTTTTTCCACAATCTTTTTTGTAGTCAATTAAATGGATTTAATTTTAACTAAATAGTAAGTGAGAATATTAATGGTTTAAAAAAAAGATAAACCTTTCAAAACCAGTTCTAGCTTTATTACCCTTTGACGATTTAGAAAATGTGCTTGTAAAAGCGTTTTTTAATTTTTAATTAAATCATGTATAGGGTTATAATAAAAATATTACGAGGTCACAATAGATGAGACTTGCCCTTACAGCTAGCTTTAACATAAAAATGGGAAAATGTAACATAAAACTAAAAAATAACGTAATACAATAATAAACATTTCGCAACCTGAAACCCCATTCTCTGCAGACGTGTATGACGTCATTGAATCCAAGTCGATCGCCCACGTAACGCTGGTAAGTTCCTAACATTTCATAATTCCCTACATGGATATAAAACTCCTAGAATGGCGTTGAATTATTACGTTAGAGATTTATTTTATTTATTGGGTACTTTTTGAGGGATATTCGTATCTTTCGAAGTAAATATTGTATGGATTGTGTTATATAGGTTTCATTAATGTGTAAAATCAAAATGAAAGTAAGGGAAATAGATTAATATTTCATTGTGAAATGTCCGTATTTCTCTTCTCACTATATAGTTCCAAGTAAAATTTTTAATTTTACTGCCGATCGATCAAAAAATTTCCACTACTTTTGGCATTAAAACCTTACAAATCTATACTAATATATAAAGCTGTAGAGTTCGTTTTTTGATTGTTTGAACGCGCTAATCTCAGAAACTACTGGACCGATTTGAATTGTAAGATATTTCATTTATTGAGGAAGGGTAAAGGCTATTATTATTATTATTATTATATAACATCACGCTAAGATGAATTACGCAAACGGCAAAATTTAAGTGCGTGCGCTGAGTAAATGGAGATAGTTATTCAAAAATCATGTATTTAGAAAATTGTTCCCCTTTGAAGTTCTAAATAAAAATCCGCGACAGCATATGTCTATCTTTTAAGGTTAACCCACTTTAAGCATTTTTATGGTTAACAAAAGATTATATTACGGTTTTAATCTTTCAACGCGGGCGGAGCCGCCAGGATTTCTACAGTATGATAAATTTATCATGCTACAAATGTATGGATTGAATAATATTTAAGTATATTTAATATTTAAATGAGTTAATCTAGTGTATATAACTAGGTTTTATTTTGATGTAAAAAACATTTTATCCCTGTTTTTAGGCATAAAAAAATTATGAACATTTTAAATTTAATGTAAATACTATTTTTGGTATAAATTGTGCAGTCAGCGTAGTTTATCCGGGGAACGGGCGGTCTTGAGAAATGAAAATACCTATATATTACCTATATATAAATTATTTTTTCTTTTATTTTGTAAAAATTACCGAGCAAGGCTCAACCAGGTACTGGAAAATTAACTGTATTAGCCCAGCGCGAGTCCTGTCTCTTCCAGTGGCTGTTTGTCTCTGTCCGTCTGTATATTCCCGTCACGGCCGGTTGCGGGCTCGTTGACGGATTGCCGCGCCCGCGCTGCATACTGAACCATAATGATACACTGGGATTATGAGAAATGGTCGACGCCGTCTTTTTTACCTTGTATGCTTGTTGTGAGAGCTATTATTCTTATCCGACCTCAAAATATATATATTTTTATTTACAACAAAAATGTACAATCTCTATCTTAAATTACTTACACGCTACTATACAAATCATGCCCACGTATGGTCCCAAGAATGCTGCGTTTCCACTTTGAATCACTTAAGCTTAGTCAAATAATATGATGAAAAGGAAAGGAGCAGCAATAAAAAATATTGCGAAAACGGCGTTAAAGTGTGCGCTTTATACATTTCTTTGCGAGCGCTAAATAAACAGTGAAAGTTATTCACAAATCTCTTATTATTAATTCATGATAACTTTTATGTTCACGCCGTGTGGTATCCAGCTGAATAGAATTGTATCCCCCACTTTTCTTACCGAGGTGTCGTAAAAAGCGACTAAGGTAAGTCGACCCGCCGTGTGGTATCCGGCTGATTAGAATAGACCAACCTCATTTCTTACCGAGGTGTCGTAAAAGGCGACTAAGGTAAGTTGACTCACCGTGTGGTATCCGGTTAAGTAGAATAGAACAACCCTCTTTCTTATCGAGGTGTCGTAAAATACGGATAAGATAAGTTACGTCAGGCAGGCGGCTGGTCGTAAAATACATAGCCAAATCATGCGACAACATGTTTAAAACATGTTGTGCCGACCCCACTTATAGTGGGATAAGGGTAGGAAGATGATGATGATAACTTTTATGTTGAAAATTTGAATCCGGATACTAATTTTCATGCGGACGAAGCTACTGGCACAGCTAGTAACAAAATAATTTTATCATTTCTGTAGTGTTAAAGTGTTTTACACTTTTTATATTCACTTCACAGCTGAAACTTGCAAACTTGGTAAACTGTTGTACGTTGTAAAGTGAGGGTACACCGCAAAACTTAAGTTTTTAAGTAAAAGTTTGCGGTTCAGTGCCAAGAGGCATTGTTTAAGTGCAGCTTAACTTTGCGGTATAACTCTAAACATTTGTAAAAGTTATGAAGTACCGGCCTAGGTTAGTAAGCTACTATCCCACTTCTGGGCATAAGTCCCTTGGTTCAAACTTTTGACAAATACCGACCCTACAACGTGGTTCATCATTTGATACCAAGCCGACAAAATTAAGCATTTTTACTGATAGCTAGTATTTTTCCATTGAACCAAATTTCAGTTTTGTTCTAGCAGATTTGTTCTGAAATCGTAGCAGACAGATAAACATTTATAATATCCCATATAAAACTTTACAGTCGATGTTTTCTTTTATAATTAACAAGCTTACAACTAATCTTATTATAAATACTAATAATATAAATAAAATCTTTAATATTTAAATGAGTGAGTGAGTTTTCATTATTAAATCGCAGTCCTGAATAAAATTGAAGGGATTTTCACATCCAAGCATTAACAAACATCATCTCGTTAATAAGATCTGTGTAAAACAACACTAAAACTTATTTTAAGTGCTAAACATAAAACACTACTGAAGTGCAGTATTAGGACGAATTTATAGCCAAGCGTGAACGTGGAAGAATCATGAGAAATAAATTTCGCTGTCCAATAACAGTGAATGCGAGCTTTCGAGTAGTTTCTACGAGCTTATCAATAAAATTTACAGCGCGAGCTTTAAACTATACACGGCGAAATTTCACAGAAACTGTCTTCTCATTGAAATCAACCTTATATATTTAAAGTTTTGTATTCAACTCTTAATGTATGTATGTGAAGGTGGCATCTTGCAAGTTAAATTTGACCCACTTCCGGGTGTCCGATTGAGCTAAAATTTTACATACTGACAATGCACGGCTATGATAAGCATGGCCTGATGCTGCTGTCAGGATTTGCTCAAGATGAGGGAACTTATTAACAGTTAAAAGGTGAGGACATTAAATTTTGTTACAGGCTGTTATAACTTGTTTATTAACCAAAAGTAATAATAAAATTATTTTGCTATAATCCGCGATGAAGTAAAATAGATAATAATATGTTTTTTGTGGTTATAACCACAAAATTCACATTTCGCCAAACATTTGATAGAAAGCGGTCATAAAGTTCCTAATGACCATAGTTTTGAAGTATTGCACACGTGTTCTAATAAAGGACTTAAGCTGAGCCTATTGGAAAACCTTGAGATTATTAAACATAACAATGGCACCCTCATTAACGAGCAAATAAATGTTTCTAGTTCAAGCTTGTTACACTTGTTTGCAGGCAAAATAAAATAAAGGGTGGGGTTGAACCGATTAGTATATAACTAAACTTATTTGGGTATTGCTTCGCTTTGCAATTTTGGTCGTGGAGTCTATCTCCTGACGATGCTTCGGTTGCGGGGCGAAACGATTGTTGAGTTTGTGATAGTGAACGTATATAGTGCTTGTGTATCATGGTGGCGGTGGTGGAGGTTTGTGCATGTGTTTTTTACGACTCCTGCATGTATCAGGTATGATAACCGATTGTCCACTCTACATTTAGCATTATATATATTTTCTATTTTACTTCATCGCGGATTATAGCGAAATAATTTTATTATTACTTTTGTATTATGGATCTCCGCAAAGTAACGTCTAATTCTATAAATTGTCTATTAAACAATTGATTCATTCGCAAAACAACTTGTTAGAGTAATTCGTAAGTAGCTATAGATTATCGTTTGAAGGTAAATTTACAACGATATCAATCTAAACGACGTTTCCCTAAAGACCGGTGTAGGGTCACATCCAAATCACGTCTAATAGCCGGCCGAAATGATTGCAATAAAGTAGGATATGAGCTCTCACAGTCACATTTACACGGTCATAAGTTCCGGATTAAAAAAGGTGGGTCGCGGTGAATGGAAGGACCTGCGTGAAAAGGGTCGCCGTATCCGTGGCCCATTCAGGCTTATTGAAAGCTTGAGAGATCTCCTTGAGGTAATAATATATAAAAGTGCGTGCCAAGTGATTCATTGCAGAATTTTTTACGCATTTTATAAACATTAGCTTTTTTGCGTCCTGCATTTCCTATAATGCGGTATGAACAAATTATCTTCAATAGAAGATAATTTATTCATATCGAAATATCCTAGGAATAGCCGTGTGTTATCCGAATGAGTAGAATTGACCACCCTCCTTTCTTACCGAGGTGTCGTAAAAGGCGACTAAGGTAAGTTGACCCGCCGTGTGGTATCCGGCTGAGTACAATAGACCAACCTCATTTCTTACCGAGGTGTCGTAAAAGGCGACTAAGGTAAGATGACCCACCGTGTGGTATCCGGTTTAGTAGAATAGACCACCCTCTTTCTTACCGAGGTGTCGTGAAATACGACAGAGGTAAGTTGACGTCAGGCAGGCGGCCGGTCGTAAAAACGCAGCCAAATCATGTTACAGCATGTTTATAACATGTTGTGCCGACCCCACTTAGAGTGGGATAAGGGCAGGAAGATGATGATCGAAATATCCTAGGAAATATCCTATCATCATTCTCTTTAAGTGGGATCGACAGAACATATTTTAAACATGTTTTGGCTAGTTATTTTACGACCAGCCACCTTTCTGACGCCAACTTACTTTACGACATCTCGCTAAGAAATGAGGGTCGTCTGTACTACTCAGCCCGTTACCACGCGGCGGGTTAAATTGCCTGAGTCACCTTTAACGACATCTTGGTAAGAAATGAGGGTGGTTTATTCTTCTCAGCCCGATACCACACGGCGGATCAACTTACCTGAGTCGCCTTTTACGACATCTAGGTATGAAATGAGGTTCGTCTATTCTACCCAGTCGCATACCACACGGCGGATCAACTTACCTTAAGTCTCCTTATACGACACCGCGGTAAGAAAGGAGGGTGGTCAATTCTACTCAGTCGGATAACACACGGTGGGTCAACTTACCTTAGTCACCTTTTACACCTCGCTAAGCAATGAGGATGGTCCATTACACTTAGCTGGATTCCCACGGTATCTTCTCTCTACTTCTATGATGGTCTCTTCTACTTCTATGACTATTATTCTATTTTTATATTTTTTTTCTTATATCGTTATATTTATCAACATTTTGTCGTTTTGTTGTACTTTTCTTTGTCCTATTCAATGAAAAAAATGTAATAATTAAACAACAATTTGCTCATATTTAGTTTCGACCAGAAATATCAAGATTCAAAGGTAGAAACTTGTAATGATTACATGTGTCCTACATGAATGTTAACGAAATACAAAATGTTAATTAAAACAATTAATGAGTTCGGCGAAAATTTCACAACCAATTAACGGGATATTTCAAAGAAAATTACGCTTCTGCGCATTTTGCCGCGGACCGCAACCTTTGTTTTTAATTGAAACAGAAATTTTACAGAAACAAAATTCGCAATAAAAACAGATTTTTGCGTCTATAGACCTGCGGTTGTCCGCAGTTTGAATCTCTGACTGACCTATTTGTCTACTCTTCCTGCTGATGGATGTCCATTCTGATGAATGGATGGATGGATGGACATAGGTCTTTTCAAAAGATCCATTTTCCAGTTTTAAATGAGTCACTTGGGTTTTTTTAAGTGGCTCACTGGTGAGAAACGCCCCACTTAGCCAAACTCATCCAGGTCGAGGGTGGCGGCTTCCAATATTGATACGTCCACCACTTTCAAGGGATTTCCACGTCACAATGTCGTATGCTGACTTGATCCAACAATTTCCGCGATAGAGAGTCAACCAACGCAATGTTTTATGATGTGGGTTCGGCAATCCATGTCTTTGGACTATGGTACTATGGACTATGGTATAAGATTCTATAATAAAATTCCGCAATCAATTTCAGCTTTGCCATTACAGCAGTTTAAAAACACTGTTAAAAATAGGCTGATACAGAAAGCCTACTATACTTTTGAAGATTATTTAGAAGATAAGAATGTGTGGATATAGCTCTCTTTGAACGTGTACAAGACAGAAACGACTGAGTGTAAATAGTATAAACAATTATATTTTTAAAAGAGCAACCGCCAAGTTTCTTGCTGGCTCTTCTCGGTAGGAACAGCTTTCCGAACCAGCAGTAGAGTTGACGATTCAAAAGCAATTGTTTACAAGTTTATTTGAATAAAGAATATTTTGAATTTGAATTTGAATACATATCTTGCCTATTGCCATATAAGCTTTTCGGGACACGCCGAAGTATATCAGTGATTTTAGTTCTTCATTGTATCTCCTCGTTCCTATTTGATCAAGTAGACATGCTCCAAACTCTTGCTTCATTGCAAATTGGCTAACTCTGTGTTTCTTCGAATCCATCAATTATCACTGAAAACAGCTTCGACAGTCTTATTTCATCAAACTTTATCTCACTCTAAGTGTCGGTACAAAATGCTTTCTCTTCCATTCTTTCTTTTCATTCATCAACTTTGGTTCTTCAACTTCTCCTTTTATAAGTATGTCATACTTCACACAATCCATACATCTCTTTTTCGGCCTCCCTTTAGTCGCGTGTCCATCTACATTCATATTTTATACTCGTTTGATCACATGATTTTCATCTTCTGTCTTTTCTATGGAGGGCGCAACTTTCAGACTTCCTCTTATATCATTTCTTATCTTATTTAGTCCCATAACTCCTTAACACCTTCATTTGTATTCTTCTTTCATCCGTCTTTCTCATTTAGTCTGCATTTTTTTTTTGCCAAAATAATTCTTGCTGATTCTTGCTCCTATATTTTCTAATTCATCTTAATTTATGCCATTCACGTACGTGGGTGTTTTAGTACTCTTCAATTTAATTAATAAACATTGTAGGAGTTGATAATATTTTCATTTACCACGCGTCGTGCGACGGCAGTCTTGGAAATTAATCGGCAAGGACTTGATGAATTCGATTTACTTCATTTTGTTGATTAAATTCGTGACGTGGTGATTATTATTAGGTAGAGTCTTATTGGTATCATGATATGGTTTGTGTCAGTGGTGCACGAGTTCGGTGCTGGGATGAGCATAACTGTATTTCCGTCCAAAACCATATGTTTTGATATTAGCTTTGCCGCCTTTAACTCCAGTGCTCAAAATAGGCATATGTGGCTCTGCATTGATGAGCAATACCTTCAGTGTTTTTTGGCGCTAACAGTATATATAAAGATCCATATGAAGCAGACACCGCTACCGTCTACTCATGACCCCAACCACTCAGGAACCTCGCCTAGTCGTTTTACGCAGTTCCCGTCACGGTAACGTCGTATAAAGAGCTCATGAATATGGGCTTTGGATGGGCCCGAAACTAATCAGGCTGACTAGACAGAATAACACGTCTACTGACGTGTTATCGGCTATACTTAGATCGATTTCTGTACAAAACTATCATTAAGAACAGTAAGGTGTAATAGGTGAACGGTGGTCAAGGGGTCAAACCCAGGCGGGGACCAAAAAGTTTTTCTAGTTAAACTGATGTGCCTAATTGATGTTTGCAATTTATCACACGCTTTTCGGTGAAGAAAAACAACGTGAGGAAACCTGCATATCTCTAGATAATTCTAAGGGTATGTGTAACCTACCAATCCGCATTGGAGCAGCGTGGTGGCCCAGCAATGGGAAAGTAACAGGCCGTTACTTTACTATCATAATGGGTATTTTAAAACTTTAGTTAATAAAAACGGAATCGTGCGTACAGCTTGTGATTAATAATTATATTTTTTTAGGTTTGAAATAACTTATACTTTGACATGCAAATAAGTGTAGGAACTAAATATAAATGGCATACACCAACTAAATCCGTTAAATATAAAACAAATACACAATAAACGTTGCAGAATATACGTACATGAATAATATTTGAGAATTGAAAAGCGAATAGATCGACAAAGGCGTGTTCCTACAATTGTTTGTTTGAATTTCACTCGATGTTTCCTAATGTTTGTTGAAAAATTCAACAACAAGCTTATTCTATGTAGATTTTTAAAATCCTTGCTGGATGCAAAGAGATTTTATTGAATCTTCCCGAAGAATTTAACTTTTTTAGTAAAAACCTTACAAAAATCAGTTCGGTAGATTTTGAGAAAATCGATTACAGGCAGCTTTTGGCGGCTTTTTTAAAAAAATTACAGAATAAGTTATATTTCCGACTTTCTATGCGTCAACTTAAGTAATAAAATTGCTTCTACTTTGTACTTTAAGTTTTATCCTGTTCCATAAAGAAAAACAGATTTTTTTATTCTATATATTTCATCCCAATATGTCAAGCTTTTATTTAACCCTATTACATAAATATTGGCTAAGTGGTTTAGCTATGAAGATGTAACATATAATACATAAAAACAGATTTTGATTAATATTAGTATGGAACTAATTCCCCGAGAGAGAACTTTATTTATTTATTTTATTTATTAATTTCTTTATTGTACATACATATTTTCAGAAAAGACAAAAAATAGTACATGTACGAAGACGGAATTATCCCTAAAAGGGATTTCTTCCAGTCAACTTTTGAGTAACGGCCTTCTGTTACTTCTACTTACTTACTTCTTCTGTAAAGGACGAGAAGTGAAATACGGGTAATATAGAAAAACTTTAACTAAGTATATTTATAACAAAATATCACCAATACGAAACTACAAACATTTAAAAACTAAGTTAAAGATAATACAAAACAAAAATATAGAAACCAAAGTAGACTGGTAATTCCGTTTCTAAAAAGGCTGAATCATTTATTATTCGGTATACTTTCTATAAGAAAACTTTAAAAAGACTATCATAATTTACCCGAGGATCGGTTGCGGTATGAGCCCCAACAAATCTCCTTCCCCGGGGCGGGTCCAAACAGGTCTAAAAGTGGGAAAATTTATATACATAGGTCTCTTAAATGTATCTAGGTTTAATCTTTCCTCTGTTAGGCCTTAAGGCATTTAAGGGTCGGGGGATTTGGCAACTTTAATTCCACGCTAATATGGTAAAAGCAAAAGTCTGTTTGTCTTGATCTTGCACAAGATAGCTTTGACGAAATGTAAATATAAGAATGATATTTTGAAACGGCAACCAGCGAGTTTCTGCTGGCAGATGGAGGATTACAATGATGATAAGAAAGCGTGGATATAGCTACTTTTCGAACCTGTACATGATAGTAATGTTTAACGGTAACTAGTTATAAGAATTATATTCTGAAAAGAGCATTAGAGTTTCTTGCTAGCTAGTCGGCACAACATGTTATAAGCATGTTGTCTCATGACTTGGCTACGTATTTTATGATCGGCCGCCAGCCTGACGTAACTTACTTTAGTCGTATTTTACAACACTTCGGTAAAAAAGAGAGTGGTCTATTCTACTCAACCGGATACGACAAGGCGGATCGAATGACTCTAGTCACCTTTTACGACATCCGATAACCAGATAACCGATGCACGGATAGGCGCCACGAACAAATTACGATTTTGTTCGTGGAGCTTATCCTCCTGATGATGCTTCTGTTACGGGGCGAAACGATCGTAGAGGTTGTGGTAGTGAGTGTGTGTTGTGCTTGTGTGGAGTGTTGGTGTTGTTTGATTGTTGCCTGCTTCATACACTTATGGGGTTCCGCAAAGTAACGCCTGCTTCTATAAATCAGTGTCAAAGAAATTAATTTAACTTTTAATTAAACTAAATTAATTATAATTTAAATTCTGCTAGCTGAGTTTTTAATGTCATAGACATTGTTCTAACAACTCTTTAGTAAGTCACCTGTTACTGACAAACAATTTTCCCGCTTCAAAAGTTGGATAGGTACAGAACCACTAGAACTAAATTGGGTCCATTAGCGATCGGACATCGACACTATAGCCTGTCTGAAAGCAATCGCGGCTCTGACGTGAAATCATTCGGCGCCGTCACTCGGAATGAAAGCGAATCACTTATATCTGACATACAGGAGTGACCATGAGTTTTGATTCTATTTCTGACGGCCCGATTATTTTCAGGATACGCAGAAAATCTTTATATGTAACCATAGGTAACGTATTAGGAACACATAATTCAGCACTCAAATACAAGATGGCGTCACTAGTCTTTTACTAGGCGCTATAGAGGTGCTTTCATAGTAATATAAGAAGTCCTTATACAAAATATTATTATTGTCAAAGCCATTAAGGCTAACAGCATTAGTCAAATTCGAAAAAAAAAATATTATTAGATTTATATGGTATAATATTTCCTCACGTTTCACTTTCGAGTGCATCTTCCTGGAACACTAAGCCTAATAAGGATGTGACTTAATAAATAATCGATTTTTTACTGACTATATGAAAAATTGCCTTTTTTAATATTAATAATTAATTGGAATAAAGGCTTTTTAAAGTGACAAACTACCAATAAATAATAACAGATGAGCTGTTTGTGAAATTCTATTAAAATGTGTAGTTACGCTAAATTGGTTTCATCCGACAACGAGAGAGGATGATTAGAATAATCGATTTTTAAAAAAATAGATTTTTTATGAAAACATAATCGATTATTAAAATCGATTCTTTTGAAAAAATAATCGATTATTTTAAAAATTGATTATTTTTTCACATCGCCAGCATCTTCCGGTATTCTTGGCATGCCGTTAAGGACCCGTCCGCGATACTTTCTGTATAAGAGACAATAAACCTTCTGTACCTGTCATTTGTACGTTTCATTTCACCGTCCGTATATCCGTCCGGGTCATTGTAATACATATATTACTTTTAGTAATATACTTTTAGTAATAATCACTTATTGTGTTTTTCCTTCTTTTACTCAAAGGTTGACCGGAAGAGATCCTTTTTAGAAATAAGTCATGTGCTATTTAATTACATGTAATTATGTACAATAAAGACATAAATAAATAAACCTGTTCATCAACATCATACTTCTTCCATCATCCCACTCTCAGTGGGATCGGCACAACATGTTATAAGCATGTTGTCACGTGATTTGGCTTCGCATTTTACAGCCGATCGCCTGCCTGACGTCAACTTACCTTAGTCGCCTTTTACGACTCTTCGGTAAGAAATAAGGGTGGTCTATTCTACTCAACAGGATACCACAAAGTGCGTTAACTTACCTTAGCCGCCTTTCACGACACCTCGGTAAGAATTTAGGGTGGTCTATCAACTCAGCCGGATACAACACGGCAGATTTTGTTTTAACATTATTTTTTGTTATGATGGTAAAGTGTGGTTACCGTACTTTTGATAGAACATTGCCGCTCGATACATTCAAACAATGAAATGAAAAGCCCCTCGATATATTATCGACAAAGCCTGTATTGTTTGAACATAATGATACATCAAAGGTTACTTGAGTGCAAAACTCGTTGACTGTCCGACACAATATTAACAATTTGTACTTATATTAAAAATGCTACAGTCTGTCAGTCGTGCTCTCACGGCTAATCCGTGTGACCAATTATCAGTCTCCTCTCTATATCCCACTAAGTGTGGTTGGCACATGTTTTTCTCTTCCATTCTCCCCTATTATGAGTAACTCTGGTGCCTAATCCTTTTATATGCATGTCATACTTGCCACAATCCAGCCATCTCTCTTTAGGCCTCCCTCTAGTCACATATACACATTCAAAATCAAAATATTCTTTATTTAAATAAATTTGTAAACAAGTGCTTTTGAATCGTCAACTCTACTGATGGTTCGGAAAGCTGTTCCTACCGAGAAGAGCTAGCAAGTAACTCGGCGGTTGCTCTTTTAAAAATATAATTGTTATTACTAGTTACATTAGTTATTACTGTCTTGTACAGGGTCGAAGATTAGCTACATGCACGCATTTTATCAACCAATTATTCCTCAATAGTATAGTAGGCTTTCTGTATTAGCCTTTTATTAATAGTGTTTTAAATTGCTGTAGTCGCAAAGCAATCAAGCAAAAAATCTTATACCCAAACCCACAAACGACTTACGTACTTTTGTAAGGCGCAAAGCAGAAGCCGCAAGCTTATGTCGGTTCATACTTTGTCTATTATATACATCACCAATCTTTTTATAATTGTGTATGTTCTTATCCACAAAAATAAAATTGCTAATAATGTACTGTGAAGCTAATGTAAGATTACCTATTTCGTTAAACTTCTCTCGCAGGGAATGACGCAGATCTAAATTGTAAATGCCACGTATGGTTCTTTTTTGTAATACAAATTTTTTTTCAATGTCCGCGCATTTACCCCATAATAAGACATAATTCATAGTTAGCATTCGTTTATTCATGATTTTTATCTCTTCTCGTTATATATCCATATTTTAATCTTGAAGCCGCCGTGTGGTGTCCGGCTGAATAGAATAGTACCACCCTCATTTCTTACCGAGGTGTCGTAAAAGGCAACTAAGGTAAGTCGACCCGCCGTGTGGTATCCGACTGAGTAGAATAGACCAACCTCATTTCTTACCGAGGTGTCGTAAAAGGCGACTAAGGTAAGTTAGAGTGGGATAAGGGCACGAAGATGATGATTTTAATCTTGAAGCAATCATCTAATCTAGTAGACCAATATTAATAAAAATTGGCACAATTTTTTTCATAGATACATAAGCGTTAGGCTGTGGGGAGGGGAATTATACTACTGTTGTTGCCAATGACTTTCGCTTTATATTTTATTTCTACACCGTCATGAAACGAGTATTTGACTGAAATTTTTGGCAACACTGTGTCGTGCTGTTTCCGGTGGAGTCTTCCTATATATTGCTAAAACGTTCAGCTGCGTTCAGTCTTTGTTCGTCATTCATGAAAAGTGCATCTCGGATCGGGAAATTGTGGTAATCTATTATATCGTGTTATTGTATAGAGTGTCCGCTAACACTACCATCCTTAGTTTATGGAATAAACTTGCTTTTAACATAGACTATCAGATGTCGAATATTACTTGTTAACCGCAATGACTTATGAATCCGAAACTTGGAGTATATCTACGTAGCCAAATCCGGGATGAGGGTAGCTGTAAAGGAATAGCAATATTTTGTAAGGTTGAAGAGTTGATAAATCCAGGCATTTTTATATTTTTGCATTACGTCATCTTGAATAATATATGTATAATACTCGTTTTCCTGTATAAGCCTCCTTTTGATAGTTATTTTTAACTAAATACATTTTCATATATGAAGGTAGTCGTAATTAACTACAATGACTAATTGTACCTAGTTGTAATAATTACATTTTGAATAGTGCAAAGGTCGAGTTTCTGGTTGGCTCTTCTCGGTAGGAACAGCTTTCCGAACCAGCAGTAGAGTTGACGATTCAAAAGCACTTGTTATCAAGTTTACTTAAATAAAAATAATTTGAATTTGAATTTACGAATATGTTAAGCGATGAAAAAAAGTTGTAGGGGATTGTTTTTAAATAATAAAACGGCTGAATATTTTTTCAAAAAAGAAGCTCTGAACACAACATTATTGGTTTCACCCAATACCCATTCGGACGAACAAACAAAAACCAACAAAACAAAATCAAAGCGGATGGGGCGGCGATTTTAAAAATGAAATTGCCTTTGAATTTTTCTCCCCTTTATCTGAAACCCATAGAGCGTTAATATGAAGTGATTATTGTTTTCTCTTATGGTGAGTTGAGATTCAGAAATTATTTTTAACGATATCTTTTGTTATTAAAATTAATTTTTCATATACGTACATTATCTCCTGCCCTTATTCCACTCTAAGTAGGGTCAGCCAATGGTATAAAATGTTGTTACATGATTTGACTACATATTTTATAACCAGCCGCTTGCCTAACGTCAATACTTTTGTCACCTATTACGACACCTCGGTAAAAAAAGGGTGGTCTATTCTACTCAACCGGATAACACACGGTGGGTCAAGTTAACTTATAAGCCTTTTACGACATCGACAGTGTCGAAGAACCAACAAATTATTTTAAGAAAAATATTGGCCTTCGACGGGTATCAAATCCACGAGCCGCAGAGCTAAATGCAGGGTTACTGCCAACTCTGCCAATGAGGTAGACGATGTTTAATCGTGTACAGCTTAAAGCAGGTATTGATTCGCTTGGGTTTCTGTATAAATCACGACAGATATGTATCGTCAATTTTATTCTAATGCCAACAAAATTTAATTATATTAATGAAATCAGTTTATCCGTAATCCACTGCGATCAAAACGCTACAGTTGCAGTAGGTATGAACGCTATAATCGTTTGGATGTAGTTAACCAAGTTACCGCATCAAAACTCATCCTCCCGCTGCATCAATGCACTGTCTAACTTTTGGAATATCGGACACGGAGGTATTCAAATAAAGCTCACGTTTCGGATGTGGTATAATACGATATAAGTAAGTAGCGGCCTGTTACTATCACACTGCTAAGAATAGGCCTCTTCTCTCCTTCTTTGGAAAGAAGGTTTGGAGCTAAAACCCACCACGCTGCTACAATGCGGATTGGTAAGTTACACATATCTCCAGAATTCTCTTAAGATATAAAAGAGTGTGATAAATTGCAATTATCTATTAGACATATAAGTTTTAACAGAAAAACTCATTGGTGTCTGCCCGAGTTTAAACCCTTGACCTCCTCGACAGAGTCGCACGTTATTACCGCTAAGGTACCATAGCTTATTATACGATATAAGATTATAAATTTTCGCACAATACACAATACATCTATCAGGAGATAGAGTCTATCTCCTGATGATGCTTCGGTTGCGCGGCGAAACGATTGTTGAGTTTGTGATAGTGAACATTTATAGTGCTTGTGTATTGTGGTAGCGGTGGTGGAGGTTTGTGCATGTGTTTTTACGAATCCTGCATGTATCAGGTATGATAACCGATTTTCCACTTACATTTAGCATTATATATATTTTCTATTTTACTTCTTCGCGGATTATAGCAAAATAATTTTATTATTACTTTTGTCGATTGATTTTATCGCGCAATAATCGCAAAATAATTTTGTTATTACTTTTGTATTATTGTTTTTCGCACAGTAACACCTAATTCTTTAAACAGTAATACAATACAACATTGATTGACAAAATCCAGGAAGAGCAACAATTTAATTTAGTTAATTTGTCTGAAACATCCCTTATGTTGCAGACAAATTAACTTTTTTTCCGATTTTGAGTGGGTCGCTACTGAATTTTTATTGACGCACTGCTGAGAAACGCTCCATTTGGCCAAACTCATCTAGGTCAAGGGTGGTGGCTTCCACGATTGGATACGTTCACCGCCACCCTGCCTGTTCAGTAAACGTTGTACCCATTCAGTAGTAACAGTCAGAACTTAGAACTAGAAATCTTTAAGTAACATTATAATTAACGCTAAGGGAACAAACACAAGTGAGTCTCATAACTGAACATTTCAAACAAATAGCTGACGTAAATATATTAATTATATAGTGAAAAGAAGACGATTTACATAAAAGAACAAAATATAGGCATGCAAATTGGACAGGCAACTAGACAAATTAACTTACGTTACACATAAAATTACCATAGAGTATTCAACAATTAATGAACAACCGTATCTAAAACTAATCGTAGATCATCGGAGCGAGCTGGGTAAGTGAATAGTTGTCTCGTAGTCCGTAAGTAAACTGGGCCACGACGCGAACTTCGTCTTCACTGTAATAAGATGTGCTTTGCCATTTTCCAGTGGACATAAATTACTGGAACTTGATGTGATGTACGAGATTGGATTCCAAATTTTTGTTTAAAACAATGGATAACTTTCGTTCACTTGTCAAATTAGATACAAAGGATAATGTTTATGTAATGCTGAAAGATATAAAACAAAGCTGAATCCGCGACTAAGTTCGCGTCAACTTGTTTGTTAAAATATCGTCAAAATATTATCAGTTACGTAGGTTACGTATATAGATTTCATTTTTAAGAAATGTCTTTTTATCCCTGTTTTTAGGCACAGAAAAAAGTTCTATATTTGTTTCTTCTTAGATGTTGTGAAGATATGTGGGCGCTGGTAATGATACAATGTGGTAGCTTTCTCTAAGTTTTAATCGTCAGTTTTGGTAAAGGTAGGAAGTCGGTGTAGTAAGGTAGCAAGTAAGTCCGTTTCAAGGTAGTTAATTGTCAATTTTGAATTGATTGATTGATGACAGATATAAAAAGTTTTGTTGTGGCTGCGTTCACAACAATATTATTAGAAAATAATTACGCTGTCATATCAAAGTCTTCTTTTCTTCTTCTTCTTTTTCAACCTTCTCAACCGGTGTACGTCACAACCCACGATTTTGTGCCGCTAGTAACCAGCGGCTCCCTGCGAACTTTTTGAGGTCATCAGTCCACCTCGTTGGAGGTCCCGCCCATTGCCACTTCAGATTCGCGATACGATGAGCTATGTCGGTAACTCTGGTTCTTCTACGGATCTACTCATTCCTAATTTGATCGAGTAGAGATACACCAAGCATATCTCGCTCCATCGCCCTCTGAGTGACTCTGAGCTTTCTTATGAGGTCCATAGTCAGCGACCACATATCAGATTCGTAAGTCATCACTGGCAACACGCACTGTCCGAAGACTTTGGTCCTCGAACCTTGGAACTAGGTCTTGCAAAGTCATAATAGCTTATTTGTTTTTTAATAAGTCTTCTTCTAATAAATTTTGTTAATTTCTGTTACTTTCTGGAGTAACCTATTCAATAAGTTTATTTCGGTTCATTGCGTATTTTGTTTCTCTTGACGATGTCGCTGTATTCTTCCCATTAACAGGTTTGTAACTTACTACCCTTAGCTAATTATTCCTCTGCATGCATCCGCCTTTGTTATTCAAATGACATTTGATGCAGATGCAAGGGCTTGTTAGTGTGGTGCAGATGTTAATATAATTTGAGTTATGTTATCAGAATTAGAAAGGCTATTTCTATTTTATCCTATTTCTAGGCAGTGTGGAGCGGAGAGTGGTAGTGCCATTTAACGTAGCCGTCATATTTGACTTTGAGACCGTTGACCGTTGACTTTTGAGAAAATTGCTTCTTATTTACTGAATAAGTGTAAAGGAAAAATATCGTTGTTAAACTTATATGCTTAATTGATATTTACAATGCGCTTTTTTAAACTTCTTGTCACTCGTAAGATGTGGCCGGCTAAGATCTATAAACCTTAGATATTGCCTTCCCTTAATGCTCCTCACTGAATTACTCGAGATGATATAGCTTTCAAGGTGTTAAGCTATGTAATAATTTACTAGTATCAATCCGCAAATCTCTTATAATTTTGGTATTTAAGTTACAGATTAGCATTTTTTTTGTCTCAATTATACATACATTAGTACCATTTCACTATATTCGATTTCTCGAATATTTTTAGCTTGTTCATTCCAATTTTTTTATATAAAGTATGGATATACAGCTTCAATACATTTTCCCAAAGAAGACACCTTTCCAACAAGTAACAATTTCTTAGTTCTGCTTTGAAATATATGTCTATTACATGATTGACAACAAGATAAACATCTAGCGCCTTCCTTTGTATTACTGTAATTAATTACACAGACTATTCATCAATTTCTTATTCAGGAAAGTCGATAACTTAACGGTATTCATTTGCGGATTCAATTTAACTGTTGCGACACCGATAGCGGTGTCCGTGAGATATCGACAAAATTTTCGAAAAAAAAAGCAAAATTTATTTAATAAAATTACAATACTAGATAAAAAAAATGTGGAATTATATTTTCTATTTTAATTTATTATTCTATTTTCAATCAATATTCCGTCATTCTGCTTAGCCCTTATCCCACTCTGAGTGGAGTCGGCATACCATGTTTTAGATATGTTGTTACATACAACAACATTGGCATTACGTTATGTCCTGCCCTTATCCCACTCTAAGTGGGTCGGCACAACATGTTACAAACATGTTGTCATATGATTTGGCTACGTATTTTACGACCGGCCGCCTGCCTGACGTCAACATACCTTAGTCGTATTTTACGACTCCTCGGTAAGAAAGAGGGTGGTCTATTTTACTCAACCGGATACCACACGGTGGGTCAACTTACCTTAGTCGCCTTTTACGACACCTTGGTAAGAAATGAGGGTGGTCTATTCTACTCAGCCGGATACCACACGGCGGAACATTGGCATTACATAACATTGTTATATGTAAAGTTGTTACATATAACACATGAACTTACCTTAGTCGCGTTTAACGATACCTCGGTAAGAAATAAGGGTGGACTATTTTCATTTAATATTGATATCGGTGTTTGATGCTTTTCAAACATGTGATAAACATTTTTCAACAGTTTTCAAACATGGGGTAAAGATATTGCTTTTGGTGGGTTTCTTAATAAATACGTATGAAATATAATATCGATACAGTTCACATATCTATGGCCTCTAGATTGAATATGAAAATAACCTTACATGACTTTGTTGAAAATATCTGTGCTATTTTATTTAACTGTTGCTTAAAAACTTGAAACTTTGAACTGAAGCGAGGGAATAAAACAAACATCGAAAATAAACATTTTAGTTGAGATATAACAGATTTAAATTTTATTTGATTATTGTAAATCGTAAAGCGCTATTCGGTTTTACAAAATTCTAAGTTTTATTATAAATGCCTTAGTACTCATGAATTATTTATAGGTTTCTCTCTCTCTCTTTCCAACATGACATAAATTTGAGAACTTAAAAAAGAAAAGATTATAATAAAGCTCGCTACCATCCAAAAGAATTGAATGTCAAGAAATAACTATATCGATATATCAATATGATTCTAATGGACATCACTAGATGGGTTATGGCATCGTTAATCACAAGTTCCTATTTATGTCGTAGTTATGGCGGAATTGAATAAATAAAATGGTTCACGCTATGGTTATTTACATCTGGACCGCCCCTTGATGCGGACCCTGGTAATTGATATTTTACGTGACTGGTTTTATATTTTTAACTTTAATGAGTTATCTATATAGCGGGCATTTAACCATAAATTGGAAATGGATTAAACAATAAGATTAGTGAACTTACCTTAATCACCTTTTAGAGCTTTTAAGTCATTTAATTTTTTTACATAAATATAAGAGCTATAGAATGATAGGTGATGTATATAATAGACAAAGTAGGAACCGACATAAGCTTACGGTTTCTGCGCCTTGTAAAAGTACGTAAGTTGTTTGTGGCTTTGGGTCTAAATTCTATAATAAAATTCCGCAAACGATTTTAGCTTTGCCATTACAGCAGTTTAAAGAGAGGCTGAAACAAAAAGCCTACTATAGTGTTGAAGATTATTTAGATGATAACAATGCGTGGATATAGCTACTGTCCGACCCTGTACAAGATAGTGATGATTTAATGTAACTAGTTATAAGTATTATGTTTAAAAAAGCAACCGCCGAGTTTCTTGTTGGCTCGTCTCGGTAACTTTCCGAACCAGCAGTAGAGTTGATGATTGAAAAGCACTTGTTGACAAGTTTATTTGAATAAAGAAAATTTTGAACTTGAATTTGACACCTCAGTAAGAAATGGGAGTGGTCTATTCTACTCAACAGGATACCGATTAAGGTAAGTTCACCTGCTGTGTGGTATCCGGCTGATTAGAATAGACCACTCCCATTTCTTACAGGTGTCGTAAGAGGCGACTAATGTAAGTCGACCCGTTGTGTGTTATCCGGCTGAGTTAAATAGACCACCCTCATTTCTTACCGAGGTGTGGTAATTTGACCTACCGTAAGGTATCCGGTTGAGTAGAATAGACCACCATCTTTCTTACTGAGGTGTCGTAAAAGGTAACTAAGTTGACGTCAGACAGGCAACAAGCCAAAACATGTAACAACATGCTTTCAAATATGATAAAAAAATGATGATATGGATTTATGAATTTGGAAATATACCAAATCTTTTTTCATTGAGTGAAAGCGGATATCTCATCGCGACAACCTGGCCAAACTTTCGAACAAAGAAATTTCTATCTGAGATAATTCAATTCGCTAATTGTTCGATCTCGTGGGAAGGTATTAATCTATTTCTTGTCCAATCCCGCCGTTAACTTTAGATCCATTTGCGAATTTAATTTTCGGCCAAACGACGCCCGCCGCTCACCTTTGCATAATCAGATTTCACTTAAATTATGACTTGAATGATTTATCCCTGAAAGTTCCTGATGGAATACGTTTTTTCTCAGATCCGATTGGCTTTTTTTATCAATTTTCATTTTTGGGATTTATACGAAACACTTAAATTATTTCCCCGATCAATAATGTAAACACCAATACTAATTATACGGACTAAACATTACATATATATATCCTCCTGCCCTTATCCCACTCTAAGTGGGGTCGGCACAACATATTACAAACACGCTGTAACATGATTTGGCTGCGTTTTTACGACCGGCCGCCTACCTGACGTCAACTTACCATAGTCGTATTTTACAACACCACGGTAAGAAGGAGGGTGATCTATTCTACTAAACCGGATACCACACGGTGGGTCAACTTACCTTAGTCGCCTCTTACGACACCTCGGTCAAAAATGAGGTTGGTCTATTCTACTCAGCCGGATACCACACGGCGGGTCGACTTACCTTAGTCGCCTTTTACGACACCTCGGTAAGAAGGAGGGTGGTCTATTCTACTAAACCGGACACCACACAGTGGTTCAACTTACCTTAGTCGCCTCTTACGACACCTCGATAAGAAATGAGGGTGGTCTATTCAACTCAGTATTTGGGGGGATAAATCGATCTAGCTAGGTTTCGATCGTAAAAATCTCGTTTTATATCTGTTTTCGGGCATAAAATAATGCTAAAATGTAGAATTGAATACAAATGATATTTGAGCTGGCAAAAGCAAAGCTGTAATAGCCTAATAGTAATGGTTCTGAATCTCGGAAACGGCTACAACGCTTTTCATGACATTCAGCATGTAGGAGGTTTTGGGGGGGAAAATAGATCTAGGTTCCATTAAAAAAAATGTCTTTTTCTACCCGTTTTCGGGCACTGAAATTTTTTAAAAACATAGAATGGAATGCAAATGATATTTCTGCTGTCAAAAGTAATGTTGTGATAGCGTTAATGGTAACGGTCCGAACGAAAAAGTTAAAAACCCGATTTCGAGTCCCAGATGCTTTTTTGTAATATCTTTAAAAAAATACTGAACAAGATTTGGTCACACAGGAACTTATAATTATATATATGAAGATGCTAAAGTATTTTTGTAGAAGGGCAGTTAAACAATTAAAATTACAAATTTCAACAACTTATATTTGACAAATTGCCTCAAACTCAAGTGGCAAAACAAAAACAACATTGACAGAAATACCTAAATCCTTAATGACGATAATACAAAGGGACTCAATATCGTAATTGAAGTGCCCTAAGGAATCCGGGAACATCGCATGGAAACATTCAACGGGAATAAGTTAATTTTTACTTTTGGAAATGATTTTTTTTCCTTTCGTTTCCCCCGAAACGTGTATCGGCGAACGGCACATAAAAATTTATTATTCCCTTTATAACATCAATTGCTGTTTTGACTTCTTTCTTGTTTTGTTACGTTATCTTAAACTTTTTTATTTCGACATCTATACTCGTTTCATGTCGAATCACGTTTACCTTGCCAAAGGTTCCTATAAAATCGTGCACAAAATCTTTTTATTCAAAACGTTATTTTTTATGTAATTTGTTGGTAGGAAACGGAGATATTGCGTTTGTGCTATCGTTTTAAAGTGGAAATAGGGTTTGCAAGTGAATAAATTAGTTTCCTGAATTAGTAGAATCAAATAATTTATAGAATTAGGCGTTACTTTGCGGAGATCCATAATACAAAAGTAATAATAAAATTATTTTGCTATAATCCGCGATGAAGTAAAATAGAAAATATATATAATGCTAAATGTAGAGTGGACAATCGGTTATCATACCTGATACATGCAGGAGTCGTAAAAAACACATGCACAAACCTCCACCACCGCCACCACAATACACAAGCACTATATACGTTCACTATCACAAACTCAACAATCGCTTCGCCCCGCAACCGAAGCATCGTCAGGAGATAGACTCCACGACCAAAATCGCAAAGCGAAGCAATACCCAAATAAGTTTAGTTATATACTAATCGGTTCAACCCCACCATTTATTTTATTTCAATCCAATTTTATTATTATTTTATTATTTTATTTATATTATTTTATTCCAATCTGAACGTCGATAATTTAGCTTTAGTTTAAAGTTTGTTTTGCTTTTTGTATTGTTAATACAAGTAGACATAGTAATGCGCTGTGGTATCCGGCTGAATAGAATAGTACCATCCTCTTTTCTTACCGAGGTGTCGTAAAAGACGATTTCGGTAAGTTGACTCACTGTGTGGTAACCGGTTTAGTAGAATAGACCACCCTCCTTTATAAGGTAAGTTGACGTCAGGCAGGCGGCCGGTCGTAACATACGTAGCCAAATCATGTGATAACATGTTTATAACATGTTGTGCCACCCCACTTAGAGCGGGATAAGGGCAGGAACATGAATAGACGCCTAAGAACATTAAGTTTTTTTACATTAAATTAAATGAATAATCTAAAACAGTTGAGCATCTAAAGCTATATTAAGTCAACGTCCAGAACGAGATATTATTAAAAACGAATTGAATCGTCAATTCTACTGCTGGTTCGGGAAGCTGTTCTGCGGTTGCTCTTTTTGACATAATACTTATAATTAGTTACATTAAGTCATTACTATCTTATACTATATATCCACACATTCTTATCGTCTAAATAATCCTCAACAGTATAGTAGGCTTTTTGTATCAAGCTTTTTGTTTCGCTTCCCAACCGAAGCATCATCAGCAAATAAAATGTTAGGAGTGTTTAGTTCATTCCGTTTCTTTTCCCATTTTCAGTATTAAATATTAAACAAATGTCATTTGACTATATACAATATTTATAGCATTTGGACTATTATCTTTCGGTCGATACAAGAAATAGAAACAAACAACGTTCTGAACTGTTTTGCGTAACATAAACAAACTGCAACGTAAGCAAGTCACAAAGCCATATTAAAGTGGAAACTTTCAGGTGAGCACTAATTAAGACAAGTAAAGGGCTCTGGAGGCGGACAAGTGAAGGCCCTGCTTAGAAGCTCATTCCGTGAAATTACGCAACGGAGACTCTAAGTCGAACGGCTTTAACTTTTGTTTCTGGTCCAAGTGATAAGCTGCCATTATAAAAGTTAAAGCAGAATTTAAAAATTTGGGGTGCCAAAGTGGTCGGCCTCCTCGTGGCGCACCCTGGGCAAGCTTAGTCTTGGCGAACGGACCACTGAGGGGAGGCAATCCAGTTGTCCCTCTGATTAGCAGAGGGCAATCTGGACGGGCCGGGGACTCCGGGGGGTTGGGGTGGAGTCCCTAATGAGCGACGGGTCCAGTTGACGCCTGGCTTACGGGTCCCCGAGGCGGTCGGTGCATCTGGTGCTCCCGATGCACCGGTTAGCGGAGGGGGGCTTCTCTTTCGAGGGGCCCCTACCCGAAGGTGTTTGTTCTCTGGGATCAGAGCTGTCGGCGGGATGGGGGCAATATGTACAATGATACCCTGTCCTTGCCATCGGCAGCGTGGTGGAGCACACAGGTCGTTTTAGTCGGTGCGAGTCCGACATAACTGCCGCCTGTCCCCGTCGGGCGTCGGTACCCATAAGGGATTTTTCCTGTATAAAAAAAAAAGAATTTAAAAATTTAAACACCCTGTACATATATCAACTACATAGCCTGCTATGATCACCGAAAGATCTATATCCAACGTACAGTACCGTATTTAACGTACAGGCTAAACTCTAAATTAAATTGACCAAATTACATCGCGTTGCAGTCAATATATTTGGTTCAAGCAACAATGAATGAATGAATAACTCTTTATTGCACACCAGGTAAATAATATACATAAACGAGAGAAGTAAGAACATTTAAGTGTGCAAGGGCGGTCTTATCACTAAAAGTGATAAGACCAACAATGTTACCGATTAGTATATAATTAAGCTTGTTTGGGTGTTGCTTCGCTTTGCGATTTTCTCTAGTCTTCTGCGATTTTCTAGAGTCTATCTCCTGATGATGCTTCGGTTGCGGGACGTAACGATTGTTGAGTTTGGGATAGTGAACGTATGTAGTGCTTTTGTATACGGTTCCCTGCGGTTATGGGAAGAATTATATAGGTGAAACTCATCGCAACATGGTGACGAGAATTTAAGAACATAAACGTAGTGTCAAGAATATGGACACTAATGGGTCAGCCATAGCGGAACATGTCCACGATTCAGGTGCCAATCACTACACCATGTTCGATAAGGCTACAGGGGAAAAGGCTATTTATAGAAAAAATTTAGTACCTAGCAAAATACGTGAGGCGATATACATTAGCCATCCAAATTTTCATACACTGTGTATGGGCATAGCCAGCGGAGAAACCTATTGCTGGCACTACTTTTTTTTCCTAGAGGAGGGGAAATCCAATATGGACTTCCTACGGACTTTCTTACAGGGTGAGTGTCCGACCCCCACGAACTAAAACCCCTCCTCATTTCCTCTTCCTTCTACGGTAGGACTACCTTTCGGCATTGCTTCACCGTAGTTGGTGTCTATTTCTTGGCCTTTCTAGCGCGTTCCTACGTTTCTTGTTCTCCCATTATGTCCGACACAAATTTAAGCATCAAGTTCCAGCTATCCCTGTCACGGAGCATAAAAGGTATGAAAGTTCTGGGTGAAAATGTTGCCTCTGTTTTATCAACTACCATTTGATATTTTTCATCCCACCTTGGGCATTCAAAGATAGGGTGTCTAGGACCTATTAGAACCAGAAACCGTAACCGGCACAAATTTCTTCCGTGCATCTGTAGACGAAGACTAGAGCAGCGAATAGAATTGCATAGAAGACTCGCGACCAAGTGAAATCAAAGCGAGCTGCTACACCCAGTTCCAGCACGATAACGCCGCTTAAAGAGCTCATGGATAAGAGCCTCGTATGGTCTTCAAACTAATCGGGTACATCCGATAAAATAAAACTAGAGCGGCATTGATCGCGCGTCTTTGGTTAAATCTTTCAGAAAGCTTATAGAAAGATATTAAAGGAAGCAAGATTTATTATATTGACTTTGACATTAATAATATTATCTGGCTGTACCGGCGGATTCGCGCGCGTGTAAATCAGTTTGTAATAAATTTTTTCTCCTGTAAATCCGATACCGCGGGGATTCTATGATAAAAACTAGCCTGTATGTTGCTCCACAGCCTCCTCTATATTCAAGTAAAAATTCCATCGAAATCGTAAGAAAGGCCGTACATCTGTTCAGTAAATTTTGAGAAAATCGACCACATATAAACAGACAGTTTCTGGGGACTTTGTTTTATAATAAGTATAGGTATGGATTTCGCTTTTGATATAATTTCTTCTAATATTTTCTTCTTTTTCTTTTTCTTTGGTATAATTTCTCGTAACTTAAGGCAGCGGCGAAGATCGCCGGTAGGAAGCCCTAAATCGCGTTACTGTCGACCGAGTGTTTATAATCGAGCCTCAGTTGTTCCCGGAATAATCGAGATTGAACCGGCTTAAGGCGGCCTCGCCCGGTCCAATGTAGGAAAAGAAATTGCCGAAGATACGTCGCTTCGGATGCTAATGGTTCACTTGGAAAACATCTGATTGTTTTTATGTATATATGCCCAGGAATAAAAATGGGAATTTTGTATGTAACAAGGTAATTATTTCCAGTCTTCCCGAGTGCTACACCTACTGGCCTGTTAACGTAAGTGGTAGTAATCTTGCTTTCAGCTCCATAGGGCGATGTTTGGATGTCGAGGGCCAAAATTTTTAAAACGATTTGATGATTTTTCGGGTCTCGGTGTATTTTCACTAAATTTTTTTTAAAAATTATATGTCTGCCAGTTTTCTATCACCCATAACACAACAGTATTATGTTACTGTACAGCTGTGTACGGACGTCCGTCTGTATAATTGTCCCATATATTATTTCTTTATTTCATATATTCAAGCTATGAAAGCCCGGCGATTTGATCGCGCGACTCTTTCGGCAGGATCATGGGTTCAAACAAAGACACAAATGAGATTTCGTATAAAAAGTTATGTGTTTGATAATATGATTGATAATTGCAATTTATCATATCTTTTCGGTGTAGTAAAGTATCGCGAGGAACCTGAAATATCTCTAGAGAATTCTAGCGATATGTGTAATCTAACAATCCACATTGGAGCAGCGTGGTAGGTCTTAACTCCAACCCTTCTCTCAAAAATGGAGAGAGGAGGCCTTTACCCAGCAGTGGGATAGTAACAGGCCGCTACTTACTTACTTACTTTTATGTTTTTTGTTACGGAGCTGAACGCAGGATCACTACACACTGCGCCAACGGGCCAGTTACGCAATGATTTCGTGAATATAGCTACTGTCCAACCTGTACAAGATAGTAATGACTTAATGTAACTAGTTATAAGTATTATGTTGAAAAGAGCAACCGCCGAGTTTCTTGCTGGCTCTTCTCGGTAGGAACAACTTTCCGAACCAGCAGTAGAGTTGACGATTCAAAAGCACTTGTATACAAGTTTATTTGAATAACAAATTTTCAGTATGAATTTAAATTTTGTAAAATTTAAAATTTTCCTTTTTTAAATAGTATTGATAATTGTTCATTGATACTAGTTCACTACCCACTGCGCCAATGGGCCAAACATACATCCATACTCACAAACTTTCGCATTTATAATATAAGTAGGATTTCATCTATCCAAAGCCTTATAACAACCTTAAATTTTACCCGGACGTTTTTAACAGCTGCTACGGAATGTCTTAATAAGCGAAACAAGTCTGCGAGAGGATGAAGAGGTTAAATGAAATTTTATGCATGCCGAGTCATAAGCGAACAACATTCTCGTAAAAAGGGCGATTTAATAAGCCTTTAAATAAATAAAATTGCTTTATGAAATGGACATGTTGTTTTAAGTTTCCGGGGAGGTCGGTCGGTTAATTTAAGGTAGATTATAAATGCAACCATTAATGTTAATTACTTGTGTAATGAAACTTTTAATGAAAAAATATGGGTTTCGTTAGAAAATGATCATGCTATCAATCATGCCATGTGACAACTAAAACATATGGAGTGTTAGTTTCTTCATTGATAATTAATTAAAAAAACGATTAATACAAAAGTAATGAGAATATTATTTTCCTTTAATCCGCGATAAAAGAAAATAAAAGAAAATGCATGTATCAGGTATGAGAACGAATAAAACACTCTCCATTTAGCATTACATATATTTTCTTTTATCGCGGATTATAGCATAATAATATTCTCATTACTTTTGTATTATGGACCTCCGCAAAGTAACGCCTAATTCTATAAATTATTTAAAAACGATTAATATTAATGTTCAAAGTCATTACCAAACCAAGAAATGGTTAATTTCAACATATCCTAATCCTATCCTATGTTTTATTTAATAAAAAAAATAAAACAATAATACCTGTATTGATTTTAAACCCGCTATAATATATGTAACTTAAACTAAGTAGGTATCTCTTAATATTTAAATGAGTTAATCTTGTATATATATATATTTTCCGAATCTCGGAAACGGCTCCAACGATTTTCCTGAAATTCAGCATGTAGGAGGTTTTGGGGGAGAAAAATTGATCTAGCTAGGTTTTATGTAAAAAAAATATTGTTTTATCCCTATTTTTGGGCATTAAAAAACACTAACATTTATATTGAATTGAATTTTCGCCATTAACTGTCAAGTCGACGTAGCTTATTCGGTTAGCGGGCAGCCTCGAGAAATGTGAGTGCCAAGGATCGATCCCAACTAAATAATTGTTTTTTCTTTTTTTAAAGTTTTTTTTTGTAAAAAATTACCGAGCGAAGCTCGGTCACCCAGATATTATATTTAAATTGCACACACACTTATGTATATGCATAGCCACACAACATACATATTTGAAAACTTTGATTTGATTTAAAGGGAAAATCATTGTACACCACTAACTTATCTAAGTACAAGCTCTTAATACCTTTTAGATAGATAAGGGGACAACTTCAACCATATTCGTATATAGAAATCGTATATGGAAGTGATTATGTCAGGGTGGCTCGAATAGTTTCAAAACATTCTAGGTTTCCTAGCCTTCAGCTGTTTACGAGATAACGAAATTGCCTCATTTATGAACTTAACTTGTACTTTACTTGGTAAAGATAATCTGTTTTAAACTCTGTATCAAGTTAAGTCAAAGTATCCGATCTCGCGGTTTAAAGGATCATATTTGATTGGTTAATGACAACCACCGGCCATTGTCCTCTCGACCCCCTCGTACCCTCTTCTACCCCTCCTACCCCCTTACACCGTTGCAACTTGCAACCCGCGAAACGCAATATACGCGCAGAAACAGCAATTTTCCAAAACTTGTGATTTGTTACCAAAAACTATTTAGAAAGTGTCCAGAGTGTCCAGAATTGAGTCCCGATCCCGTAAAGTTAAGGTTGACCTTTTTCTGCCCAGTATCTAATTATAATTGTTAAATATATCTGTACATTACATTTACTTTATTTTTTATTGAATTTATTATCATTATCATTTTTTTCTCCTTATCCCACTCTAAATAGGTTGAACACTTATAAAATTATTTGGCTAGGTTTTTTGCGACCGGCCGCTTCAACTTGACTTATTAGTAATTTAAAGACATCTAGGTAAGAAAACTACTTACTCTACTTAACAGGATACCACACAGTGGCTCAACTTACCTTAGTCTCCTTTTATGACACGTCGGTAAGAAATGAGGCTGGTCTATTCTACTCAAATACATACCACAAGACGGGTCGTCTTACCTCAGTGGTTTTTACGACACCTCGGTAAGAAATGAGAGTGGTCTATTCTACTCAGCTGTACATATTCTAGTTTCTGTCATAACTCGGTTAGCAGCTGAAAATTCAGTTCTATAAAGACAAATTATTCGCATAGTTTCGCACGTGTGGATTCATGATTCATATTTAGTGTTAGCTTGTATGACCAGTCATTTATTACTTTTTTAATCTGCAATAGATTTTTATCTTGGACGATATTAAATATTAGAGATTCCACAACACATCGTTGAGCTATGGCACTCAAATTCCAGACTGGAAATTATAAATGGTCTTGGTAGTAAATTAAAATTGGCTTAAACCCTTGCCTGGATCTTTTTAGTTAAGTATGTTTTAAGGGAAATTAAATTGAGATAAGATGCTTTGATTTCCCAGAGCGGGAAAAAGCTGTGATAGCCCAGCGGTGAGATCGTGCGACTCTTTCAAGTGTTCCCTGTCGCTCTCAACGACACTTCTCACGCTCTCAGCGTGTAAAGAGCTCATGAATAAGTGCCCCGGATGGGTTTGAAACTAGTCGGGCTAACTCTATAGAATAAGACGTGAGTATAGCCGGTTCTTTCAAGGAGGTCACGGATTCAAACCCGGACAGAAACCAAAGAGTTTTTCCTGTTAAAACTAATGTGTCTAATTGATAATTGCAATTTATCACACACTCTTCGGTGAAGGAAAACATCATGAGGAAACCTGCATATCTCTAGAGAATTCTAGAGATGTGCGTGGTCATTCTTCGCTCCAATCCTTCTTTCCAAAAAACGGAGAGAAGAGGCATGTTCCCAGCAGTGGGAGAGTAATAGGCCGCTACTTTGAGATGCTTTATTTTTTAAAAGCCTCTCGATAAGTAAAGTATAGTAAGCCTACGCAGCCAAATCATGTTATAGCATGTTTATAACATGTTGTGCCGACCCCATCTAGAGTGGAATAAGGGCAGGGAGATGATGATGAACAAATGTTCACAATTGAACAATCTCTATTTATACCCCGGAAGTAGCGGTCGTCTGATTAAATAAAGAACCCCTTTCCCATTATTTTCCCATTAAATCGATAAGCCGTAATTATCACCTAAAAGTGCTGTGTACTGTGATATAACCCTTTGAACTGTTCGGGTTAAACTAATCCAGTAAGTCTATAAACCACAGTTCCAACTGTATTGGCTCGTTGTTACTTTAGCCGGATGTTTATGGGACGAAAACTTTAATATAGGATATTAACAAACTTGTTTATTGAGAGTTTGGTTACATGAAACTGCAATACTTGATATAATGTTTATCAAATTAATAATTAAAGAAATACTTTTATTCTATTTACTTAATTGTAATACTTCTTGGACTTTCTAGTATTAAGCCGTAAGTAATATTGTTTCGGGTTGCCGTTTGGTATCCTGCTGAATAGAATAGACAAACCTCATCCCTTACCAAGGTATCGTAAAAGGCGACTAAGGTATATCGATCCGCCGTGTGGTATCCCGCTGAGAAGAATAGACTCCCCTCATTTCTTACCGAGTTGTCTTATTATGTCTTACCTAGGATACCATACGGCATTTTTCCGTGTATTCTCATATAATTGAAAATTACAATTACAATATACAATACATTCAGTGATTAGTTTATAATACTTATAATAAATAAAAAAAATTTGATTTACATATATGGAGTTTATTGTAACAGATAAGCCCAATTTTGGAAGTCTCCTTTTACTGAGCTATTTTAATATATGTTTCATGTAAGTACGGGCTATTTACAAAAATTAGCAAATTATGCTCTTGATAAAACTATGAATCCCTCTGCTTATTCCCGGAGCGATCAGATTTTTGTGATGGAGATATTTTCAGAGTTAGAGAGTGGCAGAATCTATTGGTAATTCCAAAACTACAGTCTACGCGAATAATGTTGCGGGTAAAAGCTAGTAAAACTATATAAATTATTCCTTACTGAATATTACAAACCACAATAGATTTTTACTTCTGACCAAAACACATAAGCAATTTCGTGATGCGTAAAAACACACAGTTTTTACATCGCGCCGGCTAAAGGTTTGTTCCAACAAATCAACATAACATGGCGCCAAAAGCTATTCGAGTTGGAGAACTAGCCCAATGTAATCTGCCCTTAACAGGAGACAAAATTGTGGTGCCGAAAAAAGTTAAATTAACGATACGATATCCTTGAAGTTTTATTAAAACACTCTTCAGAAACAAACCTCTGGGCCATTTACGATATTTGCCACGTCTTTGTTTTGAAAAATAAAAAAATAAGGAGTAAATTATGATTGATTACTTGCTACTATTGGGTAGTAGGTTTATTTCTCACCTCAGACCTTCGTTTGATGCTTGGTTGTCGCCAATGACTTTCGCTTTGTATTTTATAGCAACACCGTCATGCAACGAGTATCGCGCCCATTTAACTGAAATAGTGGCAACACTGTGTCGTGTTGTTTCCGGTGGTCTTCCTATATATTGCTAAATCGTTTCAGTGACATTCAGTCTTTGTTCGTCTTTCAAGAGAAGAGTATCTCGGAACGGGAATTGTGGTATTTCTATTATATCGTGTTATTGTATATAATGTGCGCGTTAACACTTGGTTGGCTAGAATTGAAATATTTACTCCACCCACGTTGAAGGATTAAAACCTGTAGTATTGTAATAACCAAAAAAGAATGTATAGAACAAAAATTAACGTTGTCCCATGAAGAATAGGAGAAAAACCTTGAAGTTTCCTTTTCATCGTTAAAGTCGCAAATTAACTATTTATAGCAACTGGTTAACCGAGCCTTGACTTGGTAACTTTTTACAATATAAAAAAAAACTTTAAAAAAAATTACGTAGTTGGCGATCGATCCTAGGTATTTACATTTCTCGAGACTGCTCGTTCCCCGAATGAACTACGCTTACTTGACAGTTTATGGCAAAAATAGTGTTTTATATTCTGTTAAAGACAATTTTATAATAGTGGCAACACTGCCACCATCTTCCTTCTTGACCATAGGTATACTTGTCATCTAAACTTCTGCTTTAACTAAAATAAAATATTATATGAAGTAAAGAAAGTTTAGTTGCTTTAAAACAGCGTTACAACCATATTCAATATACGTGTCAGTAGTTTTTTAATGCCCAAAAAGGTGTAAAACTATTTTTTTTACATAAAACCTAGTTAGATCGATTTTTCTCCCCCAAAACCCCCTAAATGCGAAATTTCAGGAAAATCGTTGGAGCCGTTTCCGTGATATATACATACAAGATTAACTCATTAAAATATTAAAGAGATACATGGAAGCTTTATATTAAATTACGTTACGAGATTGTCTAATTACTAACAATGCAAATCCATGTGTCGGACGGATTGCAATGTTTGCATCAAGCAGTCCACATTTCATGCAGAATATGTAAATCTGTTTGAATATATCACGTGTTCTGTTGAGAGCGCATTGTCTTACGTACTTGCTGACTAGTGTTTTGATGCTACGTGAATTGTTTTACATATTACAAATTTAAATTCAAAATGTTCTTTATACAAATAAACTTGTAAACAAGTGCTTTTGAATCGTTAACTCTACTGCTGGTTCGGAAAGCTGTTCCTAACGCGAAGAGCCAGCAAGAAACTCAGTGGCTGCTTACAGATTTTTGTACAGTTATTAATAGAAGATACTGAAATTCTTTAGAAATATTTAAGTAAATAGTACATTACAACAAAATTCCCGAGGAATCGGGATTTACGCGGGAAAAACGAACTGTACGAACGAATCGAATCCGTGGCCCGTAGAGCACGGTCGGTGCCGCTTACACCAACCGGCCAGTAAAGTTGCATGAGAAATAATTTTCAAATTTCATGAATATTGCTCCGGCGGATGTAAAAAAGTCATAGACAATCAGACATACAAACAGACATACTGACATATTCTCGCATTTATAATCGCATTTAAACTCGAGCCCTGGTTTTAAACTTTCAGGTCCACTCGTTACCGTTTTGGGCTATCACAGCGTTACGTTTGACAGCTAAAATATTATTCGTATTCAATTGTACATTTAGCATTTTTTCAATCCCCCGAAACAGGGATAAAATATTTTTTTTTAATGAAAATAACGATAACACCCCACCAAAACCGCCTACATGCTGAATTTCATGAAAATCGTTGAAGCCGTCTCCGAGATTTAGAAAACATATAATATATACATTGTATGTATAATGTTCTGTTAACCGTGACTACTTAATGTCAACGGTACGTAATAAATTGAGTTTATTATAAAAAATATTTGCCCTTTTCGCAATTCTTGATTCAAATCCGATACCCAATACATTCTTATGACCTATTTCGACCTCTAGGGGACCCTAGACGCGCACCAAAGGTAAATATTTACACGGACCCCGCGGTTTGCCCCCGATAATAGTGTATCGGCCCTTTTTATTCATAATAGACCGAGAGATCTTGACCACGAAACGGCTGTAATCTATCAAAAACCTAATACAATAAAATTAATTATTACGCAATCCACAATTAAATGTAAAGTAAATATACTGAAAGTAGAATATAATGTGAACATTTAGTTATTTTATGATAAGAGTATCAGATAAGTTGCTTGCTGTTTCTTCTCGATAGGAGCTCTATTCCCATGATCCCGTGAAAGATTCATTAAAAGCATTTGACGATAAAGTGCCTTTTTATAAGCTTATTAGAGTAAAGGTTATTTTGAATTTGAACTGAAATATATTGTCTAAAAACGAATTAATTTTTGGGGAACGCTGAAAGTATGTCACATTGAACACAAGTAAGCGAGTTCAATACGGTTCATCTACATATCTGTTTCTAATGAAAACAAATATGCCTTTTTAATTTTGCGATTTATCAGTTTATATTTCATTATATGCTTTATGATGAAAAAGTACATGTATATTCCTAGAGACATCAGTTAAGTGTGGCTGCCCAACTCGCATTGAAGCCATGAGGTTGACTTATTAATCTAATCCTTCTCTACATTGACAGAGAAGGCAACTCTTTACGCAGTGAGATAGTAGCTCACAGAAGTTTTTTAAAATTTGTATGTTAATGATATATAAGAACAAATTAAACTATTTTGCGCTATAAAAATACTAATATGTCCCATGTAATTAAGCAAACAGTCACACGCTCTTAGTCTATACGTTCTCTATATAACCTTTACCCGATGGGAAAACATTTTGAGAGATAGTGACATTTCAAACATTTCTTACGCCAGGTATTGGGCTTTGAATACAAATAACACGCTTATTTTTGAGTTCCACGATATGTAATATAAAAACATTTTTCTTTCTCATTCTTGCACCATATTCGACCACAATTACACAGTTATAAATGTTTATGAAGCCCGAGAAAGCACTTGCCTTGAATATAGATGTTTTTAATACATTTGTCTGCGTTTTTTTAACCGATTGATACCGATTGAAATATAAGAAATAAAAGTTACACTTGTGTGTGTGTGTGCTTGTTTATATACTTCTCTTTGTAGGTATTGTTGTTTGTATATGTGTATGACTCGAAATTGGTGTATTTCGCTCTTTAAAACTTTGTACATGTTTAAAAAGTGTTTGCTTTGTGTACCCCGCTTAGTAGAATAGACCAACCTCAATTCTTACCAAGGTATCGTAAAAGGCAACTTAGGTAAATCGACCCGCCGTGTGGTATCCGGTTGATAAGAATACACCACCCTCTTTCTTACCGAGGTATCGTAAAATTCAAGTAACGTAAGGCAGGCGGCTGGTCGTTAAATATGTAGCGTGAATACGTAACGTACGTACGTTAAATTTAAAATACGTAGCCAAATTAAATAACAACATGTTTATAACATGTTGTGCCGACCCCACTTAGAGTGGGTTAAAGGTAGGAGAATGATGATTCCTTAAAAAGTGTACACTTGGCAATAGACACGAAACTAAATTCAAGCCATACAATATTACAAGATCGGTTTACAAAAAAAAATTGAATCCCTTAACGACTTATGACGGGTTTCAAATACCTTGGCATTATAAAATCAGGAAATAAAACAAATACCTGAGACTCGCGCCCGTTGTGAAGAAAATATTAAATCGACTCGAAAGCGGGGCTCGCAGTTATCGCAATTTTAAACTTCACAAATCGGAAATCAGACCAGCAACTTTTATAGTCCAAGAGCTGTGCACTTTTATTAACAACTTTTGTATGTATCGTTCACTTGGTTTCCGATTAAATAGAATGGACCACCCTCTTTCTTAACGAGGTGTCGTAATCTTCAGTATAGTCATCTTTTGAACATGGATCTATTTAATGAAATTCAATAAATTGCAGTTTTGTGTATTTAAAACCTTAAAAAATTATTTGTATCATCATTCTCAGGCCCTTATCCTACTCTAAGTTGGTTCGGCGCAACATGTTGTAAACATGTTGTCACATGATTTGGCTATGTATTTTAGGACCGGCTGCCTTCCTGACGTGAACTTACCTTAGTCACCTTATGCGACACCTCAGTAAGAAATGAGGGTCTATTCTACTCAGCCGTATACCACACGGCGCGTTGACTTACCTTAGTGGCATTTCACGGCACCACGGTAAAAAATGAGGGTGGTCTGTTTTATTCAGCCGGATACCAAATGGCTTATTTTATATACTATGTATTGGCCAATAATATTATATATAGATATAAGCTTTACCTGCACCGAATTTCATCAACATTGCCTTAGTCAAGGCCTTTAAGATTTAGCAGATAGACTTACATTCGTAATTAAGCATATCGGTAAATTTGATAATTAGCGAGATTGAGTTTAGTTTTCTTCTTACTGGGTTACCTTAGCGTGAGTTGGTTCAGTATACTTTTGCTGATATAAAAAGTAAGCAGCTCTTGGCCTATCTACTGGTATTACGGAAATTCAGCGTTGCTTGTTTATTATTTTACTTCATCCGGCAGCGAGCGGACGTTTTATACGAATTTATTCGAATACATCAAATCCGAGTTAAAAGATTTTAAGGAGTTAGGAATGGAATTTTCTTTGTGCTACCATAACAAGACGGATATTTTCTATAGTGAGTGAATAAAAATGGGATGCTCTATTTTTTTTATTTATTTGTAAAGTTGATGTAAGTTGTTTTGATATTGTTGACGTAACGCGTGCAAAGGGCGGTCGCTATTCGCTATCGCAGATCACTAAACTCGTCCAGAAAACCTTTTAAATGAGATAATTTTGTCTAAGTTAGATTATAACTGGGTAGGCCTCTCTTTTTTGGAGAGAAGGTCTTGAGCTTAGGTTTACTACGCTGCCCGCATCCGAATTGTTTTTATTTATTTATTTTTTTAATTTATACATATATTTAGAATAGAGAAAGAAGATTAAAAAAAAATACATGTATAAAGGCGGACTTATCCCTAAAAGAGGGATCTCTTCCAGTCAACCTTTGAGTAACAAAAGGAAAAGGACACGAATTGAAAAAGAAAGAGAGCACGGGTAATATAGAGAAAAAGAAAAAGGTTTGTGTAAATTTAACTATTTAATCTATTAAATAACTTTGTTAAAATAAATAGATGAAAGATGCTAATAATAAATAATTACTTAAGATAAATATTTTGTAATGTGTAACTTAAATACTGAAAGGGAAAGAGATTTACATACGATTTTTTCTTTAATCAAAAAGTATTTGAAAAATTGCATTTATCAATTAGACAAATAAGTTTTAACAGAGAAAATTATTGTTGCCTGTCTTGGCTGAAACTCGTGTAGAGAGTCGTACAGTTTAATCACTGGGCTATCACAGCTTTTTTTATTATAAGCTCGAGAGCTCGTATTATATGTAAAAGATCCCAATTCCACTTGCCACCCCTCCGACAGTGGGTTCAGTTCCGCTCGAGCATCCCATCGCAACAATGTGACCTCCGTAATTATTTTCGGGCCATATCGAGCGGGCCTTTTTCATTATACCCCCGGTCTGGGCCCATTCGTATCGCTAAATTAGATATCGGTCTAATATCGTGTGAATATCGTATATTTTTGGGTCGGCCGTGTCGGATCAGAAGATATTTCGTCCAATAAAGCCGTTAATGGTATTTTTTTGAGTTGAACAGCTGTAATTAAATTTTCGGGTAAATATATTCAGCTTGCGTTGCTAACGGTTTACAAATTTCATCTTCTCCTTTTTTAATGATGGATTGCCCGCCTATTGCCACTTCAATTTTGTAATATACTTTACATATAAGATATAATATCTGGGTGACCGAGCTTCGCTCGGTAATTTTTTACAATAAAAAACTTTAAAAAAAGAAAAAAAACAATTATTTAGTTGGGATCGATCCTTGGCACTCACATTTCTCGAGGCTGCCCGCTAACCGAATAAGCTACGTCAACTTGACAGTTAATGACGAAAATTCAATTCAATATAAATGTTAGTGTTTTTTAATGCCCAAAAATAGGGATAAAACAATATTTTTTTTACATAAAACCTAGCTAGATCAATTTTTCTCCCCCAAAACCTCCTACATGCTGAATTTTAGAAAAATCGTTGGAGCCGTTTCCAAGATTCGGAAAATATATATATATATATATATATATATACAAGATTAACTCATTTAAATATTAAGATTTTTATACGTAAAGCATATTACAAAATTGAAGATTATTTTGTTGTCGCCAATGACTTTCGCTTTGTATTTTATAGCAACACCGTCATGAAACGAGTATTGCGACCTTTTGACTGAAATAGTGGCAACACTGTGTCGTGTTTTTTCCTTTGGAGTTTCCTATATATTGCTAAAACGTTTCAGTTGCATGCAGTCTTTGTTCGACATTCAAGAGAAGTGCATGTCGGAACGGGAATTGTGGTATTCCTATTATATCGTGTTATTGTATACAGTGTGCGTTAATTTGAAAGATAAAAATGCCTGGATTTGAAAATCCTTTCAGCCTCATACAAAATTACAGTTTAATAATGTAAAATTGAAAATGTTTTAAAGATTGAGTTTATTTCTGGTTCTTTTCGGTAAGAGCAACATTCCGACCCAGTTGTAGCTTTCATATTGATGCTTGACGATTCAAAAGTTCTTGAAGGAGCTTATCTGAATAAAGATTATCTTGATTTGATTCGATTTCACTGTCTATTGACCCGATGCGAAGTCACCATAGCAGCATCTTAGGACCGCAAAGCCCGCCTATTGCCACCTCAGGTTCGCGACATGCTGAGTTATATCGCTAATCTTTGCTCTTCTTCAGAACTTATCCATGATCCATGTCATCAACAGCAACACGCACTGTTTTGAGGCCCGGTTTCCATTAAGGGGAGAGATGTGGAAATGACTATATCTAATTGGTGCTCAAACGCATCTCCCTCCTTTCTGCTTTGATGGAAACCGAGCTTTAAACTTTGGTCTTCAGATAGCGATGTATTTTGGATCAATAAATCTTGATTAACTTCTGAAACGCTGTTCATCCGATTTGACCTCTCTGAATTTTATAGTCTGCTATATAATACTTAAGCTGACGCGAATGAAGTCATAGGTATATCTTGTTTGTCATATTACGTAGAAGAAAAACATGACAAAGTAAAAAAACCTTACTCGATAATACGAAAGTTTGTAATAATACATATCCTACATTTTTCAAAACTCACGAGTGGGTACATACTCGGTCCGAAATCATAAATTTTAATAAAACTGGCAATCACAGTTAATTATTTTCGGGGTACGACCCACACGAGCTATCGCCGCAATATAAAATGTGGTGACGCGCGACAGGCCGTGCGTCAGTACACACAACCCGTGAATGAGCACATGGAGGAATAAAATAGGCACCGCAGATTAAAAAAAATACAGATAAAGTGGGCTAAATTAAAAATGATTATAAAGTAATAATAATATAGTAAAGGCTTGTTACTTTCCGATTATCCGATCTCCTCAGTCTATTTTTGGAAAGAAAGGTTGGATCTTAGACCCTGTTGGTCTTATGCGGATTGGTAGGTAAATCTCAGCATATTTCTAGACATTTGCAGGTTTCCTCGCGGTCTTTTTCTTCACCGAAATGCGGCTAATAAATTTCAAATGTCAATTAGGCATATACATATTAGCAGAAAACTCATAAGTGCTTAACCGGGGATCGAACCTGTGACTCCCTGGTATGAGTCAAATAGTCTCACCGTCATCACAACTTTGTTATAAAATAACTTTAATATAATTTTCACTTAATTAATATTTTATTTTAACAACAAAATTTTCTTAATTCCAATAAAACTAACAATTTAGTGAGTAATATTTAACCATTGTATTTAATTGTTATTCTCCTGCTCTATCTGTGGTCAGCACATGTTTTTCGTTTCCGTATCCGTACTAACATTCTGCAACTCTTACGCCAGTTCTTTTATATGCATACACAAACACAATCTATTCATCTCTTTTTCGGTCTACCTCTAGTCACATCTTCGTCCACATTCATATTTAACACACGTTTAGTCACATGATGTTTATTCCTCCTTATTATTAATTCGTTATAAACTTCGAATAATAATTATCGGAGGCGAATATTGACCCATGATAGTTTTAACTGGAATTTCTAGCCTCTCGGAATCATATTTCCGTTACGTCCCTAACTTGAAGATGCTTCACTCGATTGTAATACTCCGTCTTTCAAGTTTTTGTGATCCGAGGCACCAACCAATTTATTTGGTTAATTTTGAATCCTTCCCCACGGCCGATCAAACCGCACAATGCGCTTGATTGATCGTAGAATTCTGCATAATTGAAGTGAAATCCTGATTTATAGTTAAATTTTCGGCCCATTTAAGTTTGTCATTAAAGTCATTTACAGCGGGCGATAATTAATATTCCAGCGCGTTAATTACAACGGAATTACTCAATCAAGCTTAAATTAAGTGTAATACATTCAAAAACACAGTAATATATATATAAAAATAATATAAAATATCTTTCTTTCTATTATGCTTTCACAGCTAATTTGCAACTATATTGATATTATTTGGCGCAATTAAACTTAAAAAAGAAAGAACATATTACATAAATGATATCAAGATATATACGCAATAGCATCTAATATTCGTTACAAATCGGCTGTAACAAAAATGACTTCAATTTGATGACTCTTGCTCATGAACCCAAAAAGGGAAACGCCCCTCCATAATGTGCTGAAATTACCCTCTTTTTTATTTTTTTTTCCCTTTTTCAAAATTACCCATTTTCGAATCGAATTTGACTATCAGCGGATTTTTTATTCCTAATAGTCCACATCAATTAGGCTTTATTCTAATTAATTACTAATATTATAGCAGCAACTTTTCAAATATTCAAATAAATCGATTACTAATAATTCATTTATACGATTGGATTTTTTTTAAATAGATTTTATTCGAGCTAATCGCCTTTATCAAAATACTAATCAATTGCTTTTTCAAACAGTCGTAATTATCATTTTTGTCATTAAATTGTAGCACTTTTTTTAGTATCTGAAAACATGTATAAAACATTTCATGGATCAATTTAACAATCCGCGTAGTATCCGGCTCCTTACTGAGGTGTCGTAAAAGGTGACTAAGATAAGTCGACCCACCGTGTGGTATCGGGGTGCCAAAGTGGTCGGCCTCCTCGTGGCGCACCCTGGGCAGGTCTTTGGAATCTCTCAATTCCTTAGTCTTGGCGAACGGACCACTGTGGGGGTGCCCAATCCAGTTGTCCTTCTGATTAGCAGACGGCAATCTGGATGGGCCGGGGACTCCGGGGGGGGATGGAGTTTTCCATTGGGTGACGGGTTCGGTTGGGCTTACTGTAAGTCTGGCCGGATATGGTTTCGGCCACCGTTGGCCAAGCCCGGAAGCCCAGTAATGGGAACGGGGACCTTCGGGTGCGAGGAAGACAACCTCTATAAAAAATTACCCCAATCCTAAGGTTAGGAGCCCGCCGAGAGGATGAATGGCCGGGGGGGATCCGGTCGCTAGGGCTTCTTAAAACAAACAGCATGGGTAAAACGATTTCGGAAAAGACTACCCAGGAGGGTCCCGGTTTCACCGGGGAATCCCTCACCACGACCGGTGTCGAATCTCGGCCCAGAGCTGCTCTGGTGCCGGGGTGCGAGACCGGCCGTGGTCGCCCCGACGTATCTGGGGGGGCAACACATGCTTCGGTGATGGTGGGTGTAGGTGGAAATGAGACCGGCGTTGCTGGTGTTTCCGCTGATTCAGTTGTGGGAACGCGGCGTGATTCCATGCGCAGTTCAGTTGGAAGTGGAGTTGTTACTCGGAGTGTGAGCTCGGGGAGGAGCTCGACAAAAACTTTGGATTTGACCAAATGTATGTCCTTGGAGGACCTAAGCGGCACAAACAGACGTGCTTGCTCCAAGAAGAGAGTTAGGGAGGACCATGGAAGCCCCGTTGATTCTGATGAGGATATAGACGCCAAGAAAGCGGACACCAGATCCCATGTAAGGGGCTCACAAACATGGCTTCGTGAAGCCCGTGACGCTGTACAGCGTGGTGGACTTCATGAGGATCTCGACCTGGACAGTGCCAGTGGTGAAGTGTTGAGCGGTCGGTCATCCAGATCGGCATCGACTAGCACCAAGGTAGGTCAGCAAACTATGACCCTAAGAGATGTGGACACGTCTCGCGTCAGTGAAGTTCTGGCGAAAAACGCGGAGACCATGCGGGCGACCGTCAGTAAATCAAAGAACCTCAACGGCAAATGTAGGGGAACCTTAAACATGGTCGCCCAAACGATGGAAGAGGCCGCTAGGGCTTTGGCGGAAAGGACCGAGTCGGAGGAGATCCGACTTCTCAGAGAAAATAACGCCAGGTTGACACAGATGGTCAGAAATCTCTCCGTAGAGATTGCGACGCTGAAGGAGATGTTCACCTGTGCCAGCATGACGCCCGATAGGGAGGCGGCTCCCTCTAGCTGTCCACAGACCGTGAAAGGCCTAACTATGGAGGAGGAGATAGTTAGGCTACGCAACATGTTCACAGCGCGGTTGGATAGCATGGAGTGTCGCCTTCCACCTGAGGAGAGATTAAGGCCGCCGTTAGCTTCGGATAGAATAAGGGTGGCCGAGAATAAGAATAAGGAGGACAGTAAAGGGGTTGAGGCTGTCAAAAAAGCGCCAGAGGCAGTCACCAATCGCCCATTAAAAGCTAGGCGGCCGGAGATCAGGGTGGTTGACCTTCCACCAGCCGGCTCAGCCCCCTCGAGAAAGACGGCCAAGAAGAAGGAGAAGGCCAAGGAGAAGTCTGGGGTACAGGCGAAGGAGACTCGGCCAGAGCCCCGACCGCTACCTACGGCCCCCGCTTCTCTGAGCGAAGGCTGGAACGTGGTAGCGCGCAGGGGTGCCAAATCAAAGCTACGATCTGCAGAGGCCGGTAAATCTATGGTTGCCACCAATCAGGCGCAGCCGAAGCGAGGGGCTAAACTTAAGACACCACGCTCGGCTGCTGTCGTGGTGACTTTAGACCGAGAGGCACTCGACAAGGGTCTTTCTTATGCGGATGTTCTAACCCGGGCTCGCCGCTGTATTAAGATCGACGACCTTGGTCTAGAGGGTGACATGCGTCTTAAAAAGGCTGCCACCGGGGCCCGGATGTTTGAAATCTCCGGGCCCACCAAGGAGGAAAAAGCGGGCGCCCTTGCGAACCAGCTCCGCGAGTTATTTAAGGAGGAGCCGGCGGTGCATGTCACTACGCCTATGAAATGCGCAGAATTGCGCATCGTGGGCCTAGATGACACCGCCAGTGAGGGAGATGTTGTTGTCGCCGTCGCTCGGGTTGGGGAATGTCCTATTCGGGACATTCAGACCGGAGAGATTCGTAGGGCTGAGGGAGGATTAGGCTCCCTTTGGCTTAGAGTCCCTGTAGCGGCGGCCAAAAAGGTGGTGGCGCTGGGGAGACTTTTGGTGGGTTGGGTTTCGGCCCGAGTCCACCTGCTTGAGGCTCGCCCACGCCGTTGCTTCAGGTGCCTAGAGAAGGGGCACCTGCGGGCTGAGTGTGGTTCGGCAATAGACCGCAGCGATGAATGTTACCGCTGCGGTCAAAAGGGTCACAAGGCCCAGTCTTGCTCAGCGGCTCCACATTGTGGGAGCTGCCAACGAGCAGGGCTGAAGGCTGACCATCGGGCGGGGGGCGGGCAGTGTAAGGCACCGTCTGTCCCTAGGAGAAGGGGAAGGGGGGGTGATGGCCCAAGGGTCCCCTCGCCACCCACCACTGGCCCAGCTCAAGCCACCACGAGCCGGGTTATGGAGGAACCTATGGAGATCACCAAATAATGGACTCTATGAGATTGCTCCAGGCGAACATCATGCGCTCCGGCAGGGCCCAGGATCTAATTTTCCAGACCTTGGCGGAGCGCATGGTGCACGTGGCTGTGGTCTCCGAACCTCTCTTCGTTCCGTCGGGCGAGGATTGGGTCGGAGACCGTATAGGGGACGTGGCCATCGCGTCCAGGGCTGCAGCTGGCTCCCCAGCCCTGGAGCGTGTGGAGAGAGGACGCGGGTACGTCTCCGCCAAGATTGGAGATGTATCCGTCATCGGGGCGTATTTCTCACCTAATAGACCCTTCTCTGATTGATTACATCAGTTTAAAAACTGATGATTACATCAGTTTAAAAACACTGTTAAAAAGAGGCTGATACAGAAAGCCTACTATACTCTTGAAGATTATTTGGAAGACAAGAATGTGTGGATATAGCTCTCTTTGAACCTGTACAAGACAGTATCGACTTAATGTAAATAGTATTAAGAATTATATTTTTAAAAGAGCAACCGCCGAGTTTCTTGCTGGCTCTTCTCGGTAGGAACAGCTTTCCGAACCAGCAGTGGAGTTGACGATTCAAAAGCACTTGTTTACAAGTTTATTTGAATAAAGAATATTTTGAATTTGAATTTGAATTTGAATCTGACTTCGAGCTCTTTATGGCTGAAGTCGGAGACTTGGTGAATAGATTACGCCCCGGCAAGGTGATACTGGCTGGAGACCTCAACGCGAAATCCGCCGCGTGGGGGTCTCCAATCACGAATGTCAGGGGAAGATTCCTGGAGGGTTGGTTGGCCTCGGCTGGGATGGTCGTCAAGAACCGGGGGAATGCTGACACATGCGTGCGATGGAATGGCGGCTCCAAAGTCGACGTTACCTTTGTCGACGCCGCCATGTCACCATGTGTCAGGAACTGGGAGGTAATGGTTGGTGTGGAGTCACTCTCGGACCATCGATATATATGGTTCGAGGTGTCCGCACGCCATACTCCCAATTCTCCTCGGTCGAGAAGAGCTGATGGTCCTCGGTGGTCAGTCAGGAAAATGGATCCCGAGTTCCTCGTCGAGGCCGCAATCGTCCAGGCGTGGGCCGCTGGGCCTACGGGTGAGGTAGTTGCCGAGGAGGTCGAGGACCTCCAGCGGCGGATGTCGCTCGTCTGCGACGCCAGCATGCCGAGGGTGCGTGGCACAGGGCCGGCACGCGGGGTGTACTGGTGGTCGGAGGAGCTGGCGCGGCTGCGCGAACAGTGCGTGTCCGTGCGCCGCCAGTACACTCGGTACTGGCGTCGTAGACGACGCGACGTCGAGGAGGAGAGGCGCCGTTACGAGGCTTATCGGGCTGTCCGCACCTCCTTGCGGATGGCGATCGCTGAGGCCAAGGACAGGGCCCACAAGGAGATGGCCGAAGAGCTCAGTCGGAATCCGTGGGGGAGGCCGTACATAGCGGCACGGAAGAAACTTCGTGCCCGCGCTCCCCCCCTTACCGAGAGCCTTCAGCCGGATTTCGTTGAATCCGTTGTGGAAGCCCTGTTCCCGCAAGGAGCCGAGGTGGAGCCGCCTCGTATGGCGCCTCTCGAGGAAGAGGATGGCACTGGGTCGGGTGCGCCGCGGGTGTCGGAGTGGGAGTTAGCCGGGGCCGTGAGTCGCATGAAGGCGAAAAACACTGCCCCCGGCCCCGACGGTATCCCTGGGCGCGCCTGGTCTCTTGCCCTGGGTCCGTTGGAGTCTAGACTCAGGGCGACGTTCAGTGCCTGCCTCGAGCAGGGCCTCTTTCCCCGTAGGTGGAAAACGGGGAGACTAGTCCTGCTCAGGAAGGAGGGAAGACCGGCCGATACACCCTCTGCGTATCGGCCCATTGTCTTGCTGGACGAAGCGGGGAAGCTGCTCGAACGCGTAATAGCTTCCCGCATAGTCCAGCACCTCCAGGAGGTAGGGCCTGACCTCAGTTGCCTTCAGTGCGGATTCCGCCAGGGCAAGTCCACCCTCGACTGTATCGAGGGTGTGAGACTTCTGGCGGAGGAGGCAACAACCCGGCGCGCGGTGGTGTTGGCGGTGTCGTTGGACATCGCTAATGCATTCAACACCTTGCCCTGGGGAGTGATAAAGGAGGCCTTACGCTTCCACCGCATCCCCATGTACCTGCAGCGTGTGGTCAGTAGCTACCTGGCTGACCGCGCTGTTAGGTACCCGACGGCTGGGGGTGGGTGGAAGGAGCGGAGGATGTCGTGCGGTGTTCCACAGGGGTCGGTTCTTGGCCCCCTCCTGTGGAACATCGGCTACGACTGGGTGCTGCGCGGGCAAATGCTTCCGGGGGTGCGACTGTTCTGCTATGCAGACGACACCCTCGTGACTGCTCGCGCCAGCACCCACCGGGAAGCCCGAGTGCTGGCGACCGCGGCCACGGCTCACGTTGTGGCCCGGATTCGCCGGCTGGGACTGAGGGTGGCCTTGGAGAAATCCGAGGCCATTTGCTTCCACAGGCCTCGGATGGCGCCCCCAGTGGGCTCCCGGTTGGTGGTGGGCGGGACGTCCATCGAAATCTCGGGTACATTACAGTACCTGGGATTGCTCCTCGACAGCCGATGGACGTTCGAGGCCCACTTCCGGCGGCTCGCCCCTAAGTTAACGGCGACCGCCGGAGCCCTGAGCAGGCTCCTCCCGAATTTGGGAGGGCCTAATGCAGGCTGCCGGCGCCTATACGCCGGGGTGGTTCGGTCGATGGCCCTGTACGGCGCTCCCATATGGGCGGGGCGACTGACCGCGAGATCCTTGCCCCTGCTGCGCAGGGCGCAGAGGATCATGGCGGTCAGATTTGTGCGGGGCTACCGGACCATCTCCGGCGAGGCGGCCTGCGCCTTGGCCGGGTCCCCTCCATGGGACCTAGAGGCTGAGGTGCTAGCTCAGGCCTACCGCCGTAGAGTCGAAGCCCGTTCACAGGGGGGAGACACAGCGGCGGTAGAGGTGGATTGGCGGAGGGCAGCTCAGGAGGAGCTCCTCCGCCAATGGAGGCGGCGGCTTGAATCGCCCAGTGCAGGAGCCTGGACGATTTCAGCCATCCAGCCCATTCTCCAGGGCTGGGTCGCCAGGAGGCATGGGGTCCTCACCTTCCGCCTGACACAGGTGCTTTCCGGACATGGTTGTTTCGGGTGGTATCTGTGGAAGGTGGCCCAGTGCGAAGCGACTGGTGAGTGCCACGAGTGCGGCGCCGATTTTGACACGGCGCTGCACACGCTCGCAGACTGTCCAGCTTGGGCGGCTCAGCGGGCGGAACTTGTGGCACAGGTGGGGCACGATCTCTCCCTGCCCACTGTGGTTCGCGCCATGGTGGACAGGGGGCGATCGTGGGCAGCGATGGCCTCCTTCTGCGAGGACGTTATCTCGCGGAAGGAGGCGGCGGGGCGGATCCGGGAAGTCAAGTCCTTGGATCCAATCCGCCGCAGGCGAGCGGGGCGCAGGCGACTCGCCGAAGTCCGTCGCATGCCACCCTAACGGGGACCTCCGAGCGATCCGAACGGGGTTTAACGGACGCTCGCTGGAGTTAGGTCCCCGAGGCGTTCGATGCATCTGGTGCTCCCGATGCATCGTTCAGCGGAGGGAGGGGCCACTTTCAGAGAGGCCCCGACCCAGAGGGGGCGCACTCTGGGCTACAGAGTTGCTGCTGGCGGGGATGGGGGGCAATGTCTTCATGGGTACCCTATCCCCGCCACCAGCAGCGTAGTGGAGCACACAGGTTATTTTAGTCGGTGCGAGTCCGACATAACCGTCGCCTGTCCCCGTCGGGCGGCGGTACCCATAAGGGGTTTTTTCCTGTATAAAAAAAAAAAAAAAAAAACCGTGTGGTATCCGATTGAGTGGAATAGATCACTCTCTTTCTTACTGAGTTATCGTAAAATACGCCTAAGATAGTTGCCGTCAGGCACTCGGCTGGGTGTAAAATACGTAGCCAAATCTTGTGATCACATGTTATCACTTGTTGTCCCACTTTTGATAAGGGCTGGAGGATTCATATTATATCTTGTCATAGTAACCTATTGACTGGCCCGTTGGTGCAGTGGGTAGTGATCCTGCCTTCAGCTCCACGGGTCGCGGGTTCGATTCCCGCCGAGGGCCAACATTTTCTATAAAAAAAAAAATGAATTTGTTGGTCTTTGAGCCTGGTTGTTTATTTGTATTTAAGTATGTATTTAGAAAATATATAAGTATATATTCACCAGTTGTCTGTCTACCATAACACAAGTATTAAGTTACTTACTTTGGGGACGGACGACCGTGTGTGTAAGTGTCCCATATATTTATTTATATATATTTATTTATTATCTTGTAATCTTTCACGTAACATCTTTCTACAGTCTCAATTTTGCTTAACACTATACCGGTTTCTGTTAAGTTAATAAGGATTCAAAAAATCACGCCCTGGATACCTGAATCATTAATCATTCCCACACCGCCCACCATTTATCTTTATTATGCTCGCTTGTAAACAATACCTAATAACTCGCTTGTATCTTATTTGGCGGGTTTAAAATTCCTTTTTGGTATCAAAAAGTACCACTTTATAGGGTACTGGGGCGTTAAACCACACGTATTGACAGACAAAAAAAAACTACGTAAACACTTTGCTACTTTAATTAAATCGTTACAGTTTACACGCGTCTTATCGGTTTGGTCGCTCGGGACGGTGTGTCCGAGGCGGCCCGCTGCATCGGCTGCATTCTGTTCGGCTCGGGAATAATAACCGGCCGCGAGGATTGTATATATAAAAATCGCCGACGGCTGGCCGCGTGTATGTCGACATATATTTTATTACAATTTTTTTTTTCTTTTTATTATTATTTACAATAAATTCCGCTACAAATTTAATAATTAATACAAATAAGGAATTATGCTTCCGCTACATCACCCCCCCCCTAGAGACCGTCCTACGGGCGATAAAAATCGGGAATCTTAACCCTACGTCCTGATTTAGTTGTTTTGGGGTTATGGTGTTCATGATTGGGATGATCGTTTGGTATGTTTGGATGAATGTGTGGTGATTTTGTATGAGGTGTATTTGCGTGAGGAATGTTCGTGTGAGGTCGGTTTGTATGAGTTGTGTTTGCTTGTGTTACATCTGAGTCATAAATTAGATAGGCTGGTTTTAACCTATCGATTGATACAGATACTTCTTTGCCGTGATATATGATTTTAAAAACCTTTTCACCTCGTTCCAAAACCTCATGAGGACCAGAATATGCTGGTTTAAGGGAACCTACGATACTGTCATCGCGAAGAAAAACGTGCGATGTTGAGGCGAGCTGCCTAAAAATGAATGTTGGGCGTTTTCCACCATGCTGATTGGTGGGTGACGGCTGGAGATCCTTAACGAACTTGCGCAGCTGTGAAACGTAATCAGTAGTGTCGGAGACGAAATTTTCTGTAGGTTCGAACATATCACCTGGCAATCGGAGAGGTTCCCCATATAGTAGCTCAGCCGAAGATGTTTTAAGGTCTTCCTTTATTGCGCTTCGGATGCCTAATAAAACAAGCGGTAATGCGTCCACCCAAGAACTACTGTTGTGGCACACAATAGCTGCTTTCAGCTGTCTGTGGAACCTCTCGATTAAACCATTACATTGAGGATGGTAAGCCGTAGTTCTGCGATGCTGAAAACCTATAAGTTTCGACAGGCTCTTAAATAATGAGGACTCGAATTGTCTGCCGCGGTCGGTAATAATATCAGTTGGACACCCAAAGCGTGAGACCCAGCCGTGCAGTAATGCCTTAGCCACAGTCTCTGCTGTAATATCAGCCAACGGTATTGCCTCAGGCCACCGCGTGAAGCGATCTATAGCCGTGAGACAATATCGATATCCTTGCGAATAAGGGAGTGGGCCAATCAAGTCGATGTGGATAAAAGAAAATCTAGCCTTTGGCAGCTTGAACGAACCTAAAGGAGCAGACACATGCCTCGTGACTTTCGATCGCTGACATTCAAGGCATTTGCGTACCCATTCGCGACAGTCTCTTTTCACGCCTGGCCATACATACCGGTCTGATACAAGCGTTGCAGTTGCGTTTGCACCAGGATGACTCAATGAATGCAGATTGTTGATGATTTGGTGGCGCAGCTGTATGGGAATAAAAGGTCTCAATTTGCCGTCTCTCTCGTCACAACATAACGCTCCTTGAATACCTGTTAGTGCAATCATTTTGAGGCGTAGTGATGTGCTACCGGTCAAGAGTGTCTTCATTTCGCTGTCCATCGCTTGTGCTTCGACTAACATCTGAAGGTCGACAGGCTGCGCTAAAGCGTCGATACGGGACAAAGTATCAGCTACGACATTGTCGTTACCTGAGATGTGCCTGATATCTGTGGTGAACTGCGAAATGAAGTCCAGGTGACGAAACTGCCTCGGAGAACAATTGTTTTTATGCGAGTTGAAAGCGAAAGTCAAAGGCTTATGGTCTGTATAGACCGTGAAAACTCTTGCTTCCAACATGTGGCGAAAATGCCTGACACTCTCATAAATGGCGAGAAGTTCTCTGTCGTAAGGAGAATATTTCTGTTGGGTAGTGTTGAGCTTACGAGAGAAAAAAGCAAGCGGTTCCCAAGAATTCTGTTTTAATTGCTGCAGAGCGCTTCCGATTGCTTTATCAGATGCATCGGTAACTAAAGCAAGCTTGGCGTCACAAACGGGATGCGCTAGCAAGGCTGCCTTACAGAGGCTATTCTTGCAAGCGTTGAAGGCCTCCAGTTCCTCCAACGAGAAGTTCACCGGATGGGAGCCTTTAACTGAGCCTGTAAGAAGAGCGTTAAGTTTGGTTTGGGGAACTGCAGCACCTGGAATGAAACGGCGATAGAAATTTATCATCCCGAGAAATCGCCGCAATTCCCTGACCGTCTTGGGAGCCGGAAAGCTGCGTATGGCCTCCACTTTAGCTGGTAGTGGTTTGGTACCCTGAGCTGAGATGGTGTATCCCAGAAATTCTACCTCGGGGGCCCCTAAGACACACTTACTGACGTTGACCACCATGCCGTATTCTTGGAGTCTGGTGAAGAGCTGATGTAAGTGCTGCTTATGAGTCTCCTGATCTTGGGAAAAGATTAAAAAATCGTCTATATAAGCGTAGACGAAATCCAGTCCACGGAGCATCTCATCCACGAAGCGCTGGAACGTCTGTCCGGCATTTCGAAGTCCGAACGTCATGTACGGAAATTCGAAAAGACCGAACGGCGTGGTGATGGCTGTCTTCGGAATGTCATCGACGTGGACTGGGATTTGGTTATAACCCTTGACCAGGTCGATGGTTGAGAAGACGCTGCATCCTGCAAGGCTGTGGGAAAAATCGTGGATATGCCTGATCGGATATTTATCAGGCACTGTACGGGCATTCAGCATACGGTAATCTATATATATATATAGCATATGGTATTTCTAAGTTAGGTATGTAGTTTAAAGATTATTCCAATATATTGATTTATTATGAACTTGAGGGTTTGTAGTATTTGCTTTTATTGAGTAATATATTATTTCAGAAATATATATTTAGTATAGGATGCCGAATTAAATGATGGTTATAAAATTCCGGCCGCTATTATTTTTATAAGTGTACGGTCCATTTTGAAAATAAGTATAGGGTGGTCGAGTTAGAACGAATTTGTTAAAGTAGCAAAGTGTTTTCGTAGTTTTTTTTTGTCTGACAATACGTGTGGTTTAACGCCCCAGTACCCTATAAAGTGGTGACTCCGATATAACACGATACATAAACAGTATTTACGAGACGATGAGTGATAATAGCAGTAGCGAATCACTTCCCAGCGCGAAAAATGTGACTTCGCGACCAGCGAGGAAGGCACGCCCATCACCGTTGGCCGGAAGAAGCGATGAGACGGAGCCAGTAGATACCAGGAGACATAAGGTGAGGGTGCCAAAATTTACGCCAGATGAGGTGGAAATATGGTTTGCGCTGTTGGAAAGCCAATTCGAATCATATGGCATAAAAGACGACGCGACAAAATATACACTTGTGCTATCCAATTTAGATATCGTGCACGCGAAAGCAATCAAAGATTTAGTCATAAATCCTCCAGAACGCCACAAGTACGCAAAAATAAAAACAGAGCTTATACGCCGACTTTCGGCGTCACATGAGAAGAAGGTGAAACAGCTGTTAACCCATGAAGAGTTAGGCGACCGCAAACCTTCACAGTTCCTGCGACATTTACAGGATCTTGCCGGTCCGTCTGTCCCAGCTGATTTCGTAAAATCTATCTGGAGCCAACGTTTACCCAACAACATCCAAACGGTGGTAGCATCACAACCCACGCTTACATTGGAGCAGCTGGCTGACCTCGCAGACAGGGTCCACGACATCGTCGCACCCAGCAACGTCGCCGAGGCTTCGACGAGCAATACCGCCAGCGTCAGCAACGAGATCGCCGAGCTAAGGAAGATGGTGGAACGGCTGGCGCTGAGAATCGACGAACAGGCTAAAGATCGCGTATATCCCCATGCTAGGTCTAGGCAACGGCAGCGTACGGCATCCCAACGATTTAGTTCTCGTTCGAGGTCAAGGTCGGCCGCAGAATATAAAAAATACCCAATGTGTTGGTATCACCATACCTTCGGCAATAGGGCAACCAAGTGCACAAAACCATGTGATTTCGCGGGAAACGCCGTGGGCAGTCGATAATGTCGACCGGCGACTGTCCAGGTGCAGGTCGCTTGTATATAACGGATAAGAAAAATAATATGACATTTTTAATTGATTCCGGAAGCGATCTTTCAGTGATTCCTCGTTCTGTTTTAAAAGAATCACGACAGAAAAGTAATTACGAATTATGTGCGGCGAACGGTTCTATTATTTACACGTATGGTTTTATGCACTTAGTTTTGAATCTGGGCTTGCGTCGCGACTTTGCTTGGCGATTTATTGTAGCCGATGTTACTAAGCCAATAATTGGTGTCGATTTTTTATCCCACTATAATTTAATTATTGACATTCGTGGTCAACGCCTTATCGACGCTAGCACTACATTGTGTACCACGGGTTTGCCTGCTATTTCTGCTGAGGGCATATCGTCCGTAAAAGTTGTTTTAGGCGACTCAGAGTATCACAACATACTGAATAAATATCCTAAGGTATTAAATCCATCTGGCATTCATCGCACATCCAAACATAACACATTTCACCACATTCGAACAACACCTGGGCCACCCGTATCTTCTACCCCACGCAGATTGGCGCCGAACAAATTAAAAATTGCAAAGGCTGAGTTTGAGGCCATGTTACAGATTGGTACATGTCGACCTTCAGAATCTCCGTGGTCTTCACCTCTTCACCTCGCGCCAAAGAAGGACAATGGGTGGCGTCCTTGCGGTGATTACCGTATGCTGAATGCCCGTACAGTGCCTGATAAATATCCGATCAGGCATATCCACGATTTTTCCTACAGCCTTGCAGGATGCAGCGTCTTCTCAACCATCGACCTGGTCAAGGGTTATAACCAAATCCCAGTCCACGTCGATGACATTCCGAAGACAGCCATCACCACGCCGTTCGGTCTTTTCGAATTTCCGTACATGACGTTCGGACTTCGAAATGCCGGACAGACGTTCCAGCGCTTCGTGGATGAGATGCTCCGTGGACTGGATTTCGTCTACGCTTATATAGACGATTTTTTAATCTTTTCCCAAGATCAGGAGACTCATAAGCAGCACTTACATCAGCTCTTCACCAGACTCCAAGAATACGGCATGGTGGTCAACGTCAGTAAGTGTGTCTTAGGGGCCCCCGAGGTAGAATTTCTGGGATACACCATCTCAGCTCAGGGTACCAAACCACTACCAGCTAAAGTGGAGGCCATACGCAGCTTTCCGGCTCCCAAGACGGTCAGGGAATTGCGGCGATTTCTCGGGATGATAAATTTCTATCGCCGTTTCATTCCAGGTGCTGCAGTTCCCCAAACCAAACTTAACGCTCTTCTTACAGGCTCAGTTAAAGGCTCCCATCCAGTGAACTTCTCGTTGGAGGAACTGGAGGCCTTCAACGCTTGCAAGAATAGCCTCTGTAAGGCAGCCTTGCTAGCGCATCCCGTTTGTGACGCCAAGCTTGCTTTAGTTACCGATGCATCTGATAAAGCAATCGGAAGCGCTCTGCAGCAATTAAAAGAGAATTCTTGGGAACCGCTTGCTTTTTTCTCTCGTAAGCTCAGCCTTACCCAACAGAAATACTCTCCTTACGACAGAGAACTTCTCGCCATTTATGAGAGTGTCAGGCATTTTCGCCACATGTTGGAAGCCAGAGTTTTCACGGTCTATACAGACCATAAGCCTTTGACTTTCGCTTTCAACTCGCATAAAAACAATTGTTCTCCGAGGCAGTTTCGTCACCTGGACTTCATTTCGCAGTTCACCACAGATATCAGGCACATCTCAGGTAACGACAATGTCGTAGCTGATACTTTGTCCCGTATCGACGCTTTAGCGCAGCCTGTCGACCTTCAGATGTTAGTCGAAGCACAAGCGATGGACAGCGAAATGAAGACACTCTTGACCGGTAGCACATCACTACGCCTCAAAATGATTGCACTAACAGGTATTCAAGGAGCGTTATGTTGTGACGAGAGAGACGGCAAATTGAGACCTTTTATTCCCATACAGCTGCGCCACCAAATCATCAACAATCTGCATTCATTGAGTCATCCTGGTGCAAATGCAACTGCTACGCTTGTATCAGACCGGTATGTATGGCCAGGCGTGAAAAGAGACTGTCGCGAATGGGTACGCAAATGCCTTGAATGTCAGCGATCGAAAGTCACGAGGCATGTGTCTGCTCCTTTAGGTTCGTTCAAGCTGCCAAAGGCTAGATTTTCTTTTATCCACATCGACTTGATTGGCCCACTCCCTTATTCGCAAGGATATCGATATTGTCTCACGGCTATAGATCGCTTCACGCGGTGGCCTGAGGCAATACCGTTGGCTGATATTACAGCAGAGACTGTGGCTAAGGCATTACTGCACGGCTGGGTCTCACGCTTTGGGTGTCCAACTGATATTATTACCGACCGCGGCAGACAATTCGAGTCCTCATTATTTAAGAGCCTGTCGAAACTTATAGGTTTTCAGCATCGCAGAACTACGGCTTACCATCCTCAATGTAATGGTTTAATCGAGAGGTTCCACAGACAGCTGAAAGCAGCTATTGTGTGCCACAACAGTAGTTCTTGGGTGGACGCATTACCGCTTGTTTTATTAGGCATCCGAAGCGCAATAAAGGAAGACCTTAAAACATCTTCGGCTGAGCTACTATATGGGGAACCTCTCCGATTGCCAGGTGATATGTTCGAACCTACAGAAAATTTCGTCTCCGACACTACTGATTACGTTTCACAGCTGCGCAAGTTCGTTAAGGATCTCCAGCCGTCACCCACCAATCAGCATGGTGGAAAACGCCCAACATTCATTTTTAGGCAGCTCGCCTCAACATCGCACGTTTTTCTTCGCGATGACAGTATCGTAGGTTCCCTTAAACCAGCATATTCTGGTCCTCATGAGGTTTTGGAACGAGGTGAAAAGGTTTTTAAAATCATATATCACGGCAAAGAAGTATCTGTATCAATCGATAGGTTAAAACCAGCCTATCTAATTTATGACCCAGATGTAACACAAGCAAACACAACTCATACAAACCGACCTCACACGAACATTCCTCATGCAAATACACCTCATACAAAATCACCACACATTCATCCAAACATACCAAACGATCATCCCAACCATGAACACCATAAACCCAAAACAACTAAATCAGGACGTAGGGTTAAGATTCCCGATTTTTATCGCCCGTAGGACGGTCTCTAGGGGGGGGTGATGTAGCGGAATTTATTGTGAATAATAATAAAAAAAATAAAAAAAAAATTGTAATAAAATATATGTCGACATACACGCGGCCAGCCGTCGGCGATTTTTATATATACAATCCTCGCGGCCGGTTATTATTCCCGAGCCGCACAGAATGCAGCCGATGCAGCGGGCCGCCTCGGACACACCGTCCCGAGCGACCAAACCGATAAGACGCGTGTAAACTGTAACGATTTAATTAAAGTAGCAAAGTGTTTTCGTAGTTTTTTTTTGTCTGACAATACGTGTGGTTTAACGCCCCAGTACCCTATACGTCAAATCCATTCAACGCAGTTTGATGTAAGGTTTATTTTTAAAAATAATGATACTATTTTGATAAAAAAATATATATTATAATGTTTAACATTTTTTATATTTGTAATTGCGAATTAAACAACTAAAAAAACGCTTTCGGACTCAAATATTATTAATGTGAAAAAGCGCGGAAAGTTCGATGTATATTGGGAAAGGAGGAAAAAGAATAAAGCGTGACCTATTTTCTTATTTCCTTCCACTTTTCAGATTATTATTACTGATTATTTTTACAATATAATAAAATAAATTTGAATATATATATAATGTAGATATTTATAATTATCTTCCGCCGTGTGGTATCCGGCTGAATAGAATAGTACCACCCTCTTTTCTTACCGAGGTGTCGTAAAAGGTGACTAAGGTAAGTCGACCCGCCGTGTGGTATCCGGCTGAGTAGAATAGACCACCCTCATTTCTTACCAAGGTGTCGTAAAAGGCGACTAAGGTAAGTGACTCACCGTGTGGTATCCGGTTCAGTAGAATAGGCCACCCTCTTTCTTATCGAGGTGTCGTAAAATACGACTAAGATAAGTTGACGTCAGGCAGGCGGCTGGTCGTAAAATACGTAGCCAAATCATGTGACAACATGTTTATAACATGTTGTGCCGACCCCACCTAGGGTGGGATAAGGGCAGGAAGATGATGATGATTTATAATTATCTTCTTATCTTATCTTATTTATAATTAACCATAATTGCAAAAATACTTTATCATATTGGCTGAAAACATTAAATTGTGAAAATACGGAATAGTTATTGTATAGAACCGGCTATACTCACGTCTTATTCTATCGGGTTAGCCCGACTAGTTTCCCGCCCGTTTCCCGTTTTAGAGTTCCCGCCGCGATAACGTCCTGTAAAGAGCTCATGAATAAGTGCCCCGGATGGGTTCGAAACTAGTCGGGCTAACCCGCTAGAATAACACGTGAGTATAGCCGGTTCTAACTATGAATACTACTCACGATAGTTTAAATTTAAAAATACGGAATCTCTATTAGAATATACATCTTAAATACATAGCTTGGCATGCACACACACACGCACAACGACAGTCACACCCACGCACACACAAATACACACAAACACACACAACATACACCGACACACGCCACATACACATACGCTATAATTTAAATAACTTAATAAATAGTAAATACTTACGTTTTTAATAATTAAAGTACCTGACCAAGCTCGGTAATTTTTGACAAAATAAAAAAAAACTTCAAATAAAAAGAAAAAAAATATTTGGTAGGTCCCGATCCTAGGTATTTTCATTTCTATAGACCACCCGTTCCTCTGACGCTACGCTGACTTGACAGTTTTCGGCAAAAATAGTGTTTAATATTCAATTTAAATTTTTGTATTTTTGTAATGCCCAAAACAGGGATAGAACGATTTTTAAAAATAAGCTAGATCCTAGCTAGATCGATTCCCCCCCCCCAAACCTTCTGCATGCTGAATTTCAGGAAAATCGTTGGAGCCGTTTCTGAGATTCCGAGAAAAAATACCGAGCAAAACTCGGTCAACCAGGTACTATTTTTCAAATTCAAATTCAAAATATTCTTTATTCAAATAAACTTGTAAACAAGTGCTTTTGAATCGTCAACTCTACTGCTGGTTCGGAAAGCTGTTCCTACCGAGAAGAGCCAGCAAGAAACTCGGCGGTTGCTCTTTTAAAAATATAATTCTTAATATTATTTACATTAAGTCGTTACTGTCTTGTACAGTTTCAAAGAGAGCTATATCCACACATTCTTATCTTTTAAATAATGTTCAATAGTATAGTAGGCTTTCTGTATCAGTCACTTTTTAACAGTGTTTTTAAACTGCTATAATGGCAAAGCTGAAATTGATTGCGGAATTTTATTATAGAATCTTATACCAAAACCCACAAACGACTTACGCACTTTTGGAAGGCGCAAAGCAGGAGCCGCAAGCTTATGTCGGTTCCTGCTTTGTCTATTGTATATATTAAATCAATATACAACTTGTAAAACAGCAGTAAGAAAAAGACAAATTAATGAAGAATTGTTATAACACACCTAAAGTCATAAACGTGTTAGTGAACGCGCTAACCGCGTGAGTTTAACATTTGAAGTTAAACAAACCGCTGTAAAGGAGCCGTGTTTGCTCTGACCGCTTGTGTAAATCCTTACTACTGTGGAAAGTCATTTAACTGATATACCCGGTTTTATAACTCATTTAAACCAAGGGACTAGACTTGTTAAATATACAAGATTTAATTTAAAATTTAATCCCAACTAGCTTTCTCTCATCACCTTATTAACTTTTTAAAAAATTGTCACGAATAAATCAATTTTCATGAACGGAAAAATATCCATATGTATAAGACGAATTTTGATGTATATCATAGATATACGAGACGCCGTGTGGTATCCGGCTGAATAGAATAGTACCACCCTCATTTCTTACCGAGGTGTCGTAAAAGGCGACTAAGGTAAGTCGACCCGCCGTGTGGTATCCGGCTGAGTAGAATAGACCACCCTCTTTCTTACCGAGGAGTCGTAAAATACGACTAAGGTATGTTGACGTCAGGCAGGCGTGTTTACAAGTTTATTTGAATAAAGAATATTTTGAATTTGAATTAAAATATACAAATGCTTGGATTTGATACTCCTTGAGCTTCTAACAAGACTGCGGTTGCATATTGTAAATTTAAAATGTTTAAAGATTGACCGCCGAGTTTCTTTCTGGTTCTTCTCGTTAAGAGCAACATTCCAAACCAGTTATTATATTCATTATTATTAATTATAATCATTCATTATATTGATCCTTGACGATTCAAAAGTGCTTGAAAGAGCTTATTTGAATTAATTAATATAAACCTTTCTGTAGACTGGTCTAGTAGGGATTGCGGAATTTTATTGTAAAAGCGAATACCGAGACCATCGAATGAGTTGCTAACTCTGCTGAGTCGCGACACAGGCATCACAAGCTTTTTGTGACCTCTCGTATATCTATGATCATCATCCTCCTGCCCTTATCCCACTCTTAGTGGGGTCGGCACAACATGTTAAAAACTTGCTGTCACATGATTTGGCTGCGTTTTTACGACCGGCCGCCTGCCTGACGTCAACTTACCTCTTCCGTATTTTAAGACACCTCGGTAGGAAAGAGGGTGGTCTATTCTACTAAACCGGATACCACACGGCGGGTCGACTTACCTTAGTCGCCTTTTACGACACCTCGGTAAAAAATCAGGGTGGTGCTATTCTATTCAGCCGGATACCACACAGCGTAGTTTACCTACCTCTTACATGATGCACTAAAAAATAAATTACATTTCGGTTCATTAAATAGCAACCGCATTTTGCACAACGTCAATTAAAGCTAATTGTTTCGGTGTGCGATCGGCCACGAGCTAACATAGTGTAGGTGTGTGAGGAGTTGACGCGTCACTTTTCACCCACCCCGTTAATGCTATGTTAATGTACAAAATATACGAATCATTTGGTAACCCCGTCCTTCGTCACGGCCGGCCAGACCGCACAATGCCACCTGATTGATCGTCGAATACGATTATTAAGCCGGCAACTGATTTATAGTTGCGCCAGACGTAATTATAAACAATTAAAGTTATTTGTAGCGTCGGATAATTAATATAGCGTTGCGTTTGTAATTACGTGTTAAGATGGAAATAAACTATAAGGAAAAAGTTATAAAAGAATTATTTTACTTTAATCCGCGTTTGTTAAGAAAATCAATGTAATGCTAAGCATTATCATCCTCCTGCCGTTATTCCACTGTAAGTGGGTTGTGCAAAACATGTTATAAACATGTTGAAACATGATTTGGCTACGTATTTTACGACCTGCCGCCATCATGACGTCCACTTACCTTAGACGCCGTTTATGACACCTTGGTAAGAAATGAGATGATTACATAGGCGCTTTGTGATATCGAGTTGAATAGAATAGACCACCCTCATTTCTTAACGAGGTATCGTAAAAGGCGACTAAGTTTAGTTAATCCGCCATGTGGTAACCGGTTGAGTAAAATAACCACCCTCTTTTAAATTGGGGTCGTAAAAGGAGCCTAAAGTGAGTTTCCGTCGGGCAGGCGTCCGGTCGTAAAATACCTAGCCAAATCATGTGATAACATGTTTTAACGTGTTGTGCAGACACACTTAGAACAGGATAAGGGCAGAAGAACAATGATTTGTACCATAACTTTTGCATTTAAGCCCTTTAAACGGTATAAAATACGATATCGCCAATATATTCCGTTCGCTAATATTACGAATGTTAAGCCTCTCGTGGCGTCAGACGATAATGTACCGGCGAGGCGAATAGAATTTTAACAAGGGTCTTTGATGCGGCAATGAATAAACGATTTCGGACATTTTACGACGCGCCCGGACGTATAACGTTCCTACACGTAACGTTACTTTGACGCGGGTGCGCTATTCTTTGTACGACGTTACGTTTTGATAGTATAATTGGATGGTGGTAACGCCATCTATAGGTGGACGCGCTTCCTTTATTAACTTCGGTATTGCAGTGTCTCTTATGACCCATCAAAATCCCTTCCCCTTTCCTTACGTGCACTGTGGCCGAAGAATAGACAAGTCAGTCTAGTCGCAACGCTAATCGCCGCATACCGCTATTTACTTCAACGAACATAAACTTCGGTTAAGTTTTCGCAAATTCGCTATCCAAAATTGTGTCCGGTGAGAATTGGTGCTATTCACCTCGCGATGTGTCCACGAGTGGGTGGTCGATGGTAAAACAATTTATGCGATTACCAGTCCCACTGCTTGGCATAGGCCTCTTCCATTTTTTGAGAGAAGGGTTGGAGCTAAGACCTACCACGCTGCTCCAATTCGGTTTGGTAGGTTACACATAACCCTATAATTCTCTAGAGATATGCAGGTTTTCTCACGATGTTTTCCTACACCGAAAAGCGTTTATTACCCTGCTCTTATCACAATCTAAGTAGGGTTGTCACAACATGTTATAAACATGTCGTTATATGATTTGGCTACGTATTTTACGACGCGCCCGGACGTATGACGTTCCTACACGTAACGTTACTTTGACGCGGGTGCGCTATTCTTTGGGAGACGTTACGTTTTGATAGTACGGTAATTGGATGGTAAAACAATTTATGCGATTATCAGTAATTGTAAAAAATGTCACGGCCTGTTTCTATCCCGCTGCTGGGCATAGGCCTCTTCTCTCCGTTTTTGGATAAGGATTATTAGAGCTAAGACGTACCACGCTGCGCAAATGCGGAATGGTAGGTTACATATATTTCTAAAATTCTCTAGAGATATTTATACAGGTTTCCTCACGATGTTTTATTTTAATTAATGTATAGAAACCGGCTATACTCACGTAATATTTTATCGCCGCGATAACGCCGCGTAAAGAGCTCATAAATAAGAGCCCAGTATGGACTGGAAACTAGTCGGGCTCAGCCGATAAAATAATACGTGAGTATAGCCGGTTTCTATACATTAATTATGAATTCCACTCACGATAGTTTAAATTCAAAAATGTTTTCTTTTACCGAAAAGAATTCATTCTACTGCCTTTATCCCACTCTAAGTACCCCACTTAGAGCGGGATAAGGGCAGGAGAACATGTTATAAACATCGCCTTATACGACACCTCTGTGAGAAATGAGGATGGTCTATTCTTCTCAGCCGAATACCACACGACGGATTAACTTATCTTAGTCACCTAGTACGATACCTCGGTAAGAAAGGAGGGTGGTCTATTCTACTCTGCCCGATACCACACGGCGCGTCAACTTACCTTAGTCACCTGTTGCGACACCTCGCTAAGAAATGAGGTTGGTCTATTATACACACCCAAATACCACATTTCATCGAAAAGCGTGTGATATATTACAATTTTCAATTAGACTCATAAGTTTTAATAGAAAACTCATTGGTGCCTGCCCAAGCCTGGTCTAAACTATTTTTTATTTTTATTTTATTTTATTTTATTTATATAAGGGAAACAAACAGTATAACAAATTATAAAAATTAGGTTACAAAAAATAATGCAAAAACCAGCAAAGTTTCCACAAATTACTTAACACTATTGAGAGTAGACTAGTTAGTTAGTTAATTATTTAAATATAAAACAAAATGAAGAAAAAGAAATGACAAAAAAAAACAAATAACATATGTTGTATCACTTAACATATCCCTATTAAAATTTACAATTTTTCCCGAATTTAATTTTTTAAATATCTCAAGTGAACAAGTAGTAAAATCAATGTCAGTAAAATTCTTATTGTATAACATTCTATAACAAAATAAATAAATTTCTGGTAAAATTTAGCTCAAACAATGGTATTCAGAACACATTCTCGATATTGGAGTTTTTCCAGGCGCAAAATTACTCAGAACAACACTAAAAATAATCTAAAGCTCATGGAAATTATTAAATTACAGATTGAAGGAAGTACAATAATTTTAACACAATGAAAATTGTAATGTGTTTCAAAGGTTTTTCGCTTTGCAACTTATAACTTAGTTGTAAATGAGCGGTGAAAACTAGCTTAAAGTATACGTAAACTAGCTTTTAACGTTAAACAGACATTTTGACGGCCCTACTCATATAATAGAACTACACCTCAACTTCCTGCTTAACTTATTTAAAGACGCAAGTTATGTATTCTACTAAGTAAGAAATGATCTATTCTACTAAGTCGGGTACCACACGGCGGGTCAACTTACTTTAGTAGCCGTGTACGTTACTTCGGTAAGAAATGAGGGTGGTCTATTCTACTCAGCCGGATACCACACGGCTGGTCAACTCACCTTAGTCGCATTTACGACATCTCGGTAAGAAATGAAGTTGGTATATTCTACTCAGCCGTATACCACACGGCAGGTCAACTTACCTTAGTCGCCTTTTACGACAACTCGGTAAGAAATGAGGGTGGTCTATTCTACTCTCCGGATACCACACAGCTTAAATTTTCTACTTAACAACATAGAATATAACGTGTACTTTAAACAGTATAACTTTTCCTTAACTACGAAATAATTAACGTAAATTTAATATTTGCGGCTTTTCGCAGTAATGTAACCAGTCACTATGAAACTGACCAATATTGGACGTAATTATTAAAATTAATTTTAAACTATGTAGTCGTTTGGTCGCTATTTGACTAAAATTAGCGGCTAACATTGAAAATAAACTATGCATACGTAGGTATATTACACTTACTTACCTATATTTTAAATTCAAATTCAAATTCAAAATATTCTTTATTGAAATAAACTTGTAAACAAGTGCTTTTGAATCGTCAACTCTACTGCTGGTTCGGAAAGCTGTTCCTACCGAGAAGAGCCAGCAAGAAACTCGGCGGTTGCTCTTTTAAAAAATATAATTCTTAATACTATTTACATTAAGTCGTTACTGTCTTGTACAGGTTCAAAGAGAGCTATATCCACACATTCTTATCTTCCAAATAATCTTCAAGAGTATAGTAGGCTTTCTGTATAAGCCTCTTTTTAACAGTGTTTTTAAACTGATGTAATGGCAAAGCTGAAATTGATTGCGGAATGTTATTATAGAATCTTATACCAAAACCCACAAACGAATTACGTACTTTTGCAAGGCGCAAAGCAGGAGCCGCAAGCTTATGTCGGTTCCTGCTTTGTGAAATGAGTAGCATATTTCTTTGTTTAACATTTTATAATAAAAACTAAGTTTACTGAAAGTTTACTTAGTTTAGAGTTTAATTTATAAAAAAAGTAAGTATCTATACTAAATAATTTACAGAATTAGGTGTTACTTTGCGGAGGTCCATAATACAAAACTGATGAGAATATTATTTTATTTTGCTTTTTCTTATAAAAATTTGTCGCGGATTATAGCAAAATAATATTCTCATAAGTTTTATATCTTTACTAATATATAAATCTGACGAGTTTGTTTATTTGTTTCTTTGTTTGATTGTTTTGAACCCGCTTGCCTCAGGAACTACTGGACCGATTTGAAAAATTCTTTGAGTGTAACATAGTCTATTGATCGAGGAAAGCTATAGGCTTCTTAACGTCACGCTAAGATGAATAGGAGAGGAGCAGCAATAAAAAATAGTACGAAAACGGCAAAAATTAAAGCTTTCCTTGCGTGCGCTGAGTAAACGGTGAAAGTTATTCAAAAATCAAGTATTACAAAATTGTTCCCCTCAAAAAATTCTAAATAAAGTCCGCGACAGCATATGTCTAGTTTTTGAGGTTAACCCACTTTAACGATCTTTATGCAAAAGTTATGATAAAATTATCTTAATATTTAAATGAGTTAATCTTGTATATATATATATTTTCCGAATCTCGGAAACGGCTCCAACGATTTTCCTAAAATTCAGCATGTAGGAGGTTTTGGGGGAGAAAAATTGATCTAGCTAGGTTTTATGTAAAAAAAAATTGTTTTATCCCTATTTTTGGGAATTAAAAAACACTAACATTTATATTGAATTGAATTTTCGCCATTAACTGTCAAGTTGGCGTAGACTTTTCGGGTAACGGGCAGCCTCTAGAAATGTGAATGCCAAGGATCGATCCCCATCTAAATAATTGTTTTTTCTTTTATTTTTTAATTTAGTAATAAGTTTTTTAATTTTTTTTGTAAAAAATTCCCGAGCGAAGCTCGGTCACCCAGATATTTAGCTATAATACGCGTTTGTCAAGAAAATCTATGTAATGCTAAGTGTAGGATGCAGGTAACATTTGCATACTTTATACATGCAGGATTAGTTACCACATATATCAAAAACACTCGCTCACTGATTTTTACTCGAGTGAAGTCTTAGACAAGTCTAGTATTGTACAAATGCGAAAGTTTTGTGTTCATAATATTAGCATAAATGTTACAGACAGTATTGATGCTGTATTCCACGTCATTGGTATGATAAATGTGATCTCTAGAGAACAGCAGACACCACCAAACTTTTTGCAATAAGTCAACAATTAAACAACACGGAACAAAATTGTTGTTATACGCCGAGTTCATATTACTTTTTATGTTGTAAATACTCCGAACAATCCAAGTTCGACGTTTAAGTTTCCGCTTGTTTGAAAAAATACAGCACAAGACATTGTTTTCTCTGAATTTGCGTTTGGCCCGTTGTTATTAGATACTTGGAAACTTCTCCGTATCTTCGCCGATGATATTTTTTAAAGCTGAATTATTACAGCGCCCAAGGCTAAAGTAAACCAATACTGAAAGCCTTATTAAATATGAATTTCTTTCTGCTATCATTAAAGATATTTCTCAACTACAGCTACATTTTTTTGAAGTTAACTGCTTAAGAATCCAATTTCTGTACAAGGTCCATGGTATGAGATTAAATAAATAGAAAAAAAAAGATATATGAAATTAATACAAAATTCAAAACATTTTTGTATCTTTATTATATACTTATAAAAATCTATACTAACATATAAAGCTGAAGAGTTTGTTTGAACGCGCTAATCTCAGGAACTACTGGACCGATTTGATAAATACTTTAAGTGTAAGATAGTCCATTTATCGATGGAGGCCATATACCATATAACATCACGCTAAGATAAATAGGAAAGGAGCAGCAATAATTTATATGGCAAAACGTTAGGTGGTTCAGCTAATTAGATATATAGAAATAAATTCTATGCGAATTATTTATAAAGCTTGTGAAAAAATATATTTGTAGAAATAGGCGTTACTTTGCGGCGCATCACCCAAGCAAGCATATATAACAAACGACGATATTTCTCCTTGTGGGAAATTCTTGATAGGTAGGAAGACTGTTTAGGTATCACTGCATATCCTACCTAGTACTTTCGTACAATAAAAGACTTAAAAGATTGCAAGAACTATATTTTGTTATGTTACAACGCAGCGCGCTAAAAAAGGTGCGTAAGGTGACCGCGCTGATCTTCAATTGATCTCTCGGTCCATGTATTCGTCCGATTAAACAATTGAATAAGCCTGCACTCTTACAAAAGCAATTCCGCAGTTGCTGCTTCGGTCCGCCGATCACTATAGGCGTATACACTCCTTTATACTTATTCAAAATAAATAAAAAGCAGTTTCCCCAGAGTCAACCCATTTACTCCTTTGCAACAACTCAATGACGGAATGAAAGCCACAATACTTTTTCATATTAATGACGCAACTCTATGAAGGATTGTATTAAAAACATGTTACACATAGTTATATAGTAACTGGTTCTTCCCCCATCATTTATTTTGCCTCTGAACACGTGCAACAAATTGAAGTTGCTCTAAAATTTTAAGTTGGAGTTTACTTTATTGCGCATTATAGCAAAATAACTTTATTATTGAGGTATATAAACATTCAATATCTGGCTCACAAATTCAAAATATTCTTTATTGAAGTGGACCATTTACAGTACTTTTGAATCGTCAAATGTTTTTAAAGAAGCTACCACTGATTCAGATCCTACCGAGAAGAAGTAGCAAGATACTCAGCGGATATTCTTTTAAAAAATAATTACAATTTGATTGATGGTTACAAGATAATCGTTGCAGCTGGATGCTACTGCAGTTAAGATATGCTACTATCACTCTAATAATCCTCAATTGTAAGCTTTATAGCAACATCGTTTTAAGACAATTCCTATACTTAAGTAAAGGTAAGTCAAGATTCGCTAAAGTCGCGGTTATAGCTTGTTTAATATTAATATGTATTGAATGGCACTCAATCCCCATCATTCAATGTACGTTGCGGATATTATACGGCAACCCTTACAAATCCCCGTCACCAGGGTCACCGTTAAAATTATATGGGCCTGTCCCTTGTGTAAACATTGTATTATTACTTACATCAGGGTTCGACAACCTATATCTCTTCTGATGTTAAATCAAATCAAAATAATCTTTATCCAAGTAAGCTATTTACAACTATTTTTCGTCGGTCCTTCGAGCCGGATCTGAACCAGCGACCTATGGATCCGGCTTGAAGGACCACAAAGATGTACGGGCTGCTACTACCCTGTACGCTCTTTGGTTGATAGAATGATAATTTGATAGTAATTGATAGATTGCGGCGCTTAATATTGATAGTTTTATTTTTTATAATGATAATGATAATGTGATATGATATATGATTTTGATATTAATTTGCTACGTTGAGCACGCGCGGCCGCTAACGTCGTACTGATTTATAATTTCTTTGATATTAAAAATATGGCGTAAAAGCAGATGTTGCAAATGTACGTGCTAGCCCGTACAAGATGTAATTTCATTAAATCTAATTGACGATTCAAAAGAGCTTGTAAAAAGCTTACTTGAAGCTTTGATTTTGATTTAATTTGATATACTGACATTTGGTTTATTTGTGTTCTTTATTATGTACTTTTTATTTCTAGTAATATCCCATCTAGCGTTTAAACAACTCTGTGGCCCCTTTTGTTTTGCTTAGTGACATCTATTAGGAAGTTTTAGTGTTTTATTATTTCCTCTCTGAATAATTATATTGTATACTTTGTTCTGTGGCACAATGAAAACAGTCTTGATTTATGGGTTTTGTTCTTGAAACAATGCGAGACTTTCTGAGGAATAGCAGTGATAAATATAGAGAAGTTTTTTTAGATGTAATCAGTAATCGATTGCTCAACATCTTTAGATAGATAGATAGATAGATATAATACTCTTTATTGTACACCACAGAATTGACAATAGTTATTTAAAGAACTAAATTCACTTTACCTATTATATTTTCCCTAAGTTTGTTTGACTTTATATTTTCTATTTTTGTTCTTCTAATTTTAGTTATAATGGTTATTGTACGTTTGTTACCTTTTAAGCACGCTGTGACTAGACTACCTTTGATTATATTTATGTTATTAGAAACCCTAGGTAATATAACCATGTTATATTTAACACATGTACACATGTAATTGAAAGTTCTATGGAATAAATAAATAAATAAAAACAGATCTGTCTGTCTGTTACACTTTGATTGCTAATCTGCTGAAGCATTAATAGAATTTGATACAATTAATGTTCATATAAGATGCCGCGTGGCATCCGGCTAAGTACAATAGTACCACCCTCATTTCTTACCGAGGTGTCGTAAAAGGCGACTAAGGTAAGTCGACATGCCGTGTGGTATCCGGATGAGTAGAATAGACCAACCTCATTTCTTACTGAGGTGTTGTAAAAGGCGACTAAGATAAGTCGACATACCGTGTGGTATCCGGTTTAATAGTATAGACCACCCTCTTTCTTACCGAGTTGTCGTAAAATACGACTAGGTATAATATAGGTAAGTTAAAGTCAGGCGGCCGCTCGTGATAACGCAGCCAAATCATGTGACAGCATGTTTATAACATGTTGTGCCGACCCCACTTAGAGTGGGATAAGGGCAGGAGGATGATGATGATTTTCATAGTGCATTAATAAAGGAACGAGGAAGAATATATATTATACGGTTATGTGACGAAGTTGAAAGGAAATTTCAACGCTTTATTTCATTATTCAATTGTTCGTGAAGGCGCGATAACCGCAGTTGCGGGGAAAAAACTTTATAATGAGTTGCGCTCAAGTCGCCGCCGACCGAGAGATAATTTAATAATAACTTTTAATAGTACTGGTTGCAATGCCAAGGATAGGCCATTTAAATTCCAATTCAAATTCAAAATATTCATTATTCCAGTAAAATTGTAAATAAGGGGTTTTGACTCGTCAACTCTACTGTTGGTTCGGAATATTGCTCCTACCGAGAAGAACCAGCCAAGAAAATTCGGCAGCGGCATATTTCTCATTGCTATCTTGTGCAGGGTCGAAGATAGACTATTTCCATATATCACTCTTATCTCTGTTTTAAGTGGGGTCGACAAAACATGTTATCAACATGTTACCAACATGCGCCAATAGGCCAGACAGTAAAAAAGTTATTACTAAATTTAAATTAAAAAAAAACTTCTTCTTCTTCTTCTTCTTCTTTGTCAACCGATGGACGTCCACTGCTGGACATAGGCTCCCCAGGACCTTTTTAAGGTCGTCAGTCCATCTCGTGGGGGGTCTACCGACACTGCGTTTTCCGGTGCGGGGTCGCCATTCCAACACCTTGAGACCCCAACGTCCATCGGTTCTACGCACTATGTGCCCCACCCATCGCCACTTCAGCTTCGCGACCCGCTGAGCTATGTCGGTAACTCTGGTTCTTCTACGGATCTCCTCATTTCTGATTTGATCACGTAGAGATACTCCGATCATAGCTCGCTCCATCGCCCGCTGAGCGACTCTGAGCCTTCTTATGAGGCCCATAGTTAGCGACCACGTTTCAGATCCGTAGGTCATCACTGGCAACACGCACTGTTCGAAGATTTTGGTCTTCACGCACTGAGGTATTTTGGACGAAAAGATCTCGCGTAGCTTCCCAAACGCTGCCCATCCAAGTTGGATTCGGCGGCTAACCTCTTTCTCGAAATTGGACCTACCTAATCGGACTGTATGTCCTAGGTATATATACTCGTCTACAATTTCGAGTGCAGAGTTCTCAACGAAAACCGGGTGGAGCGGAACATGTGAGTTCGACATGATTTTCGTCTTACTCATGTTCATTTTAAGGCCCACCTGTTGAGATACTCTGCTGAGGTCTTCGAGCATTGTGTTAAGATCCTCCAGAGACTCTGCCATAAGGACTATATCGTCGGCAAATCTAAGGTGAGTGATGTACTCGCCGTTAATGTTGATGCCGTATCCGTTCCAATCCAAAAGCTTAAAGACGTCCTCCAATGCAGCGGTAAACAGCTTTGGGGAGATGACATCTCCCTGTCGCACACCTCGCTGCATTTGGATTGGTCTCGTAGTTCTGTCTTGGATACGGACAGACATTGTGGCGTTTTCATACAAACACTTCAACACTTGGACGTACCGATAGTCGATTCGGCATCTCTGGAGCGATCTTAACACGGCCCATGTTTCCACCGAATCAAAGGCCTTCTCATAGTCCACAAACGCCAAGCAAAGTGGCTGGTTATACTCCTCGGTCTTCTGTATAAAAAAAAACATTCTCTGCTATTCGTTGTAATATAAAAGTCATCATTCTGCCCTTATCCCACTCTAAGTGGGGTCGGTACAACATGTGACATGATTTGGCTACTAATTTAACGACTGGCCTGACGTGAAATTACTTTAGTCGTATTTTACGACACTTCGGTAGGAAAGAGGGTAGTCTGTTGCGGGTGGGCCGATTTGTTTTAGTCGCCTTTAGACACCTCGGTAAAAAATGAGGGTATTTTATTCTACTCAGCCGGATACCACACGGCGGGACGACTTACCTTAGTCGCCTATTACGACACCTCGGTAAGAGATGAGGGTGTTCTAATCTACCCAGCTTTAACACACGGCGGGTTAACTTACCATATGGTGGTGTTTTCCACTCAGCTTGAATATAAAATTAAGTTTGAATTCAAAATTATTTTTACTAGATTCTTGATTAAATGTGATTTTTCTTAAAACAGTCGCATTACGACAGATTGGCCTTCTATTCTGGAACAGCGACGTGGCGGTTCTGTCCGCAGTGCAATTTAGGGGCTATTTGCATCACAATTGAATGTGATTGCGCTCGTGTTGACTGTGCAGTATGGAAACATTGCGTGGAGCGAATTTGCGAAATGCTCTTAAGGGTAAGAAAATGATAAAATAAAACGACAACTAAGTTAACTTTAGATAGGGAGCTTAATTTGGTACGATATTTCAGTATCATCTTCCTGCGCTTATCCCACTCTAAATGGGGTCGGCACAACATGTAATAAACATATCAGATGATTTCTCAACTAACTTTAGTCGTATTTTTCGATACTTCGCTAAGAAAGAGTGTGGTCTATACTATTCAACCGGATTCCACACAGCGGGTCGACTTACCTTAGTTGCTTTTTACGACACGAGGGGAAGAAATGAGGGTGGTTTATTCTATTCAGCCGGATACTACTTGGCGGGAAAATTATGTTAATTTGTTATAAATTACGAAAATTATGTTAGCACTTAACCTAAACTTATCTATTCTATAAATTAGTTATTCGAATCATTGCTGGGCTATGCAAAGTTAGTGTGCATGCCTTTGCACTTTCACAGAACACTCTTAGAGGAACATTGATGAAATTTCGTATAATCACTACATATTATAAAACAAAGTCCCTATATCCCTATGTACGCATAAAACTTTAAAACTACGCAACAGATTTTGATGCGGTTTTTTTAATTATAAAGTGATTCCAGAGGAAGGTTTGTAAGTATAATAACATTCAATACGGAGTAGAGAAATACTGTAATTTTTGAGGTTTCTGTAAATAATTACTTTTTTTTCCGCTTACATTGCAAACGCAGGCTAAACCCTACGAGATTTATCAAAATAATGTACTAAGTATTTGTACACCTTGAAAAGGTCTACAGAAAAGTCCGCGATGGTATATGTCTATCTCTTATGGATAACCCACTATAGCATTTTTTGTCATTTACTTTTTACGAAAAATAATGCCTTATTTTTGAAGCAATTTTTATACAATACAGCATTAATCCTTATCCAATTAAGTACCTAAAATACATTGTTGATTTAATATAGATCAATATGGCCATTTACAGCATGTAATTTAAGTGCCCATTTTCGGAGACATTACAGATTTAAAATGCCGTGAGGAGACCGCGCTTCGCCCTATAACACTTCGACTTTAGCAGCTATGTCCCTCTTTCAAGAGTTTGTTTAAAGACATTCTGTAATTAATATTAAAAATAAAATACATAGGGAAAATGTAAAAGTAAATAAGTGAAAATGTACTATATGAATTTAGATATTCCAAAGATAGCAGGAAATTTTCTTGGTATAGGGAAAGGAAATTGTTTTTCTCCAAATTTAACGCGTGCGGGCCACGGGCAGTAATGAATAAATCAAAACTACTGGATCGATTTTAATCATTTTTTTTACACTGAGTGACATGGGATATATGTATATTTTATACCCGTGCGAAGCAGGGGCAGGCCGCTAGTTTGTTATAAATTACGAAAATTATGTTAGTATTTAAACTAAACTTATCTATTCTATAAATTAGTTATTCGAATCATTGCTGGGCTATGCAAAGTTAATGTGCATGCTTTTGCACTTTCACAGAACACTCTTAGAGGAACATTGATGAAATTCCGTATAATTGAAGATAAACCATTACATAAATAGCGTTATTACATAAATAGTTTAATGGATCAATAAACCTACTGATTGCGTTTTGTATCGTTAACTAAACCAAACAATTTTGTCAACATTTTGCAATTCAGAATAGAAATTTGCATCAAAATTATGTGTGATTGCACTAAATACGCGCGATAGTGAACAATTTATACATTGCGGTTAAACTTAAATAGACAAAAGGTGTCACGAATTATATTGGGAACCAAACAAAATACTACTTAGATTTTTTAAATTTACCTCAGTTTGGGAAATCATTGTTTTACAATAGAATGCGATTTACATTTGGTATAGTTCATAGTAAATAGCCGTGTGGTATCCGGCTAAGTAGAATAGTACCACCCTCATTTCTTACTGAGGTGTCGTAAAAGGCGACTAAGGTAAGTCGACCCGCCGTGTGTTATCCGGTTGAGTAGAATAGACCACCCTCCTTCTTACCGAGGTGTCGTAAAAGGCGACTAAGGTAAGTTGACCCACCGTGTGGTATCCGGTTTAGTAGAATAGACCACCTTCCTTCTTACCGAGGTGTCGTAAAATACGACTAAGGTAAGTTGACGTCAGGTAGGCGGCCGGTCGTCAAAACGCAGCCAAATCATGTTACAGCATGTTTATAACATGTTGTGCCGACCCCACTTAGAGTGGGATAAGGGCAGGAGGATATATTATATGTATAGTAAACATAAGTAATGTCTATTTTAAAAGCTTTTTTTTATGTATTTGAAAGTTTAAACTTGCAAGTTAAATTTGATCCACTTTCCAGTGTCCAATTAAGCTGAAATTTTATATAATGATCCAGCCCCGATGATAATGCACGTTTATGATAAGCATGACCTGATGCTGCCCGGATTGGCTCCAGACGAGAGAACTCCTCGACGGTTAATAGTAGAGATTTGATTTTTAAACATTTTATCTATTTTTGTATTTATGCAGTTAATATAAATAAGTTCTGTCATAAATAACTATTCTTATAAAGAACTTTTAAAAATTTAATTGATAGGGGTATTCACTTCAGAAATTTTGCACCTATTTGCATCACCATCTTATTATCATCATCTTCCTGCCCTTATCCCACTCTGATTGGGGTCGGCACAACGCTATAAACATGTTGTCACATGATTTGGCTACGTATTTTACGGCCGGCCGCCTGCCTGACATCAACTTACCTTAGTCTTATTTTACGACGCCTCGGTAGAATAGACCACCCTGGTCTATTCTACTCAGCCGTATACCACACGGTGGGTCGACTTACCTTAGTCCCCTTTGACGCCACCTCGGTAAGAAATGAGGTTGGTACTATTCTATTCAGATACCACACGGCGGGAATGATAGAGGAGAATGGAAGAATAAAACATATTGTGCCGACCCCACTTAGAGTGGGATGAGGTTAAGAGAATCGTGTTTATACTTTTTAGTAGGATCTCACTACAAAATACACACAGACAGAGGTTTCATCATGTTTCAATTCAAAATATTCTTTATTCAAATAAACTTGTAAACAAGTGCTTTTGAATCGTCAACTCTACTGCTGGTTCGGAAAGCTGTCCCTACCGAGAAGAGCCAGCAAGAAACTCGGCGGTTGCTCTTTTAAAAATATAATTCTTAATACTATTTACATTAAGTCGTTACTGTCTTGTACACGTTCAAAGAGAGCTATATCCACACATTCTTATCTTCTAAATAATCTTCAAGAGTATAGTAGGCTTTCTGTACCAGCCTCTTTTTAACAGTGTTAAAATTAACATGATATTTTCATGTCATACCCTGTGCTACTTCTTAGCTACTATTCAGCGATTTGCATACATCGCTCTAGGATAAATATGGTTAGGATGCAAGTGATGAAGGTACCAGTGTGCGATGTAGGTGAAATTTGCATCACAATCGAATATAATCACTAGCTGTGAGGTACGAAATGCACATATTGTATTTCGTCGGAACTATGTAACATAAATTTGGCACATTCGAATACATACCCGTTGGCGCAGCGGGCAGTCACCCTGTCTTCAGCATCGTGGGTCGCGGGTTCCATTCCCGCCGAGGTCCAACCATTTCTGTAAACATAATTTCCTGCCGACCGCAGTAGAGTGGGATAAGCCCACACTAACTGGGGTCGGCACAACATGTTTTAGATATGTTATTACATAATTTGGCGACATATTTTACGAATAGCCGATGGCCTGTCGTCAAGTTACTATCGTCGCCTTTTGTGATACCCCGGTAAGAAATGAGGGTGTTCTATTCTAATTAACCGGATACCACACGGTGGGTCAACTTACGAGTACTTTAGCCGTTTTACGTCACCCCGGTTAGAAATAAGGGTGATTTATTCTACTCAGCGGGATACCACATGGCATAAGAACGGACAAATTGTTTATAGAAAATGTTAGCCCCTGGCGGATATCGATCCCACGACCCGCGTAGCTGAACGCAAGATCACTGCCAATTGGACCAATGGGCCAGTCGAATAATGTTAATATGAATTTCCAATGTTGCAAATTAAACAAATAAATTCCAAATTCATGAAAATTATATTACTGGCTAGATTATTTTAACCACGAAATCGTATCTTCCCGTTTGATTGGAGCTCTGCGGCTTCCCAGATCTTTAAAGGATTCTGTATTATCTAGAGACTTGTTTAACTTAGTAAAGTTTCAAACTAATCTGCAATTTGGTAGGAGCGGTTTGTATACGTAAGCCCTATCTCGCAGTGTTGGATTATAACAAATAAGTTTTGGTTAAGATTATCCCACAGCTGGGTCTTCTATCTACTGTCTCTTTTTCTTCTTCTTCAACCGATGGACGTCCACTGCTGGATATAAGTCTCTTCATGGGATCTCTAGATCACACGATTTTGTGCCCCTTGTATCCAGCGGCTCCCCGCGACCTTTTTGAGGTCGTCAGTCCATCTCGTAGGGGCTATGCCGACACTGCGTTGTCCAGTGCCGAGTCGCCATTCCAACACCTTAAGACCCCAACGCCCATTGGTTCTCCGCCCCAGACCATCGCTACTTCAGCTTTGCAATACGCGCTATATCGTTGATTCTGGTTCTTCTAAGGATTTTCTTATTTCTGAACACGTAGAGATACAAGCATAGCCCGTTCCATTGCCCACTGATCGGCTCTTTGCCTTCTTATGAAGCCCATAGTCAGAGACCACGTTTATTCACGTAATCACTATTTTATCCGTATGTCTAGTGTATCACAGAATTACCCCTATCCCTTCTAGCAACCGCTCTGCACCCCGGAGAGCGTAATCACCAGGTCGCGACCTCTCTTAGCAGTGGCCCCACCCTCCGCTAATCGATAAATCGGGAGCACCAGGTGCATCAACCGTCTCGGGGCCCTAACTCCAGCGTCCTATTAACCCTTTTCGGTTCGACTAGATGTGTCTGTTAGGGCGGCATGCGATAGACTTAGAGAAATCCTTTTCGTCCCGCTCGCTTGCAGTGGATCGGATATGCAGATATCAAAGTTTTGGATTATAAAGTAGTGCTTGCTACTATCCTATACCTGGAAAAGGGTGTCCCCCTTTTTGAACCGAAGTATTGGAACTTACTATGCTGCTCTAAGGTAGGTAGGTTACTCATATTTCAGGAATTCTCAAATTATATGCAAGCATGTATAGGCGGCCGGTCGTAATATACTAGCCAAAATCTGTAACAACATGTTGAAACATGTCGTGCCGACCCCTCTTTGAGTGGGATAAGGGGAGGAGAATGTTGAGTGATGATAAGGATACGAATCTAATCTTCCTTCTCATTATTTATTGCGACACTATATGGCGGTGGTAGCTTCATTTAAGATATTGATTTTTAACGATTCAATAGTGTATAAAAAAGTTGATTTCAGAAAAGATTATTTGACTCGATTTAACTCTCCTTAGTACAGTAACGCTTAAGGATGTTCACGTTTTAACGGTAAAGTGTAACAATGTTTAAAATGGCCAAGGTTCTAGTTACCGTAATAATATTTTGGCGCGCTGCCCGCCGTAAACTGATTCTTGTGGGGTCACGGTAACAGAGTTTCAGTAATGTGATAAAGAAATCCAATTTACTGAGTGAACAGACGGATTTTTGTCGTTCTGCGCTGTATTCGCTTGGCCACTTTCCCACCTGATGTTTTGATTGTAAAAAAACCAGGGGTTGTACTCCGGGAGTGCCGGCAGAAGTGAAAACTTGAATATTAACGCTGTGCATTTGAGAATGGTTAGGAAATAAGTTTGCGCGAATTGCTTTATTATATTTAAGTACCGGGTGACCGAGCCTTGCTCGGTTTTTTTTTAAAGATATGAAAAAGAAAAGAATAGAAATGAATGACCATATCTAGTATTCTTGAGACGAGTCACGAGTATTTATAAGCGTCTTTTTTAAAGATCTTTTAGGCATTATTAAATAAACAGGTTAGTTAAAAATTCAAATATTTTATCAATAACATAAAAAAACAATCAAACACTCATTGGCATATAGAGCGAGAGCCTGTGAACCCCAGACCTTCGTCATTTTATAAAAGCTGAATGTTTTATAAAAGCTGAATGTGCATGCTCCCAACTCAGGTAAGAACGATGGCAGATTATGAAAATTTGGTCATTGTGGCTTTGTGAGATATATTTGAGTAGCGCGCTACTCAATGTTGCAAAATGCCGATCTAATTTCGTCAAATTATAAAGTGTGATTTTTTGGTATTACCTTCAGAATAATATTAAAAATCACGTCAGTTAATGCCAGACACTTAGCATAGTGGCAACCCCCTGCCAGACACCCTTAAAATTCATGAAGTTTGAATTCTATTTACGTCATAGTATAAAAGCTGATTTTAATATTATGTTACTTGGATACTAATAAGATGACGTTTCCTCATCAGCCAGACATCTTTAATAGTTCCAACCCCTGCCAGAAACTATTGCGGTAGCGAAACATCTACGGAACGTTTGTATACTGCAGATATTTCGCAAAGAATTTGTAATAAATGATTTATTATCACTACATAGTATAAAACAAAGTCACATTCTTTGTTCATACGCAACAGATTTTGATACGGTTTTTTTTTAATAGATAGAGTGATTTAAGGGGAAGGTTTACATGTATAATAACATTCAATATGGATTAGAGAAAATTTGATTTGATTAGAGGAATACTGTAATTTTTGAGATTTGTATTGTGATGTCGTAAATAATTACATTTTTTTCCGCTTACATTGCAAACGTAGGCTAAACCCTACGAGATTTATCAATATAATGTCCTAAATATTTGTATACCTTGAAAAGGTCTACAGAAAAGTCCGTGATGGTATCTATCTCTTAAGGATAACCCACATTAGCATTTTTTGTCATTTACTTTTTACGAAAAATAATGTCTTATGTTCAAAGCAATTTTTATACAATACAGCATGAATCCTTATCCAATTAAGTGCCTTAAATAGATTGTTGATTTAATATAGATCAATATGGCTGTTTACAGCATGTAATTTAAGTGTACATTTTCGAAGATATCACAGATTTAAAAAAAAAAAAAAACAAAACAAAACAAAAAAATTAGCCGTGTGGTATCCGGCTGAGTAGAATAGTACCACCCTCTTTTCTTACCGAGGTGTCGTAAAAGGCGACTAAGGTAAGTCGACCCGCCGTGTGGTATCCGGCTGAGTAGAATAGACCAACCTCATTTCTTATCGAGGTGTCGTAAAAGGCGACTAAGGTAAGATGACCCACCGTGTGGTATCCGGTTTAGTAGAATAGACCACCCTCTTTCTTACCGAGGTGTCGTGAAATACGACAGAGGTAAGTTGACGTCAGGCAGGCGGCCGGTCGTAAAAACGCAGCCAAATCATGTTACAGCATGTTTATAACATGTTGTGCCGACCCCACTTAGAGTGGGATAAGGGCAGGAAGATGATGATGAGATGATGATGATTACAGATTTAAAATGCCGTGAGGAGGCCGCGCTTCGCCCTATAACACTTCGAATTTAGCAGCTATATGTTGCTCTTTCAAGAGTTTGTTTAATGACAAGAAAGCTATGAATGTTGTATATAGAGACATTCTGTAATTAATTGTAAAAAAAAAATTCATAGGGAAAAATGTAAAAATAAATAAGTAAATATGTAGTATATGAATTTAGATATTCCAAAGAATGCAGTAAATCTTCTTGGTATAGGGGTAGGGGAATTGTTTTTCTCCAAATTTACCGCTTGCGGGCCACGGGCAGTAATGAATAAATCAAAATTACAGGATCAATTTTAACCATTTTTTTCACTGAGTGACATGGGCTATATATTTTATAGCCGTGCGAAGCATGGGAAGGCCGCTACTTATTATTATAAAAGAAATGTCAATGTACTTTTTTTGTCTGTTGTCAACTGCTGGTGCAGACCCGGTTTTTGCATGTATTTTATTTGCTGGATATCCAATCGCGTATAATACTCTCGAATGAAAATTCATTATTTTTAGCATCCATCGGTATTTTGCACCCTTGAGTACTGCGTATCTCTCAAAGTCACTATGACCCAAATTTCATAATCTACCATCGTTCATCAGGTAAAAACCGACAAACTTTCGGTTTTTATAAAATGACGAAGGTCTGGGGTTCACGGGCTCTTAGTCCAATAGTGTTGCTTAACAACTCCATCTACTGGTACTGTCTCTTAAACAAAAATTACAGGTACATAATGAAAAATGGCCGTAAAGTAGTTCGTTGGTCCCAATAAAAATAAAAATATTATTACGCATCAACAGATGTCAGGAAGAGTCGTAGAGAGTTTGAGATATAACTTTAATTGTTACCAAAACATCATGAAAAATATAATTTAACTACTGTAATTTGTAACGTTTGCTTTTTGCAATCTGGATCTTCTTTTTAAAGATATATTTTTATATTATATATTTCGTATATAAATTATGAATTAAATACGTTGAAATAAAGGCCTTCAATAATAATTTTTAAATTAAATCAAATATTATAAAAAAAATTATAATAAATAATAATAAAAAAAATAATAAATAAAAAAAAGAATAAAAAATAAATTATATGACACCTGGGGTTCGAAACTGTGGTATGCTAATATATCAACACATGTTCTAAAATTATACCGTTTAACCATCACACGACGACATTTAGTGGCGAAAATACCAGTTGGTTTCTACTCCAGTTTTTTTAAATGCCCAAAAACAGGGATAAAACGGGTTTTTTTTTACATAAAACCTAGCTAGATCGATTTTTCTCCCCCAAAACCCTCTACATGCTGAATTTCAGGAAAATCGTTGGAGCCGTTTCCGAGATTCCGAAAATATATATATATACAAGATTAACTCATTTAAATATAAAGATATCCATTAACAATATACTATCATTTATGTGGTAATACAATATTCATTTATTGCGCTATCAATACAAAAACACATAGTACACTAACTAGACACATATACGCAAGTGTCTCGTGCCGCCTAAATGAAATAACAGGAGCAGTTTTACATTTTCGCCGCGAGGTAGAAATAGAGGGGGCTACTTCCTCTCCTACGTCACGCCGGTGGTCTACTCTCCTTCCATCTTACGAATTATTGACCAGATCACGTGTAATGACGCGTGTTTAACATTTTTTACACATCACAACAATGTGCACAATGCCGCTTAAAAAGTTTTCACTTTACTAATTTTTATGCATATGAATAAGTATACATAATAATTAAAAATAAATGGCGATGTATATAATACACAAAGTAGGTACCAACATAAGCTTGCGGTTCCTGCTTTGCGCCTATTTAAAGTACGTCAGCCGTTTGTAGATTTAGGTATAACGTTCTATAATAAAATTCCGCACTCAATTTTAGCTTTGTCATTACAGCAGTTTAAAAACACTATTAAAAAGAGTCTAATACAGAAAGCCTAGTAAACTGTTGAGGATTACTTAGATGACAAGAATGCGTGGACACAGGTATTCTTTGACCCTGTACAAGACAGTAAATGTAATAAGAAATATTTTTTTAAAAGAGCAACCACCGAGTTTTTTGCTGGCTCTTATCGGTAGGAACAGTTTTCCGATCCAACAGTAGAGTTGACGATTCAAAACCATTTGTTTACATGTTTACTTAAGTAACTCTTCTCTCCGTTTTTGGAGAGAAGGATTGGAGCTACGACCTACTACGCTGCACCAATGCGGATTGGTAGGTATGTTTACTTGAATAAATATTATTATTAATTTTAATTGAATTTTGATTATAATTAAGTGTCTACGAAATTATCCATTCATAGAAGGAAAAAACCAATTCATTTATGGTATGTGGAACACAATTAACATGGTGTCACAAACAATATCCGTTTATTGAACGGTTCATGCGGAAGTGATTGCTTTTTACACTATTAGATTGTGAAAATATTGACAGTTTTCTAGTTATGGATTGCGTGTATTTTTTGTTGTGTATAAAACTATATTGACATTGTTATGTGTTTACTTTGTTTAAATTGCTGTTACGGGCGAGTGGTCGGGTTCTGACATAAACAATCAGTTTGGTAATTTCAAAATGCAGTCAGCGTGTATCGGTGTTAACCTGTTTTTAAAATAGATATCTTTTAAAATAGATATCGATACCAGGTTGAACGAGCCTTGCTCCGTAATTTTTTTCAAAATGAAAAAAAGAAACTTAAACAATAATAAGGTAAGCGGGCTCGATCCTAGGTATTTTAATTTCTCGCGACCACCCGTTCCCCGAAAAAACTACGCTGACTTGACATGCAAAGGCAAAAATAGTGTTTTATATATTCAATAAATTAAAAGTAAATTTTAGTATTTTTTAATGCCCAAAAACAGGAATATTACTAATTTGTTTTAAATAAAACCTAGCTAGATCGATTTTTCACCCCAAAACCTCTTGTATGTTATTTTCTTGTTCCCGAAAGAAAAACGAAATATTTGGCCTTTATCTTACCCCGGTGCGGTTTAATAATTAGTACTTGAGTAATTTTTAAAATGATGTAAAAAAATAAAATTTAAAAAAAATCATTGAAAAGAAAAATTAAAAAATAATTGGGCAGGTGGGGCTCGATCCTAGGTTTTTTCACCTATCTAGACCGCCCGTACCCCAAATGAACTACCATGACTTTACGTTTGACACCGAAATATTGTGATTGTATTCTACGTAAATTTCAAAAAAAATTTTAGAGCACGAAAACAGGGATAAAACGACATTTTAAAAAAAATAAAACCTATCTAAATCAATTTTATTCCCCTAAACCCCCAGCATGCTAAAAGAATTTTCAAATCAATTCAGTAGTTCCAGGGATTAGCGCGTTCAAACAACCAATCTCTTCAGCTTTATATATTAGTACAGATGTTCCTATTAAGTTTGACATCATCTGAGCGAAATGTCTTTGTAAAACTAAACACTGAATGTTCATAATTAATTATTCAGTGCGGAAACATTAAAAGTCGGCAGTCGTCGTCCGAACAAACATAACAAAAGGGAGATACGTCATCCGGCGTAACGGAGTTGAAACGAAACTCAAATATAATCCAACGGTTTATTTCATTATTAAATTGTTCGTGAAAACGAGATAACCCCAGTCGGAGTGACTTTGTAACGAGGTGCCTTCGCGCTTTTGTTTGGATTATTGTAATAAATGTTATAAATAGGCATATTATATGGAGTATTCGGCTAATTAGAATAGCCCACCCTCATTTCTTACCGAGATGTCGTAAAAGGCGACTAGGATAAGTTGACCCACCGTGTGGTATGCGGTAGAGTAAAATAGACACCCTCATTTCTTACCGAGATGTCGTAAAAGGCAACTTAGGTAAGTCGACCTAGCGTGTGGGTATCCGGTTGAGTAAAATAGACAACCCTATTTCTTACCAAGGTATCGTAGACTGCGACTTAGGTCAGGCAGGCGGTTGGACGTAAAATATCTAGCCAAATCATGTGACAACATGTTATAACATGTTGTGCCGACCCCACTTAAAGTAGGATAAGATAATGATGATCTATGTGCATAACTTCAATGCCAGACTTATATATACATAATTTTACGTTGTCTATTTTTTTAATTATTATCAATAAATACCTTAGATCTTGCTTTCCCTAAATGCTCCTCACTGACTTACTCGAGATCATTTAGCTTTCAAGGTGTTAAGCTGTGGAATGATTTACCGGCATCAATCCGCAAATCTCTTTCCCCGTATACTCTTTCTTCTTCAATTCTTCTCTTTTTCCTTCTGTTACTCGAAGGTTGACTGGAAGAGATGCCTTCTAGGGATAAGTCCGCTTTTATACATGTGCTTTTGTTACTTTTTCTTTCTGTTTTCTAACTATATGTATAAAAAGAAATAAATTGTTTCTCTAGCGGTATCGAGATTACAGAGCTTTTATTATAACATTGAAATACTTTTAACAGCCTCGTATAGCCTTGGGCGCTTTAACTCACTTACCTTAGCGTAAACCGTAACCTCGGAATATAATAACATCCAGACGACGCTATTATCTTCACCAAGCTGTACATGCCACTGCTGGGCATATGCCTCTCCGTTATTTTAGAGAGAAGGGTTGAAGTCCCACGCTACTCTAATGCGAATTGGTAGGTTACACATACCCCTAGAATTCTCTAGAGATATGTTTGCTTACGATGTTTTCTATCACCGAACAGCGTTTTATTCATTGCTATTATCATTATTAAGTGATATATAAGTATGTGAAGATAATAATATAATTACTTTTTAATATGGACCTCGGCAAAGTTACGTCTAATTCTATAAATGATCAAATGATAATATCAAAGCAGTTAAGGCAAAATTTTATTTGCCTGTAAAATATACATAAATAATTGCGCTATCTGATTTGTTCTACATTCTGTGATTACATCTGAGAGTTGTTTGTTTTCTTTCGACACACTGCAGGATATAAATTCCTATTTGATTTACACTTTCCCGTTGCATGAGAAATGTGGACAGCGAATTCCAGTTTTATCTGTTTTTAAAATCAGTTTTTTGGCAATACCCTCATCCTTGGAACAGGATTATTGTTACATTGTTTAACCTAGATTTCGTTGGTACATTTTACTCCGATAGTTCTTGTTTCAACATGGTTCAGAAACATGAATTCAAAACAACTTCGTGATGGAAAAAACGTGTGATTTTTATAAGGTTTTATTAAACTTGCACTGTATGTATGTGAAGGAGGAATCTTGCAAATTAAATTTCCAGTCCAGAGATCCCATTAAGATAAAATTGTATATACTTGTCCAGTCCCGATACAATGCATGTTTATGATAAGCATGACCTGATGCTTTTGCCAGGATTGGCTCCACCCGAAGGAATTCCTCAACGGTTAACTGTAGGGACATAAAATTTTGTTAAAAGCTTTATCAAAAACTTTTTTACTTGACTAATTTTCAACGAGTTTGAAGATGAATAAGTATTTATATGGATTTTTAATTTATTATGTACTATTTATTTAATGAAGCGAACTTCCTTATCGGCGTTGTGAAGTTTTTGTGATAGGTAAAAAATGTTAGACCCGCGTCAGGGCACGTGACCTGAACGAACATTCGTAAGACGGAGGGAGAGTAGACCGCTGGCGTGGCGTAGGTGAATTATCCCACTCCTTTATTACAGATCGGCGAAAATGTATGCCTGCACCTGCTGTTTGGTTTAGGCCGTGCAAGGCGCTTGCGCGAAATAATTTGTGGCGTTTGTGTAGAATAGCGCAATTTATTAAGTATTTTACCACATAAATGTGTACTTTTATACTGATAATTAAAGCAATTGGTGCAAAATTATTCCATAACCATTCTAAAATATCAAAAATGCATTACGTTAATATGCAAGTTTTTACTTCTCCCGGTACTCCTGGAGTTGATTTTGTTTAACGAGTAAGTAGTATTTCATATATTTACTCCATATTTTAAATTATTATGTACTATTTCCATATTTCTTTATTTTATATTTCTTTAAAAACTTTTTCTTTTAAGCAATTTATTTATTTTATTGTATTGTTACAGTTCTTAAAAAGTATTAAAGTATAAGAATTAAATCGGGCTGCTCCAAATCAAACCAAATCATTTGAACTCAATTTTGACCCATTTATCAAAATTGTGTTCAAATGATTTGGTTATATACATAAATAGAGGTGAAACTAATATAAGCGAAGATTCCGTCAAGAAATAGTGCATAATTGAGTATAATTTAATATTTAAATTGATGCGAACAAAAATAGAATAACTTTCTTTCATATTTCAAATCTTATCTCTTCCGGTGTCCCGAGTTTCTCAGCTACATCACTTCTCATCAGATGTAACTGTTGTTGAGAGCAAATCTGATAACAATAAAGCAAGTTGCCGCGGGACGTATTAGATAAGAGCGGGGCGGAGACGTCAAAATGCTCCGTGAGATTTAAAATCTCCAGAGCATCCTCGTACAGCTGCTGCCGACATAGTTACACGGAAAAATGCTCGCCCCCCGCGATGTCACCTTGGGAAATTTTACAGTCTACAACATATTCTCACCTACTGGGGCCGCTGCTATTTCATAGAGCTTCTATCTGTGGTTCATGTTATAAGAGGTTACTTTTATACACATAATAACTAGTATCTGAGTGACTGAGCATTGCTCTGAAATTTTTTTTAAAGATCCATTAAAAATAAAGTGACGGGTGACATGTGATAATCGAACCTAGGTTTCGAACCTCTTGATTTGATCGCGCGTTACCATTACCATAAGGCTGTCACAGCCTTTGCATTTGACAGCTCAAATTATGAGTTCCTATCTATTCTTATTTTCGAAGTTTTTTAAGTGCCCACAAAAAATAAAACGCGATTTAATAAATATATCGATTTTTCTCCCCCAAAATTTTTAAATGCTGAAAGGAAATTTCAGGAAAATTGTTAGAGCCGTTTCCGCGATTTAGAAAATATATTTATATTTATACTAAAGATATACATTTATAAAAATATTAAAAAGTACCATAATCAGTCAGTCAAGCCGGGTGGTATCCGCTGAGTAGAATAGACCACACCCATTTCTTACCGAGATGGTGACTAAGGTAAGTTGATGTCAGGCCGGCGGTCGTAAAATATCATGTGACAACATGTTTATGACATGTTGTGCTGCCCCCACTTAGAGTGGGATAAGGCAGGAAGAAGAAGAATGTAGTCTTTTGTGCAGTATAATTCTCGCCCGTATCCCATGACTCGGGCGCCATCTTCACACGTTAGCGCTGGCGAGCGTTCCGCACTAGACTCTGATATGCGACTCCCTTGAGGCCTCTCGCAAAATAACTTTTAGTGAGGTATTTTTATTAACCGTTCGCTTTGAGTATCGCAAATGGTGGATTGAGCGATATCCAACTTTGTAATGGTTGAATTATTCATATTCCGTGCTAACTTTCGTTGAGGGCGAATGTTTTATTTCGAAATGAAAATTTTACAATTTCTTTTTCACGTTTACGGTATGTTTTTCTTAATTATACCGTAAACGGTTCAGCGGGAATGCTGCTAAAAAAATTCGCTTATTTCGTTTGCATTATACGCGGACATGATTTGTAACAAACTGAGAAATTTAGCTCGTGATGAAAATAATCTAGAATTTATCACAGCAATGTAACTTTTTCAAATTTGTGAATTCAAATTTAAAACATTCTTAATTCAAGTAAACTTATAAACAAGTGCTTTTGAATCGTCAAGTCTACTGCTGGTTCAGAAAATTGCTTCTACCGAGAAGAGGTAGCAAGGAATTCGCTGTTTATTCTTTTCAAAATATAATTCTTATAACTAGTTGCATTTAGTCATGACTATTTAGTTCAAGGTCGAAGAGTAGCTATATCCACGCATTCTTATCATCGATATAAACTTCACAGTATAGTACGCTTTACGTATCAGCCTCCTTTTAATTGTGTTTTTAAACTGCTATAATGGCAAAGCGAAAATTGATTGCGGAATTTTATTAAAGAATCTTATACCCAAACCCACAAACGATTTACGTACTTTTGCAAGGCGCAAAGCAGGAGCCGCAAGCTTATATCGGTTGCTATTTTATCTATTATTTACATTTTGTACATCGCAATTTTTTTTTATTTAGTATATTTTAATGCACGAAAATTATTTTATTAAATGTCTCCCGTCTTATGTATATAATATATATTTTTAATTAAGACCAGTATTAAGCATTAGTGATGTTATTGTGTATTGTTCGTGTATATTTGTTAAAAAGAGGCTGATACAGAAAGCCTACTATACTCTTAAAGATTATTTGGAAGACAAGAATGTGTGGATATAGCTCTCTTTGAACCTGTACAAGACAGTTACGATGTAAATAGTATTAAGAATTATATTTTTAAAAGAGCAACCGCCGAGTTTCTTGCTGGCTCTTCTCGGTAGGAACAGCTTTCCGAACCAGCAGTAGAGTTGACGATTCAAAAGCACTTGTTTACAATTTTATTTGAATAAAGAATATTTTGAATTTGAATTTGAATTTGTTTGAGTAGACAAGCATTGAGAGCTTCAATCCACCTTGCAAACGCGTTGTTTCATTAAAAATACAAAAACATCATTAATTCATTATTTTAACACTAACATAGACCAATATGAAAAATAAAATTTAAAATATTGGAAGAAAGCCTTGAGCCGCCATATTAGCGCAATTCAGTTTGTATCAGCCTTTAAATATGAAAAATGCAAAAGTTTTATACTAATTATAACACTAACATAGATCAATATTAAAGGAAAAAAATTTAAGAACTTTAGTAGAAAAATATTGGAAAGAACGCCTTTGAGCGCAATTAAGTTGTAACAGCCATAAAATATAATTACAAGGGAGAAAGCTTTTTCATCATCTTCCTGCCCTTATCCCACTCTAAGTGGGGTCGGCACAACATGTTATATACATGCTGTCACATGATTTGGCTGCGTTTTTACGACCGGCCGCCTGCCTGACGTCAACCTACCTCTGTCGTATTTTACGACACCTTGGTAAGAAAGAGGGTGGTCTATTCTACTAACCGAATACCACACGGTGGGTCAACTTACCTTAGTCGCCTTTTACGACACCTCGGTAAGAAATGAGGTTGGTCTATTCTACTCAGCCGGATACCACACGGCGGGTCGACTTACCTTAGTCGCCTTTTACGACGCCTCGGTAAGAAATGAGGGTGGTACTATTCTGTTCTGCCGGATACCACACGGCGTAGGGGAGAAAGCTTTTTATGAGCTGCGAAGTCTGAAACACTAAGTAGTTCCAGGCTGGACTGACATCCCCGGGGGCAAAAGATTAAAAACAAAGAACTGCATTTGTGGCAGTCGGGAATAAACGAATAACATTAGCTTTTTATACTGTTTACAGTGTACCTGAAAGGTTCTCGAGTGAATAAAGTAACGGCCTATTTGATGGATTATGGCGATAGCCCATACAAAGAGACATGCCGTCTCTTTGCTCACACACAAAGTTTGTAAAACAAATCTCGGCTTCCATTCTTTGATTCCTAGGCTTTGTAGATTGCTGACGAAGTTGGTTGACAAAGATACTGAAATCTATATTTTTACGATAAATTAGCTGATTCTAAGAAAAAAGTGGATCAAGCGTTTGTAATGTAAGCGGAAAAAAACGTAATTATTCACGACATCATCATTAGAAATCTCAAAAATTACAGTATTTCTTTACTCCATATTAAATGTTATTATACATATAAACCTTCCTGTTGAATCATTCTATCTATTAAAAAAACCGCATCAAAATCTGTTGCGTAGTTTTAAAGATTTAAGCATACATAGGGATATAGGGACAAACAAATAATGCGACTTTGTTTTATACTCCAATGCTAATATTTCTTGTATGTAAGAAATAGAGGATTTTTAGACAATAGTTTAATTTAAATAAATGTTAATAATAGTTTTAATACTACATTTGTCTGTTAGTCTATCGCATGTAGTTGTCTATAAAAGCATACTGTGTCTACTTATAAGTGAAATTATATGTATTAGTAAATAAGACCAAGTATTTATAGATTAACAAACATGTGATTTTGTTGGTGGCAAAAGTATATAAATAAATAAATTATTAGGTAGAATGAAAGATTGGAATATTAAGGATATTCCAATTAGGATAACGAGATTAAATGCGATAACATTTTATATAACCTGAGCAGATAATGCGATATAGAGAAAAAAGGAACCATAGGGAATTGTCACACATATTGGCATAGACAAGTACCGACATAGACAAAAAATTGTTTTATAAACTTCAACACTATTACTATCCCACTGCTAGGCATAAGCCTTCTCTCTCCGTTTTTGGAGAGAATGGTTGGAGCTATGACCTACCACGCTGCTCCAATGCGGATTGGTAGGTCACACATATCCCTATAATTCTCTAGAGATCTACAGGTTTCCTCACGATGTTTTCATTCACCGAAATGCGTGCAATAAATTGCAATTATCAATTAGACAGATAAATTTTTACAGAAAAACTCATTGTTGCCCGCCAAATCTTGAACCCATGACCTTTCGAAAGAAACGCACGGTCTCACCACTGGGCTATCACAGTTTAAGTTAGTACTTTTATTTATTTATTTACATTAATTTAAAATTAAACAAGATACCATTATTTTGCAAGGGGCCTTGTGGTATCCGGCTGTGTAGCATAGATCATCCTCATTTCTTACCGAGCTGTTATAAAAGGCGACTAAGGTAAATTGACCCGCAGTGTAGTATTAAGCTGAGTAGAAAATACCACCTATTTTCTTACCGAGGTTTTGCAAAATACGACTGAATTTGACGCTAAGTTGACGTTAGACAGGCGGCCGGTAGTCCAATACGTAGCCAAATTATGTGATAACATGTTGTGCTGACCCCACTTAGAGTGGGATAGGGGCAGGAGGATGAAGATAATTCCAGAATTTATTCCGAAATAGGTATTTTAATTACCTTTTAATAAATTGCAAGATGAAATAGTAAATTTTAATAAAACTCTTGAGTATTACAGGGAAAACTTAAAAATGTCTAGTTGGAATAAATCTTTTGTCTCAAATATTCATTAACTTTAAAGGAAAAATTATCAAAGACAGTACATAAAGACTAAGAAAAACGCAATGAGCTTAAAATGGTTTTTAATTATATTTAATTTTAGCTTCTTTTTATATCATAGGTAAAAAAGAGCAAGAGGAAATTAAAAACTAAGTGGTTATATATTGAGGCAGACCGCGGTGAATCATATTAGTGCAGTGAGGTCCTCATCTGCGATAAAACACAATTATGTCTGACAAAGCTTTTTATGAGGTACAGAGTCTGGCACTAATTTCTGCAGCCATATTTACTTTCCGCCTCTCAGAGCGTAGGTTTAAAAAATATTAACCCGTACCCGTAACTTCGTGAACTGTAATCTTGAAATAAACAGTAGCTTCTATAACTCTCCAACCCTGAAAATATCTCCATCACAAAAATCAGATTGATCCAGGAAGACTGATAGAGTTATCGATTTCTCGAGAGCATAATTTAATTATTTTAGTAAATAATCCGTATTTTATACATTAATAATACATTGTAATCGCTCATTTAAATTTATTTACTAAACAGAAATCAAAATATATAATACCTTTCTTAAAATAACTCTTTCGACCAAAGCCGAACAATGTAATATAGAATTATATTTAATTTAAAGATTTGACTTCACTTTGACCCAAAAAAACTGATAAAAATAAAAGAATTAAAAAACTTTGATAGGTTGATAATAGATGGTGTTTTCCAATGTCATCCTATTCCTGGATGGCCAATAATAGCTTAAAAGCACTGAAATATATAATACTGGCTATGCCTGCGGCTTCGCATGCGTGAAAATCATCATCATCAAAATTGAAATTTTGAACATTAAAGTTTCTGATTGTGAGTTAATATGATTAACTATTACTGCCGCGGACTTTTTTCCACTACAATCTCATCACATTACTTTAATGTATGTCTGTTAGCTGGGAGTATTTTTTACAACTGCGCGATGTCTTCAACACTATTTACAAAAAGCTATAGTGTACTATTAACCTAAACCTTCCCCTGCCTAAACCTCCGCCTACCGTACAGGGGCGTAAGTAAGATGACCCTACACGTCTGATCCTTCCGAAAGAATTGCACTACGTTCTAGTAAAAACCGTACAAAAATCTGTTGAGTAAATTTGGAAAAATCGATCACATACAGACCGACACCTTGGGGGACTTTGTATTATAGTAAGTATAGATGTGGATGTGTCAAAGTCAAATATCTAAATCAAAAAATAGGTTCTTTATTACGCCGTTTGTTTTACGTCGAAAAAGTTATTTTAAGAAAGATTTTTTATATTTCGGGTTTTGTTTATTGGATAAATTTATCTGAAACTTTAATAAATATATGATTATTAACCTTTATATGATGATTATTTTATTTTATAAATGAAAAATTTATTTTTTTGTGATGGAGATATTTGCAGAGTTGGAGAGTGACAAAAGCTACTGAATCCAAGTCCACGCAAACGTTACGGCTAAAAGCTAGTATATAATATGTAAAGCAATGCTGCGACAAGTTTGATGTGGGCACAAATGGACATGTAAACAGACATACAAACAGTAACATAGCATAAGAGTAACACCATGTTGTGCGAGCTTCGTTTGCAATGCTAATGAATAAGCGACAGACAAACGACGTGTGGAATACGAGCGACTCTGGATAGAGCAACTTTATCGGTCGTTACTGACTTCTCGGCCATGAATATGAATCGCTTTAACTGATCTTACTGTATACGACCTTATTGTTGTGAAATACTGTTGTATTGTTGCAATGGAACCTATATATGAAACAGCTTGAACAATAACAGCCTTTGTTATTGTTCAAGCTATAATTCTGAATTGTATGTAAATCTATAATCAACTTACCTGAGTCGCCTTTAACGACACCTCCGTAAGAAATGTGGGTGGTCTATGGTACTTAGCTGGATACCACATGGTTTTTTTATACAGGGGTATTTTTTAATAAAGGTTTTCTTCCTCGCAACACGAAGGTCCCCGTTCCCATTGCTGGGCTTCCGGTGGCCGAAACCATATCCAGCCGGACTTAAAGTAAGCCCAACTGAACCCGTCGCTCATTAGAGACTCCACTCTTAACCTCCCCGGAGTCCCGGTCCGTCCAGATTGCCCTCTGCTACGGCTCTGCACACGGTGGGTCAACTTACTTTAGCCGCCTTTTACGTCACCTCGATAAGAAATGAGGGTGGTATATTCTACTCAACTGGACACCATACGGCTGGTCAAATAACCTTAGTTGCCTTTTACGACACCTCGGTCAAGCCGCCAAACAAGCCGCTTTTCTTAAGCCATACCTCAACCTATAACAATTAGGCCCGAAATTCCCTGTTTTCTTTTAATATCACTCATTGCAAAATAACTAAATATTTTTCGTTCCAAACATTTCATTATCGCTACAGTTTACCGCAACCCAATTCCCACCAGCGCAAATCAATAGAGAGTATTTCATGAGGTTTTCGTTGCCACAAGCCGATATTAACAACAGCCGCCCGGAGTATCTTGGAAGCTATTTGAAATATTTAATATCGCCGCGGGATTTATCGGGAGCAGAAAATGTACTCGATGAAATATCGTAGTCACCAGCGGTTAAAGCGTTTACTTGTGAAAACTAAATTGCGCGCCATTTTATTCCGTACTTCATGTTGACTCGGGCAAAAGTAGAACAACATTAATAGAGTTAATATGCTTAAATAGGGAAACCCGCTTTTGCTTTCCGGAGATGATTGTTTCGGGAGATATCTGTGGAAGGTGGCCCAGCGCGAATGTCTGGTGGGTGCCACGAGTGCGGCGTCGAGTTTGATAAGGACGCACATACTCGCGGAATGTTTTGTTATGGCAGCTTAGTAGGTGGAGCTCTATGGAGGAGTGGCATAGGTGGGGCACTATCCCTTCTTGCCTGCTGTTCGTACCATGGTGAACGGATAGATATCGTTGGTAGCGTTGGTCTCATTCTGCGAGGACGTAATCTTGGAGTAGGAAGCGGCGGGATACATCTCAGAAGTTGAGTCTTTGGATCCTATCCGCGGCAGACGAGTCGGGCGTAGGCAACTCGCTCAATTCCATCGTTTGCCGCCCTAACAGGGAACTTCGGTCGTTCCAAACAGAGTTTATTGGACGCCCACCTGAAAAAGTCCCTAAACAGAAGTGAACAGTTTTGGCATACACGGGCATGCCAAAAGAGCTCTGATAAGCTTTTCCGTCTTGGTTCTCTTAATGATACCATCAAATGAGCTCTTGCCACCATACATGTGGGACGGAACATGCGTTGATAAGTTAGCCTCGTCCCATATCAAGAAAACGGCGTCAAGACCTGCAGCTGAAGAAAATGGCCGAATCCGGCAAGCGGCGGAAGTGTGCATGTCTCATCGAGAGTTATATATTTGTGCCGTTTGCAGTTGAGACCCTAGAGCTGTATAGTCAAAGCGCTTAGTACCTTTTAGCCATTTAAGCACATCGGCTAATTGCCTCTTCAAGTGACAAGAGGGCTGGCTCCTTTTTCTCACAAGGAATCCGCTTAGTGATTCAACGTGGGGTGCCAAAGTGGTCGGCCTCCTCGTGGCGCACCCTGGGCAAGTTTAGTCTTGGCGAACGGACCACTGAGGGGTGGCCAATCCAGTTGTCCCTCTGATTAGCAGAGGGCAATCTGGACGGGCCGGGGACTTCGGGGTTGGGGTGAAGTCCCTAATGAGCGACGGGTCCAGTTGGGCTTACTCTAAGTCTGGCTGGACATGGTTACGGCCACCGTCGGCGAAACCCGGAAGCCCAGCAATGGGAACGGGGACCTTCGGGTTGCGAGGAAGAAAACCTCTATAAAAAATTACCCGGTGGGGGCGGAAACGCCCACCAAGGCGTTGGGGCCCCTACTTGGGGCGCGATCTCTCCCTGTCGACCGTGACATAGCAAACACGGTGGGCAGGGAGCGATCGTGGGCAGCGATGGCCTCCTTTAGCTCTGCGGAGGGGGGCGGAGGGAGGCGGCGGAGTGGTTCCATGAACTGTTGTTCTGGATCCAATCTGCTGCTGGTGAGTCCAGGTGTTAGTGACTCGCCCAAGCCCATTGTCTGCCGCCCTAACTGGGGACCTTCGGGTGTTCCGAACGGGGTACATCGGACACCTGGCTTACAGGTCCCCGAGGCGGTCGGTGCATCTGGTGCTCCCGATACACCGGTTAGCGGAGGGGGGTTTCTCTTTCGAGGGGCCCCTACCTGGAGGTGTTTATTCTCTGGGATCAGAGCTGTCGGCGGGATGGGGGCAAAATGTACAATGATACCCTGTCCTTGCCATTGGCAGCGTGGTGGAGCACACAGGTCGTTTTAGTCGGTGCGAGTCCGACATAACCGCCGCCTGTCCCCGTCGGGCGGCGGTACCCATAAGGGGTTTTTTCCTGTATAATAAAAAAAAAAAAAGTGATTCAACGTGGAAACGCTGCCAGAATTCTTGGGACCATTCCACGTGGGCATAATTTGTATTTATTTATTTATTAAGAAGACAAACAGTTATAAAATACATAATTATAAGTGAGAAAAAAACAAAAACATAAACCAAAAGTCTTCACAGAAAAGCAAAAACACTTAAAAAACAAATAGAACGCATACAAGTTAAATTACATATTGAATGAAGTGAAATATATAAACTTAAACTTACAAACGGGTAGGGAAGAAACTCTTCGTATGCCACCTTAACTTATTATACTTAACTTACGTATAGACCTAGCGTGTAAGTAAGTAAGTGTAAGTAATTTAAGATCGATATAACTTGTTCATTTTTGTTGTAACTAAATAAAATATTACAATAATAATTCTGATGCATGATTTATGAATGAATAAGCTTGTTCATACATTTACACCAAGTACCACATTTATAAATACGTCTCGAGTTCCCGAGATGACCTTACACGTCTTTTATTATTCGCTAAGAGGGTAGTAATAAAGTTACGCCGTATTATGAGATCGTAGTACATTGTTAGCTTTGTTTTGTATTCGAGGCGTCGTTTGTTATTTGAGTAGACGGTTAATGGGTGCGCGTCTAATAAAGATATTATCGGAACAAAGGTATCGGAGCCAGTGGGCTTCTTGATGAAATATCGCACGGTTAGTATTAAAGTGACGTAATTTAAAACAATGGTTGTGTGGTAAATTGCAATAAAGCGTGCCTACAAATCGTGATGTCATAGATGGCATGAAATAAGGATTACAATGTATATTACTTAAACATAGGTCATTATAATACTAAGTGTGCAATACATCTAAATTTCGGAAATAGCATTAACATTTTTCAATTTTAGCAAATAGACTCTCTTTAAATAATGTACCACTAAAAACAGAAAATTCAACTGTATTTTTGGGAGTATCCTTGGATACAAAACTCCAATGGAGCACACACGTAACAACTCTTGCAGGGAAACTGAGTTCAGCGGCCTATGCCGTTCGAAAGATAAGACAATTCACAGACTTCGAAACAGCAAAACTTGTTTATTTTGCCTACTTCCATTACTACTAGCATTATGTCTTATGGAATATTGCTATGGGGTAAATGCGCGGATAGTGAAAAAATTTTTGTTTTACAAAAAAGAGCTATACGTGGCATTTGTAATTTAAGACCGCGTGATTCCCTGCGAGAGAAGTTTAAGGAAACAGGTATTCTTACATTTGCTTCACAGTATATTTTAAGCAATCTAATTTATGTACATAAAAATATAAAGAATTATAAAACGATAGGTGATGTATACAATAGACAAAGCAGGAACCGACATAAGCTTGCGGCTCCTGCTTCGCGCCTTGCAAAAGTACGTAAGTCGTTTGTGGGTTTTGGTATAAGATTCTATAATAAAATTCCGCAATCAATTTCAGCTTTGCCATTACATCAGTTTAAAAACACTGTTAAAAAGAGGCTGATACAGAAAGCCTACTATACTCTTGAAGATTATTTGGAAGACAAGAATGTGTGGATATAGCTCTCTTTGAACCTGTACAAGACAGTATCGACTTAATGTAAATAGTATTAAGAATTATATTTTTAAAAGAGCAACCGCCGAGTTTCTCGCTGGCTCTTCTCGGTAGGAACAGCTTTCCGAACCAGCAGTAGAGTTGACGATTCAAAAGCACTTGTTTACAAGTTTATTTGAATAAAGAATATTTTTTGAATTTGAATTTGATAACATCGTTATGTACTGATTTTAACCACTCACTTAATATTTTTCTACAGTCATGAGTATTTCTATTATAGAAATTTAGTTTGATAGGAAGGTATGAGAACGAATTGTACACTCTACATTTAGCGTAACATATATTTTCTTTTATCGCGGATTAAAGCAAAATTATATTTTCATTACTTTTCTAATTGATATTGTGTCGGTAACTTACGGACTTACGCATTTATAATAATAGGTATATACCAGTTTATAGGAAATGTTCCGCTGAGTGGATATCTCATTAATATAGGCCATAAGCTCTTTGGTCCATTCACATCAATATGTGCGTTCAGCGTTAGTAATATTTCATTACAATTAGGTCGTTCACAAGAAGCCAGAGCTACTACATGTTAGCTATGAATATTTAATATATAATTTACGTACAAACGTCTGTCCGTGAAAATTAAAGTAATTAAAGTAAATATTGAGATACGTAAACTATTTTGAATTTAAACTTTGCTGAATAATCTTTAATATTTAAATGTGTTAATCTTGAATGTTTATTATTTACATATATTTTCGGAATCTCGGAAACGGCTCCAAAGATTTACCTGAAATTCAGTATGTAGTGGGTTTTGGGGGAGAAAATTGATCTAGCTATGTTTTATTTTAAAAATTCTAGTTTCATATCTGTTTTTGGGCACTAAAAAAACTGCTACAATAGAAATAATAAAATAAAATAAATTTTTAGCTGTCAAGTGCAAAGCTGTGACAGCCTAATGGTAACGCGTGAACCACAAAAGTTCGAAACCTAGGTTCGATTCCCACATGTCACCCGACGATTTTTTTATTGCATTTTGTCTATGTCTTTTAAAAATCGTCGAACACAGCTTGGTTACCTAGGTTTAATTTACATGAATTGTTTCCTTCCAAAATTACGTCGTAAACTTGTCACATTGGAATAACTAGTAATACATAACAGATTTAGTTGCAGCTGCGACTTCGTTCGTTTTCGTAGGAAAATCGGGTTTTATTTTATCTTATACTAGCAATCGCTAGCGGCTCCACCCACGTGGAAGCATAAGAATTGTTAAAGTGGTCTACCCTTAAAAGCTAGACATATGCTGTTGCGGACTTTTGTATAGAACATCTAGAGCGGAACAATTTTGTGATACACGACTTTTGAATAACTTTGACCGTTTACTTAGCACACGCAAAGAAAGCTTTAAATTTTGCCGTTTTCGCGATACTTTTTATTGCTGGTCCTCTCCTATTCGTCTTAACCTTCCTCGATAAATATCTTACACTGAAAGAATTTTTCAAATCGGTCCAGTTGTTCCTAAGATTAGCGCGTTCACACAATGAAACAAACCCTTCAGCTTTATTATATTAGTATATATATTTGCCCCAGTATAATAACTTCATTTGTATAAAACTTCAAGCTAAATGTAACAAACAGACTTTCGTATTGATAATATTAGTAATAATAATAAAAATCAAATAATTTTATTCAAAATTCACAGCAATTTGCCCTATGTTACAAAATGCTTTAACTGCTCCACCTCTAAGGGTCTAACGTCCTCGGTTACAAGATTCAATTTAAGCGTACACAATTTTTAAAGGTCTAGCTTAGCTTTTGATCTCCTATGTTTACTTTGTAAACGGCAAATCCAGTTAAAGCCAAGCCTCGGTTAACCGAAAGCCGCGCACATCGCTCACTAAGCAAATACACGCAATCGATAAATCTATGTTTGCCTTAAACCACACCAAACTATATATATTTTAAAAGCGATTGGAAAATCTGTCTGTACATTTAGAAATAATTAAAATAATATTGAATTATAGACCAAAATGTAAATGAATCAACTAATACAACTATAACAATCTCCTGATGAGGCTTCGGTTGCGGGGCGAAAAGTTTGTGATAGGGAACGTGTATAGTGCTTGTGTATTGTGGTATACAATATTCCCGTCTTTCTTACGGTAAAAGACGTAAAAATACATAATTAAGGATATTTCTTCCCTCAAGTTGTTGCAGACTAACGCGGCTACAGCTTCTTAAACTATAAACAGAACCTAGGTGGCGCTAGTAGTACATTGATGTACGCGCGCTAAACGCGCGCGTGTGTTTAGGTGCGCGCTAAAGATGTTCTTTTTCTGAAGCATATAGTGTAAGCGAAAAATACTAGATATCGTGGCAAATCCGATACAGTCGTCCACAGCGCATCGTTTTAAGCCGAGGTCCGGCCTCACAGGAGGCACTCTTAACACGAGGCTCCCAGAATGCTGCGAGTCTCGCTTGAGACTGTCTCCCAGTTTTTTCACTCCAGTGATGCTTCTGCGCTCGCCCACTCTCTCGGTGACGCTGTAATAGTTCTCTAGAGCTAACAGCATTAGTTAGTGTTCGAAAAAAAAACAAAAAACTAGATATCGGATTTCAGGTTGTAAGTTTTGTAGGTCTTATATTGTGTCAATAGTTCTATAGGTTGTTCATTGAATTGTTTTGGTTAGATATTGTTTTTAGGTCAGTAAAATTAATAGGCTTTGAATAGCGTGAAATCGTGTGCATCGTTGATACGTTTAAATGTGATAATGTGAACAATTATATCGCAATTTTATCGTGCAAACAAAATCGCCAACAAACGCTAGTATTAATATAACTCCAAATCATCACGGCATAGAATTAATCGCGCTAATGAATTTGTAAAGCAGTTAATGGGTACAGTTAACATATTATCGTATATACTCTCTATTCCTAATGACATAAAGCGCAAAGTTCTGTCGCATATATAACTAATGGCATAAGTTGCCGACTGTTACTATATCTATTTATATGATATAGTATTTTCGCCGTTGTCACTCGAGTTTAAGGTTCAGTATTCTCTGGAGACGATTCGTTTTATTATGTGCGTATAATTGCGCTCCTAGTCCAAAGTGATACAACTCAGAAATCTTTATTTCGATATTTAATGGAAATGGAGTTTGTACAAGTTTCTACAAATTACTCTAAAGGTTTTGAGTTCTCTTCAGATAAACATATAAGCTTAATTGCTCTTACATAAGTATAATAGCATAAATATAATTTAAAAATAATAGTAACGTATCTAATGGCGTACAATAGACAATGGTTTACAGTAAAAAATATGATTGTTTTTTCCCACAATACTTTTTATATATTTTTTTTATAAAATGAAATTTAGTGTAGACCTATTTCTTTGCTAAGATATTTTGATGAAATAATACAAAAGTAGTAATAGAATTATTTAAGTAAAAATAAAAAGAAATAATATAATAATTTTAATATTACTTTTGTACCATGTATCTCTGCAAACTAACGCCTAATTCTTTATTTGAACAGAAATAACATTTATCTATGTTCGCGACAACAGCAGACCTTCGATAGCAGTCGGTGAGAATATCTTGGACAAGCAGACAAAATGTTAATTCTGCAACACAAATATATCAGTTTCAGCTTGTCTGGATGTTTAAAAACGCCGCTTCGTCCAAGCTCATATATTTAGAATCATTCAGGGACAATTTTATTTTACAAGTTTGTATATTTTTATTAGTGATTAAACCGAACTTTTCATTGAGAATATGCGTTTTGCTTTGCTTTTTTTTTACTGACTGAATTACGGTGTGATCGTCAGCCATCTCTCCACCATTTCAAGTGGAGCAAATTTCCATTATAAGCTGTGATGGCCTAGTGGTGCGACCGTGTGAATCTCTAGAGACGATCATGGGTTCAAACCCGGGCAGACACCAATGAGTTTTTCTCTTAAAAAACATATGATCATCAATTAGACAAATTGATAATTGCAATTTATCACACGCTTTTGAAAGAAAACATCGTGAGGAAACCTGCATATCTCTAGAGAATCCTAGGAATATGTGTAACCTACCAATCCGCATTGGAGCAGCGTGGTAGGTCTTAGCTCCAACCCTTCTCTCCAAAAATGGAGAGAGGAGGCCTAAGCCCAGCAGTGGGATAGTAACAGGCTGTTACTTACTTACTTACTTAAATTTCCATTAGACGCAATCCTATAGCATATAGCTATAGCACTGGCCAATCAAATATGTTAGATTTACAATCAACCACTATTTTTCCATTATCAAAACTTGAAACTTTTCTCACTCAAACTCAACTCACAGAAACTCAATATTTTTTTAGAAAGCCTAATTTTAGACTTATGTCACTTTATTGTAGAGGTTACGAATTGTATTTGGTTGGTTGCGAAGATCATTTATATCGCCAGATATCCCGGATTACTAAGGATCTAATTTATTTGTGTAATTAATAATATTATTCACGATAGATTAATTTTTAATATATAATACCTTTAATTATCCAGCTGAATAGAATATACCACCCTCATTTCTTATCGGGTGTAAAAGGCAAATAATATAAGTTGACCCGCAGTGTGGTATCCGGCTGAGTAGAATAGAGTACCCTTTTTCTTACCGGAGTGTCATAAAAGGCGAATAATATAAGTTGACCCGCCGTGTTTTATCCGGCCAAGTTGAACAAATCACCCCACATCTTACCCAGATGTCGTAAAAGGCAACTAAGGTAAGTTGACCTGTCGTGTAGTGCCCGGCTGAGTAGAATAGACCACCGTCACTTCCTACCGAGGTGTCGCGATGATATAATGTTAAGTACATACAAAAGTAATAATAAAATTATTTTGCTATAACCCGCGAAGAAGTAAAATAAAAAATATACATTATGTTACTTGTAGAGTGAACAATCCGTTTTCAACCCTACATTTAGCATTTTGTATATTTTCTATTTTACTTCGTCGCGGATTTTAGCAAAATAATTTTATTATTACTTTTGTATATGTCCATACATACATCACGACTCAAAGAAAACATTGCTTATTTTAATATTATTACGAAGCTAAAAGTAGGGTTACTGAAAACTGCGCTAGGCTAGTCATTTATAAAACATTTCCTCTGTGCATTCGCAATTCTTCATTTCAAGATTTCATCTCAATGTCACCTGCCTGCAAAGATTGAGCAACTCGCAAATTCTGCGAGCTCAGTTCAGCCGCAGCCTCGCAACATTTGCATCTCATTGGAATGCAACCGGCTGGGGCTTCTATAGTCTGGATGTGGCATTAGATCAGTAAAAAAATAAAGACCTGTTAATATCCCACATCACAGTTTCAAACGCCGTTAAAGTTACTGAGTTAAAGTTAGTAAGAGAACAATTTAAATAATTTAATTTTTGTACATAAAAATATTAAGAATTATAGAACGATAGGTAATGTATATAATAGACAAAGTAGGAACCGACATAAGCTTGCGGCTCCTGCTTTGCGCCTTGCAAAGGTACGAAATTCGTTTGTGGGTCTGGGATTCTATAATAAAATTCCGCAATTTTAGCTTTGTCATTACAGCAGTTTAAAGACACTATTAAAGAGAGGATGATACGAAAAGCCTACTATACTGTTGAGGATCATTTACATAATAAGAATGCGTGGATATAGCTACGACATAGCCAACCTTGTACAAGAGAGTGACTTAATGTAACTAGTTATAAGTATTATGTTAAAAAGAGCAACCGCCGAGTTTCTTGCTGGCTCTTCTCGGCAGGAACAGCTTTCCAAACTAGCAGTAGAATTGCCGATTTAAAAGCATTTGTTTTCAAGTTTATTTGAATAAACAATTTTGAATTTGAAACACACACGCCGTCTTCGACAATGTAGACGAGGTCTCGGTTTTTTAATGTCGGGCGTGGCTTCGTGCTACATACCTGACGCTGTGATGTTTTAATTACAGTCATACCACCAGCCCTCCAATACTGGTTGACCTAAACTTCGGTCTGGCATCACAGGAGGCTCTTTTAGGACGATTTTTTCCGTGACACTAATATAGCTTCTGCACTCTACTCTCCGCATTTCGCAAGCTTAATTGCAAGAATAATTCTTTTGTAACTTCTGTATTGTATTATTAACTAGCTGCGCCGCGGCTTGCCCGCGTGAAAATAGTCACAAAGTTTTTTATTTAGCATAAATCCCAACCATGTGGGAGTTCTAGGATAAAAAGCCTATATCTTCCAGTGCATGTTCCATCGAAATAAGTTAACCTTTTAGCATAAACCGTTAAACTAAAATCTTTTCAGTAGATTTTGAGAAAATGGATCACGTGCGTCGCTTAGACCAGCAGAGATAACCTAAAGTAATGTATAAGAGAAATACCAATCTACAAAAATACTACAAAAAAGTCCGCGAGAGCATCCTAACTCTTACGCTTAACTCATAATAACTACTTTGATGTTCAAAATTTCATTCTGGGATTTTTTTGTTGTACCCAATAAATTAATACTTATATCGGGCGATACAATGTAATGCCGCCTCCACAGCAACAATACCTCGTTACACGTACATTAAAGTGGTAATTTCGCAAGCAATTTCCGTCTTAGCGACGAATGCAAATAAGGGAAGTGTGTTATTTATCGCGTGAATTATGAATGGACCGTTGCCGCAACGCAAACTGCCCGTTTAAACCTTCATACTGACAGGAAATGAAGCTCATAGGTGTTTGGATTAACTACAACTATAAAAAAATAGAATCTATACTAATATATAAAGCTGAAGAGTTTGTTTGTTTGTTTGATTGGACGTGCTAATCTCAGGAACTACTAGACCGATTTGAAGAATTCTTTCAGTGTAAGGTAGTCCATTTATCGAGGAAGGCTATAAAATATATAACATCACTCTAAGATAAATAGGAGAGGAGCAGCAGTAAAAAATAGTACGAAAATGGCAAAATATAAAGCTTTTGTTGCGTGCGCTGAGTAAACGGTGACATTTATTCAAAAAATCATGCATTACATAATTGTTCCTCGCTAACATTTCGAAATAAAAGTACGCGACAACATATGCCTAGCTTTTAAGATTTACCCACTTTAACCATTTTTATGGTTAGCAAAAGACTATATTACAGTTTTAAACTTTCCACGCGGCTAGAGCTGCTGGCGATTGCTAGTAATAAATAAAGATGGCTGGAAGAGATCACTTACCAGTGATAAGACCGCTTCTAGCATGATTTACTTAATATATCGCATGCTTAGTATTAAAGTGACATAATTCAATTTTGTGGCAAATTGCAATAATAAGTGCAGTTAAGTAATAATAAGTTGCAATAATATAGCCTACAAACTCGTGAGTTTTAAAGGGACTCATAACTTATATACTTAATTCGTTTGTGTCGTGTTTTATATATAAGTAAACAAATAAATAACTTGGAAAAGGAAGAATACACAAGTTTTTTAAACAATTCATAGCGTGATATCAAAGATGGTATTGAAATAGGAAGTACAATGTATATCTAAATAAATATTAATCAATTAAGCCTAATTTTGAATTAGGTCACTTTTATACTAATCATGCGATATATGTAGTTTTAAACTATTACATCATTTAGTACTATTACATCATTTAGTACTATTACATCATTTAGTACAATTTCATCTTTGTTGCACGGACTTGTAATCCATTAAAATAAATTCAAATTCTAAATACGTTCTGGGCACTAAGTACTAAACTTTGTTGGCAAATTCCTCTTCAGTTGTTATGCTTTTCTACAGACAAAATCTGTACTTCATCTGATCATCTGACATCCGTTTCCGACACCTCTGTAAGAAATGAGATTGGTCTATTCTACTCAACCGGATACCACACGGCGGGTCATCTTACCTTAGTCGCCTTTTCCGACACCTCTGTAAGAAATGAGATTGGTCTATTCTACTCAACCGGATACCACACTGCGGATCGTCTTACTTTAGTAGCCTTTTACGACACCTCGGTAAGAAATGAGATTGGTCTATTCTACTCAACCGGATACCACACGGTGGGTCGTCTTACTTTAGTCGCCTTTTACGACACCTCGGTAAGAAATGAGATTGGTCTATTCTACTCAACCGGATACCACACGGCGGGTCTACTTACCTTAATCGCCTTTTACGACAACTCGGTAAGAAATGAGGGTGGTACTATTCTATTCAGCGGATACCACACAGCTTTTAACTTTAGTTATCATAATAACGAAAGTATCGCCAATCTTGCACAGCTACACATACTAATTTTCTTTCATTTGAACCTTATGTTTAATTTAAAGTTAACCTTGTTAGCCCAAATTTATTAAACTTAACAATTTTTTTTTTTTTTTATTTTTTTTTTTATGTCAGGAAAACCCATTATGGGTCATCACCGCCCGACGGGGACGAGCGGCGGGTATGTCGGACTCGCACCGACTAAAAACCTGACAGTGCTCCACCACGCTGCTGGTGGCGGGGACAGGGTACCTATGTAAACATTGCCCCCCATCCCTGGCAGCAGCAACTCCGATAAAGCAAGCGTCCGATAAAACCCCGTTCGGATCGCTCGGAGGTCCCCGTTAGGGCGGCATGCGACGGACTTCGGCAAGTCGCCTGCGCCCCGCTCGCCTGCGGCGGATTGGATCCAAGGACTCGACTTCCCTGATCCGCCCCGCCGCCTCCTTCCGCGAGATAACGTCCTCGCAGAAGGAGGCCATCGCTGCCCACGATCGCTCCCTGTCCACCATGGCACGAACCACAGTGGGCAGGGAGAGATCGTGCCCCACCTGTGCCACGAGTTCCGCCCGCTGAACCGCCCAAACTGGACAGTCCGCGAGCGTGTGCAGCGCCGTGTCGAATTCGGCGCCGCACTCGTGGCACTCACCGGTCGGTTCGCACCGGGCCACCCGCCACAGATACCTCCCGAAGCAACCATGTCCGGAAAGCACCTGTGTCAGGCGGAAGGTGAGGACCCCATGCCTCCTGGCGACCCAGCCCTGGAGAATGGGCTGGATAGCTGAAATCGTCCAGAATCCAGCACTGGGCGATTCCAGCCGCCGCCCCCATTGGCGGAGGAGCTCTTGCTGAGCTTCACGCCGCCAATCCACTACAACCGCCGCAGAGTTTTCCCCCGATGAACGGGCTTCAACTTTGCGGCGGTAGGCCTGAGCAAGCACCTTGGCCTCTAGATCCCAGGGAGGGGACCCGGCCAAGGCGCAGGCCGCCTCGCCGGAGATAGTCCGGTAGCCCCGCACAAGTCTGACTGCCAAAATCTTCTGCGCTCCGCGCAAAAGGGGCAGGGATTTGGCAGTCAGCCGCTCCGCCCATACGGGAGCGCCGTACAGGGCCATTGACCGGACCACTCCAGCGTAAAGGCGCCGGCAGCCTGCATTCGGCCCCCCCACATTCGGGAGGAGCCTGCTCAGGGCTCCGGCGGTCGCCTTCAATCTAGGGGCGAGCCGCCGGAAGTGGGCCTCAAACGTCCATCGGCTGTCGAGAGTTAATCCCAGGTACTGTAAAGTACCTGAGATTCCGATAGATGTCCCGCCCACCATCAACCGGGAGCCCACTGGGGGTGCCATCCGAGGCCTGTGGAAACAAATGGCCTCGGATTTCTCTAAGGCCACCCCTAGACCTAACCGACGAATCCGGGCCACTACGTGAGCTGTGGCCGCGGTCGCCAGTAGACGGGCCTCCCGGTGGGTTCCCGCGTGGGCAGTCACGAGAGTGTCGTCTGCGTAACAGAACAGACGAACTCCCGGGAGCATTTGCCCACGCAGCACCCAGTCGTAGCCGATGTTCCAAAGGAGAGGGCCTAGAACCGACCCCTGTGGAACACCGCACGACATCCTCCGCTCCTTCCACCTACCCCCAGCTATCGGGTACCGAACAGCGCGGTCAGCCAGATAATCGCCGACAACGCGCTGCAGGTACAAGGGGATACGGTGGAAGCGTAGGGCCTCCTTGATCACGCTCCAAGGCAAGGTATTGAATGCATTGGCAATATCCAATGACACTGCCAACACCACCTCGCGCTCGGCTGTCGCCTCCTCCGCCAGGACTCTCACACCCTCGATACAGTCGATGGTGGATTTACCCCGGCGAAATCCGCACTGGAGGCGACTGAGATCAGGCCCTAACTCCTGGAGGTGCTGGACAATGCGAGAAGCTACGATACGCTCAAGCAGCTTTCCCGCCTCGTCCAGCAAAACAATCGGCCGATACGCGGAGGCTGTGTCGGCCGGTTTTCCCTCCTTCCTGAGCAGGACTAGTCTCCCCGTTTTCCACCTACGGGGAAACAGTCCCTGCTCGAGGCAGGCACTGTAAGTTGCCCTGAGCTGTGACTCCAGTGGGCCCAAGGCAAGCGCCCAGGCGCGTCCAGGAATGCCATCAGGACCGGGGGCGGTGTTTTTCGCTTTAATGCGACTCACCGCCTCCGCAAGTTCTCCCTCTGACACCCCCGGCGCTCCCTGCACAGCACCTTCCTCCTCGAGAGGCGCCATATGAGGTGGCTGAACCTCAGCTCCCCGCGGGAACAGGGCTTCCACAACTGACTCCACGAAGTCTGGCCGAAGGCTTTCGGTAAGAGGGGGGGCGCGGGTCCGGAGTTTTTTCCGTACCGCTCTGTACGGCCTCCCCCACGGATCCCGGTTAAGCTCCTCGGCCTGTTCCTTGTGGGCCCTGTCCTTAGCCACGCCAATGGCAATCCGCAAGGAGACGCGCACAGCCTTATATGCCTCATAGCGGCGCCTCTCCTCCTCGATGTCGCGTCGTCTGCGACGCCTGTAACGAGTGTACTGGCGGCGCACGACCACGCACTGTTCGCGCAGCCGCGCTAACTCCTCAGACCACCAGTACACCCCACATGCCGGTCCAGTGTTACGCACCCTCGGCATGCTGGCATCACAGATGAGCGACATCCGCCGCTGGAGGTCTTCTACCTCCGCGGCAACATCCCCACCCATGGGACCTGCCGCCCATGCTTGGACGGTTGCGGCCTCGACCAGGAACTCGGGATCCAACTTTCTGATGGACCACCGAGGGCCACCGCCTCTTCTGGACCGGGGGGAATGGACCGGGGGCGTGGGGCATGTGGTGACCTCGAACCATATATATCGATGGTCCGAAAGAGTCTCCACCCCCACAATTACTTCCCAGTTGCTGACACAGCGTGACATGGCGGCGTCGACAAAGGTAACGTCGACTTTGGAGCCGCCATTCCAGCGCACGCATGTGTCAGCCGTCCCCCGGTTCATGTCGACCATCCCGGTCGAGGCCAACCAACCGTCCAAATAACTCCCCCTCACGTCCGTGACAGGAGACCCCCACGTAGCGGATTTTGCGTTGAGGTCTCCAGCCAGGAGCACCTTGCTGGGGCGTAACCTACTCACCAAATCGCCGACTTCAGCCATAAAAAGCTCAAAGTCGGCGAACGGTTTGTTTGGCGAGTAATACACCCCGATTACGCGCTCCAGGGCTGGGGAGCCGACTACAGCCCTGGACGCAATGGCAACTACCCCATCATGATCACCGACCCAATCTTCACCCGACGGAACGAAGTATGGTTCGGAGATCACGGCCACGTGCACCAACCACTCCGCCAAGGCTTGGAAAAGCAGGTCCTGAGCCTTGCCACAGTGGTTGATGTTCGCCTGGAGAAATCTCATGAAGGACATTATACAGTGACCTCCATAGACTCCTCCATCGCCTGGCTCGAGGTGGCTTGAGCTGGGCCGGCGGTGGGTGGTGACGGGACCCTTGAGCCATCACCCCCCCTTCCCCTCCTCCTAGGAACGGGCGGTGCCTTACACTGCCCGCTTCCCGCCCGATGATCGGTATTCAGTCCCGCTCGTTGGCAACTCCCACAATGCGGAGCTGCCGAGCAGGACTGGGCCTTGTGGCCGTTTTGACCGCAACGGTAGCACTCATCGCTGCGGTCAATTACCGACGTGCACTCGGTTCGTAAGTGCCCCGTCTCGAGGCACCTGAAGCAGCGACGGGGGTGAGCCTCCAGTAGGTGGACCCGGGCCGAAACCCAGCCTACCAAGACTCTCCCCACCGCCGCAACCTTCTTGGCCACCGCCACTGGACATCTGAGCCACAACGAGCCCAGAGTTTTTCCTGCCCTGCGGATCACTCCGGTCTGAATGTCCCGCGACGAACATTCCCCAACTCGAGCAATCGCGGCGGCTACTTCCTCCTCTACAGTGGCGTCGTCAAGGCCTACGACGCGAATTTCTGCTGATTTTATGGGCGTCGTGACACGGACCGCCGGCACATCCTTAAAAAATTCCCTAAGCCGGCTAGCAAAGGCACTAGCATTCCCCTCTTTTGCGGGCCCGGAAATTTCATACATCCGAGCCCCAGTCGCCGCCTTCTTGAGACTTAATTAAACTTAACAATACAGTAATACCGGATAACACACCGCTAGAAAATAAATATAATTTATCCTTGGTTTTTAGTAAAACAAAAAAAAATGGGTGTCGAACGCCGAAATTGAAGAGAAATAAGGGCTAACCCGATAGAATAAGACGTGAGTATAGCCGGTTCTATACATTAACTATGAATAATACTCACGATAGTTTAAATTTAAAAAAAAATCAGAAATAAGGGCGCTATTTGAAAAGAAATCTACTGTCATATAACATAATAACAAGATTAAATAAAGTTTAAAAATCTAATTTACAGTTGTGATGTCCACGAGGAATAACGTTAAGTCCTAGTTTCTAGTTTTCACAACTTTTTCCTATACTTTTGATTTAGTTTTCCCCGCCGGGTAACGTGTTAGCAGGTTGTTCTAATATCATAATCTATTAAAAAAAAAATCTTTATTTTAGTGATTTTGATTAGTATACTGCGTCCATCATATTATCAGTCTTTTGACAGCTCACGCTCATTAAGTTTTGTATTGCTTACGTACAAATATCATACAAATAATATTTGTACTTTATGGATGGGTACCGCCCACTTAGTGATGTCACACATAATGGTTACTACGATTATGCCACAGATTAAAAATAATCGGTAGAAATCGATGCTACGAGTATTAAAAGACATTTAATAACATTATATAAAGTTTTACTTTCTTCTTAGTTAATACATGAATACAAATAAAACAATCAGGATATTTTAATTTATTTTATTAGCACGAGTCGTCGGAATGATAATCAACACTAGACTCCTCCGATGAGGAGTCTTCAGTAGCAGTTATTATTAGCTCTTGTGTAGATAATATATTATCAAACGCAATATCACGTTCCCAATCAGAGAATATTACTCTTTTAGTTCTTTCCACCACACTTGCCCAGTTCTCGGCCGTTACGTGGGTGCAAGCATTTTTTAGCAATTGCAACATTTTATTCGCTGTGAATGGGGGGCTTGTATTGCATCTCGCAGCATGCCCTTTTACTTGTGCCCATATAAGTTCTATTGCGTTGTACTGGCAGTGGTATGGAGGAATCCGAAGAACAGTATGGCCATATTCTGCTGCCATTTCATTGATTACATAGCGTTTTGCTCTCTTTTTGGTTTTAATATTTTTATTAATTCAACTTTTAACATTGAGTCGTCCACATTTTCTCCATTGTCCCGAAGCCAATTAATTATTTCATGCTTTTTATTAGCCTGTGTTGGCATTTTGTCAATTTGACGGGAGTGGTAGGGCGCATTATCAATAAAAATTATTGATGGTTCTTCCAATGAAATGAGCATTTTTTTGAACCACTCTTCATACACATTTGCATTCATCTCTTCGTGGTAGTCATTTGATTTCTTCGATTTAAATGCCAACAGTGCGTCTTGTACAAATCCTTTTGCTGTACCTGCATGGCAAATGATTAGGCGCTCACCTTTTCCCATTGGTACTGAGGAAGTGGAATCAGCAGTATCATCAGTCCAGAAACGAGATAGTGTGTGGTTAGCGTTGAGCCATGTTTCATCCGTGAAAACAATATTTGCCCAATCTTGTATTTTCTTTGCCTCTCTTAAAAAATCACAACGTGCTATAGCTATATCTGTGCGTTCCATTAATAATTTTCTTTTATTTAACTTTTTATATGAAAAGCCAATTGTGTTCAAAACTTTGACCAAAGAAGATTTTTCACCATGAAATAGACCACTTCTTTTCAAAGAAACAATAAGTTTTCTCAAAGTTGGAATTTCTTTTCTCAAGTAGTAATCATATACATGACGACGAATAGCGTCAGCGTCAAAGTCATCAACAGCTGTCACCTTATGAGCCCGGCGCTTTCTTTTTGGTGTAGATGGTTTGTTTTGCTCCAAGCCGCTCCTGCCGTGGGCATCAGTAGTGATTTTAGTCACAGTTGATAGACTGATCCCCAACGCGGCTGCAACACGGTTTCGGACTTGCGTGATAGGTATAAGAGGTCCGCCATTTTGATTTTCTTGCTCAAAATACTCATGAAGTTTTAACACTAACTGTCTCGATTGTGCTTTCAACACACGTCCTTTCGGCATTTTCACGATCAATTAATATAAGTTTCACAAAAGGTTTTCCGAGGAATAAAGCTACTTAACTCAAGGTGTAACAGATGCGAGAGAACACTCAGCGAACGTAAATGCGTGTGACTATCACGGGCGTTTCGTTGAGAGTGACAGATCACGTCAAAATGGCGGCCGAGCGGAAGGTCTGTTGATGTTGCCAGTTGATGTATAATATATTTTTTATGATTATAATAAATACACACGGATTAACATTTATTTTCAAAAAACTAAGGCAATATTAAATCAAAATGTTGATTTCTATATCTGTTATTAGTTTACGTAGGTTATCATTAATCGAATTACTTAGGTACGTAATTCGATTAATGATAGTAGGTACTATAATCGGAATGGTATCGCATACGAGAATCTTTAGGACATCACTAAATATGTAAATCGTCAATCTGTCAAAAGATGGTTAATATAATGGACAGTGTATAGTTATAGTATGTAACTGTCTAATAGCATATGTTAATATAAAAGATTATTCTAAGAAATCTATGTTATTCTTAAACCCGGTTTTTCGATGTTTTCGTGGAGTCTATCTCCTGATGATGCTCTGGTTACGAGGCAAAACGATTGTTGAGATTGTTTACTGAATGTGTGCAGTGCTTGTTGCGTTATTGGTGGCTGGTAGTGCATGGGTTTTATAGTGTATATTTAAATACTCATTTTCAACGATATGTATGTATAATAAAGAAGTAAATAAAATAAATAAACTCATTCTTCTCATAACTTTATTTATTTACAAAATAAAAAAGACACTTAAAAAAAAATATTAGGTAGGTAGGGATCGATCGAGGATATTTAAATTTCTTGAGACTGCCCGTTCACTGAATAAGCTACGCTGACTCGACAGTTTATGGCAAAAATAGTGTTTTATATTCAATATAAATTTTAGTATTTTTAATGCCAACAAAACAGGGATAATTTTTTTTTCATAAAACCTAGCTAGATCAATTTTTCTCCCCCAAAACCTACCTACATGCTGTATTTCATGAAAATATATGTACAAGATTAACTCATGTAAATATTAAAAATTTGATACAATATTCGTAGAAGACGATTTTCAGCCCAATTTTGTATTGATTGTTTATTATTCACCAATATTATATAATGCATTCCTGCAATTTCCGCTACCTGGCGTAATAATGCAGATGAAAATAGAGCACATCTGGAGACAATGATTAGGGCGCGGCCCGGGCTCGCGGCGCCTTGAGACAACCTGGAATATATCGAACAATCGGAAATATTAAGAGTGGAGGCAATGGGGATTTTTAAAGCATCAATTTTTCTATCCATTCAATAAAATCAATAAAATCAATTTTTTAAATAAAATCAATTTTTTTAGCCATTCATCCTAAGACTAGGGTACCTGCATCTTCGTTAGCATCAACAGAATCTTTAAAATAGCCTTAATAATATAGAGAAACACAAATACAGACTGCATTTAAAATATTATCTATTTTTTAAAGTAATCGATTTTTAATAATCGATTAGGTATTTTTTCATCCAAAATCGATTTTGTAAAAATCGATTATTTTAATTATCCTCTTTTTCTTTATAATTTGTATCCTGTTTTTTAAGATTAGCTATGCATTGTAGGATGAAACCAATGTAGCCAAACTACACGTTTTATTCGAATTTCACAAACAGCACATCTATTATCATTTCATGGTATTTGTCCTCTTTAATTAGCCTTTATTGTTATTAATTATTAATATTAAAAAAGGCAACATTACAAATAGTGAGAAAAATCGATTGTAGAAAAATCGATTATTTCGTATCAAAATAATCGATTGTTTGAAAATAGATTTATTTTAAAAGGAAAAAAAATCGATTATTTATTCATCGTTTTATTCTACTCCATGTCACATCCCTAGTGAACACTGAATGCCACTGCAGTCCACCATGAAGACTCCAAAATGGCGCGAGACAAGATGACGCCGCCTTCAGTATTACTAGTATTCAAAATATCCTAGCAAAATGTTGCCAAACGACAACATAATATATTGAATTTAAATTTAACCTTAAGTTCGGGTTACGAGTCGTTTGGACACACGTTAACTAAAGCCTAAAAATAAATATCATACATTTTACATGTCTCTTTTGTAACGAGAACGCTGCACAATTAACCTTAGGCCCCGCTCGCGTTCACCATACTAATCTTTCATGATGAGGAAAGTTGGATGAACTTTTAATATTAACTGAACCGGTAATGAAAGGAAAGTGGAATTTATTATATCCCCGTGCAAACTGGTACATACCTAACGAGCTGGGAGGTATAACATCTCTTAATGCAAATAGTGGTCCCACAGGTGTTCATTTATCATATTAATAAAGTATAATATATTATTTTAATTTATATTTTAATTAGGATCCGGTTGTGTAGAATAGACCACCCTCATTTCTTACCGAGGTGACGTAAAAAGCGACTAAGTTAAGTTGACCCACCGTGTTGTATCTGGCCGAGTAAAATAGGCTCTTTCTTACCGAGTGTCATAAAATACGATTAAGGTAATTTGACGTCAGATAAATACGCAAAATACGTAGCCAAATCATGTTACAACATGTTTATAACATGTTGTGCCAACACCATTTAGAGTAGGATAAGGGCAGGAAAATGATGATGATGATGGATTATTTTTGTATAAATCGCGATAAGAAACTATATAATGCTAAAAATAGAGCGTCATATCCTTTTTTATACTTAACTACCTCGACTAACTACTTCGTTTTTGTACTGAACTGTTCACGAAGTAATGCCCGCGTGGAAATCAATGTGTCGCAAATATATTTCAATTAATTTACATAAAACTGTAACGTACTTTCATAGCACTTAAACCTTATATCAAGAATAATACTATCTTTTTTTTAAACTATAAAATTCTGTTTAGTATATATCGAGAAGGTCGATCTAATACATACAGCTTTTGTGGACTTTGTTTTATGGTTTGTATAGACTAGCAGTGGCTGAGGTTTCACTCGCGTAGTAATCAGTGTGTCAAAAACTTTTTCCCGCGTAAATCTCATTATCCTGTCGAAATTTAGCCCTAATATAATACTAACATAAACCTTCCTCAATAATTGCATATTTTTCTTTTATCACGGATTATAGCGAAATATTTTTTTCATGAATTTTCTTTCTTTATTTCATACCTCATTAAATTGTGTCCTTTTTATCTTAATTTACTAAACAACTGTTTTTTCCATATAAATCTGGTCGTGATCCCATAGGACTTAATTACAATACTGGTTAAAAAACAGGAAATTTAAGCTAACAACTGCTTATTAAAGCACGTTTTTTGTGGGATGCGAAACGATAAGAACCATATTTGTATTTTCAGGATAAATATTGGTGGTAATCCCATAGGAGTACATAAGCATAACTAAACAACAGGATAAAAACATTTCTGTTCAATGTTCCGTTTATAAAACCAAATGTTACGGTGCAAAATTATATTTATATTTTGAATTTGAATTTTTAGATTTTCTAACTGTCTCTATTGAATTAGCGTTTTTGGTTCCGGTATCGTTATTCTAGTACCTTAATTTTCACCAAATTCGAATTCAAAATATTCTTTATAGTGCTTTTGAATCGTCAACTCGACTGCTGGTTCGGAAAGCTGCTCCTACTGAAGAAAAAGGAATTGTTCTTCTCAAACAATTCTTATAACTAGTTACATTTAGTCATTCTTGTACGGGGTCCAAATGAGCTATATTTACATATTCTTATCATCTAAGTAATCCTCAGCAGTATAGTAGGCTTTTTGTATCAGCGTCTCTTTAATAATGTTTTTAAACTGCTGTAATGGAAAAGCTAAAATTGATTGCGGAATTTTATTATAGAGTCTTATTTATTTTTTATGTTTACTTAATTATTCTTAAACTTTTTACAATTTTATACTTTTTAATTATTCGACGTCGACGGCTTCGGCGTATAGAAAAACTCTAATAAGATAAATATTTGAGCATTTCGTCTATATCTATACTAATATATAAAGCTGAAAAGTTTGTGTGTTTGTTTGTTTGATTGATTGATTGAACGCGCTAATCTCAGGAAATACTGGACCGATTTGAAAAAATCTTTCAATTTAGGATAGTCCATTTATCGATATATGAATTAAGATGAATAGGAAAGGAGCTTTCCTTGCGTGCGCTAAGTAAACGGTAAAAGTTATTCAAAAAATCATGTATTACAAAATTGTTCCCTTCTAACAGTTCTAAATAAAAGTCGACGACAGCATATGTCTAAGGTTTTAAGGTTAACCCACTTACTTATTACTTATAACCCATTATTATGGTTATGTAAGTACTATATTACGGTTTTAGTCTTTCTACGCGCGCGGAGCCGCTGTCGATTACTAGTCTTAAATATTTGAACATTTCATATGAAATAAAACTAATTTTTTATTAAAAATCTTATTTAGCGTTTAACTCAAATCAAATGGTGACACTTCGCTTATCTAATTATCTATAGGCTATTTTAGCGACAATAACCTAAGAATCAATCCGCCTTACGGCCCAGAGGGAGAAATGCGAATCAATCTATTTCTATTTGGTGCCGTCACCCTAGTGCCCATTATCATAATGTGATGGGGACCCAATCCTATAATCAGATATCGGGACCTTCCACAGTTATGTATTATATATGTATATTTTTATTATAAGGGAGCCGGAACGCGTTCGGTTTGGCAAATCTTATGAGTATTTTTCGGCGAGATATTTGATATCGGCAGTAAACGTCGATGGTGCGTCGGGGTGGTATTTTGGAAGTGATTATGCGCGTTAATATCGTATTTTATGTATTGTTTACGTATGAATGTTTGCGGGTGATTGTGGGAGATTAGATAGGTTATGTTTTATTACGTTTTGATGGTTATTGTAAGCGGTACGGCTTTGTTGTCACGTTTATGGCGCGTTCTAAGTATTCATGGGTTTTTATCATGATTCTTGGCCAATAATATTTGTTTTAATTCCGAGCGGCTTTGTGAATGTAGCCTCTTTCTTTCAACAGAGACAAAAAGGTTTTTTAAACCGTGTGATATCGTTCTGAGTAGAATAGACTACCCTCATTTCTTATCGAGACGTCGTAAAAGGCGACTAAGATAAGTCGAGCCGCCGTGTGGCATCCAGCTGAGTAGAATAAACCACCTTACATTTCATGCCAAGTTGTCGTGAAAGGCGACCCACCGTGTGGTATCCGGTTGAGTAGAATAGATCACACTCTTTCTTACCAAGGTATCGTAAAATTTAAAAAAGGTAATTTGAAGTCAGACAGGCGGAAGATTTTGAGATACGTAACTAAATCATGAGGCAAGATGTTTATGACATGTTGTGCCAACCCCTTTAGAGTGGGATAAGGGCAGAAGGATGATAAGACAGAAAGGTTTGTGCCAAATATTAGGTCAGTTACTGGATCTATTTTTGCTGGACAAATGCCTTTTCTCTTCATGAACAGTATTTATTCATTTATTTATTCAGATCTTCAACAGCATTCAATATTAAATAATCCAACAAACTATGCTGCTGTTTGTAATTAATAAGAATGTACTTGATTATGCGTATTTCGAAAATGTGATATGAGACTGTCGTAAATATAAAAAATGGATTCCCAAAATGCTGAGTTGCAACACCAAATTCAAATTTCGCCAAACAAAACCCATAAAGCCACCCTCGGAGCCCGGGGCGTCGATCAAAAACCATCGTTAAGTTGACCCCATCCCATCTGGGTGCAATTTTCTACATCACTTGTCTAATTAGGTCAATCGCGCATCCCTCCGGACCCTTCGGACACTTAAAGACACCTTGGGACCGAAGTAGTTTCACCCACGAAAGTAAAATAGACGCTTGGGGCGATGAAATGACCGGATTAAACTTGTCAGGGCCCCTAATGAAAGTTTTGAGACAAATGATTAATTGAGATATTTTGATAAAGTAAATGTCTCGGCCCATAAGAGACAGACGAGTTTATTTTTTCTAAACGTAATAACTCGGTCGGACGTGTGACCCTTTGTGAGGGTCACAGGTTCAAACGCCGGGCATCAATAAGTTTTTCTGTTGAAACTTATGTGTCTTATTGATAATTGCAATTTATCACTTTGCGGTGAAGGAAAACATCTTAAGGAAACTTACATATTTCTAGAGAATTCTAGGGATATGTGTAACCTACCAATCCGCATTACAGCAGCGTGGTAGGTCTTAGCTCAAATCCTTCTCTCCAGAAACTAAAGGATAATAACCAACAGCTTCACACTTTCTAAAACTCAAATTAAGTAAATATTTAAAACTATATTACCTCTTAAGCAAGCAGCTAAATTGTTATGGAAGTTGGAACCTTCAGTTCTGTCTTTACTACCTGAACCTTGCCAACTTAAGACTTGCCAATCCGGTACCACCGTACACACCATAGGTTTAGTGGCAGAGTTTACTGGAATATGCAAATTTGAAAGTACTGAACATGCCGTTAAATATTATGCGCCGGCCGTATACCAAAACTTAGCCCTTCCGAGATGTAATTGCGTCCATAAATCTCTGTGAAACTCGGCGATGACATATTATTCAGGATTTCAAAGAACAGGCCATTTCGGACGTGAAATATTAATAAAATCTCCGTACATCCCGGTGGAGGGAGAATGCTTTGCAGACAACCCTCAGGGTTGAGCGGTTACCGCGTATTAAAAAAGTCATGAAGATTGAATTTGAAACAATGCATCATTAAAATTAGCTTCACGTACTAACTATTATTATTACTATTATATTATAAGTACAACAAGGGGCGCAAATATGGGACGCATCATGCTTTGATACGTTAGCCTCGTCCCATATCAGGGAAACAGCGTCAAGACCTGAAGCTGCGGCGGAAATGGCCGAATCCAATCCAATGGAAGTATGCATCTTTTATCGAGAGTTATATTTTTGTGCCGTTTGCAGTTGAGACCCTAGGGCCATAAAGTCAAAGTGCAAAAAAAAATATCCATTTTAACACCACGGTTAATTGCTTCGTCAGGTCACAAGAGGACTTGCTCCTTTTTCGCAGAAAGAATCAGCTAAGCGATTCAGCGGAAACGCTGCCAGAATTCTTGGGACCATTGCACGTGGGCATGATTTGTGTAGTCCTTATATCTAACTTGTACATTTTTGCTGTAAATAAAAAAAAACAATCAAAAAATGACTTTGAATGGCTTAGTTAATTTAAATTTTCACTGAAATAAACTCAAATAATAGAAATACACTCAAACCATTGTGTTTAGTTACACCACTTTAATATTAATTCCCTGGACCCGTCAATATTAGCTAATGAATATCGGATGTGATAACTCATTGTAACGTGTACATAATTGCTAATTTAAAATTGCATATATTAATTAATTAGTCCGTGATATAAATTATTTTTCCTTTATAGAGACCGGCCATTGGAAATACAATGGACAACCAACTATTATCTAAAATATTATTTTGTTGTAATCCGTGATAAAGTAAAAAAAAAATATATATAATGCTAAATGTAGAGTGGAATATTCGTTTTCATACCTGGTACATGCAGGATTCGTAAAAATACATACGCAAGCACTACACACGTTCACTGTCACAAACTTAACAATCGATTCGTTCTGCAACCGAATAATCATCAGGAAATAGAATCCACAAAATCGCAAAGTGAAAAATCGCAAAATCGCGCCACCTAAGCAAGCATAGTTATATAGTTATTAGTTCAACCCCCACCATTTATTTTGCCTCCGAACATGAGAATATTATCTAGTTTGGCGAGATTATTAATGATAAATATGCGAAAACCTGATATCAATATATAGAAATATACAAGAGCGACTCCAAGTGTCGGAGATGTGAAAATATTTATATCGATTTAGATCGACCTGCTATGCCGATGTAACCCTTAAACTCAGTCAATGATTAAAATAAGCTGTTTGATATCGTACCCTCCATCAAAAAATGGCTAAGCTATGTTTTTTTTGGAGACATCGTGGCCCAAAGCCAGTATACTGAAGTCATTTAACTTACCCTAGTTACAATAATGAAACTGTCGAGTCATATTAATGTTATGTTACACTGAGAGCTGTAAACCAAACACGGGACGATTGTATACGAAGCCAGCAATTTCACCATTGAGGTACAGAGGTTTTCAAACATTGTCCCACAGAGAGAGTCGCTTTATTTTTTGTATTGAGCTTCGTCTAATTTAGCACCGTTCGCCACTTGACTCGCGGGAAATTCGTCGCATCCGGCGAGTCCGGAGCCTTTTCACGACGAACGAAGAAGGTACTAATTTCCGGTTCGGCGAGAGCCTACCCGGGTTTTTTGCTGCTAATGACAATTTTCCAGAACCGCTGGTCAGAAAGGGAGAAAGGTATTTTATTGGGAATAGACGATTTTCTTGATAGTACAACCGAGGGAATTATCTACTGCATTTTCTATTATTTTTGGAGTAGCCGTAAAGAGTCAAATTAATTATTATTACAATTATTGTTATATCACACTGCTGCGTATAGGCATGCCCTATCCTTTTTGGGAGAGGGTTGTAGCTTAGATCTGCAACTCATCTGCAAGATCATTTATGTAGTCCTCAATATATAACATGTCATTCTCTATCTGCCGTTTAATAGATATTTTTCATTAGTGTAATTTTCATACTGCTAAATAAAGTTGATTGTGGAGTTTTATTATAAAATCTTTTACCGTTTTTTTACGAATATAAGCGAGATGGTAAATTATTTACCAACATACCTTTGTGTTGAACAAAGTACAGAACTATTTATGAACAAATTATCACCTCAAACAACTTCACAGCTTAGGGTAAATGCCTTTAATAATGAACACCTAATAAACTATTGACGGAATGTCAAATCGTAATCCTTTGATCGTTGCTTTTGAATTCAAAACGGTTGTTAGTTAAGGAGTTAGTTATAATCTGCTTTTTTTGTATTTAATAAACATTTAATTCGAAAAATAATTTACATACTAAGATTATAACATTAAATAGTTTAATAAAAATTAAGTATCGGCACTATTCCATTACTGGGCATAGGCCCCCTCTCTCCGAGAACACACTTAAATTAATGTATAAGGTTTACACTGTCTTAAGCGCACCAGGTCAGTAACGCCAAAGCCGCGGGCGAGAGTGGACGTGTAGTGACATACTGTTAATGCGTATTCGAGCCTGTGCGATACTCATACAATACAATACAAGTATTAGAAGGGCAACCGTTATGGTGTGACCAAAAATATATTTTTGATTAATATTTACGATACATTATGCACTTTACGGTAAAAAACATTGTAATAAAACCTGCAAAACGCTAGCAATTTCCAATTCGCAAATTTTGAAATTCTTAAGATTTAATAATTTTTATGCTTTAATACTTTCTCTCCCCGAAGAATGGAGACCTTTGCTCATTATTGGGTTAGTAACAGGTTATTATAGAAACAGATACGAAATCTTCAACTGAGCGATGTAGATATCCGCATCGTTAAGTTAAATCGACGTTATAAACATGTTGTCACATGATTGGTCTATGTTTTTTACGACCAGCCGCTGGCCGTATTTTAAAGCATCTCGCTGAAAAACAGAGTGGTCTATTATACTTAACCGGATACCACACGGTGAGTCAACTTACCTTAGTCGCCTTTAACACCCCGGTAAGAAATGTGGCTGGTTTATTCTGCTCATTAGGATACCACACGGCTTTTTTTATACCAATATATAATACTATCTATTTTTTATTTATTTATAGCGATTAATATAGATTATAACTATGTATTATTTATTTATAGCGATGGAACAGTAACAAATTATTACAGTATTACGAACGGAATTTTTAAGAAATTGTGGATGTATGCGTCTTTAATTTAAATCGACAACAATAACTAAGCAGTGTGATATTCAGCTGAGTAGAATAGATCACCCTCATTTCTTACCCAGGTGTCGTAAAATGCGAGTAAGGTAAGTTCACGTCAAATCATGTGACATGTTTATAACATGTTCTGCCTTAGAGAGCATAAGGGGTAAGACGTAACAATAATTAAGAGATTGCATCTATTACTTAAACGCTTTAAATGAGTTCAAAATAAAAACTGTCATTGCTTTTATGTGAAAACTCTCATGTAAACATAAAATCATCAATAAACATTACAAAGGAGACCCAAAGAGTAAACAAATTACGCAGTCGCGCCGCGTCCGCTGGAAAATACTCCGATATAAATATCAGGGCCGAGTTTGGAGGTTTTTGTTGCCGTTTGTTTTTTGAGATCGTGTGCGATTTTATAACGCTATACCGCAAGTTGTAAAAAGTCGTTGTGTCCTGAATTGTTTTTGTGAGGGATTTGAATCTTGGTCGGCCTAGGACAGGTTGGATTGTTTGGAAGACAATATCTGACTCAGAAAAAAAAAAAAATAATACTAAAAATCTGAAGGTGGAATCTTGCAAGTTAAATTTGACCCACTTCCCGGGGTTAAATGAGCTGAAATTTTATAAACTGATTTAGTCCCGATGAAAATGCTTATGTATAACAATAATTTATAGAATTAGGTGTTACTTTGCGGAGGTCCATAATACAAAATATAAATAAAATATAATAATAAATAAATATAATATAAATATAATAATAAATAAGTAATGAAAATATTATTTTGCTATAATCCGCGGTAAAAGAAAATATATGCAATGCTAAATGTAGAGTGTACTAGTCGTTCTCATACCTTATACATGCAGAATTTGTAAAAATCTTGCACTACAGATAACACAACAATACACTAGCGCTGCACACATTTACCACCACAATCTGAACAATTGTTTCGCCCCGTAACCGAAGCATCGTCAGGAGATAGACTCCACGACAAAATTGCAAAGCAAAAGCAAAAGCTTTGCGATTTCGTAGTGGAGTTTATAGGAGTGTGAATATTTTCATCAGTTTTCATAATGCTGCTCCCAGAATTGGCTTCGGACGAGGTAACTCCTAAAAAGATAACAGTCGTGGCATAAAATTTTGTTAAACCTTTTTTAAAGGTTTTTTAACTAGACTTATTAATTATTTATTACACTTTTTATCGAGAGATGTTTTGGCGTTAGAGCATTTGTAATGCACCTAAAGTAACGGCCTGTTGCTATCCACTGCTAGGCATAGGCCTCTTCTCACCGTTTTTGAAGCGAAAGGTTATAGCTAAGTCCTACTACGCTGCTCCAATGCGGATTGGTAGGTTACACATATCGCTAAAATTCTCTGGAGATATGCAGGTTTTTACACGTTATTTTCCTTCACTCAAAAGTGTGATAAATTTGTATTTTGTTGTTTTGTAACAATGTTTACTTTTCTGTTGACTATATAAATAAAGTCATTTTATATTTACAGTAACGACTTTTGTTAAATACCGAAAATACATTTTAAAATTACGGAGTCAAACTTTACATTGGTAAAATGCAAAGCTTGATTACTAAAACTGCAAACTTATTTACACAGTCATTCTTTAAATACAAGTTTGCCAAAGTAGTTTTCAGTGTAAACCGTTAAAATGAATAAAAATGATTAAGCAGCATTCCTTGAGTTAAGTCTCAACAAACTCTTAAACTGAAAAGACTGGAAGAGTTGCTACAATCCGGCCTAACGAGCTCTCTGGGTAATTAACTATTTGTTTCGAACTCGAAGAGTCAAGTCGCGCCTCATTTCATATTGTGGTACAAGTAATAAGATTATGAAACCATAAAGGACTCACAAAATGGGAAGATAGAATTTTACTGACATTTAATATTATGTAACATTGTAATATTATATTTACATACTACTACTATTTAGAGTGGGATGATGGCAGGAAGATTATCTTCCTGCCCTTATCCTACTCTAAGTTGGGTTGGCAGAACATGTTATAAACATGTTGTCTCATGATTTGGCTACGTATTTTACGACCGGCCGCCTGCATGACATCAACTTACCTTAGTCGTCAGGTTTCCGAGGCGGTCGGTGTATCTGGTGCTCCCGATGCACCAGTTAGCGGAGGGGGACCTCTTCTTAGAGGGAAGGACTACCCTTCTTCCCTACCCGGAGGAGGTGTTCTTTGAGATCGGAGCAATGTGTACAATGATACCCTGTCCTTTCCATTGGCAGCGTGGTGGAGCACACAGATCGTTACCAGTACCGCCGCCTGTCCCCGTCGAGCGGCGGTACTTATAAGGGATTTTTTCCGGTATAAAAAACCTTAGTTGTATTTTACGACAAAATCGTTAAGAAAGAGGGTGGTCTATTTTACTCAACTGGATACCACACGGTGGGTCAACTTACCTTAGTCGCCATTTATGACACCTCGGTAAGAAAGGAGGGTGATCAATTCTACTCAGCTGGATACATTTAAAAAATTATATTATATCGAAATGAAAGCAAAAACTTAATTAATTTGTGTCCTGAAATCTCAGTCAACCCGCTTGCGCTTGTGGCTTACGACAAACGAAAATTTGACCTGTTAGTGGACGCGCTGAGTTTTTAACTTGATGAAAAACATAAATGAGGTTTATAATTGAATTTTTTAACACACTGCCCGGGAAAAACGACGTGTGGACGAGTTAAATAGATTAAATTTTTTTATCAGGGCATCCGCTATATTTTTTGATGTTACTTTTTGTCTCTACAGCGCTGCATGTAACAGAATTTTTCAACAATTTCCGTAGACAACCCACGTTCGCTCGGGTAAACATGAATAGAAAGGTTCCCGATTTACGACCAGACTTTTAATTTTAGAAACTTTTAAAGATTTAAATTTTCATTTATATTATTATATTTATTTATATTATAATTCTGAAAGCTTTGTAATGTCATTTGTTTGTTGTGAATTTTAAACAATTAATTCTGTACAATTTGTAAACAAGTCCGTGTTTAATTTTAGCTGACTACTTAGTATGGATAAATACAATTAATATTTATACAATTCGTAAACAAACTTCATTTTACCTTTATTGTTTCATCGTATAAATAAATACCATTTAAATCAATTTTATTAGCAAATAACGCGTTCAAGTTAACTGTTTTGTCATTATAGATAAGCATTAAAATCTGTACGATTTAAAAACAGACAAGTCTTCAAGTTGACTGTTTTATTATAATAAATAATTATGTACCATTATAATAACTTTAATTTGAAAACCAATACTGAACTTTATTGTTTTATTATTATTGACAAAAAGCATTAGCACAAATACACCTTTGTTTTAACAGTTTTATTACTATGAATACTACTTTTTAAATTTTTCGTAAACGAACAATACTTGAGCTTATTTATTTTGTTATATAAAATAAATATAATTTAAAATCAGTAAGACTTGTAAAGAAATAGAACTGTACATTAACTATTGTATTACTTTTTATATGTACCATAAAAAATCAAAATGATGTGGAAACAACGTTTGTAGGTTAACTGTTTTATGATAATGAATAAGTACCACTAAATCAGTACAAATTGTAAACAAACACGCTCAAACTTCACTGTTATATTATCGATAAGTGGTATTAAAATCTGTACGATACGTAAACAAATTCTGCGTGTAGCCATTAAAATCCGCGCAATCCTACATTATTCATGGCGGCGACACGCACGCTCGGGTATGAATTGAAACGGTGCCGACTTTTCGTTGCCCTTTTATGACTCCAACGCAAATACGCGATCGTTCCCGGCCCTGATTTTTTCTATAAACATGAATTATATATTTCTATTGCGTTCTAAGTGAGAATTTATATTGAGTTCTCGCAGTAAGTTTTATAAGCTTTCGCTAACAGAATATATTTTTAAAGAAAAAAGGCAACTGCCGCTTTTTACTTTGAATTTTATCCTACAGTTGCCGTGACTTCGTTCGCGTCAACTTAAGCGTATACCCTCAATTATGTAGTATTCCTGTCCCTGAAGGAAGTAACGGCATTTTTAACTCTATATGATTGTCCGGTAAGACAAAAATATTTTAGTGACAAATAATTTTCTTAACATTCGGCGGCATATAGCAAATTGTAATTACTTTAACCTATGGAATTTTGTAACGCCTACTTCTATAAATTTTTCAAAGCCGGTGTAAACTTCAATTATACTAAACTTCATCAATATTGACAGTAAAAGACAAATTTTGATATTTATAATATTAGCATAAATTATATATGACAGTTTTTACCCAGAACTTCGTTTGCGTGGACTGTAGTATTGGAATAAACCAGTAGCTTCTGTCATTTACTACAGATTTGATTTTACTTGATTATTGAATTTTTGATAGGTTGATAATAGATGCCGCTTTTCAATGTCATCCTATTCCTGTAGAATTAACAGGATTTCTATAGCCTATATGTAACCCTGGTGTATAAGGAATAATTGTGTCAAATTTCATTGATATTGGTTCAGCGGATTTGCCATGAAAGAGTAACAAACATACATCCATACTTAAAAACTTTCGCTTTTATAATATAAGTAGGATAGACCCATAAGAGTCGATTGGGCTTACTTGTTGTTTATAAAAAAATCTAGAACACTTGGCTCTTATATTTTCTACACTTTTTCACACTTTCTGTCCCACTGCTGGACCTAACTCTATCAAATTAAATCAAATCAAAATAATCTATACTCAAATAAGCTCTTTCGAGCACTTTTGAATCGTCAAGGATCACTTTTAATTAATGAAGCTACAACTGGTTGCGAATGTTGCTCAAACAGAGATGAAACAGGAGGAACCTCGGCGGTCAATCTTTTAAACATTTTCAATTTTACATTATTAAACCGTAGCCCTGTTTGAAGCTGATAGGATTTTCAAATCCAGGCTTTTTATCATCTAAATAATCTTCAATTTTGTAATATGCTTTACGTATAAGTACATCTCTTATCAGCTGTGGTAGCCCAGCGGTGCGATCGTGTGAATCTCAGAGACGATCACGGGTTCAAATCCGGGCAGACACCAATGAGTTTTTCTATTAAAAAAAAAACTTATGTGTCTAATTGATAATTGCAATTTATCACACGCTTTTCGGTGAAGGAAAACATCGTGAGGAAACCTGCATATCTCTAGAGAATCCTAGGGGTATGTGAAACCTACCAATCCGCATTGGAGCAGCGTGGTAGGTCTTAGCTCCAATCCCTCTCTCTAAGAACGGAGTGAGGAGGCCTATGCCCAGCAGTGGGATAGTAACAGACCATTACATACATCTCTTATACTTAACTTAAACTTTTCTGTAAACTGGTCTAGTATGAATTGCGGAATTTTATTATTGAAGCGAATACCGGGACCATCGAATGAGTTGCTAGCTCTGATGAGTCGCGACGCAGGTATCACAAGCTTTTTGTGACGGCTCTAGATAGTGGCAGGTCGATATAAATATAAAACAAAAATACAAATGATCCCAAGTAGGCCTGAAACAATAACGTAGCTTTGTAGGTATTCGGCTTTCGGGAAAAGAAATTTAATTTCCTCCGAGGTGTCAAACGTCAAGAATTTAATTCGCCGGAGTCGGCGACTTTGTTTTGTTCCCTTGTTATCTTTTATTTGTATTCGTTCAGTATTTGGTGTTTTTCTCGACTTATAAAGTACACACCGTTATATTTATTGGGTTCAACTTCAAGTACTTTATAACATTTCATTGTTATATTCTGAATTAATTTATTTATTTTGGGAATTCATCAGCACAGTGGGATCAGCACAACATGTTACAAACATGTTGTCCCATGATTTGGCTACTTATTTCACGACAGGCCGCCTGCCTGAAGTCAACTTACTTTTGTCCTTTTTTACGACACCTCGGTAAGAAAAAGGGTGGTCTACTTTACTTTACCGGATACCACCCGGTAGGTCATCTTACCTTTGTCGCCTTTTACTACACCTCGGTAAGAAATGATGGTGGTATTAATCTATTCAGCTGAATACCACACGGCGTCATTTGTGGAATTCATGCAGATATTATTGAAATAACGATATGAGATTTAATGTATAGTAACCGGCTATACTTACGTGTTATTTTATCGGATGAGCTCGACTAGTTTCAAGCCCATACGGGGCTCTTATTCATGAGCTCCTAACGAATCGCTATCGCAGCGGGAAATGATCAGTGCCAGCCGGGAGTATAGCCGGTTTTTATACATTAATTAAGAATAACACTCAAGCTAGTTTAAATTTAAAGATATGAGATTTGTGAATTCTTCAGTTGTTTAAAAGCGAAAGTAAATTTGCTTTAAATAGAAAAGTTACGTAACAATGTAGGTTATATTCACGCGGCTCCGGCCATATATAATTCATACGAATCATAGCGTTACGTAGGTCTGCATAAAATTTCTTCCATTAAATTTGGCGAACAATAATATCTCTGAGGCCCGCCGTGAATGGCCGCTGCTGTTATCCCGCCTGACCACTGAACCCTAATCTAGATCGGGTGTGGCACGAGGCATAAGCTAAAAACTTAATATTTGCAAATCATCATTCTATTACCCTTATCCCACTCTAAGTGGGGCCGGCACAATTCTTCATCTTCCATACTACTCTTTTAACATGCATATCATTTTTCACACAATCCATCCATCTTTTTTTCGGCCTCCCCCTAGCCATACATCTATCCACATTCATATTTAAAACTCTTTTGGTCACATGATTTTCATTCCTCCTCATTACATGACCATACCAACTTAGTCACTTCTAGTCATCTTTTCTGTAATGGGCGCAACTTTCAACTTAATATTTGCAAATGAATGCAGATAAATAAAAGAAAGTAATTTACACATAGAGTTATTATACTAGAGTAGACAAGCCCATAAGCAGGCCTGTTAGTGATAGTGACAGTAAATAATGTAGGGTGAAAGTAATAATAAAATTATTTTGTTATGATCCGCGATTAAGTAAAATAGAATATAATATATGAAGAGTTGATAACCCGTACCATACCTGATACATGCAGGATTCATAAAAACACATGCACAAACCTCCACCACCGCCACCACAACACAACAAACGTTCACTATCACAAACTCAACAATCGTTTCGCCCCGCAACCGAAGCATCATCAGGAGATAGACTCCACGACAAAATCGCAAACATATTATCAGGTTCGTAAGAGCAACGGGTACATTAGAGCAGGTGACATTGTCAACCCTTATCCTAACATGGGGAAATGAGTAGAATTATCTAGAAAAGGAGCTGACCAACTTTGCGCCAACGGGCGTACCCGAAACTAGATAGATGGATACATAGTATAAATTATAATTTATTACATGCTTAAAGCCTGTAAGGGTTTCACCTCAGTTTTAGGTGAATACTAAACTAAATGAAGACATTCAGCACGAGTTTTAGCAAGAGTTTTAGATAAAGCCCAATAGATTCGTTTGCTGTTTAATATAAGCTGATTGGTTGCTTCTGTCTGTACTTAGCTGATTCATAGGAACAATCACAATAGTGCGCACTTTCCCTCTCGTCACTGATGCCTTGTGCCTGAGCCTAGTTTTCTGATTAGCATCGGGAGGCTTTTGCTCCACATTTTGATGGACGCTCATGTTATGGGTCCCCGCAGTATGTTTTGTCTCGTGATTATGGTCACTTATTCCGCATGCAGACATACGCTTTAGGGTTATATAGTTCAGGACAAGTTTTGTCAGGATATAATGGAAAATTTACTGTATATTGAACACCTCTTATTATTGTTGTAAAAATATCTCTATCTGATATGAGGATACTAGTAAATGCAATTGAATGCTGACTCTGGTAGGCTATATAGCATAAATTCAAAATGGAGCGCACATGGAGTAGCTCCACATCATCCCATCAAGTGTCCCATATATTTATTTATTTATTTATCCGATCTAGAATCGGGAGATCTGTAGGGTAACAGTAATTTCCCATATAGCTGCAGTCTCAGTGGATGGTAAAACAATAGGCGTCGGGGTATCAAGGTGTTAGAATGATTATATCGCGGCATCATGTGATGATGACAATAGCCTGGTCAATACGTAGATTAAAACTCTTTCTTCCTCATGGTTAAAACTCTTTCTTAGCGAAGTGTCTTAAAAGGCGACTAAGGTAACAAAACCCGCCCAGCGGTAATCGGCTGAGTAGAATAGACCACCCTCACTTTTTATCGAAGTGTTGTAAAAGGCGATTTACTAAATCGCCTTAGACAAGCCTCATTTCTTGCCGACGTGTCTTTAAAGGCGATTAAGGTAACTCGACCCGCCGTGTGGTATCCAGCTAGGTAGAATACACCAAACTTATTTCCTTCCGAGGTGTCGTAAAAGCCGACCAAAGTGAGTTGACCCACTGTGTGGTGACTCTTTCTTACCGTGCTGTCGTAAAAGGCGACTAAAGTTAGTTAGCATGAGGCAGGCCGGTCGTGAAAAACGTAGCCAAATCATGTGAATACATGTTCATAACATGTGCCGATCCCACTCAGAGTGGGATAAGGGCAGGAATGATGATTATAGCAAGAGTTACCTCTTTAAAGACAATCTTGAACACAATGAAAAATATTTTAATGTCTCCCTTTAATGTTTGTCAATTAAGTTAAATGATTAAAGTCGTCTTAAGCCCGCCCTTGTAACCCTTTCTCCTTGGCTGACCTAATTAGCGGGTAAATTGAGTTTCAGTCTGTTAAGTCTTGGATTATTACGTTATACTTTAACCTTAACGGGAAAGCGTCTATTACACTCATTTAAATAACAAATAGGGGTTATTTCCCATCCCACTGTTGGGAAAATACGTTAGAAAAACTCTTATATGGATTGGTAGAAATCACTTTACCCAGGAATTGTGTAGAGATATGCAGGTTTCCTCACGATGTTTTCCTTTATCAAAAAGTGATTTTATTATTAAAAGTAAACTCCTTAGGCATTATATATACTAATTAATAACTTAAAAGCTAGACATATGCCGTCCCGGACTTTTATTTAGAACATTTAGAGGGGAACAATTTTGTAATACATGATCTTTGAATAACTTTCACCGTTTACTTAGCGCACGCAAGGAAAGCTTTAAATTTTGTCGTTTTCGTTATATTTTTATTGCTGTTCTTCTGCTATTCATCTTAGCAAGAGGAATAGCAGATGGCATTGCCTATAGCTTTAGCCTAAACACAGCTTTATATATTAGTATCTGCAATGTAAATACCATGGCTATACCTCTTTATTTTTAATTTTAAAACTTAAATGATAAAGGCAGTGTTTGTGATGTTGTGTCATCATCATGGCACAACATCTTATAAGCATGTCACATGATTTGGCTACGTATTTTACGAACAGCCACCTGCCTGACGTTAACTTACCTTAGTCGTATTTTACGACGCCTAAGTAAAAACACTTTCGCTTTAATAATATTAGTATATATTTATTTAATTAGAGCACACCGCTTTCATTTTAAAGTACGACGCAATTTGTATTTGTTCGTCTAATTTAGCCGTAAAAATGTATGCCAGTCACGCTGTCGGCGCCGCACACGTCTTACAAGCCGACGTGCGAAACATAAATCGCACAGCATCCGGCCGAAATACGGCGCCGTTGAGTTATGTCGAGACGTCTTATCTGCGTCGACACGCCGTCTACGTATTCCTCACTTACACCTTGGTTTAAACAAGTTTTACAACATGTTTAAAATACAACCTCCTTCATATAGTTGGTCGATAATATATAAATCATTGTCGCTGTTATTATGTGCCATTGAGTGGTTGAAAGAGATTAAATGGGTTGACTTTATGGGTTGACTAAATGGAAGTATAAAAGGGAAAATATACTTGTTTTTATACAAGTTTAACACGTTAAATACGTGTTGCTCCAAAATACTCTGCGATCTAAAAGTAATAATAAAATTATTATGCTATAATCTGCGATGAAGTTAAATAGAATATATATGTTAATGCTAAATGTAGAGTGGACAATTTGTCTTCATACCTGACTCATGCTGGATTCGTAAAAACACATGCACAAACCTCCACCAACGCCACCACAATACACAAGCACTACACGTTCACTATCACAAACTCAACAATCGTTTCGCCCCGCAAGCGGAACATCATTAGGAGATAGATAGATACTATCTTATGATGATGCTTAAGTTGTGATAGATAGATACTTGGAGGGACAATTAGGTAATTAACTTCCTAATAGACTACATCAGTCAGGAAATCACATTATGGGTCGTCACCCGACGGGGACGAGCGGAGAGTATGTCGGACTCGCACCGACTAAAAAACCTGAGTGCTCTACCACACTGCCGGTGGCGGGGATAAGGTACCGTTGGACATATAGCCCTCAACCCCACCAACAGCAGCTCTGTAACCTTGAAAGGACTCTCTAAACAGTGGCCCTCCCTCTCTCCGATAATCGATGCATCGGGCGCACTAGGTGTCCCGTTAGGGCCACCCATTAGGGCGGCGTGCGACGGACTTCGGCGAGTCATCTGCGCCCAGCTCGCCTGTGGTGGATCAGATTCCAGGACTCGACTTTCCGAATCCGCTCCCCCGCCTCTTTTCGCGACATAACGTCCTCGCAGAAGGATGTCATCGCTGCCCACGATCTCTCCCTGTCCACCATGGCACAAACCACGGTGGGCAGGGAGAGATCGTGCCCCATCTGTGCCACGAGTTATAAACGCCAACCTTAATCTGAATACAAAGAAATGAAAACGAAAAGAAATTGTTCGGTATTACTCTTCATAATTTCTATTGTTAGTTTTTATTCTCTTTAAGTATTGACAATATACCGACGGATTTTCCTGCCTTAGACTTTTGAAGTATAATCTTTGTTTGCGAATGTTTGACCTAGTTGTATCCTATTCCTACAGTTGTATCTCCGCGGAGAGCATACGAAATAAGTTGGTTTTCTTCGTTCGGTAAATATTTGTTCATTTATTACAACGGCGTTGATATATCGACAGCTTTGCATCACTATGCTGCTTGTATCTTTGGAAATAAGAAGTTTAATAGTAAAATAAGTATGGAAGTGCTGAAACTATTTTACTTGACTATGTATACCATTTTAGTATCAAATTGAAACTTTTGAATTTTACTTACAGAAGATATGAGTTAACCACCGTATGATTCATTGAGACTTGATAAATCGTTTATCGGTTTATATTTAATAACGGTAATCAATTTATCGCGGATTGTAACAAAATAATTTTATTATTACTTTTGTAATATCTTCTCATTATTCTCCTGCCTTTATCTCATTCTAAATGGGGTCGGCACAACATGTTTAAAACATGTTTGTTGATTTGGATAGTTATTGTACGACTGGCCAAATGTCTGACGTCAAATTACCATAGTAGTCGCCTTGTACGGAACCTCGGTAAAAAACGAGAGTATTCTATTCTACTCAGTCGAATACCACACGGTGGGTTAACTTACCTAAGTCGCCTTTTACGACACCTCGGTAAGAAATGAAGTGGTCTGTTGTACTCAGCCGGATTGTAATTGAAAAAAAAAATTTTTTTCGAAAAAGTAATGCCTTCTAGATTTTATGCTGCTTGTATTCAGCATCTTTCTGTAATTCTTTTGGAAATAAGTGCTACGTTCGATAGAAAAAACAGTATGGTTTCACAAATGAACACTTGAAGTAAATAAGGCACTAGGTACCTAAAAATTTAAATTCGAACTAAGTATGCAATTTGGTTCTAAAATTGGTTTAGAACCAAATTTCATATTTAGTTAGTGCCTTATTTACTTCAAGTGTTCAAATATTGCCTTGGTAGAAATAATAATAAAACTCTAAATATATTATCAGCAACCTCCGAATTTGAAGATTCCAAAGAGCTCACGAAAGTATATTTGATTAAAGCACATTTTGATTTGATTTGAACGAGGAGTAATATTTAAATTGTGCCAAGTACGAGACGTGATCTGAATGTACAGAAACTCTGTTATTAGATTTGAAAGACATTAGGTTTTGGAGGAATTACGTTTGTGAAGTTTATAGGAAGTTTAAATTTACCGATTTTCAATTGACAAATCTCATGTTAAGTCTGCGCTTAGCGTTAATTTTATAAACTGAAGAACTAAAGGAATAAATTAAAGAAATACTTGATAAATTTAATTTTATTGTACTGAAAGAGGGCTGTCAAACATGACAGTTGTCATAGATTAATGACAACATAGAGTAATTTTTTATGTCTCTAACATAATTGCGCCCGGTAATATGGGCTTATAACAATTTTCGCAACAGTAATTATGTTAAAGAATTTATACAAACTGACACAGAATTATAAAATTTTAAACAATTATTGAAATTAGAAACTAGCAATACATTACCGACCATTGTTAAACTTATTTTACAATTCGATTTCTTTAAAAAGTTATACAAAAGCTAAGTTATATGTATTACTTATACAAATATACATTGTTTAATTTCTATAATACTTAGTTCTATAATAATTATGAATTCTATTTTACATTTTGTCTTTATATATTACATATACATTACTTTATCATTATCTCAATACAACAATATGTATTTAAGTAAATGCAAGTAAGTAAGCAAGCCCTGCTGGAGTGAGCTCTCTTGGCGTCGTAGACAGTACAAGCTGAACTACACCTTGAAAATAGTTGTACGAGAAGCTACTCTAATGGCAATACTCACTATATTTATTCACAAGAATTAATAGTCCGTAGAAGCTGTGATAACCCAGCGGTAACACCGTGCGACTCGTTCGAGGAAGTCACGGGTTCATACCCCGGGTAAACACCGATGAGTTTTTTTGTTAAAACTTATGTGTCTAATAATTGCAATTAATCACACGCTTTTCGGTGAAGGAAAACATCGTGAAAACACCTGCATATCTCTAGAGAGCTCTGGAGATATGTGTAACCTATCAATCCGCATTGGAGCAGCGTGGTAGGTCTTAGCTCCAATCTTTCTCTCCAAAAACGGAGAGAAGAGGCCTATTCCCAGCAGTGGGATAGTAACAGGCCGCTTCTATACTTGACTACTAAAAGTTCGTAGTCGGTAATATAAAGTTATTTAGAGTCAATATCAAGTCCATTATCTTATATATAGTAGATTTAAAAGTAATTTCATTTGAAATTTTTTAAACATTTCAAATTTAATGCAAAAGAAATTTCCTTTGTTATGAATAATACATTATATTAAGAGCGTTTAGTGTATAATGCAAGCTAATTTCCTAGCGAACTAATTGCGTTTGTGTTATTTAACTAGCACATTATTAATGAAGCTATCGTTACTCGTAGGTTTACCAAATGTTTTCTTAAAAGTTTTTATATAAACAATTTAGTCGCTTCATATTGGAGAACGTAAATCATAATATAAATCGCAAATAAGTACATAAGTAAGTTTATTTGGGTAATGCTTCGTTTTGCGATTTTGTCGTGGAGTCTATCTCCTGATGATGCTTCGGTTGCGGCAGGAAACTATTGTTAATTTTGTGATAGCGATCGTATATAGTGCTTGTGTATTGTGGTGGCGGTAGTGGAGGTTTTGTGAATGTGTTTTTACGAATCCTGCATGTATCAAGTATGAAAACGGATTGCCCACTCTACATTTAGCATTTTATATATTATCTATTTTACATCATCGTGGATTATAGCAAATTAATTATAATATTATTTTATTATTACTTTTGAAATTGATAATAACTTCTGATAGACGTTAGATTCTTCTAAATTTCTTAATTATATTTTGTCACTATATATTATAATGTATAATATAGCCGTGTGGTATCCAGCGGAGTAGAATAGGCCATCCTCATTTCTTACCGAGGGGTCGTAAAAGACGACTAAGGTAAGTTGATCGGCCGTGTTGTATCCCTGCTGAGTAGAATAGACCACTCTCATTTCTTTACGAGGTGTAAAAGGCGACAAAGGTAAGTTGACGTCAGGATGGCGGCAATACGTAGCTAAATCAAGTTACAACATGTTTATAACATGTGGTGCCGACTCCACTTAGAGTGGGATAAAGGTAGCAGGCAGGCATGGTGTACATTTATGTGTTTTATAGCAAAATTTCCATTAAATCGTCGCCATATCTTATCGTTTAATCGGGTAGTTTTCGGTTACTTTTTTAATGACCTAATAGATTTGAACACTGTTATCTGACATGCACTGTGGGAATTTGTTGGGGGTTTTTAATAGCTGATAACGGCAGGAAGTGCATGCAACTGCATTGGCCAACAACAAAGCTATTAGCAGATTTAAAAGCGAGGCGCTCGCGATGCGCTTCGGAGATATGCTTGCTATCTGACTTTAATGGTTTCACTCACGAAAACTTAATCTATACTAAAGCTATAAGCTAAGTGCACTAGTAATTGACCATGCATTAGTAGTTGACCGTTTTGTATGAAATAATAAAATGTATGGTTAGGGGGAGGCCGAAAAAAAGATGGATGAATTGTGTGAAAAATGATATGCATGTTAAAGAAGTGGCACCAGAGTTGTCGAATGATAGAGGAGAATGGAAGAAGACATATTGTGCCGACCCCACTTAGAGTGGGATAAGGGTTAGAGAATAATAATAATAAGCGTTTTGTTTGTTGTAGCTATACAAAAATAAATGTGTAATTACCTGTCGCCATCTATTAAAACTGCTCAAAAGCTCAGAACTGTAGCCGATTGTTTAATATTTAAAATTTAATATTATTAATTAATATTTTTTATAAGCTACAACAAAACAACAAAACGGTCAATTATTAATGCCCTTACCTAAAATTCGGTTCTGATTTCACGTCTGTTATTCATAGCTAATCAGCTGGAACAATATTGATGAAATTTGGCATAAATAGGGTTACATTTTGGATAAAAAACGGATTTTTTTATGGAAGTAGGAAAAAACACAAAGTAACGGCTACTATTATCCAACTGCTGGGCGTAGGCTTACCTCTTTTTTTTTGAAGAGAAAGGTTGGAGTCAAGACCTACTATGCTGCTCCAATGCGGAATGATAGGTTACACATATCCTAATTCTCTAGATATGCAGGTTTCTTGCGATTTTCTTGAGGAGTCTATTTTCTGATGATGCTTCGCTTGCGGGGCGAAACGATTGTTGAGTTTGTCATATTGAACGTGTATAGTACTTGTGTATTGTGGTGGCGGTGGTGGAGGTTTGTGCATGTGTTTTTACGAATCCTGCATGGATCAGGTATGAAAACGAATTCCCACTCGACATTTAGCATTGACTTTCACATTGTAAAAGAGATGAATGGTCAAAAAAACTTGTTGCAATTAAACAAATAATATTTAATTTAGTGAACTTTTTACTGGTGAGTTTTAATTTAAGTGTTAAGCTGGAATCGCTTATAAGATTACTCATTTAGGTAATTATGAATATTTTGGCGTTTCAAACGATTGCTTTGGTTTACGCGGCCTAATTTTTATGATGGGGAAAATATTGAGTGTTTTATAGAGCGAGCAAATGAAAAATAAAAACGTTTACATTTTTACTGGATAAAACAGAAATTATGAAAACTAAATATAAAATATCCAGTTGCTTTTAATAAATTTGTTGAGCTGCCTTTTATGGTTGGCTCTATTTAAGCCTTATTGAGTGTATGAATTATGTATTCCAATATCAAAGCATACAAGCCCATATTAAGAGTTTTTATATATTTTTTATTGAACAGATTTAAACATGTTTTATATTTATTGTAGCCGCATATCACTTGTAAAATTTAGTATTATAACGTTGTATTTTATATGCTTTATAAGCTGTTATAAGATGTTCACATCGCACCTTCAATCACGTCAATTTAAACTTTTAAATACAATTATGTATCGTTTTTTTTGGAATTATTTTCTATTTATGTTCTCTAAACAAAACGGGTATCTTTTTATTCTGTTAGGAATATGACTTTAAATTAAAACAAATCATCAGTTTCCTGCGCTTATCCCACAGTAAGTGGGGTCGGCACAACATGTTATAAACGTGTTGTGACATGATTTGCCTACAAATATTACGATCGGCCGCCTGCCTGACGTCAACGTACGTTAGTCGCCTTTTACGACACCTCGGCATGAAATGAGTCTGTTTTACTTAGCTGGATACCACACGGCGGGTCGACTTACTTTATTCGACTTTTAGGACACCTCGGCTTACCGAAATGTCCTTAAAGTCGAATAAGGTATGTCGACCCACGAATGGAGGGTGGTATATTCTACTCAGCCGGATATAACACGGCATAGGCACTCTAAAATTATATTTATAAAATAAATAAGTCTCAAATAAAATCTATATAGCTCTAGAACCCAATTTCCTGCGCAAAATACATCCCTGAACTTTTTTTGGGTAACGGAACATTTTGGATAATGAAAGTTAATGTAAGCCTGAGAGTAACGGGCGCATAAAATATCTAGGATGCCTGAGCAATATCCGATGAGAAAATGGAAGAAAATGTTACGTAGTAAGCCGGGGTCGACGTGCTGAGACGATATGAAACGAAATCTTCCGATGAATTTTATATGAATTTAATGCTTCTAAGATATCCTGAGATTAAAACTGAAACTCAAAATTAACTTAATTCATTTAGATATTGCAAGTACGGTAAATGTAATGAGGAGGGATGAAAATCATGTGACCAAACGTGTGTTAAATTTGAATGTGGATGGATATGTGCCCAGAGGGAGGCCTAAAAAGAGATGGTTGGATTGTGTGAAGTATGATATGGATATAAAAGGAGTGGCGCCAGAGTTGACGAAAGATAGGACAGAATGGAAGAGAAAAACATGTTGTGCCGACCCCACTTAGAGTGGGATAAGGACAGGGAGATATATATTGCAAGTACGGTAAATTTCTCTTTGCAGTAAAAACTCAGCAGTTGTCTTAATATTAATTCATTAAATATTAAATTTAAATTAACCTTATAGCAAATATGTTATTGTATTGAGCGAATATAATTTACTACATTTTGGTATGTAAATCACATGCAATGCAAAATGCTAATTAAAACAAAGTAATTATAGCTCAGTCAAACGCTCTTTATTCGATAAATAATAGCATTAAAAACCCAAAATTTGAAATTCAAATTTAAATTAAAAATATTCTTTATTTAAGTAAACAAGTGTTTTTTCTAAATAATTTATAGAATTAGGCGTCACTTAGCGGAGATCCATAATACAAAAGTAATAATAAAATTATTTCAGCAAAATAATTTTATTATTACTTTTGTAAGTGCTCTTTTGTCAACTCTATTGCTGGTTTGGAAAACTGTTCCCACCGAGAAGAGCCAGCAAGAAACTCGGCGGTTGCTCTTTTACAAATATAATTCTTATGACTAGTTACATTAAGTCATCACTGTCTTGTACAGGGTCGTAGAGTAGCTACGTCCATGGATTCTTATCATCTAAGTAATCCTCAATAGTATAGTAGGTTTTCTGTATTAGCCTTTTTAAAAAGTGTTTTTAAACTGCTGTAATGGCAAAGCTAAACTACTATGTTTTTATGTACATATACTAAATTGCTTAAATATACTGTGAAGCAAATGTAAGAATACCTATTTCCTTAAACTTCTCTCAGGAATCACGCGGACTTATATTGTAAATGACACGTATGGCTCTTTTTAGTAATACAAAAAATAAAAACTAAAGTAAAACTGCATAGAACCTTAAACCTTTTATATTATTTTCAAAATTCCTTATAGCTTCACATTTATATTTTCCTTTTAAGATTTATCAACAACATTCATAAGGTGTTTACGCGTTATAATACGCGGAAATACTCTAAAAACTGTCAAAAACTTAACCCTTATCGACCTTCAAGAACCTAACATCGTATTTCGGTTGAAATTATTTAATATAGCCCTTATTTCTTGGCAATAAAGTTGTTGGAATCTAGTCATAATAAAGTAGAACCCCGCTCCGCATATCTCCTGAGAGGATCGGTCGACTGAATAATGTATTATTCATGAAATAATTGCTGTTTGTCTAAATTTGACGTCACAGGACTCTGCAGCTTGAGCCGGATAGAAATCGTGCCAGAAAACTTGCTCTATTTTAGTTGGTTCTATGTAACGCATTTTGTTTTATTTATTTCTTATTTATGTCGAATACATATCACTGTTCAAGTTATTAGGTATTAACGCTTATAGTTTTTCAGAATTTTCTCGTCATCCTCTTGCCCTTATCCCAATCTAAGTGGGGTCGGCACAACATGTTTTGGTTACGTATTTTACCGCCGGTCGCTTACCTGACGTCCACTTATCTTAGTAGTATTTTACACCTCGATAACAAAGAGAGTAGACTATTCTATTCAAACGGATACCACACGGTAGGTTAACTTACCTTTGTCGTCTTTTACGACACCTTGGTAAGAAATGAGGGTGGTCTATTTTACTCAGCCGGATACCACACGGTATTTTTTGGAAGTAGTATATCTTTGTTGTAACCGTTTGTTTTTTATCTTTGTTTCGGATTTTTAGAATTTCCTATTTATTGTTAAATTTATACTACGAAGTGTTCATAGAAACATCCTTTTCAAAGGCAAAAATGATTATATAATAAGAACAGTATTTTGAATAGTGTAAACAAAGAATTGCTTAATATCCTTTTCGATAAGAGGAAATTTCGAAACCATCAACAAGGTTAGAAAATTTAAAGTCTTTAAAAATACTTGTACAAGTAAATTTTAATAAATTTATATATTTTGAGGTTTATTTTCTGACATATTTATTAATGGATAAGTGCAATAAAAATGAAAAGTTTGTCAGAAGTGGGATTCGAACCCACGCCCTCAGAGAGGACCAGAACACCTCATATCTACACAGTAGACAAGGAAACCTTGAGTCTGGCGCCTTAGACCGCTCGGCCATCCTGACATACATAATCTTATACAAATACCCTTATTCTTATAATCTAGTTATACAGAAGTTAACATTCGTACAGAGTTTACGTTTGATTATAACTAGTCTAGTAGATTGGAGATTAGAGAACACATGTAACAACTCTCGCTGGGAAACTCAGTTCAGCGGTTTACGCTGTCCGTTAGTTAAGACGGTTTACAGACGTTGCAACAGCAAAACTTGTTTTTTTTTTGCTTACTTCCATAGCATTATGTCTTATGTAAAAGTGTTATTGAATTTGAATGGACATTGAAAAAAGAAAGAAAAGAGGTATTACAAAAAGGAGCCGTATGTGACATTTACAATTTAAATCCACGTGATTCCATGCGAGAGAAGTTTAAGGGAATGGGTATTCTTACATTGGCTTCGCAGTATGTTTTAAGTAACTTAATTTTGTGCATAAGCGTATAGGGACAATTTTAAAAAATGGCGATGTATATAATACAAAAAGTAGAAACCGACATAAGCTTGCGGCTCCTGCTTCGCGCTTTGCAAAAGTACGTTAGTCGTTTATAAGTTTGGGTATAAGATTGGGTAATAAAATTCCGCAATCAATTTTAGCTTTCCCATTACAGCAGTTTAAAAACACTGTTACAAAGAGGCTTATACAGAAAGCCTACCGTTGAGAATTACTTAGATGAGACAATGACGCAGCTACTCTTCGACCCTGTATGAGACAGTAGTAAAAAATTATAGTTTGAAAATGACAGAATTATATTTTGAAAATCGCAACTGCCTATTTTCTTACTGGCTCATCTCGTTAGGGACACTTTTCCAGATAAGCAGTAGATTTGACGAATAAAACACTTGTTTACAAGTTTACTTGAATTTAAATTAAATAAGGTTAGCAAGCGGGGACTTTGATCGAAACTAGTCCCCCCCCCCCCTCCAATCCAGGAAGCCGTTATGTAAACATCCCACTTTATAAATGTTTTCGCAGATCGTCGATCCTGAACCGAACATTGTAAGTTATTCCCTTTGAGCCTTCCCGATCAGATTGACGTCTCCTTTATTTATCACCGCCGCAGCGAGCATTCGCGGCTTTATGGCTCCTCTACTGCGAGGAAAGTGAATTTTGATGCGGCATTTTATGTGTTTTAGAGAAACGTTTACAGGATCCCTTTGTTTCTCGTTCTTTGTCTTTGGCTGATATTGCCTATTCCGTTTTCGCTTACACTAAGGCTGTATGTTTTAGCGAGCGCTATTTTTATTGGAGTTTTGTGCAGCGAGGAGGAAGTTTTACTTTTTTTATGTCTGCGCCTCGTATTCCGCTTCTGATGTAGGCTGAATTGATGAGAATGTAAAATGGAATTTAGGACCTTATATTTTACTGGCCAACCGAAAAATTTACTTTTCATATTTGATATTCCACAAAGTTAAGTGTGTTTCATTTGCTTGTATATGTATTGCTTTATACAAGTATATTTTCTTTGTATAATTTTATTTCTTTACGAAAGTTTAAAATGTAATTTTATACTTAACTCTCTCTCAGCAGCTTCACTCGCATGGAAATCAGTGTCACAATAAAATTAAATTTTGAACATAAAAGTAATTATCATGAGTTAATTAAAAAAGATTTTTAAATAACTTTCACCGTTTCACAGCGCACGCAAGGAAAGCTTTAAATTTTTAAAGAAATTTCAAGTTAAATGATCGAAATGTTTAAGACATTTAAAGTAAGTAAGAATTAAAAGGCTAAAAATCTACAAAAACTCAAAAGGCCGAGAGACCAACAATGCACAATCAGATTTCGATTTGAGAGCAACAAAGTGGTCCATCTAAACGGATTACCGGTCCAGTGATCCGATTGAACTGGAGCTAGTTTACAATGTTTTCGAGTGCCTGCAAGAAAGTTATTTCATTTGTGACTAACGAAGTCCATTCAAACAATTGTTTCCTCGGAAAGAACTTTTTTGAAACGTCTAAATAGCCTACGGGTTCGTTGGGAAACAGAGAGAAATCCGAAATAAAGCAACGCTATTTATAGAAACGGGTAATCAGACTAGAAAAATATATTTACAGTCAATATAAAACTAAACTAAATAAATATAGCGCGATGACTTAAGAATTAAGTTATTAGAAAATGACTGACGGAGATGTCTGAACTATGATTTATATGATTTGAATGTAAAGGGCTGGTATGTAAAAGAAGAGCATAGCGGTACGGAAAAGGGTTTGTAGAAGGGGAGACAGCGTGGCTAATTATATGATTATTGGAGAGAATAGCCGGCTTTTAGAAGAAGACAGTGTCGCTATTTATGTGATGATTAGAGAGAATAGCCGACTTTTAAAAGAAAAAAACAACGTGGCTATGTATGTGATGATTGTGAGAGACTAGTCAGCTTTAAGAAGGAGAAGACATATAATTATAGGAGAGAATATTGGGTTCGTAGAAGAGGAAGACAGCGGGACTATTAAATGAGTATTGAAGAGCATAGCAGATTCGTAGAAGAAGAAAACAGAGGTCCTATTTATATTATTATTGGAGATGATAGCGGGTTTGTACAAGAAGAATACAGTGGAGCTATTTATATGATTATGGGAGAAGATAGCAGGTTTGTAGAATAAAAAATCAGAGGGGCTATTTATATTTTTATTGAACAGGATATCAGGTTTGTAGAAGAGAAAACAGCGGGCTTATGTTTATCGGAGACGATAGCACATTTGTAGAAGAAGAAGACAGCAGAACTATTTATAAAATTTCTTCATATACATATGTGACAGAGACAAAAAAAGACAAAAGTGTTTGTCATATTACAGTAATCATTAAACTTTAAACAACTAAACCAGGGTGTTTATTTGCAAAACGATTGCTAAGAAGTAGACTCCAATATAAGTTAAATTAATACTATTGGTTAATCGCCAGGAATTCGTTAACTGGATTGGTGGCCGAAGCGGTGTTTTCATTTAACAATAATTCGGCCGTTTACTTTCCTTCGCACGCTAAGCCGAGGATCGCGGTTAGTGTCATTAACGTCCGATGATAACCGTTAACTTTAACGGGCAAATTATTCTAATACCTGCTCTATTGTTTCATTATGAACGGTCCGCGGCTATTACGAGTAATAATATTAATTTAATTAAAGAAAAGTAGATATTTGGTTGCGCTAGATGGGCTTAATTTTAAAGATCGATTCTCAAACTATTTTGATGGTTTCGGTATTCGCTTCTGCAATAAAATTCCGCAATCCATACTAGAATAGTCTATAGTTTACATGATATTACACTTAGAAATATGTTTAAACGTAAAACATATTACAAAATTGAAGATTATTTGGATGATAAAAATGCTTGGATTAGAAAATCCTTTCAGCTTCATACAAGACTGCGATTTATTAATGTAAAATTGAAAATGTTTAAAAAATTGACCGCCGAGTTACCTTCTGGCTATACTCATGTTTTGACTAGTTATTTTACTACTGGCCAGGCAGGCGCCTGACGTCAACTTACCTTATTCGCCTTTTACGACACCTCGGTAAGAAATAAGTGTGGTATTTTCTACATTGCCGAATACCACACGGTGGCAAAACTTACCTAAGTCGCCTTTTACGACATCTCGGTAAGAAATGAAGGTGGTCTATTCTACTCAGTCGGATACCACATGGCATGACACCAAACGGCAATCTCGGATTAAAGCAAAATAATTTTATTATCACTTTTGTAAATTTCACTAAACCTAGTTGCCTAAGCCTAAACCTAGATTGTGAAACAAGTCCTTACAGTTTTAATAAAAATGTTAGTGGATGGGAACAGGGACAGGTCATAATGTGGGATGCAACATGTGTTGATACGTTAGCCTCGTCCCATATGAGGGAAACAGCATCAAGACTTGGAGCTGCGGTGGAAATGGCCAAATCCAGCAAACGGTGCAAGTATGCATCTCTCATCTAGAGTTATATATTTGTGCCGTTTGCAGTTGAGACCCTAGGGCCATAGAGTCAAAGTGCAAAATAGTTCTATTCGTTTTAACAACTCGGTTAAAAGCCTTTTCAGGTGACAAGAGGGATGGCTCCTTTTTCGCAAAAGGATTCAGCTTAGCGTATCAACGCGGAAACGCTGCCAGCATTCTTTGGACCATTCCACGTGGGCATGATCTGTATAGTCCTAGCGTGTAAGTAATTTAAGATAGATATAACTTGTACATTTTTGTTGTAAATAAAAAAAAAACGTTAGTTAGTCATAAATAAAATTGGATACAACTGAATCAGTTTTAGTGTCTGTCAATATAACGTGACGTCACTGCGATTTAAGCAAAATCGTCAAGAATAATTGCGTTCAATCTACGGGCGGCAATAAACAGAGTCGTAAAACGGCGACCTTACCCGGTACAGGACATCCGTCCTCAAAACAATGTATGAACACGGTTTTATTTTTTATTTCCAACTCGTTTTTGTAAATTCGTTTCATTCTTGTAGATTCACTTGTTTGTAACTGGAGCGACGAAGATGTGCGTAAAGATGTATTTATTCTTTTATTATGATAATGATTTGATATTAAAAGAAGAATAATAAACAAAAAGATTGTTTAAATAGAAGCTAGACCAGAGTCTAGCTTCTAAATTAATATTAAGTTCAAATTCATAAGCAAAGTGTTATTTCAAATAGGTTGTTTCAAGTACTTTTGAATGGTCAAACCTTCAAATTTTTGGAAACGGCTACAATGATTTTCATGAAATTTCATGATAAAAATGGGGGGGGGGGAGGTTGAATCGATCTAGTTAGAAAAGTAATAATAAAATCATTTTATTATTACTTTTGTATTATGGATTTCCGCAAAGTAACGCCTAATTCTATAAACGATCTAGTTAGGTTATATTTTTAAAAATCTTGTAGTATCCCTGTTTTAGGGCATTGAAAAAGCTGCTAAAATAGAAATAGATTGTAAAGCTGAAATTTGCTGTCATTGTAATAGCGTAATGGTAAACGGGCGGATGAAATAGTGAAAATACTCGAGTTTAAATCCCACATGTCACCGACCCTTTCTTAAATTTTTTTTTAATATATTTTAATGAAATTACCGAGCAAGGCCCTGTCACCCAAGCGCTTTTAAGGCGCACAAACCGGGCGTTTCGAACAGGGTTTATCGGACGCCCACCCTATAAGGTCCCCGAGACGGTCGATGCATCTGGTGCTCCCGATGCATCGACCAGCGGAGGGAGGGGCCACTTTTAGAGAGGCCCCGACCCAGAGGTGGCGCACTCTGGGGTTCAGAGTTGCTGCTGGCGGAGATGAGGGCAATGTGTACAACGATACCCTATCCCCACCACCAGCAGCGTGGCACTGTCAGGTTGTTTTAGTCGGCGTAGAAACCCGTAAGGTATTTTCTGGATAAAAAAAGCGTCTTAATATCAAACAAGATATTCCAGTGTCGAATAAACCCTCGCAGGATTTGAATTTTCGCTGGAAAACTTAATTTAAGTTTCCGAGCAACTGACAATATTTTACAATATTATCAATCCGGCTCGTCGGAACTGAAAAGAGAGAAAAATATTTGGCGAGACTTTTGCGACAAGCCGTGCGGAAGCGTTGATAGAATGACGAAATGCAAAACTCGGTTATTTTGCGCTCCACAAAGGATTTTGCCCTAAAAATTTTTTCATCAAACGCTACTAAGACAGAATATATATTCCCTTCGCGATTTTCCGGCTCTCCAACCGGAATGTGTTTATTATTCTCAATTTAACCCAGATTTGTCAGACTATGAGCATAACATGAACGGATCATAGAAAGCTATGACAGATACAAGCATTTGCTAAATGACAAAAGCTAAAAATACAAGTTTAAATTTGATATCGACTAAGAAAGTGTGATATCCCGCCGAGTAGGATAGACCACACTCATTTCTTACCGAGGTGTGAATACAGTAAGTTTACTCGCCGTGTGGTATCCGGCAGACTGGAATAGATCGCCATCATTTCTTACCGAGATGTCGTAAAAGGCGAATAAGGTAAGTAGACCCGCCGTGTGGTATCCGGCATAGTAGAACTTACCACCCTAATTTCTTACCGAGATGTCGTAAAAGGCGACTAAAGTAAGCCGACCGACCGTGTGGTATCCGGTTGAGTATAATAGATCACCCTCATTTCTCACCGAGGTGTCGTAAAAGGTGGCTAAGGTAAGTTGATACACCGTGTGGTATCCGGCAGAGTAGAATAGACCAACCTTATTTCTTTCGGAGTTGTCGTAAAAGGCGACTAAAGTAAGTTGACCCACCGTGTGGTATCCGGTTGAGTAGAATAGATCGCCCTATTTCTTACTAAGTTTCGTAATATACGACTAAGGTAAGTTGACGTCAGGCTGGCGGTCGTAAGATACTCGCACATAGCCAAATCATGTGACAACATGATTATAACATGTCGTGACCATTTAGAGTGGGATAAGGACGGGAACATTTTAATGATCGATTGAACGCACTTTATTATAAGTGTCTTACGGGGAATGTCGTCAAAGACGCTCGTAACTTCTGTTCGAACACTATTCCACTAATTAGTGAACACCGAACAATCATTTGCACTCGTAATTAGCACTTAGCGAAATGTGTCTCAGATTTAAAGCGACGTTAAACTTGATAAAAAGCCACTCTAATGGAACGGAATTTGCAATGTCTTTTTCTATGTAGTAAATATGCAGATTCAAATTATTCTTATTCAAATGAAATTAGTAAAAAGTGCTTTCGAATCGTCAAATATGCTGTTGGTTTGAAAGATTTCTCTTTTCGAGAAGATCTATTTTCTCTTTTGAAGAAACTCGGTTGCTGTCAAAATATAATATAAATGAATAAATATATAGTACAATTACAAATAGTGTCCGTCCCTAAAGTAAACTTAATAATTGTGTTATGGATGACAGACAATTGGTAAATATATACATATATAATTGTTGTAAATTTAAGTGAAAATTAAGTGAAAATAATCTGTTTACTGGCTACATGCTCTCCCTTCTAAAAATCTTGGTACACTATTAGATAACGAAAGTTTCAGAGTAGCTTTAGGTCTCAGATTGGGAAGCACATTGTGCCTTAAGCACCGATGTCCATGTGGAAAAGAGGTAGACACTTTTGGCATACACGGGCTTTCATGCCACAGGAGCTCTGGTAGGCTTTTCCGTCATGGTTCTCTTAATGATAACATCGAAAGAGCTCTTCCCACCATCGACATTCTTGCTCTTCTCGAGCCTTCCGGGATATGTCGGGATGATGGTAAGAGACCAGACGGCTTGACGCTGGTTCCTTGGGAACGGGGACGGTCCCTAATGTGGGACGCAACATGCGTTGATACGTTAGCCTCGTCCCATATCAGGGAAACAGCGTCAAGACCTGGAGCTGCGGCGAAAATGGCCGAATCCGGCAAAGGGCGGAAGTATGCATCTCTCATCGAGAGTTATATATTTGCAGTCAAGAGCCTAGGGCCATGGAGTCAAAGTGCAAAAAAATGTTTATCCGTTTTAACACCTCGGTTGATTGCATCTTCGGGTGACAAGAGGGCTGGCTCCTTTTTCGCACAAAGAATCAGCTTAACGATTCAGCGCGGAAACGCTGCCAGCATTCTTGGGACCATTCCACGTGGGCATGATCTGTATAGTCCTAGCGTGTAAGTAATTTAAGATAGATATAACTTGTACATTTTTGCTGTAAATAAAAAAAAAGTGAAAAATTTAATAAGTTACTTAAATAATATATAGATAAAGGCGTTACTTTGCTGAGATTCGTAACACAAAAGTAATAATGAAATTACTTTAAAATAATCCGCCATAAAGTAAATCGAAAGTATACATTATATAGAACTACATTTCATTTAGAGTGGACTATCCGTTTTCACACCCGATACATACAAGTTTCATTAAAACATATGCACAAACCTTAACCGACACCACAATACACAAGCACTACACAAATTCACTATCACAAACTCATCAATCGTTTCGCACCGCAACCGAAACTTCATCAGGAGATCGACTGGACAAACCAAGCAAACATAGTTATATACCAATTACTTGAACCCCCACCATTTATTTTGTTATTTATTAAGTTAGTTAAAATTTACATTTCATCATTACTTTCTTATGCTAGTTTGGCAGGTATTTAAATTGACGCTTTGTCATTTGTGTAATCCAATACACGCTTCACATTATGATCCGTTACGACATATATAGGTAGTTTAAAGAAATATCTTAGCAGTTATCGCAAATTTAAAAAAAAAAGAATGTGTTCCATAATGTTGGTAGAGGGAAAGTTGACAACAGACTGAGCCACAGAAACGCTTACCCGGGTCTGATTGTTAAGTTAATACATTTAGTTTTCTCCCATCAAAATATTTCAAAGTTCTACATCAATAGTAAGAAAGCTGCTGACGGTGGAAAATCTTTTTTTATTGCGGACTTTCGTTTGGTTCCGCAGTGTAAGCGCCGTTCAATCAAATCATGGCTATAAAACCTCCATATCGAGTGCGTAAGAGTAATAACTTATTGGGAGGCGTTCGACTGATTTTCGTCGAGGCAACGATTTGTTTTCAAGTAACGTTAAGTTTTTTTTTACCCGCAACTTCGTTTGCGTGGACCTTAATTGAAATAGCTTCTGTCAATCTCCTTATTATAATCCGTCACCGATCACCGTCTTTCTTACCGAAGTGTCGTAAAATACGACTAAAATACGTCAGCAGGTGGCCGGTCGTAAAATACGTACCTATCCAAATCATGTGACACCATGTTTATAACATATTGTCCCGACCCCACTTAGGAGTGGGATAATGACAGGAGGATGATTTCATTAAGTCATACGGGCTCATAAATCTCTCTGTCTTCCCGGATCAATCTGAATTTTGTGATGGAGATTTTGGCAGGGTTGGAGGGTGACATAAGTTACTGCTCCAAGACTATAGCCCACGCGAATGAAGTTGTAGAAAAAAACTAGTAACTTTATAAATTCCATATTTTACTTTAAAGTTATCGATTTAGTCTCCGTAATCACTTTTGCAAAGTGCTCCACGACAAAGTACAATTCTCTAAAGCCTGTTACATTCTCGGTAAAAATCGTTAAAAGCCGTCCCATTCCTTTGTATGTAACGAATATACAAGACAATATGTACGGGGATCTTAACATTGCTGGAATAAATCGCAATTTAAAATAAAACACAGAACTCTGCCAAGAAAGCTTTCACCGTAAGCATTTCAGAGACATGTTCTTAGTCGCTCCTTCGAGAGGTCGCTAGGACATTTGAATTTAAACCTTTTTCTTACCTAATACGATACAATGCTTGTTATGTCCTTGATGGTATTGACTGCAAGTGAATTTAAACTGTAGGTAAACGTGTTAGAGTTGGGTTTTCACTGTTATTACGACTATCAGCTGTCAGAGGTCCCAAAAGTAGGATTCCGACGGCATAACATGTCTTGCAGTCGACTTGTTTATTGTCAGGAATTGCTTAAAGTGACACGTGAGTACAATGTTTTGCTGTGTTTATGTTCTTTGTATTTAATTTAAAGGCTCTAACTGGGATTTTATGTGTTTCTATAAGGATACTTGAAATATTTTGCCTTAATTTGGGAATACAAGAAAAGCTGCTTAGTGCTGAATTCATGAATACACTAAATTAATTATATACTTACACTTATTTAATTTAGATGCTATCTTCTACTAGTATGAGGGTTTAAAGTAAAAACTACACATTAACAAATAGAAAAGAAATAGATTTAAATAAATACAAGCGATCACACCCGGAATCGCATGGGTAGAGGTAGGTATAATAATAGCTTTATGATTGAATGTGTAAAAAAGTTAAAGTAAAGTAACGACTTGTTACTCTCCCACTGCGGTATAAGCTTCCTGTTTTTGGAGAGAAGGATTGGAGCTAATACCTACCACGCTGCTCCAATGCGTATTGGTAGGTTACACATATCCATAGAATTCTCTAGAGATTTGCAGGTTTCCTCACGATGTTTTCCTATGCTGAAAAGTGGTTTACAAATTGCAATTATCAATGAGATAGGTTTAAATAAAAAAACTCATTGATGACTAATGTTGATAAAATTTAAATAAAATATGATTAATTAAAAACTGTGACTTCTTTGAGGGGTCACGGGTTCAAACCCGGGCAGACACTATGAGTTTTTCTGTTAAAACCTATTAGTCTAATTGATAATTGCAATTTATCACACCCTTTTCAGTGAAGTCAAACATCGTGAGGAAACTCGCATATCTCTAGAGAATTCTAGAGATATGTGTAACCTACCAATCCGCATTGGAGCAGCATGGTAGGTCTTAGCTTCAAACCTTCTCTCCAAAAACGGAGAGAAGAGGCCTATTATCAGCAGTGGAATAGTAACAGGCCGCTACTTAGTATAACAAAGGAACATATAATAAGGAAGGTCATCAAGGTTTCAAACTAAGAATTTTACCAGCTAGGTAAGGAATTAATAATCTCATACTCCCTTTAAAGTTGCCACTAAAATTTTATACGTGGATAACAGAAGCTATGCGCGATATTGGGTGCCATTTTTAATAGGCCATTCGGAGCGTGATACAGCTTAGAGCAGGTGTACGGTGACCATGGAGCACACTTTGTTTCGTATCGGATATCATAGATTTTATTTTTCGTATAAACAATGTGTGTTGAACATCCAATTTTATTATTAAAAGCTTTTATTCAACTTGTAATGTAAGCCGTGTGGTATCCGATGTAGAATAAACCACGCTGATTTCTTACCGAGGTGTCGTATGAGGCGACTAAGGTATGTTGACCCGCCGTGTGGTATCCGGCTTAGTAGACTAAACCACCCTTTTTTCCGAGGTGTTGTAAAAGGCGACTAAGGTAAGTCAACCCGGCGTGTGGTATCCGGCTGAGCAGAATAGACCACCCGCATGTCTTACTGAGGTGACGTAAAAGGCAACTAAGGTAAGTTGACCCGCCGTGTGATATCCGTATGAGTAGAATACAAAATAAGTTAATATGACTACTATGCTACTATAAGAAATGTCGTGTAAAAGGCTAATACAGAAAGCCTACTATACTATCGAGGATTATTTAGAGTATAAGAATACGTGGATGTAGCTACTCTTCGACCCTGTTCAAGACAGTAATAACTAAATGTAACTATTAATAAGAATTATATTTTTAAAAAAGCAACCACCGAGTTTCTTGCTGGCTCTTTCCGGTAGGAACAGCTTTTCGAACCGGCAGTAGAGTTGTCGATTAAGAAGCACTTCTTTATAAGTTTATTTGAATAAAGAATATTTTGAATTTTGAAAAGTGGACGTTTGAAAATTCAAAATATTCTGATCGCTTTGGTGTACAGAATATTTATATCTCGACATAATTTCAAATCTCTACGATTGCCATAACATAACTTTACGAGTACTTCTATATCAGATAGTAAAAGTTTTTTTTGTCTATTACCGGTTTATAGAAAAATATTTTTGCTAATTAATTATTAACTTGGAGCAATCTCTTAGATATGTTAACATTTCTAAAAAAACATAAGGATCGTTTTCTTGCACACAACGAAGAATCTCCTGTTGAACGGATGAGTATAGTCACCCCACTGTATATACATTTTCATGTTATTGACGTGATATCAAAATAGCGGCTCCTCTGAAAGAGCTTTAACGATCAGGTTGTCTCCAGCATCACAACAATGAAACATTAGCAATATTAACAAGTTAATTTAAAAAAGTTTTTACCAAACTTCATTGCTATTGTTAGCCGTTAAAGTGTTTTCTCTGGAACCAATCTTGCCAGCATCATCAGATCATGCTTATCATAAACATTATAGTTATCAAGATTGGACCAGTTTAAAAAATTTCAGTACCCAATAGAACTCCGAGAAGTGCGTCAAATTTAATTTTCGAGATTTCACTTTGACATATACACATACGAGGCAAATTAAATAAAACCATTTAATAAATGAAAGCATAGAAATATGGTTTAATAGTTTAATAAGGATGTGGTACACGATTGCATATGTTTGGGACATTTGAAACACCTAGGTACGTCAAGTTTTGAAACAGAAATAAGTCGCCAAATCCAATTCGGCTACTCGATGTTGGAAAATGTTGCCACTCCATTGAAAGACTTTTAATATAATCTATATTCAAGTAACATCTTTCAAGCACAAACGATCATATGATTAATGAAGCTACAACTGGTTCGGAATATTGTTTTTACCGAGAAAAACCAGCAAGAAACTCGGCGGTCAATCTTTAAAACATTTTCAATTTTACATTATTGAACCGCAGTCTTGTATGAAAATGAATGAATTTTCAAATCAAAGCATTTTTATCGTCCAAATAATCTTTCATTTTATATACTTAACGTATAACGCATATCTTACACTTAAAATAAACCTTTCTGTAGACTGCTCTAGTATGGATTGTAGAAGTGAATACCGGGACCAATAAATGAGTTGGTAACTCTACTGAGTCGCGCACAGAAACCACAAACTGGTCGATAGACCTTCTAGAAGAAGAATTAATGACTGAGTAGCCAAGATTGAGTGCTCCAGAAGTGCTATGAAGATAAAACCGAATATTAAAGTCGACTATTCTATGGTTGGTAACCATTTGTGATTGATACTGTACCGTATAGTGGAGTAATGGAGAAATACTGTCAGTTAATCGGTTGTTTACATGATTTATTAAGGGATGCTCAGTTACCATGATTTCTTTATAGCGTCCCATTTTTACTGCCGTTTTGGTACCGTACGCAACCATAAATTTTTTTATGACGGTACTCCGCGAGGAATGAAAGGTAAATGGTGAAATAATAATGAATTAGGACCTTTAAGTATTTGTCCATTCAGTTACCATTTTGGGGAATCTCCGATTTTTAATGATATTTTTTGTATTTGGAAAGCCATGCTATTATCGTATCTCATGTTTCCCACTGATCATAATCTGTATTCGACGTTCTTCCGATATTTAGAGTTTTTGGGATATGTAACTTAACAATCAGTATTGGAGCAACGTAGTTAGTCAAAGCTTCAGCTATTCTCTTCGGTAGAAGAGGAAACCTTTCTGCTGTGAAAGCTGTGGGATAGAAACAGGCCGATACTTTAATTTTCGTGGGTTCTAGATTAAAATCTCTGTGCGCTGATTTAAGCTGGATTCTTACGTTTAGTTGAACGCTATTTCTGAACCGAATTCGTTACATCATAACTAATAACATAACTATTTTTAATAGTTATTAGAATCATATGACTTTATTCAAGGTTATTATTAATATAACCTTTATTTTCCCTTTTCAAATTTGTGCTCTTCTTCTTCAATCTATGGGCATCCTGCAGGACATAGGTCGTTTTAAGAGGATTCCACGCCATACGAATCTGTCACGTCTGGAACTTGTATCCCCGCAACTTCCACAACTCAGCATCCTACATATAAAAATCGGTTAACTTAGTGAAGTATTTTTGGCCACAATTATATTACGGTTTTTAAAATATAAACAAGATTTAAAGAAATCAATGACCGAACTCTAAGACGCAATTCCAACCATGACCTAAAAAACTATATATGGTAAAAATGAACAGGGAGACGACGGGGAACAGGGAGACAAAACAATAATCAATCAGTCGACAGTAATCCCAGATCTCAATGAAATTTTATTTATTTTTCGAAACTATTTTTTTTTAACTTTGTAAGAAGATTGAATTGAAGTTATCTTATACGTTTAAGTGATCAGTGGATTCATTTAATGTAATGTATTCATTTATTCATGTTGTGGATTCATTTGATGAGTATTTAGCTGGTTCAACCACAGGGTGATTATTAAATCCATAGTGAAAGCTTTCCCAACTTTTACAGCTTTCCGAACCAGCAGTACTTTGTTTACTTGAATAAACATTATATGGAATTTGAATTGAATAATAAGATAAACTATATGCCGATACATGTTGAAATGTACTGATTCCCATTTAAGTAAATTAAAAGACCAACTGATTTCTAGTACATACATCTCACGCTTAATAATAATAATAATTAAAATGACCTAATGCAAAATAACCTTCATTGATTTAGATACGAGTACATTGTAATCCTTATTTCAATGCCATTAATGACAAAATAATTTTAATGATAATGATAAAATAATTAATAAATAAATAGTATTTTCTTACTCTTCTAAGTTATGTGTGTCTTTTATACTTACGACTTTTGAAGACGTAAGTATAAAAGACACGCTTTCAAATTCACGCTGTCGCAATATCATTTTTTAGTTTTTTTTTTAAAGTAAATGTCTATTTATTCGTGTAAATAAGCTATTTACACTGTTTACAGTTTGCGAAGTGTTGCTTCGAGTGATAAAACCTAATTAATATGCATGAGGCTCCTGTACAAATGACGGAGGCGTTTGACCCCCAGCCCAATTACGCATCAGCACGTCTGCTGCTAAGTGCTCGCGTGCACTTAGTGTTATCACTAATACTTATAGTAAACAAATAGTGTTTTCTATTCTATTCTATAAACTAGTGGCAAGCAATAAATTGAAATATAATATTCTTATATTAGCAAACGTCGCTTTGCAATCTCGTCATGGACGCTCTCGTAATGAAACGTTGGAGCGAAACAATTGAGATTGTGCTGGTGAATGTGTGCAGTACTATAGTTTGACTGGCCCGTCGGCGCCGTGGGTAGTGACCCTGCCTTCTGCTCCGCGGGTCGCGGGTTCGATTCCCGCTGAGGGCCAACAGTGTCTAAGTTAAGTTGCCCCCGTGTGGCATCCGGCTGCGTAGAATAGACCACCGTCATTTCTTCGGTGTGGTATCCGACTGAGTAGAATAGACGAACCTCATTTCTTACAGAGGTGTCGCAAAAGGCGATTAATGTAAGTTGACATCAGGGAGGCGGTTGGTCATAAAATAGGTAGCCAAATCATTTGACAACATGTTTATAGCATGTTGTAGATTGGGATAAGGACAGGGGAATGATGATTATATATCTTTTTAATTACAAAAACAGTACTGGCCATTAATATTTTGTCATTGTTAGTACGGGCAGGTTTAGAAAGATAAAGAACATGTCTAGTGAAAGATTATGAAACCCATTAGTTGTAAGACGTATGGAGCACGTTGATTTATGTGCTGGCAGTCTTTTATTATTTTGAGAAAGCTTTCACCGCTGGGAATTAATGGATTTAGTTCTTGCGTCTCCGGTGGATATATCGGTGTTAAATGGACTTTGGGAGCGGACAAAAAGTGGACCGAGAGAAAGTCTTGCCGATAAAGGTACGTGAGACGAGGTAGCTTGGATTCATTTGGGAATCGGATAGAATTAGAATCTTTTATTTATAACGGTTTAATAATATATCAAAATCGATAATTAAAATCGATTTACTAATCTAATAGAATTGTTTATTCATAGGTATTTACTAATATATCAGAATCTTTTATTTGTTGTAATTTACTAAATTCAATTTGTTTAATTATAGCGATTTACTGATATATCGAAATCGATAATTTAAATTGATTTACTAATGTAATAGAATAGTTTATTCATATGTATTTACTAATACATCAAAATCTTTTATTTATTCTAATTTACTACTTAAAACAAATTCGTATAATTATACCGAATTATTGATATATCAAATCGGTAAAAAATAGCGATTTACTAATATAATAGAATTGTTTATTTATATGTATTTACTAATATATCAGTCTTGTATTTATTGTAATTTACTACTAAAACAAATTTGTGTAATAATAGCGAATTATTTTGTTAACATAAGTTGAGGATATTATGATTTAAAGATTGTGAATGTTGTAAATTTATTTAAAGATGGTAAAAATTGTGCGGTGTAAATAACATGCAAATTCCGACAGTATTCGATGCGGAAAAACTGGTATTATTTTGAAAAAATATGTTTAAATTGGTGGTTGCGTCGCTTAGAGCAGTAGAATGTAATATATAGAATTAGGCGTTACTTTGCGGAGGTCCATAATACAAAAGTAATGGGAATCTAACTAAAAACAATTTTCTGCCAGTTTTTCTCAGTCCATAACAGTAGCCCAAACTAAAGTAAGTAATAACCGGGTTGTTACAGTTTAACTAATTATTACTAGATTGCTTTTCTCTCTCTCAACAATGATTGCTGTATCAACTGATAGGCTATAGTCTTACGCCTATGGGTTATACGATATTTATTTTATTTTATTTTATTTTGACAGGAAAACTTACAGCGATAATAAATACATAAAAAACAATAGGAAATAAGGAATACTATAAGCTAATAACAAGTTATTACAAATAGATTCTGACTAAAACAGATGAAACAGTGGTACAAAAAAGATCTATTTCGTGTTTGTTGGAAATATTGTTGAAAGCAACGGATGATCGTAGCAAGAAGCTGTTTCGTTTGTAATTAGTATGCGAAATTGGGGTCTGCAAGGTGGAATGAAATCGATAGTTCCTATTAGGAACTATTATGTTTAAATTTTGGAGGAGTTGAGGGCAATCTACGGATCTAATATCGTGTAATATTTACCTCCCTATGTGTTCTTTTTGCTTCTTCTAGTTTAATTATCTAATTACTATGTACTGTAATATTTTCTGAGGCAGTGGCTTGTTTTACCTGCAAAGAGATTCATTAGCAAAGTTGCTGATATGAAGTCAAAGTAGCGTTCTATCAAAGGGTCGGCGTTAACTCCGCGACGCTATCGCTGCAAAGTTAAATTGATAAATTTTAAAAAGTTTTCGCTTTCACTCATTTTTATGAAGCGTAAGTCAAAAGCTTTATTCCAATTATATTATAAATGATATATAATCTGGATATTCAACTTTATATACTAGTCTTAATAAAAAAAAAAAAAATTGCTAGCCTAATCTAAATGAAGAACATTCTGCTACAGTATCTATATTTCAATTTAAGTGAACAACTTAACACTTATCGTAGGCTACGTTGTAACATGTTGTACCATGTTGTGGCTAGTTATTTTACAACCAGCCGCCTGCCTCACGCAACTTACTTAGTCGCCTTTTACGACATCTCGGCAAGAAATGAGGGTTGTCTATTCTACTCAGCCGGATATAACACGGCGGTGACATAATAAATGGTTATCGCAAAATAATATTATCATCATATTTAAAATGTTTAAATATTCTCTAACCATGTTTAAACAACTTATAAAATTAGGCGTTACTTTGCGGAGGTCCATAATACAAAAGTAGAAATAAAATTATTCTGCTATAATCCGCGATTAATCTAATCGCGATTATTGAATAGAGGATTATAGTGTTGTCGCCAATGACTTTCGCTTTGTATTTTATAGCAACACCGTCATGAAAAAAGTATCGCGCCCTTTTGACTGAAATGGTGGCAACACTGTGTTGTGTTATTTCCGGTGGAGTCGTCCTATATATTGCCAAAACGTTTCAGTGGCATTCAGTCTTTGTTCGTCATTCAAGAGAAGTGCATCTCGCAACGGGAACTGTGGTATTCCTATTACATCGTGTTATTGTATGTAGTGTGCGCTAACAATAGTGAAATAATTTTACTATTACTTTTGTATTCTCTAACCGCCCGTGACTTGTGCGATATAATCCGCGCAAGTATTCCATAAGTTTTAATCAAAAAATATTCCGCGTCTTGACTGTTTAAAATATCGCAACAATTTTATATTTTCAAGATGTTTATAGCAAAATATTATATTAAAATAATTTTTCCTCTAAACACAAAACGCTTATATTAAAACTGACAGCAAAACTTATTTATTATGCTTACTTTATAGCATCATGTCTTAAGGAATACTGTATGGGGGTAAATATGGACATATTGAAAACACATCATCATCTTCCTGCCCTTATCCCACTCTAAGTGGGGTCGGCACAACATGTTTAAATCTGAATACTGATCTATTCAAGCCAACCAGTATTGTATTGGTAAAGTAGCTAGTATTTGGTAAGTTAATGCTCATTTTAAAAATAAACTATGACGTCAGCAGCTGGATAATATTAGCTGGAAAACGGTACAAAATAATGATAATACCCAGTCGAATCAAAATGACAGACATTACTATAATCATTGTTTGATCGCGGCAGTACCCAGTAACGGCGAGGCGCACGGCACGCCAAATTAACTTGGAATTAAAATCAGGGAAAATAAAACAACCATTAAAACTTTGGAACGACTACAATAATTACAGCTCATTTATTACGGCTGCTTTCTAATTATTTTTCACCCTAACTCACCTGGTACGCAATGGAGAGCAAATAGGTGTGATTAATTCAAATTATTCTTTTGTACCTGGGTGGCCGAGCATTGATCGTTAATTTTTAAAATAATGTAAAAAAAATGAAATTATAAAAAAAAATTGAAAAGAAAAATGAAAAAATAATAGGGCAGGTGGGGCTCGATCCCAGGTATTTTCACCTCTCTAGACCGCCCGTTCCCCAAATGAACCCCCATGACTTTACGTTTGACAGCGAAAAATTGTGATTGTATTCAACATAAATTTCAAAAAATTTTAGAGCCCGATATCAAGGATAAAACGACATTTTTTTTTAAATAAAACTTATCTAGATCGATTTTTCTTTCCCAAAACCCCCTACATGCTGAATTTGAAGATTCTAAAAAAATATATATATTTATAAATATAAATATATATTTATTAAAGTTTCAAGTTGGCTTTTACAAGCGCTTTTCAATCGTAAAATTACAATGAAGTTTCATTGTAATTTTGTGAAACGAGTTGTTTAGAGAGGTTCTCTTACTGAGAAGAAAAAGAAAGAAACTCGGCAGTCACTGGTTAATGGAAATAGGCTTCCTCTATACCTTTTTTGAGAGAAAGGCTGAAGGCAGATTTCCTCACGATGTTTCCCTTTACCGAAAAGCGTTTGCTAAATTCCTAATACTAATTGGACACATAAATTTTTAAATAGAATACTCATTGATGCCTACTCGGGAATTGAGCTTGTGACCCCACTTTACGCATCTAGTCATTTAAATTCGAAGAACGAATAAATTGTTATCAGTAAATGTTGGCCCTCGGCAGGGATCAAATCCGCAACCATCAGAGCTGAAGCCAGTCATTTTATTGTATACATAGTGACGTAATTATGAGCACAATACAAAAGCATTCGAGATTAAAAAGAAATCAATTGAGAAACTATTTTACTAAGTAGCCGGTACTTTCTGTATTTACTACAACTTAGGCAGAAGCGGAGGTAGGCTTTCGGAATCCTCTCGCGAAGCCTTATCTCACAGAGCTATCTTTCATCTATTAAACAATTTTCCCCAAAATCTCGACATCGCAAAATCCCTTCACTCAAATTACTGTTTTCTTTGTTCATCTTAACCACGTATAAAATAATATTAACTGAAATATCGTTTAACCTGTGATAGGCTCAGCGTACAAAATGTGAGACTCTTTCGAGGGGATCAAGGGTTCAAACCCCGGGTAAAGTTTATTTGCTAAAATTGTCTCTGATTTACAATTGCAATTTATCACACGCTTTTCGGTGAAGAAAAATATCTTTAAGAAACCAACATATCTCTAGAGAGTTCTAGGGATATGTGTAAGCTACCAATCCGCATTGGAGCAGCGTGGTAGGTCTTGGCTGAAACCCTTCTCTGAAAAAAGAGAGGAGACCTATGCCCAGCTGTTTGATAGTAAGAGACCGTTATTCTACTTTTAAATGTTGGATCAAATGGTACAACAAATTTTGTGCTGAAAATTGCAGTAAATAACTCGGATAAGAATAATTTATTTTCTATATTAGTTACGATATCACTTAGTAAAATTAGACTAATTCAATTGACAATTGCTTTCTTATGAAAGTAATTAATAAAGTTTTTGTTACATTTTGCGTATTATTTACAAAAATTGATAGAATTTTTTTAACAGTGCTGTACACTAAAGTTGTCAAATGATTTTGGTCGGAATTAAGTTTATAAATACAACTATTCATTACATTTTATTATTTCACAAACAAGTCATTTTTTGTACATTATCTCAGGATATTACTCGGTTTATTATAATAAGCCCGTATGTACAGTTTTTGTATAAATTATTTCAAAATCTAATACAGTTATATAAAAAATTGTATGTTTTATTTATGATGGGGCAGTTATGATTTCAATCGATAAGAATTGTGAGCAAAAAATCATTGCCACATTTCCATATACGAGGATTTCTGCAAAAGAAAAAGGTTAGACCTCAACAAAACATCGAGCCACTTATCGCAAATTCTAATCTACAATGCAAAGACGATTCCCGCGGGATCCCGAGGTCTGTTCCGGACACGAGACCGTTATCAAAATGAGCTTCTAAGCTTCATGAGAGTAGTGGAGATATTTAAATTCAAAATACAAATATTCTTTATGCAAGTAATTTTGTAAAGAAATACGTTTGAATCCTGTATCCTATATTCAGGGTGATTTTCTCGAATTGATCAAAATCTAGTAAATGGATTTTTGTATGGTTTTTATTAAAAAGTAGTGCAATTCTTGCGGATAGTTTAAGGTAATAGTACATTACGGTTTTATGTTAATTATGTTTGTAAAAAAAAAACTCGCCTACTTGTAGCTTTAGTCGCGTTCGCCGCTTAAACCAGCAGAAATATACTAAAGTAATATACTAACCATTAAAGATCTACAAAAATTCTACAAAAACGTCCGCGACAGCATGTCTCTATGTCTTATGGTTAACTCACAATAACTACTTTTGTAACATAACGTACTCGTTACACAAATAACTCCTTACTGAGATAACAGATGCCGCTACTAGTCCTTTACTCCTCGCTATAGAGATATAAGTCAGTAGTAATATAAGTCATTTAAATATAAAACATTTTAGCATTTTCCCGAAAACAGGGATTCCCGAATTTTGAAACTCCCAAGGACGAGTTTTTTTTTTAAATTTAAAAAATTAAACCTAGCTTGATCAATTTTTCTCCCCAAAAACCCCCTATATACTGAATTTCAGAAGATTCCGAATATATATATATATATATATATATATATATATATATATATATATATATATATATATATATATACATCTTTCAATATATATATTCACACAGAGAGATTTTGTGACGCACTAATTTTCACGCGTGCGAAACCTGGGAAACTAGTAAAGCATATAAACAACTTCAAATCACACACATTAATCCTTTACACAGAGAGCTTTGAAATAATAAAAGACTGCCAGCTCATAAATCAAGTGCTCTATACATTTCGACTAATGGTTTCACAACGCTGCTCGGTTCAAGCTGTCGGGTATTATAAAAGACATCCATTAAAATTTAATAGAACTGTAATATCTCTTATTCCCGTTACAATGATTGCGTTGCGTAATTAATATTCAAGTAATATAGAGATGAAGCTGTGATAGCCCAGCGGTGTGACCGTGCCAATCTCTAGAAACGATCATTGGTTCAAACCTGGGCAGACACTTATAAGTTTCGACGTGACAACGTCTTAAATTAGGTTGCGGCTTGGAGTCACTCATGAAAAAGTGTAACGCCCGCTCACGTCTGTTACGATGAGTCAACGAGCGAAAGAGAGGCCCGCCGGACTGGCGAATGCCTTGCGTCTCTCTCCCACTCCAATCCATCACATTTAAAAAGACGTTGTCACGTAAAATCTTTGCCCGTAAAACCGACTTTATAGGCAACCGTTTTTTTTGTATAAAAACTTATGTGTCTAATTCATAATTGCAATTTATAAGACGCTATTCGATGAAGGAAAATATCGTGAGGAAATCTGAAATGAAATATTGATAGGCTTTAGACTCAGCATAATACTGTGTGCCCCGACAGAAAGCACACAGAACTGATTTTCAGCTAAAACGTATTAACGGACGACTGATTAAACAAATTACATACATAAATATATAGTCCTATAAAATCTATGTGATATAGTAAATAAAGCTGTGGTAGTCCACTGGTAACACCGTGCGACTCTTTCGAGGAGGTCTGGGGTTCGAATCCGGGCATATACCAATGAGTTCTATTAAAACTTATGTGTCTTATTCATAATTGCAATTTATTAAACGGTAAAATTTTTGGTGAAGAAAAAAAAAATTGAGGAAACCTGCATATCTCTAGAGAATTCTGGGGATATGTGTAACCTACCAATCCGCATTTGGGCACTGTGGTAGGTCTTAGCTCCAATCCTTCTCCCCAAAAACGGAAAGAGGAGGCCTTTGCCTAGCAGTGGGATAGTAATGGGTCGTTACTTTACTTTATGTCACACGAAAACTCGCAATTTGCGTGGTAGTTTTTACATAATTGCGATGTTTATTTAAATTCGTAGAATTCGTGGTCATTCATTCGCGACAAGTCAAATTACATTAGTTGCCTTTTACTACACCCCGGTGGTCTATTCTACTCAACTGGATAAGGTAAGTTGACCCGCCACCACATGGTTGGTCAACCGCCACCACAAGGACCTTACTCGCCTTTTACGACACGTCGGTAGGAAATTAGGGTGGCCTATCTTAGTATATTTTAGTCCCCAAAAGATGTCTTTATGTATGTGATCCATTTTCTTAAAATCTACTAAACAGATCGTTGTACGGTTTTTACTTAAAGGTAGTGCAATTTCCCCGAAAGGTTTAGGTAAATAGTTCATTATGGGTTTATGAAAATTGTGTTGAAGTGGCCTGCTGGGATTGTCGCATGCGCCAAGTAAACCAGTCGAAATACACTAAAGTAATGTACTACAGAATTGTAGATCTACAAAAATACTATAATAAAGTCCACGACAGCATATCTCTATCTCTTATAGTTAACTAACAATAAAACTTTTATGTTCATAATTTCAATCAAATACGTCAATTTCCACTCTGGCGAAGCTCAAGCACTAGTTCTAAATAAAACATAAAATGTAGCACAAAATGAACCTCCGGAGGCGAAACAATTTATTATTGAAACATGTCTCACCCGTGCACAAGTCGACATTAATATTTTATTGCACTCATAGAACAAGTCATGTGTATGAAACTCCGGCAAGCGTTGTCGTAAACTTTTTATTGCCTCTAATGGACATTTCACCAACTGATCCGAGAAACTATTTAATAAAACACGAGAACAAGTGTACTTCACGGATATGTGGACTTTACAATTCATATTAGATGAATAATATCGTATGTCTGTCAACTGATCCAATTTACGTTTAAAATCATAGACTTAGAAACTTTTATTGTTTATATTTAAATGAGTTAATTTTGTATGTATATATTTCTGAACACAGATAGAATAGTACCACTCTCATTCCTTATCGGTGTCGTAAAAGGCGACTAAGGTAAGTTGGCCCGATGTGTGCTATCTGGCTCAGTAGAATAGACCACTCTTATTTCTTACCGGGGTGTCGTAAAAGGCGACTAAGATAAGTTGACGTCGGGCAGGCAGCCGTTCGTAAAATACGTAGTCAAATCATGTGACAACATGTTTAAAACATGTTGTGCGGACCAACTCTGAGTGGGATCAAGGCAGGGAGATGATGATGATATATTTTTATCAAATTTGGAAACGGCTCCAATTTTTTCATAAAATACAGCATGTAGGGGTTTTGGGGGGGGGGATATATTAGATATAGATATTAAAACATAATGTTGTTTTGTTCGTAATATATTTATTAAGTATTAAGTAAAAAGCCGCGTGGTATCCGGCTGACCACTCTCATTTCTTATCGGTGTCGTAAAATGTGACAAGGTAAGTTGACTTGCCGTGCGGTATTCGTATGAGTAGAAAAGACAACCCTCTTTCTTACCGAGGTGTCGTAAAAGACGACTAAGATGACGTCAGGCAGGCGGTTGGTCGTAAAATACCTAGCTAAATCATGTTGTGCAGACCCCACTTAAAGTGGAAAAGGGCAGGAGAATGATGATTATGATGAGTATATACCTAATAGAAATTTAACTGCAGCGGTCAACCAGAACGAGCAAAATTAAAAAAAAATCCATGAGGAAAAAAGTCTAGGTGCCTCTGCTCTATCATATAGCAATTCCAGATAGAAAGCTCAATATAAAAGCTTAATCCGAAGTTTCACAGGTTTGAAAATGTAACTAAAAAATCCTACCGTCTGACCGAAATTTAAATCTTTCTCGTGAATTGCGCACCAATATGTTACAGAGAATCGACTTGTCAATTTCATTCGAACTTTCTAATCTTTTCATGGAGTGATGGATGATTCTGTAATATTTCCTTATAAAGAAATTCAACTTTAATATTTTAAAGCTCACTTTAGATTAATGTGACTGAATTGGTATTTGATATTTGATAGATTAGTTTTAGCATATTTGCCGCTATATTTTGCAAACTACGAATAAGCAACTAAAAACTATAAAATTAAGATATATTACACCTTCCAATACTGTCAAATAGTTTTGTTTTAAAATTATCCCGAGACGTCACAGGTTTAAATTAAGTTATTTTAACTAGAGTAATTTTGTAAGTTTTACTTAAGACTACAATAGACGAATTAACTGCATCTTTATAAATTCAAATTCAAAATATTCTTTAGTCAAATAAACTTGTAAATAAGTGCTTGTGAATCGTCAACTCTACTGCTGGTTTGGAAACCTGTTACTACCAAGAAGACCCAGCAAGAAACTAGGCTGTTGCTCTGTTAAAAATATAATTCTTATTACTAACTACATTACTGTCTTGTACAGGGTCGAAGAGTAACTATATCCACACATTGTAATCATCTAGTAATCCTCAACAGTATAGTAGCTTTCTGTATCAGCCTCTTATTAACAGTGTTTTTAAACTACTGTAATAAGATACTCGTATATCTACCAAGAATACCACAAAAAAGTTAGCTGCCGCAGTCATACTATCAGCCTTTCACTAAATGTCACCCTAAAGCGTAATCCGGCCTCACAGGAGGCACTTTTAAGATTTTCCCTGACGCTAGTAGACATTCTGCCTAACTCGTGGTCCGACCTCACAGGAGGCACCCTTAGGATCTGACGGTAGTAAATCTTCTGTGCTACTCCTTCTATATTCAGACATGCTTCTGCGCTCGCCCAGTAACGCTGTAAAAGCTAATAACATATAGTCAATCCATAAAAATACCTGCTTATAAAGACACTATCTCAATCTATTTGTTTTCAACTCACCTGAGACCACAAGCTATGAATGCCTATAGTAATCCAAGCAATCGCAGCATATCAAGAATTCTATTAACAATCGTGCTATCCTGTGACGTCGGTACGATTTTGGGAAGTAAATCTGTGCACGCAGTCCCGGGGGACGGCCACTGATTGAAAAAGAAAACAGTTTCGCCGCTGTCCGATTGATTCTTTTTATCCGTGCCCTATCTTGTCTTTTATAGTTTAGGAGTTCAAGTTACAATTTAAAGGGAGAATAAAACTTTATTATATCAACTTAGTTCTTTAGCTATATTTAGTTCCCTTGCTAGTGATGGCCTATTATCATCCCACTGCTGGACAAAGGCCTCCTCTTCCCAGTTTTAGTGCTAAGACCAACCACGCTGCCTCAATGCGAATTGGTACACATATCCCCAAAATTCTTCAGAGAGGTACAGGTTTCTTAATTACGTTTTTCTTCACCGAAATGCGATTAATTGCGATATAAATAAGACATATGAGTTTTAACAACAAAAACTCGTTGGGGCGCCTGTTCGGGGTATTATTTTTTCAAAAGAGAAGCACCGTGGGCTATCATAGCTTATTCTACTCAAATAGTTCAGCGGCTAATGCATACTAAGATGGCGATCATGATTTGTATGCAAAGTAGTGATTACACAGGTATTTATATTACATCCTATATATTTATTCTATCCTGGTGTCACTAGTAAATCTCTAATGGGTTTGCGGGAATTAGGTATAAACTTAATATATACAATTCACCATTAGTTTCACGATAAGGAAAACTCTGGCGAAATTTCATACGCAATGAGAATTTTTTGGGATATCTGTAGCCTGATATTAATGGCAACCATTTCAGCAGTTTCAGATATAAACAGACTCATTAACGCTCAAAGAACAGTCACCACTTGTAGAAACAGTCTAAAAACAAATCGTTACAACTAGAAATAATCCAGAGAACAATCGTCATTCTAGCTGACAATTCCATGTAACAAAAGGCACAGGACATCTAAAACCTTACATAGCACATCGTCCCGTTGATCTCAGAGTGTTAATAACCGCAATATAATTATCATCATTAATCTTTCCAATATTTATTTAAATAATGGTTTTAATTTTTCCATAGCCTAGTTTTCATACTCAAAATTTTATTACTAAAAGGAGATTAGCAGTATTCCTCTAATAATGGACGTCCACCGTTTAAAAATTTATAACTGACACACATTTATGTAATCAACAGAAACAAGTTCTACATACTGGCTCCTAGATTACTAACGAGAGATATACAAGAGAGTCGTTCCGGTCCCCTCGTTATGTCCGCTACAACTATCACTACACGTATGCAAAATATCTTTTATCCGGGCCTTCTATTTCAGATGATACACAAACGGAACGCCGGATAAGGTTCAAATTCAGTACTCAGATTCAAATGTTCTGCAGCGGGAACTAAAAATAAGCAGAATTATTCATTCGAATGAGCTTCGTCCGAAAAGTTTTAACTTGTCAACATTGATTTCAGTAAAAAAAAGTTGACAAAATTGTGGGTCTTCTTACATAAATTAGCTTGACAAAATCATCATCATCATGTCCTTATCCTACTCTAAGAGGGGTCGGCACATGTTATAAATATGCTGCAGGTCGCCTGCCTGACGTAACTACTTTGGTCGTATATTACAACACCTCGGTAAGAAAGAGGCTGGTCTATTTTACTAAACCGGATACCACACAGTGGGTCAACTTTACATTAGTCGCCTTTTACGATACCTTCGTAAGAAATGAGGGTTGTCTATTCTACTCAACCGGATACCATACGGCTATAATTAGCTTCACAAAATATTTATTGCGATTACAATTTATTGCCTTACCACCCTTTTAGAAATTTCACTCAATAACATTAACCCATGGTCTTTAATATAGGTCGCTTCAAGGAATCATCATGTCAGAACTCATCAAGTTTGAAGGTTAACTTTTCGCCCTGGTTTTTCGTACTTTGGTCGTTTACATAAGTTAGATGGCCGTTAATTAGTTGCCTGGAGTTTATCTAAAGGGACACTGTCTAAAAACGGCATTTGAGGAAACATACTGAAATTAACATTCTCCTTACACCCCTTAAAAAGTCTGCCTGCTTAGAATTTATTTAGGCATTGCGCCTTTACATGATCGGAATCTTAACTACGGGTTTGATCCTCAATGAAAATTATTTTCCAGTTTTCATTTTTATTCATTGAAAGAGGCGATCCCGGCAAAGTAAAGTAATTATGAGAGCCTATGAAATACTACCTCACCTATAGAATAACTCTTTTAATTAGTAGTTGGAAAGCGTGCGCGAAGCTTCGCACAATTACATAAAGCAAATGGATTTTACATTGGGGTTTTTCATTACTTTACTGTTATTAATTTACTTTATTATTATTTCAGAAAAAAAATTTTTTCACGCATGTTTCTAGTAAGGTACTTACTTTATAAGGTAAGTTGACGGATATCACACGGCGGGTCAACTTACCTTAGTCGCCTTTTACGACACATTGCTAAGAAATGAGGGTGGTTTATTCTACGCAATGAATACCTTACGGAGGTAAAGTACTTACTTTATAAGTTGAGTTGATGTCAGGCAGGCAGCCGCTCGTAAAATTCGTAGCCAAATCATGTCAACTTACCTTAGTCGTCTGTTACTATTACTAAGTAGATAAGAATATGTGGATATAGCCACTCTCCGACCTTGTACACGACAGTAATGACTAAACGTAACTAGTAATAAGAATTATATTTTTTTTAAAGCAACCGCCGAGTTTCTTGCTGGCTCTTCTCAGTAGGAACAGCTTTCCGAACCAGCAGTAGAGTTGACGATTCATAAGCAAGTTAACAAGTTTATTTGAATAAAAAATATTTTGAATTAGAATTTTCGTTACCCCGGTAAGAAAAGAGTGTGGTCTATTCTACTCAGCCGGATACCTCATGCCGGATCAACTTACCTTAGTCGTCTTTTACACCTCGGTAAGAAATGAGGATAGTGTATTCTACTCAGCCGGGTTGTTAAATGAAACTTTATTTCAAAATAAAATTTGTACAAAAAAAGTTTATTTAGATATAGGAAGGAATATGTTTCTGGGTAGAGATCGCTTCATAGATAGAGACGCGGCCATTAGGAGATAAAACTTTTTATTGGTAGAGCGCTCCGACACTTTATGAGCTATCTACCCGAATGATGCCGCTGCTTTGGCTGAGAACTTGAGATGAATTTAGTGATATATTTTCAATTACTTTCATGAATAATTTAATTTAAAATGGAATGAAATTACACAAACCACAATTTTATTACGGGTCATGCATAAAGTTAAATTTAAGTCATTACTATCAAGAGTCTAAATCCTTATATAAATATTAATTAATAAATATTATAAATGCGAGTCTGTATGTTTTCACGCTAAGCTGCTGAACAGATATCGATTTAATTTGGTACAATTTATACTTGTACACTGGGTTAATATTTAAGATTGAAGATCACGTTTTTTTATCGAATATGAAAAATTTTTCACAGTAATATTGATGCTAATGATGACTTTGAAAATAATTACTTTCAATTACAATCTATTTCAAAAAGAAATTATGTATTACTTTTCAGTCAAAAAAAGCTCAATCGGACACCGGGAAGTGAGTCAAATCTAACTTGCAAGATTTACCTTCACATACACACAGCAAGTTACATAAAAGCTTTTTAAAAAAAGTAATGTACGAATATCGAATATCAATTGATTACTGTTATTTTTTAACCCAAAATTTCATGATTATTTTATATAGGACACAGGTAAATATGCGGTAATAGAAACCATACAAAAATTTATTAATGATTTTAATTATTATTATTATTTTATTAAATATATTATAGCTGTGTGCAATCCAGCTGAGTAGAATACACCATCCTCTTTCTCGAGATGCTGTGAAGTACGAATAAGTTAAGTTGACACCGGCAGGTGGCCGGTCGTAAAATACGAAGCTAAATCATGTGCCAACATCTTTATAGCATGCCGACCGCACTTAGAGTGGGATAAGGGCAGGAGGAATACTTATTAATGATATTAATTATTATTTTATTAAATACTAGTAATATCCCGCGTTTCCACCCGCGCACATACCGTTCTTATGACAGTGGAAAGTCGACTAAGTCGGATTATAGATTTTTTTTAACATAAAAGTTTTATTTCACTTAGGCTTCTTAGTTTTTACACTAACATTCATAATCTAATGAATGAAAAAGTAGTTATATTGGCATAACTATAATTGTTGGATATATGGTATCGCAGATTTTTTTCTAGAACGTATCAATACGTTTTATAATACACAAGAACATTTTTTTGGTCTATCATCTATTGGTTTGCACAACACACGCGATGACAGATTTTTATGAGTAATTTATTTACACTTTATTAAATTTTTATTACAGATCCCTATTTTTTGAAAATTTAATACAGCCTATTTTGCTCAATGAAGATGCAGCTTTCTAATGGTGAAAGAATTTTTGAAATCGGTCCAGTCGTTTTGATGTGAAAACATTACAAACATTCATACAAATTTTTCCTCTTTATAATATTATTATAGATAATAATGACAATGTCTCAAGAACGCTGTGTGGTATCCGGCTGAATAGAATAGTACCACCCTCTTTTCTTACCGCGGTGTCGTAAAAGGCGACTAAGGTAAGTTGACCTACCGTGTGGTATCCGGCTGAGTAGAATAGACCAACCTCATTTCTTACCGAGGTGTCGTAAAAGGCGACTAAGGTAAGTTAATCCACCGTGTGGTATCCGGTTGAGTAAAAAAGACCACCCTTTTCTTACCGAGGTGTCGTAAAATACGATTATAGTTAACGTCATGCAGACGGCCGGTCGTAAAATACGTAGCCAAATCATATGACAACATTTTTGTAACATGTTGTGCCGACCCCACTTAGAGTGAGATTAGGGCAGGAGGATCATGAATGACACTGTCTCAAGAAACTTATCCCCAAACATGTGTCGAGGTCGCCAGTCGCCGCGGTCACCGTTCCCATTTTTGTTTCGCCCGTTGAAAAGTTACGACGGGATGACAATACCAAGTTATCTTTCGATTTCACTCACGCGCGAAACTATAAATAAACTGGGCATGTAAGAAACTTCTTGCCTGAATTCACTTTGGGACCATGCGGGTTTTTCTTTTAACCGAAACCGTTTTATGGACGGCAGTTCGACCAAAGTGTCGGCGGAAGTTGAAATATAATCTGTGATAATAGTTTGTTTTGAAAAAAACTTTTTTAATATATTGATTGGGAGAGGTTTTAACTGATTTGTATTATTAGGCGTTACTTTGCAGAGGTCCATAATATAAAATTAATGAAAATATTATATTGTTATATGTAATATATGTAATGCTTAATGTAGAGTGTACTATTCATTCATACCTGATACATGCAGAATTTGTAAAAACTCTGCACTGACCGCCACCGATGATACAGCAATACACAAGCACTGCACACATTCACCACCACCATCTCAACAATTGTTTCATACATACGATTTTTGCTTGCTTTGCAATTTTGTCGTTGAGTCTATCTCCTGACGATGCTTCGGTTACGGGGCGATATATCGCGGATTATAACAAAATAATATTTTGATTAGTTTTGTAACATTCAAAGTAAATCCATTCGCTAAAATTTTAAGGTGTTAAACGATAAAATTGTTAAATATGTATAAAGTAACTAATGCATTTAAATTGATACGGTTTAATTTTTTTTTTAGAATCTAAATTTTAAAAAGAAGGTTTTAAAATTAAAAATAAAATTAAATAACACATTTATTGATGTAAAACAAAAAAAAGACATCCTATCCTATCCTACTATATTCAATTCAATTCAAAATATTCATTATTCAAATAAACTTGTAAACAAGTGCTTTTGAATCGTCAACTCTACTGCTGGTTCGAAAAGCCGTTCCTACCGAGAAGAGCCAGCAAGAAACTCGGCGGTTGCTCTTTTAAAAATATAATTCTTAATACTATTTACATTATAAATTACCTACCCATTGTAAATGCGAAAGTTTGTCAATAATTTTGGCACAATTATTCCTGATACACCGGAATAACATATAGGCTATAGAATTCCTGTTAATTCTACAAAAATGAGATGACCTTGAGGGGGGCTCATATTAACCTTCATTCAACCTATTATGTGTTATCGCACGAGTAACAGCTAACGCATACGTCACATCCAGTGACGTATTGATAGCCCAATATTTTAATCAAGTGTTTATTGTTAATCTGTTTTTCAAATATTATCTATTAATTTGTTGTGATTTTAAAATTGATTAATTATTGTTTATATCTAAATCAGTAATTGATTGACTCTTACATAATATTTCGGCACCAGCGATTGTGGCGCCATCTTAATCATAAACATGAATCATCAATCAAACCTTTTCATTTAAATAATTAATTATAGCTCAAATAATTTACATCAAATTGTATAAAACTACTTTAATTATTTACTTAATTTACATGTATCTAACAACCGGAATGTAATGTGAATTAACATTCCGGAAGTATCATTTTACTGTATTTTATCCGATAATTCGTGTTGCTAGCGCTAAAATTAAGTTATAAAAAGGGAGTACACAATAAATGATGGGTCAGTTTACTCTGTACAGTGCGAGTGTTATTTGTTATCACAGCGTCGTTTTACAATTCAGAAGTGGGATTATCAAGAAATGTCGGGTCCTTACGCAGCAGGTATTGGTGAAAGGAAGAGAAAATATAGCTACGATACCACAACGGACGATGAAGAATTGGACCACGACACAAATTTTTTTTCTTCTAAAGAGCATACCCCGCCCGAACCGAAAAAAGTTCGCCGTGTGACTCACGCTGATGCCGACATAGTTCCTAAATTCAAGCCTGAAGATAACACTAGCAACGTCACCAACTGGTTACACAAGATCGATCAGCTTGGAGATGTCTATGGATGGGATACGACCGATAGACAGTTCGTGATGCAACTCCGGCTTCGTGGATCTGCAAGAGACTGGTATGACGACCTAGATAATTACAACTTGAACTGGGAAGAATGGAAGCACGCCTTGGAAAACGCTTTCCCGCGAACAACAGATTATGTGGACAAACTCGAAACTATGCTGGCAAGAAATAAGAAAGATTCCGAATCAATGACTAAATATTATCACGATAAGCTATCACTTTTAAAGAAATGTAACATCCATGGAGAAGAAGCGATCTCTTGCATCATTAGGGGTCTGCCTGGAGAGTTACGCGTCAACGCTAAGGCGTACCAATGTCAAACACCAGAGCTACTTTATTACGGTTATCTTTCCTCCTTAGAAAACTATAGAAGAGTGGAGGCCACCACAACTATGAGGAAATCAACATGGAGGAAAATGGGAACCGATTTAAATTCAACACCAAATTCACAGCAAACGGGAGTCAAGCGATGCTATTTTTGTCGTCGGACCGGCCACGAAGCGCGTGAATGCCGCGCTCGCCAACGCTGCGATATATGCCAACGTGCTGGTCATACATCCGCCAACTGCTGGTTTGCGGCTACACCGGGGCCATCGGGACGTCCAAATCAAATACTCCAAGTAAGTAATGTAATGTTTACTACGACTAACATATTCAGGGATATATACAAACGGCTTGGATACATCGGTAAGAAAACACTTCTTGCTTATATTGATACGGGTAGTAAGATAAATATTTTGACTAAAAGTAAAGCTGAAACATTAAATTTATTAATTAGGCCATCAACTATTGTAATGAAGGGATTTGGAGGTGCTCAAAGATTATCAAAAGGCCGGTCATATATAGAATTCTCTATAGATGCTGTATGTGGTTATGTTGAGATTACCGATTACGATTTGTTAGATATAGATTTAATTATTGGACAGCAAATGATAAATCAACCTGGAATAAGTCTTGTAACTACAAGTGAATCGGCAAAATTCCTAAAAACTGATACGATATTTGATAATTTAAATCAGCTTCAAGTAAAAGATTTATCATATAACTATAAGTACAACGTATGTCTAGAATTTGATATAGATATCCCACCCCTAAGTGTTAGTAGGATTCAGGTTTATGTAGATATTGAATCTAACGAACTTGTTTATTTTTTTGACCAATTCTGTTTATGTAGAATTAGGAAAGTTATGTTATGTTATCCCTGGGGGCGTTATTTGTGCAGAAGGATATTTAAAATTTGTAAATCTGAGTAATACATCGATTTCTTTCCCCGCGAATAAAGTGATCGCGCGCGCTGAACTAGTGAGTCAAGTTTTTAATGACTTACGTGATGTCATGACTGTAGGAGTGCCTAACCGATCCCCAAATGTTACTCGGAAATTAGATGAAACTGAGATTGATGCGGGTGAAATAGATCATAATGATTTAAAGAAACTTTTGATTTTACTAAATAAATATAGTGGTTTATTTGCCAAGGATACGAAAGACTTAGGCTGTACGGACCTGATTGAAATGCATATTAAAACAACCACCGATAAACCGGTTCATTATAAGCCATATAGATTGTCACATAAAGAAACTGAGATTGTTAATAATAAAGTACAAGACTTAATCGATGCAGGAATTGTTAAAAGCTCAATGTCCGAATACGCTAGCCCAGTTATATTAGTGAAAAAGAAGACTGGAGATTACAGACTGTGTATTGACTACAGGGCTTTAAATTCCCAGACAATAAAAGATCGCTATCCATTGCCGCACATTGACGATCAGATTTTGAAATTGTCGGGAAAATGTTATTTCACAACTCTAGATCACGCCCAAGGCTACTATCAAGTAAAAATGTCTGAAGAATCCGTTTCAAAAACCGCTTTCGTAACACCATCCGGTCAGTACGAGTTCTTAAAAATGCCTTTCGGTTTAGCTAATGCTCCAGCTGTTTTTTCACGATTAATACGACTAGCCCTTCATGATGTTAAAAATGATGTCGCAACGTATTTGGATGACGTCATGTTGCCTACCCTAACTGTAGAGTCTGGTATACAATTACTAGAACGTGTATTATTACTTTTAGATAAAGCTAATTTAAAACTTAATTTAAACAAATGTTCTTTTTTAAAAACTAGCGCAAATTACTTGGGTCATGAAATTACTGAAGGCACCATACGACCAGGTGAAGCTAAAATAAAAAGTGTATCAGAATATCGACGTCCGCGCAATGTTCATGAGATCCGACAGTTCATAGGGTTAACCTCTTATTTTAGAAAGTTCATTCGAGGCTTCGCTGAGATAGCTTTACCTTTAACCCGACTGACAAAAAAGGACGTAGATTGGCACTGGGGTCCACAACAAGAAGATGCGTTTCAAACATTAAAGCTTCGTTTGACTGATAGACCTGTTCTTGGTATTTATGATAGTCAGGCGGTTACGGAACTTCACACAGATGCAAGCAAATTAGGCTTGGGTGGCATTCTCATTCAACACCAAAGAGATGCGTCGTTGAAACCGATTGCTTATTTTAGTAGGGTAACATCTAAAGAGGAACAGTTCTATCACAGTTATGAACTTGAAACCCTTGCAGTAGTTGAATCACTTAGACGTTTTCGAATATATTTGACGGGTATTCCGGTTAAGGTAGTTACAGATTGCGCAGCATTACGCACCACATTAACTAAAAAGGATCTCATTCCTAGAATAGCCCGTTGGTGGCTTACTATTCAAGATTTTAATTTGCAAATAGAGTATCGGTCTGGTGAGCGAATGAAACACGTAGACGCTCTAAGTAGGAACCCTTTGATAGAGACTATTTGTCATATTGATGAGACAGATTGGTTAGTTACCCTCCAGTCACAGGATGATGCATTGCAACATATACTAACGCAATTAAATAATAAAACCACTAATAGAGATATCATCAATAATTATTTTGTTAAGGATAATATTTTATATAGAAAAACATTGTATGGTGAACGTTTTGTAATTCCCAAGTTAGCCAAATACAGCCTTTTGCAGAAATACCATGACCAAATAGGTCATCCAGGTTTTGAAAGATGTGCTAAGTCAATAAAGGAGCAATTTTGGTTTACCGGTATGACCCGATTTATAAGGAAATACATTAAATCATGCTTGCAATGTGCGTATGGAAAATCTAATTATGGAAGAGGTCAAGGGGAATTATATCCTATAGAGAAGGTACCGGTACCTATGCATACCTTGCATGTCGACCACTTAGGTCCATTTGTGAAAACTAGAAAAGGGAATACGTACGCTTTAATGGTAATAGATGCATTTACAAAGTTCGTTTTTGCTAGGGCAGTCAAAAATTCAAGTTCTTTAGAGACAATAAAACATTTAAAAGAAATAATCGACCAATTCGGTTATCCCAGCAGAATTATAACAGATAGGGGTAAAGCCTTTACTAGTCGTACTTTAAACAGTTTGCAGAGGAAAAACAATTTAAACACATCCTGAACGCTATAGCGTGTCCCAGGTCGAACGGTCAAGTCGAAAGAGTTAATCGAACCATTATAGACGGATTAAATACCATGTCTGAAAGTGAGAATACCTGGGACGATAAACTATCTGATGTTGTGTGGGGCATTAACAATACGCCAAATGCTACTACTACTTTTTCCCCATTTACACTTATGTTTTGTCACAACAATTCTCGTTTACCAGCTTACCCTGCTGGGCAACCGCTAAATTTTACATCACAAAGAGAAGCATTACAAAGTAGGAGAGAGAGTGCTAAATTACATATTGATAAGAACATGACCCTGATGAAAAATCGTTACGATGAATCTCGTAAGAAATGTGTAAAATACTCAGTAGGCCAATTAGTATTGTGGAAAGGGGGTAGTACTAGGGAAACGACCGCTAAGATCTCACAAAAATTAAAAAGTCTATATACAGGTCCTTACAGGGTTACGAAAGCCGACCCCAATATTGATAGGTATATAATTAGTAGTGTAAAAGGTATGAAAGGTTATAAAAAATTTAGTGCAGTTGTGCGTGGCGAAACGTTAAGACTTTATAAGCCCATAGTTTCTGGGTCGGAAAGTTCTTCTAGTGATAGGGAGGTAGACAGGGATGATCTTATTGACTTACTGGAAAGCTAATATCTAATTTAATGTCCTAAGCCGATAACTTGAAATTATTTAAGCTTTATGAAAATTCATTATTATTATAAGTACTTGTTGTTATTGTATTATAATTCATTGTTGTCACTCAGCTTTACTTTGAGCTTCTTGCTATAAAATAAAATTATAAAAGATTAAAGTAATAATAAAAATCATAAAGATCATAAATCATGAGTCAACTTTGTGTAAAAATAATGTACTCGAAATTAAATTAACAATTAAATTTGATTCACAATATGTATATCGTCTGTGTGACATAGTAAGGAAAAATAATTTAAGAGTGAATATTATATATCCAATGTTATGATATTTATTTTTCTTTTTATTCCGATTTAAAGGATAAATAGTCTGTGTGACATAATTATTGGATCCCAAAATATAAGTCTGTGTGACGTTCTTGATAAGGCTGTGAAAGCTGTCTGTGTGACAAAGTCTTCTGTCTATGTGACAAAAGAATCCTGTCTATGTGACACTATGGATAACTTCAAAACAGTCTGTGTGACGTAGAATCCTGTCTATGTGACACTATGGATAACTTACAAAACGGTCGGGTGAAAATACCAAGAATCGGATCGATTATTATTACTATTATTTCTGCTTTCTCTTTTTTAATTTCAGACGACGGGAGGTGGTGATACCCGGAGAGTTGAGGGGAGCCGCGAGTCGCGGCAGTTGCAGGATGGCCGAGTGTTATCGCACGAGTAACAGCTAACGCATACGTCACATCCAGTGACGTATTGATAGCCCAATATTTTAATCAAGTGTTTATTGTTAATCTGTTTTTCAAATATTATCTATTAATTTGTTGTGATTTTAAAATTGATTAATTATTGTTTATATCTAAATCAGTAATTGATTGACTCTTACATAATATTTCGGCACCAGCGATTGTGGCGCCATCTTAATCATAAACATGAATCATCAATCAAACCTTTTCATTTAAATAATTAATTATAGCTCAAATAATTTACATAAAATTGTATAAAACTACTTTAATTATTTACTTAATTTACATGTATCTAACAACCGGAATGTAATGTGAATTAACATTCCGGAAGTATCATTTTACTGTATTTTATCCGATAATTCGTGTTGCTAGCGCTAAAATTAAGTTATAAAAAGGGAGTACACAATAAATGATGGGTCAGTTTACTCTGTACAGTGCGAGTGTTATTTGTTATCACAGCGTCGTTTTACATATGCGAGAACGAAGTTGCGGGTAAAAGCTAGTTAAATATAAACGGACACCCGAAAACACAAATTCTGCTGAGAAGTAAGTAGCGGCCTGTTACTATCCCACTGCTGAGAATAGATCTCTTCTCTCCGTTTTTGGAGAGAAGGTTTGGAGCTAAGACTTACCACGCTGCTCCAATTTGGAATGATAGGTTACACATATCCCCAGAATTCTCTAGATATATGCAGGTTTTCTCGCGATGTTTTCCTTCACCGAAAAGCGTGCGATAAATTGAAATTATCAATCAATTAGACACATAAGTTTTAACAGAAAAACTCATTGGTGTCGGCCCGGGTTTGAACCCGTGACCGAAAGAGTCGCACGGTGTTACCGCTGGGCTACCACAGCTTCAACAAACAACAAAAATTCCACTAATATCAAATTAAATTCTAATATAATTCCCTTTTTTTTGTTATAGGTACGCGAACAAGCTTTCCTAGTAAGTATTATTTTCTAACTATTATTGACGTTATCTGACGAGTAAGAGGATTGCGGATTTTATTAAGTTTTGAATGTTTTATAGTTGATTTTACGAGTTACTCTGGCAGATTGGAGGTAAGTAGAGACATTATTTCCGTTATAATAGAATTTTATTAGAAACTATCGGAAGAAATGACAGGTACGTGATTATTGGTTTCGCTGAGGCTATATGTAATATTTTTATTGCAGAATTATTTAGTATTTTGCTATAATACACGTTTGTTAAGATAATCTATGTAATACTAAGTTTGGGAAGCAGATAACGTTCACATACTTTATACATGCAGGACTAGTTAACACTCATGAAATAGCTTAACTACCAATGACATAGGATGAATACATTTTCAGAATATCGGAAATGGTTCCAATGATTGTTGGGGTTTTGGGGGAGAAAAATCGATGTAGCCAAGATTTATTTGAAAAAAATATCGTTTTATCCATGTTTTCGGGCATTGCAAAATTTCTTAAATTGACATTAGGTATATACTTGACAATATTTGCTGTCATTTGTAACGTCATTTGTAAAAATAGTAACAGTTTAATGGTAAACAAGCGATCTATAGGTATATAAGTAAAAAAAACGGGCTCAAATCCCAAGTGTCGCCCGGGCCCTTTATTAGTTTTTTTTATTGTTTTTTTTTTTATTGCATTTCTTATATATTTTTAATAAAATTACCTCGCAGCAAGGCTCGGTCACGCAGGTGTACTATTTTCTTTTATGGTAGATTATAGCAAAATAATATTTCCATTACTTTTGTAGTTGCGGCTAAAATAAACCTACATAAATTATATCGCCGGTATTATGGCCAGTTAATGCTATACATTTACACGTAATCATTCATTATTCTTTGGACATTAAGCTGTAATAAAGTGGTGAAAAAATCAACTTATCTTTTCTCTACGCGACGCGCGTCTAGTATTACGTACGGTGGGCGAAATGGGTTTGGACTTGGATTATGGTAAATTAGGCATTCAGCATACTCCTGCCTTGCCTGACTGGCTCATTGGCGCAGTAGGTAGTGAATCTATCTTCAGCTCCGTGGGTCGCGGATTCGATTTCCGCCGAGGGCCAACATTTTCTGTAAATGAATTTGTTGGTCTTCGAGCCTGGGTGTATATTTGTATTTAAGTATGTACTTAAAAACTATATAAGTACATATTCACCAGTTGTCTCTCTACCATAACACAAGTATTAAGTTACTTACTTTGGGGACCGACGAGCGTAAATGTCCCATATATTTATTTCATTTCCGTCTTTTTATGAAAATTCAATTAAACTGTGAACTAGCGAAATTACGCATCGCATGTTATAAGTGTTTAATTCGTCATCCTCCTGCCCTTATCCCACTCTAAGTGAGGTCGGCACAACATGTTATAAACATACTGTCACATAATTTGACTACGTATTTTACGACGGTCGCCTGCCTGACGTCAACTTACCGTAGTGACAATTACAACACCTGGGTAAGAAAGAGGGTGATCTATTCAGTCAGATACCATACGGCGGGTCGACTAACCTTAGTCGCCTTTTACAAAACCTCGGTAAGATATGTGGGTGGTCTATTCTACTCAACCGGATACCACGCGACGGGTTAATTTAACTTAGTTGCCTTTTAAAACATTTCGGTAAGATATGAGGGTGATCTATTCTTCTCAACCGGAGACCACGCGGCGAGTCAATTTAACTTAGTTGCCTTTTAAAATATGTCGGTAAGATATGAGGGTAGTCTATTCTACTCAACCGGATACCACGCGGCGCGTCAATTTAACTTAGTTGCCTTTTAAAATATTTCGGTAAGATGCGTGGTAAGAAGCGTGGTCTATTCTATTCAGCCGGATACCGTGCGGCGGGTCGACTAACCTTAGTCGCCTTTTACAACACTTTGGTAAGAAATGAGGATGTTATATTCTATTCAACTGGATACCAGATGGCGTATTGATGAAGCACAGAGTAATATAAACCTCATCAGTTCCTGTCCAGAGTTTAAAACTGTGGCTCTAGGGTTACAAGTCTTTGCAATTGTCTAGGTTATACATTTAATGCATTAGATATAAACTTGTGTAGCCGGCTGTATCCCAACCAGTCACGCGATACGGCCATCTCGTTTGTACACTTGTGTTGTAATTATTATAGCCCATTTCGCCCCACCGCGAGTACATTACTGTTTTAGGATCGCTTCAGGTTTATATCCAGGAATGCCAAAAGATGCCTAAAGACCACAGATTTGATTCTCACTCAAAAGAATTCTATACTAATATATTAAGCTGAAGAGTTTGTTTGTTTGAATGCGCTAATCTCAGAAATTACTGAAACGATTTGAAAAATTCTTTAAGCGGATTATAGTCCTTTTATCGGGGAAGGCTAATATAGAATCACGCTAAGATGAATAGGAAATGAGTAACAATAAAAAATATTGTGAAAACAAATTTAAATCTTTCCTTGTGTACGCTACATTAACGTTTATTTAAAAATGTCTTAAAATTAACTCACGATAACGAATTTTTTGTTAGAAAATTTCAATTCTAGAAAATATTTAGACACCGATTTCCATGCGGGTGTAATTGCTGGCACAGCTAGTAATAAAAAATCATCATCCTTCTGGCCTCTAAGTAGGGTCGATACAACGTGTTTTAAACATGTTGTCACATGATTTTGCAACATATTTTACGACTGGTTACCAGCCTGATGTTAAATTTACCTTAGTCGTATTTTGCGACAATTTGGCTATTCTAGTTAGCCATATATGACACAGCGCTCCAGTATATAAGCTAAAATAGAACCGAATTCGATATATATATTAGCTCGGTGGATTAACTAAAAACAGACAGACTTTCGAATTTTCAATATTAGTATGAATTTACGGCTAAGAATAGGTGGATGACTCTCAAATCCACTCGCGCCAACCTATCTTTCACAAAGCTATCTCCCATCAAAACAATTTTCTCCGAAAACGAAATGTCATCGCAAAAAAATCTCTTCTCTCAGATTACTGTTTACCCTCCAGCCGTTCTTGTATTTACCTTTACTTAATCAAATCAAATTTCATTTCAAGACATGAAACATACAAACACAAATAACTATATTTTTATAATTATTTTAACTTAAATTCCTCATCTATTATACCATTATCATAACAAAAGGAAGTCTTTCGGTCTGTTAAATAAAAAAAATAATACTGATTACCAAGGTGCCGTAAAAGGCGACTAAGGTAAGTCAACCCGCCGTGTGGTATCCGGCTAAGTAGAATAGACCACCCTCATGTCTTATCGAGGTGTCGTAAAAGGCGGCTAAGCTATGTTGAGTCATGGTGTGGTATCCAGTTAAGTGGAATAGACTATCCTCTTTCTTACCGTGGTGTCATAAAAGGCGACTAAGGTATATTGAGTCACCGTGTGGTATCCGGCTAAGTAGAATAGACCACCCTCATTTCTTACCTAAGTGTCGTAGAAGGCGACTAAGGTAAGTTGACCCACAGTCTGGTATCCGGTCAAGTAGAATAGACCCTCTTTCTTATCGAGGTGTCGTAAGCTACGACTAAGGTAAGTTGGCGTCAGGCAGTCAGCCGATTGTAAAATAGGTAGCCAAATCATGTGACAACATGTTTATAAAATGTAACTACCACTTATAGTGGGATGACAATATTGATTTAAAGCAACTCGATATAGAAATACGGGTTTATATTATTAACCGCCAGACAAAAGTCATTTAGAATAAAAAAGTCTTTTCATTTGAATAAAACAAAAACTAATTTATCTCACTTCCCATTCTCGACACTTATAAAAAAGTAGGTATAAAAAGCAAAAAATAAAAGAAAAGCTAAGACAGTATCATAAAGTCTTGTCGGCGACACCATTATTTAATTATACAATTTATCAGATTAAAGTAAAGCAAGAGAAATGCCTGGATATTTTGTAGCCATTTTTCAGTTGTAGTCAGAAATAGTTACGATCTGCGAGCTCTTTGTTTTTATGTCATACAAGGTGACCGCAATGTCATGTATATGGAATTCAGTAAAAAAAGTAACGGCTTGTTACTGACCCACAGCAGCAACTCTGAACCCCAGAGTGCGCCACCTCTGGGTCGGGGCCTCTCTAAAAGTGGCCCCTCCCTCCGCTGGACGATGCATCGGGAGCACCAGATGCATCGACCGCCTCGGGGACCTTTTCAGATGGGCGTCTGATAAACCCCGTTCGAGACGCCCAGAAATCCCCGTTAGGGTGGCATGCGACGGGCTTCAGCGAGTCGTCTGCGCCCCGCTCGCCTGCGGCGGATTGGATCCAAGGACTCGACTTCCCGGATCCGCCCCGCCGCCTCCTTCTGCAAAATTACGTCCTCGCAGAAGCAGGCCATCGCTGCCCACGATCTCTCCCTAGGCGACTAAGGTAGGTTGACTCAACATGTGGTATCCAATTGAAATTTTGAACAAAAAAGAAGTTTTGAATAACATTCACCGTTTAATTACTTTGCGCACGCAAGAAAAGCTTTAAATTTTGCAGTTTCCGCAATATTTTTTATTGCTGCCCCTCTCCTATATATCTTAGCATGATATAATATATTCTATTGCCTTTATCGATAAATGAACTATCGTATGTACAACAAATTTTTCAAATCGGTCCGGTAGTTCATGATATTAGCGCGTTCAAACAAACTCTTCATCTTTGTATATTAGTATAGATTTCGCTTGCTGGTTTGCCTACAGATATTGTTTTTTTATTAATAAGATGTACCTATTTTACATCTCATAAACACTATCTATACTAATAAATAAAGTTGGAGAGTTTGTTTGTTTGTTTGAATGTTTGAACGCGCTAATCTCAGGAACAACTGGATCGATTTGGAAAATTCTTTCAGTGTAAGATAGTTCATTTATCGAGGAAGGCTATAGGCTATATAACATCACGCTAAGATGAATAGGAGAGGAGCAGCAATAAATATAGTACGAAAACGGCAAAATTTAAACCTTTCCTTGCTTACGCTGAGTAAACGGTAATAGTTATTAAAAAATCATGTACTACAAAATTATTCCCCTGTAAAAATGCTAAATAAAAGTCTGTGACAGCATATGTCTAGCTTTTAAGGTGGACCCACCCATCATCATCATCTTCCTGCCCTTATCCCACTCTAAGTGGGGTCGGCACAACATGTCATAAACATGGTGTCACATGATTTGACTTCGTTTCGACCGGCCGCCTGCTTGAAGTCAACTTACCTCAGTCGTATTTTACGACATCTCGGTAAGAAAGAGGGTGGTCTATTCTACTAAACCGGATACTACACGGTGGGTCAACTTACCTTAGTCGCCTTTTACGACACCGCGGTAAGAAATGAGGTTGGTCTATCATACTCAGCCGTATACCACACGGCAGGTCGACTTACCTACGTCGTCTTTAACGACACCTCGGTAATAAATGAGGTTAAGGTTGACCAAACTTAACCTCATTTCTTACCGAGGTGTACTAGAACCATTTTCATCGTTATCGAAAGACTATATTACGGTTTTAATCTTTCCACGCGAGCGGAACCGCTGGCGATTGCTTGTAAAATATAAAAGATAACATATAAAAAAGCTTCCCTTAAATAAATACTGTTCCGTCATAACACCCACATCACCCAATTATGGTTTTTCATCTAACGTCGTAATGATTTTTCACGCGAGGAAAATATATAATTTACGCGGCGAGATACACCATTATGTGATCCATATTTGACGTTAACAAGAAAGCTTGGTAAACATAAAAATGGCGGACGATTTGCGACGTAATAAAAAACTACGTTACAGAAAATGTTATGTATTTTTTTAACCTTCAGTGGAGTATAGTTGTTTTTAACATCATCGTTCTCTAGCTTTTATCCCACTCTACGTGGACTCAGCATAACATGTTATAAACATGTTGTCACATGATTTAGAACGTATTTTTAGGACCGGCCGCCTGCCTCACGTTAATTTACCTTAGTCGCGTTTTGCGACAACTCAGTAAGAAAGAGGGTGGTCTATTCTACTCAGCAGGATACCACACGGCGGGTCAACTTACCTTACTCGCCTCTGTGTCTCAGTCTAGACTCAAATTCTCCTCGGAACAGAAATCAACAGCTAAAAATTAATGCTCCGATATCCATCAAACTTCTATTGATGTTCCAAGTTCCAGTGAAACATCCGCTGGATCGTTCTTGATTTGAAAAATTGACTGAAAGTTACATTAAAATCGGTCCAGCCATTTTGGAGTCTATAAAGGACATACAGACAAACATTCATGTTTATGTTTAAGATCACTAGACTGGCTGGAGTTCGTAATAGCAAGATATCAAAAAAATAAGCAAGGGTTAAAGTTAAGCTCGCAGTTGCTCTATTTAGAAGATAAGGCAGTCTATTGAACTTGGGGTGCCAAAGTGGTCGGCCTCCTCGTGGCGCACCCTGGGCAAGCTTAGTCTTGGCGAACGGACCACTGAGGGGTGGCCAATCCAGTTGTCCCTCTGATTAGCAGAGGGCAATCTGGACGGGCCGGGGACTTCGGGGGGGTTGGGGTGAAGTCCCTAATGAGCGACGGGTACAGTTGGGCTTACTCTAAGTCTGGCTGGACATGGTTACGGCCACCGTCGGCGAAACCCGGAAGCCCAGCAATGGGAACGGGGACCTTCGGGTTGCGAGGAAGAAAACCTCTATAAAAAATTACCCGGTGGGGGCGGAAACGCCCACCAAGGCGTTGGGGCCCCTACTTGGGGTGCGATCTCTCCCTGTCGACCGTGACATAGCAAACACGGTGGGCAGGGAGCGATCGTGGGCAGCGATGGCCTCCTTTAGCTCTGCGGAGGGGGGCGGAGGGAGGCGGCGGAGCGGTTCCACGAACTGTTGTTCTGGATCCAATCTGCTGCTGGTGAGTCCAGGTGTTAGTGACTCGCCCAAGCCCATCGTCTGCCGCCCTAACTGGGGACCTTCGGGTGTTCCGAACGGGGTACATCGGACACCTGGCTTACAGGTCCCCGAGGCGGTCGGTGCATCTGGTGCTCCCGATGCACCGGTTAGCGGAGGGGGGTTTCTCTTTCGAGGGGCCCCTACCTGGAGGTGTTTATTCTCTGGGATCAGAGCTGTCGGCGGGATGGGGGCAAAATGTACAATGATACCCTGTCCTTGCCATTGGCAGCGTGGTGGAGCACACAGGTCGTTTTAGTCGGTGCGAGTCCGACATAACCGCCGCCTGTCCCCGTCGGGCGGCGGTACCCATAAGGGGTTTTTTCCTGTATAATAAAAAAAAAAAAAAGTCTATTGAACTTAAGAAATCACCTACTTACGAGTATAAATATTGTAGTTAAATTGTTACATCATTTAACTAGCAGAGCAAAGTGTTGCTATATCTATTTAACAATTCGCATTACTATTTTTTAACTTAGTACACAAAAACATAATAAATAAGACCTAAGAAACCAACCAGCATCTATTGTTAAAACTGCATGAATTTGCGTCTTCAGCAGATTTGCGAGAAGTTCAGCAAGTACTAAAAACTCAGCAAATTTCTTCAATTTCTTAATTTTACTGTTAATTTCAGTAACACCAGAATTTTTTGTGATGTGACGGATCGACAAGCCATCGCCCCTTTTAATTACAGGCCTCATTTGTTTTCAAAATTTTGTATCTTCATTATAAATTACTGTAACAGTTTATAAGTTTTACAGACAATTAATTTTTACTCATTCTCCACAACATCGAAAAGTTGAAGATTGAAAGCAACTGCTTACTATTACGAAAATGCAAAAATTCTTATGAAACCTTCTGTATCATTCAAGAAGACATCTGGAGCGTAAGTCATTAAGCGGCGCCACAGTTACGTGGCAGGTGTATACATTCACGGAAAACAGAGTAAATTAGACTGGCGCAAATCAAAATACAGTGAGATTTGTTATATTATGACTCTGATTGTGTTAGAGTGTATAGAGAATAAATATGTCCTATAGTTTAGACACGGTCGTCATTCCCCAAAGTAAGTAACTTAATACTTGTGTTATGGGTGACAGACAACTGGTGAATATACATATGACGTGGTAACGTTATTAGTTGATCGTCATCATCTTAATTATTATCTATTTCATCTCTAGGTGGGCGTCGTTGGGTATAAGGTTGGTTCATTAAAAATACAACGGTGGCACTATTCGTTATAATTACAAATAGACATTAACAACAACAAAGATTTACAGTTACAGTGTTACATTTACTTAAAGCACGGCTACATTACCACTGGGTGGCACACAAAGGAACGCGAGATGAATTTACGTGTTGACCGCGCACGACGACCGCCCGAAGAGAAGTGTAGTCTCTCCCCGGCCTCGTGGACGGGCGTAAAGCCATCTAGCACCAGCCGGGTGCTTACGTTCCCATAAAAAAGGGACAGACGTCCTCTCGACCGTCCTAATGGAATGTGTTGACATCTGCACCATTGAACTCCACTCGACCACGGCACCATGGCGTCAATATTCCTAGCCAAACGACTCAGGCACGACACATATATAATTTTACTACATAAGTAGCGGCCTGTTACTCTTCCATTGCTGGGAATAGGCCTGTTTTCTCCGTTTTTGGTGAGAATGATTGGAGCTAAGACCTACCACGCTACTACAATGCGTATTGATAGGTTATGTACTCCCATTAAAAATTTTGGTAACAATGAAGTTTCTTAGCCGTGTGGTATCCGGCTGAGTAGAATAGTACCACCCTCTTTTCTTACCGAGGTGTCGTAAAAGGCGACTAAGGTAAGTCGACCCACCGTGTGGTATCCGGCTGAGTAGAATAGACCAACCTCATTTCTTACCGAGGTGTCGTAAAAGGCGACTAAGGTAAGATGACCCACCGTGTGGTATCCGGTTTAGTAGAATAGACCACCCTCTTTCTTACCGAGGTGTCGTGAAATACGACAGAGGTAAGTTGACGTCAGGCAAGCGGCCGGTCGTAAAATACGTAGCCAAATCATATGCCAATATGTTTGTAACATGTTGTGCCGACCCCACTTAGAGTGGGATAAGGGCAGTAGGATGATGAATGAAGTTTCTCAGTAACACAATCTGCTCCAGCAACCATCTATATCGTAATGATTTTCACACGAGGAAAATAAACAATTTTCCCAACAATACATCGCGTAATGGTATCCAAATGTTGTGTTAACAAGAGAGCTGTTGGTAAATAGCTGGCGACATCGTTGCGCGGTGGGAAAATGAGATAGCTTTTTAATATGTAGGGAAGAGGAAACATATCACTTAATGTGGGTAGTAACACACCTACCTAACATTTTACGATAATGCAGATGTCTTCCACGTAAAGGTAACATCTCGTATAAGTTATGCATATAAGTCAGATTTGAAATCGACGAATGTCGAGTTTTTTTGGACTCAATCTAACATGAGTGTTATATATGTATATATATTATTCATCATCCTCCTGCCCTTATCCCACTCTAAGTGGGGTCGGCACAACATGTTATAAACACGCTGTTACATAATTGGGCTGCGTTTTTACGACCGGCCGCCTGCCTGACGTCAACTTACCTCTGTCGTATTTTACGATACCTCGGTAAAAATGAGGGTGGTCTATTCTACTAAACCGGATACCACACGGTGGGTCAACTTACCTTAGTCGCCTTTTACGACACCTCGATAAGAAATGAGGTTGGTCTATTCTACTCAGCCGGATACCTAACGGCGGGTCGACTTACCTTAGTCGCCTTTTACGACACCTCGGTAAGAAAAGAGGGTGGTACTATTCTATTCAGCCGGATACCACACGGCGTATATGTATATATATTATTGTACTATAGAAATTACTTAAACTCACGTCTTTAAAATCGGTTAAGCGTGACTATGGGGTCCTTATTGGAGTTTCTATTTTCTAATTTGGGAAAAAAATGATTCTAAGAAAATATAATAATTAAAGTAATTATACATTAAAATATATGATCAAGTGTTTAGCTTAACAATTTTGAAATAGAATTTATCTTAAAAAAGATATTTCACGAAATTTACTAAACGGCTTACAAGAATGTATTATATACATTTAGTTTTTTTCTTAAACGCGCGAACTCTAATTTCGCCATTCTGTACCGTAAAGGTTAGCAATATTTTTAATTTACACTATCGTGATACATTTATATTTTCCTAGTAATCGCCAGCGGCTCCGCCCGCGTGGAAAGATTAAAACCGAAATATAGTCTTCCGATACTCATAAAAATGGTAAAAGTGGGTCAATTTTAAAAACTAGACACATGCTGTTGTGGGCTTTTATTTAGAACCTTTAGAGGGTAACAATTTTGTGATACATAATTTTTGAATAACTATTACCGTTTACTCAGCGCACGCAAGGAAAGCTTTAAATTTTGCCGTTTTCGTAATATTTTTTATTGTTGCTCCTGTCCTATTCGTCTTAGCATAATGTTCTATAAACCTATAGCCTATACCTTTGTCGATAAATGGACAATCTGACACTGAAAGAATTTTTCAAATTGGTCCAGTAGTTCCTGATTAGCGCGATCACACAATCAATTAAACAAACAAACAAACTCTTCAGCTTTATATATTAGTACAGATGTGGTACTCGTGATGTCATTTGGCGCTCACTTAAGGGTTTAAATATCCCAAATAATGTTATATTTTTATCGTATATGTTAGGTCAGTATATAAGCTTCTCATGTGCTAAATTTCATTAATATTTTCCCGGCAGATACGTGTAAGCGTAATGATAGACAGATAGAAAACCAAAAAGATTTTCCCTTTTATTTCATTACTATGGAATTAATATCGTGATCGACTTACAAAAAAAGGTTTTCAAACCTTTAAAGAAGAAAAAATAGGTATCATCTTAAAATAAATGCAGTTAGCAAAAATACCAAACCAGCCGGGGATAACGTAAAAGCAAACAATAATCCGCGAGATTTTTCGCGATGATGTCGCGTTTTCAGCGAAAATTGTTTTGATGAGAGATGGCTTGAGAAAGATAAGCCATCTCGAGTACAGATTTGAGAGATCGTTAGCGAGGAATATTTTTCATATTTATAACTCGCCTGCGAACTGCCGCGTCGATGAGATTTCAGAGGGTTTTGGGTGTATTCGGAATTGATTTCGATTTTAATGTTATTTTATTAAATTATACAAGCAAGGAATACTTTTTATAATATACTAGCTGTGGCTGCGGATTCGGCCGTGTGGAAATCAGTATATTTTGTGTATTTGTGTATAAAATTTTGAACATAAATGTTGTTATTGTGAATAAACTATAAGAGATAAGAGACATGCTATCTCGGACTTTTTTGTAGATCTACAATTCTGTAGTAGATTACTTTAGTTAATAGGCCAATTTTTTTTACAACCGTTTGACCTATTCAACACAATTTACAAAAAACTGCAGTGCACTATTAATCTAAACCTACTATAAGAATTGAAGTCCCTTTTAGTAAAACCTTACTAAAATTCCTTCAGTAGATTTTCAAAATATCGATCATATATAGACAGACAGCTTTTGGGGGACTTTGTTTTATAATAAGTATAGATAAGATAATATTTCGTGCCGTGTGGCATCCGGCTGAGTAGAATAGACCACCGTCATTTCTTACAGAGGTGTCGTAAAAAGAGACTAAGGTAAGTTGAACCGCCGTGTGGTATCCAGCTAAGAAGAATAGATTTCCTCATCTCTTACCTAGATATCGCAAAAGGCGACCAAGGTAAGTTAACTCGCCGTGGTATCCGGCTGAGTAGAACAGAACAGCCTCATTTCTTACCGAGGTTTCGTAAAAAGCGACTACGGTAAGCTGACGTTAGGCAAACGGCAGGTCGTAAAATACATAGCCAAGTCATGTTATAACATATTGTGCTGACCCCACTTAGAGTGGTATAGGGGCAGAAAAATGATGAATAAAAGAAACAAACAACAAGCAAATTTTAACGTTTATTCAATAATAACCCCACATTCGTTCATCACAATATATGTACAAAATACAAACAAAAAATAACAGAAAACATCGAGGGTAAATTCACAATTCATTATCAAAAAAGACATACAGTGTTACAAATAATGGAATTACATTTAATGACCTACGCGTATAAGGAACGTAGCTAGGTACAATTTACTACTGTGCTATAATACTTGTTTATATCTACTTTACAAGAATTTACGGAAATAGAAATTTCAACAGTGGAAATGCCCCGTATTAACTTACTGTCTCAAACATAATTAAAACAAATATCAAGAAGTATTATAAAGAGAAAACAAGTCAATCAAATCAAGTTTATATATATAGTAATATTTTATTCGTACGGAAAATATCCATATGTATAAGACGAAATTCGATGTATATCATTTACATACGAGAGGTCACAAAAAGCTTGTGATACCTGTGTCGCGACTCAGCAGAGTTGGCAACTCGTTCGATGGACTTGGTACTCGTTTTTACAATAAAATTCCGCAATCAATACTAGATCAGTAAACAGAAATGTTTAAATTAAGTATTAGAGATATGCTTATACGTAAATCATATTACAAAATTGAAGATTATTTGGATGATAAAAAAGCCTGGATTTGAAAATCCTTTCAGCTTCATACAAGACTGCGGTTTAATAATGTACAATTGAAAATGTTTAAAAAATTAACCGCCGAGTTTCATTCTGGTTCTTCTCAGTAAGAGCAACATTCCGAACCAGATGTAGCTTCATTAATCATATTGATTCAAAAGTGCTTGAAAGAGCTTATTTGAATTAAGAAATTTTGATTTGATTTAAGTTAAAAAGCTAAAAAAAAGCTAAAGCATTTCATGTCCCTACTGTAAACCGTAGGAGTTCCATTATCTGGAGCTAATTCTAGCAGCAGCATCAGATCATGCTTATCATAAACATGCATTGTCATCTGGACTAGACCAGTATGTACAATTTCATCTCAATCGGACATCGGGAAGTGAGTCAAATTTAACTTGCAAGATTCCATCACATACATACAAGATAAAATATAAAGGCTTTACATAATATTGGTGAGAAAATGTCTCAATTAATAATTATAATAACGATAAAAATGCTATGAAAATTGATCAAATAAATCTCTCAAAATGAGGAATAATTAGTTCTTAATTATAATCATAATTTGATATTATAAAATTCCTAACGAATCTTGGCTAAAAATATTTTATTAATAAAAAATTACTTGTTAAGTAAGCAAATTAAAACTCATCATGTTATGTTGTCATTATTTTCGTCACTCCGAAATAAAGAACGATATTACAGTTTCTTATGCCGGTATGTTATAAAAGACTAGCAATCGCCAGCGGATCCGCCCACGTTGAAAGATTAAGACCGTAATATTGTATTTTGATTACCATAAAAATGGTTAAAGTGGGTTAATCTTAAAAGCTAGACAGACATATGTTGCCCCGGACTTATATTTAGAACTTTTAGAGGGGAACAATTTTGTGATACATGATTTTTTAATAACTATCATCGTTTACTGAGTGCACGCAAGGAAGGCTTTAAATTTTGTCGTTTGCGTAATATTTTTATTTTTGCCTTTCGCCTATTTATCTTAGCGTAATGTTGAATAGCTTATATCCTTTCTCGATAAATGGACTATCTTACATTCAAAGATTTTTTCAAGTCGGTCGAGTAGTTACCGAGATTAGCGCATACAAACAAACAAACTCTTCAGCTTAATATATTAATATAGATATACAATCATATTTTTTCAGGCAAATGTTACGTTTATAATGAAACATTTAACACTAGTTTCGCACTTTCCACAACACTATTTGCACCTATCGTTTAATAATGAATAAATAAAATTTAGACAACAAACAAAACTAAGATATTTGTTTTATAAATTCAGTTCAGTTAATAGGAGCGCCATAACAGAAGGAGTTAAGTTTATAATTATATTTTAATAGAAAACAGTCGATAGAATTTGTTTAAATTTATTTATTTTATTTGTCGCTATTATCTAATACACAAACATAAATATATAGAACCCCTTTTCGTGAAATTTGCCGTTCAAAGATTGATATTTTTGAATTAATATTTATAATTTAGCAACACTAAAGTTTAAGTGAAGTAATCTATAAATCGATCGATATTTATCGTATAAGTAGTTTCCTACTTGTTGCTAGAATAATTGAGGAATTTCTTCTTCTTCCCACCCTTACCCCACTGTAAGTGGGGTCTGCACACATGTTATAAGCACTGTCACATTATTTGGCTATGTATTTTACCAGCCACCTGCCTGACATCAACTTACTTTAGTCGTATTTTACGACACCTCGGTAAGAAAGAGGGTGGTCTATTCTACTCAACTGGATACCACACGGTAGGTCAACTTACTTTAATCGCCTTTTACGACACCTTGGTAAGAAATGAGGGTGGTCTATTCTATTCAGCCGGATACCACACGACAGGTCGACTTACTTTAATCGCCTTTTACGACACCTTGGTAAGAAATGAGGGTGGCACTATTCTATTCAGCCGGATTCACCCTTTCACGGCTATTCCGCTGGAGTGATATTGATGAAATTTGGTACAATTGATGCTTAGATATCGGGCTAACAACATGATAAAATTTATGTTTTTCTCTCGGGAACATGAAAAAAACTCAAAAATTGAATGTACAATGCACCCGTAACTTAGTTTGCGTCAGCTTCAATGTTAAAATACCCCCAATTATGTACTTGATGTTGTGCTACTGCTCCTAAAGAAAAAACTGGATTTTTTTTACCTATAACTTAGCCCGATATACGAGTATAAGCTTCAATTCCACTAAATTTCATCAAAATTGCTCTAGCAGTTTTGCTTCAAAGCGTCAGGAAGACAAACTTTCTATAATATTATTAATTTGATACTAAAGTCCTTTCGATTCACTTACAAATTATAAAAAATATACTTTCACAGTCTCTCGTTAATTTCCCATTCTATAAATTGCTCATATTATTACGCGCGGCCATCTTTGTTTTTCCATTTCCCGAGGATATGAAGTAATTTTATAGTTTACGCTGTTCTTTGTTTCTCTGTTTTTACAGATTTCATAATTTGTAGTATTCGTAATGAAGTGCCTTGTGTTCCCACATTTTCAAACAAAGATGAACTATTGTTATTAAACTTAATTAAAATTACTTTCATTTATATATATGTTCAAATAATAAAAAAAATCATCGACATTTGTAAAGTGGTATACAAATTATTCTTGGACTTCGTATTATCAGTATTTAATTAGAAACATAATTGCTTTTTAAATCAAATCTATAGACGAATGAGTCAAAATTCTTACGATAGGGGGTCTTGAGATTAGCGTATATTAAGGTCGTATCGTAGTACAAACATTTCTGAAATTGTTTTTTGTCTTATCTTATAGAGATAATAAAAACAATTACAGAAGGTTTTAAAACTATACTTACACGTATTGATGCCGTTTATTTTTAACACTGCCACTATATAGATATCAAATACAAATTATTATGTTACAAAATGTTTCTAATACAACCTCCTTCGTAGAGTTGGTAATTAATATGAAAAAGCATTGTGGCTGTCATTTTGTGTCATTGAGTTGTTGAGAAAGAGTAAATAGGTTGATTTAAGGAAAATTGATTTTTATTTATTGAACAAGAATAAAGGAAAAATATAGGTTTTTATAATTATTTAATCAAATAAATAAAAAAAAATAGGTCGTAGTTTACTTATATGCATGCATTTTTATTATTCACATAATCTTTAAAAGTGTTAATACGCTTTCTGCAAAGTATGCTACTGCAATAGCATGCAATAGTAAATTAATTAAATTCATAAGTTTTAATAGAAAAACAAATTCTTGTCTGGGGTTTGAACATGTATTGTCGATAAAGATATTAAAGTTAAAATAACTTATTTCAATTGAAAGTTAATAAACATCAATTCAAAGCATTTTGTTAGAAAGAGCATTTCGGACGAGTTCAGAGTCAAAAATTAAACTTGAAATAGCTCATAAAAGTTTATTACTATTAATGACTTAAAATGCATCAGTACATGTAGGAATAAAGAAAACAGAGACAATAATTTGTTCTAAGAACATAATGCCAAAACGTCTATTTATTATAAAGTCATATATAATATTTATGTACAATTCAAAGTATTTACAATGCCTTGTAATGTCTTTATCTTATTCTACAATTATTACGTATGCTTCCACCTTGCTTATTTACAAAACGGCCAATTTACACTGTTTATTATTCGTTAATATTGCACTAATACTAAAATAAAGTTATATTTCGTCATAATTCTGAATGATTTAATTACGGGTACATACCTACATGGGTATTCAATGCGTCTCAAACTGTATCTTCGATTGCTAACCCCGTTTGCAGTGCATCCTGTTAGCAAACTGAGAAAATTTTGGCGTTAGCGGTAGGATTGACAAACTGAGAAAATTTTAGGATTAACGGCAGGATTAGCGAATTGAGAAAATTTTATGTTTAACAGTAGGATACACGAGCTGAGAAAATTTTTGGGTTAACGGTAGGATGGGCGAATAGAGAAAATTTTGAGGTAAATGAAAGGATAGTCAAACTGAGAAAATTTTGGTGTTAGCGGTAGGATAGGTTCAAACATATTGTCTACTTGCGTATCAGTGCTGTGGTATTTTTTTCTCTATAAATATCATGGAAAACACCGAGGTCAACTATTTAACTGTGGAAGTCACGGTATCAACAAACAATCAAAATAAATGTACCCGCAATTAAATAACTTGAATCAGTAATATTAAATTTAAATTAGTATATTTCGTCGATCATTAAATTAATTATTTATTATCAACTAATGAAATCACATTCAGTTAATGATGTCGTAGATGTCTTGATGGATTCTGACTAAATCGGTTAGGTATTTTCTATTAATTTTCAAAAGAAGTTAAAATATGTTGATATCAATCAGACCACGTCGAATAGAAGAAAACTCATCTATGTGCCTAGTGTCAAAACATCGGTAAAGATTCTTTTGTAGAACATGGGCATAAACTACCAAACTCAAATACTGCTAACTGAAAGAAAAGTCATTTCGGAAATACAGTCGGCATAGCAAATATCAATCTTCCCGACTCGGTCGACTTGTGTCCGGCTTGAGGGACCAATAATTGCAAACGATAAAAAGTTGGGAATATTCAACATTTTTCACAGCTTGTGAAATTAGTGATTGAATTTGACCAGATTAACTCACTAGTCTGGTCAAATTCTTTAACAAAAACAATTTCAGTTTTCTTCATAACAATATTCTTATTGTTTATAATTTATTATTAACTAGTTATTATTATAAAATAATTTAAGTATGTAAAGATGACAACCCTTGTCTTTTATGAATCATATGAAACATATGACGGAAATCCATTGTCATAGCCATATCAACATGGTAAAAGAAAAATATTTGTAAAAACTTACGTCATCTGTTTAAAATTAATTTTACATGTATAAATAATATTTGATATCAAATACATACTAAATAATTTGGCTTATTTGTCTACGTCTAGATAAAGTAACACCGCGGGAATGGCAAAACCTTGGTCGAGTACGTTCCAATTCTGATGTTGAAGACATTATTAAACTATCCGCAATTATGTGTTTTCTAAAAGAACCAGAACCAAATGCTTTCTAATGAATGCATTAAAAAAGCTTAACAATCCAAACGTATCCGAACGTGGCCTGATATGATAAAAAGTATTTATAGGTCAGAATTGCTTATAATTTCAAATATATTAGATAAAAATTCCCATAAACTTAACATGATGTTAAAGATCAAACAACAGTCAGCTGACATTGATGAAGAGGAAATAATGATTCTACGTATACTAAGTTATAGTTTTAACGAATTATACGAGATCTTATGACATAGCTCAACAAAGTTTCCAGCTTCTCTCAGCATCTTAAGGTGATCATCTGCAGGCCATCGAAGACAGGAGGTAAGTGAAGGCAGCGCAACTCAGCTGGGATGTGAGGTAGGATGACGCTCGGTTGCTTGTCTGCATCGCCGCTGGATGTTCGCCTGGAAAGAGAACCTATTGTAGAATCTTGTTAGGAATATATAATACATACTAATATTAAGGATTGATTGTCTGATCTGTGACGCTTTAAACCGTTAAAGTTACGTATCCACCTGCCCTTATGATGTGTGTTATAAACATGTTGTTGCAGGATTTGCGCTACGTGTTTTACGACCGGCCGCCTGCTAGACGTCAACTTACCTTAGTCGTATTTTACGACTAAGGTAAGGTAATGTAAGTGTGTCTATTCTACTTAGCTGGATACCAGATGGCGGGTCGACTTACCTTAGTCGTATTTATATAAAATAAAATAAATTGAGGTGTTCTATTCCGCACGGGTATCAACTTAAATGTTAAAATATCCTCAATTATAAATTGAAGCTTATAAACCGGGCTAACATATAGGATACGAAAATTCTTATTTTCCTTCGGGAATAAGTCTAAAAATTATCGTAGATAATTGAAATTGTTCTAACATGAGTTTAAGGCAATCGTGGTTCCACTAGTATTTTAAAGAGAAGCACAAACTTCAACACATACATTATAGAACTGTGAACCAGTGAATGTATTAAAGAGCAATTTGTTGCAAATTGTAGCGTTATTCGACGCATGCATCAAATAGCGAACTTACTCGTATGCGAGCGGCAAGTGCTAGAAGGGTTTTGCATGTCGGTGCGCCGCGTATGAATACATTATTAAAGTTTATAGGAAGCGTAGATATCAAGTAGCTTTCGCTCTTTTTCATTTACACAACATATTTTTCAATATTACGTAAGTTTTTCTTAAACATTGTCTAATTTTATTAAAGGTTTTCGCTTGATTCATTTACAGTCTATGCACATAACCATAGACACATAATTCCCTGTATTCCTGTATTCTATATTACAATAAAAATACTGTTAACAAAATTAAAACCCATTATTGGCTGTATGTACAAGGTAAACTAATATTTTTTAGATTAATAGTTTAAGATAAAAGTAATATTAATTTATTGTACTACAATTCGCGCAAAATTATTATTTTTTATTACTTTTGTATTATGGATCTCCGCAAAGTAACGCGAAATTCTATAAATTACCTTAGTCGCCTTGTACGACACCTCGGTAAGAAATAAGGGTGGTCTATTCTACTCAGCCAGATACGTCACGGCGGATCGAATTACCTTAGACGCATTTTACGACACCTATTCTATTCAGCCGGATACCACGCGGCGTATATAAAATTACTACAAAAAACAATAATAAAAACAGAATATTAATTGCATACCGTTTAAGACATGAACCGAAACGGATGCTGGATGTGCGTTGTTGGGCACGCACGTGTAATTGCCGGAGTCGGTCAGCGCGGCCTTTGTCACCAGCAGCTTGCTGGTGGTACCACCTTCAGTCTTCTCTGTCTCCAAGCTGATACCACCGCGCGGCGAGTCGAAGTCCACCACCGCATTACCATGATACCTGACAGGACATTATGGATTCAAATGTCTACCAATATTTATCACTATGAATTAAAAAAAAACAAGTTAAAAAAAACTTTATCAAAATTTCCTACTGTTAACCGTTGAGGAATACACTCGTCTGAAGCCAATTGTGGTAACAGTATCATGCTTATCATAAACATGCATTATCATCAAAACTGGACCAGTATGTTAAATTTCAACACACTCGGGCACTGGGTAATGGGCCGAATTCAACTTTAAGAAACCTTTATATCCTTATCCTTCCACCTTTACATTAATAACGTATCTTTATTTCTAAAATATAAAAAATATGAATTACTCAAATTAAATTAAACGCCGTGAAACGTAAAACTTTATTGTCAACCCCTAAGAACATAACAAACAAAACAAACAAAACTGTTAAATGAAAATTCAATTGACAGTTGATTATTCCACCGTCATTTATTTTCTCCATTACCAAAGAAAATCATAGAAAAGGAAACTGTAATTTGGATAAAATCGCGTTTATAAAACCAATTTCACTTAAGTATTCCTACTTTTACTTTTTATATCCGTGATTTCATTCGCACCTATGAAACATAAACTCCTTTTAATTGTGTACTGTCTTTTTCCTTTACTCGAAGGAAAAGCAGTTTTATTATAATCTTATAAAAATCTTCCTAATAAACAATAGAGAAAAGTAACAGACATCTACAGGGAGTAGCGTTGTAGACCTTATTATTCTTCTACTCTTATAATCCCGTCAATTAAGCATATGTTTTTCTCTTTCTTTCACTCTTTTCTTTAACTCTGGCGCTTCTTCTATGCATGTCATACTTAAATATAACCATTTCTTTTCAACTTACATAGAAAATCTGAATTATTTTAAACGACGAAGATTTACCTCCAATGATTGCCTTACCTTAAGACAAAAACGGTCCTCAAGTCAATAAATAAAACATAACATTCAAAAGAAACAGTATAATATAAAAGACATTTATCATGTACTTTAAGGAATATAAATACAAATTGCCTTGGAATAATCTATCTCGGGTCAATCTCGAGGGAGCGTAATGTTGTCTTGATTCTCATCGAATTTAATCAAAAGAAAAATAGGAGGAAAGCTGAGAAAACAGCAATTCAATTTATAATATTTGACTTCCGTCTTTTATGTTTGCCGAATTTAAAGTTAAGATAAAAACCATTACCATTGGAAACGAGATCAAGCCGGCGTTCCCTGTAGATTGCTTTATAAAAAAACTCATCTATTCGTAGATTTAGTATTTTTTCAATAGTGATTACCTCATAAGTCTTACAGTAATACGACGTCATTACCTAATCTCATGTTGAGCTATGCGTGACCCTAATTCATGAGGATATGGTGGTATGTAATGAGGAAAGTTATGGTATAAGTAGGTTGCTGTTCTTGGTTGTACGATTAACCTTAGCAAATCTACATTTGATCCCACAATTCTGATACAGAACGAATAGATATCTACAACATTAAATTTTTATGCTGATCGTTTGTGAAGATATACATGATGATATTGTTGGGAAAGTAATGTACTTCTTAGGTCGTGATTTCTAGAATATAATTGAAATAGCGATGACAGCTTGCAATTTTTCTAGCTGCAAATTGACGTAATCAAGAAAGAGAATATTACCGATTTAGTTTTAAAGGTGAACCGTATTATACTATAGGCCTCAATGGCTTAATCCTCTCAAGTAATGGAGAAGGTCAACACGAAAGACGAGTCTAATGTGACGAATTACTACTTAACTAAAGTTAATAATGTTATTATTAAAATTTAAATAATCGGCCACGTACGCACAACTATACACACACGCACAAACACACACTTTTTATTTCTAACTGTTCTTATTTAAAGTTTTAACTGCTAGAATTGAGATACAGATAATAACACTTGACTCAAGCGAACTGGAAGTGATTTATCGTATTGAGCACTCTTGTCTCGGCAATGAAAATATGGATGACTAGCTATAACCCGCAACTTCGCTTACGTGGCACTTTTTAATGTCATCCTACTCCTGTCAAATTATCAGGATTTTTATAGCCTATATGTTGCCCCCAGTGAATGAGAAATAATTATGACAAATTTCATCGAAATTGGTTCAGCGGATTCTCCGTGAAAGAGTAACATTTAAACAAACTTTTGTATTTATAATATTAGTGGGATTCTTCAGCAATATAATTTGTTTTCAGAAAAAATTGTTTTGATAGTAGAGAAAGCTTTGTAAAAGATAAGCATACACGAGCGGATTTGAGTGGCTTGTACCGTCCTTTTGACATAGCGTTTTGTGGGATTTCAATACCACTTTTATCTTTGTGCCCAGGATCTGTTTGCAGTTCTTTGTGATCTAAATTCTTTTTATTTATGTCAAGAGATTAAGTATTCTTTAACATGACGAAATTTTCTTACTTTTAAGCAATTCCTTTTGAAACTTTTCAAATTCAAATTCAAATATTACAAGTAAACTTGGAAACAAGTACTTTGGAATCGTCAAATCTACTGCTAGTTCATAAAACTACAAAGAAAAGCCATCAAGAAACTCGGCTTTTGCTCTTTTTAAAATAATTTTTGAACAATACATATAATTCTACTATAAAACTAGTTACATTTACTCATTAACGTCTTGTACAGGGTCAAAGAGTAGCTACGTACGCATTCTAATCATCTCAGTAATACTTTACAGTATAGTAGGATTTCTGGATCATCCTTTCTTAAACAGTGTTTTTGCAGTGCATATATAAAACGGCAAAATTTAAAGCACTCCTTGCGTTAGCTAAGTAAACGGTGAAAGCTATCAAAAAATCATATATTACAAAATTGTCCCCCCTCTAAAAGTTCTAAATAAAAGTCCGCGACAGCATATATCTAGCTTTTAAGGTTAACGCACTTTAACCATTTTTATGGTTATCAAAATACTATATTCCGGTTTTAATCTTTCCACGCGGGCGGAGCCGCTGGCGATTGCTAGTAATTCAAACCGAACTGAAAGCTAAATTCGAACTAACCATAAAACAGAAGCACTTGACGGCGGTGACGAGTGAACATTCACTGAACACGTCAGAGATATCGTACTTCCTTTCTTCACGTACACGTCCTGAGAGCCCCAGATGGTTGCTGCGGCCGCTGCAACAAGCGAAAAGAAACTTTGAGATACGATAAACAAGACACAAATCAGACAAAATCATCCTCTTTTATGGACTAGTCAATCGTGATGTCTCAAGATTCATCTATTTGAACTTTAAAGCATGCAGACATAGGTGGGAAATTTTTCAATTTGTAACGTCTTAAATTTTATCTTACCTGCCAAAAAGAAGCACCTTCAAACGGATTTTCCGTCAACTATATTTTAGGTTACACAAATGCGAAATATATTCTGTATGCATTACAATATGTTACACTTACATATCTGATTTTAAAGTGATTAACAGTGATGGAGCTACGAGTGCATAACTAAAAATAAAAGTACAATGATAAAACTTATTGCGTTATATTAAAGCACAGGAAATCAAAAAGTATACTGCAACAGATCCTATTAGAAATTAGAAGGGTAATAAAGTTTAAACAACAAATGCGACTTGAAATTATCAAATATTTTTAATTCTTGATGTATTTTTCAAGTTTATTAACACCGACATTAACGTTACAGTTAAATTTGATGACAATGGCAAGGTAAGCTTAGATGACAGTTAATCTTGTCTTGCCAGTTACACGCGGTTCAGTGATACAAATAATAAAATTCATATACAGGGTAATTTATTTTTATAACTCTGATTTTTGCTTATGGAATTAAGAAATACATAAAGATACTCTTATTCCCACATGAAATGCAATATTGTGTAAAGATTTTAACTGAAGCTAGTAAGCCGTGTCTAAGTAGAATAGACCACTTTCATTTTTTACGGAGGTGTCGTTAAAGGCCTGAGTAGAATAGACCGCCCTCGTTCCTGACCGAGGTGTCGTAAAAGGCGACTAAGGTAAGTTCACCCACCATGTGGTAACCGGTTAAGTAGAATAGACCACCCTCTTGCTTATGGTATGTTGCAAGTTGACGTCGGCTTCACTTAGAGTGGGATAAGGGCAGAAGATGATAATTTTAACTGAAGCTAGTGAATAAAATGTTTGTTTTCACAAAGTATGATTCTATATTGGAACATACTTAGATGATAATAACTATACCGTGGTTTGCAAATAAAAATTGCAATAATAAACAAATGAAATAGGCTAACGAATAAAAGGGCTGCAGTGTACAAAGGCAAACAGGGTGCTGAGGGAAAGCATGAAGCTAATTGAGGACTAATGAATAAACAAAACGTAGTAGAGGAATCGAGAGTACCTGAGGATCGGACCGGTGGCTGAGGCGCGGGGGTGAGGGACTCATCTGGAATTCAGAAGACAACAGCTTAGGGAGGGAAGAGGAATACAAAATAGAATATGACCTTAATAGCTGTGCGCGAAAGGGTGCAGTGTTACAAACATTTCCTGGCTGAATTCAATTTAAAGCGCCTTAACTGTGTAACTATTCTGTCTATTATGGACATAGGCATTCATTAAGTCGAATGAATTTTTAGTCTAGTTCTAGAATTATATTATTAAATAGATTAATTAGATATTGTCAAAAGTTATACTTTTGAACAAAATAAACTCAATACACAAACAAGTAAAACAGTAATAAAAAACAAATATTGCAGAAGAATTTTATTAATGTTAGTTGTTATTTGAAAATTATTAATATTATAAATTGATTATTAATTATAATTAAAACCCGGATCGAGTTTAAAATTCGTTTAATTTTAATAATTAAATGAAATTAAATTTATGATACCAATATTTATGTACCTACCAAAGAAAATGAATTTTTTCAATTTTTTTGACTAACTACAACTAAGCTACACTGTATATTACTATAAAAATAGTATAAAGCTCATCTAAAAGTGCATAAAAAACAATTGTTCATGCATTGTAAAAATTTATTACGCCGTGTGGTATCCGGTTGAGTAAAACAGACCACCCTTATTTCTTACCGAAGTGTCATAAAAGACGAATAAGATAAGATGACTTGCTCTGTGGTATCCGCCTGAGTAGATTAGACCACCCTCATTTCTTACTGAGGTGTCCTAAAATTCGACTAAGGTAAGTTGACTCGCAGTCTAGTATACGCTTGAATAGATTAGACCACCCTTATTTCTTACCGAGGTGTAGTAGAAGGCGACTAAGGTAAGTTGACACACCGTGTGGTATCCGGCTAACTAGAATAGAAATTCCTCATATCTTACCCAGACATCGTAGACGCCAACTAAGGTAAGTTGACTTGCTGTGTGGTCTAAGTAGTTTAGACCACCCTTATTTCTTACTGAGGTGTAGTAAAAAAGTAAGTTGACCCACCGTACGGTATCCGGCTGAGTAGATTAGACCACCCTCATTTTTACCGAGATGTCGTAAAAGGCGACTGAGGTAAGTTGACCCACCGTGTGGTAATCGGCTGAGTAGAATATACCATCCTCATTTCTTACCGAGGTATCATAAAAGGCTACTAAGGTAAGCTGACCCACCGTGTCGTAAAATACAACTTAGGTGCGTTGACGACAGGCAGGCATAAAATAACAAGCCAAAAATGCCTAACGTATTAGGCCGACCCCACTTAGAGTGAGATAAAGGCAAGAGGATGATTTATGAATGTATGTTATTATTATTATTATAATAAAAAAAATGTATGAGAAGTAAAATATGAATAATGAAAGGACGAAACATGATAGCCGTAGCAGGAGCGTATGAAATTTATGCATATTTCGCAACCGTCCAACATTTTTCAGCATAACAAGCGCTGTAATTGGCTGGAGCGGAATTTGAGAGGTACGCTTGATATATTTCTGGTAGTGGAGCGTGTACTGATAAATGACTCTTGTATTACTACAAACGAGCAAGATGAAAAACTAGTACGAAAGATAAAAAGCGCGCATTTGGCACTCGAAATGTTGCATGTTAATCTGAGCATCACTGTACTTGACAATTTTTAATGCTATAATAACTCTTGAATAAAATGTTTCGCTTTATATAATTTTGAATTAACTCAGTTATTAGGTCATTAACTCTGTTTTGAGGTTATTAATTTAGAATAGATTGAATACTTCACATTAATGTAATTCTTTTTTCTTGAAATATTGCCGTGTGGTATCCGGCTGAGTAAAATAGACAATCCCCGTAAATTACTTTGCGGAGAATTAGGTAGAAATTTAGAAAGGCGCTACTTTGCGGAGGTTCATAATAAAAAACTAACGAAAATATTATTTTGCTATAATCCGCGATAAAAGAAAATATATGTTGGTTGCTTGCTGCTTGCTTGGGTAATGCTTCGCTTTGCGATTTTGTTGTGGAGTCTACTTCCTGACGATGCTTCAGTTACAGGGCGAAACAATTGTTGAGATTGTGGTGGTGAATGTGTGCCGTGCTTGTGTTTTGTTGTGTTATCAGTAGTTGTGTTACTATTACGAGTTTTTAAAAATTCTACATGTATCAAGTATGAGAACGAATAGTAGACTCTACATTTAGCATTACATATATTTTCTTTTATCGCGGATTATAGCAAAATAATATTTTCATTAATTTTGTATTATAGACCTCCGCAAAGTAACGCCTAATTCTATAAATTATAGGTTTAGGAGTTTAACATTTGTTGCACAAGAAATTTAGGAAATGGAAAAAAATAACATGGGGTTTTCGTTTCCTTAAAAGTCGTTCCATTCCAAGTTAATCCACTTAAAACCCGGAAGAGCACTTTCTGGATATTGGAATTATATACAAGAAACAAATTCAAACGGATTTACAAATAAAAATAACTTTTAAAAGAGATCAAACGATGTGGCTAAGCTTAAATAAATAAATATATGGGACACTTACACACACGGTCATCCGTCCCCAAAGTAAGTACCTAACTTCAATCAATCAATCAAAATAATCTTTATTCAAATAAGATCTTACAAGCACTTTTGAATCGTCAAGGATCAATATGATTAATGAAGCTACAACTGGTTCGGAATGTTGCTCTTACCGAGAAGAACCAGAAAGAAACTCGGCAGTCAATCTTTTGAACATTTTCAATTTAACGTAATCAAACCGCAGTCCTGTATGAAGCTGAAAGGATTTTCAAATCCAGGCTTTTTATTATAACTAAATACGTGTGTTATGGTCGATAGACAACTGGTGAATATAAGGTTTTTAAATAGATACTTAAATACAAATATACACCCAGACTCGAAGACCAAAAAATTCAATTATAGAAAGTGTTAGCCCTTGGCGGGAATCGCACCCGCGATCCGCGGAGCTGAAGGCGGGGTAACTACCCACTGCGCCAACAGGCAATCAAAATGAGAATTGTATGTCTGTGTTAGATTTTAGCAACTCTTAATAGTGGCTTCAGTTTACCGAAGATGAGATGAAAACGTTTAAATAACAAAGAGAGAGAGCAGAGTCCTTGAATTTTTCGGACATATCGCTAGGAAGACTGGAGACAACCTGGAAAAGCTAATGATCAATGGTTCGGTGGAAGGAAAAAGAGCAAGAGGCTGCAGTCCAACTCGATGGTCCAACCAGATCACTCATTCACTCTCCATTCAAGTCCACGAGGCCTTAAAAGCAGCGAGTGATCGCAAAACCTGGAGATCAGTTATCCGTCAAAAAGTGATCCGTGGAATAGGTCACGACCCTCAGCACTGAGGAAAACGACGCAAGGAGGAGGAGGATACGGCCGAATAGAATAAACCATCCTCATTTCTGACCGAGGTGTTTTAAAAGGCGACTAAGTCAAGTTGACGTATTGGCGGGTTTTTTTAAAATTTTTCACGTTTTAGAGTCTCTTTTTAGAGACATCTGCGACTTAGTTTATTTGTCGGTTAACTATCCGTCACTTTATCAGTAACTTGTGAAACAGGCCTTTACTTATGTATTCCATAATGTCGCTCCTTAACTGTATTACCGTCTGTTTGTATAACCTATTAATAATAGACATATTCCCGAACAATGGCCGTATCTGCGTACGACTTCCCTGCTTTGTAATCACCTTTGACATTTCTGAACGGTTGCCATCTTGATATACGAGCCGGTATCGATCCAGCTCCCACGTTACCGGGGCACGCTATAATTACAGTATTTGTTGAAGTCTCATTGAGTAAAGGGGAACTGAGAGGATTTATCATTGTAGAAATCTTTATGTAATCATGTTCAGTATTAATAATTACGCCGTGTGGTATCCGGCTGAATAGAATAGTACCACCCTCTTTTCTTACCGAGGTGTCGTAAAAGGCGACTAAGGTAAGTCGACCCGCCGTTTGGTATCCGGCTGAGTAGAATAGACCAACCTCATTTCTTACCGAGGTGTCGTAAAAGGAAACTAAGGTAAGTTGACCCACCGTGTGGTATCCGGTTTTGTAGAATAGACCACCCTCATTCTTACCGAGGTGTCGTAAAATACGACAGAGGTAAGTTGACGTCAGGCAGGCGACCGGTCGTAAAAACGCAGCCAAATCATGTAACAGCGTGTTTATAACATGTTGTGCCGACCCCACTTAGAGTGGGATAAGGGCAGGAGGATGATGTTCAGTATTAATAATGTATAAATAGCATCTGGGTGACCGAGTCTCACTCGGTAAATTTTAAAATGATGTAAACAAAATTGAAAAGTAAAATGAAAAAATAATAGGGCAGGTGGGGCTCGATCCTAGGTATTTTTACCTCTCTAGACCGCCCGTTCCCCAAATGAACCCCCATGACTTTACGTTTGACAGCGAAAAATTGTGATTGTATTCGACAGACAGCTGGTAAATACCTAAATATCCATATATAATTTTTAATAAACACTTAAATACTTAGAACCTGGGTGACAGAGCTTTACTCGGTAATTTATTTTATGAGATATAAAAAGTGTCATAAAAAAAGTTCCCCATTGAGCTACTAAAACTTTACAATTAACAGCTTAATTAACCTTTGCATTCTATTGTATGTTTTGGCATTTTTTCAGTGCCAGAAAACAGGGATAAAACAACATTTTTTTAAATGAAACCTAGCTAGATCGCCCCCGGAACGCTCTACATACTAAAGCAGCTTTTGATTTTGGATTTTAGCTTTGCGATTTTGGTCGTGGAGTCTATGTCATGATGATGCTTCGGTTGCGGGGCGAAACGATTGTTGAGTTTGTGATAGTGAACATATATAGTGTCCGATTGTCCACTTCTACATTTAGCATTATATATATTTTCTATTTTACTTCATCGCGGATTAAAGCAAAATAATTTTATTATTACTTTTGTGTTATGGATCTCCGCAAAGTAACGCCTAATTTTATAAATTCTTTGGAAAATATCGGTCCACGGCGGAAATCGAATTTGCAACCCACGGAGGTGAAAGCAGAGTTACTGCCTGCATAACCGTCCAATCAACTAAGTATTGTTAAAAACGAAAATACTTTATCTTGCACATAGCTGTGCTGGAAAATGGACGACAAACTACTTTTTTTGGTGTCCAAATAATATAAGAAAGCGAGGAAAATCATTTTTCTGATGGAGGCATGATATGTTAGGGTATACGGGTCCCTTTGTGGCGCTGAATCTCACGAGATACGAAATCTTGAAAAGAACTTTGAGGTTATTGACCGACAATATAAGATTTAGTTAAAATATTGTTAGAGCATGTAATAAGTAAGCTTCACCAGTTCTAACTTTAAGACTAAAAATGCTTGTAAAATTACGTGTTGCGATTTTATCGTAGTCGGATAATGCTTCGGTTATTATACGAAATGAGTGTCGAGATTGTGGTAGTGAATATGTTTAGTGTGGTTTGGCTTTTTGTAATAACAGTAATATAAAATCATCATTCTTCTGCCCTTATCCCACTCTAAGTGGAGTCGGCAGAACAAGCTTTTAGCATGTTATTTCTTGTTCTGGCTAGTTATTTTGGGACCGGCCGCCTGCCTTACGTCATCTTACCTTAGTCACCCTTTACGACACCTTGTTAAGAAAGATGGTGGTCTGTTATACTCAACAGGATACCATACAGCGGGTCAACTTACCTTAGTAGTATTTAACGACACTTCCGTAAGAAACGAGGGTAGTCTATTCAACTCAGTCGTATACCACACGGCACGTCACTTACCTTAGTCACCATTTACGACACCTGAGTAAGTAATGAGGGTGGTCCATTCGACTCAGCCGTATAGCAAATTACCTTAGTCGCCTTTACGATACCTGGGTAAGAAATGATTGTAGGCTATTATATATCTATGTCTATTATAAGCTGTGGTAGCCCAGCGGTATCACCGTGCGCCTCTTTCGAGGAGGTCAAGGGTTCAAACCCCGGGCAGGCACCAATGAGTTTTCTAGTAAAACTTTTGTGTCTAATTGATAATTGCAATTTATCACACGCTTTTCGGTGAAGGAAAACATCGTGAGGAAACCTGCATATCTCTAGAGAATTCTGGGGATATGTGTAACCTACCAGTCCGCATTGGAGCAGCGTGGTAGCTCCAATCCTTCTCTCCAAAAAAAAAATAATAAAAAACGGAGAGAAGAGGCCTATGCCCAGCAGTGGGATAGTAACAGGCCGTTACTTACTTACTATATATCTATGTATTCAGCCGGATACCACACGGCGTTTGTAGTAATATAAAATGGCTGACAAAAAAAGGCAAACACAGTGCAAACAATCAAGCATAAACCTATGACAAAAAAAATGGCTGACTAAAAGAAAATTGCGAAATTGCGAGTTTCTTCTCTAATCTAGACTAGCTTCTTATCTTAGACTATCTTTACTCACTATGAGCTGTGAGAAAACCCAAACATATAACCAATAATCGGTAAATCACCTTCGACGTTGAGAACAACCGCCATGTTGATTTTGGGCTCAGTATTTATCTGGCACTCGTAGACTCCAGCGTCTCTGGGCTGGACGAAGTCAACCTTCAGGTCCCAGTCGTCCGAAGGCTCGGGGTGGAGGACGCTGAACCTCGCGTCTCCCGTGTACGTGAAGATGTGGGACGTCAGGATGTGGAGGTCCCGCTTCCTCATCCAGGACACCTGGGACAAAAGTTGATCAGTTAATCTACAGAATATAGCCTGTTACTATCCCAAGCTGGGTATTGACCTCCTCTTTTCGTTATTATAAGGGTTGGAACTAAAACCGACCCTAATCCAAACGGATTGGTAAATTCCATATCATCAAATTCAAATTCAAATTCAAATTCAAAATATTCTTTATTCAAATAAACTTGTAAACAAGTGCTTTTGAATCGTCAACTCTACTGCTGGTTCGGAAAGCTGTTCCTACCGAGAAGAGCCAGCAAGAAACTCGGCGGTTGCTCTTTTTAAAAGTACAATTCTTAATGCTAGTTACATTTAATGTTTCTATCTTGTACAGGGTCGAACAATATTTATATCCACGCATTTTTATCGTCTAAATAATCCTCAACAGTATAGTAGGCTTTCTGTATCAGCCTCTCCTTAATAGTGTTTTTAAACTGCTGTAATGGCAAAGTTAAAATTGATTGTGGAATTTTATTATAGAATCTTATACCCAAACCCACAAACGACTTACGTACTTTTTCAAGGCGCAAAGCAGGGGCCGCAAGCTTATGTCGGTTCCTACTTTGTCTATTATATACATCGCCTATTGTTTTATAATTCTTTATATTATTATATACAAAAATTAAATTACTTAAAATATACTGTGAGGCAAATGTAAGAATACCTATTTCCTTAAACTTCTCTCGCAGGGAATCCCGCGGACTTAAATTGTATATGCCACGTACGGCTCTTTTTTGTAATACAAAGATTTTTTCATTATCCGCGCATTTACCCCATAGCAATATTCCATAGGACATAACACTATGGAAGTAAGCAAAATAAACAAGTTTTGCCGTTTCGACGTCAGTAAACTGTCTAATCTTTCGAACGGCATAGGCCGCTGAACTGAGTTTCCCTGCAAGAGTTGTTATGTGTGTGCTCCATTGGAGTTTTGTATCCAAAGTCATTCCCAAAAATACAGTTGCATTATCTGTTTTTAGTGAAACATTATTTATAAAAAGTCTATTTGCTGTTTTAGCAGCATTAGGTAATACAAATTCTATCCATTTTGTTTTATTTGAGTTCAGTACTAAATTATTTTGTCTGAACCAATGAGCAACCTGCGACAAACCACTGTTTACTTCGTCAAATTTGTCGTCATTTCTATTTATTTTAAATATCAAAGATGTGTCATCAGCAAACAGTACAATATCGCATATACTCTGAATAAAATACGGTAAATCATTTATATATACTAAAAACAGAAAAGGACCAAGGATTGAACCTTGAGGCACACCCATAACTAAGGCCGATCCAGATGACTGCACATCATTAATGCACACTCTTTGAATTCGGCTATGAAGATAGGATGCCACGAGTCGAAGCGCATTATCTGTGATACCATAATGACCAAGCTTTAGCAACAGTGTCTCATGTTGAACACAATCAAATGCCTTGGACAAATCACAAAATACCCCTATGGCATTCTGTGAGTTCTCCCATGCATCAAAGATGTGCTTCACCAATCTCACACCCGCATCCGTTGTAGACCGACCCTTAGTAAACCCATACTGCTCAGGATGAAGCAAGTTATTTAAATTGAAATGCCTGAGCAGTTGATTAAGAATGATTTTTTCAAACACCTTGCTAAGAGTTGGCAAGATGGAGATGGGTCTATAGTTATTAGGGTCGCTCTTATCACCAGATTTAAAGACTGGGATCAATTTACTATATTTCATTAAATTCGGAAATATCCCTGTGTCTACAGATTTGTTAAAGATCTTGGCCATAATTGGTGCAATGATCTCGATAATATTATTAATTAATTTTACAGACATTCCCCATAGATCTGTTGTTTTTTTAATATTTAATGACTTAAAAGTTTTGACAATGTTGTATGGGGTAACGTGTTCAAATTTAAAACAAACAATGCTCTCCGCGACGCAGCCCTTCAATATATTAAAAGCTTCTATTGAGGATGAGCTTATTGAGCTAGTGGTAGAAATTGGTATATTCTGAAAGAAGTGCTCAAATGCACTTGCCACTGCTGTATCGGAATTGATAATCTCATTCCCAATTTTAAGCTGCATGGCAGAATTATCTATTTTTTTTCTGCCTAGTTCGTCACCTATAACATCCCAAGTTGTTTTGATTTTATTTTCAGATTTAATTATTTTTCTCTTAATGTGAAGTGATTTGGCCTGTATGCAAACTTTTCGAAATATTTTAGAATAATTTTTTACATATTCTAGAAAAGTGGGGGAATGATTATATTGCTTTTCTGCATACAGATCAAATAACTTGTTTCTGCTTTTATAAATACCATCAGTGGCCCAATCGCTAAACTTGAGATGTTTTGACACTTTTTTTTCTATTATATTAAATGTCTTATTGAATTCACAACCAATAATACCAAAGAGGGCATTAAAAAGATCATCTGAGCTACCGCAACTTTTGTCAATCTTTGATAATTTTGATGATATTTTTACTTGGAATCGCTTTATTTTTTGAGAAGTGATAGGCCTGTATTTAATTAATTGATTTTTTTCATGTATATAGTCAGGGACAGATATAATTTGCCCACTATGATCAGACCTTAAGCGACTTATTACAGATTTTTCTAAGATATTACAACTGTAATTAGTAAAAATATTATCAAGGCCGGTAGCAGAGTCTGCAGTTATCCTAGTAGGTTCGTTAAATACATTTATCATTTCAAAGCATTGAAATAAATTTAATAACCTACAACGATTAGAGGTATCCACTAAAATGTCAACATTAAAGTCCCCACAAATTAAAACTTTTTTTGAAGATTTACAAGTCTTCTGTAGAACTTCCTCCATAACTCTCTCAAAGTGTAAATAATCACTGGAGGGTGGGCGGTATACAGAAACTATAATATAACGCTCTAACTCTACACAAGATAGCTCAATGGTACGTTCAACAGAAAGACCGACAATATCATTCCGTTCTTTACAATTTAATTTAATATGACTCAATATTAAAGATCCCCCACGAATGGCGGTTTTCCTCGAGAACGCACTAGTACATTTATAATTTTTTATATTTAACAAGAAATTAGAACTGTTTAACCAATGTTCAGTTATACATAAAATATCAACATTAAATTTATTGATAAACAGTTCAATTTCAAATTCTTTGCCAGATAAACCTTGTAAGTTTTGGTGTACAATAATCAGTTTACAAGGTTTACCTGTTGTCTTGTTACTTAGTTTAAAGTAATATTTTCCGTACCTAAAATATTACTTGATATATTATTAGTACTACTACTAGTACACATGTCAGAGTAAGAAAAATTAGTACTTATTGTACAATTTTTAAATGTGTCAAAAGACTTCGTTACACCACATGTAACTGTATTATTAACATTAAACGCTAGCAGTGAAGCTAGATTCTTCAAGCATTTTCTTGACAGATACATAGTATCTCTAGTCAACTTAAACGTCGAAATAAATTTGTTACTGTCAAAGTAAAATATTGCGTCACTATGATGATTTGTTAAGTTATACAATTGTATATTTAAATTGTAAATGTGCTCATTTTGCCTTTGAGTTAAAATATTTGAGTAAGGAAAAGCACACACAATAAATTTACATTTAAATTGTTCATGTAAAAGTATTAATTTTTCTATATATTTTGATATCTGTGGTTTTTTCAAATTTAAGCTGTCGCCTAACATCAATATTACTGTGGTATTAGAGTCTAACTCATTACAGTTAATACTATTTAATATATGCTCAAAAGTTGCTCCTGGTGAACATTTGTTAATCACTGATTCCTTTAGATACAAATTCATCATTGCTCCAAAACCTTTGCCTAGCTTATCTGAGTAGATAAGGATTTTTTTCTTTGATTTTACATTATCAGAGCTACTTGCATGTTTCACTGCTTTTATATATGATGGTGAAGGAGTTTCATCATGCACTTTCAAAGAACATTGACATTTTTTTTCCTCAGTCTCGGTATATTTGTTTGACAACGATACAAACCGTTCCATGTTGTCGTTGCAGATTTCTAATAAGCCATCAAAGGATTTAATATGCTCATTTATTTGTATTTGAGCTTTTGAATATAACTCTGTCATATTTTGTAAAGATTTTTCTAAATTTTCTATTTTTCTTTGAAGTTGCAAGGTTTCACTATCATATATATATCTTCTTTGATGTAAAGTATTGCTAATTGATTTTATTTTATTTATTAAAGTTATACGCTCTTTCCTACTTTTACCTAACTGTTGAATGCTGTTCTTGCTTCTAGTAATTTTTTGCGTTTTTTTGATAAATTTATTAATTTTGATATACTTTTTTAGTTTTCTATGACTACTGAAGTGTACGGTCTTCAGTGAGTCATCCTCAGAAGTTAAATCAATAATTTGTGGATTTTTTTCTATATTATTGTCATCATCATCATTCATCATTCTCCTACCCTTCACCCACTCAGGGGGCACAACGTGTTATAAACATGTTGTTACATAACTGATTATTACATGATGATGTTTGGCTAGGTTTTACGGCCGGCCGCCTGACGTCAACTTACATTAGTCGTCTTTTACGACACCTCGGTAAGAAAGAGGTTGGTTTATTCTACTCACCCGGACACCACAGGGCAGGTTAACTTGCACGACACCTCGGTAAGAAATGAGGGTTGTCTATAACTTATAACTGTAAATAAGGTGCTAAATTATTTATAGAAAACTTATTGGTGTTTATCCGAGGTTTGATACTGTGACCTGTGTAATGTTCAAACGGCCTTTGAACATTACACATCGGCTTTCCGTTAGGACCAGAAACGATCTAACAGTACCAAAAAAAATCATAAATGTTTCGTGTAACCCTTCCCTTCATCTGCAGCGTGAATCATTTCTCAACGTCGATCTAGGCCGGACACTTCGATATCCTCCTCAGAGCCGCTCCAGTGGTCGCCATATTAATGGTGCAGGGATCCGCAACCCATTCCGGGATATAAATAGCGCTCCGACGTGTCCCGCGATGCATTATAACGTTTTTGTCCGAGATGATATATCTCGCGGACGTTTTCGGTTGTAACGGGCACGGTTTGTGTATGACAATTAATGTTTACACGCGTTAGATTCGTTTCACTTGTATATATCACATATTATCTCGCGTATTAAGGTGCCCTAATTCAAAAAGAGCAAGAAATACTAGGCTTTTTAATAGTTTGTAGCGTGATGGCATTGAAATAATGATTACGTATCTAAGTCATTTAAAACCAATTCCGAATGTTGTCACTTTAAAACTAAGCTATGTATGTATGTCCAATTTTTTCAAATTTTGAGTCACTTTAAACGAACTATTTCGTACACTTATTAGGAACTGGAGACAAGACAATAAAAAAATATCTTAAACCTAAATAATAACTTGAAAAAAATAGTAATTTAACAATCAATCGCTTTACAAAGTAGAAAAAAATCATCATCTTCCTGCCCTTATCACACTCTAAGTGGGTTCGGCACAACATGTTGTAAACATGTTGTCACATGATTTGACTACGTATTTTACGACCACCTGCCTGCCCGACGTTAGCTTATCTCAGTCGCCTTTTATGATATCTTGGTAAGACATGAAGTGGTCTATTCTACTCAGCCGGATACCACACGGCGGGTCAAATTACCTTAGTTGCCTTTTACGCCACTTCAGTAACAAATGAGGGTTGTATATCTACTCAACCGTATACCACACGGCGTGCTGACTTACCTTAGTCGCCTTTTACAACACCTCAGTAGTAAATGAGGGTGGTCTTTCTACTCCGCTGGATTATCCATTAGTTAAAAAAACAAAAAAGACGCAACGATGTGCGCAACACGACATTGTTATGATTTGATGTTGATGATGTTATTTTGGATGAAGCCTTAAAATCGGAAAAGAAATTTTCAAAATTCACGAGCACTGTTTATACATTGCGTTGTGTGTAATTAAAGTACATAAAAGCCACAATTAAAAATATGAATGTTGGATACAATCTGAAATGATGAAAACATTTACAGAATCCATTTACGGCGACGGAATTACAAAAATTATAAGAGAAAATCTTAAAAGCTCTGCGCGCGATGATACTTTTTATGATATATTTCGCTCCGCATTCAATTTGTCAAATGGGTTGAGTTTGGGTGAAAAATTGTGACGCTGTGAACTGTCGGTTGGTTTGTAGCGAACTGGTTTTAGCGTTATGATATACATTTATCTGAACTTACATTTTGCGTAAGTGAAGAATTTACTAGGAAAGACTTTTTAGGTGTTTCATGTAGGTATATTGATGTTTTTGATTGATATAATTGTATCATCATCATCTTAGTAGCCTTTTGTCAGTCCACTTCTGGACGTAGGCCTCTTCCCTCTCCTTCCACTCCCGACGGTCTTGTGCCCGTTTAATCCAGTCACGGCCTCCGTGTCACCTGATATCATCAACCCAGCGCTGAGGTGATCTGCCACGCCCTCTGCTATCGGCTGTGGATCGCACCTCGAGTACTCTTTTCGTCCACCGTGTTGAATCCATTCTTCCAATGTGTCCCGCCCATGTCCACCTTTTTTTGCAATTACAGCCATGATAATTGTATAAAATACATAATTATATAAAACATCTTAAATATTTTAATGAGTTAATCTGGCGTTAGGGATCCAGATCTCTAAGCTATGACAGCCTATATAAGACAACGGCTGACGTTGTTCACTCTCTTTTGGCGTGCGGCTTTCGTAGAAGGTACTAGGTAGACGTGTTTGGGTGAATTCTTTGGTATTCAGTGTTATTAGAATCTAACCTCAAATATTTACTATTTATAATAAGACCACTAAGCTTCTTGCCAGTTCTTCACAAGTGGATTAGTTTCCGGCGTGATTCCCTAAACGCATTCGTTTATTTTTATTATTCATTTTAAATTGAATTTTGGACTTAATTTCTAACAGAAGAATTAAAGACGGTAATTTATATACCGGGCTTACATATAGACCAAATAAAATTTGCATTTCCCTTCGGGAATACGAACAAACAACACATGATTGAGGGTATTTTAACATTCAAGTAGACAAGTATGAAATAGAGGATACAGCCTGTTACAAAAAGAAATAAACTAATTGAATGCCATAGACTAAAATTTTAATTTATAAAACTTTATTTTTTTTTTTGCTTTGTAAGAAAAAAAAGTTGGTTCGCATTTAATTCATTAAACGGATTGCACAATTCCGGCGATGAAAAATATTCCGCTTATCTGTTACTTAATTTAATTATTTGAAGGGCTGTAAAGAGGCTGGACGCTTCGTCTTGCTTAATTACGACGCAGGCTTACGGAGGGCTCACTCTAATTACGTTCAAAAACAAAAACCCAACAAAGAAACGAATTTATTTTATAATTTCTCCCGGGCCTCGAATAAAAAATTTAGGCTTTCATTGTTCATATAATTATATGAACAATGAAAGCCTAAATTTTGATTTGATTATAATTAATCAAAGCCGTTACAAGTCAGTAGTATGTATTTTGAATGACAGCATTCATTAATTACTTCTTAAACATAATTTATGATTTAGTAGACAGCCGAGTCTAGTTCGGTAATTTCATTAAAATATAATGAAATGCTTTAAAAAAGAGAAATATGACTGGTGACTTGATCCCGGGTATTTTTATTTTTAATTAGATAGAGATTAATTACTCTTGAAAGAGCGACATGTATTGGTATTGTTGGCCATATGAAAAACAAACGCGTCTGATCGCTCCAAAATTCGAAGTGCTATAGTGCGAAGCGCGGCCTCTTCGCGGCATTATAAATCCGTAATATCTTCGAAAATCTTCATTTAAATTAAATGCTGTAAACGGCCATATTAATCTATATTGAATCAAGAATGTATTTAATCACTCTATCTATTAAAAAAACCGCATCAAAATCTGTTGTTATTTTTAAATATTTAAGTATACATAGAGATATAAGGACATGGGGACAGACACAGAAAGCGACTTTATTTATACCATGTAGTGATTTTCTATATAAATTTATATCCATAATTGACCAATTTACCGGCTATGGAAAATAGTGAAGAAAACTGCATTTTTGAGCTCTAACAACTTTTCAAATGACAGCAAAATTAAGCTTTACATTTTTATTTTAGCAGTTTTTATTGTGCTCGAAAACAGCTATAAAACAACATTTCTTAATTAGTTAAGAATTAGACTTAACTTTCTAACAAATTAAAGTAGATTATGATACTGTTAGATAATAAAGGTTCTTACAACACGAGTGTGTTTTACACAAACGAGCCGCAAGCGAGTTTTTGTATAGTATCACACGAGTGTTATAAGACCAAGTTATGTACTCTGTCATACACTACTTTATCTACTCTCATACTATAATACGTAAAACAATATTAATAAAAACTAAACTTTGTTTAAATGTTGAATATATTTTTTAAATGTCAAATGTTAGCGCTAAGGCACAAACATCAACCGCATGCGTGTTGCGCCGCCGCGGACTCGTTCATTGAAACCTTTTTTTTTTAGGTAGAGGTTAAACCACCTCGGTCCAGCTGGAGGTTGTATAGATGTATCGTTATGATTAAAAAGTTATATTATGATACAGGTGTCCATACAAGACCTGTACCGTAATAATAGTTTTTATTTTTTTATTTTTGGCCTGCACGTAATAAATATAAATATAAATAATGTTGGTCATAAGAATTTTGGTTTCAGTTTTATAAACTTTGTATTAAAGTATCAGAGTAGATAAAGAATATTTGGCAACCATTCAGAGTACATTGTATATACTAACTGTTCTGTTGCCTATGTGCTTCGCCCGACATCTTAAAACCGCGGACTGTCCGACCACGGCCGACACGTTCCTGGGGGACACGTCGTCGAAATACGGCCTCTCCAACCTCATCTCAGCACTGCCCCCGACGCCTGCCAGCGCTCCCAAACCTGGGAACAAGATAAGACTTCTGTGAGAACTAAATAGCAAACTATAATTGTCTTTAAAATGTAATGTCACGGCGTGTTTCTAACCCACTGCTGGGGTATAGGCTTCTTCGCTCCTCTTTTTGAGTAAAGGGTTGGAGCTCAGACGCATCACACTGCCCCAATGTGGATAGGTAGATTACACATACCGTCGTGTGATATCCGGCTGAGTAAATATGACCATTCTAATTTCTTACCTAGGTATCGTAATAGGCGAGTTAGATACACAGATAGACAGACAAACATATAGGCATTATAGACATAGGCACAAATTATTAAAGCGTCTCCTCCTTCCTGCCCTTATCCCACCCTAAGTGGGATCGACACATCATGTTACAAACATATCACATGATTTGGCTACATATTTCACGACCGGGCGCCTGCCGTCAACTTAACTTATTTTACGACACCTCGGTAATAAATGAGGGTCGTCTATTCTACTCAATCGCATATCACACGGTGTGTCAACTTACGTTACTCATCTTTTACGACACCTCGGTAAGAAAAAGGGTGGTCTATTCTACCCAGACGGACACCACACGATGGGTCAACTTACACATACCGTCGTGTGATATCCGGCTGAGACACATATTATTAAAGCGTATTAACTTTAAAAGCATAACAGACATAAATACTCTTATTTTTTATATTTGCATTCAATAAATAAGCCTCTTGAACATTCTATAAGAGATGGTTTATGTTAAAAATCAACACGTCATTCATAAAACATTTCTCGCCGTCATAAGAAGCTTATAAGTTCAATGAAAATATAGCCGCTCTATTTGATAGAAACATGGTTATCGTAAAATATGGGAAAATGTTACCCGTAAAATACATTAACGACTTAGTTTTTATAAATATACTGATAACATGAGAAATAATATAAAATGCACACTAAATATTAGTCTTCACAGTATATTTTAAGCAATTTCATTTTTGTACATAAAAATATAAAGAATTATAAAACGATAGGTGATGTATATAATAGATAAAGCAGGAACCGACATAAGCTTGCGGCTCCTGCTTTGCGATTTGCAAAGGTACGTAAGCTGTTTTTGGGTTTGGGTATAAGATTCTATAATAAAATTCCGCAATCAGTTTTAGCTTCGCCATTAAAAAAGTTTAAACGATATAGATATTCGAATATAAATATTCGAACCTGTACAAGACAGTAATGACTAAATTTAACTAATATTAGAAATTATATTTTTAAAAGATTTTGATGAGATTTTCTCTGGATGCTAGAAGAGGTGGTGGAGCAATATATAGTCTAGTTTTTTTCTCAAATTCTCGCGGAAATTGAACTTACGCGGAAAAAACTTTGGCGCACGCTAAATTTCACGAGATACCGCGGGTGTAGGTAGTATGTATAAAATAATATTTTTTCTTATTAGGTGTAATAGTGTTAATTGGGTAAAAGATTATTTGGTTAACAAATTTTAAACTTAAATAATATTTGATGAAGACGACTATAAAATTTGAGCACTGAACTTATTAATTAATATTTTGTCTTTCATTTTGCGTTAGATATTTAAAACTTCAAAGTGAATTTACTTAAACTTTATTGAACGTTTATCCTCTGTAACCTCAATGAATACATAAACTTGGTAGGTGAAACATTAAAACTTAAATTGGCAAGTATAATCGTTTTCAGTAAAGACAAAATTTGTAAGGGCTGTGACCTGAAATGTCTTTATAAATTCTTGAACCTGAGTTAAGTTTTCAAAACAAATTTTTCAATTTCACAGCGGATTAGAAGCATAATTATTTATTTATTTAAAAGGTTCACTTACAAATAGATACATTGAAGCATTTACAATTTCTTTATAAATGTATTAGTTGTTTAAAAGTAAACACTACATCTATGCTAATATATAAAGCTGAAGAGTTTGTTTGTTTGATTGTTTGATTCTTTGAACGTGCTAATCTCAGGAACTACTTGACCGGTTTAAATAATTATTTCAGTGTAAGATAGTCCATTTATCGAGGAAGGCTATAAGCTATATAACATTTATAACAGCTATAAAACAGCAAAATTTAGGGCGTTCCTTGCGTGCGCTGAGATTTTAGTGTTATTCAAAATTACAAAATTATAATGTATTACAAAATTGATCCCCTCTAAAAGTTCTAAATAAAAGTCCGCGATAACATTAACCGATTCTTGGTATTTTCTAGAGAACGCCCGTTCCCCGAATGACCTACGCTGACTTGATAATTTACGGCAAAAATAGTGTTTTGTATTAAATTTAAATGTTAGTATTTTTTTAATGCCCAAAGACAAGGATAAAAAGATTTTATTAAAATAAAACCTAAGTAGATCGATTCTTCTAAATCCCCTAAAACCCCTACATGCTGAATTTCAGGAAAATTGTTAATGCCGTTTCCGAGGATTCCGTTATATTTACTCATTTATATTTACTCATGATGATACAAGATTAACTCATTTAAATATTAAAGGTTTAAAAATCAAAGGTCTACTCGAGTTTTGAAGTCACGTCACTCTCACAAAATCTGTCGTTCTTTCCTCTAACTTGTACAAGTTCCTAACAATTCCCTATTTGGCTTTCTTTGAAAAGGTAGTCAAAAATGTTCCATTGTGTGGCCACGAGGTGTTATTTACAAGTCATCATTATCCGAGTGTCGCCGGAAGCTGACGTCGCGTTCGCCGAACCGGAAATAAGAACGCCTTCGCCCGACCTCAGGAGACATGGGTGTAGCACATTTGCAGTGGAGCCACGAAGCTAGCGGGTTAATATAGGGTACAATAATTTAGCGTAGATCAATGTTTCAAATTCAAATTCAAATTCAAAATTTGTTATTCAAATAAACTTGTAAACAAGTACTTTTAAATCGTCAATTTTACTGCTGGCAAGAAACTCGGCGGTTGCTCTTTTCAGCATAAAACTTATAACTAGTTACATTAAGTCATTACTATCTTGTACAGTGTCGGACAGTAGCTATATCCACGCATTCTTATCGTCCAAATAATCCTCACAGTATAGTAGGCTTTTTGTATCAGCCTATTATTTTACAATATCGCTTCAAACTTAAGAATTATCTTCTTGGAGGTCACTTTTGTATGGGGAGGACCGTCTCTACATAGTGAGCCGGTATTTACGGTCGTGCCGGTCTAATATGACCGTACATTCAGATGACTGTAATTAGTCGTATATACGCGTTTACAGTAAATTAACGACGTGATGAAGATATATGATATGATGAAAGTAATTAAACAAATACATTTGGTTTCACAGGGACCAAAAATATGTTGTCTTAAATATATTACTCCAAATCTTGTTGTTTCACTTAAAAAAATTTTTAACAGATCTGAATTAAATTCCAATTTTAGTCGTAGTACTGAAAGCTGAAATTAACGCCATGTGGTGACCAGTGGAAAAAAAATAGTACCACCCTCATTTCTTACCGAGGTGTCGTAAAAAGCGTCTAAGGTAAGTCTACCCGCCGTATGGTATCCGGCTGAGTAGAATAGTACCACCCTCATTTGTTATCGAGGTGTCGTAAAAGGCGACTAAGGTAAGTTGACCCACCATGTGGTATCCGGTTAAATAGAATAGACCACCCTCTTTCTTACCGAGGTGTCGTAAATTACGACGAAGGTAAGTTGATGTCAGGCCGGCGGCCAGTCGCAAAATACCCAGCCAAATCATGTGACAACATGTTTATAACATGTTGTGCCGACCCCACTTAAAGTGGGATAAGGGCAGGGAGATGTACTGAGAGCTGAAATTAAAGTTTGAATGAATTTCACACTCTCATTTCCATAATTGAGATATTGTTAACAATTCAAAAATAAAATGTTATGTTATTAGTGTTAATATACAAATTAGTTTGAGTTTTAGTTGATTTCAATAATTATATCAAATAATTTGTTAATTGGACATTATTTGGACATATTATTTTAATTGCACATATGAAGTACGATTGATAAAATTATTTAGCTACAATTACAGAGTAATAAAAAAATATTTATTTACTGAACGTATTCAAATGTACATAACGTAATAGTAGTAATTGTACTTGCGTAACCGGAGATAATAATAGGGGATATAAAAATACGTTTGAGACTTGTCTGTTTTTGATATAATTATTTAATTGCATAAAAAATAGACTGAAACTCTAATCTATTACAAAAGTAATATTTTTTTGGCTATAATCTGTGATAAAGTAAAATAGAAAATATAATATATGTATAATGCTAAATATAGAGTGGACAATCCTTTGCGATTTTGTCGTGGAGTCTATCTCCTGATGATGCTTCGGTTGCGGGGCGGAACGATTGTTGCGTTTGTGATAGTGAACGTACGTAGTACGAATCCTGCATGTACCAGGTATGAAAACGGATTGTCTACTCTACATTTAGCATTTTATATATTTTCTATTTTACTTCATCTCGGATTATAGCAAGCAAAATAATTTTATTATTACTTTTGTATTATGGATCTCCGCAAAGTAACGCCTAATTCTATTAATTATCTAATCTATTAAACACGCATTTATATATTTATACTGACTCATACACGCGCTTACACATACAAACACGCACACACACGTCACAAACACACACACATAGACAGACGCACACGAACATACACCTTCCTGACCTTATCCCACTCTAAGTGGGGTTGGCACATTTTATAAACATGCTGTCACATAATTTGGCCGCGTTTTTACGACCGGCTGCCTGCCTGACGCCAACTTACCTAAGTCACCTTTTACGACACCTCGGTAAGAAATGAGGTTGGTCTATTCTGCTCAGCCGGATACCAAACGGCGAGTCGACTTACCTTAGTCGCCTTTTACGACACCTCGGTAAGAAATGAGGGTGGTACTATTCTATTACTAGCCACACGGCTTATTACACACCGTATTACTTTATTTCATTGCATGTAAATTTTAAGTCTTAGTGGCAGGCACCCATTAATACGCGTTCTCGCCTTGTACAGGGGCCCTTGCAAATCCTGTGTACTTGTATTTTAAAAAGAAATAAACCAATTTGAATTTGAATTTGCAATTCAAATATCGATAACAACAAATCGCCAATTCCATAGCCGCACTCTACAACATTCTGCGGTGCAACTACAAAATGGAAATGGCAGCTATGAACTTCTTTGTACCCAGTACGTGTAGTGAGGTGGCCTTTTGTTTTTCTAACGCGTCCCCAATGTACCAAGTTGCTTCTCTACCCTATGATAAAGCACCCACTATGATATTGCACCAAATAAATCACACACCGTGCAATCTGAGGTTCTTTTGTTGTCAGCTTTAGCTACATTGTTTTTCGTTTTATTTTCGGCAGTAAAAGAGAACGGGTTGTTTACGATGCCTTGATGTTTTAATATATAGCTACCGTTCGGAATATTAAAGGAACAAAGTGTTTGAAATAACATCAAATAGTGTTTTACATTTTATGTCACTCACAAAATAATTTTCCTGCCCTTATAATTCCTAGTTCTAAGTGGGGTGGGCACGAGGGTGGTATGTTCTACTCAACCGGATACCACACGGCAGGACAACTTACCTTAGTCGTATTTTTGCGACACCTTGGTAAGAAAGAAGGTTGTCGATTCCACTCAGCCGGATACCACACGACGCGTCAACTTTCCTTAGTCGTCTTTTACGACACCTCGGTAAGAAATATGGGTGGTCTATTCTACTCAGCCGGATTCCACACGGCTTTATAAGGATACTAGCTTTTACCCGCAACTTTGATAAGTTGATAATAGATGGCATTTTTGATGTCATTTTATTCCTGTAGATTTAACAGCAGACTTCTATGGCCTATAAGTTAGCCCAGTTTATTTACGACACCTCGGTAAGGAATAAGTGTGATCTATTCTACTCAGCCGGATACCACATGGCGGGTCAACTTATCTTAGTCGTATTTTTGCGACACCTTGGTAAGAAAGAGGGTTGTCGATTCTACTCAGCCAGATACCACACGAAGCGTCAACTTTCCTTAGTCGTCTTTTACGACACCTCGGTAAGAAATATGGGTGGTCTATTCTACTTAGCCGGATGCCATACGGCTTTATAAGGATACTAGCTTTTACCCGCAACTTCGCGTGGACTGTTGCGCGTGATAAGTTGATAATAGATGGCGTTTTTTGATGTCATTTTATTCCTGTAGATTTCTATAACAGCAGATTTCTATAGCCTATAAGTTAACCCAGTTTATAAGGAATAATTGTGCCAAATTTCATCGATATTGGTTCAGCGGATTCGCCGTGAAAGAATAACAAACATACTCACACACTTTTGCATTTATAATATTAGAAGGATTTGTCTTCATCTTCCTGCCCTTATCCCACTGTAAGTGGGGTCGGCACGACATATGTAAAATACGTAGCTAAAGCATGTGACAACATGTTTATGTTGTCACATAATTTACCAACGTATTTTCCGACCGGCCGCTTGCCTGACGTCTACTGTTATATCAGTTTGTATAGTTTCTAATAAAATTAATTTCATTTTAACTTACCTTAGTCGTATTTTACGACACCGCGGTAAGAAAGAGGGTGTATTCTATTCAACTGGATACCGATAAGTAAATAAATACTGTATTATGGCCTTTAAGATTCGAATTGGTATTTGTCGAAATGCAAAATGCATTCGCAGCGTCCCATTTTCAGCTTTCTATATTTGTTAAAAAACTTTGAACTGGAATATTTTTTTAAGAAGCGAACTGTTACGTCTGGATTTCTGAGTTTCTTTAAGAGCCGCGTATTACTTTGAGACGGAACAAGTCTTATATAAGTTTTCCTGCTCCAGTTCGAATTGACTGTATGAAAATTTTAATGAAAAACTGTCCTTTCCTTTACAAGTTTATTTTAAGTTATATAAACTATCTAGTGATCTTCCTTTCTTATGGACGTGTCGTATAACACTAAGATAAGTTGAAACGCCATACGGTATCCGGCTGACTAGAATAGATCATCCTCATTTCTTACCGACTTGTCGTGAAAGGCGACTAAGGTATGATGACCCTTCGTGTAGTATCCGGCTGAGTAGAATAAACCACCCTGATTTCTTACTGAGGTGTCGTAAAAGGCGTCTAAGGTAAGTTGACCTGCCGTGTGTTATTCGGCTATGTAGACTAAACCACCCTCATTTCTTATCGAAGTATCATAGATGTCGACTAAGGTAACTTGACTCGCTGAGTGGTATCCGGCTGAGTAGAATAAACCACCCTCATTTCTTATCGAGTTGTCGTAAAAGGAGACTATAAGTTGATTCGCTGAGCGGCATGCTGAGTAGATTAAACCACCCTCATTTCTTACCGAGGTGTTTTAAAATACGACTAAGGTACAATGACGTCAGGCACGCGGCCGTTCGTAAAATACCTAGCCAAACCATGTGACGACATATTTATGACATGTTGTGCCGATCTCATTTTTAAGTGGGATAAGGGAAGGAGTATGATGACTAATATTATAAATGCAAAAATCTTTTCTGTCTCCGAAATCCAGGCAGACGTAGTCACCGAAAAAGCTTGTATGCAAGTACATGAACTGAAGTTAAATCATCAAAGAGATCCGATTGCATTTTGGTATTGCGCGGTTTTTCACGAACATCAAAGTGTCGACCCTATATTGCATCCATTTTGAATAGATTTTCCCGATAGAAAGAGTATTCGCTGCCAACTCATATTGACTTTGTGTCGGGAATAGGCTTGAGTAAAACCCTGTTACTGTCAGAAATGACAGCAATAATCTAACCGAACTAAAATAATCATTTTTTGAATAAGCTTTTGCAATCACTTCAATGATCAATTAGATTAAATGAAGCCTACTGTACGGGCTGCAACTACCCTGTACGATATTTGGTTGAGAGATTGATAAATTGAATTGATAGATTGCGACGCTCAGTTGATATAATTATTTTTTATTATAATAAGTTTAATGATTATAATATGATATATGATTTTGATATAAATTTGATAAGTTGAGCACGTGCGACCGCTAACGTCGTACTGATTTACAATTGATTCGATATTAAATGGCGGTGGTGGCCCAGCGGTAACACCGTGCGACTCTTTCGAGGAGGTCACGGGTCCAAACCCGGGCAGACACCAATGAGGTTACCTGTTAAAAAACTTGTGTGTCGAATTGATAATTGCAATTTATCACACGCTTTTCGGTGAAGGAAAACATCGTGAGGAAACCTGCATATCTCTAGAGAATTCTGGGGATATGTGTAACCTACCAATCCGCACTGGAGCAGCGTGGTAGGTCTTAGCTCAGTGGGATAGTAACAGGCCACTACTTACTTTTTTTATAATGCACATATATCATATTATTGGTAGTAATATCTTGCGTCAATCAACAATAAATTCGAAACAGTCCTAAACGCATCCATAAAGATCACACCGCATCCCAAAAACCGATTAACTGATATATCAGCGAGGGCCCAGCTTTCAATAGCTCCGAATAGGGCCATTACAGCAAATTTATGATAGTTTCGAACCCCAAGAACCCATTGTCCGAATGCGACACTTTTGTAAGTACTTCGAGATGTTGGATGGAAATTATCTCAATGAAACCTCTTACGGCTAAGTGCCTATCGATTTTTAGACTTTCCACGCCTCACTTAAGCCGGTAGTTTCCATTTATGTTAAATTGATTGAGTAATGCGTAATTGAAGGATCCCGTGATATTTCTGAAGGGATAAAGTTATGACTTTTTATTTATTTATTCCTTAGCCAACAGAATTACATTTGTAACTAAAGTAACATTATATTTCCAAGGATTGCTAATAACATATAAATCTAATTAAAGGTAGTCACAGCGTGCTTTAAAGGCTTTGCGATTTTGGTCGTGGAGTCTATCTCCTGATGATGCTTCGGTTGCGGGGCGAAACGATTGTTCAAATTGTCGTAGTGCTTGTGTAGTGTGTTATAGTGATAGTGTTATTCTGTTATACGTGCGATAACTCATAACTAAGTACTGCATATGTAAGGTATGAGAACGGTTTTTGCTGCACTTAGTTTTACATAGATTTTTTTTAACAAACGCGGATTTAAAAAAATAATTCTATGAATACTTTTTTACTCAATTTTATAGAAAAAAACCATATAATTAAGAGAATTTTAAAATTAAATTTAACGAACGATTTAGTTAACCGAAGTCGCAAGTAAAGCTTGTGTTAAATAAGTTTGTAATTCAGTGCCCTTACCTCTCTCGTCTGTGGAACATAAACTAATATCTCCAGCATCCAACGAGATAAGGTTATGCAAACTTCAATATTAACTTTGGTAGTATTTAACTAAGCGCTGATAAACATTAATATACGAGTATGTCGGAATAGGAAATATATTTTTTTTTATTAACACAAATACACAAATGTACCTCAACATGTGTTTTTTCCCTGTACCCAAAGAAAAATGGTTTTTATACAATAAGAAATTTTACCGATACCGGTTCAGTGGATTAGCTGTGAGAGCGAAGCAGACAGACAGACTAACCGACAGAACCTTAAGCTGTGTGGTATCCGACTGAGTAGAATAAACCATCCTCCTTTCTTAGCGAGGTATTGTAAAAGGCGACTAAGGTAAGTTAACGCCAAGCAGGCGGCCAGTCATAAAATGCGCAGCAAAATCGTGTGATATGTTTATAGCATGTTGTTCGGACCTCACTTAAAGTGGGATAAGGGCAGGATGATTCGTCATTATATATATATGTCTAATCTATACAAAATCCTCAAATGCTGTCTTTATGTGATGTGATTTTAATAATAAAATTATTTTGCTATAATCCGCGATGAAGTAAAATAAAAAATATATATAACAGATTATCCACTCTAAATTTAGCATTATATATATTTTCTATTTTAATTCATCGCGGATTATAGCAAAATAATTTTAATATTACTTTTGTAATAATAAAAATTATTTGGCTTTGCGATTTTGGTCGTGGAATCTATCTCCTGATGCTTCGGTTGCGGGGCGAAACGATTGTTGAGTTTGTGATAGTGAACGTATATAGTGCTTGTGTGTTGTGGTGGTGGTGGTGGAGGTTTGTGCATGTGTTTTTTACGAATCTTGGATGTATCAGGTATGATAACCGATTGTCCACTCTACATTTAGCATTATATATATTTTCTATTTTACTTACTCGCGGATTATACAAACAAAAATTTATTATTACTTTTGTATTATGGATCTCCGCAAAGTAACGCCTAATTCTATAAATTATTACTTTTGTATTATCTCTGCAAAGTATCGCCTTATTCTATAAATTATTTGATGTGATTTTCTGAAAGCTACTGAACGAATGTTAGTGCAATTTTTACTAAAAGATGCAATTCTTGAAAAATGTTTAAGTTATTAATTAATACATTGTACGAAGGAGAAGAATTGATAAGAAATTTAACCATGATGATGATTTAGTTCCTTGATAAATTCTTTATCAATGAAGAACAAACTATCGATAAACTTTCAGAATAAACATATTTCGAATAAAAAGTTTGACGTGGTTTTATCTCATTCAATAAGTTTACCGAACTATGTCGAAACTCGAGTGCTTTCGGAGTTTTAATGAAGTCGCCGACAGATGGGACAAGAATCGAGCTTGTATTGCAAAATATTCTTAGGATGAACTTTTCTATTCACAAGTCGCATTCAGATGGTTTGTTTGCAATATTTTGATGAGGGTTGCAACAAAAATCTTTTTAAAGTTGTAACAAGGGTACAAAATACAGAAATCAATAGGTGTATCTAGTTTGAAGGGTGTTGCTATAGAGTAAGGCTCTTGTCTTTTAACGAAACTCGATGGATTTTTTGATGCTTGGTTATCTTAGTCCTGTAACTGAAGCAAAAATACCAGATCAACTACACGACAATATCGCAAAGAGACTCATCGCCCATTCAGACATTGTTGTATAGCAATTAGTTTAACCCCCACCAATTATTTTGCGTCCAAACACGTATTGAAGGTACAAGGAATTTGAATTAATTTATAATGCTCTGCTAACAGGTCGCCGTGTAGTATTAGGCTGAGTAGAATACACGCCCCTTATTCCTTACTGAGGTGTCGTAAAATACGACTAAGGTAAGTCGACCGGCCGTATGGTATCCGGTTAAGTAGAATAGACCACCCTCTTTCTTGCCGAGGTGTTGTAACAGACAACTGAGATAAGCTGACACATCGTGCGGTATCCAGTTGAGTAGAATAGACCACCCTTATTTCTTACCGAGGTCGTAAAATACAACTAAAGTAAGTTGACCCGGCGTGTGGTGTCCGGCCAGTTAGAATAGACCACCCTCATTTCTTACTGAGGTGTCGTAAAATACAACTAAGGTAAGTCGATCCACAGTGTGGCGTCCCGCTAAGTAGAATAAACCACCCTCTCCCTTACCGACTAAGGTAAGTTGACGTCGGACAGGCGGCGTATACCTTGCCAAATCATGTGACATGTTTATAACATGTTCAACCCCACTTAGAGTGCAATAAGGGCAGGATGATGCTTTACTAAACGGGTAATAAAAGTCATCAAAATTGTCCCATGTAAACAGTTTTTATTAAAGAAAATAAAAACAGTTAACTCTAACACGCCCTCCAACATTAAGGGGCACTTGAGGGCTGAATGCCTCTATTTGAGTGTAACCTAATTTCTGGTCCATTAACATTAAGTGGTCCCGTTTATCGGCAAATCTCGGCCCATCACACTGTTAGCTTGTGACGTTATGCCCGAAGTAACTGATGACGCGATAACGCTGTTTGCTTTTAGGCAGATGAATTTGTTGAATAGTTTACTGAATTGACATTTAAACATTTTAATTTATAACATTTATAGAATGAGTTGTTATTATGCGGAGATAAAAAAAATAAAATGGGAATGAACGAAGGGGTAAGCAAGTTTACTAGTAATTTGTAACCCAAATCTTAAATAAATCTTTAATATTTAAATGAGTTAATCTTGTATATGTAGGGGGTTTTGGGGGAGAAAAATCGATCAGGATAAATTTTATTCAAAAAAATGTCGGTTTATCCCTGTTTTCGGGCTCTAAATTTTGTTTAAAATTTCCGTGAATACAATCACAATTTTTCGCTGTCAAACGTAAAGTCATGGTAGTTCATTTGGGGAACGGGCGGTCTAGAGAGGTGAAAATACCTAGGATCTACCTACCTAGGAACAGGTTGCCACATGATTTGGCTACATATTTTAAGACCGGCCACCTGCCTGTCGTCAACTTACCTTAGTCGCCTTTTACGACACCTCGGTAAGAAAAGTGGTTGGTCTATTCTACTCAGCCGGATACCACACAGCGGGTAGACTTACCTTAGTCACCTTTACGATACCTCGGTAAATAATAAGGGTGGTACTATTTTATGCCGCCGGATACCACACGGCGTTTTTTTTTCTTTCTATATTATCATCATCAATAGTAGGTAGGTCGCAAAATACTGCGACATCCAAAAACAAACATTGTTACTGATAGATCTTATATGTCCTTCACACAATCCAACCATCTCTTTTTAATTTGCTATAATCCGATTACATAAAGTATATCGCACGCTTAGTATAAAAGTGACCTAATTAAAAAAAAAGGAAAATTTTTGGGAAATTGCAATTAATTATCCCTTAACGCTTACAAAACTCGTGAGTATGAAAGAAGAAGAAAGAGAAGTTTTAGAGTTAAAGAATTTTAGGAAAGCCATAGCTTTCCTAAAAGTCAAAGTCATCCTCTTTACTAGATTACATCTATTTTTCTTTCAAAATATTTTTTGAAAGTTTTCAATTCGCGCAAGTCACTACTTAACAAGTGTTAATACCCTGAGTAGTAAAAAAGTTACATTATCATGCTAAGGGTTACCATGCATCCAAAATTTCTCGGATATTCCTTACAAACCTTAAATATGTAAATACTAAGTATTATGGTTGTAAAATATTATAGAGCTACATGAAGCACACATAAAAATTTTGTTAGTAAATATTCATACAGAAAAAATTAAATATACTTTTACAGAACTTATAAGATGATTTATTTTATTTAAATTTATTCAAATTCAAATTCAAAATATTCTTTATTCAACTCGTAAACAAGTGCTTTTAAATCGTCTATTCTACTGCTGGTTTGGAAAGCTGGAATTAGGAAATGTTAATCAATATTTAAATAAACAATGACTTCAATAATATTGATTTGATTTAGTGAAGTATATTTTTATTATTAAACTTACTAATTATAAGATTGATAACATACTATTGCTAACGATAAGAATAATCATAAATTCGATTTACATTATCAACTATGCACATAATCGTTAATATAATAAGTCTGTTCAAATTCAGTATTTAAGTCTTTTCTTTATTTTAATATATCGGTAGTTTAATTTTTAACTTTAAAAGGTAAGTCACTTATTTGGTTACGTGGTTATTTAGTTTATTGTCATAGAGTTGTCTCTGGCTATAAAATTAGTGCAAAATTCATATGTATATATGATAGCATATTACTTTTGGTATCGTCTAAAACTATAGCTACTTGTCCTATTAATTTCAGTGTAACATGCCCACCCTATCCACGTTTCAAGTCAAGTAGAAAAACTTGTTGGTCAAAGCTTGACTAATGATTGTTCCAATAATGTTCGCTACAAACTTTATTGAAACTACCTCCCGCTGTTATTATTACAGATTTTTCTAGTGGTTGAAGTTACGTTTACACCATATAAAATAAATGGGTTAAATTTATTTCAATTTTCAATAGCAATTATACAATATTGATCAAGAAAATAATTCTTATAATAAAAATATGACTATAAAAACTCGTGAGGATGGGAACCCTAAAATTAACAACTATGTGAGCAAATTTCACCATACGATGAAGTTACTAACCCTGAAGCTTTTTTTTATACAGGAAAAAACCCCTTATGGGTACCGCCGCCCGACGGGGACAGGCGGTGGTTATGTCGGACTCGCACCGACTAAAACGACCTGTGTGCTCCACCACTCTGCCGATGGCAAGGACATCATTGTACATATTGCCCCCATCCCCGCCGACAGCTCTGATCCCAGAGAACAAACACCTTCTCTGGGTAGGGGCCCCTCGAAAGAGAAGCCCCCCTCCGCTAACCGATGCATCGGGGGCACCAGATTCACCGACCGCCTCGGGAACCTGTAAGCCAGGCGTCCGATGTACCCCGTTTGGAACACCCGAAGGTCCCCACTTAGGGTGGCAGACGATGGCTTGGGCGAGTCACTTACACCTGGACTCACCAGCAGCAGATTGGATCCAGAACAACAGTTCGTGGAACAGCTCCGCCGCCTCCCTCCGCCCCCCTCCGCAGAGCAAAGGGAGACCATCGCTGCCCACGATCGCTCCCTGCCCACCGTGTTTGTTATGTCACATTCGACAGGGACATACCGCGCACCAAGTAGGGGCCCTAATGCCTTGGTGAGTTTGTTGAGATAAGGTCTGTCTGTCCGTTACGATCTCACAGCTAAACTGCTGCATTAATATTGATGATATTTTGTATATCAAATCTTATATACAAGGGTAACATAAGGTACAAAAAAATCCTGAGTTACTTTTAGTACCTGGTGAAAAAACTTAGTACATAATTTGGGGGAACTTAACATTAAAGTTGACGCACACGAAGTCCTATAACTATTGAGTTCATATATATATTTTTTAATATCTTATTTTTATTACTATACCTATTTTAAAGATTACTTATTGAATTTTATAGTTATTAATGAGAATAAAATAACAGTAGATTGTATGAGTGAGTAGTTATATATTAAAGTACCATTGAGAATAGAACAATCAAGCCAATGCAATCTACTTTCCGGTATCGCTGCCTGGTCCCTTGAGTTGGTGCCACCATTAGACAATACTATAGTACTATAATACAAGATAGTATACTACAAAGCACTTATCGCTATGAGGTAGTTCAAAAGCAACCCTTACTCATGGAAGATACATCAGAGACATCAGATACTAAATAAATAAATGAATAAATATATGGGACACTTACACACACGGTCGTCCGTCTCCAAAGTAAGTAACTTAATACTTGTGTTATGGGTGAGAGACAACTAGTAAATATATACTTATATACTTTTAAATACATACTTAAATACAAATATACACCCAAGCTCGAATAACCAACAATTTTATGTTAGAAAATGTTGGTCCTCGGTGGGAATCGAACCCACGACCCGCGGAGCTGAAGGCAGGGTCACTACTAACTGCGCCGACGAGCCAGTCAACTAAGAAGAGCTAACAAGAATCTTGGATATAAATTTTTCAATTTCAAAACCTAAAGTATATTAATACTTTTTTAAATTTAAACTATCGTTAGTAGTATTCATAGTAAATGTTAGTTCCTGCCGCGGATGGGCATGAAACTAGTCGGGCTAACCCGATAGAATGAGACGTGAGTATAGCCGGTTCTATACATTAACTTAGTACTTGTGTTATGGGTGACAGAAAACTAGTAATATATACATGTATAATTTTAAACCTTTTAATATTTAAATGAGTTAATCTTGTATGTATATATATAAATATATTTTCTGAATCTCGGAAACGGCGCCAACGATTTTAAATTTAGCATGGAGGGGGTTTTTGGGGGAGAAAAATTGATCTAGTTAATTCTACAGGAATAGGATGATATTGAACAGCGCCATCTATTATCAGCCTATCACGCGACAACAGTCCACGCGAATGAAGTTGCGGGTAAAAGCTATACAAACTGGTTGTTTTTGTCGATCAAAGTACGAAGCCCTAAAACCACTTCCACATCCCACGTACCGTAATGCTTCCATTTAATCAATTACTTGTGTTAATTTCACATTGAATCTCTCTCAAGGCTGGTAAACTTTCTGTGAAGTAATTAATTTTCAATTTTCAACACAAGTTATGTTGGTATTCAAAAACAGAATGTTAACCTTAATTTTGTTTATGTTTTTGTCGGTAATATTGAACTTAAAAGAAATTTTGACAATGGGCTTGTTTTAATTGATTGATGTCGAGACAAGACGTAATGCTGCGTGGTATCCGGCTGAGTAGAATAGACCACTCTCTATCTTACCGAGGTGCCGTAAAAGACAACTAAGGTAAGTTGACCCGCCGTGTGTTATACGACTGAGTAGAATAGACTACCCTCCATTTCTTACTGAGGTGTCGTAAAAGGCGACTAAGGTTAGTTGACCAGCCGTGTGATATACGACTGAGTAGAATAGACTACCCTCTATTTCTTACTGAGGTGTCGTAAAAGGCGACTAAGGTAAAATGACATCAAACAGGCGGAGTGTCGTAAAACATTAGGCGATTAATGTATCTATATGTTTAAAACATGTTGTACAAACCTCACTTATGCCCAGGGATAATAACAGGCCGTTACTTTGAGTAAAGCTCATATAATTCACAAAGTAAAATGTATAAAAAAAATATAAAAATTATTCCTTTTATGCATACATACATTTGCGTAACAGTTTTCTATACACAAATTATGAATCTTCCAAACTCCAGATACTTGAATAAATCTGTCAGTTTATTGCTCCGTTAAGAATATATTTCCCCTAAAACGTCCAAATGGCCGTTCGCGCTAGCAACACTTAACCACTTTCGGCTAAGCGATGGCTCTTAGCATTGCTAATAGAATGGAGAGAAATTTATTGGACAACAACGAAATACAAAATAAGATATACACAGACTACAGACAATACTGTTTTAGAATGAATAATTAATAAGGGAAGGGATGATTGGCGCTAATTCAGAAGTTGTTATTTTGACAATGTTGCTAGAAAGCGTAAAGTTGATGTGATGACTGAAGGTGAGATGCTATGACCGTTTACCATGAATTCGTGGATTCGAAATCTGGATAGGAACATATGAGCTGTCTTTAAAAACTTATTTTTATTTATTATTATTTATTGATTCCATAGAACTACCAAGGATAGACCAACCTCATTTTTCCCCGAGGTGTTGTAAGAGACGACTAAGGTAAGTCGACTCGAAGGGTTTAATCGGACGCCCGCTCTATAAGGTCCACGCGGCGGTCGATGCATCTGGTGCTCCCGATGCATCGTTCGGCGGAGGGAGGGGTCACTTTTAGAGAGGCCCCGACCCAGAGGTGGCGCACTCTGGGGTACAGAGTTTGTGCTGGCGGGGATGGGGGTCTTCATGGGTACCCTGTCCCCGCCACCAGCAGTGTGGTGGAGCACTGTCAGGTTTTTAGTCGGTGAGAGTCGGACATACCCGCCGCTCGTCCCCGTCGGGCTGTGACGACCCATAATGGGTTTTCCTGACAAGTCGACTCGCCGCGTTCTATCGGCTGAGTAGAATAGATCACCCTCATTTCTTACCGATATGTCGTGAAAACGACTAAGGTAAGTTGACCCACCGTCTGGTATCCAGTTGAGTAGAATGGACTACGGTCTTTCTTACCATAGTCGTAAAATACGAGTAAGGTAAGTTCACGTTAGGCAGGCTGCTGGTTGTAAAATACGTAGCCGAATCATGTGACAACTGTTTATAACATGTTGTGCCCACCCCACTCAGAGTGGAATATGGGCAGAAGGATAATAATCCACAGAACTACAAACAGAGGGAATCTTAATTAGTACTCTGATTAAGAGTTCTAGGTTGTGAATTAATCCATTATGCTATTGATCAGTTACGTGCTAAAAAATTTACAGTGTATAATGCGCTTTTACGGTGAAGGAAGCATAATATTCAGAAGAGGTTTTTCAAATTCAATTCAATTTAATTTAGGAAAGTTCTTTAGGCGGAACAAAAGTAATAACAAAATTATTTTGCTTTAATCCGCGATAAACTTTAGCGCATTTAAGCGGAGTCATTTTGAAGTATAAGGCTTTAGGTCAAACAAACGACTATCCTTACTATGTTTTATTGCCCACAAATACGCATAAAATTCATTGTTATACAACTGTGACAATAATTTTTACTAAATACGTCTATAAAGTGAGATGATAAAATATTAATATAGAAACTTTGGCGATAAGTCGCAAATGGGTCAAAGAACAAGGGGCAACAGTGCTATTGTCCGGAACTAGGGAAAATTATGGCAACATTACAAACGTTGATGGTGGAATTTTTATTCGTTTCTCGCTGTTAGCGCTCCTTGGGCAGTTTGTGTGATTTGTGAGACGGACACGGCTGGATATATTATTTTAGTGCCCTATTAAAGTGTTTTCGGCACTTTTATTGGAGTATTAGAGTTATTTTTAAAGCACATAACATAAATTTAACATAAAATATAGTTAGGAAGTTAGGTGGAAATCAAGCAAGTGAATGATGACACATATCTCGTTGGGTTAAGTAACAACCGGACAAAATACAATTTTTTTATCATCGTCATTCTCCTGCTCTTATCCCACTCTAAGTGGGATCAGTGAGGTCGGCACAACATATAATACACATGTTGTTACATGATTTGGCTTGGGTATTTTACAACCGCGCACCTGCCTGAGGTCAACTTACCTTAGTCCCGTAAGTACCTAGGTAACCGCCTTGCCTTGCTTGGTAATTTATTAATATATATATATATATATATATATATATATATATATATATATATATATATATATATATATATATATATATATATATATATATCAGTCAGTAAAATATTAAGCAAAGATTAACGTTAGTTGGCGGGAACGAAGTACGCGAGTATCTTGGCATTAATAAAATTGATATAAGTTTTAATACCAACTATAAGCAAGACCCATCTATTCATTGATATAAGAAAAAGCGATCCGAATTTATGTATAAAACGGGAACCGGAAAACCAATAACCATTCCTGTTTTTATAATAATGCCATTTCATGCCTCATAATGTCGCGCTCCAGGCGATGATTTATCGGATTGCGCCAAAATGATGACACAAAAAGCCGCCATTTGTGATTATGACGTTATTTTGGTCTGTTCGTCACAAACGCAGCGTATTTTCAAAGTGTTTAATATTGTATTACGCTATTATTTATTCAACATTGTTTTATAAAATGATAGCTCACAATGATAGCTGACTAATTGCTCTGTGACACATCATTCGGTGGGCTCGGCACAACATGTTTGTAAACATGTCACCTGATTTGGCTACATACGAGTATTTTACGACGAGCCACCTGCTTGACGACAACTTACCTTAGTATTTTACAATACATCGGTAAGAAATGAGGGTGGGCTATTCTACTTAAACGGATACCACACGTTGGGTCAACTTACCTTAGTCGCCTTTTACGATACCTCTGTAAGAAATGAGGGTGGTCCATTCTACTCAACCGTATACCACACGGCGGGTCAACTTAACTTAGTCGCCTTTTACGATACCGCTGTAAGAAATGAGGGTGGTCCATTCTACTCAACTAGATACCACACGGGAGGTCAACTTAACTTAGTCACCTTTTACGATACCTCTAAGAAATGAGGGTGGTCTATTCTACTCAACCGGATACCACACGGGAGGTCAACTTATCTAAGTCGCTTTTTACGACACCTCGGTAAGAAAGAGCGTGATCTATTCTACTTAAACGTGTATTAAACTTGGTTGGTAAAAATTAACGGTGGATTAAACTTACTTTAGTCGCCTTTTACGACACCTCGGTAAGAAATGAGCGTGATCTATTGTTCTCAGCCGGATACCACAAGGCGGGTAGACTTACCTTAGTCGTCTTAAGCGAGAGACTCATGAGACGTTAGTCGAGGCTTTTCGTGATAAGACCATTTAACCTCTGCAGTTATTGTTGAATTCCACAATGTATTAATGTTATTATGTACAAACAACTTTTTTGGATCAGGTCACTTTAATATTAAGCGTGTGTAATATATTTAACTATCCTCATTTATGATATTGTCTTCTTAATTTTTTTTGCAATTTGTTTAATTTAGTTCTGCCAAAATAAAATAATTCCACTCTATGCAAACTATTGACGCAAACACTCCATTGTCTTTCAAATTACAGATAAAATAAGAGCAAAAGAGTTTTAAAGTTGTATCGATTCCCAACGAAAGCTCGATTCGTAGGAAGGTAAGTGAGCTTTGTTCGAACTAAGTAAATCCGAACAGCAACTCATGGCAAATATTTAAAAGCGGGATCCGGCTGTTTGTAAGGAAACTAAAAGTGGTGGAGACGGGAAACTTCCTGCTGCGGGAACTTTTCAGCTTTTCATTGCAATATACTACTTAACTACTGAAATATTTACTGAATTATTAAATATTATTATTTATTATATAATATCCGCCATCTGGTGTACGGCTGAGTAGAATAGACCACCGACTTGCTTACCGAGGTGTCGTAAAAGGAGTCGGTACCACACTGTCATCACCATCATTATCTTCCTGCCCTTATCCCGCATTAAGTGGGGTCGGCACAACATGTTTTAAACATGTTATCACATGACTTGGCTTCGTATTTTACGACCGGCCGCCTGCCTGACGTCAACTTACCTTAGGCATATCAAATCATGACAAAGTATTCTCATGTAAAAGTAGTAATTTATGACGTAATTATGCTCAAAGTATGACGTTCTCATTGAAATTAGAATTTGTAATGCTTCAAGTGATAATTAAAGTGAAACCCAATATGGCAAATTCATAAGGCCTTATTATAAAAAGGGAACTCGCTAAAATACACCAACTCGTCTCATCTTTCAGTAACTTCGCAAAAAAATATCCGTGGCCTTATGGAAAAGTTCAATTTCTTTCCCGCAGCTAATGCCCATAATCTTGGCAACTTTTAATAGGGCAGACCGAAATTTGACGGCCATTATTCAAAAAAATATACGCCAAGGGTGTCCTTCCATTGAAGGGGCTTTATTTAATTCCTATAATGTCATCGGAAAAGTTTTCGGGAACACAATCTTTAATTTGTTCCATAGCAATATTTTTCTTAATGAGGAGAGTCAATATTTGAACAATATCGCAACTGATGGTTATTGACAAAATGAAATTGTGGTTTTAAGTAAGAAACGTAATTACTAATGCTCTGTAACATCATTAGCCCTTATCCCACTCTCAGTGGGGTCGGGACAACGTGCTATAAACATGTGGTTTCATGATTTGGCTACATATTTTACGACCGGCTTCCTGAAGTCAACTTTCCTTAGTAGTTTCCTTTTGGACACCTCTGTAAGGAAGGGGGTGGTCTATTCAACGCAGCCGGGTCGACTTACTTTAGTTGCTTTCTACGACACTCCGGTAAGCAATGAGGGTGGTCTATTCTACTTAGCCGGATACCACACTGCATTATCGCGATGAGACCCAGCCCAACGGTGAGACCGTGCGACTCTTTCGCGGAGGTCATGGGTTCAAACCCCGGGCAGGCACTAATGAGTTTTTATGTTAAAACTTGTGTCTAACTGATAATTGAAAATTATCACACGCTTTCGAATATCGCTATTTAGAATAACATCGTGAAGAAATCTGCATATCTCTAGAGAATTCTAAGGATATGCGTAACCCACCAATCCGCATTGGAGCATCGTAGTAGGCTTTAGCCCCAATTCTTCTCTCCAAAAATAGAAAAAGAAGGTCAGTGCCCAGTGGGATAGTAACAGGCCATAACTTTACCTTTTTTTAAGTGTAAGTGTAAAATCTCTTATTTTAGAATAATTTAAGCACAATGACAATTATAAATTTTTTTATTTGAATGCTTCAATTTATTTAACCTCAGAGCAGGTAAAGATTTCCGTTTATCTAGAGGGGGATCCACCAACGCGTATTCAATAACAATTTCCGTAATTACACAAAATTTTAATGCCTTAATAAAATTTCAACCGGCAGTATCATTAGATTAACTCCCCGCAATGACGTTATGGAAAATGGGAGATCTTAATGAACGATCAAAAATATTGGAAGTTTAAATACTCTTCTAAATTTTCAAATTTACACGACACGATCATGTGAATTTCACGTTGTTATTATACTTGAGTATGTCTTCTTCTTCTTCAACGGATGGACGTCCACTGCTGGACATAGGTCTCTTCATGGGATCTCCACATCACACGATCTTGTGCCGCTTGGATCGAGCGGCTCCCCGCGACCTTTTTGAGTTCGTAAGTCTATGAGGGGGTCTACCGACACTGCGCTTTTGGTGTTCAGTCGCCATTTAAGACCTTTTGAGACCCCAACGCCCATTGGTTCTCCGCACTATGTGCTCCGCCCATCGCCACTTCAGTTTCGCGACGCGCTGAGCTATGTCAGTGACTCTGGTTCTTCTACGGATCTCCAAATTCTGACTTGATCACGTAGATATACTCCGAGCATAGGTCGCTCCATCGTTCGCTGAGCGACTCTGGGGCTTCTTATGAGGCCCATAGTCAGCGACTGTCAGTCGCTGAGTATAAATTCAGCATGTAAGATATGAGAATGTATAGAACACTCTCCATTTAGTATTACATATATTTTCTTTTATTGTGCATTATAGCAAAACAATATTTTACTTAGTCAATTTTACTTTATAGACCAAATCATTTGAAACGTTGAATGTTTTTAACAAACTCCTCACATAAATCACGATTAAAAATTAACAAATCAGCTGTAATAGATTAAGCAGAACATTCCTGAAACATTTTACCGAATTTTGTCACCGTTCATTTTACACAATACCCTTGAAATTATGGGAATTGTTGTATATACTTTTTACTATTTACTATAAATATAAACAAATTATATCAATCCCAAATTTTCAAGCTATAACTATACAAATTATATCCACCTGTAATGTTTCCAAGCATGCAAGCGTTTCTGCGTTGAATCGCTAAGCTGATTATTTGCAAAAAGGCGCCAGCCATTTTAATATGCGAAATTTGTCAGCAAAGTTTATTACAGTTCAGGCTCGTATACCAGGGTAACATATAGGATAAAAGATCTGTTCTTCCTTTAGGAAAATATTACATGAGTGCTGGTATTTGACATTTACGCAAGCACACTGTACTATTAATATGTTATTTTTCTGTCGATGGATTTTAATTATGGGAAGGGAAACTTTTAAAGTGAGATCCATCGTGGATAAGCTTCGAGAATTACGACTGCGATGGTACGGCCACGTCATGAGGAGGCCAGTTGACCATATGACCAGACAAATTCTCGAACTCGAAGCCGCACCAAAAAGACGTGGGAGACCCCGTACAACATGGATAAAGACCATAATTGAAGACCTTAAAAGGGAAAACATAGATCCTCAGACGATCCAGAACCACCAGTTCTGGAGAAATTTAGTTAGGAGAGCCGACCCCAATTAAAAATGGGAAGAAGGCCAGAACATGATGATGATGGATTTTAATTATATGGAATATATTTCTTTGTGAAAGTACACGATAAGGTATACAGGAGCCATTATCGGCGGGTCAGGTATCTTCCTGCCTGTCATATGTCAACCATATTCCATTATGTTACTCTGGAACACCATTTGTTTATACTGTATTAGATTATCATAAATCCATTTGTATAAAGATACTATTCTAGGGTTGTTTATGTTGATATATTCTTAACATATTCTCTGTGAAAGATATCTATTCCCTATGGAAATTAAAAATTATCGGCCTCTTGCGAATGGACGCGAATGTTTGACCCTATATAAAAACATCATAGACAAATCTGGTATCTTTTTTTATGGGTCGCTGCCTTTTGTTTCCGTAAAGGAATATGGTTAGGTTATGGCGGACAAAATATACTTTTATATAATGTCGATTTAATTGTTATTTTTGATGCCGTGTGGTATCTGGCTGAGTAGAATAGACCACCTTCATTTCTTACCGAGGTATTGTAAAAGACAACTAAGGTAAGTTAAGTGTAAGTCCCGCGTGTGATCGGGATCCGGATGAGTATAATAAATCACCCTCATTTATCGCGGAGGTGTTATAAAAGCTAAAGGTAAGTTAACGTCAGGCAAGCAGCCAAGCGGGATTAACAAGCTGTTAACTTAATTTAAAAGTTAACGCGAACAAAATCGAAAACTTTTATAAATATAATCGCATATTATAAGATACCATCTTAATTTCACAAGTGCGCCGTTAAAAGAGTTAATTAAAATTTTATGAATTTAATAAGCTGAAAAGAATGTTGAACGCCCTAAAATTGTAAAAGTAATTTGATAGACGTAAAAGTTTAGTGAAGAGTTTACCATAATTTTAATTTTTTAATAACAGTAAAATTCCAACCGCCGCGATTTAATTTTGTCGAGACGATATTACCAGCGTGGAACTGGGAGCCGTCAATATCTCAGTGCTGGGTGGATGGGAATTTTCTCTCTCAGCACTACAGCCGGTGTCGATGACGCGTGAAATTATCTTTGCCCCAGAGATTTGATATATAATAGTCGGGGATTATAATATACATCGTTCAAAATACTTGGCTGCAACAGAATATCTCCTTAGGTAAGCCGAAAAATGAAAATTACGTTTTAATTTTATCCTATATTTTTATTATACACCACAAATTCAAATTCGAAAAAATATTCTTTAATCAAATATACTTGTAAACAAGTGCTTTTGAATCGTCATCTCTATTGGTGGTCCGGAAAGCTGTCCCTAATGAGAAGAGCCAGTAAGAAAGTCGGCGGCTGCTCTTTTAAAAATACAATTTTTATCACTAGTTACAAGACAGACAGTACAAGACAGTACTGACTAAATAGTCAGGACTGTCTTAAGTTAACGTCAGGCAGGCGGCCGTTCGTAAAAAACCTATCCAAATCACGTGACAATATGTTTATTACACGTTGTGCTGACCCTACTTAGAGTGGAATAAGGGCGGGAGGGTGATGAGGACATAATTTTATTTTAAGAATTTAAAAAGGTCAGAGCGGCGATAGAGTGAAATACACCTTTGTTTCTGTCGACACTTAATCATCTCAGGAATGTAAAAATCGGTAGAATTAGCTTAGCGTTTTGCGAAGCTAAACTTAAAAGTTTAGTTAAGAGAGAAGTTAAAATCTAAGGATTATATCACATTTCTCTGTATTTTATTTCAAAGCGCTTATAACCATTTTAGTCTGTAACAATTTAATCTCGCAACGAGTTTGAAAAACTGTCGCCAAAGCTGACATCCGTTTCGAAAATATCAGTATCAGCAGAATAATCAGTAATGAAACATACACAGTATTCTAACAAAAACCGTGAATCGCAGTAATACATAACAGTGTAGGACGATATATCGCGCATACAAATAACAGGCCACTCGAAAAATCGCAATACATCCCGTGACATTTAACAAATGGGTAATGGATATATTCTGTCAGTTAAATTGGCGACAGCGCGCTGTGTTGCGATGCAAATCTGTGCTAACGATGTGAGTACTGTTTTTTTAATTCTAGTCAGCATATTATTTGTTACCTCCACCGTGTGGTATCCGGCTGAATAGAATAGACTACCCTCTTTCTTACTGAGGAGTCGTAAAATACGACTAAGGTAAGTTGACGTCAGGCAGCCAGTCGTAAAGTATGCCAAATTATATGACAACATCTTTGTAACATGTTATGCCACTTAGAATGGGATAAGGGCAAGAGAATGATAAATGTCTATATTATTGATCTAATTATTTCAAGCCGGTTGTTGTATGTAGATTGTTGTAACATATCTTTTTTTTGCCACAAGGAGAAAAAAAATCAGACGGACGCCTACAATCCCGTACATGCACGGACTAAACAACCTCCTTTATTCATGCAACATTCTCTGCCAATCAGCATGGAACAGCTTTCGCAATTCTCCATGCTGATCGTTTCTTTAGGTTCCTTCTCTGCATTTTTTCTATCTGCTCCCTTTTAACCATGATTTTACGGAGAACCCCCTCACGTTTTTGTCATTCCTCTTTAATTTAGAGTATACGTGGTACAAGATTTTGTACGTTTAGGCTGGCCTCTTTCTCTGCACTGAACTCCTTATATTTGCAAATAATGCACATCCAAACAAGGCATCGTGTCTTGGGGTGTTTTCCTCGCCACAGGTATGTCAATTCACAGTCGGAGCTTCCCCTATCACAAATGGATTTGTGTTGGAAACTTCATGTCCACTAAACGCATGGGTCAGCCAGTGGTCTATCTCTCCGTGCTTACTTTTATGCCACTCTTTTTAATCTGTGATAAGTTCCCTTGTCCACGTTCCTTTTTCCCTAACCTTCCCTTTTCATTGGCCCACTCTAAATAGCAAGAGTATCCTCCCGTACACATGGTAGCTGTAACATATATATCTTTGTAGACCTACCTTTTCACACAAGTTTCTGAATCAAGAGTTAGGTTTAATAAAGTAGCCGCTGTTACTATCCTACTGCTGAGAATAGGCCTCTTCTTTCCGTTTTTGGAGAGAAGGTTTGGAGCTAAGATCTACCACGTTGCTCCAGTGCGGATTGGTAGGTTACACATATCTCCAGAATTCTCTAGAGATATGCAGGTTTCCTCACGATGTTTTCCTTCACCAAAAAGCGTGTGAGAAATTGCAATTATCAAGTAGACACAGAAGTTTTAACAGAAAAACTCATTGGTGTCTGCCCGGGTTTGAACTCGTGACCTCCTCGAAAGAGTCGCACGGTGCTACCGCTGGGGTACCAAAGCTTTACACAGCTTTTTTAATAAATCCAGTCGTTAACTCAGATTGCGCAGCGTCGCACGCTGTCTGCAATTCAGCTGACAGAATATATTTATGAACACTCGCTTCATGTCGACGGCGTGTAGCAATTTTTCGACAGAAATTTTATTTGCTCGCGACACCTATCGCGCCATACTGTATGGCTATTCGTCCGACTATTGCGAAATAAGTGTATAATATCGTCGAAGTTGAAAAAAAAGCCGTTGACGGTTTTATACTCCATCCATTTTGGCGGGTGTTAGTTTTTGCGAGTAAATTTAACCGTCGGGACGCTGTCCCTCGTACACGATATACGCCGGCCATCTATTTCCCCTTCTGTAAACTAAATTTTCGCTGCACTATATCGTGTCGACAATTATCTGGTTGGTTCTGGAAATTCGTGAACATTTTTTTTTAGTTTGCATTGTTCGTAATTTATTGCTTTCGCGTTCATTAATAAAATGGTTTGTAACGTAAATTTCTATTGCGTTTATTTAATATTTTCAGAGAGCAAAGAAAATTTTTGTATTTTCTAAAATTGATATGTATATTCATAAATGGACGCTGAAGTCTGGATGTTGAAGTTTTTAAATCAAATACTGGAGTTATTGACATTAAGACGGGAGTTTAGGATAATAACTCCAATGAGTAGGCCAGGCTCAGGTTGGAGGTGGAGTCTGTAGTTCAGAAAGGACTCATCCTAGAAGTAACCTTCCAGGTAAAAATGCTATCGAAATACGTTCATGCTTGCCCATGCCATTCCATGCCCATGCCCATGTCATTCCTGATCTCGAGTGAAAAGAAAAGTCAACTACATTTTTCATTGCTATCTCAATTGGATTTACAGCGTCGATATAATATTTGACTGTAAACTATTGTAAGCTAATCGTATGCCCAAACGGATAACTGCAGCACATTTGTTGCTGACACGGCACCTGTAAATAGAAAATAAATATATTAATGTAATATAATGTGATAAATAGATATAAAATAGATTAAAATACTTACCTCTTTACTTACTATTAGTCTTGTAACGCCATCTGTTGGTATAATAAAATATTACTTGATCATGCGAATACAAGGCGCAGATTATACATAATTTTAGTTAAATTAATGTCTATGATAGACGCTTGCGATGCGTCCCTATGCCCTATCGATCTTGTCAGTCGGTCTTCACACACCACGCCTTATAGACGCACATTGAGTTTAAGCTATACGAGTGTTTTCATTTCAACATAATCTGCCGAAATCACGCACCAACACCTTTCCCTGGCTCCATCCGGCACATTCTGGTCTTCGAGCCGGACCAAGTAGGGGGAAGAACGTGTGATTTTTGTGTTCGAATTATGTTCACCACGCCGCCGCGACACGTGTTGAGATCACGTCGCACTTTGAAGAAGGATCGTGTGGAAAACGTAATACGAGTAAGTGAGTTTCGGGATATAAAATCCGATCTCGTTGAAACGTCTAAACCTCAAATTCAGCTGCCACCGCGTCCCAAGACCGATGCCAGTCCAGGACCTAGTTCAAGATCAAGGTCACACACGTCGTCAGAAAGACGAATAAAGCAGCAAGAAATCGAAGCTGCACGAGCTACAGCGGAGTACCATAATAAAATCCTAAAAGACCTGGAAGAGAAATATTGTTCTAAGAGAGAATTACGAAGCGGAACCCAGAACAACTCTTCTGCTCACTCAGAAGGAGCGGCAGAAGACCGGGTGCAAGAATGGCTCGAGCGCAGCCATAACGAGCGGTGCAACGTGACCCGGCAGCCGCACGCGGCCCCGGCACCAGTCAGCGCGCCGCCGGCCGGCACGATGCACGAGTTGACGAGCGCTTTAAAAGATGTTATTATCGCAGCGCGCGGCGAGGTAAACAACTCATTACTTACGAGATTATCAACTTCGAAGGACTTACCTTTATATTTTGGAGATGCCTTAGAGTGGCTCCAGTATAAACAGGCTTATTACGAGTCCACAAGACTGTGTAATTACACAGATAACGAAAATCTCTGGAGATTAAGGAAAAGTTTACGAGGAGAAGCGAAAGAAACTGTATCGTCATTATTAATAGGCAATACATCGCCTTCAGAAATAATTGAAGTGTTAGAATTACGGTATGGCAGGCCCGAGAATATTATTTATAGAATAACAAAAGAGATTAAAAAATTACAGCCATTACCGCAGAATTATTATAATGAAATAATTAATTTTGCAATTAAAATAAAAAACTATGTTACTGCTGTAAAAGCCATTAATCAAACAGACTACTTAAGAAGCCCGGAGCTAATGACAGCTGTAGTGTCCAAGTGCCCCAGCAGCTTGATTACAAAGTGGGCAGATTATCTGCATCTACATAGCATATCGCACAAAGCTAAATTAGAGTTGTTAACAGATTTTTTGTACGAAGAAGCTACAAAAACAGCTGAGGCTGGCTTAAGCCACATTCACAGTCAAGCAGAGTGTAAGCGAAAACCCGAAGAACGCAAAATGGCCGTACAGTCCATCCTACTAAACGATGCGGGCAATAACCCCAAGTGCATATTTTGCCGGGGACGAGAACACACTCTGCCGGATTGCAAGCGGTTTAAGCGAGCACTACGTCGGGACAGATGGAGGTTCGTACGCGAGAAACGGCTGTGTTTTAAATGCCTAGTGGCACGGCACGACAAGGAGACATGTCCAGCGGAGAGGTGTGACGTCGACGACTGCGGGCAGGCCCATCACCGCCTGCTGCACTGGAACGTGAGAGCCCCTCAAACCGTGAGTGATGTGAAAAGTGAAAGTGCGGTAAAAAATGCCAGTGAAGTGTTATCGCGTCAAAGTCCCCCACAAACCGAAACCGTCGCTATGACAAACAACTCCCTATGTGTTTTGCTGAAAGTAGTACCTATAGACATTTATGGACCTTTAGGTAGTGTAAGTACTTATGCGTTACTTGATGACGGCGCGACCGTCTCCCTTATATCGTCGTCTATTGCAAATGCAGTAGGTATTAGAGGTCAACAGACCACGATGAGCTTGCGCGGAGCATTTAATTCTGAGCTTAATTGTAACTGTGAAATAATAACCTGTAAAATTAGTAACAAAGAAAATGTTAAATATAAGTTTAGTGCTAGAAAAATATCTGAATTAGACTTACCTTTGCAAAAACTAGCTACTTTTGATTCTGAAAAATATTGTTATTTAAATGAAATAAGTAATTTTATACCATGTTGTACTGAAGTGAAACCTGAGGTGTTAATTGGTCAGGATAACTATAATTTAATTATGCCTATAAAAACTTTAACAGGTCGTAAAAACCAGCCTGCAGCAACTTTGACACCGCTTGGGTGGTGTGTTCATGGTGTAGTGTCAGCACATTCCTGTGTCCCTAGGTCTGACCTCGCGCTGACTATATCAACGAGTGCAGGTGTTCCGTACGCTACTGCTACTTCTGCCGCCATCGATAAGCAGGAGTATTCTGAGACGGAACTATTCGAACTGGTACGTCAATCATTTACCTTTGAGTCTTTAGGTGTTCACAACAGGCCTCGAGAGAATCCTGACGACAAGCGAGCAGTCGCTATCCTGGAAAAAACTTCTAGATTAATCGGTCAACATTGGGAGGTAGGTTTACCCTGGAAGTCTTGTAACCCTCTGCCAGATTCCTTCTACAACGCGTACAGAAGATTAAAATTGGTCGAACGTAAAATTAATTCTAATTTGGAATACGGTAAGCGGTATCGTGACCGTATAAATCATTTATTTGAAAATAATTACGCACGGGAGATGAACGACCTGGAACCTGGAAATCGAACCTGGTACTTGCCACACTTTGGTGTCGACAACCCTAATAAAAAGAAACTTCGAATTGTTTTCGATGCCGCAGCAACGTCTGAAGGTAAATCCCTTAATGACTTCTTGCTTCAAGGACCCGACCTGCTGGAATCTCTGTTGGGAATAATGTTTAGATTTCGGGAGGGCTCAGTAGCCTTGATGGGAGATATAAAAGATATGTTTCTTTGCATAAAAATAAAGGAAGAGGATCAAAAGGCTCTGCAGTTTTTATGGAGAAGCGATACATCAAAACAGGTGAAAAAGTATGCTATGACGTCATTGATTTTCGGAGCAAATTGCTCGCCTTTCATAGCTCAATATGTTAAAAACAAAAACGCTCAGAGATTTCAAGATTCGATGCCTGACGCAGTTAATGCGGTATTAAAATCACATTACATGGACGATTACATAGATTCCGTGAATGAAGTCACCTTCGCTAGAAAAATGGTTCAAGAAATTTCTTATATTCATCGACAAGGAGGTTTTGAAATGAGAAATTGGATAAGTAATATATCTGAAGTTTTAGATAACATGCCACAAGAGATTTTAAGTAACAAGATTGTACAGTTCAATATTAATAATCAACCGGAACGAACACTTGGTCTACTTTGGTTCCCGGCAACTGACGTGTTATCAATAGATCTATCGCTAAAGAAAATCCCGCGCGATATTTTAAATTTTACTAGAAGGCCTACCAAACGTGAAATGTTAAGAATAATTATGTCAATATTGGATATTCATGGATTTCTTAGCCCATTTACAGTAAAAGGAAAAATATTATTACGAGAAACGTGGAGGAAAAATATGAAATGGGACGAAACGCTAAGTGATGATTTGTATCTTTTGTTTCACGCGTGGATAGTGCAACTGCACGAAATAAACAATCTGAAGATACCTCGGTGGTACTTTCACCGCACCGAACGTAAAGGCGCTAACGCGTTATGCGCGAGCGAGATAGCACCAGAATTGCATTTATTTTGTGACGCGTCCCCGAGCGCGTACGCAGCCGTCGCTTACTTTAGGAATACATATCGCGACGGCCGAGTTACAGTATCGTTCATTGCAAGCAAGTGCAGAGCGGCTCCTATAAAACCGGTTTCCGTGCCGCGGCTCGAACTTCAGGCCGCGCTGTTATCTTGTCGTTTAGCTAACGTAATTAAACGAGAACATCGCATAAAATCCACTGCAACTTACTTCTGGACAGATTCGACAACTGTTTTACATTGGATTAGAAATGAAACAAGAAAATATTCAGTTTTTATTGCAAATAGATTGGGTGAAATTGACGAATTAAGTTCTAAGACAGAGTGGCATTATATTTCAACGCACAATAATATCGCCGACTTAGCGACCAAATGCACTGAATATAATCTTCACGCGACGTGTGAATGGTTCCGTGGACCTAATTTTCTGCACGAAGACTCCGCCACCTGGACTCCTCAACCTGAAAAGGAAAAAATGAAAATTAATGAGGAAAATTTAGAAATGATTAACACAATTTTAATTAATAAAAATGATTTCTTACCTGTACCTGACCCGATGAGATTTTCGTCGTGGCTCCGACTTAAAAGAAGCACGGCTAGAATTTTACAATTTATAGAAAAGTGTAAAAGAAAACCTGCCGAACTAAATGTTGAGATGCTGAAAAAAGCTGAACACATTTTGATAAGATTTTCACAGCAGCAGTCATTTCAAGTCGAACTGAAAATGCTTCAAGAGAATAAAAGTATACCTCGAGACAGTCGACTGCGTGCGCTTACACCAGTAATCGACAAAAACGGATTACTGCGAGTGGGTGGAAGAATTAATGCCGCTAAGGAAGTAGATCCTGAGCTGAAGCAACCCGTTATACTTGACGGCCGACACCCTGTGAGCAAGTTAATCGTTAAATTTTATCATAAATCAGCCGCACATGGAAGCACAGAAATGATAGTTAACGAGCTTCGTCAAAAATATTGGATAATTAATATGAGACCAACAGTGCGAAGTGTCGCAGCGAAATGTATGTTTTGTCGCATAAGAAGAGCGCGCCCGATACCACCGCGACTAGGTGATCTGCCTGAAGACAGATTAAGCCATCACCAGAGGCCCTTCACTATCTGTGGAGTAGATTTATTTGGACCAATGGAAGTTACTACTGGAAGACAGAGATCCCGAAGATATGGAGTGCTATTTACCTGTATGACAGTCCGTGCTATTCATATCGAAATGGTTTCATCCCTTACAGCTGATTCAATGATAATGGCGCTTCGGAGAATGGCATCACGTCGTGGATGGCCGCATAAGATTCTATCTGATAATGGAACTAACATGCGGGGTGCTGAAACAGAATTAAAGAAGGCTTTTAAAGAGATAGATCAACAAGCAGTTGTGAATCTCGCTTTGAATAGCGGTGTCAATTGGCAATTTATACCCCCAGCTAGCCCTCACATGGGCGGGGCGTGGGAGCGTCTTATACGGAGTGTAAAGACTGCTCTAAGAGTGATTCTAAAGGAACGAGCACCCAAAGAAGAGACGTTGTCTACATTATTGTTGGAGGTTGAAAATATTGTAAATGGTCGACCCCTAACTCACGTTTCTGTGGATCCAGGTAGTCTGGAAGCTTTAACCCCTAACCATTTTTTGATTGGATCGTCCTTGAACCTTCCAGTGCCCGGCGTTTTCGACGACGGTGATTTTTACCTGAAAAAACAATGGCGTATTTCTCAACGTTTAGCGGATATATTTTGGTCTAGGTGGATAAAGGAAATTTTACCTACCTTAATTCCTAGAAGTAAGTGGCAGCGCGACAGCGCATCTTTGAAGATAGGCGATGTCGTCGTTGTGGTCGATCCGAACTTACCGCAAAATGTCTGGCCCAAAGGTAAAGTCGTGAATGTCTATCCCGGTTCGGACGGACGTGTCAGGGTCCTTGACGTAAAGACTAAGTCAGGTGTCCTGAAACGACCAGCCGCTAGAGTTGCACTGTTGTTGGGTAGTGAGTGTCGCGATCACGACACTGGGGGGGAGAATGTTGCTGACACGGCACCTGTAAATAGAAAATAAATATATTAATGTAATATAATGTGATAAATAGATATAAAATAGATTAAAATACTTACCTCTTTACTTACTATTAGTCTTGTAACGCCATCTGTTGGTATAATAAAATATTACTTGATCATGCAAATACAAGGCGCAGATTATACATAATTTTAGTTAAATTAATGTCTATGATAGACGCTTGCGATGCGTCCCTATGCCCTAGCGATCTTGTCAGTCGGTCTTCACACACCACGCCTTATAGACGCACATTGAGTTTAAGCTATACGAGTGTTTCATTTCAACATAATCTGCCGAAATCACGCACCAACACCTTTCCCTGGCTCCATCCGGCACAACATTCTTGTTAGTTCATCACGGTTCATCAACCTTACCAAGCGCCAGTGGTAGCTTCATCAAAATTCTAAGATTTTTAAAAGTTAGAGCTAATTTAGATAAAGATTATTTTGTATTTGAACTTGTGTACTAAATAAAACACCTTAGCCACGTTACAATACTTGTTTGATTACGTAAAGCCAGCATCTTCCTTTGTCATTGGGCGACTGAGTTTGAATATGCGGGTCTTAATTAGCGATCGGATTTCAAAATACAAGTTCCATAAATAGCTGAAGCTCACGGTCAAGGAGTCAACGTAAAATAAGCGGTGTTCCTTTTTACATAGTCCTGAAGAATGAATGCTTAACCTATGCAGAGCCTAGGTTTATAACCTAGGCTAACCTAATGTTTTTGGAGATAGTAAGAAAATAGAAGTAGCTAGTGATGATATCGGCAAAGGGGGGGATAATAGGAATTGGAACGACAAAAGCCATTCCCTTTATTATCCAAAATTCCTTAGGTCCACCCTGTATATCCTAGATAGTTAGGAAAAGAGAGTTTGATGAATAGAGTAGAAGCAGCATCTAGTTCAGACAGATTATAGATAAGGAGGAGATGGAAAAGAGATTATTGTAATCAGAGAGAAATACAAACAGTAACGTAAGTTTCGTAGGTAAAAGAGTTTAACCACCAACTCGGATGGGCACGCGAGATCTATTCGTCCAAGATACCTCAGTGCCTGAAGACCAAAGTCTACGAACAGTGCGTGTTGCCAATGACGACATATCTGAAATGTGATCGCTGAATATGGGCCTCATAAGGAAGCTTAGAGTCACTCAGCGAGCGATTGACCGAGCTATGCTTGAAATATCTGTACGTGATCAAATCAGAAATGAGGAGATTCGTAGAAGAACCAGAATCACCGACATAGCTCAGCGTGTCGCGAAGCTGAAATAGCGATGGGCGGGGCACAAATTGTGGAGAACCGATGGGCGTTGGGGTCTCAAGGTGTTGGAATGGCGACCTCGCTCCGGAAAACACAGTGTCGCTAGACGCCCCTACGAGGTGGACAGACGACCTCAAAAAGATTTGGATCTGGATATGTTCTGGATCCCAGCAGCACCCGTGAAGAGATCTATGTCCAGCAGTGGACGTCCATCGGTTGACAAAGAAGAATAACGGAAGTTTCATTTATATATGAGGTCGAAGGGTAGAGTTGAGAAAATAGAGTAGTGACGTACGGTAAGAATTACAGTTTTGTATAAAAGGTTATAAAGTTACAAGCTGTGATAGTCCAGCGATAGCACCGTGCGATTCTTTCGAGGATGGCACAGGTTCAAACCCGGGCAGAGCCAATGAGTTACTAAAAATTATGTGTCTAATCGATCACACGCTTTTTGGTGAAGAAAAACTCTGAGGAATTTTGGAGGTTTGTGTAACGTACCGATCCACATTGGACCAGCGTGGTCTTAGCTCCAATCCTGTTCTTCAAGAGAGGAGAGAAGAGGCCTATTCCCAGCAGTGGAAGAGTAAAACGCCGCTGCTTACTTTTAAAAGTTTATATTTTGATTTGATTTGAGATACTTTTAACGCGTTTTTAAGACCCATTAACAAAAACGATTTATCTGCAACGCAGTCAGCCTTCAACAATTACTGTTTACTGCGCTATTAAATCAAAAAGGGATAAACAAGTAGAATAAAACGGTTCGCCCATTAAGATAACGTGGACCCGCGGTCATTACGCCATTATCGTTATGCATTATCGTATAAATTATTGCGCATTTCGCTCGCAATCGAACAAATTTTAAATTAAAATCACCCCCGACTCCACACCGCGACTTTAATTGATTTTGATATTCAATAATTGAAGAATCGATACAAACAGAGAGAAATTTATAGGGGTAGGGATAGGTAATTTAGATTATAGAATTAAGCGTTACTTTGCGGAGGGTTTCTTGTTGTTACTTGTAACGTTCGCGTCTACTGAAGAAATAAAGGATTTAATTACGATTTACGTAAATAAAGGATTTAATTACGTAAAATGTGTTTTTCCTCTTCCAAAAGAAAGACAGTTGTTTGCATCTTTTTTGATATAGTAAGCTATACTCGTGCTTAATATAATCAAAACTGGTTCAGGGATTAACGGTGAAAGCATAACATAAGCATAAGAACAAGCAGACAGATGGACAGTATAGGAACAGGCAGTGCCTGCAAAGGTTTGAACCCGTGACCCTATAAAAAGAGCAAAAAGAGTCTCACGGTTTCACTGTCGAGGTTTCGACTTGTAGATTATAGTAATGTAATTAATTATTTTTTGAGCATATTAATTCATAATAAATGTTAAGAAACCGGCTATACTCACGTCACGAGTATAGCCGGTTTGTATAAATTAATTATGAATACCACTCACGATAGTTTAAATTCATTTTCACGTTGGCGCAGTGGGTAGTGACCCTGCCTTTAGTTTCGCGGGTCGTGGGTTCGATTCCCGCCGTGGGCTAACATTTTCTATAAATGAATTTGTTCGTCTTTGAGTCTGGGTGTATATTTGTATTTAAGTATGTATTTGAAAATATATATAGGGAACTATATATTCACCAGTTGTTTGTCACCCATAACTCAAGTATTAAGTTACTTTTGGGACGTACGACCGTGTGTGTGTCCCATATATATTTATTATTATTATTATTTATTATTTTTTCAAAATTCGTAGCGTAATAAAGCAATATAATGTTTTTCTTATATTTTTTAACGTTACTTGCATCCCGGAAGGGTGGGCGTGCGGCTCTGAAATAGTTTCGTCAGCTCAACAAATACCCCCAACGTAATAGACTGTAGGGGATGCAATTTGCTCGGTGAGTGGTAAACTCGATTACGCGTCGAATTAACTAGTATGTAGTGCGGTTTTCTAGCCTTAAAATATTTACCGTGGTAGTATTAACTGTAAAATAGTAGCCTATTTCACAAGTAACTGAGAAAGTGTCGGATAGTTAACCGACAAATAAACTAAGAAGCAGATAAATATCTCTAAAAAGAGGCTCTAAAAGCTAAAATGTAAATAATAATATCGCGGCCATTTTGAAATAGGTATTTGCTATCCAGCAGATAAACAAAATAACAGCCACATGATCTACCTGTTAACTTATTAGGGACTTTAAGTGCTGAATAAGTAGAAACCTTTGAAACGCAAAATTCCGAGATATGTGTCAGATATGTTCCGAATACTGACAGTTTATTGGTAACTTGTGAAACAGGCACTTAAAGGGAGTTGCTAAATACAAAGTCATTTATATTTAAATACAAATTCAAAATATTCTTTATTCAAGTAAACTTGTAAACAAGTGCTTTCGAATCGTCAACCCTACTGTTAGTTCGGAAAGCTGTTCCCACCGAGAGGAGCCAGCAAGAAACAAGGCGGTTGCTCTTTTTAAAGTACTACTTATAACTAGTTACATTAGGTAAGTCATTACTATATTGTACAGAGTCGAACAGTAGCTACGCAGTATTACCATCTAAATAATCCTCAACAGTATAGTAGGCTTATTGTATCCGCCTACTTTTAACAGTGTTTTTAAACTGATTTAACAACATCTTCCTGCCCTTATCGCACTCTAAGTGGGGTCGGCACAACATGTTATAAACATATTGTCATATGATTTGGCTACGTATTTTACGACCGGCCGCTTGCCTGACGTCAACTTATCTTAGTCGTATTTTACGACACCTCGATAAGAAAGAGGGTGGTCTATTCTACTTAACCGGATACCACACGGTGAGTCAACTTACCTTAGTCGCCTTTTACGACACCTCGGTAAGAAATGAGGGTGGTACTATTCTATTCAGCCGGATACCACATTTAAACTGATGTAACGGCAAAGCTAAAATTTATTGCGGTATTTTATTATAGAACCTAATAAAGTAACCCACAAACGATTAATTTGAATTTTGAATTTGAATTCTTTGTTTATTATACACATCGCAAATTTAAGGAATTCTTTATATTTTTATGTACAAATATTAAATTGCTAAAAATATAATGTGAAGCCAATATAAGAATACCTATTTCCTTATGTATGAAAACGTTACATTTACCATTATATTTAGGACTAGTAATATCCTGCGGTTTCACCCGCGTAATTTTTTACACCTTACATTTTTATATACAGTATAGATATTATAGATTATAACAAAATGATTTTATTATTACTTTTATAGAACAAAAAAGAATTTAACTTGTTCCATCCGTTAACACGTGATGAACACCAAGCAAAACAGAGATTCATTTTATATATATACTCGGAGATAAGGGTATCTCTTGTATAAATATTCAGGCGTAGAACAAGAACAATGAATTATTGTTGCGGAGGCGAATAATAATGGGGAAAGTTAATCGTCGGGTATTGTAGGTTCCCAGGAGAGGGCGCGGTTAACCTGCGCAAGCAGAAAATTGACGGACCATGTAAACTTGTGTCCCTTTGGTGCCATAAATTGGAATTATCAAATGAATCAAATTTAAATTCAAAATGAAGATATAATTATTAAGAAAATAAATAGTAAATAATCTTTTATGCTTGAACTATTTAATCGTCATCTGTTCTGTTGAATCGAAAAATTGGTCCTATCGAGAAGAGCCAGCAAGAAACTTTGTTACTCTTTTCAAAATATAATTTTTAATGTTGTTGTTGACATATTAACTGTTTTCTAAAAGATCTATAAAAGTAATTCACACGCTCATAATTGTGGTATCCACTAAGTATATGTAGTTAAATCATGTGACAACATGCCTATAACATGTTGTGCCGACCCCACTGAGGATAAGCGCAGAAGGATGAAGTAAATATGATAATGTTACTTACATCGTAAAGAGTAAAGTGAACACAGCAGAAAGTGCGGATAACTTCTAATAAAAGTACGAAGAAGAAGAAAGTAGCAGAAGAAATAAGAAGAGAAACTAAACAGCTATACCAGTATATACGTAACAGAATCGTAGCTTACAAGCAATAAAAAGCATTTGAATAAACTTATTAACTCAGTAGAAATGTGTCAGAAACTCGAACACTCGAATATTATACTGGCTGACGGACCAATTTAAAGTTTAACATTTTACCGTCACGACTTTATAAGCTCTCTAGTGTGCGAAAGTTTTATGAGTTAGATGCAAGACGGTTTTACTAACATTGCTCGTATTGTTGAAGTTTTGATTTGAGTTATTTTTTGTTGCCTTTTGTGACCGCTATTTTGACAAAACATAACAGGACATGTTTAAAAACACTATGTATAATGATACCAAAGCGACGGCATCAGAAAATTTTAAAATCATTTATGGGCTTTGTATTTTTATAATAAGATTCCACAATATATTTTGGACTTGTCTATACACTACTTTACAAGAACACTTAAAACACTTATTAATATATTGTAATATTGTATTTTAACTTTATATATGATTACTAAAAAATAGTACGTATAAACGTGATGTCATTTATACCTCTATTTAATTTTTTTTAGTTAATATTTCTATAACACAAAATCCGTAAACTCAACAACTATTTGACAAAGTATAATTATTATTTCTTATTGTTTGGGTTTGCTGTTAGGCGAATGACTGATGATTATTAATTTTGCAAAATCTAGGCTTGACGATATTATACATAATGTTTTTTACTGGATTTTTTTTATAAAACCACAAATAAAACCATTAATACTTGATACCAACAGTCTAGTTAGTCCAGGTAACTAGACTAGAGTTAACCGGGTAAAAGTTACAAACCTAGAAAAAGTATAATTATCTCCTGACGATGCTTCAGTTACGGGGCGAAATAATAGTTGAGATTGTGGTGGTGAATGTGTGCAATGCTTGTGTTGTGTAATGCTCCATGTCATGCATGCATGCATGCATGCATGCATCAGGTATGAGAACAAATAGTACACTCTACATTTAGCATTACATATATTTTCTTTCATCGCGGATTATAGCAAAATAATATTCTCATTAAAAGTATAATTCCTAATGCCACTATTTAGAAATGAGATGTAGAAATCTTAGTATGACAAAACCCTATCTTAGTGACAACGCATATAAAATTTGCAGCATCAATAAAATTTGTTTTTCCACTGATAAAAATACAAATTAAACTGTTACAAACGATGTTTGACAAATATAAAATATCGTTTGCCACAATAGCAACAGTTGAACCGAAAATTCAAAACAACAGAACCATTTGAATATTTCCACGCAATATCAGTCGTAACAAACAAGTGCGTGCAGCCATAATCCTACTTTCGTTTTAAATTATCGCAGCGGCATGACGCCGATATAACCTGAATGTAGATAAAACTACGACCTGGAACCATTGATATACAAACCATAGATGCACAATTACGAAGAAACTTTGCCCAAAAAATGTCCGAACTTTACTATACGTACCTATAAACATCGTTATATTATTAAAATAAAACTAGTCACACAAATTAAGACGTAACTCTATAGATATAAAATTGAAAGTCATTTGTACATACACACACTTATTATCAAAAGCAAATCTCGAATTATTTACACGTAGATCAGTTTTCAAGCCGGAACATAGAAAGCAGTGGAGTTGGGACGTGGATATGTAGGAACTAAAGAAAACTTAACTAAACCATTTTTTACAAGTTTATAATTAACTTGACTGGTTTGATAATTTATGTTCACCATAAAAATAAGTACAAGGAATTAGTAAAATGTGAGCACAAATTTTCATACGCCTTGTGGATATTTAGCTAATGATGATTTTTTCTTTTTATATTTTTAAGATAAAGATTAACGTTTCTGTAACTTCTATATTGTCGGATAATTCGGTAAATAAGGCATATATATTCCATTCCTTTGAAGAATCAACATTCCTTTTTTCTATGTTTTTTTAAATACCTAAGCCTTTTATTCTCTTTCTGCATTGTCAATTGATCTGTTTGATTTTGATTTTTCTGAATCATTTTTTCACATAAGTTTAGCCTTCTTTTCAATACAGTATTTTTTGGGTGTATCTAAAATAGATCCTATATTAAAGGAAGAGGTAGGATAGTCTCATTTTTTTCTATCTTATGGTCCTAAAACAAAAAAATATACATAAGGTTTTATTTCTTTCTACAAATTAATTTTCTTCGATAGTAAGCTTATTTTTTCATTATAAAGTTCGTACTTTTACCAATGACATTATTTGATTAACCAGAAACTAATCATTCATATTGATGCCATATTTGTTAATAATCTGGAAGAAAAATTAACTTTAAAAATATTTTCATTATTAATATATTATAATATAAATTACACCCACTACAAAACTAATAATAAAATGAAAATTAAGCGCTCCATTGTCGTAACGTATCGACTCTGTTCTAGGTGAATTTGAAGAGCGTAACCGTAGATAAAACCAGAAACAATGCTTGTACTCTTTCTACTCTACAGCGTTAGGTGCATGAGAAAAGGAGATAGGCGCGTATGGAACACTTCCAAAGCCGTGCTGTTATTTTTTATTTAAATGCTGAAATTAATTAAAAACCCCCTTTAAAGAGACAAATATTTGTAAAAATTGATATTTAAAAAATTGTACTTAATTAAAATACGATATTCCATCCTTTTTTTGTACGTTTTGTGTATAATTTACACTTTTTTGCTGCACAGTTTGGGATGTTTCTTCATAGACGAACAAAACAGTACTAACTTAAAAGTCAACACATTTGATGAAATGTGTTGAGTTTTGCCGCGGACACTTTTTGTGCGTATTTGTGAATCTAGAGAGATTGCACATCAATGCCTGGAACTGAAGTTTGATGGAACCGAACGCAAACAAACCGGCAAGTGCTTAGCGAAATAATCCCGCGAGCAACAAACCCGAATATAATGAGTGGGAAACTCGAATAAACACGAATATTATGTACCAAAGTGTGCCAACCAATTTAAAGTTTCCCTTTTCGCGTGTGTACGCGCCTCGTATCTCCGTATTGTATTTCATACCGAAATCAAATTTTAGTTGATCAAGTTTATTCAAACGGAAAGTTTGATTTGAACTTCAAAAATTTCTGTCGAAATATCTTCTACCACGATGTTATACTCGAAGCTCAACTTAATTTTTGTATGATTTTATGCTTGTCTTAAAAATAGACAATTTATATTATATATAAATTTATAAATAGAAAAGACTACCCTTATTTCTTACCAAGGTGTCATAAAAATCAAATAAGGTAAGTTAATCCGCTTTTGGTATTCGGCTGAGTAGAAAAGACTACCCTTATTTCTTGCCGAGGTGTCATAAAAGGCGACTAAGGTAAGTTGACCCGCCGTGTGGAATCCGGCTGAGTAAATAAGCCAGTCTCAATTCTTACCAAGGTTTCGTAAAATTTGACTAAGTTAAGTTGACCCTACCGTGTGGTATCCGACTGAGTAGAATAAACCACTCTCAACTTCAGCTTTTGCGGGTTGCGGGTTTGATTTCCGCCGAGGGCCAACATTTTCTATAGTTGAATTTGTTGGCTCTTCGAGCCTGGGTGTATATTTGTAGCTAAGTATGTATTTAAAAATTATATCAGTATATATTCACCAGTTGTCTCTCATATAATACAAGTATACTTAATACAAGTATTAGGTTACTTACTTTGAGGACGGACAACCGTGTGTGTAAATGTCCCATATATATATTTATTTATTTAATTTATGTAAATAACGCTATTAGAGTTGAAAAAATGAAAATATCTCATAAAAACTGAGGCACACGTACGATGAGCCTCAGATATGTTTGAGTTTTGAAATATTCATCGGGCGCCTTTACATGACCTTCTATACCGCTTTATTGTCTCATACGGTGCTCAGATTGGATACTTTCATACATGAAACTATTAGGTAGTAAAATCGTGTAAACAGAATTAAGAATTTAATATTTAATGCTTCTGTACTCGACTTTGTTTGAACGGAGTTCAGTGTAACTCTGTAATACTTTCAGTAAATATCCTGTTAGAAAAACATAATGTTATGTTGGGGCTTAAAGGTTACTCTATATGAGAACAAAATAGAAAGAAAAACAATAATATTATAGAATTAGGCGTTACTTAGCGGAGACTTATAATACAAAAGAAAAAATAACATTATTTCCGAGATAAAGTAAGTAGAAAATATATATAATGTTAAATGCAGAGTGGACTATCCGTTTTTACCTGATACATGCATTGGTCCCATAACTACAAACTCCTACCTACAACTCAAAACCTACAAGCACTACAAACCTCCACCACACACAATACATAAGCTACACACATTTACGATCAAAAATTGCAAAATAAATGGTGGAGGTTTAACTAATCACTATAAAACTGTGCTTGTAGAGTTGTGGTATTCGGTTGAGTAGAACACCACCGTCTTTCTTACCGAGGTGTTGCAAAAGGCGGCTAAGGTAAGTTGACGTCAGGCAGGAGGGCGGTCGTAAAATAACTAGCAAAATCATGTTTTTAGGGTTTTCCACTTTAGGGTTATTATGTGAATTATGTAGAATTAAATGATACCCTATTAAATTAACTTTTCTTCAAGCCTTTTGTAGATGATGGAAATTAAAATACGTGTTACTACTTAGTGTGTTTAATTGCGACTGAAATTACATCATTATACAAGAAGGCGGCGGGCGCAGCCGCCTATTAGCTTATATAGCATTATTACCCTTTGTCCCTATACGATGCATCGGGAGCACCAGATGCATCGACCGCCGCGGGGACATTTTCGATGGGCGTCCGATAAAACCCCGTTCGGAACGCCTAGAGGTCCCCGTTAGGGCGGCATACGACGGGCTTCGGCGAGTCGTCTGCGCCCCACTCGCCTGCGGCGGACCGGATCCAAGGACTCGACTTCCCGGACCCGACCCGCCGCCTCCTTCCGCGAGATAACATCCTCGCAGAAAGAGGCCATCGCAGCCCACGATCCCTCCCTGTCCACCATGGCACGAACCACAGTGGGCAGGGAGAGATCATGCCCCACCTGTGCCACGAGTTCTGCCCGCTGAACCGCCCAAGCTGGACAGTCCGCGAGCGTGTGCAGCGCCGTGTCAAACTCGGCGCCGCATTCGTGGCACTCACCAGTCGCTTCGCACTGAGCCACCCGCCACAGATACCTCCCAAAGCAACCATGTCCGGAAAGCACCTGTGTCAGGCGGAAGGTGAGGACCCCATGCCTTCTGGCGACCCAGCCCTGGAGAATGGGCTGGATGGCTGAAATCGTCCAGGCTCCTGCACTGGGCGATTCCAGCCGCCGCCTCCATTGGCGGAGGAGCTCCTCCTGAGCTGTCCTCCGCCAGTCCACTTCTACCACCGCTGAGTCTCCCCCCGGTGAACGGGCTTCGACTCTGCAGTGGTAGGCCTGAGCTAGCACCTTGGCCTCTAGGTCCCATGGAGGGGACCCGGCCAAGGCGCAGGCCGCCTCGCCGGAGATGGTCCGGTAGCCCCGCACAAGTCTGATCGCCATGACCCTCTGCGCCCTACGCAGCAGGGGCAAGGATCTCGCGGTCAGCCGCTCCGCCCATACGGGAGCGCCGTACAGGGCCATGGACCGCACCACTCCGGCGTATAGGCGCCGGCAGCCTGCATTAGGCCCTCCCAAATTCGGGAGGAGCCTGCTCAGGGCTCCGGCGGTCGCCATTAGCTTAGGGGCGAGCCGCCGGAAGTGGGCCTCGAACGTCCATCGGCTGTCGAGGAGCAATCCCAGGTACAGTAGTGTACCCGAGATTTCGATGGACGTCCCGCCCACCACCAACCGGGAGCCCACTAGGGGCGCCATCCGAGGCCTGTGGAAGCAAATGGCCTCGGATTTCTCCAAGGCCACCCCCAGTCCCAGTCGGCGAATCCGGGCCACAACGTGAGCCGTGGCCGCGGTCGCCAGCACTCGGGCTTCCCGGTGAGTGCTCGCGCGGGCAGTCACGAGGGTGTCGTCTGCATAGGAAAAGAGACGCACCCCCGGAAGCATTTGCCCGCGCAGCACCCAGTCGTAGCCGATGTTCCACAGGAGAGGGCCTAGAACCGACCCCTGCGGAACACCGCACGACATCCTCCGCTCCTTCCACCCACCCCCAGCCGTCGGGTACCTGACAGCACGGTCAGTCAGGTAGTTACTGACCACACGCTGCAGGTACATGGGGATGCGGTGAAAGCGTAGGGCCTCCTTGATCACTCCCCAGGGCAAGGTGTTGAATGCATTAGCGATGTCTAACGACACCGCCAACACTACCTCGCGCCGGGTTGTTGCCTCCTCCACCAGAAGTCTCACACCCTCAATACAGTCAAGGGTGGACTTACCCTGGCGGAATCCGTACTGGAGGCAACTGAGGTCAGGCCCTACCTCCCGGAGGTGCTGGACTATGCGGGAAGCAATTACGCGTTCGAGCAGCTTCCCCGCTTCGTCCAGCAAGACAATGGGCCGATACGCGGAGGGTGCATCGGCCGGTCTTCCCTCCTTCCTGAGCAGGACCAGTTTCCCCGTTTTCCACCTACGGGGAAAAAGGCCCTGCTCGAGGCAGGCACTGAACGTCGCCCTGAGTCCAGACTCCAGCGGACCCAGGGCAAGAGACCAGGCGCGCCCAGGGATGCCGTCGGGGCCAGGGGCGGTATTTTTCGCTTTCATGCGACTCACCACCCCGGCTAACTCCCACTCCGACACCCCCGGCGCACCCAACCCAGTGCCATCCTCCTCCTCGAGAGGCGCCATACGAGGCGGCTCCACCTCGGCTCCTTGCGGGAACAGGGCTTCCACAACGGATTCAACGAAATCCGGCCGAAGGCTCTCAGTAAGGGGGGGAGCGCGGGCACGAAGTTTCTTCCGTGCCGCTATGTACGGCCTCCCCCACGGATTCCGATTGAGCTCTTCGGCCATCTCCTTGTGAGCCCTGTCCTTGGCCTCGGCGATCGCCATCCGCAAGGAGGTGCGGACAGCCCGATAAGCCTCGTAACGGCGCCTCTCCTCCTCGACGTCGCGTCGTCTACGACGCCTGTACCGAGTGTACTGGCGGCGCACGGACACGCACTGTTCGCGCAGCTGCGCCAGCTCCTCCGACCACCAGTACACCCCGCGTGCCGGCCCTGTGCCACGCACTCTCGGCATGCTGGCATCACAGACGAGCGACATCCGCCGCTGGAGGTCCTCGACCTCCGCGGCGACCCCCCCACCCACGGGCCCAGCGGCCCACGCCTGGACGATTGCGGCCTCGACTAGGAACTCAGGATCCATCTTCCTTATGGACCACCTAGGGCCGTAAACTCTTCCTGACCGAGGGGGAATGGGGAAAATGGGGCGTGCGGACACCTCGAACCATATATATCGATGGTCCGAGAGTGACTCCACACCCACCATTACCTCCCAATTACTGACACATGGTGACATGGCGGCGTTGACAAAGGTAACGTCGACTTTGGAGCCGCCATTCCATCGTACGCATGTGTCAGCTGTCCCCCTGTTCATGACGACCATCCCAGCCGAGGCCAACCAACCCTCCAAGAACCTTCCTCTGACATTTGTGACCGGAGACCCCCACGCAGCGGATTTTGCGTTGAGGTCTCCGGCCAGGATCACCTTGCCAGGGCGTAGCCTACCGACCAAGTCTTCGACTTCAGCCATAAAGAGCTCGAAGTCGGAGAACGGTTTGTTCGGTGAGAAGTACGTCCCGATTACGAATACGTCTCCAATTTTGGCAGAAACGTACCCGCAACCTCTCACCACTCGTTCCAGGACTGGGGAGCCAACTGCAGCCCTGGACGTGATGGCTACATCCCCTTTACGGTCTCCGACCCACTCTTCACCCGATGGAATGAAGAGGGGTTCGGAGACCACGGCCACATGCACCATGCGCTCCGCCAAGGTCTGGAAAATGAGGTCCTGGGCCCTGCCGGAGCGCATAATATTCGCCTGGAGGAATCTCATGGAGGCCATCAATTAGCGACCTCCATTGGATCCTCCATAACCCGGCTCATGGTAGCCGGAGCAGTGGCAGGCGGCGAGGGGACCCTCAGGCCATCACCCTCCCTTACCCTCCTCTTAGGAGCAGACGGTGCCTTGCACTGCCCACTCCCCATCCGATGGTCGGCCTTCAAACCTGCCCGATCGCAGCTCCCACAATGCGGAGCTGCCAGGCAGGATTGGGCTTTGTGGCCATTTTTACCGCAGCGATAGCATTCATCACTGCGGTCAATGGCTGATGTGCACTCCGCCCGGAGGTGCCCCTTTTCGAGGCACCTAAAACAACGCTGCGGTCGCGCCTCAAGAAGGTGAACCCTAGTTGAGATCCAGCCAACTAGCAATCTGCCAGCTGCCACCACCTTCTTGGCAGCCGCGACAGGGACCCTGAGCCAAAGAGACCCAAGTGCGTTCCCCGTCCTTCGAATCGCCCCGGTCTGAATGTCTTGTTTAGAACATCCACCGACCTGAGCGATTGCGTCGGCAACGTCTTCCTCGACCGTTGCATCGTCCAGACCGACGACCCGGATCTCCACACACTTTGTGGGTGTAGACACACGTATTGCTGGCTCGTCGCGAAAGAACTCCCTTAGACGGCCAGCAAGAGCAATCGCCTTCTCAACCTTTGTGGGACCGGTAATTTCGTAAATCCGGGCCCCGGTAGCCGCTTTTTTGAGGCGCATGCCTTCATTAAGACCTAGGTCATTGATCTGGATTCCATTTCGAGCCCGGGTTAAAACCTCTGTATATGTGAGGCCCTTTTCGTTGGCTTCTTTATCAAGAGTCACGACTACGGCAGCCGAACGTGGGGTTTCGAGTTTTCTCCTCCCTTGTTTCGACTGCGCTTGACTCATTGAGGCAACAACCTGCCCCGATTGCACTTTAATTGGCCCTTGCTTCCTAGCCGACGCAGGCTTTTTCTTGACGCCCTTGCGTGCCACCACATTCCAAGCCTCACTCATAGAAGTGGGGGCTGGTGGCAAAGGTCGAGGCTCCGGACGGGTCTCGGTTTGGGCTACCGATTCTTTCTTGGCCTTTTTCCCCTTCTTGCTCTTCTTTTTCGTCTTGGGGTCTGAATTGGTTGACCTTAATTGTACAGGGTCGACAACTATAATTTCCGACCGCGAAGGCCTCTTTGGGCGGATTGAGACCACCTTTTCTGGAGTCTGCTGTGTTTGACTCTCCTTCTCTTTGGCTGCTACTGCTCTTTTTCTGTCAGCGGCTAGCGGTGGTCTAATTCTTTCTTCTGGTGGTAGTCGCCTTTCGAAATTGTCCATCCGTGCCGTAAAAATATTACGAAGTCTGACCATCTCCTCCTCCATGGTCAAACCTCTTTCCGGCTGCGGAGAAACTACAACGGGAACCCCTGGGTTCCCAGAACCCTTGCTAGTGGAGGTGATCATCATCTCTTTTAATGTGGCGATCTCCACTGAGAGATTGTTGATCACCGCCGCAAGTCTCGCATTTTCCTCTCTTAAAAGGCGGACTACCTCTGATTCTGTCCTTTCTGACAAACATTTTGCCACCTCTTCAATATTTCGAGCGACCGCATTCAAAGTGCCTCGGCAATCACCCTTCAGGTTCTTCGATTTGCCCACGGTCTCTCGCATCGCTGCGACACTCTGCGCCAGCACATCACATGCGCGTGACGTGTCAACGCTCTTGAGTTGCACTTTAGCCGGCTTCGGCCTTGTTTTCCGACTGCTCGACTCAGTGTTACTCTCACCCATCTCATCGTCCATCAGCTCTCCACGCCGAAACGCCTCACGAGCTTCTTTCAACCCCATTTGGGAACCCCCTACATGAGTCCTGGTGTCCGCTTTTTTAGCGTCCAAGTCACTTGATTCGTTAGAATCCCCACATTCGGCCCAGAGCCGCTTCTTTGACCGTGCACGAGTCGTCGTGCCATCCACGCTCTCCATCGAAGCACACCTAGAGACATATGGAGTGCTGCTAGAGCTCCTGGTGGATCGACAGCTTGCAGTTCGGGTGCTGACGGTTTTCTCCCCTTCGTGGTTGCGCAAAGAATTGCGCCGCGATCTTGCACACGTGTCAGCAGAAATACCAGCCGAGCCGGTCTCAATTCCGCTGACACCCCCTCCTGTCTCCTCCATAGCAGTGGTTGCCCCCCCAGATACGATGGGGCGACCGTGACCAGCACTGTCAGTCACGGTGAGGGATTCCCCGGAAGAACCGGGACCCTCCTGGGTAGTCATTACATTTCGTTTGTCCATTGCCATATTTGCTTTAGAAACCCTAACGACCGGGTACCCCCCGGCCATTCATCCCCTCGGCGGGCCTCGGACCTTGGGATTAGGGTAATTTTTTAGAGAGGTTTTCTTCCTCGCAACCCGAAGGTCCCCGGTCCCATTGCTGGGCTTACGGGTTTGGTTGACGGAGGCCGAAGCCGTGCCCAGCAAGACTTAGACTAAGCCGAAACAGAACACGCCAACCATATTGGAGACTCATTTCCCCCCCAAGAGCCCCCGCCTATCCAAGTTGCCTTCTGTCACCAGATGGACAATCAGAATCGGCAAACCCTACCCCCCTACCCCATCAGTCCGTTCGCCAAGTCCAGGAAAAACATAATGCAGTATTCCAAGGACCTGCCCAGGGTGCGCCACGAGGAGGCCAACCGATTGAGCACCCCAACATGTTGCTGCGACCCTACTTAGAGTGGGATAAGGGCAGGAGAATGATATAAAACTATGCTTGATTAGGTGATGCGTCGCTATGCGATTTTGTTGTGGAGTCTATCACCTGATGATGCTTCGGTTGCGGAATGAAACGATTGTTGAGTTTGTGATAGTAAACGTGTGTAAATAATAAATTATATAAAAGGGATTTCAATTTTAATGAGAAGTTACTTTATACTTTAAGCCATAAATATTATGCTATTGTATTCCAAAATATATACAAATTTATATGGAATTAGGACGTCTCGTTTCTTGAAACGACAATTTAATTTCCCAAATTGTCTGGAATCGGAACACGTGCCGCGGAGCGTTGGAGTAAACAATCGGGTCAGAACAAAATGTTCACTCAATACAGTTTTATTTCTGTCTGTCTACAAGAGAAAGTTTTTTGATGAAGTTAAGTAGATGTCAATTTTATTTTTATATAAAACGAAGTATCCGTTTTCGCGAGGAGGTCTGTTTCAAAAGCTTTTATAAAGAATAGGCGTGATGATTTTAGACAAATGAGCTTAGATTTTATAGTTTATTTATTTTTATTACAAGCTACAATTTTGCCAAGCTTAACTAATGTATGACTGTCAAACATAGACGAACTTAACGAATAAATTTTCAAATCACATCAAATTAAAACACTCATTATAAAATGAATATATCACAGGCCTAGTATTAAAGTGACCTAACTCAATAAAGTTGTTTTGTGGCTAATTGCAATCAAATTAACTATCTAAAACACTAGCTTTTTAAAAGTTTTTAGAGTGATGTCATAAATGTCATTGAAATAAGGATTACAATGTATCTAACTGAATTGTTTAAATGATTTTGAATTCGGTCATTTTAATACTAAGCATGTGAAATTGAAAATGAAATAAAGAAAAGTTTAGTTGAACTCAATGGGCGGGACATATATTTAGAAAAAGCAAATTAGAATGGAGCATTGCTACATACACTTTTAATTTTTTATCGGTTATGTAAATGATACAAAAATTACAGTTAAAACATCGATACAGAATTCTGAAGAACAGCAATCCCAACTTCACAGACAAACTTCCAAAGTTGTCAGCAGCTAACGCCGTAATGTCAGCTCTCACTCTTTGCAATTAGCTAACTTTGAAAAGACGATTTGGCTTGGCATTTAAATTAAACAAATTTAACTTTTGATGCATCTAATTAAAGTATATACATATATACTAATACTGTAAGTTTAAAATTCTGTCTGTGGAAAACACAATATTTTTGAGATCCAGTACAATTTAAGCTTATATACCACGCCAAGAGACAGGAAAAAAATTCGCGTTTTCCATTAAGAAAAAAAAACATAGTATATTACTGGGGGTAGCCTATTACTAAGTTGACGGAAACTTAGATGCAGTTAAAGCTTGTAGCAAATTCAAATTCAAAATATTCTTTATTCAAGTGGACTGTTTACAGAATTTACTGATTTTTATTTAATTTACAGAATTTACTTAATAGACTGTTTAGAGAAATTACTTATGAGTCGAATAATGTAGTAACGCAAGCAAAATTCGCAGCCATCACGAAATCTATAATTTCTCAGCACTCGACACGTTAAGTTAGGTACTAAAGAGTGAATGGCAAACTATTTTTAAAATATGCGCGTTTAATAGAGATTTCAAAATGTTATGATAAACGCTTTTATCTGTTACTAGCAATCGCCAGCGGCTCCGCGCGCGTGGAAAGATTAAAACCGTAATATAGTATTTTGATAACAATAAAAATGGTTAACGTGAATTAAACTTATAAGTTGAATATATAATAATAATAATAAATATATGGGACACTTACACACACGGTCGTCCGTCCCCAAAGTAAGTAACTTAATACTTGTGTTATGGGTGACAGACAACTGGTGAATATATACTTATATATTTTTTAAATACATACTTAAATACAGATATACACCCAGGCTGAAAGACCAACAAATTCATTTATAGAAAATGTTTGCCCTCGGCGGGAATCGAACCCGCGACCCGTGGAGCTGAAGGCAGGGCCACTAGCCACTGCTCCAACGGGCCAGTCAATATGATATAGAAATTTCAGAAGGGAACAATTTTGTGATGATTTTAGAATAACCACCGTTTACTTAACACTTGCAAAGAGAGCTTTAAATTTTGCCGTTTTCGGATTTATTGCACTTTTTGCATTTTCGCAGAATATTTTTATTGCTGCTCCTCTCCTATTTATCTTAAACTCAAATTATTTTTCAAATCGGTTTTAGTAGTTCCTGAAATTAGGGCGTTCGTACAATCAAACGAACAACCCTTCAGCTTTTAATATTAGTGTTAAACCATAAACTTTACAAACACTTTCAAATATTACAATGACGGTTATTTAATGCCGCAAACAATTTTGCAATTAATAAGAACCAGTAATATATTTTACGAGTGAAATACGGTTAATGGGGTGAAGTGGTTAACAACAACCATGCGAATAAGAAAATGTCTCTCAATTCTATGTAACTTGTATTAAATATTAAGCGTAAGTGCTCGTTCAAAGCGAAACACAGTGAATTATAAAACGGCACCGAGCTTTTAAAATAACAGACACACTTCAGTCACTTTGATATTAAAAATTCACACCTTTGTCGTTTTTAACTTCTTAGATTTGTATAATAGACTTTATGCTTGGGAATATTTATGCTAAGAGTTTATAGAATTGACTTTGCGGAGATCCATATACAAAAGAAATTACGAATTATTTTTTTATAATCCGTGATTTAGTAATCAAGTATAAAACGGATATCATCTTCCTGCCCACTCTAAGTGGAGTTGGCACAGCATGTTGTAAACATGCTGTCACATGATTTGGCTGCGTTTTTACGACCGGCCGCCTGCCTGACTTCAACTTACCTCTGTCGTATTTTACGACACCTCGGTAAGAAATGAGGGTGGTACTATTCTATTCAGCCGGACATCACACGGCGTCATACCTCTACATTTAGCATTATATATATTTTCTAATTACTTAGTATCATTATTTTATGCTAAAAGTGTCTTTGCGTTAAATCGTAAATACAAAAGTAATCATAAAACTATTTTACTATAATCCGCGATAAAGTAAACGGAAAATATATATAATGCTAATTGCCTGTCCGTTTTCATACCAGATACATGCAGGATTCGCAATATCATTCATGTTGGTAGGTGAGCGACAATATGGCGGCAATCTTGACGTCATATCCGTTATATTTCAGTAGTATATAGCCGACAATGTTGCCGCATGGCTTTGGCTTAGGCTTGACTGACTGTTAGTTACGTTTAGTTTAGTTTAGTTAGCTATAGTTTGGCTAGCAAAGCATAAGAAGAATGCTCAAAGTTTATAAGGACAAATGCGGTGATGGTTAAAATATTTTATAAACACATTCTCAAAACAAAGATGCACTATAACCCAGTAAAAATATAATATGATTCACAGCGTATGATATTTATAAATGTCAAGATAAAACGGAATAAAATCACTTCAGCGCACTCAAATGTAATATATGGAGAAAACCACTCCGGGAAAGGTAAAATAATGTATACATTTAGCATTTCTCCTTACAGTAACAATCCTTCTTAGAACCGCATCTGTAGACTGGAGTGTATTTCGAGATTGCAAATAAATTCAAAATTGCAAACACACTTACGGGAAGACATAAAATATATTGCTTAATCTGCAATGAAAGATTTTTTGGAATCTGAGAAAATTATAAATTTTTACTACAAAACACGTTTCTTGTTTCATTTGCACCAACTTTTGTGTTGAAATATATTAGGTACATAAAACTATTTCTTTTTACGTTATATATTGGCCCGGTATATAAATAAATGTAAATATATGGGACACTTACACACGGGAATCCAACCCGTGACCCGCGGAGCTGAAGGCAAGATCGCTACCCACTGCGGCCCAGTCAATAAAAGTTCCATTGTATCAAATGTCATTAATTTTGTTTCTGGATGTTGTCGCCAAAAACTTCCGGTTCATGTTTCATGGCAACACCGTCATGTAACAAGAATACCGCGCCATTTTTAGAGTAATATTCTGGCAACACTGTGCCGCTGTTGTCTTCCTATGAAGTCTTTCTAAGTGCTAATAGTGTTCATATTCATTTTTTGTTTAATAATCAAATGAAGTGCATCTCTGAGAGGAAAAATTTTGCAAATTTACATACCAACACACAGAAATACAAAGAGATTTCGCATTGAAGATAGTTACTATAGAAATAGCAAAATGCGTTAAAGTAGTAACGTATTCTGAATATAGAAGTCCGATTTGCGGTTTCCAAAGTGTTGTAGTTTCAAAAGGACTTTATTTGATATTTATTTGTTTGTTTTTCGAAATCGGTATTAATCAAAGACGTATGTGGTGCGGAAGTTTGCTAATGGAAATGATATTATACAATTAAAATAGCAGAATTCAAGCTTATTTTGAACGTTGACTCAATACGTCTATTAGAAGTATTTGTTTCTTAGCTGGCGATAGCTTTGGTCTTGCAATGGGCACATAAATTATGGTAAAATAATTATTAACCCGATAATTCGAGTGTCGTCTATAGCTTAGATAGGCCAATGTCTTCAGCATTAAGTAGTCTTTGTCATTTTCTAAAAAAATACCTGTACGTATATACAAAAAGCAACATAATATGCAAATTTAAAATTTATATTATCTCAGAGCTTATTCACACTCCATAAAGTTTGTAGATGAAATTGATAGCAGCATTGAAATTTGTTCAAACTTCTATAATAGTTCTGGAAGATTCAATACAACTGCAATATAGGCAACAATGAACAAAGCTTTTGTTTTAAACTAAAACGGAAGGAAGTCAGTCTGGACTGACAACTAAACTCAACCGCTTATAAGCAACTGCCTAATTCACTGACAGTAATGATTATTTCTATCATTAAGTTATTATATTTTTAAATAATATAATACTAGACGTGCCAGTGGCTTCCCCCGTGGAATAAAATATTTTTATATTATTATAAAAATTTATAATATTTTCCCGATTAGAAATTTTGAAAATATAGGTACTTAGTAGGCGTTACTTTGCGGAGATCTATAATGCAAAAGTAATAATAAAATTATTTTGCTATATTAATCGCGTATTATAGCAAAATAATTTTATTATTACATATGTAGTTACTTCAAGTTAACCATAAGAGATAGAGACATACTATCAGAGACTTTTTTGTAGTACTTTTGTAGATCTACAATTACGTAACTAGTACGTTATTTTAGTGCAGGCGATTTTTTCATATCCACGCGACCTCTTCAAGTTAACTGACATAAAAAGGTAAGATTTTATTCACCTTAACCTTCCGGAAGAATTACATTATCTTTTAATAAAAACCATACAAAAATCCATTTAGTAGATTTTGAGAAAATCGATCACATACAGACAAAAAGCTTTTGGTGACTTTGTTTTATAATATGTATAAATTATAAAACAAAGTTCAGTTTCAATTTCAATATTAAAAAGATGATATACAAATAATCTTTATTAAAATAAACTCTTTCAAGCACTTGCTAATCGTCAAGGATCAGTGAGATTAATGAAGCTACAACTGGTTCAGAATGTCGCTCTTACCAAAAAGAACCAGAAAGAATCTTTGCTGTCAATCTTTTAAACATTTTCAATTTAACATTATAAAACCGCAGTCTTGTATGAAGGTAAAAGGATTTTAAAATCTAAGTATAACTGTTGTAAATATTTAGAGTAAAGCTTATAGTAGTGTTTGATTATTAATAAAGTAATTACAAACCTGAAAGTTAATTTTTAATCATTGTAAATCAAAGCAAAAATGGAAATACAACTCGAATATTGTTTGAATGCCGAGAGGCGTGACCTTTAGAGAGGCGTTTACTAAATAAATCGAAGCCGGTTTAATTGGTAAAGTTGGTGGTTGGCACAACTTTAACCTAAATTAGTGAAAATTTTGCTATCGTGGACTCACGCCACCTGAAACTGAAATAATTAATAGAACAATTGCTTTTAAATAACAACCGACAAGTTGGGACAATTAAAACTGATGGCTTTACTATATAATATTCAATAATCGAAGAATAAGACAATAAATTATTATCTTGCCTCTTATCCCACTCCAAGTGGGGTTGGCAGAACATGTTGTCTCATGATTTAGCTACGTATTTTACTACCGGTCGCCCGCCTACGTCATGTTACCTTAGTCGTATTTTATCACACCTTGCTAAGAAAGAGGGTGGTGTATTCTAGTCAGCCGAATACCACACGGCAGGTCAAAATACCTTAGTCGCCTTTTACGACAATTCGGTAAAAAATGAGGCCAGTCTACGAGTATTCTACTCAGCCGGATACCATAAAGTATAGTAAAGTAAAGTAACGGCCTGTTACTATCCCACTGCTGGGCAATAGGCCTCTTCTCTCCGTTTTTTTTTTTTTTTTTGGAGAGAAGGATTGGAGCTGAGACCTACCACGCTGCTCCAATGCGGGTTGGTAGGTTACACATATCCCCAGAATTCTCTAGAGATATGCAGGTTTCCTCACGATGTTTTCCTGCGTGAAAGCGTGTGATAAATTGCAATTATCAATTAGACACATAAGTTTTACTAGAAAACTCATTGGTGCCTGCCCGGGGTTTGAACCCTAGACCTCCTCGAAAGAGGCGCACGGTGATACCGCTGAGCTACCACAGCTTTTACCATAAAGTATAAGAGTAACATAATTATAAACGCTAGAGAAAGTAAAGTACAGACTATTAACACTTTAACTGTAAATCAATTAGCTTTATTTATTTTAATTAGAAGTATATTTAATAATGTAAAACAAAAAATACAGCACAGTGTTTATAAAAATCATAAGATATAAAGTATTTTACGATCAAAGTGGAGTAAATTATCTACTTTCTTTATTAAGAACTAACTGTGCTTAGCTTACGTGGAAATCAGTGATACAAAATTTTCTCCAACTGAAATTTTGAACATAAAAGTTATTGTCAGTTAATCATAAGAGATAGAGACGTTACGAACTATTTTGTAGTATTTTTATAAATCTACAATTATCTCTCTATTCTCTTAATCTCTGTAAATTGCACAACACAAGTTGCATAAAACGGCAATGTACTGTTAATCATTACAAACCGTACCTAAATCTGTTCATTTGGAACATCGAACACATATAGACAGTTTTTAGGGACTTTGTTTTAGAATAAGTATCCCGCCGTGTGATATCCGGTTAAATAGAATAAACCACCCTCATTTCTTACTGAGGTGTCGTCAAAGGCGACAAAGGTAAGTTAATATCAGTCGTAAAATACCTAGCCAAATCATTTAACAACATGTTTATAAGGGCAGCAGAATGATGTTTCATAATAATTATAGTACAAAAGTAATAATAAAATTATTTTGCTATAATCCGCGATGAAGTACCAATAGAAAGTATATATAATGCTAAATATAGAGTGGACAATCGGTAATCATACCTGATACATGCAGGATTCGTAAAAACACATGCACAAACCTCCACCACCGCCACCACAATACACAAGCACTATATACGTTCACTATCACAAACTCAACAATTGTTTCGCCCCGCAACCGAAGCATCATCAGGAGATAGACTCCACGACCAAAATCGCAAAGCTTTGCGATTGCATGTATCAGGTATGATAACCGATTGTCCACTCAACATTTAGCATTATATATATTTTCTATTTTACTTCATCGCGGATTATAGCATAAAATAATTTTATTATTACTTTTGTATTATGGATCTCCGCAAAGTAACGCCTAATTCTATAAATTAAATAATTATAGTAGTTGAATAGCATTTGTAATTCATCATCTGTGAATAGGATTAAATTAGTCATTTGTAAAGAAATAAGATCAAATCGGATCCGATTTAATTAATGTAATTGTAAGAGCAAATATATTATTCATAAATACGATCTCCAGAATGAAATTCCATTTTATCTTGTGATGAAAGGAATTGTAATACCTTGATGTTATAACTACGGGTCAATCTTACCTTGATGTTTAAGTATAATTGGATTATTTATATCAAGAAAATGGTATCTCTCAGTTTTTATGTCACGCATTATAATTATCTTATTTTCCTATTCACGGAAAATAATTGCGCGTCTGAATAGTCGTTTTGTTTGGGCCCCATTGTGGCCGTACAAAGGTAAATCACAAGAATAAAGTCTCGTGAAATTCACAGAATTTCTTGTCCCTTTTCCTACTTTAAGAAAATTGAATTCTCTTACACAACGTTCTCTTTATAATATAAACATCTTATGAAGATAGTGGAGTATGGAATAATAAGATTGTGTTAAACTTGATCTTTGTAGTTTGATGTTCAAAGAATTTTATAAAATTAAAATAAAATCGTTTAATTTCGAGATATGGTTAATAGAATGACGCGTTGTATCCGGCTGACTACAATAGATTAGAATAGACCACACTCTTTCTTACTGGACTAAGTCGACAAGCCGAACACAAGAAGAAAGTGGGTGGTCTGTTCTACTCAGCCGGATATGTGGTATCCGGCCACCCTTATTTCATACCAAGGTGTCGTCAAAGGCGAGTAAGGTAAGTTGACCCACTGTGTGGTATCAGGTTGAGTAAAATAGACCACCATCTTTCTTATCGTAAGATACGAGTAAGTAAGTTGACTGCAAGCGGCCGGTCGTAAAATACCTAGTCTTGAGACAACATGTTTACAGCATGCTATGCTGACCCCACTTAGAGTGGGATAAGGTCAGAAGGATGATGATGTGGGTAATAGAATATAGAATGGATGAAGTGGCGACAGGTTACAGGTTCTATATTTGAACCCTAAATGACTGTTAAAGGTAAGAGGAAATTTATGACCTGTACTCTCTTTCGACTTAATTCTTGTCCTTTTCCTTCTTTTACTCAAAAGTTGACTGGAAGAGATCCCTTTAAGGGATTAGTCCGCCATTATACGTGTGTTTTTTTAATTTTTCTTTCTCTTTTTTAAATATATGTGTAAAAAGAAATAGAAATAAATGAGTAAATAAATAAAGTCAAAAGACCTGTCGTATTGTATGGATCAGAATGTTGGACAATGAAAAAGACGTTAATTGATAGAAACCGGCTATACTCAAGTCTTATTATTTGGATTAGCCCGACTAGTTTTGCATACATCTGGGGCACTTATTCCAGAGCTATTTACATGAAGTGTAAATGAATATGTAAATGAAATAAAGCTTATGAATTTGTTACTATTTTACGGCAAATTTATTGAACCAATACCGATGAAATTTGGCACAGTTATTCCTTATGCACCGGAGTAACATATAAAAAAAGAAATCCTGTTAATTCTACAGGAATAGGATGACATTGAAAATTGCCTATTATCAACCTATCTCGCGACAACAGTCCACGCGAACGATGTTTCGGGTATAAGCTAGTAATTATATATTTCAAAATAACACATAAAAATATCGGAATAAATCTTTTTAAAAATATCACACTTAACTTCATGCGGTGTACTAAAACGTTTACTAACTGAACTTTGAACTAAAGTTGATAGTAGTTAAATAACTTATTTAAATCACCAACGAAATTGAGTCACATAGAATTTTATTATGATTAAAAATTTTATGATCTTGTATTACTTTATACAAGTCTAGCTATTTTATAGACGCAGTTTGCATATATTTGTTGCTTATAATTTAAGTTACTGTAAATTAAGCCCGTTAAGTATTTTATGTTAAACATAAATCAAAATACGTTCAAGTTTTGATTCCGTTTACATCAGTATTCAAAAAGCTGCATTTCAAATTTTCTTTCAAACAACATTAATATGAGTTTTTTTTTACAAAGATAATTAACTGAAGTAGTTATTTAAAAGATTAGTTTATTTACCAATCAATGTAGATTGAACTAAACTCTAATAAATAAAGATCTGAAACAGAAAAATTACAATTAATGCAAAAGATGGATTATAATATCTTTAAGTTACTTTTTTATTTTATATTTTATTTATTTTTATTTTTTTTATATTTTTTTTTATTGTTATTAATGTTATTGCTTTTAAGTGCTATTAATGATAGCAATTTAACTTAACTGGCCAGGCTGCAACGAAATCGATTAAATCTTATAATTTTTTAAAGAGTATCCAATAATTTATATAAATAGGTATTACTTTTTGAAATTCCATAGTAGAAAAGATATGATAGAATTATTTTGCTATAATACGCGTTTGTTAAGAAAATCTATGTTATCCGTTTTCATACCTTATACATGCAGCATCAGTTCACAAGACACCACCACTAACAGCACAATGCACACGCACTACAAATACTCACTACGACAATCTCTATATTGATTTCGCTCCGTAGCCGAAGGATCACCTGGCTCTACTCGGTAGCTTCTTTAAAAATATTTGACGATTCAAAACTACTAGAAACAGTCTATTTAAATAAAGAATAATTTGAATTTAAATTCTAATTATTAAAAGAGAGTCAAATATAAATTGTTATTTAACAATAAAACAAATTATTTTTGAAAGTCGACTCCACTTTGCGTGTTTGAGGTCCCTTAATGAATTGCGCGATAGAGAAATTTTCACTAATTTAGGTTAAAGTTGTGGCAACCGCCAAGTTTACCAATTAAACGAACAATTCCATTTATTTTAGCAAATGTCCCTTCAAAGAGGTCTTGTCTCTCGTGACTTGTATACACAGTTTTCATTTGTTAATTTCACATTTTTCCTTTGTTCCTCTCAGTATTTCTGAAAGATGAATGTTGTAATGTTAATAAGGTTTTGTTTGGTCGTTTTAGAGCACGTATAGAACAGTCTGCGTATTCATTTCATTGAAATGTAGGTTACGATGTTCCGCATTTTCCAACTAAAAGTATAAAACAATTTCTCTCGGCGTTCCGAGGTAAAGCAAATTATGAAACTATTCATCATTATTTTCTTACCCTTATCCCACTCTAAGTGGGGATTGCACAATATGTCTTGATCTTCCATTCTCTTCTATCATTCGTTAACTCCGATGCCACTCTTTTTATATGTATATCATTCTTTACACAATGTATTCATCTTTTTTTGGCCTCCCTTTAGATATTTATCCTTCGACATAATTATAATGGGGTCTCTAAGTGGGGTTGGCACAACATGTTATAAACATGTTATCACGTGATTTGGCTACGTATATTACGACCGGCCGCCTGCCTGACGTCAACTTACCTTAATCGTATACGACACCTCGGTAAGAAAAGTGCGTGGTCCACTCTACGCAGCCGGATAACACATAGTACGTCAACTTGCCTTAGTTGCCTTTTACGACACCTTGGTAAAAAATAAGGCTGGTGTATTCTATTCAGCTGGATACTACACGGTATAAATAGAAAGCTTAGATGTTATTTCAAAATTATAAATCAAAGTCAAAAACAGACTAAAATACAGAAATACTCTATCGATCTGCATGTATAATGTATTTCTCACATATTAACTTAAAACGAATACAATAAATTAAACAACTAGGTAATTTCATTATCAGTACTAAAAAAAATATCAAAATACTTGTAATTAACGAAAAAAATTGTTCAAAATTAAAACACTTTGTTCAACCAACTTTTCAAACAACATTCAACGAAAAACACAACAAAATAGCTAAATTCTTGCCTAATTGCCTTTTTACTTCTACTTTACTTTTGTATTGAATAATTTACTGAACACAAAAAGAATTTCCACATTGTTATTAAATTTATGAAAAGATATTCTCTAAATAAAATAATTATCTCAATTCAATACAAGTCCCAACAATTCATTTAAACGACCTTCATTAATAGAATAGCTTATGAAATAAGATGAGGGCGTATTGAAAATGTCAGGGAACAAAAATAAAGAACTTGTAGGGTACTTTCTGTTTGAATTTTTTGCTCTCCGAGCGCGACAGACCTTGTTAAACGAAAATTGGACCGAACATAATTAATATGGGTCCTTGAATATTTTTAAGGACCTCTCTAGATGTGGCTAGATTAACTGTTGCTCAGCAACGGATCTCTTCAGAAATCCTTATGAATATTTTCAGAATATGAAGTTCTAAATAAATTTCTCTTATCATCAGTATCTACACTTAATTTGTAAATTTTATTCTCTTCGAAATCAGTGGTGCCAGCACTGAAAATCCAATGTTAGCGGATACGGCGTCACCTGTGTGATTTAAGCCAATTCGCCAACCACCCCTAAACTATCACTTTGCTAGGGGACACCTAATTAAATGGAACTCCTAAACAGACCCCTTACTTAAATTTCATTTCACCATGAATGGGTACCCCTAACTATGTGACTCCTACCTATGTGACGTTTTTCTTACCCTAATAGTGCTTGACCTGTGACCTTACCAAGGTGTCGTAAAATACGACAGAGATAAGTTGACGTCAGGCAGGCCGGTCGTAAAAACGCAGCCAAATCATGTGACAGCATGCTTATAACATGTTGTGCCGTTCCCACTTAGAGTGAGATAAGGGAAGGAAGATGAATAGTGCGTGACCTGCTAGCGGTATTTACGATTGATAAGAAATAAAAAGATTTTATGAAAATTTTTGATTTATACTGTTTAATAAAAATAAGGGAAAGCAATACATCTTCTATGCTATCTCTTTTATTCAATATTAATAATAATAATAATATATACGCTACGCTACGCTGCTGTGATACGGATTGCTAGGTTACGCACGACTCTGAATTTTCTCGATGCAGGTTTTCTTCATAGACAAACTCATTTGTGCCCGCCTCGGGTTTAAACCCTTGTCATTCTGTAAAGAGTAGCACAAACTTACCGGTCGGCTATCACAGCTTTACTAGTAATTCCTATTAAATAGTCAGAACAAGTTTTAGCGAGCACTGTAATTCAGGAGCAACGTTCGACAGAAATCGTTATTCATGCTGACGGATTTAAAATGTTTCCATCGTGATTTATTCTCCGGTCGTTTTTACCGTCTGCTCTTAACAAGAATATTATGTTGTCATCGGAAATAATGATCATTTGCATGGAGAATCCATTTTGAATTCAATATATAGAAGCTGAATGCGTTATTTAGAGCAGATGCGTAGCTGACTGCATTTAAGATATGCTATCACTCAAATAATCCTCAATAGTATAGTAAGCTTTATGTAGCAACATCGTTTTGAGATAATTTCTAAACTTCTGTAAAGGCAAGTCTAGATAATGTTCCTTGGGTCCAATCCGCCGCCCCGCGAGCGGGGTGCAGGCGACTCGCCGAAGTCCGTCGCATGCCGCCCTAACGGGGACCTCCGAGCGGTCCGAACGGGGTATCGGACGCTCGCTGGAGTTAGGTCCCCGAGGCGTTCGATGCATCTGGTGCTCCCGATGCATCGTCCAGCGGAGGGAGGGGCCACTTTCAGACTGGCCCCGACCCAGAGGTGGCGCACTCTGGGCTACAGAGTTGCTGCTGGCGGGGATGGGGAGCAATGTCTTCATAGGTACCCTATCCCCGCCACCAGCAGCGTAGTGGAGCACACAGGTTATTTTAATCGGTGTGACCGACATAACTGCCACCGGTCCCCATCGATCGGCGGTACTCATTAGGGGTTTTTTCCTTTTAAAAAAAAGGCTAGATAATGTTGAGGAATTTTTTATAAAAGCATCTACTGAGACCGACGAATGATTTTCGAGCTTTTTTTAAGCGCAACCTAGGCGTCATTAGTTTATCTCCTATTTCTAGTGTGTCTATAAAACCTATCACTATTTTTACTATATAAGTGAATGTTTTTACGCACAAATATTCGTATTATTGCGGTGCCTTACAAAGAAAGTCTCTATCTATTATCTTTATAAATCTCCTAGAGGTTTTACCTCGTGACTATTTAAATACTCAGAGGCTTTTTTTACTTTTTGAATTTATTGTTTCCAGTATTAAGCCTTAAGCATAATATAAAAATGACACACTAAATAACAAACAGATAAACGTTACCAGTCCGAATTTGCTAGACGTGTTCAAAGGCAAAATAAATGGTGGGGGTTTAACTTACTACTATATAACTCTTCTAGGTAATTCGTCGCTTTCCGATTTTGTCGTGGAATCTATCTCTTCACGATGCTTCAGTTACGAGGTGAAACGATTGTTGAAATTGTGGTGAATGTTTGCAATATTTGTAATTTTTTTTGTTGTTGTTTATGGGTATTACGTGAGTTATATTATATATGAGAACGGATAGTACATTATAGTGGATTATAGCAAAATAATACGTTCCTTACTTTTGTATTGTGGGAAAAAACGCCTCCGCAAAGTAACGCCCAAATAATAAACAAATTCAGCTAGATATTACTTAAATGAAACAAAAACTCAAATGGGGTTAATAATTTTTTTTAAATGCTTATTTGCAATTGCAGATGGTATCTATGCGTCTATCGCTCATAGCAGTAACGGATTCACAGCATCCCTACAGATTTATTCGTGTGCATTTTTCCCCCATCTACTTTTAACGAGAACATAATTCAGTTAGGTTTCCGCTGGGACCGTTAAATATAAACGCATTTTCAATTTAAACTCCCAGAAATAACCCATAAATAATTGAATGTAATTGATGATCAAATGTTAATTACTGAAAGCGGCAAAATCAAAAAGGGTTAAAGGAAACCTCACATGGTGTAATGTACTGTATTCCTCGATGTCAGCTTTAGCGGACAGAAATGACAGAACTAAAATTAGTAATTTAAATTGAAATTCAAAACCTTCATTTGTGACCTTAAGTTAAATATCAAGAAAAAAAATTAAAATACAATACAGAGAATTTAGAATAAGCAACTAGGTACTAAGAAAGACAAAAATAATTCATTATCATAATTCTCCTGCCCTTATCCCACTCTAAGTGGGGTCGGAACAATATGGTTAAACCTAGTTGTGATGTGGTTTGGCGCGGTATTACACGACCGGCCGCCTGCCTGACGTCAACTTATCTCGGCTTTAACGACCCTTCGATAAGAAATGAGAGTGGTCTATTCTACTCAGCCGGATACCACACGGCGGGTCAACTTACCTTAGCGGCATTTTACATCTTGGTAAGAAATAAGGGCAGTTTTATTTCTACTCTGCCGGACACAACACGGCGGTCAAATTATAAACGTAAAGGATACTATTATTAATAATGTTATATGTTTGTGTTCCATTTCTTGTATTAACACCTGAAATATTCATATTTCCGAGTCGACGCCGACCCATGTACATCTTTAAAATTAGTATGTGGAAAGTTTAGGGGAGCAAAAAATCGATCTATATAATAAAAAAATATCGTTTTATACTTGTTTTCAGCCACTGAAAAATGCCAAAATATAGAATACAATGCAAAGGTTAATTTAGCTGTCACTTATAAAGTTGTAAATTATAGAAATTACAACACCCGGAATCGAGTGCCAGATATCACCATCCTATTTTTTGGTTTTTTTAATGCTTTTTTATATCTTTTAATAAAAATTCCGCTCACTCAGGTACTATAATATAAAAGACCATAGAAGAACCTAATATGAGAGAAAACAGTTAGCAAAGGAAAGAAAAAGATGAGGAAAATTCAGTATAAAAATAAAGACTAATTAGGTTAGTCTTTGAGCTCGCGCACGTCAGAGTGCAGTGGTAATCATTAAACAGATATTAAAAAAATATATTTATAAATTTCAAGTTGTTTTGTGCCAAAAACTTTAAGTAAATAATAAATAAGTACAATTGAATATGTGACATTATTATCTAAAGTGAATAATATACGAATTCAACAATAATGTGAAAAATTACATGGAACTAGTGAGAAACACAAGTCGTGCACGACAAATTACTAAATAATTAAACGTTTTAGTGTTGTTTAAATACTATCAGTGCAACAAATTTCTTTGTGCAAAAGGAGTTACTAGAAAAATTTATTTAAAAAAATAAGTGTTAATTGGTCCAAAAACATTGAAAAATCATACGATAATTAATTGTTTGTATTTTATAATGTGATTACCGACATTACTTACTTACCAAAGAATAAATAGTCATATGAACAAACTAAAGTACAATTTCGTCGTTTCCATTATGAATGAGTTGGCTCATTGTGTATAAGCTTGCCTCAATCTATACGTTTCGCGATACAGGTGAGGGTTCAAACCCGTCATTAAAACTGACTTTTTAAATTTTTCTAAAATTTATAAAATGGATTCTGATAATGTTACTCTACGAAAAATACGCAAATCAATATCCCTCAACGAAATCTCAAATTTGAACTCGTCACTATTTGATTCAACTGCCATAAGCTTGCCTAATAATTCAATGAATGACTGTCAAATGATATTAGAACTTAATGAAACTATACAAAAGTTAAATATTGAACTACAAAGTGCTCATCACGAAATAGAAGAATTAAATTTAGAAAATAGGATTTTAAAACAAGATGTTGAAAAATGTAACAGAGTCATTGATATGTATAAAAAAATTTAATTCACTGCTAATGAGTCTTCAACACCTACATCCAATAGGCAAAGAAACAAAAGAAAGAAATCTGCACTCTGTACTCCACCTATCCACCCGATATCTGATTCCACTAGTAACAAGAATAATAATGAATTTAACCAAAGAGGTGAAATTAGTTATGATTATACAGAAAAGAATAGGTGTAAGCCTGACACATGTGAACAACCAAATAGGTCTGGGAAAAATACAGAGGATGTTAAATATAACTTAGATAGCAGTGTAAATAATAAACCAAATATTGCTGATTGTGTAGAACCAAAACAAAGGAAGAAAAAGATTTTTGTAATAGCGGATCAACAAGGAAAGGATATTTGTTATAAACTTCAAAGCTTAGTCGGTGAACAATACATTGTTGTTTGCTTTTGGAAACCGAATGCCACATTACAACATCTTGTTAATACTTGTCAATCAGAAGTGAATCAGTTAACCAATGAAGACTATGTCATTCTTTTGGGCGGCATAAATGACTTTAATCCCCATGCATTGAAATCTAGTATTTGCCAGTGGCTATGTAATGCTAAAAATACTAATATAATTATAAGTGAGATACCGTATAATAATAGATTAAATGAAGGTCGTCTAAATTATGAGTTAAGATTTTTATGTGGCTTGCAAAGAAATGCCATATTCATGGATATGGACTACTCAAGGTGTTTACCCACTAAAAAATATTTTGCAATTAATGTGTGTAGGTCTTTATTAAGAGAAATCTTATCAATTGATTATAAAATTAAAATAGAAAAATTTAAGCTAACTCTGAATTGTAATAAACAAAAAAAAATGGTTGATGCATGCACACAAACTGATTATAGTATTACAAACACACTAGACATAAATAGCAAAATAAATACTGAGGCATTAAATGATGAGAATATTTTGAATTCCCAACCAAAAAATAGCGCAGCGGTAGATACTGAGAAATTGAATAAAAATAATGAGTTTTTTCGTATATAACTGCATCAATGTCTTTCATCAAAACATTAACGGTCTTATCAATAAAAGTGATTGGTTGGTAACACATCTGGATGAATTTTATGAGAACAATGTTTTGATGGATGTTTTATGTATTACTGAGCATAATATGGTAGCCGAAGATCAAAATTTATTAAATATCCCTAATTTCATTCTTGCTGCATATTACACTAGAAACAATCGTAACGGTGGCTCATGCATTTTAGTAAAAAATAGCTACAAATTTAACATTTTGGACTATATAAACAAATTAAGCGTTTCAAATATAGTAGAAATATGTGCCATTGAATTAATTCAACACAGTACAATTATAGTATGTATATATCGCATTCCAAATAATACAACTAATTATATTGAAATTTTTTACGATACTATTACTCGAATTCTTGAATATATTTGTTTTAAAAATAAAAATATTATAATATGTGGCGATTTCAATATAGACGTTCTGAAACAAAATAATATAACTTGTAAATTTAAACAAATAATAACATCGTTTAATTTGAAATTTGCAGTTAATCAGCCAACTAGAAAAAGTAGTGGAACTTGCCTAGATAATATTCTGCACAATATCCGCAACGGTAAAGCGGAAGTAATTGAATTAGCACTTTCTGACCATTCCGCTCAAGTTTTTAAATGTCCTGTCCAAAAAAGCTGTCGTTTTCCTTATTGGTTCATACAAAAACACGAATATAGTAAAGAAAATATGATCAAATTCAGAGATTATATATCTAGTATAAAATTTGCACAAATTAAAGAAATCAACTCTGCAAATGACGCTTTTAATGAATTTTATGATACTTTTAAACTAATCTATGATCTTTGTTTCCCTATAATCAAAGTTAAAATTTATTGCTACAAAAGGCCACGATTGATATCAAAAGGTATAAAAGTTGGTTGTAAAAGAAAAAGGTCATTACTATGGAGCTACAGACTGAATAAAAATGAGCAAACTAAAACAGCTTTCAAAACATACTCAAAAAGACTTAAAAGAATTATTTCTCTGACTCAAAAATCTCAAAATAACTATTTAATTTGTACAGCTCAAAACAAGTCGAAAATGATTTGGAAAATAATACAAAAGACACAAACCAATTATCCTAGGGAAAATATTGCTCAAATAAAAATTAATAATAAAACATATAGAAATCCTACCGATATTGCGGATGCTTTTAATAAATTTTTTGTAACTCCTAACTCTAAGAATTCCACTGAAAAATTACATTCTATGCTACCACAAAGCACTATTCCTCATTCAATTTTTATGACACCTGTTACGACTCAAGACGTAATTTCAATAATAAAAAAATTAAAAAATACTAATAGCACTGGTTACGACAATATCTCAACAAGAATTGTAAAATATGTTTCTCACATCATTTCTCCCACTCTATGTATCATAGCTAATTTATGTTTAGAAAGCGGCATATTTCCAGAAAAACTAAAAGTATCAATAATTAAACCGTTATTTAAAAAGTTAAATAGAGATGATATGTCGTGTTACAGACCTGTAGCGCTTATACCGGTCTTTGCAAAAATTTTCGAAAAAATAATATCTAACATATTTTACAGCTTTTTTGAAAAATTCATCATTTTTACAGACAATCAAATGGGTTTTAGAAGAGATAAAAGTATAAATACAGCTATTTATAAATTTCTTTCTAGGGTTATGGTTGGTATAGATAAAAGACTAATTGTATCTGCATTATTCATGGATTTAACTAAAGCGTTTGATAGTGTTAATCACTATGTACTACTAGCAAAATTAGATAATTATGGAGTGAGAGGAACTGCATTACATTTGATAAAGTCTTACTTAGATAATAGATTTCAAATAACACAAATAGATAGAATTGACAATGAAACCCGAACTCAAACAAATTATTTATCAAAAGCTCAAAAAGTTATTTGTGGTGTACCACAAGGAAGCGTCCTCGGCCTCTTGCTCTTCCTTATATATATTAATGATTTGCCTCTAGCCACTCCTCAACCCATGGTTTTATTTGCGGATGATTGCACTATAATGTACATTAATGACAATGAAAAGGAACATGAAATTGCTATAAACAAGAGTTTGACTGACATAACAAAATGGTTAGATAAAAATGCCCTTATTTTAAATATAAATAAAACAAAAATTATGACATTTCAAAATATACACAATAAAATTAATTATGGCTTTGAGGTAAATTACTTAGATACAAAAATCAATAAAATAAAAGAAACTAAATTTTTAGGTTTGCAAATTGATGAAAATTTATTATGGAAATCCCAATCTGATTATGTATGCTCAAAATTAAATCAATTTTCGTATTCTTTATATATGTTGGCAAAAAAAGTTGATCAAAGTTCGTTACTAGTAGCATATCATGCATATGGAGCTTCAATTCTCCGTTACGGTATAATTTTTTGGGGAAATTGTTCAAACAGCTGTCAAATATTTGTTGCTCAAAAAAGATGTGTGCGAGCAATTTGTGGAATACGCAAAACAGAAAGTTGCAAACAGCACTTTAGAAAGTTCAATATACTCACCTTACCCTCTCTTTATATATATGAATTACTGCTTTTTCTAAGGCGAAACCAAAGTCTATTTGAAAAGTGTGCTCGCGAACGCCTTAAACACAGGTTTAAATTTCCAACGCACAGAACTGCTTTCTTAAATAAAAGTGTCTGTGTAATGGCTGTTAAAATTAATAATAAGCTACCAAAAAGTATAGCAGAGATTTGCGACTATACCAAATTTAAAAATACACTTCATAAATTCCTCGTTGACAAAGTATTTTATAATATTGAAGAGTTTCTAAATTTTAAACCTTATTAATAATGTTTCACGACGTCTTTATGAATATAATATAAATATAATAGTGATAAGAATAAAAATATGTTAATTTTGATAAATATAATAATTTAATAGCTAAAAAATATTAAAAGATCTCATTATATAAAATTATACTACTATATGTACTATTTGCATGCTTATAATAGGCAGAATGTGTTGGTCTATAATCTATATGTAACATCTCTGTGTACCACATTAAGCAATAAATAAATTTGAATTTGAATTTGAATTTGAATTTGAATTTGAAGAAAAAGTGATGAACACTGTTTTATAAATCATTTAGATGACGTATTTATCATAACTATAGAAGAATACTAAAGGACCTTTTGTAAAAAGAAGCGAACGATTTGATGAATTACAAAACCTCTTAAGTTAAAATAGTCTGTGAATGGAATTGTGATAAACGACTCTTAAAATGTCTATTGCCGAGGCAATTGTACCAGGCCGTTAAATGAGGCCTCGCAAGAAATCATTTCTCTCCCATTGTGAATAAGATGGTAGAACTCTTGTAAAGTTAGAATGAAAAGTGATAAAAATTGTTAGGATAATTCAAATTCAAAATATTCAAATAAACTTGTAAGCAAGTGCTTTTGAATCGTCAACTCTAGTGCTGGTTCGGAAAGCTGTTCCTACCGAGAAGGGCCAACAAGAAATTCGGCGGTTGCTCTTTTAAAAATACAATTCTTAATACTAGTTACATTTAATCGTTTCTATCTTGAACAGGATCGCACAATATGTTATAATATTGTCACATTTTTACCTCTAAGTCTTCTCTAATTGATAACACGTGTAATTATGTCCTAGAACATGTTCAATAACACTTCAACACGTTGAAATTAATCCGTATTTTTATGACATTATTTAAATCCAACTTTTACCTACGACTTCACTTTACCTTAAATATCAAAATTATTTTTTTTGCCGTGTGGTATTCGCATGAGTAAAATAGACCACCCTCATTTCTTACCGAGGTGTCGTAAAAGGCGACTAAGGTAGGTTGACATCAGTTAGGCGGCCGGTCGTAAAATATGTAGCCCAATCATGTGACATCATTTTTGTAACATGTTGCCTGCCTGACGTAAACATACCTCAGTCGTATTTTACGACACCTCGGTAAGAAAGAGGGTGGTCTATACTACTAAACCGGATACCACACGGTGGGTCAACTTACCTTAGTCGCCTTTTACGACACCTCGGTAAGAAATGAGGGTGGTACTATTCTATTCAGCCGGATACCACACGGCGGACAATCTGAGCTAATATCTTCGCAAAATTAGTTTTAACATTCTGTATTCTATTCCTTTTACAATTCCATGTTCTCGGTATACAAAACAGTTATTCCGTTCAATTTGTTGGCTAAGAATTAAATTTTACACATTTAATTCCAGTGTCCAGTTTACTTTAGCTCAAAACGTAATTTCGTCCTCAACAGAATCCACTCATGGAAAGCAATTTGCCTTAGTATCTGGGAAAGTTGCCAAGATGCCTTCGGGAGCGCGATGTGGACTTGTTTGGATTCATTTGCATCTACAATAAACGTTTGAAACTCGTTGCCGGTAACATTTTTATTTTACGTTACTATTTTTATAAAGACAAGAAATGAGGGTGGTACTATTCTATTCAGCCGACTACCACACGGCGTGTCGACTTACCTTAGTTACCTTTTACGGCACCTCGGTAAGAAATGAGGGTGGTACTATTCTATTCAGCTGACTACCACACGGCGTAAAATTGTAATTTGCTTAGTAAATTCCAAAATTACGTCCTATATATCAAAAGTAATGATATTATTATTTTAGTATGACCCACAATAAAAGAAAATAGATCCTTAATTTATAGAATTAGGCGTTACTTTACGGAGATCCATAATACAAAAGTAATAATAAAATTATTTTGCTATAATCCGCGAAGAAGTAAAATAGATAATATATATAATGCTAGTAAAGCGGACAATCCGTTTTTATACTTGATACATACGAAAACTTCGTAAAAACACATGCACAAACCTCCACCACAATACACTATACACTTTACACACACAATACACTTCGCGATTTTGTCGTGGAATTTATTTCCTAATGATGGTTCGAAAGAGTTGCACCGTGTTACCGCTGGACTATCACAGCTCAGCTCACGTTATATATTCTTGTAAATCAATACATCCCCCTGTGCATCCTTTTAGATCAGTATCAGAATTCATGCACTGCAATAAATCACAACAGTCCCTAGAGAGTTTATTCCGATATTTATGATAACGTCTGCCGGAGTGATATTTACCTTTATTTCATAGCTAGAGATATATTTTGATATCTTAGCAAAATAATACAAAAAAAGGTATTACATAGAGAAAATTTTTATAAACTAAGATGTCACAATATTATATTTAATATTTAAATTAGTTAATCTTGTATGTATATTTATAAATATATTTTCTGAATCTCGAAAACGTCTCCAACGATTTTCTTGAAATTCAGCGTTTATTTAAAAAAAATCTCGTTTTATTGCTTTTAAGCACAAAAAAACTTCGAAAATAGAAATAGATAGCAACTCATATTAAACATATAATTTGAGCGGTCATATGCAAAACTGTGACAGCCTACTCGTAAGGGTAACGCTCGGACTAAAAAAAGGTTCGAAACGTAGGTTCGATTCCCACACTCAGTGCATTTTTAAAATTACCGAGATAGGCTCTGTCATCGATGTACCAATAATATTAAATAATCAACCTTTACTTATCGTTCTGTAATTTGAGGCAATAAAAAAACGCAGGCAAATTTCGCCACTATTGTCCATGTTATAATGGCTCATGTGAGTAATTGGACGGTTACGAAACTAGACGACCCTGTTTCGTATCCAGGTGTTGGAGACGCTTGGATCCAATTATTTTTCTCTTTTTTCCTATCTCCGTCTTTTATAAAAGATACTATTATTCGTAACCCTTTATGAACGCATCTAATTTGTATCTAAGTGTATCGTTTCAGTATGATACCGGTACATTATATAATCATCAATTGTGTAATATACTTTATCTACTCTGATACTATAATACAAAGATTATAAAACTGAAACCTAAATTCTTATGACAAACATTACGTACAGGCCAAAAATAGAAAATTAAAAAGTTTTATTACGGTACAGGTCTTGTATGGACACCTGTATTATAATATAGTTTTTTAATCATAACAATACACCTATACAACCTCCAGCTGGACCGAGGAGGTTGAAGCCTTAAAAAAATGTTTCGATCGAAATCGATGTTTGCGCCTTGGCGCTAACATTTGACAGTTAAAAAAATCTTTTCAATATTTAAACAGAGTTTGGTTTTTATTAATATTGTCTTACGTATTATTGTATGAAAGTAGATAAAGTAGTGTATGTCACTGTACATAACTTGGTCTTATAACACTCGTGTGATACTATAAAAAAACAAGCCGCAGACGAGTTTTTTTAAAACACACTCGTGTTATAAGAATCCTTATTATGCAACAGTATCATAATCTACTTTCAGATATAGGCGTATTACTTACTCTTAATCTCTACCTTTCTGTAGGCTAGGCTAAATCTAGTAATAGATTTGAAAAGTTCAAATCATTGATATATTTTAATTCAATATCGCTCAGTTTTGTGATGATTTCAAACGATTCATTCAAGTAAACACAAAATACACGAAGCAGCAATTGCCGCGGGAACGAACTTCAAAGATTTGAGATTTTCCTAATCATTGAACTGAGAAATTTTAAGATTTCCACTAATGATGTAACTTGATAACTCATTAGCAAAAATGTTTTCTTTCATAATTTTACTTTATTGAAGAAATTAATTGATGATAATTATATTAATGGGCGATCGCCTTACTTATTTTTGTAGCTGAATTTGTATTTAACTTCCTTGTAGTCAACTTGAGTGTAAAAATACCCTCAATATATATGTTAGCCCGGGAGATTGCTTTGTTTATAATATAATAATAAAGATAAATTAATTGCACCAAATTATATCAATATATCTCTAGTGAACTACCCGTGAAAGCTTAACAGAGATTTATTCTTATTTCTTATAAAAACATGGATAGTAGGTTTTGATCGATCACATGCAGACAGACAGCTCTTGGGGACTTTGTTTAATAATAAATATAGTCTTTAAATTTTATATCAGAACGGAAAACCGTTAAATTTGCTATTCATGAGCACTTTCGCCCTAACAGTACCTTTTCAGAGGGCAGCTACCCCTAATTATTAGCCTCCCGAAACGAGCTGCATTCATGGCAAATAAAAATAAAAATTCGTCCCAAACGTGAGCTTTTACGCTAGTCTGTTTTACAAATGTATAAAGTCTAATTTCCATTGTCAGTTTTAGACAAGAGATTTAAATTTCGCAAACTGCTCGCCCGCGGCCCGTGCTGATTGTGCCATTTGGCTTTAAGATATCATTAGCTTTTAAAATTAGTGCTACATCTTATTTAATATATAATTAATACAATTGTTAGCGCACACACTATTCAATAACACTATATACAAGACAATATCACTATTCCCGCTGCTAGATACACTTCTCTTGAATGACGAACAAAGACTGACTGTCACTGAGGCGTTTTATCAATAGGAATACTCCACCGGAAACAACAACGGCACAGTGTTGCCAACATTTCAATAAAAAGAGGCGCGATGCTCTTGTTTCATGACTGTGTTGCTATAAAATATAAAGCGGAAGTCAATGGCGACAGCAAAATTAGGCGTTATTTTGCGATTAGATACATAAAAAAGTAATTGAGCTGTGTGGTATCCGGCTGAGTAGAATAGACTACCTATAATATACATACAAGTCGTAAAAAGCGACTAAGGTAAGTTAACGTCAGGTAGGCGGCCAGTCGTAAAATACCTAGCCAAATCATCTAATAATATGTTTCTAACATGTTGTACCGACCTTCACTTAGACTGGGATAAGGGCAGGAGAATGAAATTCACAATAGTAATTATAATATTATTTACTATAAACTACGTAAAAAATGTATATAATGTTAAATGTCAATTAAAATGGAAATTAACAATATTATTTATTTCATAAATTTGTGAACAAGTGCTTTAGAATCGTCAACTCTACTGCTGGTTCGAAAAGCTGTTTCTACCGAGAAGAGCCAGCAAGAAACTCGGCGGAGCTCTTTTAAATATAATATTCTTATAAATAGTTACATTATGACATTACTATATCCATGTATTCTTTGTATCTATGTAATTAGTATAGTATCAACTGTACTGTGAGATTAACAAACTGTATTCTTATAATATTATAAATGCGAAAGTTTGTGTGTATGGATGTATGTTTGTTACTCTTTCACGGCGAATTCGCTGAACCAATACCGATGAAATTTGGCTTATACATCGGGGTAACATACAGGCTATAGAAATCCAGTTAATTCTACAGGAATAAGATGTCATTACTACATTACACTTACTACTTACTACTTACTACTTACTACTTACTACTTACTACTTACTACTTACTACTTACTACTTACTACTTACTACTTACTAGTTACTACTTACTACTTACTACTTACTAAGATGTCATTGAAAAGTGCCATGTATTATCAACCTATCACGCGACAACAGTCCACGCGAACCAAGTTGCGGGTAAAGCTATATTTGAATAACTATTCAATGTTGGGATTGCTCAGATAGAATTTCATTTCAATAATTCAGTGAAGTTAGTGAAATAACTCAAAGGCTTACCGAATCCACCCAATTATAACGTTTGACTCTGTATTAACGAAGTTTAGTTTAAGCTCTTAGTGCATTATTAATATAAGACTTCATAAAGCTGTAAATATAGCATCATCTTCATCATCTTCCTGCCCTTATCCCACTCTAAGTGGGGTCGGCAGAACATGTTACATACATGCTGTCACATGATTTAGCTGCATTTTTACGACCGCCGCCTGCCTGACGTCAACTTACCTTAGTCGTATTTTACGACACCTCGGTAAGAAGGAGGGTGGTCTATTCTACTATACCGGATACCACACGGTGGGTCAACTTACCTTAGTCGCCTTTTACGACACCTCGGTAAGAAATGAGGTTGCACTATTCTACTCAGCCGGATACCAAAAGGCGGGTCGACTTACCTGAGTCGCCTTTTACGACACCTCGGTAAGAAAAGAGGGTGGTACTTTTTTATTCAGCCGGATACCACACGGCGTAAGCTGTAAATATAGCATAGTCAGTATAATTGCCATTTCTTAAAGACAAGCTGTGCAAATTTTTAAATTACCCTTATGTGCTATATACTATTTCCTGAAGCTAAGCTAAGCCATACAAGCTACACCAGGTTGTTTCTACCTTTACTAAAAATCGTGATAACACGCCCTCTTTAACACATTTTACAAATAACCATAATGAAAAGTAAAAAACCATACAAAATTCCGTTCAGTAGATTTTGAGAAAATAGATGATATACAGACAGATTTTGTGGACTTTGTTTCGTAATAAGTCAAGATTCTCCTGTCCTTATCCTTGTTATGGGGTCGGCACAACACGTTAATAACATTTTGTCACATGATTTGGAAACGTATTCAACTTATGACCTCCGACGTCAACTTACATCAGTCGTATTTTACGACACCTCGGAAAGAAATTAGGGTAGTCTATTCTATTTAACCGGATACTACAGGGCAGGCCCTTTTCAAGTCAATTTACATAAAACTGTAATGTACACCGCCTTTCGGAAAAATTGTACTACCTTTTAGTAAAGACTGTACAAAAATCTGTTGAGTAGATTTTGACAAAATTGATCATGTACGGACAGATTTTGGGGACTTATTTAACTATAGGATAGATATTAGCGTAGTATATAAACTTGAACCGCTAACGCACGAGTTACTTGGGTTTCCTTGGTGGAAACAATTTCCCAAATCAGCTGTAGAATCGACGATTCAAAACACTTGTTTGCAAGTAAAATAAAAAACCATGACCCGTGATAAAAATCACATATTTTCTTGGACATTAGCTATAAAATAATTAACCCAGAAATGCACAAGGCATTTAAAGACGTTTAAAAGACCATGCATCAAGTTTCAAAATGTTGCCTTTAGGAGTCTTCTTTGCAGCTTGTGACTTTTAAAATGGACTTTAAACTAATACGATAGAGTTTAATTTAGTACGTGTTTTATATCTGTTGAAATGTCGACGCTTTTAAATTTAAGGGCGCACGTGCCATTTTACTTTCGTTCGTTTTTCTACGGAACTCGCCTTTAGCGATGTGTGCCGACATTTTAAAAAGGTCATTATTAAAGAGTAGTTAAAACTTTTACAGTTAGTAGCAGATAGTGTTAATTAAACTCAATGTCAAATGTTTGAAGTTGTGACATCGCTCAGGGCAAGTCTTTCTTACTAGCAGTTCGCAGGTTCAAACCCCAGAAAAGCACCTATGTATTTTTACCATAAGTAAATTAAAAGTTAAACGGGAATTCGTTATGCTATATAAAAAATTAAACGTCAAGTGAAAAGTGTTTGTAACGTAATAAACAGATATACCTTTACAGGAACAAAAATAACTTTAAACTAGGGCATCTTAAAATGTATTTTACGTGAACAAAGTCGCGCTTATATCTGGTATTATATACTCCTTACAATCTTAAAAGCTGCATGAGATAATTCATTAAGTGTGGAGTGTTATTTAACATCAAGTGTTTGGGTTGAGAGGGGTTGATGCGGGGCCTGCCCCGAAATAATGTTGATTGCGGCCCAAATAATTACACTGTCAACAGCAATTACCTTGCTGTCACTGAACGGTGGAATGTATTTAAATAAATAAATAATTAAAGCCTTGTATTATGTAAAAACTGATCGATAAGATACTTGTTCGATAATTACAAAAAAATGCAATTAAAAAAAAGCGCCGGTAACATGTGGCAATCGATCGTGGGTTTTGAACTTTTCTAGTCCGTCCATTACCCATAAGGCTATCACAGCTTAGGTTTTTCAACTAAAATATCATATGCATTTTATTCCACATTTTAAATAGAGAAACGTCATTTTTTTTAAATTGAAACCTATCCAGATCGATTTTTCCTCACATGTACATGCAGGATTAGTATCAAGCATCATCCTCCTGCCATTATCCCACTAAGTAGGGTCGTCATATGACTTTTACGACACCTCGGTAAGAAAGAGGGAAATTCTACTAAACCGGATACCACACGGTGGGTCAACTTACCTTAGTCACCTTCTACGACACCTATGTAAAAAATAAGGTTGGTCTATTCTACTCAGCCGGATACCACACGGTGGGTCAGCTATTACCTTAATCGTCTTTTACGACACCTCGGTAAGGAAGAGGGTGGTCTATTTAGGATTTTTATTCACGATGTGTAGCTTCGGCTAGTATTATTTTTACAAACAGCTAGAATTTACTATTCCGCTTGAACAATTTACGTATGCATATATTTTAAAATGGCTATCCCATATCTTCTAGTTTCATCCAGGCCCTCTTTGTGAGCTGTGACGTAACGCATCGTATCTATATGTTAAGCTATGCAATTTTAATACATATGTTAAAGTGTTAGAGTCTATTTTATCGTTACAAGTGGTCTGAGCTCATTTGCCGTTGCTTTGTTCGGATTGTAACTGATATTTGCAGTCGGAATGAAAACTAAAATTGAATTTAAACCTTTCAGCGAGTCTCATCAATTGAAACTTGTAAACAGAATTTCGTTAGAAATAATGATTGCGCGCTAAATTTTCTCTCAAAATCAATTACATCTAAATTGGTTTACCCTTTTTTTTAAGCTTGTTTCTTTATATAATTTAAAGAATTAGGCGTTACTTTGCGAAATTCCATAATAAAAACTTGTTATCCGTGTTTGAAGGAAAAATAAATGGTGGGGGTTGACCTTATTGCTATATAACTCTGCTTACTTGGGTGATGCTTCTTCTTCTTCTTCTTCTTCAACCGATGGACGTCCACTGCTGGACATAGGTCTCCTCATGGGATCTCCAGAACACACTTGGGTGATGCGTCGCTTTGTATTTTTTTTGTGTAGTCTTATGTCTTGATAATGCTTCGGTTGCGTTTCGAAACAATTAATGAGATTATGGTAGTGAATGTGTTAAGTGCTTGTCTATTGTTGCGTTATTAGTAATGAGTGGTGCATAAAATTGTTCGAATTCTGCATGTATCCAAAATCCCCGTTTGGGGGGGGGTCGATCTAGCTAGGTTGAAATGCTATAATATAGACTAGAAAGTAAATTAAATTTTAATTTCATCTGTAAAGTTGTGATAGCTCAATGGTGGACGGGCGGACTAAAGAAGTGAAAAATACCCAGGATCAAGACGCTGTTTTTACAAACCTTTTTTTTGCTTTTTTTATAAATAAAAAAAATTACCGAGTATGTCTTGGTCAGGTACTTTTATATTATACACCTAATTGAACATAACTCCGCAAAACAACTCCTATTTATATAAGCCCCATAATAAAAAATGTAAGAAACAAATTACCTATATCTTTTCATTTTAGGATATTTTTCCCACACTTAAAGAGCAATGTTAGAGAAAAAATCCAAACTAAAACACAGACAGATATTGTGAAAACACAAAACCGAACCTGTCTGTATGTCACTGTCGAACGCGTTGACAGTTATCCTTTCATAAGCGTTTATTTAATGGATATTTTATTTGTATTGACGTATAAATATATATTTGAAGTGGCTCACGTTCAAGAGACATCTCTCGTTTTATATGAAAAGAGCAACACATGTGTTTCAATAAATAAAGAATACTTAGAGAATCGCTTTTTATTCAAATTCATATTCAAAATATGTATTATTAAAAAAGACTTGTAAACAATTGATTTGAATAGTAAACCCTTTTTTTGTTTCGATGATTGCTCCTTCTGAGAAGAGCCAGGAAGAAATGGAGTTACTCTTTTTTTAAATAGTATTCTTTTTACTATCATCCTCCTGTTCTTTTTTGTCCTTATCCGTCTCTAAGTGGGGTCGGCAAAACATGTCACATGATTTGGCTACGTATTTTACGATCGGCCGCCTGTCTGATGTCAACTTACCTTAGTCGTATTTTACTACACTTCGGTAACAAATGATGTTGGTCTATTCGACTCAGCCGGATACCACACGGCAGATCGACTTACCTCGCTCGCCTTTTACGAAATATCGGATGGAAATGAAGATTGTCTCTTCTACTCAGCCGGATACCACATAGCGGATAGACTTACCCTAGTCACCTTTTATAAAATCTCGGGGTAAATGAGGGTAGTCTACTCTACTCAGCCGGATAGCACACGGTTTTACCATAAATATATGTCATCGACTTTTTATAAATGTATAAAAGATTGATATCTTTTTCCGAAATTTCCAGTTTATAGTCATATTGCCACTAATTGACACAAGTCTTTGACAAATTATACATTTAACCCTTCGTCGTGAAACACTATGTCACTGGTAAAAACAATTAGCATATGTAACTCATTAAGCGTAATTCAAGTGTTTAACTTTATTCTGATTTTTTAATTACTAAAATAAATTTTCCAGCCGCCATATTTTATTAAGTCACGTACGTTTATTACCTTCGTTCTCGACGAGAGGTTAACCAGTACAAGTGCACTTAACAACCGTCTAGCGCCGGCCTTGGTCGCCGAGACGCGCCTTTGATAAAAAATATTATAAAGTGCATAAATTTTTTAAATAATATTTTCAGTCGAGACTTAAGTAGAAATGAAGTGTGTTTAACCTAATTTATGTTTGGTTTGATTAATACATTTTTTGTGTTATACATTTTGTTCCGTTGCTCACTTTTACATTTTTATATAGCGTTATTTGCAAATTCACATGTATGCCCGATACAAAAGTTATAATAATTACTTTAATGTTTAGGATGCTATCCGTCTTCATACCTTATGCATGCAGGATTCGTTAAAAGCCTTTTACAATCCCACTGCTGAGAATAGACCTCTTCTCACCGTTTTTGGAGAGAAGGATTGGAGCTAAGACCTACCACGCTGCTCCAATGCGGATTGGTAGGTTACACATATCTCCAGAATTTTCTAGAGATATGCAAGTTTCCTCCTTCACCGAAAAGCGTGCAAACCCCCACCATATTACAATTCTAACACAGCACACATTCACTATCACAATCTCAACAATCGTTGTGCACCGTAACCGAAGCGTTGTAAGGGGATAGATTCCACGATAAAATCGCAAAAATTTACATTGTTTGAACTCGGATAGTAAATTTTATTTTAATATCGATTTTCTCTTAATATCGGATTATTTAAATATATAATTATTTTACAGAAAATAAGGTTGTTTTTTGAAATTGCTAATCCAATCAGATACAGCCTTGGGTAGAAGCTAGTATATATAAAAATTATAATAAATGCAATAGTATTAAGATAAGTTTTATAGAAAATTATGTCACCATTGTCCCCGAACTATTTCGTTTTATTACAAAATGGCAACCATTTTGGCGCTCAGCCAAATCTTTAGAAAGTAACATTAAAACAAATTTTTAGAGCCGAAAGCAATTATAAATAGAAATTATCGTTATGTTAATAGTATGAATAAATTTACAGCGTTATTGTGCATTACGGGAACTTTGTGCCAGAGGCACTTGTTTGGAGTAGGTTTTATATTATAGCTTATGTTATGAAAATACATATGGCGGAAACGGAAATAGTCAAATTCTATTTTATGCAGAACTAGCTGTGCCCAGCAGCTTCGCCTGCATGGAAATCAGTGACACAATTTTTTTTTCCGAACTGAAATTTTGGTACATAATGTAGTTAAGTGACCCGTGTGGTATCCTGCTGAGTAGAATAAACCACCCTCTTTCTTACCGAGGTGTCGTAAAATACGGCTATGGTAAGTTTACATTAGGCAGGCAGCCGGTCGTAAAATACCTAGCCAAATCATGTTACAACATGTTTATAACATGTTGTGCCGACCCCACTTAGAGTGGGATGAGGGCTGGAGAATGATGAATGTAGTTATCGTGAGTTAATTATAAGAGATTTTTCAATTACTTTCACCTTTTAGCACACGTAAGGAAAGCGTTAAATTTTGCTGTTTTCGCAATATTTTCTTGCTGCTCCTCTCCTATTCATCTTAGCGTGATGTTATATAGCCTATATCCTTCCTCGATAAATGGACTATCTTACACTGAAAGAATGTTTCAAATCGGTCCAGTAGTTTCTGAGATTAGCGATTAATAGATTAGATATTTTTAATTCAGAATATGAAGAGGTATTTTTAAGTGACTAAAAGCGGAAGTGAAAGAAAATATTATACTCCTCCTTAGATAAAACATTTCCTCAAATGGGACAGCGTAATTTAAGTTAATGTTTGTAAATTTGACTAATTACTATTCCAAGATACTTGTGCGTCTAGATCGTGTTGTAATTTTATGATTTTACACGGTTACCATACGGCGGGTCGACTTACCTTAGTCGCCTTTTACGAGACCTCTGTATGAAGTGCGGGTGGTCTATTCTACTCAGTCAGATGGATCAATCTACCAAATCGCTTTTGGTAAGATACTATTATGTATAAAAATATGGTATAAAAATGTACATTGCTACCGAACCTAAGTCGATGTAATTATTATGTATTTTAGAAATTACCGCACAATTAAACCTAACGCGAGCCGATATATTGAAAGAGGGATATCGAAAACCGAGCAACAGCACAATTTGCTAGTTCGTTATAATTATCGGGTACATTTTCAACGAAATCGTAGAACAACGTACTCGAAACATGTCAGCCAATTAACAAACCAAAGCAGCGCTCACTCCACGGCACGTGATCAAAAACATAAGCGACTACGTTGAACAAAGCCCGGCAATCAATGCTTGCGGAATATCTATTCGTTTGCACTGTTAATTGTCAGCTTGATCGGGCTCAATGACAGGCACAATTTGCGAAAACCCATGACTTGACCGGTTGGATATAACTAAGCCGACAGGCGTCATTCCGAAGGCAAACGTGGCAAATGTCAACCGTTTGAAATTGGTTTGAATTGAAGAGTATATTCCGCTATTTGCTACACAGTTTTGTAAATTATTGATAGTAAATTTCAATAGCCGAGACGTGGACACTGATCAGTCCATAATTTTAAAGTCGTGCTATGGAGCGAGCTATGCTCGGAGATTGTGACCGCCTTTTACTTTATTCAATTTTATATATCTACTTCTCCCTTCAAAGATAAATATTAAGATAAAAGTTTTCCCAAATAAAAGTGTAAATTTGTTTTTTGATATTCCAATAGCGGTTGTTCAAACAATGATAGAAACTTACTTGATGTTTGGAAACAAAACATATGTAAATTTAATGGTTTAGGTACATTTAGAATTTTACTCTGTTTTCACAACGATTCGTACGTAGTCCATTAAAAACTGAAGTTGGAAATTTACTAACTTAGTTAAATAACTTAGTTACATAAGTTACTTTACATTATATTTTCAGCATGTTAAAAAAATTTACTTATATTAAAGTTTTAAATGTACGTCGTTTGGTATCCGGCTGATTAGATCAGACCACCCTCTATCTTACCAAGCTGTTTGAATAAGATCTACTAAAGTCATTCCGGCTTTAGTTTTAAATAATAAAACCTTTTCTCCAACTGTTTGGACTATATTGTCTTAAAAATAAAAAATATCTAAATTATAGCAAGGTTGTAAAGAAATTTAAATTCCAAAAATTTGGGTTTTAACTATCTTATATCAACATAACTATCTAATATCAACATAACTGTCTAATATCAACATAACTATCTAATATCAACATAACTGTCTAATATCAACATAACTATCTAATATCAACATAACTATATAATATCAACATAACTATCTAATATCAACATAACTATAAAATATCAACATAACTATATAATATCAACATAACTATATAATATCAACATAACTATATAATATCAACATAACTATAATATCAACATAACTATATAATATCAACATAACTATCTAATATCAACATAACTATCTAATATCAACATAACTATCTAATATCAACATAACTATCTAATATCAACATAACTATATAATATCAACATAACTATCTAATATCAACATAACTATCTAATATCAACATAACTATCTAATATCAACATAACTATATAATATCAACATAACTATATAATATCAACATAACTATAATATCAACATAACTATATAATATCAACATAACTATATAATATCAAAATATATGTATGAATAAAATAATATCAAATAAAACTTTAAACAAATAACGAAAAACAAATTAAAATATACAAAATTTTATACAAACTTTGCTAGTTAAAGGTAATTTAAACATCGAGGTAATATTGAAATTAGAATTCCCAAATTAAGCAATTTGGTTCGCTAACATCAATGCACAGAAAACGTAACTTTATTGCGGATAATGAGGTACTCGCTGCGGGAACAAATAATTTATTTATGATCGCAACGCAGCTGAAGTTAACGATTTATATATAAACTGATGAAAGTTAAAGTATCGCTCAAATTATTTATACCCTTTCTCCTATGTAACAGTCTTTCTGAAAAATATAAGATAATGACTATTTTGTAATTTTAGAAAGGTAAATGTTCTGTAAAGTCTTGCTGGACATGGTTTTCGGCCACTATCGACAAACTGGAAGCCCAGCAATGGGAACGGGGACCTTTGGGTTGCGGAAAACCTTTATAAAATTACCCGGTAGGGGCAGAAACGCCCACCAAGGCACTGGGATCCCTACTTAGGGCACGGACTCTCCTTGCTGACCGTGGAGTAGTGAAGAAGCAAACATGGTGGGCTGGAAGCGATCGTGGGCAGCGATCTAGGGAGAGAATCAGCAACAGCAATCTTGTTCTGGATCTAATATGCTGCAGTTGTGAGTGACTTGCCCGAGTCCATAATCTGCCATCCTAACAGGGGACCTTTGGGCGTTCCGAACGGGGTATATCGACGCCTGGCTTACAGCTCCCAATAGCTGTCGGTGCATTTGATGTTCCCGATGCATCGGTTAACGGAGGGGGACTTTTTTTGAGAGGTCCCTACACGGAGGAGGTGTCTCTGAGATCAGAGCTGTTTTAGGCGGGGATGGGGGCAATGTGTACAACGATTCTCTGTTCTTGCCATCAGCAGCGTGGTGGAGCACACAGGTCGTATTAGTGCTAGTCCGACATAACCGCCGCCTGTCTCCGTCGGGCGATGGCAATCTTTAGGGGTTTTATTGTGTAAAAAAATAGCTTTTCTAATATCTCATTATCCAAATCACTTTTTTTTTTTAATTTGTTGCCCTATAATAGAAGACCTTCCATTGTTTTAGTTAAATCTGAAATGGATTAGGAACCGTTTCCAATAAAAGCTCCCCGTCGTCTTGACTTCGAAATTTTGAACAAATCCGTCATACTTCAATTAATTTCAACGATTTTTTTACTCTCATCGTGAATAACTTTGTCAATTGGTAAGAACAACATGAAAATCGGTTTATAGGCTAGCTTTTTAACTTAGTTTTCGCCTGCGCGGTACAAGGGCGTTGAGGCAGGACGAGAACGGGGACTAAGGTAGGTGCGGGCGGTGATATACAACAAGTAACCGCCAAGGTGACAGGCAAGGACTCAGTTAAACGGTTAGCCTATAACAGTTTTGAGTTAATTGTGAACAGAAAGACAAATGGGATGCTTACTTTTATATTATCATTAAATTTTCCGTGTTCCTATTAATTCTAAATTCTTATTGTCATGGAATGTATTACAAGTTACATATGTTTACGTGGAACTTATGACTCGTATATATTAAAGTCAATTGATAGAGAAAAAGGAGAAATGGGCAAACATATTCATAAGTACAGCTTTTTGTCGTCACAGTTTACGAGGGGCTTTTTGGATCCGTTTTAGTAAATGGGATGTATGATAAAACATTTTATTTTAGTGCCTACCAAAGAGGCGGATAATTTCGAATAATTCTTGCTCTGTATGATTTATATTGACTTAAGATGAATCGTGATTTTTTGTTTTTATCTCAAACATAAGCTTATTATACTAGAGTAGAGGAATCATGGCCTGTAAGTGAGTGTCGTAATAATAAAATGAGAAGGAACATGACACTCGTATATCTATCTTTGTCTAACCACACATGCGCAGAGAAATATTCATGACGCGTTCCTAATTTAATAACTACTTTAGCATACCTTCAAAATGACGCAAGCTACATTAGGTTTCTTTTATAGTAATACGATACATTTTGTGCTTGCTTCCTTACACTAGTATAATAACTGCCATCTCAATTCCAGGACGTTTCTTTTAGAAAAAGCCAATTTTTTCAAGGTATTTTCTGAAAAATCATACATTTTCAAAGCTATTAAATAACAAGTCCGTTATTCTACAGATTGGGTTACAAGCTGTGATATAGTTTTAAATTTATTCAGACGTTATCGTTTCGTTTTATTTTTGTTCTGCACATTAACTGCGAGTTAACGAATTTGGAATGAATTTACCAATTACCCTTTCCCATGTAAAGCTGTACAGAATTGACTTAAGCAAATCTTTTTTACTAAGCTATGAACGCCGTAATCTTTAATATGTGATTACATTTGCAAATTCACAGCTGTCTCTTGAGAAGACTTTTCATAATTCGTAAAACGCGTGACGACAAAATCACAAAGCGAACTATCCGACATCCTATATGCATAAGATCTGAAAACGGAAGGTGCCTATTAAGCATTTAGCAATAACATTAAGCAACTCATTAGTTTTTTTAATCGCAGTTTATATCTAAATTATATTATCATTACATTCGATACTCCTAGGGTCGCACTTTTTACGCCCTGAGAAGGTGAAATATTTCCCTGTCAAGGATAATCCTTGAATTTTTGGAGGATATCTCATTGCAGGTATCCTCCAAAAATTCTAGGATCTTATCTGATCTTAGTAGCGAACTGTATGAAGTGGCGAACACAATAGATCAGCAATGGTCAAAGAGTGATACTGGGACCTCAGGCCCTGCATAGCCGCAACTTCTAGAAGTAGAAAAAGAAGAAGAGAATCATTACTTTTGGATTTTTCAATACATTACACACATCTAATACTATGATCGTAAAAATGAAATCCACTTTGGGGTATGATTTTTAGTTATGAATCGTTATTTTTTGTAATTTTTTAGCAAATAATGAATTAAGACTGTCGCGATAAAAAAACTTATAAGCCAAACTCTTATTATTAATTAACTAATTAATTTATTAACTTATTAATTATTATTAACTGTACTAATTAATTATATTAACATCAACTAATACAATCCCGTCATAGTTAATTAAGTTTTCAAATTATGAATCATTAAATTCAGAAGTGGGTTCGCCAACAATCGGGACACACAAAGAGACAACACTCACCCTCCTTGTACTATTCAAGGAATCTACTTCGTCATAATTGATTACCGATCACGCCGACGTCGGCGATGATGTAGCGGAAACGACAGCAGACGTCAACAGAACAACGACGGGGACAAAACGCGACGTCGCTACAATAACCCATCAGCGCTATGTTTAGAGCAATTAGCATTGTTAAGCGACGCAAACACCCTTTATACTAAATGAACATATGAATTTGAACATTGTTCCGGATTGTTAAAGTTTATATCTGAATGGGCGCCCGCTCGAAAGAATGTTTCATATTGTGTTTACAAATTTTCTGAAGGGTTTGAATGAGTTCATAAAGTTTGATGGGAATGCCGTAACCAGCACCCGGCCCGCGTTCCGGCTACTTTATATGTGGGCTCGGTAGATCTTTTTGATGCTGAATGAAATTTCAATATCGTAAAGCTTTGTACGGGATTTGTGATATATTGAACAGATTTTTACTAGCAATTTAATGAAATGTAGAAGAATATTAAATTTAAAAGAAATAAAGCGTATGCAGTGAATTTAAAAATAATAGCGAAACATTTAAATTGGATTTATCAATAGACGCGTTTTTTCTCAAAGTTCACAATAAAGCAGAATCAATAACATGTCCAACTATATTTGTGATGATAAAAAAGTCTTTGTCGTTCAACAATTTATGACTATTATTGAAAGGACTCTAACTAGATCAATTTTATTTTGAATTCATTTTTAGTAACTAGATTTAAATACAATAACCTTTAACATACTGACTAAGGTAAGTTGACTGAGTATCTGGCTGAGTAGAATAAACCACCCTCATTTCTTACTGAGATGTAGTAGAAGGCGACTAAAGGTAGCTGATGTTTTGAAGGCAGGCCTTAATGTAACAATATGTTAAAACATATTGTGCCGACTCCACTCCGAGTGGGATAAGGGCGGGAGAATGATGAGCGCTAATTCGTCACAGACCATTGCAAACACTATAAAATGAAATAGCTAAATCGTAATGATACGAAAAAATGCAAACAGAAAAAGTATCATGATTAAAACATTTTTAAAACATCATTGTACAAAAATAAACTTTGCAAATATAATTCAAATCGAGAAGATTCTCTAGTAAGTTGTAATTGTATTCCCAACAAAGTCTTTCATGTGAAAACTTTTTAAATCACAGCTCCAATGGCGTCAAACTTTGAAATCGCATCGAAACTGTCATCAACTTAACACACAATGGCCGCCGACGACAGCGCTCCGCGGGCTGAGATACCGACTTTTTATCAATTCAAAATGAACTTTCAACTGAATAAAATGTTACATTTCATCCCATTCAGTCTAAAATGTATTGTTTTTGAAGAATAACAGATACCGACGAACCTCTCATAAAAGAGAACGCGCATAATGAGGCGGAGTTTAATTGTGGGCGCAAAACTATACCTGATTGAATTCAAATGCCGTGAGATGTGATCGAAAGGGGGAAAACCTATTAAAAATAATTGGGTAAATGGGTATTGTTTTTATTTACATTGAAGTAGAGACTGTGGCACGTATAATAGACAATGGAACTGTAAAGTGGCTTACTAAACTTATGGCTTACTATGGGTTTTTTCACCCCGATATTACAGAATCTTTTTTGGAATGTAAAATAAAATACTCAAGTCTATTGTAATTTAGTTATAAATAAATTGAATTCCCAACAACGCTGTAGCCCAGCGGTAACACTGTGAGACTCTTTCGAGGAGGGTTCAAACCCGGGCAGATGCTAATGAGTTTTTCTGTTAAAACTTATGTGTCAAATTGATAATTGCAATTTATTAAACGCTTTTCGGTGAAGGAAAACATCGTGAGGTGAGGTGAGAATTCTGGAGATATGTGTAACCTACCAATCAGCATTGGAGCAGCGTGGTAGGTCTTAGCTCCAATCCTTTTCTCCAAAAACGGAGAGAAGAGGCCTATTCTCAGCAGTGGGAGACTAACAGGCCGCTACTTACTTACTACTTATAAATAAATAATAATTTCGTACTTATATTTGGAATAGAATTTATATTATATTAATATTAATAATTTATAATAATTATATGCAATATTAATAATGCATGTATTTTCTCGAATAACATAAATTTGATTATATATTCAAAATTATTACATTCAGTGTATCAATTCATAGTTATACGTTGCGGTTTCAAGTTCTAATGTAATGGCTTGTGCAATACCAATTCAAAATGACCACATTACAATTGTCAGCGGAACAAAAGCCTGCTGCCAATGGTGTCAATTATTTGCGGATCAAATAGCATACGACTGTATTGTATAATATATTCATTGTGATTGATATCTGAAACGATAATATAGGGTATATTATACCAACTTTATGAAATAAACTAGTAGTATCTGCGAATACATTCACGTCAACTTGAGGCAGATATAAATGTAAACAATTTTATATATTTAGATATTTAAGCACCAATAAAAATTTCAATTAATACTAAATTTCATTTACTTTGCGATTTACAATAATATCCCCAACTATGTTCTCTCTATAAGCTCTAGGTTCTATCCAGTAAAGTATTTTATCAAAAGTACACTAAATCCAGCACGCAGGTGCATCGCTGATTGAACCTTTTAGCGTGAGTAATGCATTCGCTCTCCGCTGAGTTAATAGCTCGATTCAACGAATAAACTGAAATTTCGTTTCGATTGGCACAATCTAAATTATTCACGTAAAATAGCAAAAAAGCTTTTGGGAGCTATCGTTTTTTGGATTTATTTTATATTCAAATACAGTTCTAACGGCAACGTCTATTTGTACATTTTTCAATTTCGTTAGTTTCCTTAATTCATTATTCTTGCAGCCCTAAATTCACGTAGGCTGTAGTTTATGTTTGTATTAAAAATTGTTTTCGTTCATATAGTAATTAGACCATTAACTTGCCTTTATTCAAAAGTTACGTCTCTTCGAAGTATAGATGAACAATAGAGAGAGACATAATTATGGAAGACGAGCTGTAACCGTGACTTCGTTTGAGTAAATTCAACTGTTCAAATGTCTTCAATGATGTATTGCGTTTTTTCTCAATTATATCTTTGGCTATTCCCGCATAAAAACCAAAAATGTTATCCTGTGTCGGATCTACAATCTTTAATTTTTCCAAATTTTGACAATATTGGTCAAAAGGATAATTAATAATAATAAAGCCATGAAAATACGTACGGAAAGAAAGATTGTTGACTATTGGTATAGATTGATTTCATTTCCCAGCTATAGCCAACGTTAAATTTAGTCTCGAGAATTGAATAAATATACAATTTAAAAAAAAACAATAAAATTGACGTATTTGATAGGCATATTTTGCCGCTGACTGTAGCAAGAAAGTTTGTTCGCTCTGCCTGATTAATAAATTTAACTAAAGCAGCGATGCTGATGCTAGTGACGGAATTGATAAATGTCAGTACAGTGCAATGCCGCATCAACGGACACCTTTGTGCTTGCCGCTTTGTGTTCGCCCCAGTTGTGTATTCGTTCGTTTTTCCCCGCTGTCACTTTGTGCCACAATTGCGGTGGAGTATTGCCTAGTTCTAATGTGCCGTCTAACAAAGTGATCACTACCGGATAGCTTTGATGCATTTCCTGGCACAAAAAAATTAAATAGATTCACTGTGTCGTGTTATCATTACCCAAAAAATTATTTAAAATAAAGATTTAAACATTTACAACCATAAGTCAATCCATCAAGTGCTCTATTTTACCGAGCTTATGAGGCCCATAACCAGAATACAGTATTTTTGGTAATTAGGTGATTCAATAAAACAATTACGTAGAACTCCAGGATGTGGAACTATTAGCTTTTCTTACTTGGCAAACAAGCCAGTTTTAAAAATGCGCTTTTTATTAAATATGAAAAATTGATGAATAAATTACTCGACAATTTTATAGCTGCAGTAAGATATTATGATCTTAAAACCTCCATTTTGACTAATTAATTCATCGGAATTAATATAGACCAATTTTAATGATTATTTACAGTTCGCATCTATTGGATTGTCGGAACGTGAATAGTATCTCGTAGATTTATCCTAGTATTTGTATACTCGACACGCCACTGTAGCTTTGCGTGCAGTAACAATTAATCTATCGTCTAGCGCTGCATATTTGAATGGGTCATCTGAATTTAAAGCACGGCTCGCCAAAACGTTTTTTTATCAAATAAAATTTTCGATGTTAGAACGTACGGAAATATTTTCGAATAGGTAGTTAAAATTCTATGTATGGACACATATTAAATTTGTTTCAAATCTCATTTTTTTATTTTTTTTAATACTCAAACAGTGTTATAACCTTATTACCAATTTTTAAAAGAAAACAAGGAAGCAAATTAATTGATTGATGTTTAAAGATAAGAATTACTTATTTGAAGATATATTTCAATTGTAATAATAATTTATATTATTCAATGCTTTTAATTAAAGGTGCTTTAAATGATTTTTTGTTTAATGATCATTAATGACTAAGTTGAATAGTTCCGTCCTTAAATGGTCCCCTTGAGGGAGGCCTGTAAAACAAAGTGAAACAAACGTTTTAACAAATTCGTGAATAACCGTCCAACTTTGCATTGTGAAACACGAAACCACATTAAACGGAAACGTACGAGCAACATTATTTTCCTCATTACTTATTCCACTACGTGTTAAATTTACTAGGGGTTCATTAAAAGTTGGCAATGTTCCAAAAAGATATTGGGCATTCGGGTTTAGCTCGGCTCATTATGCCTGCACGAATCGTGATACAGTTTTGTGACTTTTGACTTGATTAATTAAAAGTTGTCGACAGCTAAATAATGTTGGTCTTCGAAAGTTTAACATTAAACTGGAAACATTATATTTAAGCTTTAATACTACCACTTTGTTGACTTCTTCAAAAAAATAGTATAAAATTTTGAAATTTAATTTTTACTATAAATTACGCCGTGTGGTATCCGGCTGAGTAGAATAGACCAACCTTATTTCTTACCGAGGTGTCGAAAAAGGCGACTAAGATAAGTTGACCCACCTAGTGGTATCCGGTTTAGTAGAATAGACCACCCTCTTTGTTACCGAGGTGTCGTAAAATACGACAGAGGTAAGTTGGCGACAGGCAGACGGCCGGTCGTAAAAACGCAGCCAAATCATGTGACAGCATGTTTATAACTTGTGCCGACTCCACTTGGAGTGGGATAAGGGCAGGAAGACGAAGAAGAATTTTTAATATAAATTATGCGTTATGATACTTATTGAGAATATAATTTTCGTCTGTTTGAAGTCAGCTTGGAACTAGATAATTTTATAAATAGAGTAACTAATAAGATAAAGCATTACTTTAAAGCTTTTTATGAAAACACTAACTATAACACAACGTACTAGGAACACGTGATTCCGCACTCAAAATCTAGATGGCGCCACTCGTCGTTTGCTCCGCGCTATAGAAGTGCTTTCGTAGGAATATAAGAAGTCCCCATACATAATGTTACTAAATAAACATCGCTATCAGATCCTAGGGCTCCAAAGTGCATCTGACTGGAACACTACGCCTTAGAGCGTTTGAAACGGTGCATCTTCCGACACACCCATGCTCGGGATGCCGTGAGGGTCCCGTCGTCTGTCCACGATGCTTTCCGTACTCGTCATTAGCACGCATTCTTTCCCCCTACAGTACGTGCGTCGGGTCAGCGTATTATACAACCTCATTTATACATAAAGCCTTTTCTTGACAAGAACACGTACAGCTAAAATAAAATACACTTCGAGTTCAAAGTCGGCATGTCAGGCTTGGTATGACATTTGAGACGCGGGTTTACTTTGATGCCAAAGCAATTCCACCTTAATTTTTAAACATCAGGAGCTATTCTTGGTTGTTATAGTTGTAATTCACAAGCACATCGGAACCTGTCAGCATTGAGTCGGGCACGGAAGCTGTTGGCAGCTGGTGACGTTTTGTATTTGACCGCCTTTAACATAATTATAATATCTTTGAGGTTATTTTGTTGAATGGTGAAAAAATTTGTAGTAGATTATAATGACAAATGTTTCTCCTGACCTTTCCCCTTCCTAACTTGGGACAACATGTTTTAAACATGTTGTTTGTTGATTTGATTTGACTAATTATGTTATAACCGGCCTACCTGACGTTAACTTACCTTAGTTGCCTTTTAGGACACTTAGAATGGTGGTCTATTCTGCTCAGCTGTATACCACACTGTAGGTCAACTTACCTTAGTGGCCTTTTACGACACCTCGTTAAGAAATGAGGGTGGTTTATTCTATTCAGCCGGATACAACACGCCGGGCTAGCTTACCTTAGTCGTTTTTACGATACTTCGTTAAGAAATGAGGGTGGTCTATTCTGCTCAGCTGGATACTATACGGCGGGTTAACTTACCTTAATCGTCTTGTACGATAATACTGTAAGAAATGAGGGTGGTCTATTCTATTCAGCCGGATACCACACGGCGGTTTTTAATTCCAAATGCATTTGTATATAAAACAACACAGCTGGTTCCGTAGACAAAGCTGTACGTCAATTTTTTTTAACTAAATTGAAATAATCCTTAAAAGGCTTAAAGATTAAAGGGTTTCTCTTAATTAATCTTTTAAAGATTTTAACGTAAAGAAAAACCTGAAACAGAATATCAAAAAGTAAAGCTTGCGTAAAGAAGTTACTGGCAGCTATATTTAATATCTTAAAATTGTAGGCAAAGCACTTCATAAATTACTTAAACGTCCCGCAGTTTCAACGCCGCAACCATCTATTCGCCTCACTGGACCGACTCCTTGCGAATATTGAATATAAAAATGATACATTATTACTACCGCGTACATTTTTGGATTGAGGTCGATGTATTACAACAGCGTGCCAAATGAAAAATAAATTGTTGTTTGTAGTGAACTTTTTAGGAATAATTACACAAGATAAATTAACAGACAGCTGGGTTTGTATTAAGTTATGTAAGGAAAATATGTAGTGTGTATATTTCATTAATATATTATATCTGGGTGACGAGCCTTGCTCGGTTATTTTTACAAAGTAAAAAAATCTACCACGACATTTCAGGTGTCAAAGAGTACTTTATTGTGACTGTTGAATCTTATATCTTAGGTTTGTTAAAAAAATTTATAGAATTAGGCGTTACTTTGCGGAGATCCATAATACAAAAGTAATAATAAAAAGCGATGAATCATCGCGGATTATAGCAAAATAAATTTATTATTACTTTTGTTAAAATACTGTTAAAACTAAGCTATTTGAAATTGCTTCCAAAGGTTCCAAAGGTGCTTCCATACACTATTGATAGACAAGACTGTACTGATCATCTCCCTGCCCTTATCCCACTCTAGGTGGGGTCGGCACAACATGTTATAAACATGCTGTCATAGATTCGGCTGCGTTTTTACGACCGGCCGCCTGCCTGATGTCAACTTACCTCAGTCGTATTTTACGAAACCTCGATAAGAGAGAGGGTGGTCTATTCTACTTAACCGGATACCACACGGTGGGTCGACTTACCTTAATCGACTTTTACGACACCTCGGTAAAAAATGAGTGTGGTACTATTGTATTCAGCCGGATACCACACGGCGTAATAGACCTGATTGTACTATTTCTAACCAAATCGTTTCGCAGTTTCAACCAAAATAATTTGATTTTCAACCAAGTCTCAAATACACTAGTGCAAATGTTTTTATTTTCTATTCAGCTATTGAGATATTTACCTTAATATACTAAAGTAAAAAGTATAAATGTAGAAACTCAGGACTAATATTGAAATCAGAGTAAAATTTTAAATCCCTTTAAAAGCAAATTATATCCGCGCAATAATTATATCAAATTAAAAGTAATAGACCGGATAATCACGTTACAAATGGAAATATTACTATTGCCTAATTGAGCGGAATCATTAAATTGTTAGCAGAAAATGGAAGGTTTTACCAAATGGGCTTCCCAGCCAAAAATAATAACGATCATTGCAATGTGTTAATAAAAATTTAATCATATTTGACTTTGGTTAATATAGTTTGACTTTGATTTGAAAATACTCTAATTAGATACTATTTTTTTTTCCTATATGTTATACTGGTTATACACCTACGGACTGGTCGTTTAAGCGTAACTAACAGACGCATTTTTTTATTTTCATGTTAAAAGAACGTGTAAGATATTTTTCAATGCTATTTCCAACTATACCAATAATGTTTTCTAGCAAAATGCGTTTAATATAAAATATACTGCCCTGCTTTGATTTATATATTAAATGTTAACAAAAACAATAATATAACCAAAAAAAAACACAAATTCTATAAAGCGAAAAAAACGTATACTGGAAAGCTATCTTATATTACAAGTATTCTTCGATTAAAAGTTTCTTATTTATACGTGTATTAAGCTTTAACTCGCAACATCGTTTGCGTGGACTGTTGTCGCGTGATTTATAATAGATGGCGCTTTTCAATGTCATCTTATTTCTTTAGAATTAACAAAATTTCTATAGCCTATATGTTAGCCCTGTGTATAAGGAATAATTGTGCCAAATTTCATCGATATTGGTTCAGTGGATTTGTGAAAGAGCAACAGACATACATCCATACTCACAAACTTCTGCATTTGTTCGCGTGTCCATCTATCGTCTAAAATCATCAACAAATTGATATGAGTTTTGATTGTAAAGACAGTTTATATAGATAAAATCTTGGCACTTTTTTAATCTCTATGAATGTAGATGAAAGCGCGGGAACGTACTGACTTTTTAAACGCAAAAATCTCTGAGATAAACTATATTGAATTTGAGAATAAATTTTCATGAAAGGAAACGAAAACTACATGAAACTTTCGAATTTAGTTTAGCAAATAAAAGATTCTCTTTCGCGTCGTCATGAATCAGCGAATAGGTAACTGAGATGAGCTCGGAATAATTTGCGAAAATCCAAATAATGATTTCAATATACAATTAAATGGCTTGCATTTATACATCATCGCATATAATTCCACATGCTAACAACGAGTCATTGTTATCGCACCGAACAATATACAAGGCAATAAAGTTGAAATGGATTACAAAATTGACAAATTTATGAAAGTCATAAACATGAGGCTACAAAGAAAGTCACGGACCCTTAAATGGTATTGGGAGATTGAAACTTTTATTACCTTTATTTGAACGAGACTCAATTTCGATTCTTATTGAGGTAAATCATGCAAAAGGCTTCTTTTATGATGCGATGTTTTATCATGTTATGAGATCGTTGCTGTCTTTGATATTTGAACGCTCAGTTCTTTGTCTTAGTTTTGCAGATTCAAATTATGTTCTGTTATGTCTTTTATTGCAAACATAGTTACGATTGATTAAGAATATATATTCTCCTGTCCCACGATAAGTGGGGGTCGGCACAATATATTTTCTCTTCAGCTGAGTAGAATAGACCCCCCCTTATTCCTTACCGAGGTGTCGTAAAAGATAACTAAAGTAAATTTGATGCTATGACGTCTAAGTCCACCGCTGTCCTACCGGATAAAGAAGGCTAAATCTATTCGCAAGGAGGGTTGACGTTAGATAGGCGGTTGGTCATAAAAATATTTTTCAAATCTTTATTGAGATTGATTAAATTCTTCTCATATACCACTATTTAAATATAAGACACATATATCTACATATATATTATAAAACAAAGTCTCTAAAATCCATACACATTTCATAATCTATTTAACCAATTCTCCTGTCCTTTCTAAAAGGTAGTGTAATTCTCGAGGACGGCTTAGGTTAAACATCCGGTATAGCTTAACTGATTTTGATGGGACTTTCACTGCAAGATAGAGGCGGTTATGGAACATTATATAGAGGTTAATTTTCGGCCTTAAATTCCCGGGGGATCGGAAATAATGCCTGAAAAGTTTGACCCACTGATTTTCACGGCAAAGTTGCGGTCAGAGCTACGATTTTTTACGAGTTTTATTTGTAATTTTTGTTGAGTTAAAAGTACATGCAATTTACAGACACAAATTTAAGCCTCATTCTATGACACAGAATCTTGCTTATGACAGATTATTCAAGCCAGTTTACAATTATCTTACCTAATATTAAATGATATAATGGTATGCTAAGTGACTAAGTAGATTATCTCATTGCCAACTCAGTCTTCGTTAGACAAATAAAAGCATAACAAATCTCGGCGTATATTTAACCTATATAATTAATTAATGTAGATGTCAGGTAATTCCCAATTATTTATTGATGGCATTACGCCGCCAGATTGTATCAGCGAATTAATATTAACGATCCTTATCCATTAATTGGAACATTAAAATATCCGACCGAATCATTTTTCGTGTGATAATAGGCAAAATATTTCATTTTATTTTGACATGGCATATTTCCGATTTGCGCTGACTTTATTGATTTGAGGTGTAAGAGAGAAACTCTAAAATGTGTTTTATCATGATTTTCGAGCTCTTTTTAAATTGATATAACTTGTTGGGGATAAGTTTTGAAATAGTTATATTTAACTAACTAAGAGGAAGTAAGATAATTGATCTAAGTATGATGCAACAGAAGTTTTAAATATATATGGGACAAATATAAATATAAATATATGGGATACTTACACACACGGTCGTCCGTCCCCAAAGTAAGTAACTTAATACTTGTGTTATGGGTGACAGACAACAGGTGAATATATACTTATATATTTTTTAAATACATACTTAAATACATATATACACCCAGGCTCAAAGACCAACAAATTCATTTATAGAAAATGTGGGCCCTCGGAGGGAATCGAACCCGCGACCCGCGGCGCTGAAGGCAGGGTCACTACCCACTGCGCCAACGAGCCAGTCAAAAGTTTTAAAATTAAGTTAGTTGAAATTGTTTTTTATTCATATTTATCCCTGTAATAGACTTAAATACGAACCTTATTTTTTAATGTGTAGCTGTGAAAGATGAGTTACTAAAATCTCACGGGTCACCAAATTAACATCGGGTATAATATAACCATCGAGGTCAGTGCCTTAAAATGAAGTTTCGATTATTTAATATTATTAGCAGATTAAATCTATATACACAAGCACTACACAGCTTCACTATCACAAACTCAACAATCGTTTCTCCCCGCAACCGAAGCATCAGGAAATAGACTCGTCGACAAAATCGCAAGACTGCGTGAACGTGTGAATTTTGGTAGCAAAGGTTTGTGCATGTGTTTTTGCGAAAATTGCATGTATCAGGTATGAAAACTGATAGTCCACTCTACATTTTATAAATTTTTATTTACTTTATCGTAGAGTATAGCAACATCATTTTATTATTATTTTTCTATAACAATCTTCTTTCTTAACACTTAATTTATAAAAAAATAAGTAAAAAAAAATTATTACTAGAGTGGTTGCGGAACTTAGTTCATTTTGCATTAATTATAATAAAACTACAGTCGCGAGGCGACTCCAAAGACGTGATCTGAATGTATAGTAGTCTACTTAAATAATGGTTCAAGTACTCAAAGTAATTTGTAGTTTTAAGAAAACTATTAAAGTAGCGGCCTGTTACTATCCCACTGCTGAGAATAGCCCCCTCTCTGTTTTTGGAGAGAAGGATTGGAGCTATGACCTACCACGCTGCTTCAATGCGGATTGGTAGGTTACACATATCTCCAAAGTTCTCTAGAGATATGCAGGTTTCCTCGCGATGATTTCATTCACCGAAAAGCGTGTGACATATTGCAATTACCAATTAGACACACATAATTGAACAGAAAAACTCATTGGTGCCTGCCCGGGCTTGAACCCTCCTCGAAAGAGTCGCACGGTGTTACCGCTGGGCTACCACAGCTTCTTGAAAACTATTGTTGAACTTTAAACCAAAAAACCATGTGCCTGTTACAAGGAATAACGCATAATCTTTTTTATTTATGTATAAACAATAACTCAATAACAATGGGAATTAAAAGTATGGTAGGAGCTATGCTTGCTATATGATCAAGGTTGTTAGCGGAAACTAAAAAGAGCTATGCTTGGATTATTATATTGGATTATTGGATTAAATCTAATCAAATCAATTTGCACTAGAACTTGAAAAATTGATAGAATTCGGTAACAAATTTTAATTCAAAAAGCTTTCAATGGTACTACGATTACTAATAGTTACGAATTATTCTGAAAGCTCTGATTTTTTTATTATTAGACCATCAACAATATATACATTAAATACGTGTTCCAAAGATACATGATACTTTAAAAATAGAAACTAAATGCTATATTAATTAAAGATGGCGACGACATTTACAATTATAGTTATAACAAGGTAGTAAAAGCAAAATAAGAATATAAATAGCAAAAAGAAAAATGGTGACAATAACACATTATGTAAACTAGGTTTCAGGTAAAAGTTTAGAAAGGATTTTCTAAACATTGTTTTGGAATCGTACATTATATCTAACATATTAGCTTTAGATAATTTATTATATTGATAAGTTTATTTAAGGAAGAGTTTTGTCATTGAAAAGTCTGTAAAAGTCAACATTGAAACAAAATCTAGCACAGTATCTAATAGTTAATGAAACTTTGCTGTATTTCTACTTTCTACTTTTATGATATGTCAAACTGTAAAAGTGTATGTCTACATTATTTAAAATATCTTCATTTCTATTTACATTCTAAAGAACATAACTATTGCTTAAAATCCGCTTTCCAAGTATAAAAATTAAAAAATACAAATTTTGTAGCAACCCAAGTATTTCGGGGAAGTCCTCATGTTATTTAGATTAGTACAGAGTTGTTTAACCGTTCCCGCCTCACGGAATTCGAGACAGACTACGCCTGCGCGGAGGCGTTGATACAAGTCTTTAGTCTCATTTTGTATTACGTTTCGGTTAAGTTTCGGTATTGTTGTTTAAAGTTAGTTATAGTCACTGTTTTATGTTTGTAGTGTAATAGTTTTGTTTTAGTCAACGCATAGTAAATACGAAGTTCTGCCCAAACTATTTCTTTTATTTCGGGAAACTGAACCCATTATTTTGTCACCCATCTTAACTTGCGATAAATACCCCAACGTGTCATTGGAGCCCATCGTGTCTGATATTAGCGCTCCACCGTGATATCGACATCCAGCGTGATAATTTTCATTTAAAAATAGGAATAAAAATAATTAAGTCGTTTATGATTGCCATACTGGTTTATAGTTGGCAGCACTGTTTTGGTAGGAGTGTCGAGTTGACGTTTACGGTTTGGCGGCGGGTGCGCATGTTGTTATCGCAAAGTTTGTTTTAAATAGCTTAGATAAAGTTGTGAAATTAGTTTTGCGATATTGTATATTTGGGACATTATACACTCACACACACCACATAAGTGTGTACGAGGTGTCGTAAAAGATGACTAAGGTAAGTCGACCCGCCGTGTGGTATCCGGCTGAGTAGAATAGACCAACCTCATTTTTTTACCAAGGTGTTGTAAAAGGTGACTAAGGTAAGTCGACCCGCCGTGTGGTATCCGGTTAAGTAGAATAAACCACCCTCTTTCTTACCGAGGTGTCGTAAAATACGGCTAAGGTAAGTTGACGTCAGGCACACGGCCGATCGTAAAATACGTAGCCAGATCATATGACAACATGTTTGTAACATGTTGTGCCGACCCCACTTAGAGTGGGATAAGGACAGGAGTGTGATGATGTTTTTCTGAATACATACACTTTGTTATTGTCAATAATAAGCAAGAAAGTTAAAAATAATATTTTATTATTTGGCTCAGACATACAGAAAACCGCCAATATCTGTATATAAAATTTACCGCGTCACAAACTACAAAGTTTGTCAAAGTCGCTGGAGAAAATACGGGGAAATGTTTTTCCCATCCCGAGCTGATATAAATCAAACGTCGCCACACACGCTTAAATGGATATCGTAAAAATTACATCATAAAAATATATAATATGTAATAAAATTGTACATTTTTTTTCATCATCCTTCTGCCCTTATCCCACTCTGAGTGGGGTCGGCACAACATGTTATACCAGGATTTGGATGCATATTGCTGCCAACGTCGTCTTTTACGACACCTCGGTAAGAAAGAGGGTGGTCTATTCTACTTAAAGGGATACTACACTGTGATTCGACTTACCTTAGTCGTCTTTTACGACACCTCGGTTAGAACGAGGGTTATATATTCTACTCAGCCGGATACCACACGGCGGGTCGACGTACTTTAGTTGCCTTTTACGACACCTCGGTAAGAAAGAGGGTGGTCTATTCTACTCAGCCGGATACCACACGGCAGGTCGATTAACCTAAATTGTCTTTTACGACACCGTCGTAAGAAAGAGGGTGGTCTATTCTACTCAGCCGGATACCACAAGGTTCAAAATGTTTACACGACTTATCCTAATCGTCTTTTGCGACACCTCGATATCGGTATACGCTTATCGTTTATTATGAGTAATAGAATGATACTTCTATCTATATTGTAATTTTAATGTATTTAACGAACGTTTAGCGATCACGATTGTCACGATTGGGCCATAGATAAGGCATAACTAACATCACAAGCTGGGTATACCAGGAATATTAGCAATCAAAATATATCCGGTATACACGGACAGCCTGCCGTTACTCCCCATTATGAGAGACTAGTGCGAGCAATTTGAAAACGCAATTCTGGCGTGTAAATTGAACAATATTTCACTGCTTTTATATAATACCCGATGTACTCTTACACTAACAGTATTCTTTAATATTTAAATTAGTTAATCTTGTATGTCATCATCTTCCTGCCCTTATCCCACTCTAAGTGGGGTCGGCACAACATGTTATAAACATGCTGTCACATGATTAGGCTGCATTTTTACGACCGGCCGCCTGCCTGACGTCAACTTACCTCTGTCGTATTTTACGACACCTCTGTAAGAAAGAGGGTGGTCTATTCTACTAAACCGGATACCACACGGTGTGTCAACTTACCTTAGTCGCCTTTTACGACACCTCGGTAAGAAGAGGTTGGTCAATTCTACTCAGCCGGATACCACACGGCGGGTCGACTTACCTTAGTCGCCTTTTACGACACCTCGGTAAGAAATGAGGGTGATACTATTCTATTCAGCCGGATACCACACGGCGTTAGTTAATTTTGTATGTATATAGATATATATGTATATTATCGGAATCACGTAAACAGCTTCAACAATTTTCCTGAAATTCAGCATACATTAGGTTTTGGGGGAGAAAAATCGAAGTTTCTAGGTATTATAAAAAAAAAATCATTTTATCCCTGCTTTTTGGGCATTACTAAAATTTACTTTTAATTTATTGAATATATCATTCACTACTTTTGCCCTTAGATGTCAAGTCAGCGTAGCTTATTCAGCGAACGTATGGTCGCTAGAAATTAAAATATCGAGGATAGAGCCCCACCTACCTAATTTTTTATTTTGTTTTTATTTTGAAGTTTCTTTTTTTATTTTGTAAAAAAATTCCGATCGGTTATCCAGGTATAAGAACTTAAGCATTACTTAAATACTACATAAAATGGAGAAACAAAAATTATAGTAAAGTAAAAAAACGCTTACAGCTGTGATGCTATGCTACCAGTGGTGCCACCGTGCGACTCTTTCGGTGGGAGTTACAGGTTCAAACGCCGGGTAGACATCAATGCGTTTTCTATTAAAAACTTATGTTATAAATATGTTTTTTAATAATTTAAATTATATTTAATTAATTTATCAATATTTATTTAATAAATGAATCATTAATTGACTAATAATTGCAATTTATCAATTGAAAGAAAACAACGTGAGGAAACCTGCAAATCTCTAGACAATTCTAGGGATATGTGTAACCTGCCAATCCGCATTGGAGCAGCGTGGTAGGTCTTAGCTCCAACCCTTCTCTCCAGGAACGGAGAGCAGTGGGATAGTAACAGGCCGCTACTTTACGTTTCAAAAAATGCTTTATTAACTGAAATATTAATTTCAATTCAGTGACACAACAAGCGCGCCATGTCCACATATCAAAATGACATCGAAAATTAGATTTAACCCAGATAGCCGGCCAAGTCGCAATTTTCAAAACAATATAAATTCCTAAATGGAATAACGAATTTATATAGGGACGGACATTATATCAAAATTGAAAGAAGCCCGGACTTATGTCGCTATTACATATTTATAAGGGATGTTGGACAAGGGGTAATTTATACCATCTCGCTTTAGAAGATATTTCAGAACGGCTTAAGTATAATGGGATATGTCTCTTATAGATTGCAGGCTTACTTAGGTCTTGAGATATATTGGACTGCGTTGGATCTTCTTGAATTTCGTCGCTTGAGCGCAAAATTTCCAAATACACCGCGTATTTGGAAATTTTGCGTTTAACACTTAAAAAACTTGATTGATGATTGATGCTTAATTTGTATATATATTTTGTACCTGGGCGAGCCAGGCACGGTAATTTTTTTTAATAAAAAAAATGAAAAAAAAAATCAAGAAAAGGGTTATTGTATGTCGAAATAGCTAAAATTTACATCTACCGCACTATCAAATTAGGAGTCAAGAATATTTCAGAACAAGTTGAAAAAAGTAACGTAGGTATTATTAAAAGTGGTAATTACGATAGTATTAAATATATATCCTCCTGCCATTATCCCACTCTAAGTGGGATTTGGCTACGTTTTTTCAACCAGCCGCCTGCCTGACATGCACCTACTTTTATTGTATTTTACGACACTTCGGTAAGAAATGAGGGTGGTCTTTTGTACTTAATCGGATACCACAAAGTGGGTCACCTTACCTTAGTCGCTTTTACGACAACTTGGTAAGAAATAGTGTGGTCTATTCTACTCAACCGGATATTACACGGCGAGTCGACTTACCTTAGTCGCCTTTTACGACACTTTTGTAAGAAATGTGGGTGGTACTATTCTATTCAGCTGATGCCATACGGCGTATGAATTAAACTGGCACCATACGAAGCCAATAGTAGTGTCACGATTTCTTCTAAAAATATAAGCAACCTTAATCCAAATAGTTCACGGAACATTAGTCTAATATGAGAAGTCGTGCGAGCCGGACAGACAGACAGCAAAGATTTATACACGCATTAGTTCCCGACCGTCCTTCACGGAACACTCGGAAACTACGAAAGTGGGCACCGCGTACGACGCGCACCATTTTCAGCAGTTACTTACAATTTCCTACCTTCCCCTAGTTTTATTTATGAGCCGCTCGCAAAATAAATTCACTATAAGTGGTATTTGTGACCGAGGACATTCTTTTGCGTAAAGAAGTTTTATGAACGATTACAGATACACGATATTCCCTGCCGTAAACACGAGGGGGACGCATAACTGAATAAGTGCCTCGTTATTTATCGCACACGATTTGTAATGCGTTGATGTGAGACAACTATTATATTGATGGCTTGTTTGTTGGTTGTAATCTACATACGGCGTAAACTCAACGAGTTACCGCAGTAGGACATTTCTGACAACGCGCATTTGACTGCATTTTTAGCGTAAATTTTATTATATATTTATTTATGGCACATAAAAACGTATTTAAATGACACTATTCTATAAGCTTTTTGAGCCTCCCGGCTGAATAGAATAGAACACTCATTTCTTACCGAGGTGTCGTAAAAGGCGACTAATGTAAGTCAACCCGCCGTGTGGTATCTGGCTGAATAGAATAGAACACTCTCATTTCTTACCGACCGAAAGAGGACTAAGGTAAGTCGACCCGCCGTGTGGTATCCGGCGCAGTAGAATAGGCCACTCTTTTAACGAGATGTCATAAAATACGACTAAAGTAAGTTGACGTCAGGCAGGCGGCAAATCGTAAAATATATCCAGCCAAATCATGATTTGGCTGGATATATTTTATGGCTGTCCCATGGGACAACAAGTTACGCCGGCCACAGTTAGAGTAGAATAAGGGCAGCGGGATGACATTAATAGGATAGATTAAAATGGTGCTAGCGATATAAATCGACACATTTAAAGCCAAAAGTTGATAGCTTAAAAAATCCGGATAATTAAAAACCAAATTTTGCCAAATGTGATATTAATATAGTCAAGTTTGACCAAATTTAAAATCTTGGATTACTTTTAACTTAGAGTACATTATCAGTAGTGCTATCTAATATACGCAATTCGCACGTCGTGATTTCTCCTTATAAATTCACAACGCTAGTTGGCACCACATGCTCCTTTGCCAGAATTAGCATAATCCTTATAGAACCTCAGCTTAGATGATATTTAACTAATAGAGGCGGCGTTACGTTGAATTTTTCATCGAAGTATTAACTTTTTGAAAAAGAAAATTGGATGAAATATTTCTTTTCTTATTGTGAATAAGGGTCTTAATGACGTATTGTGCTACGATGATTAACATTTATGAAGCGAATCTAATTGCGTATTATAATTTTAGTTGATTTTTAGACTTCAAGACTAGGATTCCGCGATGAAGTAAAATATATATAATGCTAAATGTAGAGTGAACAAACCGTTTTCATACCTGATACATGCAGAATTCGTAATAAACGATGCACAAACCTCCACCACTGCCACCACAATACACAAGCACTACACACGTTCACTATCACAAACTCAACAATCGTTTCGCCCCGCGACCGAAGCATCATCAGGAGATAGACTCCGCGACAAAATTGCAAAGCGATTTTATTATTACTTTGTGTTATGGATCTCCGCAAAGTAACGCTTAATTCTATAAATTATTTCAAGCCTAGGTTTAAAATTTTGTAATATTGTAAGTTTAATCTATTACTATTTAAGTAGTTAAATATTTACTGTTTGTTACGTTTAACAATAATTTACAAAAAGCTGCGTATTGCTAGCTTATTTACAAAGATCCTGACCAATCGATGATTAATTATTGATTAATTGTTGCGATGAAACGCAGCGCCAGCGCCCATCGCTGGCGCTGCGTTTCATCGCAACAACATTCTATGTTTGTTTGTTTGTTTTTTAATATCATGTGCTATAAAAAAAAATCTGGTATTACCTCAACGCCTACATGCGTGGAGCAACCGGGCCGTTAGCTTGTTATGAATTTGGATCAAGTGAACTTTTGGTATATACAAATTGCATTTTAACTACTTCCACGCTATTTTCACTTATAATTTAGTAACAATCATAATTTAGGGCTATCATATTAAGTTTGGGAAAATTTAGCAGCTGACTAGCAATCGCCAGCGGAACCGCTGCCTAGAAAATAATCCAAAGATTAAAACCGTAATATAGTCTTTTGATAACCATAAGAATGGTTAAAGTGGGTTAACCTTAAAAGCTGCACATATGCTGTCGCGGACTTTTATTGAGAACTTTGAGAGAGGAATAATTTTGTAATACATGATTTTTGAATAACTATCACCGTTTTCTCAGTGCACGCAGGGAAAGCTTTAAGTTTTGCCGTTTTCGTACTACTTTTTAATGCTACTCCTCTCCTTGTCATTTTAGCGTGATTTTATATCTTCATAGCTTTTCGTGATACATGAACTATCTTACAGTGAAATAATTTTTCAAATCGGTCCAGAGTAGTTCCTGCGATTAGCGCGTTGAAACAAAATCTTTAGCTTTATATATTTGTATAGATACTAATACGAGATCCCAGGTCTCCCAGACATTATTTATTTTTTCATATATAAAATGTAAGTATAGAATAAGGTGCTAGTATATACTATGAGTGTATGCATATTAGCTAGTAAGTGCCGTGAGCCCATTGACATGTACCAGGGGGCTAAGGTAGGTAAACATTGTACTTGCATTTCTTAAAGTCTCATTACTGATTTTTATGCATTCAACGTTAAGAAGGATCTCTTTATATCAACCTTTGTTATCTTAGGGCACTAACTCAGAACCCATTTATGTTTACGCAAAGAGCTCAAGAAACAAATGACTACTCCAGTTTCAATTCTATTCTTAAACACTTGAAATTTAATTTAGTAAACCAACATTTCAAGACCACTATTGTTGCTGCAGCTCTGGGAAATTTAATAACATTATGAAAAATTTCATGGCACGTTACAGCCATTACTCGGATTACCTCAAAATTCAGATTTTACAACGCAAATCCTGGGGCGGAAGTGGCATCTGCTGCCAACTAACGCTCTGAATATTTTAAGAGGGACCCGTACATATGATACACGCCACTGTAGTACGGAAACGAGATCTTTCAAATTAATATTTGGTACGTGTATCATATAGAGTTAGTATAGAGTGTAGTTTTCTCAATGTCATATTGATCTCATCATGGCCACTGGTCCATTCCAATTCGGCTAAAAAGAAACTTTGACCTTATCCTTAGCTCATCTCATTAAACAGAAAGACACTCAACCCATCTTTTGGAGTGGAGTAGAGTCCACAAACAGCCGGGTATATTCTCATTCGCAAATATGGGTGCGTCAAAAGCGTCTTATATAATATGTGACGAACATCACAATTCTAAAAACTAGACAAATATGTCAAAAATGACAAACATGACATTCGTGACTAACAAGACAAACATGACATACGAGACATACGTGACAAACATGACAAGAAAACGTGAACGTGAGAAATATAACATACGTGACTAATATGACAAACATGACACGTGTACGTGACAAATATAAGAAACATAACATACGTGACTAACAAGACGAACATGATAAACGTGACAAACATGACATACGTGACCAACATAACGAGAGAAACATGACATAAGTGACTAATATGACAACCATGACATATGTACGTGACAAATATAAGAAACATAACATACATAACTAACAAGATGAATATGACATACGTGACAAACATGACATACGTGACCAACATGACAATAAAACGTGAACGTGAGAAACATAACATACGTGACTAATATGACAAACATGGTACGTGTACGTGACAAATATAAGAAACATAACATACGTGACTAACAAGACGAACATGATAACCGTGACAAACATGACATACGTGACCAACATGACAAGAGAACGTGAATGTGAGAAACATGACATAGGTGACAAACATAACATGCACGCACACAGCATCTTCGCCTTAATAACTCTGCACTGAAGTATCTTCTCGCGTTAAAATTGTTTCATTGGAATTAATTTAAAGCCCTTCAATTCAGAGAAATGAAAATTTTACAATCAACAATATTTTCCATTCGTCCGACTAGCAAAAGCCTTTGACGTTCATTGGCGATAATAAGGGAAAGCGTAAATTCGAGAATTCACGACTCTTAGGGCGGTAATTTACTGAAGGGAGAAGGCTATATAGTAAACTATTATAATACAAAAGACTTCTTTTATCTGAGTTTTGATATTTACATTTAGATTGAATGAACAAATTCACAAATTCAACTGATCTGTTATAAGTATATCATACTATAATACGATTAAAAAATAAATAAACGGTCAGACACTATTCTATAAGTGAGAAAAAAGCCCTCTTTATTGCTTTTTGTAGCGGTTCTTCTTAATACTGCAATCATTAAAAATAACTATTTTATAAGCTGTCGTAAAAGGCGACTAAAGTAAGCTCTCCCGCAGTGGTATCCGGCTGAGTAGAATAGACTACCTTTTTTCTTACTGAGGTGTCGTAAAAGACGACTAATGTAAGCTGACTTGCGGTGTGGTATCCGATTGAGTAGAATTTATCACCCTCTTTCTTACCGAGGTATCGCAAAAGGCGACTAAGGAAAGTTCACCCGCAGTTGGTACCCGGCTGAGTAGAATAGACCAACCCCTTTTTTACTGAGGTGTCGCAAAAGCAGACTCAAGCGGGCGGTCGGTCGTAAAAAACCTATCCAAATTATATGACAACATATTCTGCTGATCCCACTTAAAGTAGGATAAGGGTAGGAGAATGATGAAAGGTTTTGTGAATTATGATTTGAATGAACTTCGGTCATACAACACAAACAAGCTAGCCGTAAAAAACTTTCCAAACGAATAAATACAGAACACGAATCGTCATCTTACAAACCCTTTGTCACGTGAACCCAGACATTTATATCGTTATCAAGGTAAATAAAGGGAACAGAGATTTACACCCAGCTTTGTTTGGAGCTTGGTTTGATAAAGTGCTTGATAACGGATGTACAGGTACGCTAGGGACCTGATGTGTACACGGTTATTGTTTTTGTTGTGCTCTTGGGTTGAGTGATCTTGCAGACCATCTCGGGATCGAATATAGTCAAATGTCGTTTGTAGTTTCTTAATTTTTTAATGGCAGAAATGGGGTTAGGATTGAGTAGTGCAAAAGGTGAGTTGTGCTTATTGAAGTTAATTGAAAGTGCAAAAGGTGAGTTGTGCTTATTGAAGTTAATTGAAAGTGCAAAAGGTGAGTTGTGCTTATTGAAGTTAATTGAAAGTGCAAAAGGTGAGTTGTGCTTATTGAAGTTAATTAAAAGTGCAAAAGGTCAGTTGTGCTTATTGAATTTAATTTGAAGTATAAAAGGTGAGTTGTGCTTATTGAATTTAATTTATAGCGCAAAAGGTGAGTTTTGCTTATTGAATTTAATTTAAAGTGCAAAAGGTCAGTTGTGGTTATTGAATTTATTTTAAAACGTTGACCTATAACGACTATTAGATGCTTAAGCATCTATATCATTTTGTTGTTGTCTCAAGAATTTGGCGAGGCACTTGTTAGATATCTGTGCTATTTTGATGTTGGATGGATTCACACAAAACCACATTAACCGTTCTAATAATAATAGTAGAATCTGAAATTTCTGCTACTTAGTGTCTTGTATTAATATGAAGCTTCACTATAACTACAGTTCAAATTAATTAAAATCTCTAAAGCTCATCATTCTCTTGCCCTTATCCCACTCGTGGGGTTGGAAAACATGTTGTATACGTGTTTTACATGACTTGGTTAGGTATTTTACGATCGGCCTTTTACGACAGGTCAGAAATGAGAGCGGTCTATTCTACTCAGCTTGATACTACTGATTGAGCGGGTTAACTTACCTTAGTCGCCTTTTATGACACCTCGGTAAGAAATGAGTGTGGTATATGCTACTAAGCCAGATACCACACGGTGGGTGTTTTTACTTTAGTCATTTACGAAAACTCGGTAAGAAATAAGGTGGTCCATTCTACTCAGCCGAATAAAAAAAACCCTCTAAAGTTCATCATTTAATTATAACATCTTAGTCCAATTTGGGTGAAGTAAAACTTAAGCCAACAATTTATTTCGCAGCCACAAGTTTATTCTGGCCTTTCTCTAAAAAAAATGTTAAACACAACTTAATCCGACTTTATTACCAAGCTCGCATTTTTCTTTTCGCTAAGAGCCGTTACAGTATTTAATCTGACTCATTCACGTATATTAAGGTCGAATTTAACTAAAACTCTAGATTGTAACTAAATCTTTTTTTGCAAATAGCGGTAAACTTAAATTACATTAATCTATAACAGAAATTTTGCAGGCAAAATGACATGAAAAGACGGATGAATAAAGAGTGCATGCAAATGAGAGGAGAATGGTGAGGTGTGACAAGACAGGATAAAATATGAGTATCTGGGTGACCGCCATAAATAAAAAATGCAATTAAAAAATATATAAACAGAAAGAAAGCGCCGGTTGTCATGTGGGAATCAATCCCAAGTTTAGAATCTTTTTGGTCCACCGTTACCATTACGCTATCACAGCTTTGCATTTGACAGCTCAAATATCATTTGCATTAAATTCTACATTTTAAAAATTAAGCTTTCGAAGAAAGAGGTCTAGGAATCAAAACCCGGGCATGTTATCAGTGAATTTTTTCTTTGTTCGCAGGTATATAGGGTGCGTCACCTAGCAATCCACATTGGAGCAGCAAGGGGTGTAAATATCTCACTTTACAAGCTTAAGTCGTAATTTTTTGCAATTTCTATATATTTTCCCTGTTTCTTACAATATCCGTTAATGTAATTAAAATATTGCTCTGAATAAATGTATGTACAAAGTCTCATAAAGCAGGTAAAGTTATGCGCATACACGATGCGGTGTCAGGATATTTGGTACACTCCCCGCGTTACACTCGGGTACAATCGCTGAGTGTACTTGAATAAATCAAATTAAACCATCGTAGAGGATAATATATAAATATATTATAAAGGTCAATAAAAAACGCCGTGTGGTATCCGGCTGAATAGAATAGTACCCCCCTCATTTCTTGCCGAGGTATCTTAAAAGACGACTTATGTAAGTCGACCCGCCGTGTGGTATCCGGATGAGTAGAATTGACCAACCTCATTTCTTACCGAGGTTTCGTAAAAGGCGACTAAGGTAAGTTGACCCACCGCGTGGTATTCGGTTTAGTTAAATGGAGTACCCTCTTTCTTAGCGAGTTGTCGTAAAATATGACTAAGGTAAGTTGACGTCACGCAGGCGGCCGGTCGTAAAAACGCAGCCAAATCATGTGACAGCATGTTTATAGCACGCACCACTTAGAGTGGGATAAAGGCAGGAGGATGTTGATGAAGGACAACAAAAAAACGTAAGTAATAATTTCTCGAGAAGAAATTTATGCAAAATTCTTAGAAATTTCTAACTTATCCCTATCAAGGATTAACAATTTTTAGCCCCAGGGTATAAGTTTGCTGTAAAAAAATCTCCAATGAGCAACGGAATTTCTGTAAAAGGAATTTTCTTAACCACTAGTATAGTTACCAATTCAAAAGAGCTTGCTCATAAGTTTATTTTAATCCATTCCAATATAACAAAAGCGAAGGGATGTCTGTCAATATTTGAAGCTTAGATATCTAGCTATATATAGTGTTTAGAAATTCTCATTTTTACCTTAGGAATAAAAAAAATACTCTGCATAATTTGATGTGATGAATATTGTGAATAGGAATTTAATGCCATAAAACTTTTGATACAACGATAACAATTGCTTTTCTTAATGTGTGCCTTAATTGCGCTCTACGTCTCTACGTCGAAGGAAACATCGTGAGGAAAACTGCACATTGGACACAATGATACATACGAAAAATGCTAGTGCGATAAAGGCCTTACGTGTATACATATAAACTACTTTTACTTATGTTAAGCATATATATGCAGTAGTATCTCGCCTATTGATGGATTACGGTGTCAAAAACTGTCTGAACCGTGCGATGACGGAAAATATGTGTCATCAATCACGTCGCTTGCGGAATATGAAGTGGGAATGGTAAGTAGGTATAGATTTACTAACATTTGTTGTGAAATGCAGTCGGAATAGTGTCAGCAGTTGTTATAAGTTATTTTGATGTTAAGTATAAAATTTTAGTATCTATGGCAAACACGGGTTTTCATGCCATAGGAGCTCTGGTAGGCTTTTCCGTCATGTTTCTCTTAATGATACCATCAAAAGAACTCTTGCCACCATCGACATTCCTGCTCTTCTCGAGTCTTGGGATATGTCGGGATGATGGCAAGAGACCGGACGGCTTGACACTGGTTCCTTGGGTACGGGGACGGAACTTAATGTGGGACACAACATGCGTTGATACGTTAGCCTCGTCTCATATCAGGGAAACGGTGACAAGACCTGGAGCTGCGGCGGGAATGGCCGAATCCGGCAAACGGCGTTATATATTTGTGCCGTTTGCAGTTGAGACCCTAAGGCTTAGAGTCAAAGTACAAAAAAGTTTTAAAACCTCGATTACTTACCTCTTCAGGTGACAGGAGGGCTGGCTCCTTTTTCGCACAAAAAAAACCACTATTGATAAAAGTCTAATATAGAATACCTACTATACTGTTGAGGATTGCTGGCTCTTCTTGGATCCAGCAGTAGAGTTGACGATTCAAAAGCACTTCTTTACAAATTTACTTGAATAAAAAATATTAATAACCATGACAATGGCTACTATTTGTTCATAGAAATACTGCTTTCGTAGGTAACTCTAAAACCGTTAAAGGCAGGAACGTTATGAAAGGCAATAACACTCAAGTGGATTTGGCCGAAACGTTTTCTCGTGTGATTGATTATGGTGCGGCAAAAACTTGCCCTAGACCTAAACGTGACCTGCCGTATACTATCGATTACCGCACTATTCTATTCTTTTCGTACCGAAAAATATCCAAATGTACCGAACGTAATTTAATATATGACACATAGATTTGTGAGATAATAAAATTCCGCAATCAAATTTAGCTTTGCCATTACATCAGTTTAACTGTTAAACAGAGACTGATGCAGATAATCCTAAAAGAGTTATCAAATTTTATACAAAACAGCGGTTTATTTATGTAAAATTGAAAACGTTTAAAAGATGTAACACCCAAGTTTCTTGATGGTTCTCCTCGGTAAGAGCAACATTCCGAAACAGTTGTAGCTTCATTAAATCTTATTGATCCTTGACGATTAAAGAGTGCTTTCAAAAGCTTAATTAATAAATAAAAAAGCTTACTTGAACAAAAAATATTTTAGTTTGATTTGCATGAGGATATACATGAGGGTATCATTTGGATGTGTTGCTACTAATATGATTGGAATATAGAAGGCTCGTGTAACCAATAAAACGATGTGTTTATTCTCAAAATTGTTACATAGTCACGTTCCTTCGGAAATTGTTATCGAATAATAAATTGTTTGCCAATTTGTATTCAAAAATCAATTTTTTTACAATAAAAATGCTGGCGGTGTTTCAGCGTTGAATCGCTAAGCTGGTTCTTTGAAACTTAAAAAAAAAAGAAAAAATGATTAGGTAGCCCCAACTACCTAATTATTTTTTTCTTTCGATCGATCGATCCTAGGTATTTACATTTCTCGAGACTGCCCGTTCCCCGAATAAGCTACGCTTACTTGACAGTTAATGGCAAAAATTCAAATCAATAATTTTAGTATTATTTAATGCCCAAAAATGAGGAAAAAGCGAATTTTTTTAAATTTAAACCTAGCTAGATCGATTTTTCTCCCGAAAAACTCCCTACATGCAGAATTTCAGAAAAATTGTTGAGCCGTTTCCGAAATTCCCAAAATATATATACATATATACATACAAGATTAGATCATTTGAATATTACAGATAATACAAACACAGATATACAGATAAGCATATATACTTTTAATTAGGGAAGATGTGTAAAGTCAACAAAAATTTTAAAGTACATAAAGCAAACTGTTTCGAGTTTCTTGAACAAGCAAATATAGAACCTGCCCGAGGTTTGCCTTTATAACGAGATCCCACTCAATAAACTTTGTTGCGTTCGTACTAACAAAGTTCTTTTACAAACAAAGGCAATAAAATATACCGAATAATAATATAAAGTTGCATTTGAGGGAGCAAATCCTTTTAGCGTTCATAAATCAACATTATCTTAAAGTATGTATTACTAACAGAGAAAAAGATGAGTACATTGTTTGTAATAATAGTAAAGATATTGGCTTTTGTCACAATACATTGAAAACTGTAATTAAAGTAAAAAAGTAAAGTAGCGGCCTATTACTCTCCCGCTGCTTGGAATAGGCCTCCTCTCTCCGTTTTTGGAGAGAAGGATTGGAGCTAAGACCTACCACGCTGATCCAATGCGGATTGGTTACACATATCTCCAGAACTCTCTAGAGATATGCAGGTTTCCTCACGATGTTTTCCTTCATTGAAAAGCGTGTGATAAATTGCAATACCGTACATAATATTATAGAATAATGCTGTGGATCAAAGCGGCCGATGTAGAAAAGATTTTTGTTGCTCAAAAGAGAGATATAATATGAAGCAACGTTAGTCCCTTCGCGAAAAATTTAAAGAATTAGTCATACTCACTGTAGCATCACATATAGCAATATTCTATTCGTACGGAAAAATATCCAAATGTATAAGACCAAATTCGATGTATATCATAGACATACGAGAGGTCACAAAAAGCTTGTGATACCTGTGTCGCGACTCAGCAGAGTTAGCAACTTTTTTGATGGTCTCGGTATCGGCTTCTACAATAAAATCCGCAATCCATACTAGACCAGTCTACAGGGTTTAATCTAAATTAAGGAACTCCGTAAAGTAACGCCTGATTTATGCTTGCGTAGGTGATGGTTTGCGATTTTTTCGTGGAGTCTATTTCTTGATGATGCTTCGGTTACAGAGCGAAACGATTGTTGAATTTCTGACAGTGAACGTGTGCAATACTTGTGTATTTTGGTGGCGGTGGTAGAAGTTTTTAGAGCATGTGTTTTTGCGAATCCTGGATGTATCCGGTATAAAAACGGATAGTTATATATTTTATATTTTTATATTTATTTTTTATATTTCTATATATTTTATATTTTTTCCTATTTATTTTATTGCGATTTATAGCAAATATTTTTTTTTATTACTTTTGTAACGTCTAGTTGTATAAAGTATTTGACAATTAATGTATACGTAATTCAATTTTGTTTTTGTATAACGTCTCTTTCAAACAAAACTGCTGCTTTCGACGGAAGTTTTAAATTCGCGGCGACCAAATGTTGGAACAGTATTCCTCCACCATACTGGAATCTAAAAACAGTAGAAATTTTTAAAACAAAGTACAAGTCCTTGCTCATGGACTTACAGAAAGAAAAATTTTAGATCATTTTCTAACTTTATTTGGTCGTCGCCAACTATAAAAGTATACGGTCAGTGAAAATAATATCAGCACCCTCGGTTGCCCTCTCTTTCTTTGATTCTGTGTATAACTTCTTTGTCTTTAATCACTTCTGTAACTGTCTGTCACTGTCGTTTTTACTGTTATTTAGATTTAAGTTTTAGTTTAAAGTAAAAATGGTCGCCATTGAAAATCAGCGTTGAGGTACTCCTCAACTTAAGCTGAATGGTGGTCCAATTTATAACATCACATTTCTGTATATCTTGTATGTCTTAATTTTATTCTATAATACTTCTTCTTTCTATAATTTACTGTTATTTACTTTGTTAATTTACTGTGATGTTATAAATAAAAGGTTTTGATTTGATTTGATTTGAAACATTATTTTTTTTCTTCCCATATATTTTGGCCATACAAATGGCTAATCTAAAACTAATCTTTTATTTATTTATTTTAAGTATATACTTAGACGAGATCTGTTAAGCTGTGATTGCCCAGCGATGTAAACGTGCGACTCTTTCGATAGGGTCACCCTCCAACCCAACCCTTCTCTCCAGGAACGGCGAGAGGAGGCTTATGCCCAGCAGTACGATTGTAGCAGGCTGTTACTTTATTTATTGTTCTTTAGACGAGATCGCCATAAAAAGTGGTTATAATTGAATTCGACAAAATATTAACATCAGAATATTTCTCAAAAGCAGAAAATGGAATGGTAGATTTCCAATTTTTGCTTCATCACTCATAAAAGTATTTCCACGTTCAAACACCTGGCCAGTCATCAAAGCGGACTAATATAATAGGAACGTGGACAAACATCGCGCCGAGCTGAGTCGTTAATGCCTGCCCAAACATCGCCAATATCAATATGTCCCAACCGGGTCGCTATTAAATCCAAAATCTCAAATGCAAACGCCCAATAATCGAAAAACTATCCTTCGCCGTCACGTTTCGCAAATTTCAACTGTATGTCTAGGTAATACAATTACATTTGGAATGAATAAACAAATACTGGGCTGTTTTGTGAAATTTTATGTATGTTTCGCATTTTTATTTTGGTCGTTCAATTTTGAAGCTGTATCAAACATAGTTTATCTCTTTATATAAAAATTCGTAAGAAATAGGTTCATTGTTAGATGTTCAAATAGATTCATAACTTGTTTTCTGAAATTAACATGTTTCATTTTTTCTCTCGCAAAATTTATATATTACCAATGAAGATGAATATGCATAAATAAAAAATTTAAAAAGCTTTATTTTAAGTAACCTACAATACCCACATTTCGGTTATATGTGCAGTTACTAAAGCGCTTCAGATATTTCAATTCCGTGCGTAAACTTATCCTACAAATCATTATCTGCCGTTATCCCACTCTAAGTGGGGTCGGCTCAACATACGGCAAACGTGTTGTCACATGATTTGACGACGGCCGGCCGCTTTATTAATTTTATAACGTCAACTTATCTTAGTCGTATTTTACGAAAGGTAAGAAAGAGGGTGGTCTATTCTACTCAGGCGGATAACACACGGCTTTCACTCATACTACATGTATTAGGTATAAAAACGCCGATACGCTTACCGAGAAGAATCAGAAAGAAACTCGGCGGTCAATCTTTTAAACATTTCCAATTAACATTATTTATCAGCAGTCTTGTATGATGATGAAAAGATTTTCAAATCCAAGCACCTTATCATTCAAATAACCTTCAATTGTGTAATATGCTTTACATATTAGCATATTTCTAACACTTATTTAAAGTTTAAGATAAGTCTAATATGGATTGCGGAATTTTATTGTAGAAGCGAATACCGAGTCGATGAGTTGCTAACTCTGCTGAGTCGCGACACAGGTATCACAAGCCTATTGTGACCTCTGTGTACTTTTAGGATTTTATAAATTTACTTTGTCTATAGAGTAAATTGACTATAGACAAATATTATATATCGTTAATCATTGCGAATCAATACAACACTTTATATCTCAAGATAGATTCAGTTTACAGTTGCATCAATTTGCGCAACAGTAAATCGCTGCGGTCGGCTTAGACGGTACGTCAAGTTTGGTTAGCTTAGCTTAGGCCCAGCTTTAATATACACTTAGGGAAACAAATCTAACAGTTCATTATACTAACGTTGATTTATCAAAATTACAGCAGTCGTTGTATTATTAAACTATGAACATGTCTGAAAGAGATATATGTAAATCATTGGTATACTAAATGATGTTCATTACTGAAGTTGGTATAGTTTCATTGCTAAACTATTTATAGGTAAATAGCTTATGCTAATATATATATATATATATGCTAAATAGGTATGTTAATATTTTTATCCGGCTGAGTAGAATAGACCACCCTCATTTCTTATTGAGGTGTCTTAATAAGCTAATTAGGTCGGTTGGGTAAGGTCTTTAAATACGTACACAAATTATATGTAAACATGTTTATAATATGACGTGCCTACCCCACTTAGAGTAGAATAAGGATACAAGGGTGATGAAAGCTGTCGTTGCATTATTAAACTATGAATACTACTACTACTGCTACTACTACTACTACTACTACTACTAAATAATATACATATCTGAAGTTGATGTAAATAATTACTTAACTAAATGTTTTTTAATTTATAGAATAAGGCGTTACTTTCCGGAGGTCCATAATACAAAAGTAATGAGAATATTATTTTGCTATAATCCGCGATAAAAGAAAATATATGTAAACTCATTCACTACCCGACACCGATGACACAATAATACACAAGCACTGCACACATTCACCACCTCAATCTCAACAATTGTTTCGCCTTGTAACCGAAGCATCGTCAAGAGATTGACTCAACGACAAAATCGCAAAGCGATTATATGCTTTGTGATTTTGTCGTGAGTGTTTATATATTGTTGTGTCATCGGTGTCGGGTAGTGAATGAGTTCTTACAAATTCTGCATGTATGAGGTATGAGAACGAATAGTACACTCTACATTTAGCATTACATATATTTTCTTTTATCGCGGATTATAGCAAAATAATATTTTTATATCTTTTACAAATACATAGTTTGATTACTAATTAATTTACATAAAGTTTGTCTGTCTATGGGATCACCAAGGCCAAAACAGTCGCCAGAGGCGTGTGCAGGTGAGGTTGACATTTGGTAGGATAAGATAAGTTCCTTTTCCCCTTACTATTATTTCAATTATTTCAGATAATAAGTACAATCATTTACTTACTTTATATCAATGCTAGTGCCTATTGTAAAAGGCCCACTCGCACTTATGAAGGGCCCCCGCATGGCACGTGCGAACTTTATTGCGAAACGCTAAAGGCTTTTAATGGTCGTACACGGTGCCTAATGACGTGGGAACTTGGGGCTGCAAAGTTAAGGTATTTGCCCAATATATCAGATGGTACAAAATATTAGGAGTATAACATTAATCTATATTAGTCCATAGTGTTCTTGTTATTGTTTGGAGTTTGTCATGATACCTAGTACTTGTACTGACACCATCTTTGTCATGATACCACGAAGAGTCATTGCTGCATCAGCTCTCCCAGTAGTCAGTCGGTCTTGTAATGTTGTAGCTACAACATCGAACATGAAATCGTAAAAGGGAAAGTTGAGTTCCGTTTATTAGGCCTTCCAAATAAAAAGGATTAAGAAAACCGATAAAATATATTTTATGAGAATTTATTTTTATGCTTATATGTTAAAAAATAGCTGTATAAGCTAGAATTTAACCAAATTTTCTTTATATTGCTCACGCGGATCAGCCGTAAAAGCTCAACACACAGACTAGGCGTCAATTTAAATGTTAAAATTCCCCTTGATTATGTCCATACTTGTTTCTTCCTGTTATGTAAACATAAATAATACTACATTATCGCATGTATAGTATACCTATATATGGTTTCAATTTTTTAGATATACTATTTACTGAACTATTTTCTACGTTCAAACGCAATGAAAATATTATTGTGCTACAATCCGCGATAAAAAATATGTAACACTAAAAGTATTTTAACCATTCGTTCGTTACATACACACAAGATTCGTAAAACTCATACGCTGACAACAATAGCACAATAATACGCACCGCATACATTCACTAACACAATCTCAAAAATGTTTTGCTCCGTAACCGAAGAATCATCACGAGAGACTACAGGACAAAATCGCAAATCATTCTACGTTCGTTCAAACCGCGGTATCCCAGAATAGAAACCAATCATAGAGAGCAATAAAAAGTGACCTTCGCAAGAACTCCCACCTTAAATCTTTATTGATTGCGGTCCGTACGGATGTCTGAGCGGATTCTGTGTACAGTGAATAATTTCGTAGGCAGAAAGCTAATCCGCCGCTCTGACCGACCTTTTGTTTCGGTACTCGAGTCAGGTCTCAAGAAATACGGTCCTTTTGGGAAACAAAACCTATATCTGTGAAAGTTTTTGCGCTTCGCAAATACTGAGATGTATTTTCTGTTTGTACACGTCTCAGTGATTCCTTTTATCAATAACTAGATACCCCGGGTATGCCTGAGTGAACCGCTATTAATAGTTTTAAATTTGCGATAACTTCTTTTACATTTATTTAAATTACTAGCAATCGCCAGCGGCTCCGCCCGCCTGGAAAGATTAAAATCCTATTATAGTCTTTTGATAACCATAAAAATGGTTACAGTGGGTTAACATTAAAAGCTAGACATATGCTGTCCTGGACTTTTATTTAGTGCTTTACGAGGGAAACAATTTTGCAATACATGTTTTTAGAATAACTATTATCGTTTACTCAGCGCAAGCAAGGAAAGCTTTAAATTATACCGTTTTCGTAATATTTTTTATTGTTGTTCCTCTCCTATTCATCTTAGCGTGATGTTATATAGCCTTATAGCCTTCCTAAATAAATGGACTATTTGACACTGAAATGATTTGTCAAATTAGTCCAGTAGTTCTTGAGATTAGTTCATTCAATCAATCAAACAAACAAATAAACTCTTCAGCTTTATATATTAGTATAGATATGATGTAAGAAACAGGCAACACGTGTTCAAATTAATAAATATTCATAATGTATTTGATTATGAATACATTATGAATGAGTCCCACCCTCATATCTTACCGAGGTGTCGTAAAAGGCGACTAAGGTAAATTATATGTGGTATTCAGTTCAGTAGAATAAACCACCCTCAAATTATACACAAAATCGGGAGTAGTTTTGTATTTTTGCACAATCGAATAGTTTTAAGTTTGTATGCTGTTATAAGAGATCACAGATTCAAATGAAAATGCGGTGTTCAAAGTTCCACAAACTATTATCTCTTATCAGGCCATCTTCATTTATCCCGCAAACAAAAACTATTCAGTGAGCCGAGCAAAGTTTCTCAAAGGTATGACAAAAACAACGGGGTAAGAAAATTAGATCCTTCGGGATAACATCAAAGGTCCCATTAGCGTGGAGGGCGCCGTTCTGAGGCCGTACCTACTAGAATGGGCTTCGATAGAGCTTTTTGCAAAAACAATGATTCTTTTACAAATAAAACGGTATGAATTGGGAATAATATTGTGTTTAAGGGTTTTCCAAAGGGTGTATCAGACGTTTGCAGTTGCTTTGTGTGTTAGGTACTTTGGATTTATCGTAATTATAGAGTTAGTAGTTTATAAAATTATATTAGTTATTATAATAACATATAATATAATTATTGATAATATTTTTTTGCTATATTCCGTGATGAACTTCAATAGGCAAGCGGCTTTTTGACCGCTGAATTTCTTTTTGGTTCTTCTCGGTAAGAGTAACATTCCGTTCAACATTTTTAGTCAAACTATAACTTAACATTTACAGAACTAATGGGGAACTTTTATTATATGAAAAATCAAATAAATTCTAAATGTGTGTGAGAAGAATTGTGTAAGAAAGTGGTAACGGCCTTTTTTAAATTGAATTGCTTTCTTATTTGATTTACTTATCACAACGATTCAGGCAATACATTCAGAAGTACATACATGTATAACAGTTAATGCCAAACGCTATTTACAATGCATATATGTGGATTGTACGTATAAGTGTATCAAACTTAGCATTAACCATTCATGCGTGATTAACCACATTAACTATTGATAAGCCAATGGTTGCTTGCGATTTAGGTTAACTAATGCTGTTAATATTTCAAACATTAATATTGTTGTCGGATTACCGCTGTTAACTAGAGACGACAGAATATTGAATTTGGGAGAGATGAAACTAGTATTAGTTTGCTGTTCCACTGCTGGGCAAACGCATGTGTTATTTTAAGAAAAATTGGAGCGATGAGCTACTATGTATAATGTATAAAAACTCTTCATAAAGGTTACTTCAGATTTTCCTTCACTGAAATATGCATCATTAATAAGAAAAATCAAAAAGCTTTTATAAGAGTTTTTTAAAGGAAACTACGACCTCCAAGAAAGAGATAAAAATATCGCCCATTAGTTGCAATAATGACATGACTACTGTAAGGAAGATTTCAAAATTCAATTTTAAAACTTTGGTTAGATTATAGTCATCATTTTCATCATCCTGCCCTCATCGGCAGAACATCTTATAAACATGTTGTTACGTGATTTGGCTATGTATAATTTATAGAATTAGGCGTTACTTTGCGGAGATCCATAATACAAAAGTAATAATGAAATTATTTTGCTAAAATCCGCGATGAAGTAAAATAGAAAATATATATAATGCTAATGCTGATAGTCTATCTTCTGATGATGCTTCGGTTGCGGGGCAAAACGATTGTTGAGTTTGTAATAGTGAACGTGTATGGTGCTTGTGTATTGTAGTGTCGGTGGTGGAGGTTTGTGCATGTGTTTTTGCGAATCCCGCATCAGGTATGAAAAAGGGTTTTCTACTCTACATTTAGAATTATATATATTTTCTATTTAACTTCATCGCGGATTGTAGCAAAATGATTTCAATATTACTTTTGGCTAGATATTTACGACCAGCCGTCTGCCTGATGTCAATTTACCTTAGTCGTATTTTACGACACCTCGATAAGAAAGAGGGTCTATTATACTCAGATACCTTAAAGCAAGTATTCCATTTAGATATGATTTCGAGATGAAATCTCTTTAGAATGTTAACGTATGTGAACAAACATATGCTCATCGGAGAATCTCAGCTGCATACGCAAACATATGCCGATGGCTCGTTCCAATCGATTAGACAACCGATTATAGCAGTTCACTCGCGTGTTAAGGGTTTTAAATTTCTCTTACAAGTGGGAGACTTTTGCAAAGCGGATTAAACGGGGCTTAGAAGCTTAACTTATTCGCTTTATGTACGCATGAGTGGAATCCTTTTAGAAATGTTACGTCCACGGTGGCTAAAATATAAACATTTATACTTATTAAACAATGTCCGCGAAACTGTCTGTACTCGTATGTGATCGATTTTCTCAAAATCTACTGCACGGATTTTTGTACGGTTTTTACTAAAAAATAGTGCAATTCTTCCAGAAAGGGTAGGTAAATAATACAAAAAGGTAACTCGCGTGGTAAGGTAAGGTAAGAAAATTCACCTATTGGGAGCTATAAACGCGTGCGCCGCATAAACCAACTTGCGTTGATTTATGCCAATTTTTTTTGTCAATTATCGCAGTATTTAACCTTACTAGCAATCGCTAGCAGCTCCGCCCGCGTAAAAAGAATAGAACCGTAGTATAGTCTTTTATAACCATAAAAATGGTTAAAGTGGGCTAACCTTAGAAGCTAGACATATGGTGTCGCGGAATTTATTTATTTAGAACTTTTAGAAGAAAACTCATGTATTACAAACATGATTTTTGAATAACTATCACTGTTTACTCAGCGCACGTAAAGAAAGCTTTAAATGTTACCGTTTTCGTACTATTTTTTTTGCAGCTCCTCTCCTATTCATCTTTACGTGATATATAGCTTGCTCGATAAATAGACTATCTTACACTGAATTATTTTTCAAATCAGTCCAGTAGTCCTTAGGATTAACGCGTTTAAACCATCAAACAAACAATGTCTTCAGTTTTATATATTAGTATAGGTTAACACAAAAAAAAAATTTACCTTAAAATTTTTCTCGTGAAGCACTCTAATTAAAATGTCTAATGAAAACTACATTCAAAACCAGGAATTTTCAAGATCACCGTGAACAGACGCGACGAAGGACTTTGTTTTAAAATATGTAAAAATTATTATCCGTCCATTGGCTTTGTAAAAGCCGTTAAATCAAATCATCCCCCTACCCTTATCCCACTCTAAATGGGTAGGACGACGTGTTTTAAGCATGTTGTTACATGAATGGGCTATTTTTCTACGGCCGGTCACCTGCCTTACCGTACCTTACTTAACTAGACTTTTACGATACCTCGGTAATGAGGGTGGTCTATTCTACTCAGTCGGATACCACACGGCACATATACTGGTGTTAAATTAAATCAAATCAAAATAATCTTTCTTCAAATAAGCACTTTCAAGCGCTTTTGAATCGTCATTGATCAATATGATTAACAAAGCCACGCCTGATTCGGAATATTGCTCAAACCGAAAAGCAAGCACAAGTAATTCGGTGGTTGAGTCGGTAAGGGCTAACAACATATTGTCATAATTAATGTATAGAAACTGGCTATACTCACATCTTATTCATGAGCTCTTTATGCGACATTTCCCGCCGCAATAACGTCGCATAAAGAGCTCATGAATAAGAGCCCCGTATTGGCTTGAAACTAGTCGGGCTCACCGGATAAAATAACACGTGAGTATAGCCGGTTTCTATACATTAATTACCAGTCACGTTAGTTTAAATTCAATTGCCGTGTGGTATCCGGCTGAATAGAATAGTACCATCCTCATTTCTTACCGAGGTGTAGTAAAAGGTGACTGAGTAAAGTTGACCCACCGTGTGGTACCCGGTTTAGTAGAATAGACCATCTTCTACCGAGGTGTCGTAAAATACGACTAAGGTAACTTGATGTCAGGCAGGCGGCCGGTCGTAAAATACATGTGACAACATGTATATAACATGTTGTGCCGACACCACTTAAGAGTGGGATAAGGTCAGGAAGATAAAGTTAGTTTAAATTCAAAACATATTTTATTAAAAAAAAGGATAATTTGAGTGACGTATCATAAAAAGGAGCCGCCATTACATCCGGCAACCGTAGCCTTATTCCGTCGCTAAATTACATGTAATAAACGTAAGTAAGACGTAAAATAATAATGTACCGACGGGAACGAACCAACGAACCGTGCATCGAGTTACGGACTTCTAAACTCCCGTGTAATTACATCATTTATTGCGAGATCAATTTAACCTTTAAAGAAACCTTTTGATTCTAGCTAAGATTTTATTCCTTTGACATAGGATGTCGTGAAAATAGGGTTTTGGTTTGTTGGAAGAGGGAGATATATTAATATGTTATTTATAATTATGTTTCTTTGATATACCATAGACTAGAAATGATATTATGTTGGCTATAATAATTTTATATATTTGAAAGGATGTTTTTGATGTCTCCGAAATAATAAAAAAATTTCAGGTGTGAGTTATATTTTTCTCATATCTTTAATATTTAAATTAGTTAATCTTGTATGAATATATATAAATATATTTTCTGAATCCCGTAAACGGCTGCAACGATTTTCCTAAAATTCAGCATGTTGGGGGGTTTTTGAGGAGAAAAATCGATCTAGCTAGGTTAAAAACATTCCCTGTTTTATCCATGTTTTTGGGCATTAAAAAACTACGAAAATATTAATAGATAGCAACTCATAATTAGAACAGTCAAATGCAAAGCTGTGACAGCCTAATGGTAATGCGCGGACCAAAAAGGTTCGAAACCTAGGTTCGATACCCACACTCAATGATTTTTTATTTATTTTTTATTCCATTTTTACTGTTTTTTAAAAAAATTCGAGCAACGCTCGGTCACCCAGGTACTATTTAAGAGATATATTTTTGTTATTAAGAATCATAATAACTAACTAAAAACATCATTCTATATGTCTGTCACGCTTTTACAGCTTATCCGATGAACATCTTACGAATATTCAACCACGAGTCCTGACGCGAGTTTAACATTTTTTACCTATCCCAAAAAAAGCACAAGGCCAAGATTTCACGTTAAAAAAATTTAGTTTTTTACATAGTACACTTGGCAGTTAACGTAAACAAAGTCGCGTCAAGCAATAGTTAAATATATATTTAAAATGTTCTTTCAATGGCCCCACTAACATTACATTTTAACAAGTTTATAGCTAAGAGATTAGCGTTTGCGAATATCGTACATGTTTACGACTGCTTACGGGTAACGGTACACAAAAGGGTAATAAAAGAAATAGGTTCCTTTGTAACGTATAGAACTACCCGCGTCGCAGAGAGCCCGTATCGCAAATTACATTTAAGTACAACATGTTCGCTATGTACTTGAATTACATAAAAATAACATAAGTTCACCGCACGCTGTGGGAACGACATTGTGTGTTAAGGCTCGTTCAGACATAGCGAGCCGTTGCGAATGGTTCGTATCGCATGCCAAAGTAAACATACGCGCCATACGATCGTTGCGAACGCTACCTCAGTGCGAGCCGTGCGTTCTATGTAGATCATAAATAAAAATTAAAAATAATTGTAACATTATAACAAACAAAATTTTCTGCGCAGAACTCCGAATTAAGTTTATAAAAACCTGTATCTTAGAGTTCTTAAACAGATCCCAGATATTACAATAAATGAAATGCAGGTTAACAGACAAATATAATAGAGAAAATAAAATAAAAAAACAGTTCCAACAGAATTTAAAAGCGTGTGAGTTAGTTATAACACTCAGTAGACTTTGTAGACGTTTTGTTTGCGCTTATGAGTCATGGAGCTCATGTATTCCCATAGTGTAATTGGTTCATAAAAAATCATTTTATCCAATAGCGTTGTTTATTTCTTTTCTCTTTTATAGTATTTTATGAATTACTATATAGGCTGCAGCTGCAATCTGCATGCCTTGTCGAAGCCGTTTTTCTACTGACAAATACCATGTGTGGTTGTTGTGTGCTTGGCTTGAGCATGTGTCATTCGGGACGCATGAATAAATGTACCTTCGTATGCCTCAAGTTCCTAAGGCACGCCTCGTTATATCTGTACCAAACTTTAAATCTGCCGAAGTTACTTTTACAGCGATGGTGCGAATAGTGCCGCATGAGGTATGTCGCTCCCATTTCCGTACTTGAGAGAGTATATGGAAACTCGTTTCTGAATAAGGCTGTAATAAATTGCGATGTATTAAGGTAGGAACGGCGGTTTTCTTTTAACTTTAATGTATTTATATTTACGACGTCTTATTGTTCCCATGTGATTAATTGTTCTTCTTAAGGGACTATAAATCAAGTTTAAAATACACACAAAAATGGTGGGGGTTGAATAAATTACTATACAACTATGCTTGAATGGTGCATCGCTTTGCGATTGGAGTCTGTCTCCAGATGATGCATGTATCAGATACTAATTTTCCCATTTTCTAATTATTTTTATATTGCACGATACGTTTCTGCACCAATTTTTTCAAATCTATCCCTGTTTTATATAGTCCCTCTTATGCGTATTATTTTTTTAAAGATTTATAAAGTTTTCTTAAAAACGCTATTAACTATAGCCTAACTGTTTAGCTCAGACCTCGCCTACGGGTTACAAGTTTTCAAAGGAAGGTCGAGAACGGGGACTAAGGTAATGTGTTTGTGCGAGCAGCGAGCGCCCGTAACGTGATATACAAGAGGTAACCCCCCGCACCTACCTCAGCCCTCGTTCTTCACCATTCAAGTCCTTGTTTCCCACAGGCGAGGTCTGAGTGAAACGGTTAGCCCATACTCACTATATGGGTATAATAACACGCTCATCACTGTATCATTGTTTACCAACAGCCATAATTGCACTCAAGCACTTATCTATATCTATACTCCTTATAAAACAGTCCGAAAAAGCTGTCTGTCTATATGTGATCGATTTTCTCGAAATCTATTAAACTGATTTTTCTACGGTTTTCACTAAAAGGTAGTGCAATTTAACCGAAAGATTTAAATCAATTGTACATTACAGTTTTATGTTAATTGTTTTGAGAGGTCACGCAGTTGTGTATTCGCCTGCTGGGAGGTTTAGTGGCGTGCGCCGCGTAAACTGACAGAGCTTCACAAAACTAATGTACTAGAGAATTGTACATCTACATAAATACTACGTATAAGTCACGAACAGCGTGTCTCTACATCTTATAGTTAACCCAAAATAACTACTTTAATGTTACATCAATTCACACTTTCAATTAAATAAACTGATTTCCTCGCAGGCGAAGCCTTGCTCAGCTACTTCCAACATAAAGACAAATATTTTACTACTGTATTTCAGTAATATAATAAATTTCAAAGTAAATTTTCTTAGGCAATTACTTAGAATTAAATATGCGAGTTACTTTCGCCGTGAACTGTACTCGCAGCTCGGGATATCTTGTTCTCGCAAACTTCCTGCGTATCTGAGGGAATACTTAAACGTGATTCAGAATGAAGAATTGTCCGTAATGAAATGCTATGTATTATGCATGTTAGTCTAAATGAATGGAGGTTTTGCTACGGATTGGGGGAATTTCCTTATGTGAACTCTTTTTCTTAACTGTGTGATATATTGCCTCGCCCTTTATGATTCTTGTCTGCTTATACTGGATATATGGCTCCCGTGCGTCCATTTTCTGGTAACCAACGGCTATAAATCAGTTTAAATATTTATCTTGTGAATATGAAACAGATACAGTAATTCTTGGATGTAGGTAATGGCCCGCAGTTAAAGATGTATGAGTTATGAATTGATAAAAGTTTTTTGTGCCCTTTTTGCTGGCCAGGCTGGAGAGGATCCAAACACCCAAATCTTTAGAATCCCTACTAATATTATATGCTGAACACATTGGTTTTTAGGGTATACATATTCACGTTTTCAAAATTGTTTATTATTGTTAAAGCAGACCAAATAAGTTTAAAACCTGGGATTGATTCCCACATATCACCTGACGCATTCTTTCTTTTTTTATTTTTTTTTATTGATTTTTTTATATTTTTATTAGCTCATTAAGAGATTAAACATTAGGATTGCAGCATATGGCAAACTTACCCCCAGGCATCGAAGCAGTGGTGACGTAGAAGCAGTGTACAAACAGTGACAGAAGCATCTTGGTGGTCATGGTGGTAGTTCACTCGCTCATCCTCTGCCCCTACTCCTCGTCCATGTCCAGGTCACCATTGTGCTGTGGCGTATCACATCTTCAGTTTATCTCGCTCTAAAACAAATATTTGTTCTGTTAATTTTACTATGAGTAACCTATGATCCTCCTGTCCTTATCCCACTCTAAGTGGGGTCGGAATAGCATGGTATAAACATGTTTTCACATGATTTGGCTATGAGTATTTTACGTTTGGCCACCTGCCTGACGTCAACTTACCTTAGTCATCTTTTACGACATCTCGGTCAGAAAGAGTAACATAGATTGAGTAAAGACATAAAATTTAATAATACTTCCATATTTAGTTTGTTCTTGTATGCGGCTGAGTAGAATAGACCATCATCATTTCTTACCGACGTTCAAAACATATGTCGACTATCTAGAGGATAAGGGTAAGAGAATGATGAATGATGATGAGTAGGAAGAATATAACTTGCTAAGGTGATGTTTTACTTTAAGATTTTGTCCTAGAGTCTATCCCTTGATGATGATTCGGTTACGGTGTGAAAAGATTGTTGAGATTGTGGAAGTGAATGTGTGCAATGTTTGTGCATTACTTGGTGGAGGTTTTTAATTCATGCTTATTTAAGAATACTGAATGTTTCAGGCATAAAAACGGATAGAACACTATATTTAGCATAACATAAATCGCACACAGACATTAAAATGACCTAATTCTAAATTATGCTTAATTAAGTTAGATATATCATTCAATGCCATTTATGACATCACGAACTATTGAAAAAGCTAGTGTTTTTAGTGGGCGCTACGCTACGCTTTATTGTAATTTGCCATAAACTAATATTTTGGTATTAGGGTTCTTTAATACTAAGCGATATATTCATTTTGTTTTTATCGTAGTTTTTACTAAAATTATTTAATCATTTTTTTTCCGCATTGGTTTAATAAATTTCCACATTACTATTAATTTATCTCAATAAAAAAAGAAGAACAAAAGGAAACAAGTTTTAATTCGTTAACCTCGACGTGCCGCGCCGTAACTCCGGGATAAATACATTATAAGCCGCAGGGGAAAATTAGTGGCTACCCAAGTTCGCCAAACTTCACCAGCGAACGCCTTCTTTGGCGAATTTTACATGAAAAATGCACAACATTTTCTAAGGATATAAAGTGGCTGGAACTGTCTCGGTGTTTCTATACGTCACTAATTGTATCCACCACTTTATCAACTTAAGTGTTTAAATACCTTAAATTATAATCTTTAATATTAAAATGAGTTAATCTTGTATGTATATATATAAATATATTTTCCGAATCTCAGAAACGGCTCCAACGATTTACATGAAATTCGGCATTTAGTTTTGGGAGCAAAAATTCGATCTAGCTAGGTTTCATTTGTAAAAAAATAGCGGCCTGGCCCTGCTTCGCACGGGTATAAAATATATAACCCATGTCACTCAGTGAAAAAAAATGATTGAAATCGATCCAGTAGTTTTGATTTATTCATTACTGCCCGTGGCCCGCAAGCGTTAAATTTGGAGAAAAACAATTCCCTTCTCCCTATACTAAGAAGATTTCCTGCTATCTTTGGAAAATCTAAATTCATATTTACTTATCTCATCATCATCTTCCTGCCCTTATCCCACTCTAAATGGGGTCGGCACAACATGTTATAAACATGCTGTAACATGATTTGGCTGCGTTTTTACGACCGGCCGCCTGCCTGACGTCAACTTACCTCTGTCGTATTTCACGACACCTCGGTAAGAAAGAGGGTGGTCTATTCTACTAAACCGGATACCACACGGTGGGTCATCTTACCTTAGTCGCCTTTTACGACACCTCGGTAAGAAATGAGGTTGGTCTATTCTACTCAGCCGGATACCACATATTTACTTATCTATTTTTACATTTTTCCCTATGAATTTTATTTTACAATTAATTACAGATTGTCTTTATATACAACATTCACAGCTCCCTTGTTATTAAACAAACTCTTGAAAGAGCGACATATAGCTGCTAAATTCGAAGTGCTATAGGGGGAAGCGCGGCCTCCTCACGGCATTTTAAATCTGTAATATCTCCAAAAATGTTCACTTAAATTACATGCTGTAAACGGCCATATTGATCTATATTAAATCAACAAATTATTTAAGGTTTTTTCATTTTCATTTTTTTTTTTCATTTTTTTCATTTTGTTGGATAAGGATTAATGCTGTATTGTATAAAAATTGCTTCAAAAATAAGGCATTACTTTTCGTAAAAAGTAAATGACAAAAAATGCTATAGTGGGTTATCCATAAGAGATAGACATATACCATCGCGGACTTTTCTGTAGACTTTTTCAAGGTGTACAAATACTAAGTACATCATTTGGATAAATCTCGTAGGGTTTAGCCTGCGTTTGCAATGTAAGCGGAAAAAAATGTAATTATTTACGACATCATATTACAAACCTCAAAAATTACAGTATTTCTTTACTCGGTATTGAATGTTATTGTATTTATAAACCTTTCTTTTGAATCACTCTATCTATTAAAAAAAAAACCGCATCAAAACCTGTTGCGTAGTTTTAAAGATTTAAGCATACATAGGGATATATGGACAAACAAAGAATGTGACTTTGTTTTATACTATGTAGTGATGTCTAGATAGTCTAGCTGTTTTTTTTATACTTTTTTTCCATTTTTATTTTTTTTATATTTCTAAAAAAAAATCCGAGCAAGGCTATTTCACAAGTTACCTATAAACTGTTAGTTAGCCTATTTGGAACAGATTTGACACATATCTCGGAATTTTGCGTATCTCAGGTTTCTGATTCAGCACTTAAAGTCCATAATAAATTAACAGATAGATCATGTGGCTGTTATTTGTTTTATCTGCTGGATAGCGAACACCTATTTCAAAATGGCCGCGGATTTTTTAAATTGTTCACTTTTAGTGTCTCTTTTTTTATCTTCTCTTGTAATCACACACTGTTTAATTGCTATACTCTCATTTATATGTAATTTTAATCGGAGGAAACTGTTAATGGTTTAAATATTTTTTTTTTATTTAACTTATAAAAGCTTATATATACTGTATGTTTCAAAATATTTAAATAAATTAAAATAAATAAATAAATAAAATTAAAATTCTCTCATTTATTTCATTTATCTGCTACTTAGTTTATTTGTCGGTTAGTTATCCGACACTTTATCGGTAATTTGTGAAACAGGTCCTAAGTAAGCCACAGTATTATACAAGAGTCCTATCTCTAATCGGACACAAGTGAGCCACTATCATAAATAATACAGGAGTCTGTATCTGACGTTACAGAATATAAAATTCCAATTACGTCCAAACCATTGGCAGCATTTTCGAAAATATTATTTCAATACCATATATTGAGTGCCGTGTCGCAGAATTTAATATATTTAGTGTATTTTCCATCGGAGGATTAATATCAGCGCGTGCCAAATATGTCTGTCGAAGTGGGTCAACGAATTTACAATCGGCATCTGATATTCGGAGTTTCAGGACCGCTAATCCTGACATTGCCACTAAGTTAACAGGAATCGAGTATAAACTAGAGGATAGTCTCTTCGTTATCATCTTCCTGCCCTTATTCCACTCTAAGTGGGGTCGGCACAGCATGTTATAAACATGTTGTCACATGATTTCGCCGCGTTATTACGACCAGCCTACCTGACGTCAACTTACATCAGTCGTATTTTACGACGCCTCGTAAGAAATGAGGTTGGTCTATTCCAACAAACCAACAAAATCGTTTTCAAAATCAGATTATAACTGGTAGGAAAGTATCTTGATTTATAATATTTTCCAGTGTTTTATTTTACTTCGTTGTCAAATTAATGTTAAAAGGTAGTTAATATTAGCAAAATTTTACGATCAACCAAAAGAAATCACGCATCGTAAAACAATAAACAGTCGATTGATACAAAACAGAACATTACCTGCCCCTAACATTATCGACGCCATAAAGATCGACTTTCCTTCGAACTCGAATAGCAAATGTTCGCAATTTGCTTTATTGCAGCCGGCAATAGCTACCAGAAAGTCCAGACCTCCCGGATACATTGGATCACCCCAGCTGCCGACATTTATCCTGGGATAACGGGGAGAGGGGTGGCTCAATCTTATTTCGGTGGGGTTGAAATCCACGGTAGGTCACAAGCCTTTATCTGCAACATTTTTTTGCCATTCGAATACGCTTCACGATACCTTTATTTGTCGAACGTGCCCTTCTGAGAGGTTCTGAACACGCAACCACTGTAGTAAATGAAAATACAATATGGTATTTTAAAGAAAATTTAGGAGATGTTCGCTCCGACGCTCCTCCATTTAATTTGTGAGATCACAACGAAGATACAGTAGATTAGGCTCTCGTTGAAAAAGAATTTGGTTCTCTTGAGATAAATTAATGAAATTAATTACTTTCGCTTGAAAACTGCCTTGGCTGGAGACTGAGACTCTGTGGCTTGTACCTTATTTGTAATGGATTTATGGTAAATTATTATTAATTTAAATACATTCAGTATATTACGAAGCTATTTACCGGCTTTTTTGGTGCCGCGTTCGTTTTTTTATTTACTGGAATATCTTCAAAGATACTGGATCAATTATAAAAAATATCCGGTTATGTGCAAATCTATCCCACTTTAACTCCTTCGTTGGCTAGCGTCTGCTGCGTGTTGCATGGCGGTTCTGATATCTCCAATGAATCACCCCGTAGCTCCCTACCACGATGCATATTGGTCTCATCCGTGAACAAGCAAGCCTGTAGGAGTAACAAATTGCTACGTACTCGACGTCACAAAAACGAACGACCAGAGTCTCCCATTGTTATCGTTCGAGTCCCTCACTGTCCCTAAAAGCCCACTGGAATATATCGATAGAGGTTTTCGCTGCTCCCTAAGTCTCCACCTGCAAAAGGGATGTGTAATTTGTCTCGTCAGCGCCAGCCTCAAGAAAAATTGAGTAAATTAGTCACTTTCTTCTATTGGAGAAAGCAACTGCACATGCATTCAATAGTTTTAGTCTAATATTAGGTTGAAAATAGACTATAATGGAAGACTTAGTTTATAATATGAAGTAATATTGTTTTATAAATATTTTCATTAAATTGTGTTTCTAGTTGACCACTTCCCAAAAAGTGAAATTGTGATAAAGTGCAAACCATAATTCGTTATAATCTGCAATTTAAGTTATGAGGTATGTCCACATCGTTAAGTAACTTTGCAAACTATCGGCCCTCCGTGCCGGATAATAACGTCTAACAGTTTCAAATTAATTAACTTAAGCCTACTTTATTAAACCGGGGGTCGGTCAGTGCTGGACATTCAATTCCAGTTTTGTTGACCAAGATTAGTAATTGAAAACTAAAGTTTCACCGTAATTGGGTTAGAGATAGGACTTTCCTTAATCACCCGATGGATCTTTCGTGAGATAAGTCCTTATCTGGCTGAAATTTAACTATTCCAGTGGCAATTAGACGCAGACGCGTTGCAAAATGGGATTCCCTCGAACTAATTGCATTACGAACGGGATCACGAGTTTGTAAGTATTAATAAATCTAGCTCTTTGCATAAGACGTAACAGATTGGAATTTCTGTCTGAGTCGAACAAAGTGGAAGGAAATGAATGGAATACTCTACGTATTTAGAGATTTTGAGATTATTACCGTGTCTCGTTTGAAATGTGTAATTCAGTGGGGTTTCCTTTTCTTTATGCTACTTTATTATTTATAGTTTGAAATTGTATTTGTATTGTTGTTGTATGTTTCTGGTTGTAACACTTGAAAGACTGATATTTAGACTGAGACTGATATTTGGTGCTGAAGGAAATTTGACTGCTGGTTCGGAAAGCTGTTCCTACCGAGAAGAGCCAGCAAGAAACTCGGCGGTTGCTCTTTTAAACATAATACTTATAACTAGTTACATAAAGTCATTACTATCTTGTACAGGTTTGAAGAGAGCTATATCCACGCATTCTTATCGTCCAAATAATCCTCAACAGAATAGTAGGCTTTCTGTATCAGCCTCTCTCTAATAGTGTTTTTAAACTGATGTAATGGAAAAGCTAAAATTGATCGCATAATTTCATTATAGAACCTTATACCCAAACCCATAAACGAATTTCGCACCTTTGCAATGCGCAAAGCAGGAGCCGCAAGCTTCGTCGGTTCCTTCTTTGTCAATTATATACATCACCTATCGTTCTATAATTGTTTATATATTTTTATTTTAATAAACTGTAAATATCAATGAGGCATAATTTTTAATAGAAAGACTCATTGATGGGTTTTCATTTTCAACTCAATTCAATTTAATTTCAATTCAACTCAGGGTTTGCATCCGCGACCCTTTGGTTACAGTGACGTGGTCTCATAATGGCTATCACAACTTTAAATTCGCATTACTTAAGAAAACACCTTTTTTGTCTTAGCTACAATCACTTTTCATTAAGCGAAATCTTAGTTGGTGTCTATCCAAGAATATTTGCAGTCTTTTGAAAAATACATCAGAAAATTACTCATTCTTCCCTTTTTATATAAAAGAAATTAAAATAAAAGGTTCAAGATAATATTTATTGTAGTAAACTACCTCTCGTCATCATTAACATTTTCTTACCCTTATCCTACTCTCAGTTGGGTTAACACCATATGTATTCATCTCCATTCATTCATTCTATTCTCCTCTATCATTCGTCATCTCTGGTGCCACTCTTTTATATCCATATAATTCGTCACACAATCCATACATATTTTTTTCGGGCTCCCTATACATTCATCCACATACATATTTGAAAATGTTTTGGTTAAATGATTTTATCCCTCCTTTTTTATGACCATACTAACTTAAACTCGCACATCTCATATCTTCTATGAAGAAAAAATCGACAACACACACGTATTTCGTTGCCCGGTACTTAAATTTTTATTGTACCAAAATCACAAAAACTCTCACCCTGTTTTGGTGGTCAATCGAACCTGTTAACACATGGACATCATGACAAACTCCAGCGATCCCACATCATGTGAAATTATTACAAATAACATCATTCACTTCCTATTAAACTACTAATTGTCCATTATCATAGGCCATTTTATATCGTACCTCAGAATCTCCTGATAAACAAGATCCATGGTTTAAAGTTGAGCAATTTTCAAGTTTTTTTTTCATGGGCTGAAACGAAGATGTTTAAAAACAGCTGTGCATTAAATCGACTTTAAAGACACTAAAGTAGAATACGATTCAGCAATATAAGAGCTATAACGAAACGTAATTGCTTCCCGCTTAATTTAAAGAGAAAAACTAAACAATTATGCAGTGACCGATGTGAGGCTTGAGATCCTTATCGTGCGATTAGAAGCAAATTGAACAAAAACAGATACAATTATATAAGCGTTACAGAATGGGTTGTAAGGGCTTCGTATTTCCCAATCCCTCAACCCAATCTTCCTTTGAAAAACCACCATTGCAAAATGTAGACTGTTTAACCATTCCAACAAAATTATACGTCACCTGTCCACTGCAATTTGTTTCTAAAAAAAACTGAAACATTTTTTGTCTTTGCAAGTTGCTCTTTAAGATAGCTCGTGTATATCATCATCCTCCTTTTTTTTTATGTCAGGAAAACCCAGTATGGGTCATCACCGCCCGACGGGAACGAGCGGCGGGTATGTCGGACTCGCACCGACTAAAAACCTGACAGTGCTCCACCACGCTGCTGGTGGCGGGGACAGGGTACCTATGTAAACATTGCCCCCCATCCCCGGCAGCAGCAACTCTAAGCCCCAGAGCGCGCCTCCTCTGGGTCGGGGCCTCTCTAATAGTAGCCCCTCCCTCCGCTAATCGATGCATCGGGAGCACCAGATGCATCGACCGCCTCGGGGACCTAACTCCAGCGAGCGTCCGATAAAACCCCGTTCGGATCGCTCGGAGGTCCCCGTTAGGGCGGCATGCGACGGACTTCGGCGAGTCACCTGCTCCCCCTGCGGCGGATTGGATCCAAGGACTCGACTTCCCGGATCCGTCCCGCCGCCTCCTTCCGCGAGATAACGTCCTCGCAGAAGGAGGCCATCGCTGCCCACGATCGCTCCCTGTCCACCATGGCACGAACCACAGTGGGCAGGGAGAGATCGTGCCCCACCTGTGCCACGAGTTCCGCCCGCTGAACCGCCCAAGCTGGACAGTCCGCGAGCGTGTGCAGCGCCGTGTCGAATTCGGCGCCGCACTCGTGGCACTCACCGGTTGGTTCGCACCGGGCCACCCGCCACAGATACCTCCCGAAGCAACCATTTCCGGAAAGCACCTGTGTCAGGCGGAAGGTGAGGACCCCATGCCTCCTGGCGACCCAGCCCTGGAGAATGGGCTGGATAGCTGAAATCGTCGAAATATCATCATCCTCCTGCCTTTATTGTACTCTAAGTGGAGTCAGCACAACATGTTATAAATATGTTGTCACATGATTTGGCGACCTTACAGCGTGTGTTATCCGGCTGAATAAAACAGAACCACCCTCATTTCTTTACGAAGTGTCGTAAAAGGCGACTAAGGTAACCCGCCGTGTAGTATCCGGCTCAGTAGAGTAGACCACCCTCATTTCTTACCGTGTCGTAAAATACGTAGCCAAATCATGTGACAACATGTTTGTAATATGTTGTGCTGACTTCACTCAGAGTGGGATAAGGTCAAGAGGATGATGATGACATGATTTGGACACCTATTTTACAACCGGTCGCCTGCCTGACTTCAATTTACCTTAGTCGTATTTTACGACACCTCAATAAGAGGTGGTTTATTCGACTCACCCGGATACCAACTCAACTATCTATTTGACTATGTCTTTACTAAAATCAATGCATCACTCTAGAGTAACAACTAATTCATTATAACGAGAATAATTAACGAACGTGAACGCAGTGAGAAAATTAATCTACTACAGACTTCCTGATTGATCTTTTTATGATTTAATAACGCTTTTCATAAACCAATCTGCTGCTACGTTATAATTAAACGATATTAATATAATGTACTTTATGTTGTGCAATAAAAGAAAAGGATGAAAGAATGCATGCGAATGAGATGAGAATGTTAAGGTGGATGTGTGGTGTGACAAAATTTGATAGAATACGCAATGAGTATATTAGGAGAAGTCTGAAATTTGCGCTCATTACAGAAAAGATGAGAAGTGCGAGACTAAGTTGGTATGGTCATGTAATGAGGAGGGATGAAAATCATGTGACCAAAGGAGTTTTAAATATGAATGTGGATGGATGTAGGGGGAGGCCGAAATAAAAATGGATGGATTGTGTGAAAAATGATATGAATATTAAAGGAGTGCCACCAGAGTTGACGAATGATAGAGAAGAATGGAAGAAGAAGACATATTGTGCCGACCCCACTTAGAGTGGGATAAGGGTAAGAGAATGATGATGATGTGACTCAATTATATTAATTATAATGTACTTCAATAAAGCAACAATTTTGTAAAGAATATAAAACAGATACGATATTTTTAACCTTTCACATTCACTACTTATAAAGATTTCCTTGAGGAATTTTCAGAACACATGTTCTTATGCCGTTGGGATTCCGCGGTTCTTTACAATTTTTTTAGGTCCTTTGTTCTTTGAGATTGCTGTTTTCTGTAATTTATAGAATTAGGCGTTACTTTGCGGAGGTCCATAATACAAAACTAATGAGAATATAATTTTGCTATAATCCGCGATAAAAGAAAATATGTAATGCTACGTGTAGAGTCTACTATTCGTTCTATAAAAATTCAAAACAAAAGATGGCTTTGCGATTTTGTCGTGGAGTCTATCTGCTGACGATGCTTTGGTTACGGAGCGAAACAATTGTTGAGATTGTGGTGGTGAATGTGTGCAGTGCTTGTGTAGTTGTATTATCGCTGTCGGGTAGTGCATGAGTTCTTACAAATTCTGCATATATCAGGTATGAGAACGAATAGTACACTCTACATTTAGCGTCACATATATTTTCTTTTATCGCGGATTATAGCAAAATAATATTCTCATTAGTTTTGCTTATTCTATAAGACCTCAATACGGCTAAAGCCCATTAAGAGAGTAATTATATTTTTTTTTGTTATAAATATATGGGACAACGCCGTGTGGTATTCGGCTGAATAGAATAGTACCATCCTCATTTCTTACCGAGGTGTCGTAAAAGGCGACTAAGGTAAGTTGACCCACCGTGTGGTATCCGGCTGAGTAAAATAGACCACCCTCTTTCTTACCGAGGAGTCGTAAAATACGACTAAGGTAAGGTCGTCAGGCAGGCGGCCGGTCGTAAAATACGTAGCCAAATCATATGACAACATTTTTGTAACATGTTGTGCCGATCCCACTTTGAGTGGGATAAAGGCAGGAGGATATATATTATTATTACTATTGCATTATAAAATTTCTCAAACATAATCTAAATAATCTATACTATAAATTACCGGTTTATTTAGGTTATTTTATTTAGCGTCATGTCACGTTCCCCGTGGACAACCGCCCTTATTAGATTTTGATGGCGGTCGTAAATTTAATGACTGTTTGCACTGAATACTAAGCGACGGTGGATTTAACTCGAATGTGTTGGAATAAATTGGCTATTCATTTTGTTTTAGGACCTTGTATCGGTAGTCCATAAATCAGATCAGTCCTTAAAAAATTTGAACGGAGTTATAAAAATCCTTCATTAAGTTGTAACAGTGTAGTAGTAAGTAAACTCTTGTCAGCATAAATTACTTAAAACTGGTATATCGGTCGTCTGGCTTACAGGTCCCCGAGGCGGTCAGTGCATCTGATGCTCCCGATGCACCGCTTAGCAGAAGGGGGCTTCTCTTTAGAGGAAAGAAGATATTTGTTCTCTAGGATCAGAGCTGTCGGCGAGGACGGGGGCAATATGTACAATGATACCCTGTCTTTGCCATCGGCAGCGTGGTGAAGCACACAGGTCGGGCGGCGGTACCCTTAAGGGGATTTTTCCTGTATTAAAAAAAAATTACGTTCAACTATGATTGATAAAAATCCAAAATAATAAAGGTCCCGTGGAGCTTTAATCGCGGCTTCTTAATTCAAAAGATATAAACAAATATATATATAAACAAATATATGGGACACTTACACACACGGTCGTCCGTCCCCAAAGTAAGTAACTTAATACTTGTGTTATGGTAGACAGACAACTGGTGAATATATACTTATACATTTTTTAAATACATGCTTAAATACAAATATACACCCAGGCTCAAAGACCAACAAATTCATTTTTAGAAAATGTTGGTCCTCGGCGGGAATCGAACTCGCAACCCGCAGAGCTGAAGGTAGGGTCACTACCCACTGCGCCAACGGGCCAGTCATAGTAGTAGATATAGCCAAATATGGTGGCATTAATCCTCTTTTAAAGTTCTTCACACAAGTCTTTAATGGTAATATGTATATTTATAGAAAGCTTACTACACTTAGTTTACCATCCTTATAAATAATCCCGTATAGCTTACATATGCCGGAATTCATACAATACATTGTTATCTTACAATTGAAGGAAATCAACTTTGAACTGAGATTTTACGAAATATAAGACTTACGAGCGCAGCACATTTCTTACACTGGTATGGTACAACAAACTTGTGCAGAACCTAAACTAATCCTACTTCCAGTATAATAGCGTTAATATCTATGCCCCATTGGAGATTTAAAATAAATTATCAGCTTAATTAATGTATAGAAACCGGCTATACTTACGTCTAATTTTATCGGATTAGCTGCAAAGTTTGTTATTCATGAGTTCTTTACGCGGCGTTATCGCGGCAGTTTTTCCCGCCGGCGTGCTTTTCCGATAAAATTAGACGTGACTATAGCCGGTTTCTATACATTAATTATGAATAACACTCACGATAGTTTAAATTCAAAAACATCAGCTTATCTTAATTATTTAATGAATTCAGACTCAGTGCACGAGGCAAGAAATTAAGATCCATTTCCACTATCATAGGATCGGCAATCAAGAAAAGCTGTCGCAATTTTGTTCAATGACTCCTCAATGCGACCCGAACTCCAGATTACAGCTCGGTCCATTTGTACACGGAGCGCTCGCCGTCATTAGTTTCGAGACCACTAATTAAATCTATTCCTAAATGAATCTAACACTTGTGTGGATTTACCCTAGATTGGTATCTGATTACACTGATTCTGATCTGATTCAGTAGTTGATAGCAATTTGAATATTATAACCAGCTTTTATCAATGTGTTACTATGTGACTAAAGAGAGACCGAAAAGAGATGGATTTTGTGGAGTATGACATGCATATAAAAGTAGTAACGCCAGAGTTGAATAATAGGACAGAATAGAAGAGACAAACATGTTCAGCCAACACTAAGAGTGGAATGGGCAGGAGAAAGACTATGTTAAGAGTTAAGGTAAAAAAAGAGAAAGAATATGGTGAGCATTCAAACACGTATTTCAATTATGGTAAGGAACTAGAAAACAAGAGATCACGAAAAGGAAGTTTTTCGGGTGGATAGAGTAGGAGAAAAGGATGAAAGAAATGTGCATGCAAATGAGATGAGAATGTTAAGGTGCATGTGTGGTGTGACCAAAGTTGATAGAGTATGCAATGGGTATATTAGGGGAAGTCTGACAGTTGCGTCTATTACAGAAAAGATGAGAAGTGAGAGACTAAGTTGGTATGGTCATGTAATGAGGAGGGATGAAAATCATGTTACCAAAAGAGTTTAAAATATGAATATGGATGTATGTATGGCTAGGGGAGGCCAAAAAAAGATGGATGGATTCTTTGAAAAATGATATGCATGTTAAAGGAGTGGCACCAGAGTTGACGAATGATAGAGGAGAATGGAAGAAGAAGACATATTGTGCCGACCCCACTTACAGTGGGATAAGGATAAAAGAATGATGATGAATGATGAGAGTAGGAGCTAGCTCTAGTTCAGATATTATAATAACGGATAAGATGTAAAAGAGTAAACTTAAATCAAAGGAGAACCCAAACAGTATTCTTTATACATACCTAGGCCGAAGGGTAGAGTGTCTTTCAATAGCTATACTCACTTCTTATTACTCGTCAATTCTAGTTATAAAATGCCTTAAATTCGGAATTATTGTTACTTTCTGTTCCCAAAAAAAGGGCTTTTCAATTTACATATTTTTAAGTTATTGGTTAATATTTAACTTATTTAAATTGTGAAACGAAAGATGTCTTGTTATAGTTAATCCTGGAAATATCCACGTTTTGGATACGTGTTGATAAACAGTGCGACCATAATCCGACCGTCCCATAATCTCGTTACGCCTAAACGCCTGCTCCGCTCGGAAGCTTGCCAAAGTGTGATTATACCGAGCGGCTTCATCTGGTTCAATGCATCTGAGAATGCAAATATTTCAACACTGTATTTCACTGCTCTATTACAATACTGAAAAACTTGCACCTTTTGTTTCAAAACGACATATAGCAATATTCGAATTCAAAATATTCTATATTCCAATGAACTTGTTAACGAGTGCTTTTGGATCATCAACTGTTGGTTCGGAAAGCTGTTCCTACCGAGAAAAGCAAGCAAGAAACGTGGGGGTTGCTCTTTTAAAAATATAAATCTAATTACTAGTTACATTTAGTTATTACTGTCTTCTACTGTCTTGAAGAACAGCTACGTCCAGGCATGTTTATCATCTAAATATTCCTCAATAGTATAGTAGGCTTTCTGTATTAGCCTTTTATGAATAGTGTTTTTAAACTGATGTAATGGCAACGCTAAATAATTGTTGTGACTAGAGTACCGCTGGGCTATCCAATGGAACCGCTATCTTTTCCTTTATTTATCATATGACTTCAACTTGATAGCCTTAACAAAAGCATAAATATAATCATTTTACTGCTTTAAGTTACTGAGTAAGGTATACGGCACGTTGTTGTTTACACCAATAACCTAAGCAGTCTTAAGTACAGTTTGGAAGTCGCAAAAGTTTTGCATTCCGCCTTCAGTTTGTATCTCCGGTGTTACTTGTTTGTTATTTAAAGTCTAGTTCCAGGCGCTTTGTCGTGTTGTCTTAATCACGTTGTGTTCGCTCACAGTTTAGGGACTTAGCGTTGTGGTGAGTTAGGAATACTTAGTAACTTCCGCTGTCTAGGTGCGCTAGGTAAGGTTTCTGCAACACTATTTAACATGTACAATACAGATTTCATCTATGTTGTTTTTACTATAACTTTATTTGTTACAAGTTTTACTTATCGTGAAATGTTGAGTACCCACATTAATCATATTTAACGTTAAATTACCATTATCTATGTACTGAGTGCTTTTTCGTTTGCCAAAACAGGATATTTAATATTATCTTGTGTGTATCATACATTTTAGAAAGTAAGTCGCTGTTGACGGATACGTTAAGAACTACGTTTTCATTAAGTTATTCATTAGGGCGCTCAACGTCTTATCTGGGAAAGTTTAAGAAATACGACTAAGATTTATATTTTGTAGAATTTATGTAAACAATATTCTTGTAAAGTGATACAAAAGAAGGCATGCATTTTTGGTTAGTAAATTCAAGTATAAATGGACAGATACTCATTGGTTTAACAAAATTCATTGGCGCTCATTAGCTTAAAACGAAGTTGCTCTTCTGATTCATGAATTTTCAGAATGACTGAGTCCTAGCTTTACTTAACCTTGTTTGGAGACGATGAGCCTTTCAGGTTCACAGAGCTGATGCTACTTTATGGCAAATAGCACAGATTTCTCAAGCCACCATCTACATTATAGAAACTGATTATAATCCGGTTTTGGCCAACGTAAAATATCTTTAAATTTTATAATACTCACTAGCGATGCAAACCGTTTGATTTAAATTCCCACAGAACTGCAAAAGTCGGCTGATTTAATTAAATGTTTGTATAATATTGAAGCCAGTTAACAGTTGATACGATAATAATTCAAAATCGATACCACTCGATACCTTCCGAGTCGTAACGCAAACTAAATGAGCTGGGCTGCCCATTAAGTGCCGAGGAGCGTAATATCTCCACTCGCAAATGTTGGCATAAATTGGTTTCTAATGAATTCAATATCGGCATCGGGCCGTTTTAGCAACTGAACAACTCGCTAATATTGTACAAGGGATCGATGAATTGGTAACTTTTACCATGTAAAATTAGCTTATTTTAATAATAATAATAATAACCATTTAAACATATATTCGACAACAATAACTGAAAATCAGAAGTTTAATTATATTTCATTATGTTGCTATATCCCCGAAGAAGTAAAAATTTAAAATATATATAATGCTAAATGTAGAGTAGACAATTCGTTTTCATACCTAATACATGCAGGATTCGAAAAACACATGCACAAAGACTCTGCAAATGCTTTGCGATTTTGTCGTGAGGTCTATCTCCTGATAACGCTTCGGTTGCGAGGCGAAACGATTGTTGAGTTTGTGATACTGAATGTGTGTAGTGCTTGTGTATTGTGGTGGCTGTGGTGGAGGTTTGTGCATGTGTCTTTACGAATCCTGCATGTATCAGATATGAAAACGGATTATCCACTTTACATTTGGTATTATGTATATTTCTATTTTACTTCATCGCCGATTATAGCAAAATAATTTTGTTACTTTTGTCGATGGCCTAATAAATTTTCGCATTAAAATTTTAGTTTGTTCAAAAACACTGTAACCCGTTTTTATGTTTATAACAAATGTCAAATATAACACAAGTCTTATCAAATTAACATCACTATAAAATCATCTTTACAGCATCAACACGATCTCCCATTTACATAATGGCCCCACCCAAATCCCGGACTCTAAATCCAAAACGTCAGCCCACCCATAGTCCTGAGGCTATTATCGCGCTGCTTTTTGTGCGCTTCCCTTTTTTTGTCCCGGGGCTGATAGCAAATGGGTAATTCGGTATTGCTCCCTTTTTGTATGGGAACGGTCTGGGTTAGATTCCATTACTTGCCTCATTAGGTTGTACTTACATTTATTTATTACTTACGCCCGCAACTGTTGTTTTAATATAATATCTTCAATTATATATTGCATTTTAGCCGTGTGGTATCCGGCTGAGTAGAATAGTGCCACCCTCGTTTCTTACCGAGGTGTCGTAAAAGGCGACTAAGGTAAGTCGACCCGCCGTGTGGTATCCGGCTGTGTAGAATAGTCCAACCTCATTTCTTACCGAGGTGTCGTAAAAGGCGACTAAGGTAAGTTGACCCACCGTGTGGCATCCGGTTTGGTAGAATAGACCACCCTCTTTCTTACCGACGTGTCGTAAAGTACGACTATGGTAAGTTGACGTCAGGCAGGCGGCCGGTCGTAAAAACGCAGCCAAATCTTGTGACAACATGTTTATAACATGTTGTGCCGACCCCAGTTAGAGTGGGATAAGGGCAGGATGATGATGAATTATATATTGCATTTTCCCGTTCGTGGAAGAAAAACGATTTTCTATGTTGTATATAATTCCGGTATATCAAGACAATAATGTGTATTCTAATAATCTTTTTCAAGCGGTTTTTAATCGTCTTGTATCAATATCGGTAATAATCGTTAATGAAGCTATTATATTTTCGGAATATTACTCTTGCCGAGAAGAAACAGCAAACGTTTTTTTAACCTTTGTCTGTTTATTTTATGTCTGGAGTCTTATACGCCGCGAAAAGGATTTGCAAATCCGACCATTTTTTGATGTGTAATATGCTTTACGTATAAGAACATAGCGATGTGACAAAATAATCGATTATTAATAATCGATTTTCCAAACATTATTCAACTATAACATACAGATCATTTTTTTTTATCGATTTTATTAATTACTTTCTTTTTACTGTCTTATATCTTAAGATAAGATATGCGTTTTAGATAAGCTCAATGTCCACACCGCCACATATCAATCGTAATTCGCAAAAAGCACTAGTCCACTTAAGTATTTATTCTAATTAATTATCAACTAAAACAGCAACTTTTTAAATAATAAAAATATATATTCAATTTGAATTGATCGATTTTTAATTATTTATTTTGAAGGGAGAAAAATAGATTATTTAGGTATTGATTTTTCACTCCAAGTCACATCGCTATATGAGTATTGTATAAACTTTAACTTGTCCGAAGTTTCAGCAATAATGTTCTAGCGGTTTAGTTGTGAAAGTAAAACAAACAGAATGAATAATAAAGACAAACTTTCATATTTATAATATAATTATGCTCATTGTTCGGGCAATTTTTTCGATGGATTACCGAGGGTAATCGGGGCTTGCTGCACTAATTAATGTCACACAAAAAAGATCGGTCAGCCGCGCAACACGGTGCACGGGCCTCTGAGTGAATGCAATAAATATCGGTGTTCGGTGGATTATCGTATTAATATATAAGAAATATAAAGGAAAATTCGGTGTTTGTGTGTATAAACTATATTAAACAACAATTTAATTTGTGATTCCACGAATATAGGTGGATTGGGTTTTTTATGGTTATACTCCGGCCAGAGTGGACTCCATTGCCTACGAAGAAGTCTCTAAGTCAAAGGTCAGTATCCTTGATTATTCGGGGTGGAGAAATTGCCGGTTGTCTGCCTATCCTACCTATGCTCACCAATTGTAGCTATAGAAGGCACGCAATAGGCGTGAACACTCATGAAATAATATATCGGATTTAAAAACATTTTTACTGGCAAACGTCAGTTCGTACGCCACAGGCGACAGAGCGTAACATAAGATTTCTATCTTAGCGTGAGTAGTATTGACTTTCCCACTTAACTTCCGAACCGACCAACTACACGTTAAGTACAAAGTTACTTGTCCCTTTTAGTTAGCCCCAATCACGTAACAAACCGGAAAAACCCATCGGCCGTGGTTATCCACGCGAGAAAATATTTCAGTCAGACTCGTTCAACCGTGAAAATGAGATTGTGTTAAAAATAAAACAGCCCCCGGCCTGCATGTGTGGATAATAGGTGCGGACTAAAATTTACATCCCATTTATTTTGGCGGGAACATTCGTTAATCCTTTTTTGGAAAAATCGAAGGAAGTGTTTGATAAAGGACTTTGGAACGGAACTTTTGTTTTTTAGATCGCTGAAAAGTATCCATAATCCTACTATATAAATTATTAACATTTTTAACATCGTCCCTGCCTTATTCCACTCTAAGTGGGGTCGGCACAACATGTTATAAATATGTCGTAAATATATGTATAATCTAAATTGTTTTAGAACTAAACGGCACGGTTAAAAGCCAAATCTTGAAGCAAGGCAACAGTTCAAATGTACACGAGTAATATCATTGTCAAATAGCTGCAACCGCGAAAATTATACAAGAACTTCCACTTCCGGTGTACACTATTGTCACACAAACTTTAACACTAAGTTATGACGCGTGCGAACTTCATGCAAATTATCATTACTTTGGTCTTTATATGTAGGGGGCTCTAAAAGTGACCACATTAGAAGTGAATATATTTCATTCTGAATATTTAGAATAGATAGTAAATATACAGAAATCGTGACAGCCCAGTGGTGAGACCGGGCGGCTCTTTTGAGGGGAGTTACGGGTTCAATTTCAACAAAAGAAAAAATACATCTATACTAATATATAAAGCTGAAGAGTTTGTTTGTTTCTTTGATAAATTGTTCAAACGCGCTAATCTCAGGAACTACTGGACCGATTTGAAAAATTCTTTGAGTGTAAGATAGTCCATTTATCGAGCATGGCTATAGATTAACATCACAACACGTTAAGATGAATAGGAGAGGAGTAGCAATTATAAATATTGCAAAAACATCGAAATCTAAAGGTTTTTTTTGTGTGCGCTGAGTAAACGGTTGAAGTTATTAAAAAGTCATATATTACGAAATTTTTTTCCTCTAAGAGTTCTAAATAAAAGTTCGGCCAGCATATATATAGGTTATTAAAATACTATATTACGATTTTTATCTTTCCACGCGGGCGGAGCCGCTGGCAATTGTTAGTAGTACATAAAACTTGTTCTTAATTGATGATGGGAGAGAAACATTGTAAGGAAACCTACATGTTTCTAAGGAATCGCTGAAATATGTTTTACCTTCCAACTGGAGCATCGGGAGGGATCTAGGCTAATTTTCCTCCTTTTTCATTCTACTCTACTCTAAAAGATCATCGCAGTAGACTCGTCCAACAGTGAGATAAAAGTATAGTTTACTTTTGTACGAAATGATATGAATGATAGTCCTTACTAGACCAGTCTACAGAAAGTTTTCAATTAAGTGTAAGAGACATGCGTAAAGCATATTACACAATTTAAGATTATTTGGATGATAAAAATGCCTGGAATGTAAAATTGAAAGTGATTAAAAGATTGACTGTCGTGTTTCTTGCTGGTTCTTCTCGGTAAGAGCAACATTGTACCAACCAGATGTAGCTTCATTAATTATATTGATTCTTGACGATTCAAAAGTGCTTGAAAGACCTTGAATATGATTTGCTAAGTTAATACAAACAATTAATATCTTAGTCAACTATCTTAACTGATAGTAACTATACGCAAACTCGCACGTGTTTAACACTGTCTCAGAACTTAGTCTCGAACTTTCTACTAGACCAAGTCTAGAACTAAGTCACAAGTGTCTCGACCTTAACAGTATGACTAAACTGAACCATGTATCCTTGCAACACTAGCTCTAGTGGAAATAACAAAGCAATTACACTGTATATATATATATATATATATATATATATATATATATATATATATATATATATATATATATATATATCATCCTGTCCTTATCCTACTCTAAGTGTGGTCGGCACAACATGTTTTTCTCTTCCATTCTGTCCTATCTTTCGTCAACTCTGGCGCCACATCTTTTATATGCATATCATACTTTACACAATCCAACCATCTCTTTTTAGACATTCAAATTTAACACACGTTTGGTCACATGATTTTCATCCCTCCTCATTACATCTCGCACTTCTCATCTTTTCTATAATGGGCGCAACTTTCAGACTTCCCCTTATATACTCGTTTCGTATTTTATCCAGTTTTGTCACACCACACATCCACATCTCATTTGCATGTACTCTTCTTTCATCCGTCTTTTTCATTGCCCAACATTCTGATCCATACAATACGACAGGTCTTATGACTGCTTTATAAAGTTTTCCCTTAATTTTAAGGGGCATTCGAGGGTCACATATGCCTGAGACCTGCCGCCACTTCATCCATCCTGCATTCATTCTTTTACCCACATCTCGATCTATTTCACCGTCGTTTTGAAAAAGCGAACCAAGGTACCGAAAATCAGAGCAGACTGGCAAAATGTTCCCATCCAAACCGATCGGGGAGAAATTGGAGGTCCCACTAAAGTCGTAGTACATATGTTCAGTTTTAGTACGACTGATTTTTAAACCGACTTTCTCCAACTGGTTGTGCCATTTCGCCAATCTGCTTTGGACGTCAGTTGCATTTTCTCCGACGAGTACAATGTCATCGGCGAATAACATACACCAAGGAGCCTCCTCTTGAATGTTAGCAGTAAGTGCATCCATTACTAGAAGGAATAAAAATGGACTTAAAGCCGATCCCTGGTGTAAGCCTACAGCCACATCGAAATCGTCAGTTACTCCGGCTGCAGACCGGACATGACATGACAAAGAAATTACACTGTATAATTTATATCTATTTAATACAAAAGTAATAGCAACATTATTTTCATATCCGCGATGAAGTAAAATAGAAAATATATATAATGCATGTATCAGGTATGAAAACGGATTGTTCATTCTACATTTGTTCATTCTACATTACATATATTTTATATTTTACTTCATCGCTGATTATAGCAAAATAATTTTATTATTACTTTTGTATTCTGGATCTCCGCAACTAACGCCTTATTTTATAAATTAGTCGATTTAAACGAAATATTCTCCGATATAAATATAATGAATTTCGAAAAGGCTTCGAAGATTTCCATGAAATTAAGTATGTAGGGACTTTTGGGGCGATAGATTGATATAACTAGGTTTTATTTCAATAAAACGTTGTTTTATTCTTATTTCAGGCAATCAAAAATTGCTACAATATTTATTAGAATGCGAAGATTAATTTCACCGTCATTTCCAAAGATATAATATCTCAGTTAAGTAATACTATGGTACCAATAATTCGAGTCAAATTCGAGGTTTATGTTCTTCTAGTAAACTAAATAAAAAAATAATTTCCGGTTCGTTCAGGAAAATTTATATAGTAGCATAATAGCGCATGGATTAATTAAAGAACTAAATTAAAGACTAAAACGAGAAACAGATGTGAATTTTTTTTTTTTCTGTGTGTGGGTGTGGTAAGAACGTTTACTTATCGATTGGGGCACAATCAAATTGCAATATTTTAATGTTATTTTAAGAAAAATATAAACATACAACTATATAAACAACGGGCAGTTATATACGCATGGATTATATCTTAAACTAGTATTATAACTGTTGGAAACTGTATGCGAAATGGCGCGTTCAAAGTTGTGTGTAACTTAGTCAGCGAGTTTTGACTTAGCACTGTCTAGACCGGGGTGGCAAGTGTCTGTAATCACTGTTCTGCTATCTTAAATTAAGGTATTATGACCTCTATTCTAATGAATACAAAATTTCCATTTAAGATTATATAATATCTAGTGCGATCCGTGACTTTTTCCGCTTCAACTTTAGTGTTGGAATACCTTCAGTAAGCGGTATATTAACTTCAATTTGATTTTATTAAAATCGCTCTATTGAATTTGCCTCGAAACCGTAACAAATAGGCAGTCAGACTGACGCATCCTCGATTGACGCTTCTGTGCTGTCAAAATGAAAAGGATGTGACGTCGGGCATGCCGCAATATTGTCGTTCCTATCGCTGGTTGTTTTTTGGCTTTTTGATTGAGTTAATATCCTAGAGCAGCGTTTCCCAGCCTTTTTTAATCCACGGATCCTTAGGAAATCAAGCACAGTTTTCACAGACCCCCTTATTGAAATAAACAGCAATAAAACGAATTAGGTTTTTTTTAATTTTTAAAAAATATCGTTTGCTTAGATGACATTTTTCTAATAAAACCGGTTTGCTGATTTTTCGTTTTGCGACCCTTTTGCATTTCATAAGTGATTTAAATATATAAACCGCGGAGCCCCAGGGGTCCGTGGACCACCGTTTTGGAAACGCGGTACTAGAGTAGCGAAGGTAGCCAAAAATGAATCTATTAAAAAAAGAGAAAGCGAATAAAGTGATCTATCTCTCTCTCCTTTTGAAGTGTGATAAGGCAAAAAACAGTATAAATCTCTTATTTTCCCTCTCTTATAGCCTCTCTATGCATAATAACTGAATGTTTTTGATTTTTTGACAGTAAAAATATAAGTCGTAACTCTGATAATTTTTATTTCATTACAGTTACAGGCTTTCTACAATAAAGAGCGTTAATTGCGTTAAGGTTGTGTTTACACCTTATGGCTGAGTGCCCTATGTACTCGCTGGTAAGATGCGAGATATTAGGTACGGATGAAATTGAAGTTGAGGATCTGACAAATATCCCCTTCAGGGGATCAGGTTCGTAAGAGCTACGGGTAGATTAGAGCAGGTGACACTGTCGGGACAGCAGTGAAACCCTTGTCCCAACATGGGGAAATGGGTGGAATAGTCCGGAATAGGAGCTGACCACCCGCCCTGCACTGACAGGCGCCCAGAAATTAAATAGATAAGGTTGTGTTTTACATAACATTTACGTCAATAGTATTGGCCAATAGCAAGCAGCAGTGCTTTACCGTCAATAAACTGGGTCAGCAGCGACTATTTCAATTAGAAACTGTAGTGATATTGCCAATAATATTGACGGCAAACATCAATAGAACCATATTCAAGAGATTCACGTCATCGACTCAGATACTAGACCTTTGTAATAAAGTAGTCAAATCAAATCAAAAAATAAAAATTCTCCTACCCTTATCCTACTCTAAGTGGGTCGGCACAACATGTTATATACATGTTGTCAAATGAATGGGCTAATTATTTCAGGAAAGGTCGCCTGCCAGACGTACAACTTACCTTAGTCGCCTTTTGCGACACCTCGGTAAGAAAGAGTAAAGAAGAGTTAGCCGGATATTACACGACTACGTGGTCAATCTTTGAATTATTTTAATACTAGCGGCCTGCCCCTGCTTCGCATGGGTATAAAATATATATCCCATGTCAGTCAGTGTAAAAAAAATGATTAAAATTGATTCAGTTGTTTTGATTTATTCATTACTGCCTGTGGCCGTAGCATTAAATTTGGAGAAAAACAATTTCCTTTCCCTATACCAAGAAGATTTCCTGCTATCTTTGGAATATCTAAATTCATATAGTACATTATTACTTATTTACTTTTATATTTTCCCTATGTATTTTATTTTTACAATTAATTACAGAATGTCTTTAAACAAATCTTGAAAGAGCGACATCGCTGCTAAAGTCGAAGTGTTATAGGGCGAAGCGCGGCCTCCTCACGGCATTTTAAATCTGTAATATCTCCGAAAATGTTCACTTAAATTACATACTGTCAACGGCCATATTAATCTATATTAAATCAACAATTTATTTAAGGTACTCAATTGGATAAGGATTAATGCTGTATTGTATAAGAATTGCTTCAAAAATAAGGCATTATTTTTCGTAAAAAGTAAACGACAAAAAATGATTTAGTGGGTTATCCATAAGCGATAGACATATACCATCACGGCCTTTTCTGTAGACCTTTTCAATGTGTACAAATACTTAGTGCATTATTTTGATAAATCTCGTAGGGTTTAGCCTGCGTTTGCAATGTAAGCGGAAAAAAATGTAATTATTTACAGAAACCTCAAAAATTACAGTATTTCTCTACTCCGTATTGAATGTTATTATACGTACAAACCTTCCTCTGGAATCACTCTATCTATTAAAAAAAACTGCATCAAAATCTGTTGCGTAGTTTTAAAGTTTTATGCATACATAGGGAAATATGGACTTTGTTTTATAATATGTAGTGATAGTAATTGTTATTTTCCTCGCTAGAGAGCTCCGATCATAAATGCGTCCGATCGCTGCTAAATTCAAATGGTTAAAGGGCGAACCGCGCCTTTTTTTTTCGAATTTGACTAATGCTGTTAGCCCTAATGGCTTTGACAGCGTCACCGATAAGACAGATGGGCGAGCGCGGAAGCATCGCCGAGAGGCGAACCGCGACCTCCGACGCGCTATTTATAGGCTCGCGGCGCGGCCCCTGCATTTTAAATCTGTAATATCTTCGAAACTGTTTATTTAAATTACATGCTGTAAAGGGTCTTATTGATCAATATTAAATAAACAATATATTTAAGGTTCTTAATTGGATAAGGATTAATGCTGTATTGTTTAAAAATTGCTATGAACATAAGGCATCATTTTTCGTAAAAAGTAAATGACAAAAACTGCTATTGTGGGTTATCCATAAGAGATAGACATATACTATTGCGGACTTTTCTGTAGGCCTTTTCATGGTGTACAAATACTTAGTACATCATTTTGATAAATCTCGTAGGGTTTAGCCTGCGTTTGCAATGTAAGCGGAAAAAAATGTAATTATTTACGACATCACATTAGGAACCTCAAAAATTACAGTATTTCTCTACTCCATATTGAATGTTATTAGACATGTAAACCTTCCTCTAAAATCACTCTATCTATTAAAAAAAAACCGAATCAAAATCTGTTACATAGTTTTAAAGATTGAAGGATACATAGGGATATACGGACATAGGGACAGACAGAGAATGCGACTTTGTTTTATACTATGTAGTGATATTATTTATTTTTACAATTGATTAGGCTATGTCTTTACATACAACATTCATAGCTTTCTTATCATTAGACAATATAAACTTGAAAGAAGGACATTTAGTTGCGCCTCCGGTCGCTGCTAAATTCGAAGTGCTTATAGGTCTAAGCGCGGCCTCCTCGTGGGATTTTAAATCTGTAATATCTCCGAAAATGTTCACTTAAATTACATGCTGTAAACGGCAATATTGATCTATATTAAATCAACAATTTATTTAAGGTACTCAATTGGATAAGGATTAATGCTGTATTGTATAAAAATTGCTTTGAACATAAGGCATCATTTTTCGTAAAAAGTAAATGAAAAAAACTGCTATTGTGGGTTATCCATAAGAGATAGATATATACCATCCCGGACTTTTCTGTAGACCTTTTTAAGGTGTACAAATACTTAGTACATCATTTTGATAAATCTCGTAGGGTTTAGCCTGCGTTTGCAATGTAAGCGGAAAAAAATGAAATTATTTACAGAAACCTCAAAAATTACATTATTTCTCTACTTCGTATTGAATGTTTTTATACGTACAAACCTTCCTCTGGAATCACTCTATCTATTAAAAAAAACCGCATCAAAATCGGTTGCGTAGTTTTAAAGTTTTATGCGTACATACGGAAATATGGACTTTGTTTTATAATATGTAGTGATGTAGTCCAGTACAAAGGATTTTCAAGTCAAAGCATTTTTATCATATACCAGCTTCCCCACTATGCGCTGTTGTGACTCAGCCTGGTTCGTAATTTTCCTCGAAACTGAACTTTGCTATATTGCTACCATATAGAATATAGCGTCCAGCAGTGGACGTGCATCGGTTGAAGAAAAAGAAGAAGAGAAGAGAATATAGAATACAATATAGAATCTTAAACTCAAACCTACAAACGACATCGAAATTGGTTCAGCGGATTTGCCGTGAAAGAGCAACAACCATAAATTAAGATATTTAAAACCTGTTGATGATCCTAAATAATAAAATAGCAAGAAATAGGATTTATTAAGTCACCAATTGTGTAATTTAACCTATCGGAGACCCGAAATACCTTACCAAAATGCTTTGACAAAACAGCACCTGTTCCGACCTCAAACCGAAACATCTGCGAATTCAAACGATTGTATTAGTCAAATGTTTGCTGAAATCATTTCGGCGAACAAAGCGCGGGCCTCGGCGGAGCGTAATTTGTTACTGACATTATAGTTTGCATTTTAATTGTGGCGGTAACTCAGACTCGCGCCAGGCGCCGCCTTCGGGCCCCGTTCATCGCGGCCTGAAGACTCTGTTCTCAAGTTGGAGTAAGGAATAGTTTTCTAGGATAGCGCACTATATCACACCTTGTGAAAGGACCTAGTTTAAGGCACTTTGTGGTGTCAGTTTTAGCATTTCTTTACTAATTAAAAGACGCTTTAATATTTTAAGTTTATAATTCATATTCATCATCCTTATCCCATTCTAAATAACGGCACAACATGTTATAAACATGTTTTGTTATCTATATTATTATTAATAATAAAAAGTATGTGTGTTATGCTTAACCGCTGGAATGTGCTTAGGATTTTTTACAAAATTTAGTACTATTGAAGTTTATATAAACTTATTTATAAGATAAAAAATTCCCATTTTTATTGACGGACATGAAAAAACAGTTATAATTGAGGATATTTTAACACTTATATTGACGCATATGAAGTTAAAGATTGTTAATATTATTGTACAAATTTAACTTATATATAATATAAGAAAACAAGCGAATACTTTTATAGATTCATAACCCAAGAAATTTCCCTATTCAGATATCAACTGTTACATATTATTAATAATTTTACTAAACTAATATTACAGAAGAAAACAGCACTTTACAATTGTCAATTTGTTTATTGTTACAGCGTACTTAATAATAAAGGTTAAGCGCCCTATCAAAGTCCTTTAAATCAAATAGTAAAAAACCTATGATTTTCATTTCATTTGTAAAAGTAAATTTATATTCTTTAAATTCAAAGGACTCTTAGAATACCTATATAGGACTGTGAAATACCTATAATAACGATATGTAATTAAAAAACTAAACAAAAGTAATAATAAAATTATATGAATCCGCTTCATCGCGGATTATATAATAGCAAGACTAAATAATAGCAATTTTACTATTAATTTTGTATTATGTATAAAATATTAAAAAAAATAACCACTAATATTATTAACTCTTTCTTTCTGCGCTAGATAAAAATGTTGGAATTCGTCGAATGTTTATCAAAACCGTTTTGTTAAACAAAGCTCAAAGTAAGGGCTCGGCGGGCGTTATTTGTAACTGACATAATAGCTTTCATTTTAATTGATGCGGTAACTCAAACTGAGCCCCGCCATTCCCCTTCCTCGCTTCCTGCTTATCGCGGATTTGTAGATCCTGTGCGCAAGTTGGGTGATAAATAGTGCTGGGAGACGCTCTTCATCACTTGTGATGAAAAGAGCTACAGCGCAGTTATAATTTGTTATGTTATACTTCAGTTTATCTAAGATTCTATTAGATTTTTATACTGGATCAAGGATTTTATACATTACTAAAAAACGCCTCTTATTTAAAATTTCATACAAAACGGTCAACTACTAGTTCATGGTCATTACTAGTGCACTTACCTTATATCTACTTAAATGAATTTAAAGGAACCTAAGGATATGTATTCATCATGAAACTTTTAGGCATATTCCGAGGAATTTTTCTTATTTTTTAATGTTAGAAACTTGATCCTTTTTTATAGAGTAGGAGAGCTAATAAACACGCGATTTACCAGATGTAATCACCGCCCAAAACCTCTTGCAAAGGGAGGCGTTACCGACATTCAAGATGTGAGGATGTGTGGTTTTTTTAAATGACTCGTGTCGTTTCTATCTAAAAATATTGCCATAAGTTCACAGAAAGTTCATTTAATGGTCATTTGGTCATTCAATGGTCAATGGTCAGGGGAAGTTTTAAAGTTGCGTGAATTATAAAAATAGTACCTGGTTGACCGAGCCTTGGGTAATTTTTTACAAAAAAAAAAAAAAAAAATAAGTGGTAGGTGAGGCTTGATCCCAAGTATTTTCATTTCTCTAGACTACCCGTTCCCCAAATAAACTACGCTGACTTGACAAATTACGGCAAAAATAGTGTTTTATATCCAATGTAAATTTTAGTATTTTTTTAAAACCCAAAATCAGGGATAGAACGATTTTTTTTAAAGAAAACCTAGCTAGATCGATTTTTTCTCCCCCAAAACCTTCTACACGCTTATATATATAAACAAGATTAATCATTTCAATGTTAAAGATATGTAATGAAAATAACGAGACAAAATAATTTTAAATATGAATGAGTATATGACTGGAGGGACGCCAAAAAAAATAAATGCATTCTGTTAAATAAGATATTTATTTATTTATACAGTAATATGCATGTAAAAGGAGGACCAGATTTGACGGATGATAGGAGACAATCGAAGATGAAAACATACTGTGCTGATCTCACTTAAAATAAGATAAGGGTAAGAGAATGATCATCATCCTCCCCCTTGTCCCACTCTAAGTGGGGTCGGCACATGTTATAGACATGTTGCCGCATGATTTGGCTACGTATTTTACGCCCGGTCGCATGCCACGTCAACTTATCTTACTCGTATTTCATGATTCTTCGGTAACAAAAAGGGAGGTATATTCAACCGCATACCACACGGTGAGTCAACTTACCTTAGTCGCCTTTTACGACAGCTCAGTAAGAAACGAGGGTGGTCTATTCTACTCAACTGGATACCACACGGTTTGAGGGTAAGAGAATGATATTTTTAAAGAAACTAGCTATTTTCATTTATCCAAACCTATCCTCGCCGCGATAACGTCGTGTAAAGAGCTCATGAATAAGTGCCCCGGATGGGTTCGAAACAAGTCGGGCTAACCCGATAGAATAACACATGAGTATAGCCGGTTCTATACATTAATTATCAGAATGCCATTGATAAAGGACCTAAAATTGATCTTTTCTACGGTAGTTTAAACAGTGTAGGCTGAGATTTAACTGCTAAGCTTTTTCGTCCAGGTGAAAAGGTTTAGCAGGTAAATATCGACGTTAATGATACTTACATGTACCTAACCGCAACTTTTATTATTATTTACTGTTGTTTGAATGTTAATTTGTTTACCTATCCGTGGAAGCTTGTAATTAGCTTGTAGCTAACTTTAATTGATGTAGTAAACTTTCTTTAATCAATAAAATAAAATAAACAACGTGGCAGTTTCATGAGTCAACATAACATGGTGACAGCTTATAACATGTGGACCTTCGTCTCTTACATGTAGTTTGTCACAAAGTCACCACCTGTTTTAGCATCACGCAGAAACATCTGAATCCAACAGAATTAGTCAAATGTTTGCTGAAATCATTTCGCTAAACAAATTCGAAACTAGGGCCTCGGCGGAGCGTAATTTGTTACTGACATAATAGCTTGCATTTTAATTGTGGCAGTAACTCAGACCCGCGCCATTTTCCTTGCTCGTACTACGGTTCTGTGGACCTTGTGAGGAAGTGGTATGATAAATAGTGTTCCTAGGGCGCATTGAATTACATTTTATGAAAAATATACATGTTTAAATATTGTTGTAATCGCAAATATGACTGCAATGTAAGGTCATTTCATAGTTTATAGAATTAGGCGTTACTTTGCGGAGATCCATAATACGAAAGTTATAATATTTTGCTATAATCTGCGATGAAGTAAAATAGAAAATATATATAATGCTAAATGTAGAGTGGACTATCCGTTTTCATAGCTGGTACATGCGGGATTATTCTGCATGTATCAGGTATGAAAACGGAATGTCCACTCTACTTTTAGCATCTTATATATTTTCTATTTTACTCCATCGCGAATTATAAGGTCAGTTCAACTGACTTTATAACTCTTTAAAGAATTTAGCGCTATTTTGCCAAGTTCCATGATACAAAATAATGCTAATATTCCTTTGCTATAATCCAAGATAAATATAATAGTTTAATGTATGTAATTTATAGGCGTTATTTTGCGGAATTCCACAGTACAAAGTTATGATATAATTATTTTGCTTTAATCCGCGTTTGTTAAGAGAATCTATGTAATGCTAAGTGTAGGAAGTAAAAACCGTTCTCATACCTTATACATGCAAGATTAGTTACCGCAAGTATCACAAAGCACCACCTCCAACAAAAACAAACAAAAATCATAAATTTTTAAAAAAAAGAGTTTTTTACTTTGCGATTTTTGCTTGATTCACTTACCATTACATTTATTTTCTTAACAAACGTGGATTATAGCAAAATAATTCTATCACACCTTTTTATAAAATATGTACATCTTTCCTGTTTATAAACCCGGTTTATAAGTTTAATAGAAAACCTATTAATCTAACTCACATTCACTATATATAAGACTAGCTGTGCCAGCAGTATATGTACTGCTGTGTGATTAACTTTCAGCGTTTACTTAGCGCACGCAAGGAAAGCTGAAAATTTTGCATATGAAAATGCATAAAATGCAAATGAAAATGCATATGAAAATTATATACATATATATATATATATATATATATATATATATATATATATATATATATATATATATATATATATATATATATATATATATATATATATATATATATATATATATATATATGTGTATGTCTACAGCCTTTCTCGATAAATGGACTATCTTCCACTCAAAGAATTCTTCAAATCGGTCCAGTAGTTCCTGAGATTAGCGCGTTCAATTAATCAAACTTTTTAGCTTTATATATTAGTATATAGATTTATGGTATTATTATATTTTGTCTATATTATATTGTTCTATATTGTCTGTTATATACAGACAGGTATACCTCTCTATATATAAGAGACAATATAGAACAAAATTAAATACATTTTCAATTCACCTCCCAACCCTTGTTATTAGCATATTGTGTTACGAAATTATTTTCGATCAAAACTTTTACGTTTACACGAAGATTATTTGATAACTTTGGCAATATCGCGAGAGCTCTTTTTGTTGTGATTACGTTTTATGGAAATTCTTTTATCAGTTGATGCTTGACTTCATCTGTTGGTAAGCGACGTCTTGGGAGCGATGCGACTCGCAGTTATTGCTTTTACCGTGAAAGATTACACGCTACACTGTGTCCACAACAGTTGTCATCATTATCTTGCCCTTATTCAACTCTTAGTGGGGTCGGCACAACATGTTATAAACATACTATCACATCCGTTTCACTTTTTAGAGTGGGATTAGGGTAAGAAAATGATGTACTTGGAAACTTTGAAATTTCATTTACGCTAACAAAATAGTTCCTCCGTCAAGTTAGCGATACATACTTGAGCACTTTGTTTTGCACCAAAACTTGTACAACTCGAAGAAACTTTCATGAAGTGCAACAATAAAATTGCATTTTAACGAGATTGGGAAGCGCGAAATAATCTACAACAATACCGACTTTATTAATATGACGTCGGTTAGTCGTGACGGTTAGTCGGTTAGTTAGACTTTATTAAGAGGAGCTACATGTGACGTCAGACTGTTTTCATTGGAATTTTCAGGTGCTCAAAATTCCCTACAACACCGTACACGTAACAATTTTGTGGAATTAAATTTGAAAGAGCTTGTCATAAAGCGTTTCTATTTCACGATAAATTTAGCTCAATGACGAAAACTTAAGGTAGTTTACCAACCACACTTTAAAAAGCTATGGACTACCGTAAGGATGTTCAGTAATAATATAATACCATCATCTTCCTGCCCTTATCCCACTCTAAGTGGGGTCAGCACAACATGTTATAAACATGCTATCACATGATTTGCTGCTTTTTACGACCGGCCTTTTTTTTTTGCGGTGGTATCCGGCTGAATAGAATATTACTACCCTCATTTCTTACCGTGGTGTCGTAAAAGGCGACTAAAGCAAGTCGACCCGCCGTGTGGTATTCGTCGGAGTAGAATAGACCAACCTCGTTTCTTACCGAGGTGTTATAAAAGGCGACTGAGGTAAGTTGACGTCAGGCAGGTGGCCGATCGTAAAAACGCAGCCAAATCATGTGACAAAATGTTTATTACGTGTTGTGCCGACCCCACTTAGAGTGGGATAAGGACAGGAGGATGATGATGAATAATGGCGCCTTAAAGGCAGATTGATTATTACATGAAATCATGTTAATCACATCTAGATTTAGGTCTCATTATTCTCTTACCCTTATCCCACTCTAAGTGGGGTCGGCACAATATGTCTTCTTCTTCCATTCTCCTCTATCATTCTTCAACTCTGGTGCCATTCTTTTAACACGCATATCACTATTCACACAATCCATCCATCTTTTTTTCGGCCTCTCCCTAGCCCTACATCCATCCACATTCATATTTAAAACTCCTTTGGTCACATGATTTTCATCCCTCCTCATTACATGACCATACCAACTTAGTCTCGCACTTCTCATCTTTTCTGTACTGTAGGTCTACTAGCACAAATTGACATGCTGCAATTAATTAGTCGCCACTGACGAACGAATTAATCAAGCGATTCTCGATAAGACTACCAAGCTTTCCCTTTCCTTCACGGTACCGTAAAATTTCGTTATTTCTCAATTCCAAAAATTTTACAATTCCATTTTCACTTCAGCAAACATTTGCCTCCGATCAATTCCACAACCCAACGATCACAGCTATAAGCAACGGAAAAATGCGCCATACTGTACCTCAATAAATGGCGTAAACAGAGCTCTCGTTAAATTAACACGCTTCGCAGTTAAAAACATCTGACTGATTGGGACTATCGTTATACGGATATTGTTTTTCGAGAGAAAGATATTACCTTTATATAAAATCTCAGCTTCTGTAATTCTATCCTCGTAAAATTCAAACGTAACCTATAGTGTGAATTACACTTCTTACTAGCCTTTTTTTAGTTCAACAATTAGTTACACTTACTGCCGCGTGGTATCCGGCTGAATAGAATAGTACCACCCTCAGTTCTTACCGAGGTGTCGTAAATGGCGACTAAGGTAAGTCGACCAGCCGTGTGATATCCGGTTGAATAGACCACCCTTATTTCTTACCGAGATGTCGTTAAAGGCGACTAAGGTAAGTGGATGTCAGGCAGGCGGCCAGTCGTAAAATACGCAGACAAATCATGTGACCCCGCTTAGAGTGGGATAAGGGCAGGAAAATGATGTATAAAATATCTTAACCAAGGATATTTCTGAGTAGGTACCTGGGCTACCAAGCCTTACTCGGTAATGCATATTTTGCATGCAGTATTTTGAATTTGAATTTATTCTACATTTTATCATTATTTCAGTGCCCAAAAACAGGGGTAAAACGACATTTATTTAACTGAATCGATATTTTTCCCCCAAAACCCCCCAAATGCTTAATTTCATTAAAATCGTTTTAGCCCTTTCCGAAATTCATCAAATTAAAAAAAAATTAGAAATAATTTGAAGCGTTTACAGAAGCCAATTAACATCCACGTCAAAGCGTGGCGATGCGACTGTTATATGACTTGTCGTGTTTGTCTCGCTCAGGCAAATTGATTTAGTCATGTGGTCATTAATGACCCTTCGTCATCTATGTCGGGCCGAATTAGAGGCTGTTCTGCGGGTCATTAGTGTCGCTTAGAGATGTCAGTGTTCCCGATTTAATGCGCTAGCTAGTCAGATTCGTGTTTCCCACTATTTTATGTCATTACTATGTAGTTACATTTCTCTAAAAAGTCAATCCTTAACTTCCTTATTATGTAGTTAAATTCCCTTAAAATACAACCATTAAGTTTTATTGTATCATATTTTTTTTGGAATTGCATGCTGTTAGCCCTAACGACTTTTACAGCGTCACTGGGCGGGACGGGTGAGCGCAGAAGCATCGTCGAGGTTGCGAAATGCGGAGAGTAGATGCACAGAAACTCTACTAGCGTCGGAGAGCGTCGTCCTAAGGGTGCCTCCTGTGAGGCCGGACCACGGTTAAGGGCGACGTGTAGTGGAGGACGGAAGGGTGGCAAGAAGCCACGACTAACCGACGTCAGAAATCTGGGACCTCGTCTTCGCCGGCGAAGACGATGTGTGTGTATTACGTGTTTCTGTCATTGCGATCGTTATTTTATCATCGGATAAAGAATTCTAGTAAAATCGTTGTTTTGAGGACTACATTTTCTGGTGATTTTGTTACGGGGTTAAACGTTAAATCTGCCTTATTGTATGTAACGTTGAAACTAATTCGAAGCTTTTCGTAATATACCTACTAGATTTTTAATCCGACAAATCTAAAATCTTAAGGCGATTATGAACTTTGTTTAACATGTCTGCAGTTTTTGATCGCTAGTTGTACTACATATCACACCGCAATAACTCAACTTTTTCCATTAGCCTTTACGTCAACAACTTTGTGAGCTTTTATCTTATCTTTATTAGCTACTTTTCGATTATGACCTGTCTAACGTATTTCAGAAAGTTCGTTGGCTTCTTAAGGCAATAAACTAACTAAACCTTGACTAATTTCACGGTGTACTTTACTAAATTTTAAAGTTAAATAGGTTTCATCAGGTATATTTTGCTGAAACTGAGTTCCGTATTAAATGTTTATTAAATAACTTATATTTGGTAGCACTTCTCATTTATCCACAGGATTTATCTATAATCATATTATCAATCGAAAATATTGATAATATTAAGCTAATGAAACGTCATCACTATTTTTGTATTATAGAACTCCACAAAGTAAAGCATAATTTTATAAATTATTATAAAAAGTTAATAAACAGCTGTACATATAATTTAAATCTTCTTATAACGCAAAATTACAATATTATTTTTAATCCATAATATTAATATACAAAAATGAACGTATGTATGTCCTTTATAGACTCCGAAACGGTTGGACCGATTCGAATGAAATTTTCAGATAATCTTTAGAATGACTCAGCGGAGTTTGGTGGCCATTAGACCAATTTTTATATTGTTATTTTATTTAATTTTTACAATTTACTAGCGGCCTGCCCCTGCTTCACACGGGTATAAAATATATATCACATGTCAGTCAGTGTAAAAAAAATGATTAAAATCGATCGAGTAGGTTTGATTTATTCATTACTGCCCGTGGCCCGCACGCGTTAAATTTGGAGAAAAACAATTTCCTTTCCCTACCAAGAAAATTTCCTGCTATCTTTGGAATATCTAAATTCATATACCTAGTACATTTTTACTTATTTACTTTTACATTTTCCTTATGTATTTTATTTTTACAATTAATTACAGAATGACTTTAAAAAAACTCTTGAAAGAGGGACATAGCTGCTAAAGTCGAAGTGCTATAGGGCGAAGCGCGGCGTCCTCACGGCATTTTAAATCTGTAATATCTCCGAAAATGTTCACTTAAATTACATGCTGTAAACGGCCATATTAATCTATATTAAATCAACTATTTATTTAAGGTACTTAATTGGATAAGGATTAATGCTGTATTGTATAAAAATTGCTTCAAAAATATGGCATTATTTTTCGTAAAAAGTAAATGACAAAAAATGCTATAGTGTGTTATCCATAAGAGATAGATATATACCATTGCGGAATTTTCTGTAGACCTTTTCAATGTGTACAAAGACTTAATACATTATTTTGATAAATCTCGTAGGGTTTAGCCTGCGTTTGCAATGTAAGCGAAAAAAATGTAATTATTTACAGAAACCTCGAAAATTACAGTATTTCTCTACTCCGTATTGAATGTTATTATACGTACAAACCTTCCTCTGGAATCACTCTATCTATTATAAAAAAACCGCATCAAAATCTGTTGCGTAGTTTTAAAGTTTTATGCATACATAGGGAAATATGGACTTTGTTTTATGATATGTAGTGATGATAATGACAGTTTTTTTTACTATTAATTTCTTTTAATTAAACCTAGCTAAGCTGGCTAGGTATGCAAGTTATAAATATATTTGAATTCAAGTTTTTACGTTCACATAAAAAACAATACAAAAATTAAGTATGTCTATAAACCTCAGATGGGATAATGTTTTCGTTCACTATTTTCACTGATCGATCAACGAAATTGTGTTCCCTAACGAGATAAGAACAGTACTCTGCGGTATTACTCAGGCGCTCGTCTCTGGTCAGGTACCTTTTAGCTGATTAAAGTACTTGTATTTCTTGGTATTGTAATCTGTTAACTGTAAAATATTACTGGATATACCCATGGGCGTTATCAGGAATTAATACTACGAAATAGACTGGTAAAAATTAAATGCTATAGAAAGATATTGGATTTGACAAAAAAAGAACAAAAGATTCCTGACAACTATAGGACGACAATATTTATTTATCATATTATGATTGATTTTTTAAAGACCGACGCTGTTAAATAAAATAATAAGAGAAAATCTATTTAATGCTATTTGTAGAGTGTGATTTTGTAGATCAAACAAAATCTAACGCTGATAACGCTTGGTACGTGGCAAAACAATTGCTTTAAAATCGTGGTAGTGAATGTGAGTAGTGATAGTGTATTTTGGTGCGCTGGTGGCGATTTGTTGTGAAATTACAATGAAAACACTCTAACGTAGCTTTTTTTTTGTTTTATGGATCTCCGCAAAGTAACGCCTAATTCTATAAAATATTTGATGTAATTTGCTTGGCAACAAATGACATTCCTTTTCCTTCTAAGATTATACGCAATATGTGAGAGCGAAGTACGCGAGTGACGTTTGGCTCTTTGTCTCCCCATCAGCATAATGCGCGCTCTATGTCACTCCACGTTTCGACGTCAAATTAGGGATGATTGATACGCTGTGCTTAAGGGAGATTACGTTCTGGGGTACTCTTTTTAAATTACATACTTGTAAAAGTGTATTAACGGGGTCGCGACCTACTTGTAGCGCTTAACTTTACGAGAGCATGACTAAACTCAAAAATATTTCGATACAAAACAGAAAGTTTTGGAAAATATCGTTGTTGACGCAATCATAATTCGACGATTATTGCCGAAAAAGTGGGTCGCGAAGCTGAAGTGGTGATGACTGAGGCACATATTATTGAGAACCCATAAGGGTAGGGCCTTAGAGTGCTGAATTCGTGATCCAGTGCCGAAAAAGGCAGCGTCGACACCCCTATGATGTGACAAACTTGAAAAAGTCGCTGGGAACCGTCAGATTCAATCGACATAACATCTTGTGGTGTGGAGATCCCATGAAAAGACCTAGTTTCAGAAATGGCCATGCATCGATTGAAGAAGACGGTTGATGAAAAATGGACCATAATTTTCAAAATATATTACGTTATTGGTCCATTGCCGATTCAGCTTCAAGAACACGCTGAGTGATCCGTTGAAATCATCATCTTGGATGACATTTGAATGTTCCTTTGTGGAGGTTTTTGAATTCTCAAGTTAAATTTTCCATATATTCGTATAATTTCGAAAAATTCTGAATTATGGAAATAGTACACAGGGTATTTCCAGCCCTCTTAGCAAGTACGATACTAATGATGTATTATGATATACCCTATTATTTATGTCATTATGTTTAGCTGCCGATAAGGTCAAAGATGTTATAACATAAGACAATGTAAAAAATCACCGTGAAGCGACGCAAGCGTTAATATAAGCAACCCTGAAGCATAAATAATTTAGGAACGATTACACGGTACATTAGGTTTGGTAGTTTCGCACTTACTGCCCCGGATAATCCCTCATGTGGAGCCACATCAAACAATGTAATGGGACTCTCAACCTTAATGTCCAGCAATAAAGGACCGGCAGATATGCAAAAGTACTTTGATAATCTTCCGTGGGAAGTAGCCCTTAAGTGTAAGCTCTTAAGGATTACAGGATGTCTGACGTGGGAAAATTGCTATTATACATGAGATTTGGGTTAGGACAAAAGTCGGAAGGCTTAAAGCTGTATGGAGATCTGTGAAATACATTTACGAACATTGTATATCAGCCTTTAAATGTCGAAAGTTGAATTTAGTAAAAAATTAGTTATAGGGTAAGTGATTATTTAAAAAATCTATATTTACAACTGTCAGAATTTCTCGAGCCATGGACATATCCATGGAACACAATTCCTTTAATTCAAATTCAAAATATTCTTTATTCAAATAAACTTGTCAAAAGTTCTTTTGAATCGTCAAGTCTACTGCTGATTCGGAAAGCTGTTCCTACCGAGAAGAGCCAGCAAGAAGCTAGGCGGTTTTCTTTTTTGAAAAATACAACTCTTAATACTAGTTACAATTAATCGTTTCTATCTTGTACAGGGTCGAACAATATCTATATCCACGCATTCTTATCGTCTAAATATTCCTCAACAGAATAGTAGGCTTTCTGCATCAGCCTCTTATTATTTTATTTAATTAATTTAATTAGTCATACTGTTTTACTATGTAAGTAAGTAAGTAAGTAAGTAACGGCCTGTTACTATCCCACTGCTGGGCATAGGCCTCTTCTCTCCGTTTTTTTTTTTTTTTTGGAGAGAAGGATTGGAGCTAAGACTTACCACGCTGCTCCAATGCGGATTGGTAGGTATAATACTATGTACATACATATATTATGTAACATTTTAGGTTTTTAATTTTTAGCCTAGATATTGTCAGAATTATTTGCTTATCTACCGTAGGTGGATTTAGATAACTCATTTCGTTCTCATACCTTTGTGGTACGTGCAATTACTAATGCTGCATGTGTGCAAACGGATTTTACTATTTACATTTATTAACGTCTTTTCATCTTTAGCTTAGGATCCTGGTTATGACTTGCAATATGTTGGTGACTGTTTAGTCCAGGCGTGTATTTTAGGAATAATGACGACTAAAAATTTTAAAGGACTTTCTAATGACTGTTTTATACTTAAAATAACAGATCACATGATTTTTAAGGGAGACAAGATTCGGCTTACTATCTCAGTAGGCCCCACTAACCAGATCCACGCATTAGGCACTACATGTAGTGAAAGTGAAATGTTATGTCTAGTTTATAGATAAGTATACCCAGAGACCTCGTATTAGTTTTAACAATTGTATACACAGTTGTCGCCTGTATTTATAGTGGGGTATAGTCCAAATTGGTATGCGGATCACAAAATGCTGTTGCGTAACACCGCACGTCTGCCGCGTCGGCAGTTCAGTTAATAGTAAATGTTTTTCATATTCGTTCTATAAAAAATATGTTATGTATGTCGTGTACAGTTTTGAATAATTTATCAGTTTTTTTCCGTCGGTATTACATTTTATAGGAACAACGTTTTTAATTAAAAATACTGTAACTTACGCATTTCATGAATGTTGCAAATATTTTATGAAGTATTTCTAATATTAGAAGCCCGGAATGCTATTGGTGGACATTTTTACCAACGGCATATGATGACAACAGAATCTATCTGCAATCGCTTACGTATTAATAACAGAGTGTATAACGTATTAATGACCCATAATTTTCTGTACTGTATAGCTCAGATCACATCGCAGTAGACAATCTGTCAAAAGGCATTTACTTAAATAAATATTTACGTATATAAATAAAACAATCAATATCAAAATCAAAAAGAGATCGACAGAATTTTGGAGAGGAGCAAGGAATGTTGATCTATTCTTCATGTTATAAAACAAAAAATACACCGCATCTGCTTGTATGTTTTTCCACGATAAACTCCAAAACTACTGAAATAAATTTCGTACGGTTTTTACATTTACAGGAGGGCTTACGAGTAAAGTCTTAATATATAATTTGTCAAAGTTTTTTGAGAATTATCTCTTAATAATTTCAGAACAAGTCATGCAGCCTGAGAGTTGTGTTTTTATTGAAGCAAACGTCACTTCATTACAGATTATAGCAAAATAATTTTATTATTACTTTTGAAGAAAACGTCTATAAAAGCGATATTACTAACACGTATTAAATACGTAATTTATAATATGGTTTGCAAAATCTGCTGATTACGAAAAAATGTATTTGGCGTAATAAATTGATATCCGAGCTTGTTAATAATGAGAAAAATGTAATATCTTGTAATATAATAACATTCCCCTCTAATTTGCTAACGTCGGCATTATATTTTGGTAATACGAAATGTTCAATTTTGTATTCAGAAATAACGTGTTTTTTTAGGCACTAGGTTTTTTTAGCGTTATACACTACGGTTTAGCCATTAATCTTCTTCATTTTTATCACTGGATGTCCATTGTTGGACATAGGTTTACAAAGAGCTTTTGAAACACTATGCCCTGCATCCAGGCGGCCTATCTGCAACCTTTTTCAAAATTTTCGGTGCGGGCCGCCAATGATGTTCAAGGTAATTTTTTTTGTGAAAATCGTTATTTATTCCACAATTGGACAGTCATCAAAGCCTCGTCGGTTCATCGGCTTGATATACTACAGTTTGGCTGACCATTGGGAACAGAATGAGCTTTCAATTTGGATTATTTAAAATAAATACCCTGTGTCTGTGTCCTTTATCGTTGCCATTTCATTTGTGTAAAGTTTGATGTTCAAACTCAATTATAAAGTACGTTTTCCTTCATCTGATTTTTAACCTTATATTATAGCCCAGTATATAAATTTTCGTAGAATTGTGATAGCCTGGCAGTAACACCGTGCGATTCTTTCGAGGTGGTCACAGGTTCGAACCCGGGCAGACACCAATGAGTTTTTCTGTAAAAAATTATATTCTAATTGATAATTGCAACATCGTGACGAAACCTTCATATCTTTAGATAATTCTGGAGATACGTGTAACCAATCTGCACTGGAGCAGCGTGGTAGGTCTTAGCTACTATCCAAAAACGGTGAGAAGAGGCCTTCCCAGCAGTGAGATAGTAACAGGCCGCTACTTTACTTTTTTATAAATTTTCATTGTACGAAATTGCATCAAAATTGTTTCTGCGGATTAGTACTGTAGATATGATTCCACAGATACAATATTTGGATAGATTTCCTTAAAAATTATTCCAAAAGAAGTGACAAATAATAGCTATACTCGATTTCAATAGCGTAACCAACTCCATATTATAGATTTCAGCCGTGTTTTGTCTGTGTTAGTATTTTCATCAAGAACCGTTGCAATTCCCATTCTAGGTAGAAGTAATTACTTAAAGAACTTGTTTTCCCCGGAGTTTGTTCTCATTTCATTGAATTTTGCAGTAAATACTTGTCAGTTGCAAAATTAATTAATTTCAGTTGGTGGAGCCAAAGGTATTTCCTGAAATTAAATTCGCCCGCGATGGCCGGACCTTACCTTTAGTAACACTCGTATAAGTATTGTTAAGGAAATGACAAAGATCGATTTTGTACCGATTATTTCTAGCACACAGTATCTAGAGTGTAAAAAGGCAACCTAGAACGTTTTTATACCTTATACATGTAAAGTTATGGGAAGAATTCGTCTTTGGTCACCACGTTCTTAGTTCTACATCATCCTCCTGCCCTTATTCCACTCTTAAGTGGAGTCGGCACGTGTTAGAAACGTGTTGTCACATGATTTGGCTACGTATTTTACGACCGGCCTGACTTCAAATTAACTTAGACGTATTTAACGATACCTCAGTAAGAAATGAGGGTGCTCTATTCTACTCAGCCGGATAACACACAGTGGGTCAGCTTACCTTAGTCATCATTTACGACACCTTGAAGAAATGAGGGTGTTCTATTCTACTCAGCCTCAGGATATCACATAGCATCTACGTCCGTATTCCCACTTCCAACAAAAAAAAGAAAAGGTAGAGAGCTAGAAGCCAGACATTAATAAAAAACCCAACCAGTTCAAACCCGGGCAGACACCAATGAGTTTTTCTGTAAAAACTTATCTGTCTAATTGATAATTGCAATTTATCACATGCTTTTCGGTGAAGGAAAACATCGTGAGGAAACCTGCATATCTCTAGAGAATTCTGGAGATATGTGTAACGTAGCAATCCGCATTGGAGCAGCGTGGTAGGTCTTAGCTCCAATCCTTCTCTCCAAAAACGGAGAGAAGAGGCCTATTCTCAACAGTGGGATAGTAACAGGCTGCTACTTTTACTAGTCCAGCATGTATAAGGTATAAAAACAGATTGCGCTTCCTATACTTAGCATTACAGAGATATGCTCTAATCGCAAAGCCAAATATTGTCCTTACAAAAATAAAAAGAATCTATGTACTCAATCAAAGTCCTCATAATTAACGACACGGCCGAAGTGTCCTGTACAGTATACAGTACACTGCATTAAAATCCTGTAAAACCCCCGCCTTAACGACCCCCTTCTAATTAGGACGAGTAATTGGAGGGCTGTTTCTGATATTTGAACAGAATCGTCGAGGGCTGTCATTTGATTCGGCGACTTGTTCAGGTAGAAACACGGTCTGGGAGTAATTAGGATAGATCGCGGTTACTTTGACAATTTGTTTTGACGTGATAAATAAAGATAGACAAAATATAAATCAAAATTCCATTACACTTTACAAGTACTGTTGTATACATTCTATTGCAAGCAGCAGTTTGTCTGTCTTACGCAATCATAACTATTCCATATTGACTTTATACATTCCTATATTGATATTATGCTAGTGGTTTCCAGCTGAGCAGAATAGACCAACCTCATTTCCTACCGAGGTGTCGTAAAAGATGACAGGTAAGTCGACCCGCCGTGTGATATCCGGCTGAGTAGAACTAGTTGTCTATTATATATTATAGTTAATGTATAGAAACCGGCTATATTCACGTCTTATTATATGGGATTAGCCCGACTAGTTTCTAAAAAAAGAAAATTTCTAGTTCTGAAAAAACTATTCTATATTGCCTAGTCTATAATGTCTATTATATATTATAGATCACCCTCACTTCTTACCGAGGTGTCGTAAAATACGACTAAGGTAAGTTAACGTCACGGAGGCGGCCTATCGTAAAATACGTAGCCAAATCATGTGACATGTTGTGCCGACCCCACTTATAGTGGCATAAGGGTAGGATGATGGCATTCCTATATCGATATTATACAGTTCTACACTGAAATTATACATTCCTACACTGTGAATAACAAGATATTCTATATCTTTACTTATATATATGGACTTCAGCAAAGTTACGTCTTTTTTAATGTCTAAAGATACTGTAAACACTTCCAGGCGACATAGCGTGTCCGCAGAGATATATTATTTATAACAGCTAATGCATATTTTACTATCGCGCACGAAAACGACGCTGTTTAATTATACAACAGGCCGAGTTAATGCTAATTTAAAATACAAACAGTCCATAAGGAGCTTTGAATTCTTGAACACGTTAATTATTCAACTTAAATACATTACAGTCAGTGCACGCTGAAAGAAACCTAATTTTAACCACTTTGAGAATTGCTAATGTAGTAATGCCATTCTAAATGTTTGTGCTGCCAGTAATGAAGTTAAATGTAAATAAATAAATACTTATTACCAAATTAAACAATGTAATTTATTCAAACGCATAGTTTTGATTTTCTTTGACCAAAAATACGTTTATTAATCCTGTTGGAGCAGTGGGTAGTGACCCTGCCTTCAGCTCCGCGGGTCGCGGGTTCGATTCCCGCCGAGGGCCAACATTTTCTATAAATGAATTTATTGGTCTTCGAGCCTGGGTGTATATTTGTATTTAAGTATGTATTTAAAAATATATAAGTATATATTGACCAGTTGTCTGTCACCCATAACACAAGTATTAAGTTACTTACTTTGAGGACAGACGACCGTGTGTGGTCCCATATATTTATTTATTTATTTATTTATTTATTTATTTATTTATTTATTTATTTATTTATTTAGTATAAAAACAGCAATATAAAAAAGTCATTATTTAATTAACTGAGTAATTGTAGTTTAATTTATCAGTTATTTAATTTAATTTATTGAGTATTGTATAATACAATATAAAATAAGACAATCTGCGAATTTAACCATTTACAAATGATTATAAGACGAAGATTTATGTAATGATTACAACAAAAAAGATAAAATTCCTATTTTTCTTTGGAAAACAGGGACAACAATCACTATTATGCATTACGCATTATTGAGGTTACTTCTAGGACTAAGTCGCGGGTTCCACTAGTAGTATTAATGATTATGATATTATTGTGGTTTATATTTACTACAAATTCAATTCTTTCATTCAAAATCTTTCAAAAGCAAGAATGTGCTATTTTTCTATAACCTTTATGGGAATTAAAATTTATCTTCAAATAAAAAAGGTAGTTAACAAGACATATACGGAAAACCTAACGATTTCTCAACGGACCTTATGTCCCATATCTTGTTAAATGCTATGCGAAAATATTTTTTAAAGATATTTGCAATAAGGTTCATTATTGAAACGAAAATATGAGCCCCTAAGACGAGCTAATGTGCGAAATAATTTATTGCATGCATGTGCCGGATTTTTACGATAAAAATGTATTGTGTTCGGCGTTTACTGTCTCGGAGTTTTATTAATTATTTTTACTATATCGTTTGATTTATTGGCTGGCTTGTAAAAGTTAACCGAGTTAACATTACATTACAGTGTCGAAGAGAGAGTAGAAAGTTGGTATATTTGATATTTCGTTAAATTTTTGAGAGCTTAACACTATGCGACATTGCTTAACAAGATACATGAAGAGAAGGGAAGTAACACGGACAAATTAACTTAAATTAAATATAAGAAATAGCATAGAGTTCTATAAATAGCATAGTTTTTGGAAACGAGGTCTTTATATATTTTCGGAATCTCGGAAACGACTCATAACGATTTTCCCGAAATTCAGCATGTAGGAGGTTTTGAGGGAGAAAAATCGATCTAAGTTTTAAGTAAAAAAATCATTTTATCCCTGTTTTTGGGCATTAAAAAATACTAAAATTTATATTCAATTCAATTCAATTCAAAATACTCTTTATTCAAATAAACTTGTAAACAAGTGCTTTTGAATCGTCAACTCTACTGCTGGTTCGGAAAGCTGTTCCTACCGAGAAGAGCCAGCAAGAAACTCGGCGGTTGCTCTTTTTAAAAAAAATAATTCTTAATATTATTTACATTAAGTCGTTACTGTCTTGTACAGGTTCAAAGAGAGCTATATCCACACATTCTTATCTTCTAAATAATCTGCAAGAGTATAGTAGGCTTTCTGTACCAGCCTCTTTTTAACAGTGTTTTTAAACTGCTGTAATGGCAGTGCTGAAATTGATTGCGGAATTTTATTATAGAATCTTATACCAAAACCCACAAACGTGTTACGCACTTTAGCAAGGCGCAAAGCAGAAACCGCAAGCTTATGTCGGTTCCTGCTTTGTCTATTGTACTGAATATTGTATTGTATTGAATATAAAACACTATTTTTGCCATAAAATGTCAAGTCAGCGTAGCTTATTCGGGGAACGGGTAGTCTCGAGAAACAAAAATACCTAGGTACGATCCCCAACCACAATAATTATTTTTTTTAATTTTTTGTAAAAAATTACCAAGCAAGGCTCGGTCAAGCAGGTACTTTAATTTAAACTATTATACGTTACTTTGCAGAGTTCTATAATTCATAATTATTGTTGTGTTTTTTTTTTTAATTATTTTAATTAAATATACGATTCGTTTCCTCTTTTACAACGTTTTCACGGTAACAGACTAAAAATATATCGTTTTATCGTAAAGGTCAGGGTGCACGGCTCGATTGATTTCATCCCGCGCATAAATAGCCCTTGGTTCTCGGCGACACTTAATTTTGTGAACATCCATGTAGGGAACACCTGTTTTATTGTATTTAGGTATAAAGCCCAGTATGTTGACCTTCTTATAAAATCTAGTTACAGAATTTACAAGTACAAATCAGGTACCTACGATAAAACTTAATTTAAGAAAAATAGCGTAAAAGCTGTGCTCTGTATGATGTTAAAGTGTAATGACATGAATTCAACCTTTACTAAACAGTACTAAATGTTACCTACCTAGCGGTGCCACAGTGTGAATCTCTAGAGACGATCATGGGTTCAAACCCGGGCAGACACCAATGAGTTTTTCTATTAAAACTTATTTGTCTAATTGATAATTGCAATTTATCACACGCTTTTCGGTGAAGGAAAACATCGTGAGGAAACCTGCATTTCTCCAGAGAATTTTGGAGATATGTGTAACCTACCAATCCGCATTGGAGCAGCGTGGTAGGGTTTAGCTCCAATCCTTCTCTCTAATAACGGAGAGAAGAGGCCTATGCCCAGCTGTGGGATAGTAACAGGCCGCTACTTACTAAATGTTACTAATTAACCCGCCGCGTGGTATTCGGCTGAGTTGAAAAGACCACCCTCTATCTTACTAAAGTGCCGTAAAAGGCGACTAAGGTAATTTCAGACAGCCGGTCGTAAAACATTAGGTCGAATCACGTGACAACTTGTCACGCCAATAGCCACGCCAAGTCATAGGTTACGTTACCTTAGTCTCCTTTAACGATAGCTCAGTAACAAGGAGGAAGGTTTATTCAACTCAGCCGGATACCGTACAGCGTATCAAGTTACCTTAGTTACCTTTACGATACTTCATTAAGAAAGAGGTTGACCTATTCAACTCAGCCGGATACTACACAGCGGAAATGTAAACATGAATATAAATTTTATATGTTTATTAAAAAAGGAACGAGCGCCATAATATTTTTCCAAGTCCCTTCAAAAGCTTGGGTTTACGGCCGATTGATTGGGGCACGGTGTGGAAATATTCGGAGATTTACTGCGACATTCTGTGAACACCTATCTCTGAAGCATAATAGGTATATTTATCTCCTTTTTGTAAGAGGAAAATAAATCTATGGGATAGGATTTATGTTCGACAAATGTCTAACAAATACCAAGGGAATATGTAGTGTTATTGTCTAAAAGCAATGCTACAGCTTTCAATAAGATTTGTTCTCAATAAAGTAAGTATTAAGCATAGAATAATAGGTACATGTCCATACCATATTAATAGTAATAGCTGTGGTAGCCCAGCGGTAACACCTTGCGACTCTTTCAAAGAGCTCACGGGTTTCAACCCGGGAATATACCAATGAGTTTTTCTCTTAAAACTTATGTGTCTAATTGATAATTGCAATTTATCACACGCTCTTCGATGAAGGAAAACATCGTGAGGAAACCTGCATATCTCTAGAGAATTCTGGAGATAAGTGTAACCTACCAATCCGCATTGGAGCAGCGTGGTAGGTCTTAGCTCCAAACCTTCTCTCCAAAAACGGAGAGAAGAGGCCTATTCTCAGCAGTGGGATAGTAACGGGCCGCTACTTACTTTTACTTACTTGTCTAAAAGCAATGCTACAGCTTTCAATAAGATTAATTCTGATTGAAGTAAGTATTAAGAATTTAATGAGAATACGAGGTAAACTTTTGCGGTGAAGAAAATTCATGCTTCATGCTTAAATAATACTAAATAAATAAGTTAATGTACAATTAATAATTTAAAGTTTAACATTGTATTTATACAACGTTACCTTTGCACCATTGATTTAAAAAAAAGCTTTACTTATATATAAGTATAGAAATTTCGATTTAAATAAAAATATCTTAATATTATTAAGCTTTGAAAAAACTAATATAATCTCCCACACGTAAATATTTTCTCTCGGAAACTCGGAAAAATGCTTCTACCAGGAAAAACCGACAAGAAATTCGACGGTTACTATTTTTAAAATCATCATCCTCCTGCCCTTATCCCACTCTAAGTGGGGTCGGCACAACATGTTACAAACATATTGTCATATGATTTGGCTACGTATTTTACGACCGGCCGCCTTCCCTGTCGTCAACATACCTTAGTCGTATTTTACGACACCTCGGTAAGAAATGAGGGTGGTACTATTCTATTCAGCCGGATACCACACGGCGTGGTTACTATTTTTAAAATATAGTACTTAAACATTTTGTCATTACTATCTTGTGCAAGGTCTGTGGTATCCGGCTGAATAAAATAGTACCACCCTCATTTCTTACCGAGGTGTCGTAAAAGGCGACTAAGGTAAGTTGACCCACCGTGTGGTATCCGGTTTAGTAGAATAGACCACCCTCTCTTACCAAGGTGTCGTAAAATACGACTAAGGTAAGTTGACGTCAGGCAGGCGGCCGGTCGTAAAAACGCAGCCAAATCGTATGACAACATGTTTATAACATGATGTGCCGACCCCACTTAGAGTGGGATAAGGGCAGGAGGATGATGATTTCTACTGTGTAGGATATCGAACCATACATGAAATACTGTATGATATACTAATTTCTGGTATACTAAGTGTAACTGTATGGTATACTAACTATCGATTCGCAACAAATTATCTGACCATATTAGCCAATATGTAGATACCGTCACAAACTTATGCAAAATAGGATCACGTTAATTTCACAGCATCGCAGTAACGGACCGATTATATCCCATTCTAATTGTTTTGTCCCGAAATACGCGTGTAGTGTACCATTACAGATTGTCCCGATGTGTGAGCGAGCGTGGCCACCGCCCTCGACACACAACCCCTAATGAAATCCGACCCAGGCTCCGTTTGGACCTTTGACACGGGTATCAAACAATTGTGATATGGGATATCGATATTGCTCAATGGACATTTAAATTAATGGATTCCATTGAAAGGAATGATAAAATTATTTTGCTGTGCAAAAGTAATAATAGACCTCACCGTCATTTCTTACCGAAGTGTCGTAAAAGGTGACTAAGATAAGTTGACGTACGGCAGGCGGCTGGTCGTAAAATACCTTTCCAAATCATGAAACAACATTATTATGTTATTATTATGTTGTGCCGACCCCACTTAGAGTGGGATAAGGGCAGGAAGATGATGCTAAATGTAGAGTGGGCAATCCGTTTTAGTACCTGATACATGCAAAATCGTTTTTTTGATTTTGTCGTGGAGTCTATCTTCTGATGATGCCTCGGTTATGGAGCGAAACGATTGCTGAGTTTGTGATAGTGAACGTATGTAGTGCTTGCGTATTGCGGTGGCGGTGGTGGAGGATTGTGCATCTGTTTTACGAATCCTGCATGTATCAGGTATGAAAACAGATTGTCCACTCACGTTAAGCATTATATATATATTTTCAATTTTACTCCATCGCGGATTATAGCAAATTAATTTTAGTACTACTTTTGAAAGAATATTTTGGTTATTTGATTCTTCTTATTTGATCTTCTTCATCCATTTTTCTTATATTTATGCCAGTATTTAAATACTTATTACTATGGATAGATTAGTGACCTAACATTCGCAAGGTCAATCTAAAGGCGTTTGTAAGTCACTTAGGAGACATTTAGTTAATACAGATAAATGAGGTCTTATATTATCGCAAATGTCACGCACGTTCGCCGTCAAAGGTCTGAGCGGAGATAAAGCGATGCTCAGTTTTCATTAACGGAGGCTGGGTGACAAGGGATGTGCGCGCTCTTCGCGGAGTAGGCCCGATCTTAGAACAATTATATTTTCAAGTGAAACAATTCATAGTATAGGCCTATTTTATTTAATTTAACCTTTGTTGGTCTTCCATTTGGTAATACTTCAAAGTAGGCAGAATTTATTCTTGATAAAGAGTGTTTGTTATATATGTTTTGCTAATAAGTACATTAATGCTTATCGGCGATATAGCCGGCGATTAACAACAGTTCCAAGATGCTAATTATTCTTCTTCTATGTGTGTCACTCCAGTTAGTGAAGGTCGGCAGTCAGCTTTGCACATGCCTTCCTATTTGTAGCCAGTTGAAAGAGTTCGGGAATGCTCTTAATTCCTGTCCATTTCTGGATGTTTTATAACCGCAATTTCCTTCTAAAACCTCCTCCTCGCAGCAATCTTTCCTATCAGTATCGGTTGTAATAGTCTGAATCAGCTATGGTATGGTAGGTATGCAACTTTACGTTGTTTAATTATTGGGAAAAGTTTGCGCTTTCTAATTACGAGCTTCGTGATGCAATTATTGAAAACAACAAAAGGTTTTTTCAGAATTTATCTTAATTCCAAATTTAGGAGAAACTAGAGAGAAAGTAGAACCATCTGAAGGACTGACAGAGCTGGAGCGGTGGTTAACAAAGGAGGCATTCATAAGCTTCCTATGAGGTCAAGCTTATTTATGTGTCGTTAAGTTACTTTAAATATGGACGTCTAGATTATATCCAAGTTCCGTAATTTGTTTGCAGTGCGTCAGGTTGAAAGGTTCTAGATTTTTTTTTGAAAATGTAACTAATCTTTCGCATTGTTTAATCAAAAAGCGCTTAAGTATAGCGCTGGATGATCGCGTACATATTTTAAAGGAATTCTTACTGCCAGATTCAAGCTAGTTCTTCTCTCTCAGTAAATTCTGTTTGCAAAGCATAGATTAATGAGGATATCTCACAAAGATGTCCGAAAGTGGTTGTCAACACCCTTGCTCTTTTTTATATATTTCTGTCGGGGATGACATATCCTGCACAGTTTATACTATTCCAAAATCACTTGCACAATTAAGACATCATAATTTGATGTCTTACGTAAGTTTGAGTGAAATGAACAAATTTTATTATTACTTTACATCATCATATATCCCACTAAGTGGAGTCAGCACAACATGTTCTAAACATGTTTTCACATGATTTGGCTACGTATTTTATGACCGGCCGCCTGCCTGATGTCAGTACTTACCTTAGACGAATTTTACGACACCTGGGTAAGAAAAAGGCTAGTCTATTCTACTCAGACAGTCGACGGACGGCGGGTCAACTTACCTTAATCGCCATTTACAACACCTCGATAAGAAATTAGGGTGGTCTACTCTACTAAAACGGATATATTTTATTAAAATATACTAACAATCCCAGGGCCATCCATGTATGTCGACAAAAGTTCCCTTTTAAGTCTTCTAAAAATAAAATCCACATGACTAAACAAAGATATATATAGCTATAAACATGTATTTAACAACGATATTACACAATTTTATAGGTCTTAAACTTTTTTATGAATATGAAGGCAACCCATAAAATTTGAATATGTATTATGCAACCTTAACGTTAAAATTTTGGAAAATGCTCCAACGAGTTTCATAAAATTCAGCATGTAGGAGGTTTTGGGGGAGGGGAATCGATCTAGGTAAGTTTTATATTAAAAAAAGTTATTTTATCCGTGTTTTCGGGCATCGAGGAAATGCTAATGTAGAATTAAATCCAATTGAACACGTGTAGCGAACTGGAACTTGTAACGTTTATCTGTTCAAAGACAAAGTCAACTATATGGTGGGGGTGAAACTCGTTACTATATAACTCTGTTTGCTTGGGTAATGCTTCGCTTTACGATTTTGTCGTGGAGTCTATCTCCTGACGATGCTTCGGTTACGGGGTGAAACAATTGTTGAGAATGTGGTGGTGAAATTGTGCAGTGCTGTGTATTGTTGTGTTATTTACAAACGAATAGTACACTCTACATTTAGCATTACATATATTTTCTTTTATTGCGGATTATAGCAAAATAATCATCATCTTCATCTTCCTGACCTTATCCCACTCTAAGTGGGGTCGGCACAACATGTTATAGCAAAATAATATATTCATTAATTTTAGAATATAAAGTATTTGTTAGTGGCCTGTTCTATCAAATTTAACCCGTTCCTCAGTTAAGTGAGACGCAGCGTCTGTGCAGGACAATTAACGCGAGCCATCTGCTCCCAACGTGTGCCTCTGACTCAGATGTCGTGATTAAACCTCTCCCCAGAGATGAGATTTAATCACAATTCTCGATAACTTATGACTTTAGGTGTTCGTAATGTTACAATCATTTGGGAGGCAAGCCCGTCCTCCTCATTCTCGCAAATTACCAACTTTGCAGTAAAACGTAGACTAACTATAGAAGACTTAGAAATCAATAAAATAGAATAATCTATCATACATTTGTATCAATTATATCTAAAACTAACTACTAATTGAATAAAAGAATTTAGCGCTACTTTTCAGAGTTCCTTATTATATAAATTTATTGAGCTATAAAGCACTTTTACAGAAAATCTTTGGAATACTAAAAGTAGAGTGTATGTTTTACACAATATTCATGTAAAATTCGTAAACTATCACACTATACTAGGTAAATTGACCCGCGTGGTATCCGGTTGAGTAGAATAGACCATCCACATTTTTTACCCAAGTTTCGTAAAAGATGACTTAGGTAAATTGACCCACCGTGTGGTATCCGGGTGAGTAGATTAGACCACTCTCATCTCTTATCGAAATTTCGTAAAAGACGACTGAGGTAAATTGAACCGCCGTGTGGTATCCGGCTGAGTAGAATAGACGACACTCATTTCTTACCGAAGTTTCGTAACAAAGAACTAAGGTAAGTTGACCCACCGTGTGGTATCCGGGTGAGTAGAATAGACCACTCTCATCGCTTATTGAAATTTCGTAAAAGACGACTGAGTTAAATTGACCCACCGTGCGGTATCTCGCTGAGTACAATAGACCACACTCATTTATTACCCAAGGTTCGTAAAAGACAACTAAGGTAAATTGACACGCCGTGCGGTATCCGGGTGAGTAGAATAGACCAATCTCATCGCTTATCGAAATTTCGTAAAAGACGACTGAGTTAAATTGACCCACCGTGCGGTATCTCGCTGAGTACAATAGACCACACTCATTTATTACCCAAGGTTCGTAAAAGACAACTAAGATAAATTGACACGCCGTGCGGTATCCGGGTGAGTAGAATAGACCAATCTCATCGCTTATCGAAATTTCGTAAAAGACGACTGAGTTAAATTGACCCACCGTGCGGTATCTCGCTGAGTACAATAGACCACACTCATTTCTTACCCAAGTTTCGTAAAAGACAACTAAGGTAAATTAACACGCCGTGCGGTATCCGGGTGAGTAGAATAGACCAATCTCATCGCTTATCGAAATTTCGTAAAAGACGACTGAGTTAAATTGACCCACCGTGCGGTATCTCGCTGAGTACAATAGACACCACTCATTTCTTACCCAAGTTTCGTAACAAACAACTAAGGAAAGTTGACCCGCCGTGCGGTATCCGAGTGAGTAGAATAGACCACCCTCATTTCATACCAATATGTCGTAAAAAGTTACTAACGTAAGTGGACGTCAAGTAGGCGGTCATAAAAAATCATGTAACATGTTTAAACACGCCGAAAAGTGGGATAAGGGCAAAAAAATGATGAGAAACTTTCGGATCTAACCCGTACATAACACCATTGCATCATAATCTAAATATAATCAAGACAAAAGCGCTTTGCCTATTTCATTAGCGGGCCGGTATAATACGTTACGTGCCCGAATTTCGGGACTCCCGAATTTATGTGCGGTGTTGTCCCGCTGAAATTACAGCCAGTCCCGACTGTGACTGGCTCCGGATTATCTGATATTAATAACGTCCTCGTGCTGCTAATGTTTTACTATTAGGGATAAATTTAGCGCTTGAATTCGCGCGTGAATTTGATAATATTCTCATTACAACTTTATGTGTGGACCGGAGCAACCATTTTGCGGATTGTATTAGTGACATACGATAACGATATTCTATTTTGTACTGTTTAGTTCTATTCTACTAATATTACTACTATTACTTTACTAATATTAACTACAACTATTTATTTACTAATATTATAAATCCGGAATGTTTGTGAGTATGGATGTATATTTATTACTCTTTCACGGCGGATCCACTGAACCAATATCGATGAAATTAGGCACAGTTATTCCTTATGAACCGGGGTAACATAAATTAAAGGCTATAAACATCCTGTGAAGTTTTTTTTAATACATAAAATGATAAAAGACGCCGTGTGGTATCCGGCTGAATAGAATAGTACCACCCTCATTTCTTACCGAGGTGTCGTAAAAGGCGACTAAGGTAAGTCGACCCGCCGTGTGGTATCCGGCTGAGTAGAATAGACCACCCTCATTTCTTACCGAGGTGTCGTAAAAAGCGACTAAGGTAAGTTGACCCACCGTGTGGGATCCGGTTGAGTAAAATAGACCACCCTCTTTCTTACCGAGGAGTCGTAAAATACGACTAATGTATGTTGACGTCAGGCAGGCGGCCGGTCGTAAAATACGTAGCCAAATCATATGACAACATGTTTGTAGCATGTTGTGCCGACCCCACTTAGAGTGGGATAAGGGCAGGAGGATGATGACATAAAATGATAAAAGAGGAAGGTTTATATGTATAATACATTCAATGTGGAGAGAGAAATACTGTAATTTTTGAGGTTTCTAATGTAATGTCGTAAATAATTACATTTTTTCCACTTACATTGCAAACGCTGGCTGAACCCTTTCAGATTTATCAAAATAGTGTACTAAGTATGTGTACATCTTGAAAAGGTCTAGACAAAACTCCGATGGTATATGTCTATCTCTTATGGATAACCCGCAATAGTACTGTAGATTTATTTAGAATTAAATTGTAAATAATAATTTGAATTTAAAATATAATAATGAGTGGTTATTGATAGTGATTTATGGATTTAATTTGTGCAAACGTATAGAATATGTAAAACTTCATTATTCGTACACTGAACGAGTTTTAAGTTTTGAAATCTTAATCAAAAGTTGTTGTTTAATACATGTTAAACATTTTAAATGTTAGAGACACATCAAATGTTGTAGTGAGATAAACTATTCAAACATTGTGTCTAACAAAATATTTCCAAATCGTAAAGGAAATTTGGAAACTAAACAGGGATAATCTTACGGGAGCGGGGAGCGTGCGCGGCTCGATATGACCTAGAGGAAATATTTGAACAGTCCTCGCCCGGAGCACGAGTGGCTGTAATCTCATTAGATGGAGATAAGAAACGAGCTTACGTCATGCCAAGGGTTGAACTGCGTCCGCGAACTCATGTAAACTAATTTAATGGGAGGTAGGATGGTTGTTAGCTGAAGTGGCGTTATGAAACACCCATACAAAGCGCTTTGGCTCGTATCAATACTACTATTCTAAATATGAAAGTCTGTCTATCTGTCTGTCTGATGAATATTGATGAAATTTGGTTTAATTGAAGACAATGTTAGCGCACACTATCTTTTTTTTATACAGAAAAAGCGCCTTATGGGTACGCCCGACGGGGACAGGCGGCGGTTATGTCGGACTCGCACCGACTGTGTGTTCCACCACGCTGCCGATGGTAAGGACAGTGTACACATTGCCTCCATTCCCGCCGGAAGCAGCTCTGACCCAGAGAACACCTCCTCTGGGTAGGGACCCACCGTTCGGAACGTCCGAAGGTCCCCTGACAGGGCGGCAGTCGATGGGCTTAGGCAAGTCGCTACCACCTGGAGTCACCAGCAGCAGATTGGATTCAGAACAAAAGTTCTCGGAACCGCTCGACTGCGTTAAAGGTGACTAAAGTAAGTTGACCCACCATGGGTATCCGTTTGAGTAGAATAGACCACCCTTATTTCTTGACGAGGCGTCGTAAAAGGCGACTAAGGTAAGTTGACGTCAGGAAGCAGCTGGTCGTAAAATACGTAGCCAAATCATGTGTCAACATTTTTAAAACATGTTTTGCTATAATCCGCAATGAACTATGATCCCACTTACAGTGGGATGAGATTAATAGGATAGGTTAAAATTATGCTAGCGATAACAATAGACACATTTAAAGGCAAATTTTTGGTTTAAGTTTTGATTAATTTGGAATAATTGCCGGTAGTTATCTTTGAAGGTGGTGTCATTGTCACCCCTGTCATTAGCCGTGATGTGGACGTAACGTCTAACAGTCGAATAGCAATTACTTGGCACATTGAGCCGCACTGGCTTAAGTGCTTGTAATACGTTGTATAAAGCGGTTTACTGTAATAGTATCGCATACTATTACGTAATGGCTAATCGCTTCGAAACTCATGATACAGTTATTTTGCTATACTCTTGCATTGAAGATCATCATCCACCTGCCCTTATCCCACTCTAAGTGGGGTCGGCACAACATGTTATAAACATGCTGTCACCTGATTTGGCTGCGGTTTTACAACCGGCCGCGTGCCTGACGACAACTTACCTTAGTCGTATTTTACGACACCCCGGTAAGAAGAGGGTGGTCTATTTTACTAAACCTGATACCACACGGTGGGTCAAATTAATAACGTTAGTCACCTTTTACGACACCTCGGTAAGAAATTTGTATCTGGTTGAATAGAATGGTACCTCCCTCATTTCTTACCGAGGTCGCGTAAAAGGTGACCAAGGTAATTTGACCCACCGTGTGGTATCCGGCTAAGTAGAATAGATCGCCCTCTTTCTCTCCGGCGTGTAGTAACAGATAACTAAGGTAAGTTGAAGTCAGGCCGGCGGCGGGTCGTAAATAACTTATACAAATCATGTGACAACATGTTTATAACATGTTGTGCCGCTTAGAGTGGGATAAAGATAGGAGAATGATAAATATATCATACAACAACATACGTAAACATCAAGTAGACCAGGAAAAATAAGTGAAACGCATAATTAAGGACAAATGTGAAAAACATACTAGCGTCATTTGTAAAGAGAGGCAACCCCTTTGTTAAACTGCAGTTCGTTGTAGTTCAAATAGAAAATGCTTACAAAATCTTATTACTGGAAACAAACGGCGCTGCAGCGGGCGCTGAACAAAATAAACTTCTCGCCGATGTGTTCCCCGCAATTAATTAGTACGTAACAAATTTTGCTCCTCATTAAGGTTTTGCTGCGATGGTTCAAATGGAAATTCACCTTTGTTTTCTATATTTGATGTCAAGCTTTGTACCGTTACAAAGATATTTTGTGGATATTCTAGCTTTAACCACTCTTCTTACAAGTCCCAAGTGCTTTCAATCCTAATTTATAAGAAAACATTTTTTAGCTGATTATTAGCACTACACTAGGTTACATTAGGTGAACCGTAATTTGACCAACTGGGTGCTCGGTAATTTTTTTTAATATTAAAAAATGCAAAAAAAGAAAGTGCTGCTGACACGTGGGACTCGAACGCGGGTTTTAAGTTTGTCCACCGTTAGGCTATCACAGCAATTGAGAGCCAAAAATTTCATAATCTTTTTATTCCTGTTTTAACAATTTTTTTGTCCCAAAAACAAAGATAAAACGACAATTTTTTACATGAAACCTTGCTATATCTATTTTTCTCTCCCAAAACCCCTACATGTTGAATTTAAACATTATCAAATATATCTTAAAAGATCAGTATTCGCCACTTCAATCGCGTCAATATGTTAACATTATTACTATTTTTCTCAATAACATGTTTTTTCCTGTTAAAAAACACTGGATTTTTGTATCCTATACATTTGGAATCTTAGCTTCAATTCTACCAAATTCCATTAATATTGCTCCAGCGGATTGAAAAGCGCAACAGTCAGACAGATCGATAGACAGTATTTCTCATTTTCACTACATACAGGTACGTACTGATATAATAAATGCTTTACTGAATTTGTTTACCTTTCTTTCCTGTCTTACAAATATTTTATCGATGTTAATTTTATATGATAATTGAAGAGAGCAACATAAGCCACTTTTATCTCAATGCAGAAAAAGTCGAGAACAGAAACTAAGGTTATTTTTAATATTACCAATGCGTGTAATTGACATAATTATTACAACGATCACCGGAACTAATTAGTTAGCCCTCGTGAACTTGATCCCACTCAAATACCATAGAAACGATGTCAAAAACAGCTAAACCACCTCTTTCACTCGAGTGCCACTTGGATTTAACCAATTTATTTCAATTACCGTGAAAACAACGCAACTGAAAATATGAGTGTACCGTTAGGAACAGTACACTGAGCTGGGTAAATACTTTTAGGGATACTTTGGCCATTGTACTCGAAATGAATTGCAGTATAAAGGCGGAGTTGGCAATAAGCTAAGCGATTATCGCCTTTGCACTACGCTAACGTTTTCCATTTCCTTTTGACATTAAATTTCCTGTATTAAAGTCAACATTTGCCTTACGTATTTACTTTGTCGAGAGCAATAGTTCGATCCGCGCTACAGACGCCATTGTGATGGGAATTGGCCGATTTATACCGAGGATTCTACTTGTAAATCATTTGTTTAGAAAATCGTTTTATTTGTCATACAGCACTACTGATATCATCATCCTCCTGCCCTTATCCCACTCTAAGTGGGGTCGGCACAAAATGTTATAAACATGCTGTCACTTGATTTTGCTGCCGCCTCCCTGACGTCAACTTCCCTTAGTCGTATTTTACAACACCTCGGTAAGAAAGAGGGTGGTCTATTTTACTAAACCGGATACCACACGGTGAGTCAACTTACCTTAGTCGCCTTTTACGATACCTCGGTAAGAAATGAGGTTGATCAATTCTACTCAGCCGGATAACACACGGCGGGTCGACTGACCTTAGTCGCCTTTTACGAAACCTCACTAAGAAATGAGGGTGGTACTATTCTATTCAGCTGGATACCAGACAACGTACAATACTACTGATATATCAAGGGAATAAAAAAATTCTTTTGAATTTAAGGGAATTTAACTCTGATAACATGGTTTTAGTGTAAATTCGTAGTGTTTCAATAGAACAGATTTCTTTTGAGATTATGAAAATAGCCACGTGTTAGTTATTCCTCTGAAGTTGCAAATGCCCCTAGACATTTGGGATCACTTGCCAAGAAAGTCCTTAAAATATTAAACTCGGTATTTCTTGCACTCTGTTTCACAAGGAATAAGATACACTCCTGAATTATTTAAAACGCATTTTTTATGAACGCTGAAGTTGGATATTCGACTAAAATCTATATTGAATATCATATTGTTTTACTATTAAAACACCATCATCCTGTCGGATTTCATTGAAAATGTTATATAAATATTTATATTAATATAAATAGTACCTAACTTCTTATGATAACGCTGTACTCGCATTAAAAAGTGTTTTACCTAGACCATGCCTTATAAAAAAGTGTATTAAAAATGCTATTGACTTGTCATAATAAATAAATAAATAAATATTTAGATTTTTTTTATTTAGACATTTTTCATCAAATTTCGATTTTTAACATAAATATCGCCAAGCCCCAAAGATTAATTCAGCAGTCTAATTTTCAACAAAAAATCTACTGAAATCTTGAAAATTCAGTCACCTATCCAATTCCAGAGTGTATTAACCTTTACTAAGTTCGGTATACATTTTAGTAAGTATTAAATCCGTTCTTAAGCCAAGGCCGAGCTCCGCGCTCAAGTATTTTCCGTTATTAGGGATTCCGAGTAGTTTATAATCCACTAATGTATTCTGTTATCCATCTTAGTCCGCCGAGTTAAATCGACCTGAAGACAAGTTACAGCCTCAATTTTCCGGCAGTCGGGCGGCGACGCAGCTTTTTAACCCTTACAGTCTAATTGCTCCATCGTTTGGTGATTACAATCGCTCGACTGTGTACCCATTAAGCACATTAGGACGAGCTTTGTTGGAATTTTGAATTTTATAACCATAATTGAAAAATATAAAGCATTAGTAACAAAACCTTCGCTGCCGTGTGGTGTCCGGCTGAGTAGGGTAGACCACCCAAATTTCTTAGCGAAGTGTCGTAAACGACGAATAAAGTAAGTTGTCCCGCCAAGTGGTATCCGGCTGAGTAGAGTAGACCACCCTCATTTATTACCAAGGTGTCGTAAAAGACGACTAAGGTAAGTTGACTGGCCGTGTGGTGTCCGGCTGAGTAGAATAGACCAATTTCCTTCTTTACCGAGTTAGTTGACGTCACGTAGCTGGTCGTAAAATACCTAGCCAATTACGTGACAACATGTTTGTTACATGTTGTGTTGTCCCCATTTAGAGTGGGATAAGGACAGCAAAATGATTAATTGATGAGTAACATAATCTTCACTTGCAGAAAATGCCTAAAATTATAATATAACCAAATAATTTACAGATCACAGTAGGAAACCTTAAGGTTCGAATTAAGCACACTCAACGATGGTTATGCGCTTGTCCTTCTTATGATTACGCTGTAAAACGCCAGTATAGGTAGCCGCACATTAACCGTTCGAAAAAAAATTATATGGTTAAAAATAACAATATTTGTTCCATTCCCATTTAAAATATTTTCAGTTCAGTTCGCAATAAATAAATCCATTCAGTATCCTTCAAAGCCGCGTCCAATAAAGAAAACCGACACGTCATTTACAATTAACGATCCGACCACAATCCGGGCCGGCCTTGTGTCAAAATGGAAATTTCAAAATTGTTTCAAATATTGCCGTTTATTGAAATCGGATATTTCCGGTACTCGTCCAAATTTTTTATTGAATCATATATGTAACCCGCTATCACTTTGGACATAAATTAAGAGCTTTAGGTTCCCTTTAGAATTATTATTTTTGTGTATTATATACCCAATATGTTCTCTCTTGATTATAGAACGTTTTACGTACTATTATTCTAGCCGCAGCAAGCATTTAAATAGTATTTGTAAAGTTTAGATTACTATATTCTTATATCTTACCTAATTTTTGTATATAATAATATAAAGAATTATAAAACAATAGGCGATGTATATAATAGACAAAGTAGGAACCGACATAAGCTTGCGGCCCCTGCTTTGCGCCTTGAAAAAGTACGTAAGTCGTTTGTGGGTTTGGGTATAAGATTCTATAATAAAATTCCACAATCAATTTTAACTTTGCCATTACAGCAGTTTAAAAACACTATTAAGGAGAGGCTGATACAGAAAGCCTACTATACTGTTGAGGATTATTTAGACGATAAAAATGCGTGGATATAAATATTGTTCCCTGTACAAGATAGAAACATTAAATGTAACTAGCATTAAGAATTGTATTTTTTAAAAAGAGCAACCGCCGAGTTTCTTGCTGGCTCTTCTCGGTAGGAACAGCTTTCCGAACCAGCAGTAGAGTTGACGATTCAAAAGCACTTGTTTACAAGTTTATTTGAATTAAGAATATTTTGAATTTGAATTTGATTTTGAATATTTCCGATCTTTCATTACACAACGAATGATAGAACTGTAAAAGAATTTAAAAACTACAAATGAAATAGTTGTACAAATAATAACTTTAGAAGCGAAAGATTAGGAATAAAAATAAAAAAAGTAATAGGAATAAAAAAAAGTAATAGAAAAAAGGGCCAAAATCATTACTCTCCTGCTATCCCTCTCTTAAGTGGCGTCGGCAGAACATGTCGTAAAAATGTTGTCACATCACTTGGCTACGTATTTAACGACCGGCCGTCTGCCTGACGTCAACTTACCTTAGTCGTATTTTACGATAACTCGGTCAGAAAGAGTGGTCTATTCTAAAAACCGGATAACCCATGGTGAGTCAAATTACCTTAGTCGCCTTTTGCGACGCCTCGCTAAGAAATGAGGGTAGTCTATTTTACTCAGCCGGATACCACACGGTGGGTCAAGGAACCTTAGTCGTATTTTACGACACCTTGGTAAGAAATGAGGGTTGTCTATTCTATTCAGGCGGATACCACACGTCGTATCAACTTACCTTAGTTACCTTTTACGATACTACACGGCATATAGGAATGAAAAAGTCCCGTTTTTGTTGCGAAAACAGGACAATACATAACAGAGAGTATCTTAACACTAAAGTTAGATACAACTTGTGGGTATATATCCAAATGATGTTATCGATTGGTGTAACTATCGATATTCATCGGGCATCATTTGCCGCGCGGCCCACAAACAACCCCAATTGCTCCATTTCAGATAGCTAAAATCTGCGGTGGGATTAACACATGCGCAGAGCACAAGTGGAAAACACAGAAAATAAAAGCATTCACTAGCTTTATTTTGTGTTTTCCAGTTTTCAGACGAAAACTTGTTGGCTTTGAATAAAAATATAACATATGGAGAGCGGGCGTTTTTTAGTTCTCTTTTAAATCTGGCTAGTTTGCGATACACCACTTCGTTTGATTTACACTTTTTTTGACCTGTAAGTTATTATTGCAACCGAAAAAGTGTGAAATAGTTGTATATGAAATGGATAACTGAACGGTGAGCTTTTTGATAGGGAATTGAACAATGGAAGGGAATTTACATAAACGCTACATAACTTAGATGATGTAATATTTAGTAATATAAATATAAGTGTTATAATAAAGAGTCAACGTCTTCCTGCCCTTATCCCATTCTAAGTGGGGTCGGTAAAACATGTCATAAACATGATGTGGCTGCACTTTTACCACCGGCCGTCTGCCTGACGTCAACTTACCTAAGTCATTTTACGACACCTCGATAAGAATGAGGGTAATCTATTCTACTAAACCGGATAACACACGGTGGTTCAACTTACCTTAGTCGCCATTTAAGACACGTCGGTAAGAAATAAGGGGGGTCTATTCTACTCAACCGGATACCACACGGCTAGATAGAGAAATGAACAATAGAAGTGAATTTACATAAACGCTACAGATTTTTGACGATGATATGTTTTTTTGACTTTTCTAATTTTTTATAATTTGTCTACCTATAAACATATATATATATATATATATATATATATATATATATATATATATATATATATATATATATATATATATATATATATATACCAGGACCTTCTCTGGTTGGGTATATTAAAATAATACATATTTCACTGATGACGCCTCTTGAAATCAGTAATAATCCGATGAAACTGCATTGACAGTACGTTCTAGTCAGTCTTCAGTCTACGTTCAGACGTACGTAAACATGGCAACCTGTGCTATTTAAAGGAACTATTTTACCCGTTTCCGGTATTAAGCAAGTACACAAATATCATATGCCTTTTTCCAACTGGATCATATTATATTATTTGTGCAGAGCGGTCTGTACACATTTGTGTCGGCAAGTAGAATTTCACAGTTTTAATTGCGAACGGCCGTAGAGGCAGCCCCGTAATGAGATTTTGTTTGTTATTACCCAAGTACTTATGCTAATAAAACTTCACAGTTTCCCACCGTTTCTTTCAACTTCGCCCGCTTATGTTATTCAGAAAGCTTTCAAATGAGACTATAGTGCTTGAACTGTTAAAAAGAAAAAATTAAAATTGCTGCACAATTTATTTGAGTATAACAGTAACATTCGTTTAACCTATCTTAATAATTAAAATGTGAATGTTTGTCTGTCATATTTTCAAGGTTCATTCACTAGACCAATTTGGTAAAAGTTGTACAATTGATTATCTACCAGGTTAATGTACAGGATATAAAAACACCTTTCTATCCTTTAGGAATATTAGAAAAACATATAGTTTATTGAATAAACTTGTTGGTACAGCTTGTTTTTGATTTTAAAGGTATTTAGAAACCTTATATCTTCATAAGTCAAGTTAAAGAAGCTTTTAATAAAATTTAATGTCCCTTCAGTTACAATTGAGAAATAAGCCCTCGTCTGGAGCCAATCCTGGCTTATCAGAAACACGCATTGTCATTGGAACTGGACCAGTATGTAAAATTTCAGCTCAGTCAGACGTTGAGAAGTGAGTTAAATTTAACTTCCAAGATTCACATACATATATTACAGGTTAAATTTGCTTTTGCTTAATTGATTTGGTTTTTTTTTAATTTGCTACAAATGTTTTTAAAATATTTACAGTTTAGACCCCACTTTAATATATCGCCAGAAGATCCAATATAAATTCCTGTGCTCTCAAATGAAGTCTGGCCTTTCAAAATTACTTAGACACAATATTTCGCTTATATTTAGCACTAGCTGACTCGACAGACGGTGTCCTAACTATTTAATTAAGAAATTTTTCAGAAATTCTATAAATTTTAGCTAAATTTACAAAAAAAATTCATAAGAACCTTCTCCTGACAGTAATTAACAACAAAAAAAGTACTAGGATTTTTTTCCATTCATTCACACGTGATACAGTGACAAAGAAAAAATAATTAAATAATTTATAGAATTAGGCGTTACTTTGCGAAGATCAATAGTACAAAAGTATGGAAAATATTATTGATAACATAATATTAATTAATATTATTAACAATATGGCAAAACAATGGCAAATTAATTAACGAACAGATAAACGTTATGTTTGGTACATGTCTTCGAAATCAAAAATTAACGTTGGAGGTTAAACTTATTACTGTATGCTGCTTGCTTAGGTGTTGCACTGCTTTGCAATTTTGTCATGGAGTCCATCTACTGACGATGCTTCCGGGGTTGATGGTTACGGGGATAAACGATAGTTGAGATTGTGGAAGTGCATTTGTGGAGTCCTTGGATTGATGTGTTATTGGTGGCGGGTAGTGTATGACTTTATACAAATTCATCTATCAGGTATTAGAACGGATAGTCCAGTCTACATTTAGCATTATATATATTTTCTATTTACCTTACGGTGGATTATACGAGTATCAAAATAATTTTATTATTACTTCTGTAAGTTTACTTGAATGAAGAATATTTAGAATTGAATTACATTTTTGTCCTTATCCTACTCTAGGTGTCGGCACAACATGTTGTTACATGATTTGGCTATATATTCTGCGACCGGCCGCCTACCTGACGTCAACTTACCTTAGTCACCGTTTACGACACCTCGATAATAAGAGGTATTCTATTGACCCTGATAACGCACGGCGTCCGTAAAAGCTTTTGGTTCTTGTAGATATCGTACAATTCATTCTTATTTTATTTATTTACTAGCGGCCTGCCCTTGCTTCGCACGGGTATAAAATATATATCCCATGTCAGTCAGTGTAAAAAAAATGATTAAAATCGATCCAGTAGTTTTGATTTATTCATTACTGCCCGTGGCCCGCAAGCGTTAAATTTGGAGAAAAACAATTTCCTATCCCTATACCAAGACGATTTCCTGCTATCTTTGGAATATCTAAACTCATATAGTACATTTTTACTAATTTACTTTTACATTTTACCTATGTATTTTATTTTTACAATTAATTACAGAATGTCTTTAAACAAACTCTAAAAGATTCGAAGTGCTATAGGGTGAAGCGCGGCGTCCTCACGGCATTTTAAATCTGTATTATCTCCGAAAATGTTCACTTAAAGTGCATGCTGTAAACGGCCATATTGATCTATATTAAATCAACAATTTATTTAAGGTACTCAATTGGATAAGGATTAATGCTGTATTGTATAAAAATTGCTTTGAACATAATTCATCATTTTTCGTAAAAAGTAAATGAAAAAAACTGCTATTGTGGGTTATCCATAAGAGATAGATATATACCATCGCGGACTTTTCTGTAGACCTTTTTAAGGTGTACAAATACTTAGTACATCATTTTGATAAATGTCTTAGGGTTTAGCCTGCGTTTGCAATGTAAGCGGAAAAAAATGTAATTATTTACAGAAACTTCAAAAATTACAGTATTTCTCTACTTCATATTGAATGTAATTATACGTACAAACCTTCCTCTGGAATCACTCTATCTATTAAAAAAAACCGCATCAAAATCGGTTGGGTAGTTTTAAAGTTTTATGCGTACATACGGAAATATGGACTTTGTTTTATAATATGTAGTGAAGTTTCAATACAGGAATAATATTTACAATACACTTCTTGTCCTAGTCCCCTAAACTAGGAAACCCTGTATCTTAGGGGTCAGTACCTTCCCGTGTATGTGTGTGTTTATTTATTTATTTAATATGACAAGCCAATAGCATTTTACACATACTTATTAATACACTTTTCCATAAGGCAATTTCTAGGTAAAACACTTTTTAAGGCAAGTACAGCGTTATCGTAGGTAGTTAGGTACAACAATTATTTATATTACTAAAAGGAGACAAATTAAATTATACTTACAAGAAATTTTGATATAAACTATTACTATGCAAGTTTATTTTTATATTTGAATAGAGGGTCGTGGAAGATGTCTATATCATGGGAATTAAGTGCGTTATAGGTGTTCATAAGTCGGTTAAATAGACTATTTTGACCTAAAATAGTTCTTGATTTCGAGGTACTGAAAGTTTTAAAGTTTTTACAAGAAAAAGTAGTAATAAAATTATTTCGCTATAATCCGCGATGAAGTAAAATAAAAAATATATATAATGCTAAATGTAGAGTGGACAATCGGTTATCATACCTGATACATGCAGGAGTCGTAAAAAACACATGCACAAACCTCCACCACCGCCACCATGATACACAAGCACTATATACGTTCACTATCACAAACTCAACAATCGTTTCGCCCCGCAACCGAAGCATCGTCAGGAGATAAACTCCACGACCAAAATCGCAAAGCGATTTGGTGGCGGTGGTGGAGGTTTGTGCATGTGTTTTTTACGACTCCTGCATGTATCAGGTATGATAACCGATTGTCCACTCTACATTTAGCATTATATATATTTTCTATTTTACTTCATCGCGGATTATAGCAAAATAATTTTATTATTACTTTTGTATTATGGATCTCCGCAAAGTAACGCCTAATTCTATAAATTATTTTTACAAGAACAAGGAGCGTTACGTGGAACCGAAAAATTTAAACTTCTTACCGCGTGTATGGATTGTAACGCATTATTAACAAGTCTATGTAAGTGTATGTTTTATTGTGTTTGTATGTATATATGAGTGTTTGTGTGTGAGTGAGTGTGCGTGTGCTTCGCAAGGTATAAAATTAATTGTACCCTTTCTCAATTAATGCGGATGGCGATACCCGTAAGTAGTTTAGCTCACCACGAGCGGTCAGAGCATACATCAAACATTAACAAAGCGGCCATTCTGCTGACGGTGCGTGACTCGTATTCCGACAGCGCCTGTGATGTGCTGAGAGTGGCCGAATTTCTGAACGTGAATTACCGGACACGTCTGGCAGTTAATTTGTGTATAGCAATTGTATTTATATAAAACTAATTGTAGAAATTGTATAAAGTTTCATCAAAATTGTTTCAGGAGATTAGCTGGCTGTGGCTGACTTCATCCGCGTCGAAATCATAATTTTTTTGCCGCGTAAATCCGTTCATTTTATTCTGAGCAAAAAGTATAAATTGCAATTAAAGAAAGCAAAATAAGAGATAGAAACAAGCTATCCCGGACTTTTCATAGTATTTTTGTAGATCTACAATCCTCCAATACATTACTTCAGTATATCTATGTTGGTCATACGACCAAGGCAGCAAGTAATTTTTTTTATAACTGTGCAAACAAAAAAAGGGATAAAACGATTTTTTTTTAAATAAAACCTAGCTAGATCATTCCTAGCCTCCTCCCCCCTTAAACCTCTTGCGTGTCGAATTTCAGGAAAATCGTTGGAGCCGTTTCCGAGATATTATTGATACGACAGTTTTTATATCCATCTGTTACTCTTTCTTGTATACCAAAAATTAAAGTTAACCCAAACGATGTCACGGCGACACCTTGTTCTTTATAATTAAGTAATGCATTCCGTTGTTGATGATTTTATTTCCAAGCGAAATCACGTAAGGCATTGCGAACATTCAGTCGGTTCTGGCAAATATCTGGTGAATTCATTGATTTAATGGATCGCCATGTTTGAACTCCGACCGCGAGTGTAGCCGAACTATGCGGGCTAGCGCACAAGGTTACATGTCTATCGGATTGATTAACAATATTTACTTCGTAAACCTATTAATTTACTTGAAGTAGAAGTAAAGCGGCTTGGGGCTACGGGACAATCAGCATGTTGTACTTTGGAGGTCGCGAGTTTGAATCGACCCGAGGGCAGACATAAAAAAAATTGTTGATTCTTCGAATCTCTGTGTCTCGACATTTAAATTGACACGAAATCAAGTTCAGATTTCTTTATTCAAGTTAGCTTTTACAACCACTTTCGAATCATCATGTCATTATGAAGCTACTCTTACTACTGGTTTGTCAATTTTACCGACAAGAACCAGCAAGAAACTCGGTGATCACTCTTATAAAAAATAACAATATAAGCAATATTGTTAGGAATCCAGACTTCTAAGGTGTGACAGCCTATATAAGGCAATGGCTGACTGACTGAATAGTATCGATAAATTAAGTAAAAAATTAACACACGTTTACTATTGAAATAAATCCAATGAATTTTTAAATACTGATCGCATCATTGGCTGCGAAGCCTTGAATCATTAACGCACCCGTTCATTGGTAAAAGCCTTTCGTTATGGCTGTCCAAATCAATTTAGTGTGTTTAACGAAACGCTGATGTTACACTGATAGAACCCCAGAAAACACTTCAATATTGGTTTGTATGAAAAATGTTTATTAAAGACTGAACTATATTAATGGTAAAGGTAGACAATTTCTTCCTATTGATGACTGAGTCACCCATTGTTGAACCCACGATCTCTTGACAGAATCTCCAAGCCACACGATTCTGTCCGTATCCAGCGGCATCCAATAATATTTTTGAGATGGTCAGTCCATCTCGTAGTGTGTACCGACGCTGGATTTCCCACTGCGTGTTCGCAATTTTGGTAACTCAGGATATCAATGCCCAAAGTTCCTCGTATAATGCGTCAATTGATACTAAACTTCGCGACGCTACGCTACGCTATGTGAATAAGTTTTTTCTACAGTTCTCTTCATTCGTTATTTTATTACGTAGAAATATTCAAGCTAAGGTCGGACTTTCTTAAGAGGTCCATAGTCGGCGGCAACGTTTCAAACCTATATGTTATGACACGCATTGTTATTATCGGTGATCGATGATACCTGCGATTTTTTTTATCCTATATGTTACCCCAGTGTATTATCTTTAATTATACAAAAGTAATAATAAATTAATTATTTTGCTATAATCCGCGATGAAGTAAAATAGAAAATATATATAATGCAAAATATTGAGTGGACAATCGGTTATCATACCTGATACAAGCAGGAGTCGTAAAAACACATGCACAAACCTCCACCACCGCCACCACGATACACAAGCACTACATACGTTCACTTTCAAAAACTGAACTGAACTGAAGAATATATATATATATATATATATATATATATATATATATATATATATACTATCTATATATATATATATGGGGTGTAAGGGGGAAACTCGTCCCAGTCAGTTTCCTCAAATGTCAACCTCACCTGCACGCGGTACACCCTGCAATTAAACCGACGAGGCTCTGGCGACCGACCAATGGCGGTATAACCATTCTCAAGCTGACTTAAATCTAACAGACCGACAGCGGGCAGCAGCGTTGTCGGTGCGAAAGGGTCAGCACTGCGATCACCAACCCGCATGCCAAGCGTGGTGATTATTGGCAAAACCCTTAATGGATAGACACATAAAGCCACAGCCCCTAGTTCCCGGCAGCCCCGCTATTCCTGGCTCTGGCAGCGGTTTGGGTAACGGCGGGGCAGGGGGTGTTAAGAATCTCCGGCAGAGATTCCGCTGCCAACCCCGACGACTAGACCTGGCAACGTACAACGCACGCACTTTGAGGGAAGACGAAAAGATTCTCGAGCTGGAAGAAACAGTAAGCAAGTTGCGCTGGGATGTGATAGGATTATCTGAAGTCCGAAGAGAGGGGGAGGACACGATGATTCTGAACTCCGGCAACTTGCTATACTACCGGGAGGGTGAACAACAGTCCCAGGGTGGTGTCGGGTTTCTCGTCCACAAGTCCCTTGTCAACAACATTGTTCAAGTCGAGAGTGTGTCGAGCAGGGTCGCGTTCCTTATACTCAGAATTACCAAACGGTATTCGCTGAAGGTCATACAGGTTTACGCACCGACATCGGCACATCCGGACGAGGAGGTAGAGGCCTTGTATGAGGATTTGTCTAGAGCCATACATGCCTCTAAAACCTTCTACACTGTTGTGATGGGGGATTTCAACGCAAAGCTGGGCAAGCGAAGTGGCACAGAAGTAAGGGTAGGGCAATTTGGATATGGGCAACGGAACCACAGGGGCCAGATGTTGGCTGATTTCTTGGAGAGAGAGGACCTCTACATGATGAATTCTTTCTTTAGGAAACCGCCACATCGAAAATGGACCTGGGTAAGTCCCGACGGTTCCACGAGAAACGAGATCGACTTCATCATGTCCAGCAGGCGTCATATATTCAATGATGTCTCTGTGATCAACACCGTAAAAACGGGGAGTGATCACCGTATGGTAAGAGGCACATTGAATATATGCGTACAGCTGGAAAGATCCAGACTGGTGAAGTCCACGCTCCGACCAACTCGAGCTCATATCCAAAACCCCGAAAATTTTCAACTCGAGCTGCTGAACCACTTTGATTGTCTAGCTGACTGCGCATCTGTGGACGACTTAAACAACAGGCTGGTGGAAACTGTCCATACGGTGGGGTCCAAATTTTATAAGACACACCGTAAAAGGACTAATAAATTCTCGACCCAAACTCTCAAGCTCATGGATGAGAGGAATAAAATGAGACTACAGTCTTCAGTAGACGCGACGCGCTACCGTCTGATCAATAGACAAATTTCGAAGGCGCAGAAATGCGACCTGCGACGCTTTAACACCGAATGTATTCGTGATACTATTGAGCGTAACAGGGGCTCAAAAGTGTTCGCAAGAGATTTGTCTATTGGCCAGAGGCAGTTAACGCGATTGAAGACCGATACTGGTAGTATCATTTCATCTCGACCTGAGATTTTGAGAGAGGTTGAGAGGTTCTATGGGCAGTTATACACCTCAACACAACAGCCTGTTGTCACCTTGGCAAAAGATCCTAGAGCCAAGCTAACCCGACACTATACTGAGGACATCCCGGACGTCAGCCTATACGAGATTAGTATGGCTCTCAAACAACTTAAGAACAACAAGGCACCAGGTGATGACGGAATCACTACAGAACTCCTGAAGGCGGGTGGAAAACCCGTACTTATAGTCCTTCAGCGATTGTTCAATTCCGTCATTCACGAAGGAACTACGCCGGAAGCATGGCACAGGAGCGTGGTGATTCTGTTCTTCAAGAAAGGTGATAATACCTTATTGAAGAATTACAGACCCATCGCGCTGCTGAATCATGTTTATAAGTTGTTCTCGAGAGTCATAACGAATCGTCTCGCGCGTAGGTTCGACGACTTCCAGCCTCCCGAACAAGCCGGTTTCCGAAAAGGCTACAGCACCATAGACCACATATTCACGCTGCGGCAGGTTATACAGAAGACCGAGGAGTATAACCAGCCACTTTGCTTGGCGTTTGTGGACTATGAGAAGGCCTTCGATTCGGTGGAAACATGGGCTGTGCTAAGGTCGCTCCAGAGATGCCGCATCGACTATCGGTATGTCCAAGCGCTGAAGTGTTTGTATGAAAACGCCACAATGTCTATCCGTGTCCAAGACAGAACTACGAGACCAATCCAAACGCGGCGAGGTGTGCGACAGGGAGATGTTATCTCCCCGAAGCTGTTTACCGCTGCATTGGAGGATGTCTTTAAGCTTCTGGATTGGCACGGATACGGCATCAACATTAACGGCGAGTACATCACTCACCTTAGATTTGCCGACGACATAGTCGTTATGGCAGAGTCTCTGGAGGACCTTAACACAATGCTCGATGACCTCAGCAGAGTATCTCAACAGGTGGGCCTTAAAATGAACATGAGTAAGACGAAGATTATGTCAAACTCCCATGTTCCGCTCCACCCGGTCATCGTTGAGAACTCTGCACTCGAAATTGTAGACGAATATATATACCTGGGACATACGGTCCAGCTAGGTAGGTCCAATTTCGAGAAAGAGGTCAGTCGCCGAATCCAACTCGGATGGGCAGCGTTTGGGAAGCTACGCGAGATCTTTTCGTCCAAAATACCTCAGTGCTTGAAGACCAAGGTCTTCGAACAGTGCGTGTTGCCAGTGATGACTTACGGATCGGAAACGTGGTCGCTGACTATGGGCCTCATAAGAAAGCTCAGAGTCACTCAGCGGGCGATGGAACGGGCTATGCTCGGAGTATCTCTACGTGATCAAATCAGAAATGAGGAGATCCGTAGACGAACCAGAGTCACCGACATAGCTCATCGTATCGCGAATCTGAAGTGGCAATGGGCGGGGCACGTAGTACGTAGAACCGATGGGCGTTGGGGTCCTAAGGTGCTGGAATGGCGACCTCGCACTGGAAAGCGCAGCGTTGGAAGGCCCCCAACGAGGTGGACTGACGACCTTAAAAAGGTCGCGGGGAGCCGCTGGATCCAAGCGGCACAAAATCGTGGATTGTGGCGATCCCTTAAGGAGACCTATGTTCAGCAGTGGACGTCCACCGGTTGAGAAAGAAGAAGAAGAAGATATATATATATATTCTATTTTACTTCATCGCAGATTATAGCAAAATCATTTTATTATTACTTTTGTATTATGGATCTCCGCAAAGTAACCACTAATTTTATAAATTATCTTTAATTTTACCAAATTTATCAATATTGTTCGAACTTATTAGTACTGAAAATGGATTTACGAATATAACGATAGAAAAACATTATTGTTCCCTCCGCGTTGTAACAGTTTAATTTCTTACATTTTCCCCTGACATCTTTAGCAACTGTAAGCTCGCATTTCACTTTTTGCTCGGTTTTACAATGCAGTACAAGCTTCTGCTACTTATAAACAACGAAGGGAACAAAACAAAACGCAATGTGGTTGTGGGTTTTTGTCACACAACGTTTTGTTCATTTTGTGAAAGTCATCGCGTGCTTATTGAGGTTTTTGTTTTTTAAACCGATATGGACAATAAATATATATAAGAAATACGAAGTAACAGACTAACAGAGCTTCTCTGTCTGTATGTTACGTTTTGACGGCTAATTCGCTACAGCAATCACCATCCTCCTGCCCTTATCCCACTCTAAGTGGGGTCAGCACAACATGTTACAAACATGTCATATGATTTGGCTACGTATTTTACGACCGGCTGCCTGCCTGACGTCAACTTACCAAAGTCGTATTTTACGACTCCTCGGTAAGAAAGAGGTTAATCTATTCTACTCATCCGAATACCACACGGTGAGTCAACTTACCTTAGTCGCCTTTTACGACACCCCGGTAAGAAATGAGGGTAGTACTATTCTATTCAGCCAGATACCACACGGCGTAATTCGCTAGAGCACTATTTATGAAATTAGGTACAAATTACAGAATTACATAGATCCCAAAAAGACCCCAAAATTGCATAATTGGGCGTACTGAAACTCTTAAATATACGTGAACGCAGTCGCGAATACAACTTTTATGTTACATAGTGAAGTTCAATTTATGAAAGCTCATTTAAAGGTTTACAAACTTATTGTAATTACGATATTTTAATTACTTTGTTATCGTTAAGTCTCAGCTTGTCTGGTTTTCAATTTATCAACACGATATATTACTATATTAATATATTTTATTTTATGTTTTATTAACTTTTAACTAGCTGTATTTAGGTTAAATACAGCTAGTTAAAAGTACCAAAAATACCAAAAAATATACTTGTTTGTTTATCTTTTTAATATGTAAATGAATTAATATTGAATTGTATACATCTATGTATATTTTCTGAATTACGGAAACGACTCCAATGATTTTCAAGAATTTTAGTATGTAAAGGGTTTCGGGAGCGAAAACTTAAACTAGTTTTTATTTCAATAAAAATGTCATTTTATCCCTGTTTTTGGGCACTGAAAAAAGTTGCTAAAATAGAAATAGAAACATAAGCCTTTGCTTTGCTATCATTTGTAAAGGTATGATAGGTCATTTGGGGGACGGGCAAACTTTAATAGTTAAAGTACCCGGGATCAAATCCCACATGTCAACGGCCCTTTCTTTCCTTTTTTTTTAATTATACTTACTTACTTACTTTTAATTATACGTACTTTTAATTACACAGTAATTCCGATGTTCTCTCAAACCTTAAAGAATTATATTTTTATTAACATTTTCCAATTATCCACTGCTTACACAACAGTAACAGCGTGCGACTCTTTCGAGGAGTCACGGGTTCAAACCCGGTTAGACACCAATTAGTTTTTCTGTTAAAGCTTATGTCTAAAATAATTGCAACTTATCACACGCTTTTCGGTGATGGAAAACATCGTGCGGAAACCTGCGTATCTCGAGAAAACTCTGGAGATATGTGTAACCTACAAAATTGGAGCAGCGTGGTAGGTAGACTTAGCCTCTTCTCTCTAAAAACGTAAAGAAGAGGCCTATTCTCAGCAGTGGGATAGTAACAGGCCGCTGCTTACTTCACACTGCTACACGGTATACCGTATGTACGATTTCCCCGCCGTCTCGCACACGTCCCCGCATTCCCACCTCACGTAACGTGATTAATGCCGCACTTATCTCGGCACGAACAAAAAATCATTGGCTCCGAGCTGCGGCGTTAAGTCATTAACGCACTCTCACGCCCCTAAAAGCCTTTTGTGATAGCTATCGGGATCAATTCATGAATTTTGTTGCTTATTTCAGCCTCGCCTATTTGTTGGGACTAAATAGATTGGGGTGTGAGGCGGGACCTCGTCTCAGTCTGTCGCCACCGTGGTGTTTGCGGCCAACTTTAACTTATTGAAAATTCGTGAAATATTTTGTAATTATTATATATCCTCCTGCCCTTATCCCACTCCAAGTGGGGTCGGCACAACATGTTATAAACATGTTGTAACATGATTTAGCTGCGTTTTTACGACCGGCCGCCTGCCTGACGTCAACTTAACTCAGTCGTATTTTGCGACCCCTCGGTAAGAAAAAGGTTGGTCTATTCTACTAAACCAGCTACCACATCCTGGGTCAACTAACCTTAGTCGCCTTTTACGACACCTCGGTAAGAAATGAGGTTGGTCTATTCTACTCAGCCAGATACCACACGGCGGGTCGACTTACCTTAGTCGCCTTTTACGACACCTCGGTAAGAAATGAGGTTGGTCTATTCTACTCAGCCAGATACCACACGGCGGGTCGACTTACCTTAGTCGCCTTTTACGACACCTCGGTAAGAAAATGAGGGTGGTACTATTCTATTCAGCCGGATACCATACGGCGTATAACTATAGATTCATTATCTGAACCTAATTAATTTAATCACAGTTTAAATGAACAATACTATTTGTAGGACATAGTATGCTTTTTAAAAACTGCAATATTGAATTATTATTAAATTAATCATCATCCTGTTGCCGTTATCCAACTCTAAGTGGGGTCAGTACAACATGTTATAAACATGCTGCCAAATGATTCGGTTGTGTTTTTACGGCCACCTGCCTGACGTCAACTTACCTTAGTCGTATTTTACAATACCTCAGTAAGAACGAAGGCGGTTTATTCTACTCAACCGGATACCACATGGCGTAGTTATAATTAAGTGAATGACAAAAATATATAGAAAAAAGTCAGATGTGACAAAATAGATTGCATTTAATTAAAGTACAAATAAATATCGAAGTGTAGTTACCATATAATAAATAATTGTTAAGCTGTGGTAGCCCAGCGGTAACACCGTCCGACTCTTTCGAGGAGGTCACGGGTTCAAACCCGGGCAGACACCAATGAGTTTTCTGTTAAAACTTATGTGTCTAAAATAATTGCAACTTATCACACGCTTTTCGGTGATGGAAAACATCGTGCGGAAACTTACGTATCTCTAGAAAACTCTGGAGATATGTGTAACCTACAAAATTGGAGCAGCGTGGTAGGTAGGCTTAGCCTCTTCTCTCTAAAAACGTAGAGTAGGCCTATTCTCAGCAGTGGGATAGTAACAGGCCGCTACTTACTTACTTAAATAATTGTTATATTTAATATGATGTGATTGTATTTAACATAATATAATGTGTAAAAATATTACAACATCGTCTTTACTATGTTGGCTGACCTCAATGCGCTTCAAAGCTTTTAGGATAATTGTATCATCCAGTAAAGAATACAATTTATACACTAACAGTTGTATTTCGCCTCTATATTATAACTCATAATATTCATTAGAAACCGTTGTATAGTTTATATTTAGTTTTTGTTTGCTCTGTAAATTTAATTGCTCTGTGCACTACTTGTCTTTGGTCCTTTTTTTTATTATTATTATTGCGCTCGTGCAGTTTTCCCGTAACGTTTTTTTTGACCGACTAACTGTGACTTGCGAAGCCTGTTACAAGTGAAATACGTGATCACTATAGTGGATACCCGAAAAACCGAAACATTTCGATAAATCCTAGGCCTAGGTATTGTACAAGGATGAAAATTGGCAAGTACACCTTTTTGTAACCTGTCACAAACTGACGTGTCTTATAATAAATTTTTAACGGGCCCAGCACTTCCCGAAACACATAATATATAACTCAAAATTTATTAAGTAAGTAGCGGCCTGTTACTCTCCCACTGCTGAGAATAGGCCTCTTCTCTCCGTTTTTGGAGAGAAGGATTGGAGCTAAGACCTACCACGTTGCTCCAATGTCGATTGGTAGGTTACACATATCTCCAGAATTCTTCAGAGATATGCAGGTTTCCTCACGACCTTTTTTCTTCAACGAAAAGCGTGTGATAAATTGCAATTATCAATTAGACACATAAGTTTTAACAGAAAACTCATTGGTGTCTGCCCGGGTTCGAACCCGTGACCTCCTCGAAAGAGTCGCACGGTGTTACCGCTGGGCTACCACAGCTTACTATTTTTTTCAAAAAGCAAGTTTATTCTCTTTTCCAAAAATTTAATTGGCGCCTCTTCTCTCTTTTCTTTTCCTCACAACAACTCACCTTTCCTCTAATAAAGTCTCCTACTCGTTCCACAATTCTCCATACATCATAATTACCCTGACTATATATTTTAAGAGACAAAATAACATTGCTGTTCTCAAATTATTCTCCAGTTCATTAATTCAACCTCCCAACTAACCTATTCTTAATTTGGACTAATCTTGTAGTAGTTTAATAACGGCCAAGCGTAAACCTGTCATAAAAATGTTGTATATATTTTAGTACATTATTAAAGTCTCTTATAGTCCGGACTGGCTTTTCTTTTTTCTTTTACTATCTATTATTTATTCACGTATAAAATGTGGGGCCAGTTTTACTACTTCATGGGGGTTACATCGTAGCAAATAGCACGTTTTATTGTCAGGATTGAAGACTTGATTTTTTGGTGATGCCATTATTTTACAAAATGTTTTACCTCTTAAACACAATAATAAACCGATAACCAAGAACTCTAAATGGTTAAAAAGTTTTTTTTTGGTATAAGTTTTAATAACAAAATCATACAATAAATTTTGGCTTAACACAAGTAAAAACAATTTCTTAATAGTGTACTTGTTAATCTTTATAATACAATTATATATACATCTTCCTGCCCTTATCTCACTCTAAGTGGGGTCGGCACGACATGTTATAAACATGCTGTCACATGATTTGGCTGCGTTTTTACGACCGGCCGTCTGCGTTAACTTACCTCAGTCGCATTTTACGACACATCGGTAAGAAAGAGGGTGGTCTATTCGACTAAACCGGATACCACACGGTGGGTCAACTTACTTTAGTCGCCTTTTACAACACCTCGGTAAGAAATGAGGCTGGTCTATTCTACTCAGCTTGATACCACACGGCGGGTCGACTTACCTTAGTCGCCTTTTACGACAACTCGGTAAGAAATGAGCGTGGTACTATTCTATTCAGCCGGATAATACACGGCGTTATAATACAATCATATATATATGATAAGAAATCTTATCTTCAATTTACCTTAGTCGCCTTGTACGACTTTAAATAAAGATTATTTTGTTTTTATTTGATTTAAGGTACCTGATGCTCCACATTGCCTTCATCGCCACCAATAGCATCTCTGAACAAAACTTTGGGACCGTCTAACAGGCTAGCAAACAATTATTCTTTTAAAAAAAATCGTTTCTTCCTCTACTTCTATATTGAATTTAGTTAATTTAGAAATATTAAAATTTATTAGAAATATTATCACTACTTATTGTAACAAATATTTTTCATTAACTGTATCACTGTTTGCAATAAAATTAGAAACTACGTAACTATTTTTCACGCAATTCTTTTAAAGGTTATTCACGTGAAAAATATTGGTATATATTCATTTTAGGTTACACAATAATATGTTTGAAATATGACGTTATTGTTCAAAATATATAAAAAAAGGTTATGCTATCGGAAGACTGTCTTCGAAAACTCTTTCTAAGTGGAATTATTCCTCTTTTAAAAGGTCACCTTTGTCAAGTGGTGAAACCAATTTAGAAAAAGAAAAGAGGGGTTATTTTAAAATATGATGGTTTCCTTTAACTTAAAAACGCGTGATAAATAGTAAATATAAATAAAACAAAAGTTTTATCTTGAAATATATTTATATATCAATCAATCATTATTGCAATATATTATATCGTGAGATATTTGAGAATCCTTAAATTCATAACGTCAGTAACATATAAAGCGTGTAGCTGCCGTCGGAAGAGCGGCGATACAGTATGACTGATCGCATCTCCGCTCAGTTTGTTCCGGGCGGTGATAAATCTTTCACATCTACTTTGACTCTCGCGCCTATTGGCCTTTATTTCGTGAATATCGTACCAATAATTACAATAGAACCTATTAGATGTATTCACAAAAAATACGATTTACTTTCTGCAATTCGCGATCGGATTATAGCAAAATAATTCATAATTATCATTACTTTTTTCAGCACATATCGCTTAGAGGCTGCGGTAGTGGCATAACTCAAAAACACGTGTTATTAACTAGAAATGCGTAACTTTACGGACAGAACCCGTAATTCAATATTAAGTTGTCCATTTAGCAAACTAAAGCATTTTTTATGAATTTTTCTTAATAATGAAAACTGTAAACCCATTTTTTATCTTACAGCATGATTTTTTGAATTGTACCACTATAGCAGAGGTATGTTATCCAAATTTGTAAGCTTTAATTGAGCGAAAACTTACCGAAGACATTCATAATTAAATAATTTATGGATTCACATTTTGCGTTTGGATGCTACATATATATGCCAAATACACGCAAGCAATTGATCAATCTCGCGTATTGATGAAGATCTAGGATAATACGAATAGATAATAAGATTTTTAAAAATCTGGCCTATAACTATAAATATATTATTTTCACATCTAGTGAGCCTGTAAAGGAATAGACTAGGGACGGCGTCAAACAAATTTATATACCTGTTATGGCAAAGTACAAAGTTCGTCATGGGAACCATTGCTTAGGGCGGTAAACGCGGGACTCTCCCGATGGGAATTCCTTGAGTTTGTCTTCAACGGTTATTACACGGTGTTAAGATTATATACGAAAAGTTTAATGATTTTGAGATCTTTACTGCTTCAAATTTGAATTATTTTTATTCTTGCCAACCTCGTACGGCCATGTCTGAACCACGTAGTAGATTTCAGATAATTTATTTTGTTTATTATTATTTTTGCACGAAGTTAGGAATTCTTATGTTACCAAGGACTCGGCATAAACAATGTCTGTTTTATGTATGTTAGGAGGTATTGAAAAAAACAATAATAAACCGTTATTGTTGCTGTTTAAATGCTTGCAGCTAAAAAAACTTGACAAGTATTAAAAGTTACTGTTAAAATTAATTTATATTAAGCAGTATCTCAGATTTTGTTCCAATCAATTAAATATTAAATACGTTCAATTGTATGTAACAGTTATTCTGCTTCCGAAATAAAGAACTAGAATTTTGTTATCCTGCGAGTTAGATGGATACAAAAGTTTTATTTTACTAAATTCTATCAATATATCTCCGGCTAATTAACTGCGAAAACGTTGTATACAGACGCGGATAATTTTATGATATTTGTAAGCTAATGAATTTTTTATCACAGAAACTTTTCAGTCAATTAAAATATGAACAATTTTAAAATGTATTCAAATATCTATTATGTATATTTCTGAATATTATACATTCTTACTACTTTACCGTACTTGAGATAAATCTACTGTTTGTGCCAAATAACGAGATAATGTCGTGGACTTACGCCTATCGTTCGTACACTTCCTGTCAGATAAAGCAGTACACAATCCCGCGAAATCCTTTCAATAAGCGGGGGGCGTGGTGAATCAGTACTTCGGGATCGCTGGATTTATACCAGAACCACGTTACAAATCTCGAGTGAGCCACAGTTCACTTTGTACAAATATTCGTCGTCTTAGAAGCTTAACTAACGTGAAACGAGCGGAGCCGGGCGGCGGCGGCATTATAATAAATAATTAGCGAGCGTATACGTTGTACGTGAAATTTGGAAATCCTTTAAGTACACCCCTAGAGTACGGAATGGATGTACAAAATGTCGGCTCTGCTGCTTTAATACGACTTTTAATATTATACATTGAGTTTAAGTTTATTTCAAATGCCTTTGCTTCATTTTGTTGATATGTTGTGTTCAAAAGCATTGCCGCTTTATTTTGTTACGTGTGACTTTTTAACTATATGATATAGGTAATATTTTGCACAAAAGCAACGTATATTTCTACTATATTATTAAGGTATGGATTAACAACAGCCTCTATGGTTCTTCTGAAGAGAATTACTTCAGATTATTAATAGTACGCGTAGCTCTTTTCTATGGAAATGTACGAATAACAGTAAAAAAATCACCATTACTTCCGTTAGGTAATATTTTTTTTTTAATTGGACATTGCTTTTCTACAATATAGCAAATTTATTAATAATAAGAAACAAACATTTATATTATTTTATACAATGTTGGACATAAAAAGAGAAGGTCCGATGTGCATTGAAAAAAAAAATATTGTAAGCTTACTTGTGACTTTTTATATGAGTAACAACCAAGTTTCTTTCTGGTCTTCCCTGTAAAGACGCCTTTTCGAACTCTTGGTAGCTTAATCACGATTAGGCATTACGGTTTTGTTCATGGAGCTTATCTTTCTGATGATGCTTCGGTTTCGGGGCGAAACTATCGTAGAGGTTTTGGTATTGTGTGTGTAGTGCTTGTGTTTAGTGTTGGGGTTGGCGGCGTCTTATGATACGTGTGGCGCTGCTTGTCCTGCATGTATGTGGTATGTGATTGTTGCCTAGTTCATACACTTAGCATTGCATGAATTCTCTTAACAAACGCGGATTACAGCAAAATAATTTTAGTGTTACTATGTACTATGGAGTTACGCAAAGTAACGCCTGCTTCTATAAATCATATAATTGGATGGTTCAAATGTCTTTGTTAAAGCCAATTTCAACAAATAATATTTTGAATTTAAGACAACTCTATTAACTTTGTAGAGTATGAAAGAGCGGGCAATAAATACACGGCAACTTTTTAGGGCACTTTAACTGGACGTCAGAAGTGGAAGTTTTGACTTATTGGCTTTCAGCGGCAACTCCGGTTCCCAAACATTGCACTGTTTGAACTGGGGCCAATTTCAAAACGAGTGCAATGACCCCAGTGCTCCACTTTTTGGTGACAGCAAAAACAGGTTTCGGACATCAAAATTAACTTCGACAAACACGATTCGTATTACAAATCATTTGGGATGTCAATGTCCTTTACAGTGTAAAGCCGAGTAGAGCCGAGTCATCACATTTTTTAAACTTAAAGGTGGCACAGCCTTTTGTTGAAAATGACTTGTAACTTTATCCAGAGCCTTCGGGTATTTCATAGTATCTTATCTATTTAATATTAACTTCAGCGTATTAGTTTCCCTTAAGAAAATTATATAACAAAATATGATAAACGTGAATATTATAGTATCTCCTCCTGCTCTTATCCCACTCTAAGTGGGATCGGCACAACATGTTATAAACATCCTGTAACATAATTTTGTCGACGACCGGCAGTCTGCCTGATGTTAACTTACCTTAGTCGTATTTTACGACACCTCGTTAATAAAGAGGGTGTCTATTCTACTAAACCGAATACCACACGGTGGATCAACTTACCTTAGTTGCCTTTTACGATACCTCGGTAAGAAATGAGGGTGGTACTCTTCTATTCAGCCGGATACCACACGGCGTAATATTTTATAGTAAATATAGTATAAAAATATTATATCGTGGAACCGCATATTTACTTTCAACTAAAATACGAATAATATTTAAAATTATATCAAAAAAAATATTTTTAAAAAATATCACCACAATCAACTCAATTAGCAATTTCAACCTTTTTTAGTGATTGTGGTGACTATCACTGAAAATGTTACACTAATTTACAAATGGATAATAATCTCATGATGATTTCAAAATCTTATCTAATTGTAATATAACTTCGGACGGTTTTAATTATTACAAATTAGCTTTTACACGCGACTTCGTTCGCGTGAACTGTTGCGTGATAAGTTGATAATAGATGGCTCTTTTTAGTGTCATCCTGTGCCTGTAGAATTAACAGGATTTCTTTATCCTTTATGTTATTCGGTGTATAAGGAATAATAATGCCAAATTTCATTAATATTGGTTCAGCGGATTCGCCGTGAAAGAGTAACAAATATACATCCAGACTCACAAACTTTCTCATTTATGATATTAGTCGGATTACTGCGATCAAGTAACAATACAAATATTAAGAATAATATAGTGACTGTACTGGCAATAAATCTAATGATATTTTGGCAACTTAGGAGTTGGATATGCCTTATGGAATAATAAATAATCAAAACTCTGTTATAAATACAGTTTTTTTATAGACAACACCTAAGTAATGTTTAATGTATTCTTTTCAAGTCAGAGCACCACTCGGCTGAAGGTGTCAACGTAGTTTTTATTAACTGAAGCACCTGATTAGCATTCTTGCGCATGTCCGGGAAATATAGGACGTGCTGGGACAGAGAAACAAAGTATATGGGTTTTATTACAGGAATATATCATGCTAGCTCTGCCAGCAGCCCACGTGGAAATCTCAATAATTTTTAGAATTTTAACCATAAGAAATATCTGCATACTATCGCAGACTCTTTTGTAGTATTTTTGTAGATCTACAACTCTATAGTACATTACTTCTGTGCATCTCTGTTGGGTAACGTGGCGCACAAGTCCGCACCTTTTGCGTAAAAAGATTCAAATATCCATTCAGTCGATTTTAAGAAAATCGATCAGAGATGTGTATATAAGAATATATACACATCTCTGATCGATTATATGTGTCTGTAAGAAACTTAAAAAAAAGAAAAAAAATCTGTAGTCGGGTATCGATCCCGTTCGACCGATCCGTCCCGAGACAGCCCGTTCCCCGAATATGCAACGTTGACTTGACAGTTAATGGCAAAATTCAAATCAATATAAATTTGTGTATTTTTTAATGCCCAAAAACAGGGCATTAAACCTAGCTAGTTCGATTTGTCTTCCCCAAAACCCCCTACATGCTGAATTTCATTAGATATTAACTCATTTAAATATTAAAGATTTTAGAATTATTTTTCCAAATGTTTTAAAATATTTTGGAGTGTGAAATGCTTTAAGACGAATTTCACGCATTATATTATTCATGTCAGGCTGCAGTCACGCGAAAAATAATAAACCAACATACGCCTTCCCGTTAGCTCTCAAAGTAAAACACTTTAAGCCATAAATAACTGCTCGGCGTAACTTAATGAAGTAGCAACTGTACTCCCAGTTACGGTTTAAATTAATTAACTCGTCCGCGGTCTCGTTTTATTCTTCCTGAGAAATAATGTTGGTCTATTCGTTTGTAGCGGCGACGCCCCGCTCGTATCGGAGACAAACTCCCGTAAATGCGAAAATATGTCTTTCTGTCTGTTCCTTAGAAATAGTGTATTAGCACAAACTACTTTTCTTTGTTCTTTCTTTTTCATTTTTAATTTAAGTAATGTATAAAGTGTAGCTCGCTACACTCAACAAGCGCCATCTAGTGCGCAAATACAAACAGTTGGCTTCCAGTTACATGGCGGACACTGACGCAATACATTAAATAATACTCAAAACCGCAAAAAGTTTAACATTGCCAAACGTACATATGGATATAAACCTATAAAAGGGTGATTCCCATACACTTTCTTTTAAGCTTTCAAGGCTAATCCGCTAGATCAATTTTAATGAAATTTGGTACAATTGGTACGATATATTGGAATGACATATATATTAAAAATTCATTATCATTCTCCTATCCTTATCCCACTCTAAATGGTGTCGGCACATGTAACATGATTTGGCTACGTATTTTACAATCGGCCTCCTAGCTGACGTCAACTTACCTTAGTTGCCTTTTGCGACACCTCGGTAAGAAATGAGGGTGGTCTGTTGTATTCAGCCGGATACCACACGGCATATAAATTGAAATATCACATAAATGTTAAGTATATTCTTACTTAAGTTGACGCGAACGTAGTCGCAGGGCCTGCTTTGTGTGAATTAAGCAGATTCCTAAGAATTTAACAATCGTATATTTGTAATTTAACAATTCTCTAACGTTTATAAGATTCAGTATTAAGATTAACATAACTAGAGGCCTGTAAACTTTGCCTGAGTTGTTTACTTCCATTATAAAACTTAAGGGAACAGTCCACTTTTATTAAATGTATTTCTCGAAAACTTTTTATATTCCCGCCATCCCATCGCGGGAACACCATTACACGGACAGTTTTAAAGTAATCTTCAAAAGTATCTGCATAATTATATTACAAAAATTTTACTTTTAGATTAAGCACTTGTCAATTTTTTTTCAGAACAATATAACCTTTTTTTTGATTTATTAACTTAAAATGCTATTTTATTGACGTCTATGGCCAGTTGTGCTCAAATACATATGTTTACCAGATTTTTAATAAACAATTAAAATTTTCTAAGTTACGCAAAGTAAATAAAAATTAATAAATATATGGGACAATTACACAGACGGCTGTCTCAAAGTAAGTAACTTAATATTTGAGCCATGAGTGACAAGAACTGGAAATATATACATATATGATTTTAAATACGTACTTAAATAAAAATATACACCCAGGCTTGAATAGCCAACAAATTGTTTATAGAAAATGTTAACCCGCAACGGGAATCGAACTGAAGGTAGGGTCACTACCCACTTCGCTAACGGGTCAGTCAACAATTTAACCTTTTTACAATTTGTTTACGGCAAGTTCAAATACATTTGTGTATCAGATTTTTCAAAAATGTATGTCTAATTTTGCGAATCTTGCATGTGTAAGGTATGAGAACCAGTGTAGATTAATCATTAAAATTTTCTTAATAAATACGGATTATAGAAAAATAATGATAAAATTTTATTTTCATTTAATGAATTCCGCATAGTGACTCTTTCCATGTAACACAGTCATTAGTCGTTTACCTACATCAAACTACTAAACATAACTTTAAAGCTAGCAAAACATGTCAGTATCATGTTTACTGAAGCCCGGCATCCGGCGATAAGTCACAAGTTCTCACAGCGGCAGTCGCCGGCGGCCCCATAAGTGTCCCCAACTTTTCACATATCAACTACTTATAATTCACCATGAACGCTCGGGACCTTCAAGGTCTATCATATTTCATATTTTATTTATCCCCATCGTAACTGTGTTGAACTTTTTTCTCTTGTTTTACCATAGGGATAATAAATGAAAGCAAAAGGCTCTTACTATGCCACTACTGCACATAGACCCTCTCTCTCCTATAAGGGAGAAGCATTTTGGCTTAATTTTACTTTATTTATTTATGTGAATTAATTAGAACATTTAACCAATAACACAAATTAAAATTAAAAATCATACATAAAAACAAAATATTAAATCCACCATGCTGTTTCAATGCGGATTGGTAGGTTTCACATTTCCTAGAAATTCTCCAGAGATATAAAGGTTTCCTCGTGATATTTCCATCACCGAAATGCATCCAATAAATTATAATTGTTCGACCCTGTACAAGATAGTAATGACTTAATGTGACTAGTTATAAATAATATTTTTTAAAAAGCAACCGCCGATTTTCTTCCTTCTACTAAAATTCGCGCGTTAGATTTACAGATAAATCGATCACATATAGACAGACAGACAGACAGACAGCTTCTGGAGACTATATATGTATAGGTTTCATATTAAGATTTATTTTCGTTGACATAACTATTTCTAAAACCAAGAAATTTAGAAAAATAATACTATTATCAAAGAATAAATCAATTTTACAAACACCGCAGCGGTAATTAGGAGCATTTTCATTCTCTAATCAGGATGCGAAGGAAATCTGAGTGAAAGTTTGAAAGCACGTGTCGACTTAGTTAGGAAGTTAACAATTTAGGAGTTGCAAATTTGTTGAAGGTTACAGAGCTATGAGATTTTAATTTCAGCGACTGAATCGCATACAAGCTAACTTCATAGAATAAATGAATCAAAATTTTACTCTGCAATATTTAATAACTTATACTTGATTAAGAAGACATTTAATTTACATGGCAGTAAACAATCAAACAGAAAATTAGATCTGATTCCAACTTTTAAAAAGTGTTGGTAACACTTTAAATAAGCTGATAAAATAGTAGCAATAAGCCAAAAAGATTAAATTAAAAAACAAATAAAATTTATTTAAAACGAAAATATTAAAAATATTATTAAAATGTTTCAAACAAAGCAGTGATATTATTAACGATTTACCTGAAATTCAGCATGCAGGAGGTTTTGAGGTAAAATATCTAAATCAGTTTTCAGGAAATGAAAATACCTAGGCTCGAGCTCCACCTACCCTATAAGTGTATCTTTTTATTTTGTCAAAAATTACCGAGCAAGACTCGGTGAACCAAGTGCTTTAACTATACACAATATGAATCAAACTTCGCAACTCACATACACTGAATGAGTAAAGTAAGTAAGTAGCGGCCTGTTACTATCCCACTGTTGAGAATAGGCCTCTTCTCTCCGTTTTTGGAGAGAAGGTTTGGAGCTAAGACCTACCACGCTGCTCCAGTGTGGATTGGTAGGTTACACATATCTCCAGAATTCTCTAGAGATACGCACGTTCCTTCACAGTGTTTTTAATCACCGAAGAGCATATGATAAATTGCAAATATCAATTAGACACATAAGTTTTAATAGAAAAACTCATTGTTGCCTGCCGGGGTTTGACTCGTGACCCTCTCGAAAGAGTCGCACGATCTCACCGCTGGGCTATCACAGCTTCTGAATGATAAAAGGTTATTAAGTTATCGATGTTCAACAGTACCATCACCAACTGGCAAGCTTGATGAATAATAATAATCGCTAAGATAAGAAAATTATAACTAATTTATATTGAAATTATTATTGTTTCTTGTGGTTTTAAGTTATTATAGGCCTATAGGCCGCCCAGCTACGCCGACATATACGTTCGTCGAGGCAGTAAGATAAATCAATTCTTATCCTCCAAAAAACGTATTCCAGAGCACATAATGCGAGGTACAAGATTGATGGCCCGCTATCATCAAGAGACCCCGTAATTAATGGGAGTGACTGCTCACCTCACTCGTTACTGCCGCTCGTGCCGAAAGTCAATAAGCCAAAGTTCCATACTCCAACAGCCTCCCGAATCAGCCAGTAAACTTTTTCCCTTTGTTTAACATGCGAACGGTTTATCTCTTTTGTACGGTTGACAACAATGATGAATGTACGGTAAACAAGTTAGCTTAGGGCTATTGTTTAATAAGTTTTCTTGACGTTTAACTACTCGCCTAATCATGGTATAGGAAAAGGGGAATTGTTTTACTCCAAATTTAACGCGTGCGGGCCACGGGCAGTAATGAATAAAACAAAACTACTGGATAGATTTTAATCATTTTTTCACTGAGTGACATAGGCTATATATTTCATACCCGTGTGAAGCCGGATCGGGCACTAATCTATATATATAAAAGAAATTTGTTTTAGTTACACTATTTATAACTCAAGAACGGATGAACCAATTTGGCTGAAAATTGGTGGAATGGTTGCTTAGAACCAGGAGACGGATATAGAATACTTTTTATTCCGTTCAACCGCGTTTCCGCCAAGTCATTATAAAACGTAGTATAACATGGACTATGACATGGAATAACAAAACGCAAATGACAGTGGAATAACAAAACATAAATGTCAGTTAAACTTAATTTTGTCTTTGCTTAAGTATGGTAAGAACTTTACAATTATCAAAATAATAGATAGCTAAACGTCACTACAAAGTATAAAACAAAGTCGCTTTCCCTGTCTGTCCCTCTGTCCCTATATCCCTATGTATGCTTAAATCTTTAAAACGACGCAACAGATTTGATGTGATAACGGTTGATCTATTTTTTGAATAGATAGAGTGATTGAAGAGGAAGGTTCATAAGTATAATAACATTCAATATAAAGTAGAGAAATTTTCCCGCTTAAATTGCAAACGCAGTTGATAAAGCGAGCTGTGATTTAAGTATTTTTGAGTGATGAAATCCGAAATGAAGAGATCCAAAAGAAAAAAAGATCAAGCTTATATTACTCAAATAATCCTCAACGGTATGTCAAGCTTTAATAAGTTTACCAATAAGAACTTTTTGAACTTGCGTAAGGCCATGTCATAAATTGATTGTGAAAATGCCATTTTCATAATATATACCAAAGCTCAAATACTTAATTTATTTATTATACATGTATGTAAATATATATCTATATAAATATTTTTAGTACTATATAAATGTAGATAAATATGTTTAAGTGCTATCTATATAAATGTATATAAATATGTTTTAGTGCTATATAAATGTATAGTGTAAATAATTTTTTTGTAAAGCGACAGCAAGAACACCTGTTTCTTTAAGTAGATCAGTTTTACTAGATCAGTCTACAGAAAGGTTTAAATTAACTATAAGAGATATGCTTATACGTAAAGCATATTACAAACTTGAAGATTATTTGGATGATAAAAAAGCCTGAATTTGAAAATCCTTTCAGCTTCATACAAGACTGCGGTTTAATACTGTAAAATTGAAAATGTTTAAAAGATCGACTGCCGAGTTTCTTGCTGGTTCTTCTCGGTAAGAGCAACATTCCTAACCAGTTGCAGCATCATTAATCATATTGATACTTGACGATTCAAAAGTGCTTGTAAGAGCTTATTGGAATAAAGATATTTTGATTTATTAAAGCAGGTCACATGGTTCGCATGGATCGCAGAATTTTATAATTTCATCAATAATTAGTAGGCCAGTCGAAGCATCACAAATCGCAATAAACGTACATTCCCGTAGCGGAGGGCGGATGCTGGGTGCAGATGACGGCCCGCGGATGAATGGAGACTGTATCGGTGACAATTTAACTGAACGCCGAATTAATGGTTATTGGAAATTATCACAAAAGGCTTTTGTCCGTATCCCGAGCGTATGTGCTAAATTTGCAAATGTCATTTTCATTTTATTTTACATCACACGTTTTTTGCTTTAGTTGTTCACGCTACTCGAACATACTAATATTGTAAATGCGAAGTCTGTCTGTCTTGCTATTGATGAAATTTGCTACAATGTAAACTTATATACCTGGCTAACATAACTACATTGCTTAATTTTTTTTTTCCCTCCGTAAAGGAAAAATAAATAATAATAAATAAATATATAGGACACTTACACACACGGTCGGCCGTCCCCAAAGTAAGTAACTTAATACTTATGTTATGGGCGACAGACAACTGGTGAATATATACTTATATAATTTTTAAATACATACTTAAGTACACCCAGACTCGAAGCCAAATTAATTTATAGAAAATGTTGGTCCTCGGCGGGAATCGAACCCGCGATCCGTAGAGCTGACAGTAGGGTCACTACCCACTGCACCAACGGGCCAGTCAGTCAGAAATAATACACAAATAAAGGTATCACTAACATAAGTAACACTAGGTACGAACCTCTGTGGTTTTTTTATAGTGTTAAGTAACATTTGTTAATAATTTGTTTAAATTGTTAAATAAATTTAAAAAAAAACGCTGTGTGGTATCCGGCTGAATAGAATAGTACCACCCTCATTTCTTACCGAGGTGTCGTAAAAGGCGACTAACGTAAGGCGACCGCCGTGTGGTAGATAGAGAGTGGAGTGTAGAGTGTGACAAGGGCATGAATATGTTAAATAAATTTTAAAAAATCGAGGATTATAGCAAAATAATACGATCGTAACTTATCGTTGACGTGGACTAAGTTATGAATACAATTTTTAAACAATTATTTTACTTCTTTCTTAAACCACCTTTACATAATTACATTGCAATGTAAAAACTGCGTGAAAATATATTCAGAACAAACCTCTAGGTCTTTCTATCAAGATTTTTTTGTACTGTAGATAGTATTTAAAATGTATGTTTGTGTGTACAAAACTCAAAAAGTAGTGAAATTGTTATATTTAAATTAATGACATGAAATTGTATTGTTTTATTTCAGTGTTTTATATAACTTGTACTTCGAACTTTATGATAATTCTTGGTGTTTATAACACCAGATTGCACTACCAAACCCTATAACAGCTAGGTGCCAAGCGGGCAAACTCCACCGATACTAAATAGGGCAATTTACCTTCTCCCCATGCCTCAGAGTGCACGTTAAGCCGACTTCGGTTAACATTAACATTTAACAATAACCGTTAACCCTGTATACAAAGTTATTTAACGTGTTGTTGGCCAGTACTTAAAGAATAACGATAGTCAAAATCTTTCGCATAAAAACTAACAGCTCAGTTAATCGGGATATATTTTTTTATTTATTAATTCTTAGGTACATTTTTTATTGGTAATATTTCCGCTTTTTCTCCGAACTTTAAGGAAACTGCTAATACAAAATTGCTGATAGAATTATTTCGCTATAATCATCATCATTCTCTTTCCCTACCCCACTTTAAGTGGGATAATGATATATTAAGGTTTACTGGGCCCATTAAGGCATTCTAGGAAATAGTCTTAGTGACTATGTGCAATGCTACCAACCAACCGGTCCATTAAAATATAAGAAAAGATACTCCATCCGACATTTAGCATACATTTTCATTCATAGTAGCTCAAAGCAATATGTTATGATTACTTTCGTAAAGGTTATCTCATTATCCTCCTGCCGTTATCCCACTCTAAGTGGGGTCGGGACAACATGTTATAAACATGCACACGATTTGGATACGTATTTTACGACCGGCCGCCTGAGGTCAAGTTACCGTAGTTGTCTTTTACACCTCGGTAGGAAATGAGTGTGGTTTATTCTACTTGGTCAGATATCACACGACGGGTCGACTTACCTTAGTCACCTTTTACGACACCTCGGTAAGTAATGAAGGTGGTCTATTCTGCTCAGCCGTTAGAATGGATCGAAATTATAAGTAATTTCGATCGAGGTGTCATAAAAGGTGACTAAGGTAGGTTGACGTCAGGCAAGCAGTCGGTCATAAAATAACTAAGTACCCAAAACTGGTAACATGTTTAAAACTTATTGTGCCGACCCCACCAACAGTTGAATAAGTGCGGAATAATGATGAATATTATTATTATTTTCGACCTACCCGGATAATAAAGGGTCAAGTTATTAATAAAACTACGTACTTTTATTATGGCATTTTACCCTAAGCGAATAAATTGCCTTCTAATGACCTCCATACGTTCGTCCACGCCGATAGCCAGGCTGGCTTTGGGCGGGTTCCTGCTGCTGAGTCAGAAGTGACTAATGACAGCTAACCCGTGATAAAGGTGAGCGTATCAAATTTTCTTCCTTAATTCTTTCTTTTCGAGTGGGATGCTATAAATTGGAGGTAATTTGTCTTTAGAAGCTTTGTCGGTTTCGAAATTGTTTTGTTTTGTGTTGAATTGCAGAAAATATTAAACTCAATCGATGCGCACTCTTTAATTATTATTGCATCATTATTTATATTTTCTTAAGTATAGTAAAAGACAATATTAAGTAGAATAAAAGAATTACATAAAAAGGATGTAAAGGTATTTTTACGTTGTATAGCGGCGTGAAGAAAAAGAAATGGAACGTTTATCCATCCACATTCGTATTTAACACTCGTTTGGTCACATGACTTTCATCCCTCCTTATTACATGTCCATACCATCTTAATCTTGCCCATTTTTTTTCTATAATGGGCGCAACTTCAGGCTTTCTGGTGTCTTTATGTTTTGATTTTGAGGCAAAAAGGGTTGTATCAAAAAGTGTAACAAACATTCTCTTAGCTCGCGGCCAATTTTACTGATAAGTTTGGAAGTTCCGTTTCCTTCCATCAAACTTTGGTTACAGATACAATTAATCACAATTAACGGAATAACTTTATTATACCTTTTGTGTTTTATTTATGTGATACTAGAGGTACCTGCGATTTTGTTCCCGTCGACTTTACTTTTTAAATTCCAAAGACAAAACGCAAAGCCGCTCTTTGCCTTTTGACATAAAGTAGATTGTTTCTAATCGCTGATATAGTAAAAAATCGCATTTCGCAACCTCGGCGATGTTTCTGCGCTCGCCCGTCCCGCCCGGTGACGCTGTAAAAGCCGTTAGGGCTAATAGCATAATGTCAATTCGAAGAAAAAAGAAAAAAAAGTTTCTGTTTTATAGACCTTCACCAAACGCGATAGCCCAGCGGAACGTGCGACTCTATCTAGTGGGCCACGAGTTCATGCCCCGAATAGACACTAATGATTTTTTCTATCAAAAACTTGTCTAATTAATAATTACAATTTATCGCACACTTTTTGGTTAAGGAAAACATCGTGAGAAAACCTGCATATCTCTAGAGAATTCTAGGGTTATGTGTTACCTACCAATCCGCATTGGAGCAGCGTGGTAGGTCTTAGCTCCAACTTTTTTATCCAGAAACTGAGAGAGGAGGCCTATGCTCAGCACTAGGATAGTAACAAGCCGTTACTTTACTTTATACTTAACGCCTAATTCTATTAAATGTTTCTTATTAGGTTTATAATAAGTGTTTTTTTTAGTCAAATTATAACCTAAAAGCCCTTCAGCTCAGTGCTTCAACGCAATTGTTCGAAAGACAAAAGCTGTCGCGAGGCCAAGGACAAGCTATTCTGCAACTTTTGTCTCGTTTGAGACCTGACATTGACATCTCGCTGGTGTCCGGTGGAGGGGGTCACTTGATAACTATTTTTTTTTATTTTAATATGAAAATACGTAAAATGTAGTTAAAATTCCCTACCTTATAATAGTGCTGTTATATTTTCTTTTTTTTTCATAAATAAACTTGTAAACAAGTGCTTTTGAATCGTCAACTCTACTGCTGGTTCGGAAAGCTGTTCCTACCGAGAAGAGCCAGCAAGAAACTCGGCGGTTGCTCTTTTAAAAATATAATTCTTATGACTAGTTACATTCAGTCATTACGGTCTCGTGCAGGGTCTAAGCTAGCACACATTCTAACTTCCAAGTACTCCTCAACAGTATAGTAGGCTTTCTGTATCAGCCTCTTTTTAACAGTGTTTTTAAACTGCTGTAATGGCAGAGCTAAAATTGATTGCGGAATTTTATTATAGAATCTTATACCCAGATTAATATTAATACACTACCTAATCAAAATTAATTATTAATCAAAATCTCACCATCATCCTGCTGCCCTTATCCCACTTTAAGTGGGGTGGTCATGTTATAGACATATTCTCACATGATCTGGCTACGCATTTTACGACCGGCCGCCTGCCTGAAGTCTTATTTTACAACACCTCGGTAAGGAAGAGGGTGGACTATACCACTCTACCAGATACGACTCGGTGGGTCAACTTACCTTTATTTTAACTACTTATTTTTTATGACAGTTATGTATGATTAATCTAAACTACCCAGAAGTATTACACTACCGTTTAGTAAAAACCCTATAAAAATCGGTTCAGTAGATTTTGAGAAAATTGATCACATACAGACAGTTTTTGTGGACTTTGTTTTATAATAAGCATAGATATTTATTTATGACTCTTGAAGGAGTCCAGTCTATAAGCCAACCCATCTAAGTTAGTATTCTCAGGTTACACGCTGAGATTTAGTTTAAAATAACTTTCAACTATAACTAACAACCCCTTGACCGAGAGCGACTTGATAGCTTTGAGTTACAGTTTTGTAACTAACCACTAGTATTATATAACACTCCTGATTATTTTACGTTGCCAGTTAAGTTTATGTCAAAAGCTTAGTATTAAAGTGACCGAAATCAAAATTATGTTTGTTTAACTTATGTACATTGCAATCCTTACTTCAATAGCTTCAATGACATCATGATACGAACTATTTCAAAAAGTTAGTGTTTATTACTCTTCCAAGGGTCTCTTTAAAATTTAGGAGTTTTGTAGGCATTGTTCTTTATTGCAATTTTCCACAGTCATGTTTTTTGAATTAGGTCATTTTAATAAGCGTGGATGTATCATTATTATGATGAGATACACCCCGATTTCACACGGGTGCGCACTAGAACATTTTACACCAAGAGTGACTACAACAGTAAAAGTAGCTCTTTCATCTCATCTTTCTTTCTCATCGATGAAAATTATCTTAATTCAAATTTTTGAATCGTCAAGTATTAATATGATTAATGAAGCTGGCTAGGAATGTTGCTCTTACCGAGAAGAACCAGCAAGAAACTCGGCAGTCAATCTTTTAATCATTTTCAATTTTACATTATTAAACCGCAGTCCTGTATGCAGCCGAAAGGATTTTTAAATCCAGGCTTGTTTATTATTCAAATAACAACTTTGTAATATTCTTACCGTATAAGCATATCTTTTACTTACTACTTTGCGCCTTGCAAAGGTACGAAATTCGTTTGTGGGTTTGGGTATAAGATTCTATAATAAAACTCCGCAATCAAATTTAGCTTTGCCATTAAAAACACTATTAAAGAGAGGCTGATACAACAAGTCTACTATTCTGTTGAAGATTATTTAGACGATAAGAATGCGTGAATATAGCTACTGTCCGACCCTGTACAAGATAGTAATGACTTAATGTAACTAGTTATAAGTATTATGTTAAAAAGAACAACCGCCGAGTTTCTTGCTGGCTCGTCTCGGTAGGAACAGCTTTCCGAACCAGCAGTAGAGTTGACGATTCTAAAGCACTTGTTTACAAGTTTCATGAAAATTTATTAAAATATAAAAATTTAAAACCAAAACCAAAGCAGCAAACGGCAAACAAAACGCAATATCTTATACAAACAACAAATTCCAGGAGTGGAAATAAAATTTATACATCCATCTTGTATCATTGCAGCCTTTGAGCGGGCTTGGAATTCTCTGCCGCGCCAAATCAAATCTCAACGTGAATATCAAGTAGGAGATAAAACTTGCACGCAAATATATTCCTTATCGCATAAGCTTAGGTTACATTTTTCTGTGTGCACAAGTGTTTTTGTGGTCAATGAAATTGCTGTATTTTTCATCTCGCGTTTCAGCGAACCTCATGTATGTAGGAAGAAGCGCAGCTTTGTCAACCGCTTTTGTCATTGCGAAATGTATGAAAGTTTTTAATGACTTATGCAGTTTTATTCGTATACATATTAAATTCTGAATTAGTTTTAAATAACATAAATTGCTAAAAATAGTTGTATTAATTTTGAATGCCGTGTGGTACCCGGCTCAGTCGAATAAATAACTGTCATTTCTTACCGAAATGTCGTAAATACAAATTACATTGAACTGCCTTTTAAGGGTAAAGGATTAAAATCTTATTTACAACCATGTTATCATCATCCTCCTGCCTTTATCCCATTCTAAGTGGGGTTGGCAAAACACGTTATAGACATGATGTCACATGATTTGGCTATGTTTTTACGACCGGCCGCCTGCCTGATGTCAACCTACCTTAGTCGTATTTTTCGACACCTCGGTAAGAAAGAGGGTGGTCTATTCTTCTAAACCGGATACCACGGCTATATTGAAAGATAAAGTTGTATAGTTTTGTTATGGAAGTAAAACTGCAACGTAATTATATTAAACTGAGTGGTAGGTTTCAATTACGCCATGTGATATCCGGCTGAATAGAATAGACCACCTTTTTTTCTTACCGATGTGTCAGAAAATGCGACTAAGATCACACAATTCACACACAGGTCAAAATTACAAACAAATCACGTGACAACATGTTTATAACATGTTGTGCTGACCCCACTTAGAGTGGGATGAAGGCAGGAAGATGATGATCATATGACCTATATTAATTTTCGATCACAAATATTGTCTAAATTTAATAAATTACTAGTCTATGGAAGGAAGCCAAATGAAAATCCGTTTCTTAGTTTTTGAGTTCATAATATGTAGCAACGAAAAAAGTGTAAGAGTGCATGGTTATGCACTCTTACACTCTGGTTTAAAGTTATAGACGAGCTTAAGTGATTTAACTTTTGTTACTGCACTAGCAAGGTGGTGATAGGATGTGCAGCACTATTTATACTATCGCAATGCCACCATAGTAAAATGAGGGTGTCAAAATTCAGTAATTCAATTCTATTATTTAAACCTTTCGGGCCCTAATGTGGGACGCAACGTGCGTTGATACGTTAGCCTCGTCCCATATCAGGGAAACAGCGTCAAGACCTGGAGCTGCGGCGGAAATGGCCGAATCCCGCAAACGGCGAAAGTATGCATCTCTCATCGAGAGTTATATATTTGTGCTGTTTGCAGTTCCCTAGGGCCATGGAGTCAAAGTGCGAATTTTTTTTTATCCGTTTCAACACCACGGTTGATTGCCTCTTCAGGTGACAAGAGGGCTGGCTCCTTTTTCGCACAAAGAATCAGCTTAATGATTCAGCGCGGAAACGCTGCCAGCATTCTTGGGACCATTCCATGTAGGGCATGATTTGTATAGTCCTAGCTGGTAAGGAATTTAAGATAGATATAACTTGTACATTTTTGTTGTAAACAAAAAAAATCTTTTATAAAGCATTTATTATGATGGTTGCTTTAAATTCTTGATACGTGGTTTAGTTTCTCTCAGACCCCAACATTTTATCTTAGTATACATGGCCACGCTCGAATCGTCTGTCCCCGACATAATTCATATAGGCTGGGTTGCCATAAATAACTGCAGAATTTCGATAGAATATAGATAGCTGAACGTGACCCCACTCGGGGGAGTATAACAACATCTGTAAAAATATATTTTAATACTAGTAATATCCCGCAGTTTCACCCGCGTAATTTTTTTTTTACACCTTATTACATTTTCGTAACGAATCCATATTTTTTAAAAGTAATATAGCCTATGTTGCTCAGTAAATCAAGCAGCTTTTCAATGGTGAAAGAATTTTTGAAATCGGTCCAGTAGTTTTTGTGAAAACATTACAAACATACATACAAATTTTTCCCTTTGTAATATTAGTATAGACGATTGCCGAGAAATTAAATTAGTGAGGAATATTGTTTACATTAGCAAAACTGTTTAGTAACGTTTTGTCGTGGAGTCTATCTCCTAACGATGCTTCGGGGCGAAATGATTGTTGAGATTGTCGTAGTGAATGTGTGTAGTGCTGTTGATGATGGTATCTTGTGATAAATGTGGTAACTAATCCTGCATATATAAATTATGAGAACGGTTTGAGCATGGTATTAACAAAAGCAAAATAATTATAATATATCATAACTTTGTATTATGGAATTCCGCAAAGTAACGCCTACTTTTTATCTTAATATTTAAATGAGTTAATCTTGTATATATATATATATATTTTCTGAATCTCGGGAACGGCTCCAACAATTTTCCTAAAATTCAGCATGTAGGAGGTTTTGGGGGAGAAAAATTGATCTAGCTAGGTTTTATGTAAAAAAAATATTGTTTTATCCCTGTTTTTGGGCATTAAAAAACACTAAAATTTATATTGAATTGAATTTTCGCCATTAACTGTCAAGTCGACGTAGCTTATTCGGTTAGCGGGCAGCCTCGAGAAATGTGAGTGCCAAGGATCGATTCCCAACTAAATCATTGTTTTTTCCTTTTTTTTAGGTTTTTTTTTGTAAAAAATTACCGAGCCAAGCTCGGTCACCCAGATATTAATTATATATTGAGTTTAACTCACTTTTAAAAATAAATGAAAAATTTGTCTATTTCAGAGTTTCACCGCTTCTATTACAAAACAAGTAGTTTCATGCATTTACCGAATTGTATGTGCCGGTGTTTTTAACTAACCCGGCTATAAATCACCATCCGCGCCATGCGTCACGACCGGGCGTGGTGGGTGACGCTCGAGCTATGTCGAATGTTATTTAACTGCGGTCAAATTTCTGTCTCCCATATTTCATTTTATTTCTGGACTAGCCCGCCACGGATTTGCACGGATAGTAAAATATATTATGTCCAAGAGCAAATAGCAGCCTCTTTTTAACAGTGTTTTTAAACTAATGGCAAAGCTAAATTTGATTGCGGTATTTTATTATAAAATCTAATATCCCTATCGCAAATGACTTATACTACTTTGTCTATTATAATCATCACCTATCGTTTTATAATTCTTTACATTTTCATGTAAATAAATTAAATTGCTTTAAATATACTGTGAAGCAAATGCATGAATAACATAATACGACTTTATCTCTCAAAATAACATGTTTGTAAAATGATTTTAATCCTTTACACTGAACGGACGAAAGGCAGTTCAATGTAATTTGTATTTACAAATTTGTATCCAAATACTTAAATGTATTAATTAACTTAAAAACATTTATCAATATTTACCGCATTACTCAATACGAAATATCTGGTATATTTCTGTAAATTGATATCAATAGTAGTAAGTCAGCCACAATTCCATTAATTATCGCATCAATATAAGAACTTAATCAATATTAATATAGTAATTGCTCGGGGATTGTGCTATTTTTCCTCCGCCATATATGTCACGGTCCGCGCCATACGTCAGAGCGGGCGGCGCCATAAATATACACGCGGTGTACCGCCGAATCCCATCGGCTATACTCGAAGACAAGCCAATTTAAAAAGTTTGCCTTTCTCACTGTACCAAAAATGTATTAAGAAAAGATAGAGTACAGTATTAAATTTTTATTTTATTATTCAAATTCATGTTATAAATGCAAGGTTTATGATATATCTGTAAAGCTTTTACAGGCAATCTGACGGAGAAACATTGATCAAATTTGGCCCAATTGATACTAATATACCTGCCAACATATACACATAAATAAACCTTTTTTTTCACTAGCAACATTAAAAAAAAACATAAAACATTATAGAGCGTATTGTAACTAGTAAAGACGTGTGGTATCCGCTTGAGTAGAAAAGACTACCTTCTTTCTTACCGAAGTGTCGTAAAATACGTTGCTAAATCAATTATATAATAATAATATTTTCACCATCATCCTCCTGCCCTTATCCCACTCTAAGTGGGGTCGGCACAACATGTTATAAACATGCTGTCACATTACTTACGCTTACCTTAGTCGTATTTTATGACACCTCGGTAAGAAAGAGGGTGGTCTATTCTACTCAGCCGGATACCACACAGCGGGTCGACTTATTTTAGTCGCCGTTTACGACACCTCGGTAAAAATGAGGGTGGTCTATTCTACTCAGCCGGATACCACACGGCGAGCGACAACATATTTATAATTTTATAATATTTATATTCTAACATAGTTATGTTGTGCCGACCCCACTTAGAGTGGGATAAGGGCAAGGGGAATGTATGTTGTGTATTTTAACTAGTACTTTATTAACATTAAATAAACCTCAGAGCAAAAATTCTCCACTCAGTGTATCGAGAATATTTGCTAACATATAATTTGAGAAGTTACAGCAAGCTCACTCCCAGTTACATGGTATTAAAGAGCGAAAATATGTTTGATATTTTACCTTCAAAAGATATTTAGTATCTTGAACTCTAAGTCAAACGTCGATTTGCAGCTGCATCTCGACGCTTTCACTTTAGGTTATTCCAACGTAAAGTGAGGTAAAAACCTAGGGAGAAATTTGTAACATATGACTTATAAAAAATAGCTTGTTGGGATAATTTATTAGAGATTAATGAGTGAACGCACTCATTGAACTGATAAGAGAGTGCGGCTCGACGGAGACGCGTCTAGCGTTAACTCGCGGAGCGTCATACAGCCAATTATACGCTCGGAATAGCTTAATGAAGCTTATTATTTGATAATAATAAGCGTCATGGAAAAGAGAACAAAAGCTATAGCTGACGTCACAAGCTCCGTTGATATATTTATTTATTAAACAGTTTGCCAACAGCCATGACACTAAGAATAGTAATAAAACATCATATTTTAAAACATACAAATTGTGCACGTCCAATTACAGGCAAACTTGCATGAATACCCTGCAAGTGCGGAGTTACAAAAGTTAAATTTGTAAAAGGTTCTCTTTCGAGGAGGTCACGGATTCAAACCTGGGCAGACACCAATGAGTTTTTCTGTTAAAAATTATGTGACTAATTGATAATTGTAATTTAGCACATGCTTTTCGGTGAAGGAAAACATCGTGAGGATATCTCTACAGAATTTTGGAGATAAATTTAACCTACCAATCCGCACTGAATCAGCGTAGTAGGTTCAGCTCCAAACCCTCTCTCCAAAAACGGAGAGAAGAAAAATATATATACATATATATATATATATATATATATATATATATATATATATATATATATATATATATATATATATATATATATATACATATATATATATATATATATATATATATATATACATATATATATATATATATATATATATATATTTTTTTTCCGAATCTCGGAAACGGCTCCAACGATTTTTCTGAAATTCATCATGTAGGAGGTTTTGGGGGAGAAAAATTGATCTAGCTAGGTTTTATGTAAAAAAAAATATGTTTTATCCCTGTTTTTGGGCATTAAAAAACACTAACATTTATATTGAATACAATTTTCGCCATTAACTGTCAAGTCGACGTAGCTTATTCGGGTGACGGGCAGACTTGAGAAATGTGAAGGCCAAGGATCGATCCCAACTAAGTAATTATTTTTTTTAAAGTTTTTTTTGTAAAAAATTACCGAGCGAAGCTCGGTCACCCAGATATTATATTTTAATGGTTAAAAATTCACTGTCACTATTTCTCCATAGATGTGCAAAATAAGTCTAACTTTAACAAGCTAGAATTAACACCCAACCCCATCAGATTTTTCTGAAATCTAATAACGTTAAAAATTTAAGCTGAAAGTTTTTTAGCAGTTAAAATTGAACACATCGCTAGTCGGCCCCTAACATAACGGGATTATCGCGCTCGTAAATATCTCTTAGCCGTCGTTTACACTAAAAAATAAAGTTAATTCTGCCGAACGATCGTGTGGGGGATAAACTTTATTTACCAGTGAGGCTGTGTTTAGAAAAAACATGCTTAAACATGTATTTAGAGGCTTGCAAAAAGACTTAGCTGGAAAATTATTGGGACAGTTAAGAGTAACACCATTGTCTCAAGAGATGTTCACCGGTTCATCTTATCTAGAGAAAGATATACTATATTAGCAAAACAGTACAAATATTACATGACACTCGGTTTTTATTTCATGCTCTGTTGCCATAAACTGTTAAATATTAAATTTCTATTATACGTAGAGTTTTAACACTTTGTAATTTAAAACTAATGAGAATATTATTTTGCTATATTCCGCCATAAAAGAAAATATATGTAATTCTAAATGTAGAGTGTACTATTCGTTCTCATACCTGATACATGCAGAATTTGTGAGTACTCTTAAATTCTGTGTGTCGTTGTGTTATCGTTAAAAAAAGTATACACAAGCACTGCACACATTCACCACCACAATGTCAACAATTGTTTCGCCCCCGAAACCGAAGCATCGTCAGGAGATAGACTCCACGTCAAAATCGCAAACTTTGTTATGTTGAAATTTTAAGTAAAAATGAAATAATTTGATAAATTATTTCTTTAATTACCTTTTAGTTAGACTGTGGCCATTACGGTCATGAAGTTGTAATTCGTGCACATATTATAGAATATGCAGAGGTTGTAATTCGTTTTAGGACAAATTCTCAGATATGATATCGTTATCTTCTTAAATCTATCGTTAACTTCTTGGAAACTTTAAGTTTTATATCATGTCCATCTAAACATTTCAAACTCTTAAAATTTAAAGCAATGAAAATTAATGATAAACGAGGTAGGAACTAGGACAGTGACTTTGATTTTTGTGCCTTAGAGTTAGGAAGAGAATTGAACAATGTCACAAATCTATCAATAGAGCAATCTAAAAAAAATTAGTAGTCTTTGAAAATTAGAAAAAAAAACCTCAAAAAGATCTTCTCAAAATGACGTCACAAAGTTTTATATATACTTGTATATAATATATACAAAAACTTTAGTACCTGTTATGACACCTCACAAGGTATTTCACACAATATTTGGTTTTATACTTCAGCATAAATACAAATTCGTACAGTAGATAGACGCAATCATTTAAAAATATATCAAGGAGGGCTTTTTATACACCAAAATTTCGTCGCAATACAGTTAATACGAAGTAAACCATAAATTTCATTAAGGGAAACATTTATCTTTTTCCCAACAAAGTTACACCCTTCAAATACAATTTCCAAGCTCGGGAAGTTAGTTTAAATCTATGTTTACATATATTTTATCAATCGTCAACTGATGGGATGAAAGAATGGCATTAGGCTCTCCTTTGTCGAATTTCCTGCGGGAAACATGTTGGATAAAGGAAACAATACATCAAACGGCTTTATCCTCATCAATTTATTACTCCAGACGGAATATTTGACTGACGACTGAATGTTTCTTAAAGGGTAGCGGGGTACTGGAATTGTCCGCATAACAATAGTATAAATTTAACATGCATTAATATTTTATTTATTACATTCGTTTTCGTTATACCTTTTAGTTTATTTTTTAAATATTCCCAAGAGTCGTAAAAGCCAATAAATATATTACCGAGTTATTTAATCGATACTCTTTCTATATCAATCAAATCAAATCAAAATAATATTTATTAAAGTAAGCTCATTAGAGCACTTTTGAATCGTCAAGTATCAATATGATTAATGAATCTACAACTGGTTCGAAATGTTGTTCGAGAAGAACCAGAAAGAAACTCGGCGGTCAATATTTTAAACATTTTCAATTTAGACTGCGGTTTAATAATGTATATTAAACCGCAGTCTTGTATAGTGCTTAAAGGATTTTCAAATTCAGGCTTTTTTATCATCTGAATAATCTTCAATTTTGCAATATGCTTTAGGTATAAAAATATTTCTTATGTATATAATATACATCGAGTTTCGTCATACAGATGGATATATTTCCGTACGAATAGAATATTACTAAATGTTTCCTATGTCATATTTGTGTTCCAACTATAGCCTACCTATACATCAGTAACTATGACAAAAATATGTTAAATGACAATTGAATCTTTAACTGTCAGTAAAAAGAACGATTTGTAAAGAGGGTGCAAAGTATAAGAATGCACTTTCGGACGTTTTAAGTTGAGTTTGAGTTGAGGCATTCAGATGGAGGTTATTTATTTATTATGACAAGCCAATAGCATTTTACACATACTTATTAATACACTTTTCATATGGCAATTTCTAGGTAAAACACTTTTTAAGGCGAATACAGCGTTACCGTAAGAAGTTAGGTACAAAGTTATTTATATTAATAAAAGGAGACATATTATACTTATACTTACAAGAAGTTTGATTAAACTATTATTTAAACATAACAACTTTGGATTAGGTTAGACAAGGTTTGGTCCAGTTTGGACGTTATCTTTGAAATAGATGTTTCATCGTTAAAGCCATAGAACCTTAGAATTTAATGACTTATTCACACAAACTTATAGTGTTATTAGCTGAACAGGCAAACGTTTTGCCATATCATTATTATTGCTGCTTATCTCCTATTCATCTTAGCGTGATGTTATATAGTCTATATCTTTCTTCAATAAATGGACTATGTTACATTCAAAGAATTTTTCAAATCGGTCCAGTAGTTCCTGAGATTAGCGCGTTCAAACAAACAAACTCTTCAGTTTTATATATTAGTATACATATATTCTCCCATCACATCCTATACTAATATATAAAACTGAAGAGTTTGTTTGTTTGAACGCGCTAATCTCAGGAACTTTAAGACCGATTTGAAAAATTCTTTGAGCGTACATAGTCCATTTATTGAAGAAAGATATGGACTATATAACATCACGCTAAGATGAATAGAAGAGTAACAGCAATAAAAAATATCACGAAAACGGCAAAAATTAAAGTTTCTCTTGCGTGCGCTAAGTAAACGTAAGTAAATATTTATTTGAAATTCTTGTATCACGACATTGTTCCCCCCTAAAAGTTCTAAATACAAGTCTGCGACAGCATATGTCTAGCTTTTAAGGTTAATCCATTTTAACCTTTTTATGGTTATCAAAAGGCTATATAACGGTTCTAATCTTTCCATGCGGTCGAAGCCGCTGGCGATTGCTAGTATTCTATATTTTCCAGAGAGTATTTAGAATAGATTATAATAGTTTCAATTACTTATTGCTATTGAAAATTCCTATAACCTCTCAATTAGTTCTGCAAGCAGTATAGTATAACAGTGATAATAATCTACGAGTAAGTAAACTTCCGGCCAACCGCAGCTGCAGAAGACATTTGCATAAGCCCCGCTAAGTGTTTATTACGAGGAGTCACATCGTGTGCAAATTTTATTTATTTACCTTAATTTCTTTATAATATTTGAAATTTAAAATATTTTGCCGCGCCAGACCAGATAGACTTTTGATGAATCAAATGTTTTTAAATATTATTGTATGAGAAGTAGTTAGCGATAATTTTGTCATACAGCTTAGTCAGAAAATATAAAGAATATTCGAGTACAAGTTGGCAACGGAGTAGAAGAAATATGATAAGTCTCGTCTTTACATTAATATGAAAAGCACTTTTTTTAAATGTTTAATGGCGAAACTTGTGGTGTACGTGGCTTTATTAAAGTTAAATTGGGATCTGTATCTATTACCCCATCACAACTTTTTTACGAATGAATTCCGCAAAGCCTACTTACTATAAATTAAATGAAATAATTAGCAGTTATTGTTATTTTATTGTTTCCTCGAAGCTCAAACAGACCATTACCAAGTTCGTCCTTTTTTGCATTTTTATTTGGTCCCCGATTTCCTCAATTCACATAACTTCCCTGCACGGACCATTCAACGCAATACGCCTCTTGAAAACAATGTCGGAGGGCCGAAGCAATTTTCGGGGATTAAAAAGACCTTTGGGAGTCGAGCGATTTTCATATTTACAATACCGCTATAAGCTTTAATTTCAGATTCGAGATGAAAAGCCTGCAACGCGTGTTCATAAAAAGGATTTATTTGGAAAGTTTAATATAAAGTTTGCAGGATGAAACCTTTTTAGGAAAGTTTCTATTTAAGTTTAACAAACGCATAATAGGTTTTTGGATATACACCAAGATTAATAACCTGTTATGTCGGTACGAATATTATAAATGTAAAGTACTTTCACGGCTAATCCGATGGGTTATATTGATGAAGTTTGGCACAAGTAAAGCTTATATAGTGAGCTAACACTTAGAACAAAAACAGTTTATAAGTGAGGATATTTTAACTCTTTAAAAGAAACTATCAAGATTGATATTTCATACTTAAACATATATAAAGAATATTTGTATATATTTTTCTCTTATTACAAACTAAAGCTACTTTAAGCAATATCCTGAATGGATGTAATCAAAATAGAGATTCAAGGGAGAATATATTATACTATAGATGTATAGTTATCGCTCTAGAATATACTTAATATAGTAAATACATCATCAACTTTCGTAGATTTACAAATACGAGTTTTTTTGATAATGCATTGCATTGCATGTTAATTGACAGAAGAATACTGGATAAAACGATAAAAAATTATTCTACTGGACATGTTTACTATATAAAACTTACGCCTTATGTATTGAAGTGTTGCAAAGTCAGGAATCAGAAAAAAGTACTTATCCGAAGTCCAACAAGGCAAGTCACGAGTCACTTCACTTAACGTTAACAGTCCGAAACTTACATCGAATAATATCACCAAGTACTCTTAACCGAGGTAATATATTTGATAGTTTTAGTTAATTTGGTTTTATATTTATCATATGGGACATTCGCACAACACTCGCTACACTGTTCACTGAGATCACATGTTATTCCGCGGCGACGGATGGCGCCCAACGCGGGCCGCGCGCGATACAGACGTCAGCCACCCCCGGCAGTCGGCCAGCCACTGCTGGCTGCGCACGCCTGGACCCGGCCAACCCCACCCCCCAACCCCACTGCAATTGGGCTACAAAAAAAATCACATCACAACGAAACCTTTCCTCTTCAGCTCCCAACGATCGCTAAGTCTTAAGTCCTAGGTATTAGTCAGGGGCGCACCTAATGACGCCGTTAGCCTGAGCGATGCGCGGCTCGTGCCGCGGTCCGCGCCGCCCTCCAATTTATAACGTTTTTGAATCGAATGCTTATGTAAATTCAGTTCCTTAGGTGCTGGAGTTTTATTCGCTCGCAGACACTCGAACATCAAACGACACGAGATCAAAGCGGTTTTTTTCTCTATATTCACATATTATCCTCCCCTCGCTTACGTAACTTTTTATATTTCGTCCGCGAGGTGCGGCCGTGCCGGGCTGCATAGTGCCTGTAAAGTGCGTGAATGCCTCTTTAAGCTCCGTTTATTACACCTTTGTTTGAGTTGTATATTTTCTGTATTCGCGAATCTATTTAGTTACTCGCAGTTCAACATCATTTATAGAAGTAAGCATTACTTTGCGGAGATCCATAATACAACATTAATAATAAAATTATTTTGCTATAATCCGCAATGAAGTAAAATAGAAAATACACATAATATCATATATATATTCTATTTTACTTCATCGCGGATTATAGCAAAATAATTTCTTTATTACTTTCTCAGTTCAACATTTCATCTTTTGGTAGCGAAGTATAACAATGGAATATTAGTGGTACCTTAAACTTGATTCGCATCGACTTATGGCTCAGTTATGACTAATGCCCTCAGTTATGTACTAAAGAAAAATCAGTATGAATTTTATGTACAAAAGAAAAATGGTTTTTTTTCCTATATACTATACTCAAATATATGTACTTCTGTCAGTTATACAAAATATAAATACACAACAGTATATAGATTGATATATACTAACTACTGAACTAATATGAGACTGATTTTGCCGTTTCGTTCTGACTGAGTAGAATAAACCACACTCGTTTCTTATCGAGGTGTCGCGGAGGCAATTAAGGTCAATTTATGTCAGGCAGTCGTAAAATTCCTAGTCAAATATGCCGATAAGGGCAGGAGAATGATGTTAATATGCCACCACTCATTTCCTCCAACTTCTTAAGGGTATCATTATTAATATTAATTTCAAATTTTATTGAAAAGTCATTCGGAAAAAGATATGGAACAAATATTACCCTGAGAGTATCTTGAACGAAATCGTCCGAGTTCAGTTCTTCAGTAAACTAAATATAAAGGAAATTGTCATGAAATGCCTGAAGCCGTAGTTTGGCTCAGTTGAACGGCGCGGACCGCTCCACTCGCTATTGTCCGGACTCCGGAGTTTGACTTCATGTGAAACTGGTGCACGTCTCACTGATATTGGAAGTGTTATGACACTAGTTGTATTACGCTATTACGTTCACATTTAGTTTTAAAGCACCCTCATTCATATATCTTGTATTTTTTTCATCTCTTGAAGTTACAACGGGAATATATTACCCATAACTTGGGTATGTAAGCTTCAATCATACTGTATTTCATTAATCTAGCCGTAAAAATGTAACAGACCAATAGATTGCGATTCAACAGATCTAATAACTCATTCGATGGTCTCGGTATTCGCTTGTAATATAAAATTCCGCAATCCATACTAGAACAGTCTACAGAGAGGTTTAAGTTAAGTATAAGAGGCGTGCTTATACGTAAAGCATACTATAAAATTGAAGATTATTTGGATGATAAAAAAGCCCTGGATTTTAAAATTCTTTCAGCTTCATACAGGTCTGCGGTTTAATAATGTAAAATTGAAATCTTTAAAAGATTGACCGCCGAGTTTCTTTCTGGCTCTTCTCGGTAAGAGCAATATTCCGAACCAGTTGTAGCTTCATTAATCATTATTCATATTGATCCTTGACGATTCAAAATTGTTTGAAAGAGCTTATTTGAATAATGATTATTTTGATTTGATTTGATCGTTTTTCGCATTTATAATTAAAAATATTGATAAAATTGGATTAGAGAAATCACGAGTGGATTCTATCTCCATTATGCTTCGGTTACGGGGCAAAGACATGAGGATGAAAAGTCAGGTATGAAACATTATAGCCATGAAACTTACCAATTTATACCTGCGCTCTGTAGCTGTAAGAAAAATTCATACCAAAAATTAAGTGCAAACATTTACAAAAAAGAGGTGATAATGAAATTGTATCTGTGCGAATTGGTTATTTCGTCACTACACTGTCAACTTTATTGCCTCGCCCGTAACTTGCCCGTAGCCTAGGAGATTCCTTTACAAAGATTTATGGCTAGTTCAAAAATAGATTTTGTATTAAAATGTTAAGGTTTAGTTTAAAATGTCTGTTAGATCAAAGATAGATAAGGTAGCATGAATCTAACCTTAGTATCAGTGATGTGATTTACAGAACTTACGATATTATTGTACGTAGAGACCTAGAGTAGCGTGGTGGGTCTAAGCTTCAACCCTTCGCTCGGAAAAAGAGAGACGTAGCCTATGCCCAGCTATGGGATAGTAACAAGCTGTTAATAATAATAATAAAAAAAATACTTTATTGCACCAACTAAATAAAACAAATACAGAAAAATCTTAATAATACTTATGGATAGTGCAAAGGCGGCCTTATTACTAATAGTAATCTCTTACAGGCAACCTTACTTAAGAGTTAAACTAAGACTAGGAGTATGACGGACGACGCATAAAGTATTTATTGATAAACATACATACATTCAAATAATTACACAATAATACGCCGTTACCTTACCTTTTACATAGATTCCGCTACGACTTAGCGATGTAGCTATGCCGACTACGGCGTAGCACCGCGAAAAGTTTGTCTGATTGTTTGTTATACTTAGAAGATACGTATAATACAATATAAAACAATTATTAAGGGAAAATTTGAAAGTAAAGGTTGAAGCGAACAATTTCGCGTAATCCACTAGACTATATTCAAATAATCTATACTAATATATAAAGCTGAAGAGTTTGATTGTTTGATTGTTTGAACGTACTAATCTCAGAAACTTCTTGACCGATTTGAAAAATTCTTTCAGTGTAAGATAGTCCATTTATCGAGGAAGGATATAGGATAAATATACATAACAGATATATATAACATCACGCTACGATGAATAGAAGAGAAGCAGTAATAAAGAAAACGAAAACGGCAGTTTAAAGCTTTCCTTGCGTGCGCTGAGTAAACGGTGATAGTTAGTAAAAAATCATGTATCACAAAATTATTCTCTTTTAAAAGTTCTAAATAAAAGTCTGCGATTGCACATGTCTAACTTTTAAGGTTAATACACTTTAAACATTGCTTATGGTTATCAAAAGACTAAATTATGGTTTTAATTATTCCACGAGGGCGGACACGCAGCGATTGCTATTATTATATAAATAGGAGCAAAAAATTGAGCAATAGTTCTTTTTGTATATAAAATACTCTCCCATTTCGTCAAGGTCGCCGTCCAATTGAGCCCACTCGTCTCTATCGTTCATATTATTCTCGATATTTTAATTAGCTTTCTATTTCAGCCCCCGTTATAATATTTACTTAAAGCAATGGAAAGCTAAAGTTTATTGTGAAATTTGAATATGGAATTATATGTCGAAACCAAAAAATAATTTATGTATTATTCTAATTTTTTTACTCGTTAAAGTTTGTAAAATATCTTTTAAATATATTTAAATCCTATTTTTGGCATGTGACGACATTTTTTTAACCAAACTTTAGCTAAAACATTAATTTGGTCGTCTTATATGTGAACATCAGATATAAAGCCTCAATTGTACCAATTAAGGTGACAGTAAGACAGATAGATTTTTACATTTAAATAATCATCCTCCTGCCCTTATCCCACTCTAAGTGGTGCATAACACGTTACAAACATGTTGTCACATGATTTGATTACGTATTTTACGACCGGCTGCCTGCCTGACGTCAACTTACCTTAGTATGTATACGACACCTCAATAAGAAATAAGGTTGGTCTATTCTATTCAGCCGGATATCATCAGAAGTAATTTTGTCGTTCTATATATAAATATCATATATAAAGCCTAAATTGTACCAAATATGATATCAAGACACTGTCAAACCGACAGATTTATAATATTAATATGGATTAAACCTAAACCTGCCATATAGTTTTTAATATATTGACTAATAGAATTTGATTCTCTCATTAAAAATCATCGATTCAAAAAAAAATCTTTAGAAAGAGAGAAAATAAGGTAGGCGTAAAAAAAACCACCAAAAAGTTTGTCCCCGTATCGCCGATCATTAGCAGGACTTCTAAACGACCCAAAGCTTCAGAAAGCTCCAAAGTCGGCACGTATTTGTTGAATAGAGGTAGTCACGCTGTTAGTTGGGCGCACTTGAGAACTGCAGGGAAAGTTTCCCGGTGAGGATCGACCTTGTGCTGCACAGACACGGTGAACTATTTGTTAACACTTTAAACTATCACCTAGTATCACCTATTGATCGCGTTTAACATTAGAAAGAAAAGAGTTGTAAAATAGAAGTAAAGTAACGGCCTCTTATCCCACTGCTGGGCATAGGCCTCCTCTCTCCGTTATTGGAGAGAAGTTTCGCAGCTTAAACCCACCACGCTGCTCCAATGCGGATTATTAGGTTGCCTATATCATCAGAATTCTCTAGAAATATGCAGGTTTCCTCACGATGTTCTCCTTCACTGGAAAGCTTCTGATAAATTGCATTTATCACTTAGATAAGAGATGATGATTATTTCATTAATTATATGATGCTAAAAGTAAAATTTAGTAGTAAAAAGCTGTGATAGCCCAGCGGTGTGACCGTGCGACTTTTTGAGAGGGTCACGAGTTCAAACCCCGGCAAGCACCAATGACTTTTTCTATTAAAACTTATGTGTCTAATTGATAATTGCAATTTATCACACGCTTTTCCTGACGAAACCTGCATATCTCTAGAGAATTATTGGGATACTAGCGGCCTGCCCTTGCTTCGCACGGGTATAAAATATATATCCCATGTCAGTCAGTGTAAAAAAAATGATTAAAATCGATCCAGTAGTTTTGATTTATTCATTACTGCCCGTGGCCCGCACGCGTTAAATTTGGAGAAAAACAATTCCCTCTCCCTATACCAAGACGATTTCCTGCTATCTTTGGAATATCTAAACTCATATAGTACATTTTTACTTATTTACTTTTACATTTTACCTATGTATTTTATTTTTACAATTAATTACAGAATGTCTTTAAACAAACTCTAAAAGATTCGAAGTGCTATAGGGTGAAGCGCGGCGTCCTCACGGCATTTTAAATCTGTAATATCTCCGAAAATGTTCACTTAAATTGCATGCTGTAAACGGCCGTATTGATCTATATTAAATCAACAATTTATTTAAGGTACTCAATTGGATAAGGATTAATGCTGTATTGTATAAAAATTGCTTTGAACATAAGGCATCATTTTTCGTAAAAAGTAAATGAAAAAAACTGCTATTGTGGGTTATCCATAAGAGATAGATATATACCATCGCGGACTTTTCTGTAGACCTTTTTAAAGTGTACAAATACTTAGTACATCATTCTGATAAATCTCGTAGGGTTTAGCCTGCGTTTGCAATGTAAGCGGAAAAAAATGTAATTATTTACAGAAACCTCAAAAATTACAGTATTTCTCTACTTCGTATTGAATGTTATTATACGTACAAACCTTCCTCTGGAATGACTCTATCTATTAAAAAAAACCGCATCAAAATCGGTTGCGTAGTTTTAAAGTTTTATGCGTACATACGGAAATATGGACTTTGTTTTATAATATGTAGTGATGTGTAACCTACCAATCCGCATTGGAGCAGCGTGGTAGGTCTTAGCTCCAACCCTCCCCTCCAGGAACGGAGAGAGGAGGCCTATGCCCAACAGTGAGATTGTAACAGGTCGTTACTTTACTTTTTTTTTTTTAAGTAATAAGTACTACTATCAGAGTCTAGATCTTATGTATGCAGGATCCGTAGAACACATATAAACCAACACCACCACACTATACTATTAGCACTGAATACTATCACTACCACAATCTCAACTATCGTTCCGCCTGGTAGAAATGTCATCAAGAGATAGGACACGGTAAAATTGCTTCGGTTTCGGGGCAAAACGATTGTTGAGTTTGTGATAGTCATTGTACTTGTGTAGTGTGGTGGTGGAGACTTAGTGCACGCGTATTACACTACACTATCAATAATCTAAACGATACGACTAGTTCATCTGGTAGCCGGCAAAATCTTGGCAACTTACAAATACATTCTTCGCTTAAGAAGTATACTTTCACTTATTACAAATAAAAAAATTCAATTATTGCCGATTTGAAAATAAATTGTGACTTTCGGTATTGATACATTGATCAAGTACAGTCTTTTTGCGCGTTTGTCTGTCAGTTACGCTTTTACTACTAAACCGGTATATCAAAAATGTTAAAAAAGGCTATATACAATTAATATATAAGATAAAAGCATACTGGCTCGTTGGCAAAGTGGGTAGTGACCCTGCCTTCGGCTCCGCGGGTCACGGGTTCGATTCGCGCCGAGGGCCAACATTTTCTATAAATGAATTTGTTAGTCTTTGAGCCCGGGTGTATATTTGTATTTAAGAATGCATTTAAAAAATATAAATATATTCACCAGTTGTCTGTCTACCATAACACAAGTATTAAGTTACTTACTGAGGACGGACGACCGTGTGTGTAAGTCCCATATATTTATTTAATTACTCTTTTTTACGTTTGGGTATAGGAAAAACATTGAGGGTAACTTGAACAGGTAAGTTGATGCGATTTTGTCGCGGTCACAGCTTGTTTATTATATTTGTCACGTCTTATAAAAGGCAGATATGGTAACACGAACTTAATTGTACTACTATGTTTTTCCCATGTCCATGAGAGTTAACCCCTCCCCCCCCCCCCAGATAATCCCCCTGCGGACGTGGCACATAATCCATCAACAAAGTGCAAATATTTACTCTATTTGTCGGACTGCTAACGAAGGATCTAATCAAAGGGTACATAATATCACTACGTGAAATAATTTGTTATAACGTTAGATACAAGCCTTCAAATTTTAAGCTTTATATTTTGTAATTGAATTTAAACTATCGTGAGGGTTATTTATAATTAATGTATAGATCCCGGCTAAACTTTAGTCTTATTTGGTCGAGCTGTTACACGCAGTTCCCGCCGCGATAACGCCGCGTAAAGAGCTCATGAATAAGATCCCAGTATGAGCTCAAAACTAGTCGGGCTCATCCGATAAAATAACACGTGAGTATAGCCGGGATCTATACATTAATTATTTTGTAATTGAAAAATAAATTATATAAAAAAAAATTAAGGACATGTTAACTTCCCCATCCAAATTATTACCTTCGTTGTACCTTGTTACGCGAATAAATCGCATCATTTAGAACCCTAATAATATTATATGTATGTAAATAATATAAATTCTTTGATTAATATCACTATGATCTAAAGAGATAGTTTAAATAAAGAAAAAAATAGCTGAAAATTTATTAAAACAAAAACATATGTTTTTGCTGTTATAAAAATAATGTTAAAAGGGAATCGGCAATTAAAATAAAAAAATTGATTGTCGTTTCTTTGTTTTCTGTGTAAGTTTCTGTAAAGAAATGTAGTAACTAAGTGTAATTGTAAAATAAATCATTGTTTTCAGAGCAACACAATTGATTTGCTATTCCCTATATTTCTTCTATTAACTGTCTTACATGCAGTTTTCCATTTTCCAAAGATATAACAGTATATTAGCTGCAATTGTGACAAATTTCACCAGCACATAGCCCTGAAAGCATAACAAACTGAAAGACAGACTTTTCCTATTTATAATAGTAAAACGAATGTGTCTCATTTAAATTTTTTTTATTATGGAGTTTAGAATTCGAATCATCTTGTTAGAAACATCAAAAAAATCGCCGACTTGAATAAGAATAAAAATTATACGACTTGATAATAATGAACGTATCAGTACTTAGTTAGATATGATAGTATTAGTTAGATATACACCAGGCAGTATTAGTTAGATTACTTAGATAGTATTAGTTAGATATACACTAGACAGTATTAGTTAGATTACTTAGATAGTATTAGTTAGATATACACCAGACAGTATTAGTTAGATTACTTAGATAGTATTAGTTAGATATACACCAGACAGTATTAGTTAGATTACTTAGATAGTATTAGTTAGATATACACCAGACAGTATTAGTTAGATTACTTAGATAGTATTAGTTAGATATACACCAGACAGTATTAGTTAGATTACTTAGATAGTATTAGTTAGATATACACCAGACAGTATTAGTTAGATTACTTAGTTAGTATTAGTTAGATATACACCAGACAGTATTAGTTAGATTACTTAGATAGTATTAGTTAGATATACACCAGACAGTATTAGTTAGATTACTTAGATAGTATTAGTTAGATATACACCAGACAGTATTAGTTAGATTACTTAGATAGTATTAGTTAGATATACACCAGACAGTATTAGTTAGATTACTTAGATAGTATTAGTTAGATATACACCAGACAGTATTAGTTAGATTACTTAGATAGTATTAGTTAGATATACACCAGACAGTATTAGTTAGATTACTTAGATAGTATTAGTTAGATATACACCAGACAGTATTAGTTAGATTACTTAGATAGTATTAGTTAGATATACACCAGACAGTATTAGTTAGATTACTTAGATAGTATTAGTTAGATATACACCAGACAGTATTAGTTAGTTTACTTAGATAGTATTAGTTAGATATACACCAGAGAAGTTCAATATCCCGGAAGAAGCTGACTATACAAGTTGCTATCACATCCCTCCGTATACAGACACAGATCAAATCAAAATCTCCCGTAACATCTACGGTTCGACCCGTAGCTTTGTGCTACGCCGTAGCTATCTCTACGCGTGACAAAAGGTTCGCTGCAGTCCAAAGAAAACCGTCACTATACTAATATTTCACTAGCGCCGTGCAACCTCACTTATCTTCGATCCTGATCCTCAAACACTACAAGCAAAATTGAACTTTATACAACCGTACTAAAGTCAATTTAAGATTGCACCAAAAATTGTTTCAGACAAAATATATTGCCCGCAATCGATTTCTAACTTTATATCAAAAGTGATAAAGTCTATAGTTATATGATCAAGTGTATTGGATTCAAACTATATAAGTTTTTTTCGCATGTTTTTGATACTAATGTTCATTATGCATTCTCGTTACAGTCGAGGGTAGATATAAATTTTATAGATTTCAGTATGTGTGATGCATCCGTGGTTTTATTATCTAGAGAATGATGCTGGAATTTTCATATTTGTGTTAACAGGTTTGTACTGAGATTTGTACCTCGCCAACAACGACATTTTACTTTTATTCAGGTGCATGTTTTTGTTTATATGCACGTTTATAAATTTTTAACTAAGTTACCCCTAACTATAAAATGCGCTTCCACATAAACTAGAAAAAAATCGCTTCCACGATTTAAAGTCTAATAAAATAATAAAAAAGGTAATGACAATCTCGCTATATAACAAAAATTTAACGAGTATAGTATATATACTGGTCTATATTAAGAGAGCCTGATTATTATTTGTAATTTTGTCAAATAGTAAATAACTGATAGAGTTAACTATTTTCATTCATATTTAAAATTTTGCCACAAAAATAAATATTGAATACAGCAAATTAATTTCTTCCGTGTTTATAACAACGAGTATTAGGTCAAGTTTAGTGTTAAAATTATCTCGATTATGTATTAAATTGACTTTGCCTTATCCCGTAACAAAAAGAGGATTTTTTATCAGTTTATTTACAGAAAGTCACACAGACACACTTTCCTATCGATAAAAGTATGTATATAATTTTATTTCTCAGTCTACTGATACTTATAAAATTACGCTGCCGTTAAAATAATAAGTAAACAAATAATAAGTAAGAGCGAAGATGAACACATCAAATAAAATAAGAAAAGGATAACAAAACAATTACGTAATTCGTCGAGATAGCTATTTTAATCCATGTTTATGACGTTTTGTTGTATATTCTCCATACGAAAAATGATGCTGGAATTTTTAAAATTTATGGTCTTTTAAATTAGGTACTTTGCATATTTTGTCTCTGTCTTTCTTTACATTTCAGTGTCTCTTTCTCTCTCGTTAGATCTTTTCACCGTTACCGCCAAGGATCGCGCTGAGATCCTGGCGGCCCACCTGGAGAAGACATTCACGCCCAACGCCCCCAACACCTCCAACTTCCATATCATCCGTCATCACGCGGCTGTCCAGGACAAACTGGAGAGGTTCCTGTCGGCCCCTACACCGCCGCTCCGGGGAGAGGACTTCATCTCCCTGTCAGAGCTGCGGTCGGTCGCTGCTCGCCTTGATAAGCGAAAAGCGCCAGGACCCGACGGAATCACCAACGCCGTGCTGATGCTGCTGCCCCGAACGGGTCTCGTAGCGCTCACGAGCCTGTTCAACGGAGTACTCCGCACCGGTCACTTCCCAGAGGCGTGGAAGACCGGGAAGATCATCGTTCTTCCCAAGCCGGGGAAGGAACGCCGCCTGCCTGGAAGCTACCGGCCGATCACCCTGCTCTCGCACATAGCCAAGCTGTTCGAGCGTCTGCTGCTGCGTCGAGTCACGCCCCATCTGCCCCTGCGCGAGGAGCAGTTAGGATTCTGCAGCGGCCACTCGACGACGCTCCAGCTGGCGAGGGTAATCAACCACCTGACCAGTGAGCGGAACAACGGGCGCTACACCGTGGGGGTCTTTCTTGACATCGAGAAGGCCTTCGATCGTGTGTGGTACGCCGGGCTCCTGGTCAAAATACTGGACACCACCATGCCGCCTGCTTATGTGCGAGTGCTGGCATCATTTCTACACGGCCGTAGCTTTTACGTGGCAGTGGATGGTGCCGAATCCCAGCCACGCACCATCCAAGCCGGAGTACCCCAGGGCAGTTGTATATCGCCGCGCTTATACGCGGCGTATACGGATGACATCCCCACCCTGCGCCACCATCTGCGGGAAGGGGAGGAGGACGTCCTGTTGTCGCTGTTCGCCGACGACAGCGCGTATTTCGCGTCGTCCTACCATCAGATCGTCGCCACCAACCGCATGCAGCGTATGCTGGACTTGTTGCCGGAATGGCTGGACAAGTGGAAGATGGCCGTCAACGTCGGGAAGACGGCCGCTCTGCTCACCAGCCGCTCCAAGCCGCTACGTCAGCTGAGTCTACGAGGCCAGGACGTAGAAAAAAGACCCCAGTGAGGTTTTTAGGGTGTGAGTTGGACCGCAGCCTGCGCATAGTCCTCATGGTCAATCGTGCCGTGGGCCAAGCTGCTGCTGCCAGGTCCCAGCTCCACACGCTGTTCACATCCCATTTACTTGTCAACACCAAACTGCGAGTCTACGGTGCCTACGTCCGCTCGCGCTTGACGTACGCGGCACCCGCCTGGTACGCGCTATGTTCGGCGTACCAGAGGCGAAGACTGCAAGTCCAGCAGAACCGCTGCCTGCGACTGATCGTAGGAGCCCCGAGGTATGTGCGGAACGACGTCGTGCATCGGGATACCCAAACGCCGACCGTGGAGGCGTTCGTTCGTCGGCTTGCACGCCGACTGTTCGCGCGCGCAGACCACAGTGTGCACGTACACCTCCATGGTATCGCGCCACTCCATGCGCGACCACCCGATGGACGTTCCCTGCCTCGCGAGCTCCTGCGGTCACCGTCTCCGCGGCCCGATGCAGATGACGACGGCGACGTCGAGGACGACGCGATGGGTGAGAGGGCGACACCACGGACTATGACACCACCGGACATGACAGTACCTGACGAAGACTTTGAGGTCTGGGAACTACCATTCCCAGACCTCCTCATCGAACCAGACATCCCTTAGGTCACTCAGGTGACCTGGGCTTACGGCCCAAATACCGACACCTTTGGGTCACCTAGGTGACCTCGGCCTACGGCCGGAACACATTCCGGGCTTAAGTGCCCGCGAGGAGATGCCCGGGTAGTGAGGATTTCCTCGAGGCCCGTACCCCACCTACCTCCCCACAAGGAGAGTATGTGAGAAGACCCTGCTGCTGCAGATCTTTTCAGGTGATTTCCATGAAACTAGTCTTAGATTGTAAATATTAGTAAACGTGATATTGTTCATAATTATATTTGATTGTCTCAAACTAAAGTTACGTATGTTGGTATTATTGTCGAATACTATAGTATCCGTATTAAATCGTCGTGAAATAGACTTGTTTACGTCTACACCCAAAATTAAACAACATATGTCTGAAATGTGATTTGATTCGATTCCCACACTTCGTTAATCTTTTTTCGTTAATTCTTTTAATTTCTACACAAATTGTGTCCGAATTGAGCAATGTAGAAATGTATAAATAGCTTAAGCTATTATTTTCCTCATAAAAAAAAATAATAAAAAATATTAACAAATTGAGTGGTATTGCTCAAAAAAGGGATTTTCGGTAATAGTGTTTATTATTATTGACTTAAATGAACATTGTGGCTAAAGCATCAGACAACAAGGTGAAAGTGTTATAATAAAGAGTGAAGAACAGAAAAGAGTTGTTTCTTACACTAATAGGGTCCCTAAAATATTCAAGTAAGATCAAGGCAAGGCTTCAAGGGAGCTCACGAGTTGAAATCCCGGGTACCAATTAGTTTTCTATTTAAACTTATGTTTCTAATTGATAATTGAAATCGCACGCTTTTCGCTAAAGGAAAATATCGTGAGGATACTTGTACATATCTAGAGAATTCTGGGAATATGTGTAGCCTTCCAATCCACATTGGAGTAGCGTGGTGAGTCCAACCCTTCTCTCCAAAAATGAAAGACCTATGCCCAGCGGTGGGATTAATAACAAAGTCTACTCAGATGGATACCACGCGGCAGGTCAAACTGTCTTAGTCGGCTTTTACGACACCTCGGTAAGAAACGAGGGTGATTTATTCTGTTCTAGTGTAACACTAAGGCTAATAATAGGCCTAGACAGATTTTAAATAAATATTTCCATCAAAATCATAATTAAATTATGCTTTTTATTGTCTTCCAGACCGATACAATCAACAGATAAAGCGTTGTCAGTATCTATAAGAAAAACTAAAAATAAAGGTATCAACAGACGGAAATCCTATATATCAATTTTAGTTTTGTCATAACAGCAGTTTAAAAACACTGTCAAAAAGAGGTTGATACAGAAAGTATACTATACTGTTGAAGATTACTATTATACTATTATACTATATGAAGAATGTGTGGATATAGCTCTCTTCCAAACTGTACAAGACAGTAATAACTAAATGTAACTAGAATTGAGAATTTTATTATTTAAAGAGCAACCGCCGAGTTTTTTGCTGGCTCTTCTCCGTAGGTACAGCTTTCCGAACCAGCAGTAGAGTTGACGATTCAAAAGCACTTGTTTACAAATTTATTGAATAAAGAATCTTTTGATTTATATATACTTGTGTTATAAAATACCCTAAATGGTAAAAAACACTGTTGATAATAACTGTCACACGTATTACTACGAGCAAAGATGCGGCGAGCGATACGACCAGCGCTGAGTCGTTCAGTTTAACGCCGCCACGCGCGGGTGGGAGGGAAATCACGCGTTTTATTTTTATTTTATTCCCGTAAGTGAAAAAATTTGATCGTTTGTATACATGGCGCGGGGAACTGTTCCGAATTCATTTTATCTGTCAATAATCTCGCAAGATACGTTGATTTTATAGCGTTGTTACATTTCGCAGTACTTTAACTGTTTGTACCACGTGAAAGGAAAAATAGAGGGGATTTAGGGCATACCAATACACTTACAAGCTTTAGTTGCAGGGATACTTAGCTTTTGTTTAAAATTCTACCTTTAGATGAAATGGTCCTTCCTTGCAAAAGAAGTCCTGTAGACCTTTCATCATCATCCTCCTGCCCTTATCTCACTCTAATTGGGGTCGGCACGAGTTATAAACATGTTGTCACATGATTTGGCTACGTCTTACGACCGGCCGCCTGCCCGGCGTGAACTTACCTTAGTCGCTTTTTAAGACAACTCAATAAGAAATGAGGGTGGTTTATACTACTCAGCCGGATACCACACGGCGGGTTAACTTACCTTAGTTGAGTCCTGTACATCTTTATAGGAGATAAAAGTACATCGCTCTATTCTCTTATTCAAGCTCGTTTGGAGTAACCTCGATAATATATACGTAAACACAGCTAAGACACTCTACGTTAGAATTACACAAATGTTCTCTAATCTGCTTCGTGACCCCTTTAAATAAATAAATCGCAAATTGTATAATAGCAAAATAATATTTTTTTTTACTATGGTGCCGTGTGATATCTGGCGGAGTAGAACAGACTACACTCATTTCATATAGATTTTCCAATAAAATTAATTCGTACGCAAACTCAAATAAACCTGTAATTGTAAAAGTTATCCACGCAAACGAAACTCAATTAAAAATATGCGATGTTTTATTAGGCGCGTAGTTCGTTAGCGAATAAGACAAATATTTGCATATCGACCAAGTGTTTACGCCGACGTGGAAATAGTGACCTCTCTAAAACACTGTCGCGGTAAAATCATTTTCACGCACTAGTTAGATTAATTTTAGCAATATATTTTTTGTGCATAGAATATATTCTATGCACAAAAAATATAAAGCACTATAATAAAATTGGCAATGTACATAATAGACAAAGTAGACACTGACACAAGCTTGCGGCTCCTGCTTTGCATCTTACACAAGTACGTAAGTTGTTTGTGGATTTGGGTATAAAATTCTGCAATAAAAATCCGCAATCGATTTTTGCCATTACAGCAGTTTAAAACAACTTTTAAAAGAGGTTAATACGAAATAGCCTACTATACCGGTAAGGAATACATAGATGACAAGAATACGGATTTAGCTACTCTTGGACCCTATAAAAAAAAGAAAAGAAAAAAGCAACAACCGAATTTCCTGCTGACTTTTCTTGGCGAGAACACCTTTCCGAACCACCAGTAGATTTGATAATTCAAAAGCTTTTGTTTTCAAGTTTACTTGAATAAAGAATATTCAAAAAATAAAATTGTTCAACACTTAACAAATCGAATATTATTAAAATAATGCGAACTGTTCAATACTTAACAGTTGACAAATCGAATATTATTAAAATAATGCGCTGTTCAATAAATTGTGAGTTTACGAAAATTTTGGTATCGAACTATTTCAATTTCCAGACAAAGCCCATAAGCCCACAAATAATTACCTGCAGATACATTTGTTTTATAATTTATGTCTCCCACTGTGGACAATATTTAATAATTAATCATTAAAGTCAATTTAATGAGGATCTGTAGACTAACTGAAATTATTTTTTGATTTATTATAAGTTACTTATTATATGAAATTTCGTTGATATAAAGTTCAGGAAGTGGTTATGGTTATCAATATTATCGACATAATATTATAAATATGTTGGGCTACTTGTTACACTAGAACAATGGTACTATTTAAGCTTTTATAACGGGCCAGCTTTTAAGGATGAAATTAAATCCCTTTTTCCTTCATACTTGTTAAAACAGGTTAAGAATACTATCAGTATTGGAGCAGATTGGTAGGTCCTTGTTCCAATTCTTCTCTCCAAAAAGTGAGAGGAGGCCTATACCCAGCAGATAATAACGTGTCGGTACTTTTTATATATCTTATTTTTATATATCTTTAATATTTACATGACTTAATCTCGTATGTATATATTACATACATTTCTGAATCTCTGAAACGGCTCTGGGGGGAAAAATTCGATCTAGCTTTTAGCATTTTATCCCTGTTTTCGGGAAAATGCATTGATTTAAAAGACAATTTTTGTTGTATAACCTAAAGTCATGATAGCTCATTTGGAGAACGGGTCTACTGTCTACAGAGGTGAAAATACCTAGGTTCGAAACCACCTCCTGCAAAACTATTTTTTCATATTTTTTTTATAACTTAAAAAAAATTACCGAACAAGGCTCGGTCACCCATAATATCTTTTAATGTGCGCATCGTATAAATTCACTTTTTATATATATACTGTATACTTTGAGTGAAATCATCATCTTCCTGCCCTTATCCCACTCTAAGTGGGGTCGGCACAACATATAATAAACATGCTGTCACATGATTTGGCTGCGTTGTTACGACTGACCGCCTGACTGACGTAAACTTACCTCTGTCGTATTTTACGACACCTCGGTAAGAAAGAGGGTGGTCTATTCTACTGAACCAGACACCACACGGTGGGTCAACTTACCTTAGTCGCCTTTTACGACTCCTCTGTAAGAAATGAGGTTGGTCTATTCTACTCAGCTGGACACCACACGGCGGGTCAACTTACCTTAGTCGCCTTTTACGACACCTCGGTAAGAAATGAGGTTGGTCTATTCTACTCAGCTGGACACCACACGGCGGGTCAACTTACCTTAGTCGCCTTTTACGACACCTCGGTAAGAAATGAGGTCGGTACTATTCTATTCAGCCGGGTACCACACGGCGTATATACTTTGAGTTGAATATCATAAATATGTCTGTGTAAAACAGCCAGTAGTCGCACAGAATCACAAAAAGGAGCATACATTTGAGATACATTTCTATGCAGCCGTAACTCTAGTAAATCTGCTTGAACATCTACGGAGCTGCCGTTAAGTGACGCATAAATCGCGGGCTACATAAGTTCCCGGGAATCTCGGTGTCAAGTGCCAGCGGGAACCGCAGTACATCACTTCTATTTTACTGTAATTCTCTTTAAAAAAACTCTATATATTTACGTATAAACTTAAGACTCTTTGAACAATGTTAAGAGGGAGGCAAAAAGTTGGATGAGTGGATTGTGTATATGTATATAATACTAACTTTTACCCGCAACTTCGTTTGCGTGGGCTGTTGTTGCGTGATAGGTTGATAATTTCCAAATTCAAATTCAAATTCAAAATATTCTTTATTCAAATAAACTTGTATACAAGTGCTTTTGAATCGTCAACTTTACTGCTGGTTCGGAAAGCTGTTCCTACCGAGAAGAGCCAGCAAGAAACTCGGCGGTTGCTCTTTTAAAAAAATAATTCTTAATATTATTTACATTAAGTCGTTACTGTCTTGTACAGGTTCAAAGAGAGCTATATCCACACATTCTTATCTTCTAAATAATCTGCAAGAGTATAGTAGGCTTTCTGTACCAGCCTCTTTTTAACAGTGTTTTTAAACTGCTGTAATGGCAGTGCTGAAATTGATTGCGGAATTTTATTATAGAATCTTATACCAAAACCCACAAACGAGTTACGCACTTTAGCAAGGCGCAAAGCAGGAACCGCAAGCTTATGTCGGTTTCTGCTTTGTCTATTGTACACATCACCTATCGTTTTATAATTCTTTATATTTTTATGTACATAAATTAAATTGCTCAAAATATATCCACTTTTCAATGTCATCATATTCCTGTGGAATTAACAGGAGTTCTATATGTTACCCTGGTGTATAAGAAATAATTGTGCGAAATTTCATCGATATTAGTTCAGCGGATTCGCTGTGAGAGAGTAACAAACATTCATCCAGACTCACAAACTTTCGCAAGTATAATATTAGTAAAATTGTAATTTTTTTAAAGAGTGGCTGGATACTGGATTTTTTCGGTTATTGGTAATTTCCCGATTCTAAAGTGTTCGTAAAAGCTTTTATAAAGAATATTTTGAATTAGAACACAACATGCATATAAAAAGATCAGCACCAGATTTGACTGATTTAAAAAATAATGGTAGATGAAAAATATTCAAAAAATTCAACCCAGAATATGTCAGATTACTTTACATGTCTAGAAATAGTTTGTAAGGTGTGGTTGACACGATAAAAGTGCTGTTTTAGGCTACAATATGCGATTGACTTAACGGCTTTAACGTATTTTACAGCCGGCCGGCTGCCTAATGTCGACTTACCTTAGTCGTACTTTACGACACCTCGGTACACAAAAGGGTGTTCTATTCTATTTAACCTGATACCGCACGGTGAGCCATCTTATCTTAGTCGCCTTTTACGATATCTCGGTAAGAAGTGAGGGTGGTCTATTCGACTTAGCCGGATACCACACGGCAATGACTATTGTACGAGTAAAAGGAAGTAAGTAAGTAGCGGCCTGTTACTATCCCACAGCCGAGAATAGGCCTCTTCTCTCCGTTTTCGGAGAGAAGGTTTGGAGCTAAGACCTACCACGCTGCTCCAGTGCGGATTGGTAGGTTACACATATCTCCAGAATTCTCTAGAGATATGCAGGTTTCTCACGATTTTTTCCTACACCGTAAATTATCAATTAGACACAGAAGTTTTAACAGAAAAACTCATTGGTGTCTGCCCGGGTTTGAACCCGTGACCTCCTCGAAAGAGTCGCACGCTGTTACCGCTGTTACCACAGCTTCGTACGAGTATATTAAAGAAAACGTTCACGTATAAAACGCAGCATAAATCTGTAGAATATAAATATTTTTCGCCACTAATAAATACAGTTATAGAGTTATCCCGCGCATCCAAAGTTTTAATTGGGCCAACTTGGAAATACTGCGGCTGGATGGCGAAACAATGTGTGCTCCGGGGGATTTAAACTGTTTTATAAACTTGGGCCGGACCACTCGTTTGGTTTTAACTAATATTGCAGTGTTATATTATAAATACGATAAAAACGATAATATGTTTGGTATAATTAGTTAGAAAATAAAATCATTGTAAAGACATAAAGATGGTGACTAAAAGTTAGGTAACAGCCTGTTACTATTCGATTGCTTGGTGGATTTGTCCCCATTTGAAGAATAAAGTTAAAACTTGGTCATTTGGTCATTACCGATTTTCTAGGAATTCTTTTGAAATATGCAAATTTAACAACGTCGTTGTCTTACAACTAACAGCGTATGATAAATTATAAATATCAAGTACGTACATAACTTTTAATCAAAAGCTCAATTGTCTCACAGTCTCACAATCTAATGGCAAACAGATTCAAAAATATTTAGTTGTAGCTTCATTAATCATATTGTTCCTTGACGTTTCAAAAGTGCTTAAAAGAGCTTATTTATATAAAGATTATTTTAATTTGATTATTCAATCTACAACCCGCAATGAAAATAAAGGAAGTTGCATTAGTCCTTTGTTTAAAAAAATAATGTTAATTGTCTTTTCAAGCAATATGGGTAAATTAAATTAAATTTTCACGTTCATAGAATTAGTAAGATTTTACATCATAATAGAAAATACACATAGAACTTACGTTATACATAACGAATAAATTGAGAACGCAAAAAAAATGTCGAAGTGCTTTGAAGGATTTAGATTTACAAATAGCTCTGAAAAAACAAGACCAGTTTTAAGTATTACTTGTAAGATACTAAGTATTGAGATGCTTTAAGAGGGGGGGGGGAGTAGGCAAATAAATAATGTTCACGGGAAGTCGCGCAAAAATGAGTGAATGTGCAAAGTTGTGTGCTAATTCAATATCGCTGCAGATCGCTCGTGCCGGCCGCGCGTCGCCTGAGATTACCCGCGACTTACTACCGCTCTATTAGTCTATTAACCCTAATTATTGCATTTGTTGTGTTTTCTTTATGACTTCAAACGAATACAACGTCTTAACGAACTAAAAAGCGTAACTGCATTCTTTAAATTGGCAATTTATTTAGTATTTTAAGTTTGTACAACAATAAGTGCCGACAATGGTATCGCATTATTATTCAACATTTGCCAAATGTTATGCCAAAAAAATATAATTAATAAAATACAATAAAGTCTATTCTATTCTATACTATTCTAAGTATGAATTGACTCTATATTTATTGAAAACGTTTAAAAGATAGACCGTCGAGACTCTTGCTGGTTCTTCTCGGTAAAAGCAACATTCCGAACCAATTGTACCTTCATTTATCATATTGATCCTTGAAGATTCAAAAGTGCTTGAAAAAGCTTATTTAAATAAAGATGTGATTTGATTTTTTGGTATGTGACAATCTCAAATAAATAGAGTTCTTATTAGTAGATATTTTTAGTTAACGTCCTACTCGATTTAAACAGATAAGCATGATAAATACACATAAGTGACCAAATTTCTTCACAGTTTCACTATAAAGTCGTCCTAAAGTTTACTATCAATTGAAAGTAGCGTCCGTTTGTAACATAGAGCTAAACAACACTAAGCGCACGCATTTGTAAAGGTAATTGAATAACTTGCAGGCAGTCGGTCGCCGCTCGGCTCGGATTATGGGATGTGAAATTTTATTGGGCGGCTTATGGCGGCAGCTCGACTGGGCGCTTAGCTTTTGTTAATGTTTCAGTTCTATATATCTATACTAATATACAAACTTGAAGAGTTTGTTTGTTTCAAATCAATATATCTTTAGTAAAATAAGATCTTTTTTAGCACTTTTGAATCGTCAAGGATCAATATGATTAATGAAGCTGCAACTGATCCGGAATGTTGCTCTTACCGAGAAGAACCAGAAAGAAACTCGGCGGTCAATCTTTTAAACATTTTAAATTTTACATTATTAAGCCGCAGTCTTGTACGAAGCTGAAAAGATTTTCAAATCCAGGTTTGATTGATTGTTTGAACGCGCTAATCTCAGGAACTACTGGACCGATTTGATAAATTTTGAGTGTAAGATGGTCCATTTATTGAGAAATTCTATAGGTAGGTATAACATCACGCTAAGATGAATTTAAAGTAATAATTTAAAGCTTACCTTGCGTGCGCTAAGTAAACGGTGAAAGTTATTTAAAAATTATTAAGTAATAACTACTGACATACCGGCAGACGTAAGTAAGTACCTCAATCATCACGTATACACGTGTTTACGAACACGTGTCTAGACAGTGTCTGCATACGAATTACAATTGGTCAGTACGGAATTTATTTATATGCGAGGATTCCGTAAATTATATTTTGTAACCACCGCGTGGTATTGTAAGTAGTGATTTAAATGCAGTAGCAAGATTGAAAATAAAGAGCTTTTGGAATCATAAAGTTACAAACAATTTACACGTACTTATGATTAAGTATGTAAAATTCTAGAAGCTTAATCAAGAAGAAAACGATGCTTACAATATAGTGAACTTTAATAGATATAAAACAATTTGTTGTCGCCAATGACTTCCGTTTTGTATTTTATAGCAACACAGTTATGAAACAAGAGTATCGCGCCCTTTTTGATTAAAATGTTGGCAACACTGTACCGTTGTTGTTTCCGGTGGTGTCTTCCAATATATTGCTAAAACGTTTCAGTTGCAGTCAGTCTTTGTTCGTCTTTCAAGAGAAATGCGTCTCGGAACCGGAATTGTGGTATTTCTTTTATATCGTGTTATTGTATACTGTGTGCGTTAACAAATTATTGTACAATACAATTAGATAAACCCTTTAGCCGGGTGGTATCCGGCTAAGTAGAATAGTATCACCCTCATTTCTTACCGAGGTGTCGTAAATGGCGACTAAGGTAAGTTGACCCACCGTGTGGTATCCGACTGAGTAGAATAGACCATCCTCATTTTTTACCGAGGTGTCGCAATATACGACTAAGGTAAGTTGACGTCAGGCAGGCGGCTGGTCGTAAAAACGCAGCCCAATCATGTTACAGCATGTTGTGCCGATCCCACTTAGAGTGGGATAAGGGCAGAAGGATAGTACAATTAAGTAAACTCTTGTATCTTTAAAAAGTCATGTATCTATCATATCTCGAGAATATCAGGATCGCAATTTAAAATAATCATCGATTCTCTCTTGGAAATAAAAACACTGCGATCATTACTGGAGCGTCTACAGATCACGCCGGCGATCGCTACAAGCTCTGTCGTCTTTAATCCCGCAGCATCCGCTGCACCTGCGCTAATCTACATATTCATGTGACAAATTTAATAAGATGCATTTTATCGCCGCCGCGACGGCAGCTGCTCGGCCCGGGCTTGCGGCGGCTGGCGGTGGCGTTATGAACCACCACCGCGTCTGGGGACTACAGACAGACGGCCAGAATGATAACTTAAATATTTTAATAAGATAAAACTTTTTACTAAGCTTCTTGAGACGCACCATAGATATTGTGGCTTTGGCTACTTATAACGGACGCACGCTACGGCTCGACGAAAATCTGGTGCAGCTCACTGAAGAACTGAAGAACATAAGATGGCATGTTCTAGGTTTATCGGAAATCCGAAGAGAGGGGGAGGACACCGTAACTTTGGAATCAGGTCATCTTATGTATTTCAGAGAGGGAGACAAACAGTCCCAAGGTGGCGTCGGGTTCATGGTTAACAAGACTCTCATTGACAACGTCTTGGAAATCTCCAGTGTTTCGACAAGGGTAGCGTACCTTGTAATCAGACTAACCAAGAGGTATAGCCTCAAGGTTATCCAAGTGTATGCACCGACCTCGTCACACTCGGACGATGAAGTAGAGGAATTGTTTGAAGACATTTCCAGGGCCTTACACACCACCCAAAAGGCCCACTTCAACGTTGTCATGGGAGACTTCAACGCAAAAGTGGGAGTACATATTAGCGGCGAATCGGTAGTAGGACCACACGGTTTTGGAAGCAGAAATCATAGGGGGCAAATGCTCGTCAACTTCCTGGAGAAAGAGGGGTTGTTCTGTATGAACACTTTCTTTAAGAAACAATCTCAACGGAAGTGGACGTGGCGAAGCCCTGACGCTATGACAAAAAATGAGATAGACTTCATAATGACCGACAAGAAGCGTATTTTTAGAGATGTCTCTGTGATCACTAGGTTTAACACCGGAAGTGATCACCGACTCGTGCGAGGCACTCTAAATATTGATTGTAAGCTCGAACGCGCCCGTCTTATGAGGTCTACGCTCCGGCCAAACCTGCTTCAAGCTGTGGTAGGGTCTGAAACGTTCCAGTTAAAACTGGAGAACCGGTTTGCTGCCTTGGAAACCACAACCGACGATGACATTGACCTGGAACTCGACCGTGCAGTGAAAATCTTACGGGACGAGGGGACGAAGCTATATCAGGTGCAAAGTACCGGTAAGGAGTCTAAACTTTCGCAAGAGACTTTGCAGTTAATGCAGAAGCGACGAGATGATCGTACAGTCGCTTTGTCAGATCTGAATAGAAAAATTTCTAGGCTTATAAGACGCGACCTCCGAAACTACAATGCAAATAAAATTAAACAAGCAATTGCGCAAAATCGGGGGTCGAAAGTCTTTTTCCAACATCTTGGCCGCAGCCATCTGACGAAGTTGACCACAGCAAACGGGAAAGTCGTCGCTTCCAAAGCGGAGATTCTTGCGGAGGTTCAGGACTTCTACGGGAAGCTATATTCATCAGAAACATCTCGTCCCCCACCTAATCCCGGAGATAAAAGAGCCACCTTAACCCGCCACTTCACAGAAGATCTGCCAGAAGTCTGTCAAGACGAAATCGTGCTGGCTCTGAAACAGCTTAAAAATGGAAAAGCCCCCGGAGAGGATGGAATTACGACGGAGTTGCTAAAAGCAGGTGGAAAACCGATACTCGAGCGGCTCCAGCGCATATTCAATTCTGCTCTCTTTTCGGGGAGAACTCCTAAGACATGGAGCGAGAGTATTGTCGTGTTGTTCTTCAAAAAAGGAGACAAAACTCTCTTGAAGAACTACCGACCTATTTCCCTCTTGAGCCATATCTATAAGCTGTTTTCCAGAGTTATCACGAATCGCCTTGCGCGGAGACTCGATGATTTCCAGCCCCCCGAACAGGCCGGGTTTCGAGGAGGATACGGCACCATAGATCACATTTTCACAGTACGGCAGATTATACAGAAGACTCACGAGTATAATCAGCCTCTGTGCTTAGTATTTGTGGACTATGAGAAAGCCTTTGACTCTATCGAGACCTGGTCTGTTCTGGAGTCCCTGCAACGGTGCCAAATTGATTGGCGATACATCGAAGTGCTGAGAGGTCTGTATGACGCTGCAACTATGACCGTCCAAGTACAGAATCAGCAGTCTGGACCTATCCACCTGCATCGAGGAGTGAGACAAGGGGACGTAATTTCCCCCAAATTGTTCACTAATGCTTTAGAGGATATGTTCAAGACGCTGCACTGGAAAGGACGGGGCATAAACATAAACGGCGAGTACCTGTCACACTTACGATTTGCAGATGATATCGTAATCGTGGCTGAGACCGTACACGACTTGCAATACATGCTGACCAGTCTGGCTGAGTCTTCTGCTCGCATCGGTCTCCGGATGAACTTGGATAAAACCAAAGTAATGTTCAATGAACATGTCATTCCGGAACCGATTGCCCTCTACGGAGTTCCTCTCGATGTTGTTGAGGAGTATGTCTACCTTGGACAAGTCCTACAGCTAGGTAGAAACAACTTCGAGAAGGAGGCTCGCAGGAGAATACAGCTTGGCTGGTCGGCATATAGGAAACTTCATCGAGTCTTTTCGTCGCCCATACCACAAAGTCTTAAGACAAAAGTCTTTAACGAGAGCGTCCTACCTGTGATGACATACGGAGCCGAGACTTGGACACTGACAATGCGACTGGTCCACCAATTTAAGGTCGCTCAGCGAGCTATGGAGAGGGCTATGCTCGGAGTTTCTCTGAAGGATCGTATCCGGAACGAAGTGATACGACAGAGAACCAAAGTAATCGACGTAGCCCAAAGGATTAGTAAGCTTAAGTGGCAGTGGGCTGGTCACATTTGTCGCAGAACCGACAACCGCTGGGGTAAACGTGTTCTGGAGTGGAGACCGCGCCTTGGCAAACGTAGTGTAGGACGTCCTCCGGCTAGGTGGAGCGACGACATCCGCAGAGTGGCTGGTATTGGCTGGAAACAGAGAGCTGAAGACCGAGCTCAGTGGCATGCAAATGGAGAGACCTATGTCCAACAGTGGACAGACACAGGTTGATGATGATGATGATGATAGATATTGTGATGAAGTGATTGCACTCCTTGTAACTGAAGGGAAAATTTTAGTCTATACTTCGCGACTTCATTCGCATTAACTAAAGTTTTAATCATCATTTTTTTTCATCTTTATTGCACTATTAAGATATAAAAGTACAAAAGGCGGACTTAACACTAAATTAAGCGTTCTCTACCAGTCAATCTTAGGGTCAATTGGAAAATTTAAATAGGTGCAGCGAGCAAACCAACAGAAGAAGAAATGTAGTAATAGGCATAAATATATAAATTCAAATTCAAATTCAAAATATTCTTTATTCAAATAAACTTGTAAACAAGTGCTTTTGAATCGTCAACTCTACTGCTGGTTCGGAAAGCTGTTCCTGCCGAGAAGAGCCAGCAAGAAACTCGGCGGTTAAGAAATGCACATCAATAAACTGTAGCGACGTGACTGAGCAAATAAGAAATAAATAAATGGTTAACAATAAACATCAAATAATCTATATATATAAAAGAAAGTTGGTCTAAGTTACACTATTTATAACTCAAGAACGGATGAACCAATTCGGCCGAAAATTGGTGGAAAGGTTGCTTAGAACCAGGAGACGGACATAGGATACTTTTTATCTCGTTCAACCGCATTTATTTTATCCCGTCAAGTCACTATAAATCGTGGTATTACAAGAACGACTATGACATTGAATAACAAAACGCAAATGTCAGTGGAATACAAAACATAGATGACAGTTAACGTAATTTTCTTTGGTGAAGTATGGTAAAATATTTGAAAATTATCAAAATAATAGTGTTACAACATGTTTTTAATACAACCTCCTTCATAGAGTTGGTCATTAATATGAAAAAGCATTGTGGCTGTCATATGTGTCATTAAGTTGTAGAGAAAGAGTAAATAGGTTGACTCTGGGAAAACTGTTTTTATTTATTGAATAAGTATAATAATATTATAAGTACAAAGGAGAAATATCGTCGTTTATTATATTCAGAAGAGGATGTAACCTAAATTCACAAATAGAGCGGACAAAAGGAATATCTGGAAATTTAAAGAGTTTAAAGAAAAGACAAATGACGATCAATATCTTGAGACAACTCGGAGAGTGCGAATTTCGTATAATTTAAGAGATAGTTGCGATATGCGATGCTATGGAATATATATATATATATATATATGAAACGGAGTTTTTATTGGAGAGATTATTATGATGATATTATGATGGTAATTGGTATTCAATTTATTAACTCTAAGATCAACGTCACTATGTGAGGCCATAGACGCGCCCGTGACTATTTTTCGATAGAACTGTCAGCTAGAATGACGATTATTCTCTGGATTTGTTCCAGTTGTAACGATTGTTTTCTAGACTGTGGCCATCTGTAACGACTGTCAGCTAGACTCTGCCTAGAAGTGGTGATTGTTCTTTGAGCGTTATCATTTGCGAGTCTGTTTACGTGTGTATCTGCTGAGTTGGTTGCCACTTATTGAGCTGTGCTATGCCATGACAGTGATTGAGGGTGAGCTTAAGGTGCGAAATGATTTTTCTTTTACAGATTAAAAGAGCAATGAGTTTCTTGCCGATTCTTCTCAGTACAATCAGCATTCCGAATCGGTGGTAGATTCATTCCCAGAAGTCAGCTTATGAGATTTGCGGGGTCGCAAATGTTGTCAGGATGGTCGACTGTTACAACATGTTTTTAATTCAACCTCCTTCAGAGTTAGTCATCAATATGAAAAAGCATTGTGGCTGTCATATGTGTCATTGAGTAGTTTTTGAGAAAGAGTAAATGAGTTGAGTTTGGGGAAATTGATTTTTATTATTGCATAAGAATAAAGGAGAAATATCGTCGTTAGTTATAATAGCTAAATGTCACTAAATAGTATAAAACAAAGTCGCTTTCTCTGTCTGTTCCTATGTCCCTATATCCCTTTGTATGCTTAAATCTTTAAATCTACGCAACAGATTTTGATGCAGTTTTTCAATAGATAGAGTGATTGAAGAGAAAGGTTTATATGTATAATCTAACATATTATAAACATTCAATATGGAGTAAAGAAATACTATCATTTTTGAGGTTTCCAATGAGATGTAAATAATTACATTTTTTTCCGTTTACATTGCAAATGCAGGCCGAACTTTCATTATGTACACTGTAATCTTTGGGCCGAACCCTACAATATTTGTCAAAATAATGTACTAAGTATTTGTACACCTTGAAAAGGTCTACAGAAAACTCCGCGATGGTATACATATTATGTCTATCTCTTATAGATAACCCACAATAGAATTTTTTTGACATTTTCTTCTTCATTTGTAATTTAAATGAACATTTTCGAAGATATTACAGATTTAAAATGCAGGGTATAGCGATTGCGCGCTTTGTCTTATAGCACTTCGAATTTAGCTGCGATTGGACGGGTTTTTTTTCACATGGCCAACTATATGTCGCTTTATCAAGAGTAACCTCTAAAGAAAACATGTTTGTATTGTGTAATGAAGATTCTTTCTTTATGACAAAAAAGCTGTGAATGTTGTATATAAAGACATTCTGTAATTAATTGTAAAAATAAAATACTCAGGGAAAATGTAAAAGTAAATAAGTAAAAATGTAGTATATGAATTTAGATATTCCAAAGATAGCAGGGAATCTTCATGGTATAGGGAAAGGGGAATTGTTTTTTTTTATACAGAAAAAAGCTTATGGGTACCGCCGCCCGACGGGGACAGGTGGCAGTTATGTCGGACTCGCACAAACTAAAACGACCTCCACCACGCTGGCGATGGCAAGGACAGGGTATCATTGTACATATTGCCCCCATCCCGGCAACAGCTCTGATCCCAGAGAACAAACACCTTCTTCGGGTAGAGGAACCTCGAAAGAGAAGCCCCCCTCCGCTAACCGGTGCATCGGTAGCACCAGATGCACCGACCGCCTTGGGGACCTGTAAGCCAGGCGTCCGATATACCCCGTTCGGAACACCCGAAGGTCCCCAGTTAGGGCGGCAGACGATGGGCTTGGGCGAGTCACTAACACCTGGACTCACCAGCAGCAGATTGGATCCAGAACAACAGTTCGAGGAACCGCTCCGCCGCCCCCTTCACCGCCTCCGCAGAACAAAGGGAGGACATCGTTGCCCACGGGCGCTCCCTGCCCACCGTGTTTGTTACGTCACGGTCAACAGGGAGAGACCGCGCCCCAAATAGGAGCCACAACGCCTTGGTGGGCGTTTCCGCCCCCACCGGGTAATTTTTTATAGAGGTTTTCTTCCTCGCAACCCGAAGGTCCCCGTTCCCATTGCTGTGCTTCCGGGTTTCGCCGACGGTGGCCGTAACCATGTCCAGCTAGACTTAGAGTAAGCCCAACTGGACCCGTCGCTCATTAGGAACACCACCCCAGCCCCCCCCCCCCCCCCCCCCGGAGTCCCCGGCCTGTCCAGATTGCCCTCTGCTAATCAGAAGGACAACTGGATTGGCCACCCCTCAGTGGTCCGTTCGCCAAGACTAAGCTTGCCCAGGGTGCGCCACGAGGAGGTCGACCACTTTGGCACCCCAGGGGAATTGTTTTACTCCAAATTTGACACGTGTGGGCCAAGGGCAGTAATGAACAAAACAAAACTGCTGGATAGATTTTAATCATTTTTTTTACTGAATGACATAGGCTATATATTTTATACCCGTGCGAAGCCGGAGCGGGCCACTAGTACATAATAAAAATATGGTAACAATATATTTAGCGGAAAAAGAAAAAAATATTATATAAATTTAAAATTTAATTTAAAATTAATTTAAAGTTTAAATTTAATTTTATTATATAAAGTTGTGCCGACCCACTTAGAGTGGGATAAGAGCAGGAGGATATATTCCTCTGTACATATTTTAATTTCGCCAATCTCGTACTGTATACTGTATACTATCCAGCTATACTGAAAATATAATATATGAAGATATTTTTGTTATCGCCGTGTGGTGTCCGGCTGAGTAGAATAGACCAACCTCATTTCTTACCGAGGTGTCGTAAAAGGCGACTAAGGGAAGATGACCCACCGTGTGGTATCCGGTTTAGTAGAATAGACCACCCTCTTTCTTACCGAGGTGTCGTAAAATACGACAGAAGTAAGTTGACGTCAGGCAGACGGCCGGTCGTTAAAACGCAGCCAAATCATGTGACAGCATGTTTATAACATGTTGTGGCGACCCCACTTAGAGTGGGATAAGGGCAGGAAGATGATGAAGATATTTTTGTTATTATAGAACCTTTTTTATTGTTGATTTATTATTACTATTTTTAATATTACTAATTATAAGTTTGAATTATTTTATTGATCCGGTCGTTGTAACAGGTTGGTCAGATAATATTTAAATTTAATTTTTCTCCGCCGCCTACCTACATTTTCTTTCCCATTTTACCGCGATGGGAACGTTCCGGCATTAAAATAAGTTTTGATATAAAAATTAACGGCTTCATCGATAAAGAAAAGTTTCTTCCCTTTATTTGAAAAATTATTTTCAGTAAAAAAAAAATATTCATAAATGCTCTATAAGAAAATTAAATTAAAACTAACACAAAAAAGATAAAAAATTAATTATCTTAACCGGAAAAACTACATCCATACTAATGTTATTAATGTGAAAGTCTATCCGTCTGTTACGCTGTCACGGTTATTCCACTGATGAAAGTTCAATTAAAGCTTATGGACGAGACAAATAGGACAAACTATCCCATTTGCTGCGGGAACAGAGAAAAATCCTGCTGCATTATTGAAGGTACTTAAACACTTAATTTAGCTGAAAAAAGCTAGGTGTAACACTAGCGTAATATATAACACTAGTGAGAATAGATTGGTTTTATTTCAACACTAGCTTTTACCTGTGACTTCGTTAGAGAGCAGGGTCTTCTCGTTTACTCCCCGGGTGGGGGTAAACGGGGTGCGGGCCTCGAGGAATTCCTCTCTACCCGGGCATCTCCTCGCGGGCACTTAAGCCCGGTATGTGTTCCGGCCGTAGGCCGAGGTCACCTAGGTGACCCAAAGGTGTCGGTATTTGGGCCGTAAGCCCAGGTCACCTAGGTGACCTAATGGATGTCTTGTTCGGTGGGGAGGTCTGGGAATGGTAGCTCCCAGACCTCGGGGTCAATTTCGGTGGTGTCTCGTCCGGTGGTGTCTTGATCGGGTAGGTGTGTGACTTCGTTCGCGTGAATTGTTGTCGTGTGATAGCTTGATGAATAGATGGCGCTTTTCAATGTCAGCCTTTTCCTGTAAATTAACAGGATTTCTATATGAATATTAATCCGGTGTATAGGGAATAATCGTGTTAAGTTTCATCGATATTGGTTCAGCGGTAAAGAGTAACAAACATACATCCATACTAACAAACTTTCGCATTTATAATATTAGTAGAATAAGATGGATAACCACACAGTCCGATTCAATGTTACCTTTTGTCCATAAAACTGCAATTGATATGTAACTTTAGTTAGAATTTTTAACTATAGGTATACTTTAACTGCACAGTTCAGACCTTCCTGTAATCCCCGTCTAGAATCAGCTGTATCTCAGTCAGTTACGGGGATTTTAATCCGTAGTTAAGAACGCAGAAGCCGAGTTATTGGCAATCCGCTTAGCGGCCAGCTTGCTGACTCAGCTATCTCACCTATTGAATCGGGACGAACGTTTGAACTGAATATTAGCTTATTGAGGACGGTTTACCATAATACTGTGGGTATTGTAAGGAACCTGGCATCGCTATGGATTATGGAAAGCATATAATCGGAATTTCTAGTCGGAGTCCTATTTCTTTTCTTTACACCGCTACACAACGTGATATAAATGTCTTTGAACCCATTTTTATACAAATTTATATTTTTAATTTTGTATTATACTAACTTAGCTGTAATGTAGATTGCAGCAAAATAATATTAACAATTATTTGTGTAATGGGGATTTTTGCAAAGCGTTACTTTAAATAATCCCATAAACTAGAGATTTCTGATTTTCTAGTTATGTTCTTACATAGATTTAATAATGGAGTCCTTTGCCACCGAGTGTTGCAAATGTTAAAAACAAAACTTGTAGCAAAATATATTTATTTTTATTTAGACGAAAATATTAACATCTTTTTTTTATTTGTGCAATAAATAAACAGTACCAATTGAATTTTGAAAAATTGAAAATTGACTTTATATTTACCTCTTTTACACATACTTCTTTCACTTTCAGTGAAGTAATGAATGCAGAAAATATTACTGCATGATAAAATTATAAAGCAATCTAGAAAATAGTCTTAGCGACTATGTGCAGTGCTACCAACCAACCAATTCCCCATGCCTGAAATATAGGAACAGTTAGTCCGTCCGACATTTAGCATACATTTTCATTCATCGTAGCTCAAGGCAAAATATATGTAATATGTAATAAGACCACGTGATTCCCTGCGAGAGAAGTTTAAAGAAATAGGTATTCTTACATTTTCTTCACAGTATATTTTAAGCAATTTAATTTACGTACATAAAAATATAAAGAATTATAAAACGATAGGTGATGTATACAATAGACAAAGCAGGAACCGACATAAGCTTGCGGCTCCTGCTTTACGCCTTGCAAAAGTGCGTTATTCGTTTGTGGATTTTGGTATAAGATTCTATAATAAAAATCCGCAATCAATTTCAGCGCTGCCATTACAGCAGTTTAAAAACACTGTTAAAAAGAGGCTGATACAGAAAGCCTACTATACTCTTGAAGATTATTTAGAAGATAAGAATGTGTGGATACAGCTCTCTTTGAACGTGTACAAGACAGTAACGACTTAATGTAAATAGTATTAAGAATTATATTTTTAAAAGAGCAACCGCCGAGTTTCTTGCTGGCTCTTCTCGGGTAGGAACAGCTTTCCGAACCAGCAGTAGAGTTGACAATTCAAAAGCACTTGTGAACAAGTTTATTTGAATAAAGAATATTTTGAATTTGAATTTGAATGTTGCCATTACTTTCGTAAAGGTTACCTCATTACTGACATTTCTTTCGAAGTGATTTTGAACAGCTTTTCAATTTCCCATTGTTTCCAACGTGTCGCTATCGAGTGCCCTTGACGGCAGCGGGCGGAGCACATCTCAATTATATGTCGTTGTCTCGCGGCGGCCAACAAATTTAATTACAGGGAAAATAAAGTCTTCAACGGAAACTGCGCGCCTCGCTCGTAATTAAGGCGGTGTGTGTCTGTGTAACTCGCTAATGACTCTATTAAGGAAGCTGATTAATTTATGTGCTGCTTTGCTCAACACACACATTTACAAACCTACGTCGCTTAGAGTGCGTTGGGAAAAAGTCTTAGTTGTTTAACTTTATTGAATTAAAGCTGAACGATTTACGTTCAGAAGTCTGTCCCTCTTTTTGTCTGAATGTCTGTCTGTTCGAACAGTGTGGTCGCTGACTATGGGCCTCATAAGAAGGCTCAGAGTCGGTCAGCGATCGAGCGAGCTATACTTGGAGTGTCTCTACGTAAACAAATCAGAAATGGGGAGATGGTTGAAGAACCAAAGTTACCGACTGTGACTACTCAGCGTATCGCGAAGCTGAAATAGCGATGGGTGGGGCAAATAGTGCGGAGAACCGATGGGCATTGGGGTCTCAAGGTACTGGAATAGCGACCCCGCTTCGGAAAACGCAGTGTCGCAGACCCCCCACGAGATGGACTTGGACCTCAAAAGTTCGCGGGGAGCCGCTGGGTCCAAGCGGCACAAGATCTTGTATTGTGGAGATCCCATGAAGAGACCTATATCAAGCAGTGGACGTCCATCGGTTGACAAAGAAGTTCGCCTGTCAGTCTGTTTCGCTTTAACGACTAAATTGCTGTACAGAAAATAATGAAAATGATAGGCTGACTTATAGGATATTTTTTACCATTTTCCCATCGGCAGTTGTAACAAACACATTATAAATAATTGTCGTTACTCTGCACTAAAGTTGACGTAAACAAAGTCACGAATACGCCTATGCTATACATAGTTTGTTATATATCATTATTAAAATTGATGAAATATAGTTGAAATAAAAGTAATATCGCAAGTTCTGAGCGCGGCTTAAAGACGAGGATTAAAACTGGGAGGGTTACGGCTTATTGAATAACTTGTACGGCCATGGTCGGGTGAGGAGAGTTATGGCCGCCGTCAGAGAGCCAGGGCTCGCACCCCGGACTGGCACCGATGAGGTTTTCACTAAAACAAATGTCTTTAATATAGTTATATTTATAAATAACCACGTGTAAAGTAAAATATCGCTAGTAAACCTGCATATCTTAAAAGGGTTTGGGATATTAACCTACTCGTACGTATCCGTAATACAGCGGCGTGGTGGGTCTGAGCTTCAACTCATCTCACTAAAAGGAAAACGAAAAACTTTACCAAGTAGTGGGACAGTAATATTACATGACAGTTAATATAACAAAACATTCAGCTTTTAATAACGTAAGCTAAACATCCGCAATTCCAATTCTTAAAAAAAAACTAATATTCAATTTATTCTAGTCTATATAATATATACTAGTTTACTATAATCTATACTAGTCTCATAATATTTACTAGTCTGCTATAATCTATTCCTGTTCATTACAGTCTGTTCGATAATTCAAACATAAATTCGAGGAATTAGAAAAAGACAGTTCTTCTAATGTCCTTTATTTGATAGATTGCAGGTTTTGTACAATTTAGTAAAATTAGTAGCAGCAAGTTGTTGCCTCTCTAGCGGCTGTCAAAAATGTGGTGTTCGTTAGTGTCCGTGATTTTGAAATTTTGAAAAAGTCCATAGACTACTGTCACATAATAGAAATTAGGCGCCGTCCACACTAGGCGCAAACATATTCCCCCTCTTAAACGCATTGCGTTTAAGACTGCTCTGGTGAAAATAAGGGGCATATGCGGGTGAAGGCTCTTCGTACGACTCCTCGCGCAGTTTGTACGTCCGCCACTCTGGAGATGCCGTCCGTTCCTGGATGAAGCGCGCAAACTCTGCCCAAGCGCCAGTGAAGTGGAGGAATATTGTCTTCCTGTAGTAAGACCAGATGTCCTATCTGTAGCTTTTGGTGATTTTTTCGCCATTTCGACCTCTGCTGCAGCTCGCTGATGTACTCCCGTTGCCACCGACGCCAAAAGTGTTGCCGGATTTGCTCAATCCTCCAGTACCGACTGAGACTGTTTGACTGGCAATCTTTGACGCTCGGTGAGGGCAGCGCCGTCAGGGGTCGGCCAACCAGAAAGTGTCCTGGGGATAAAGGGAGATAGTCGTGAGGAGAAGAGGACATAGGATATAGTGGGCGACTATTCAGAATAGCCTCCACTTGTGCAAAAAGTGTGCATAATTCCTCAAACGTTAGATTATTATTCCCCATGAATCTCTTAATGTGATACTTCGCCGACTTTATTCCCGCTTCCCATAAGCCCCCGAAGCTTGGACTATAGGCGGGAATAAAGTGGAATGTTATTTGTTCATTGACGGCGAAGTCGGAAATAACAGGGTTGTCCTTTAAGAACTGACTAATTTCTTTGGCGGCAGCTACAAAATTACGCCCATTATCGGAATAAATTTCCGTTGGCTTGCCTCTACGAGATATAAATCTACGGAGTGCTAGTAGAAAGGCCTCCTTGGATAGCTCGCTTACCGCTTCTAAGTGTACGCATTTGTAACGGAAGCAAATAAATAAACATAGGTAACACTTAGAAACCTTTGCACCTCGACCCTTCCTATTCAATATCGAAAACGGTCCGGCAAAATCCACACCAACTGTCTGAAAGGGAAAAGCAGGCGTTACGCGTCGGGCTGGTAAGTTACCCATTAGCGGAGTGATGGTACGACCTTGGTGCACGTAATGCAATCGCGAACAGTACGACGCGCTAAATTTCTTCCCCCTAGAACCCATACAGATTCCCTAACGGAGAAGAGGAGCAATTGTGGCCCTGCGTGTAATAATCGCTTGTGTTCATGACGAAACAACAATTTCGCAAAATGGTGTTTACCCTCCAGTATGATAGGATGCTTTTTATCATAATCGTATTCCGACGACTCAAGCCTTCCCCCCACCCTGATGACTTTATTGTCATTAAGATAGGGAGTAAGTGAGGATAGATTGCTTTTAATACTTATAGGCTTTCCTTTTAAAAGAGAATCGTATTCCTTCGGGAATGAGACCTTTTGGCTTAGCTTTGTAAGGTGCAAAAACGATTCATTTAACTCGGATAAAGATAAAGTACCTTTATTTTTACCTTTAGGATTTTTAGCGTTATGTATGAACCTTAATAAATATGCAAAACTTCGTTTTAATTTAGAAAAGCTCGAAAAGTTTTCAAAATTAATTAAATCTGGTTCAACAGTAATAGTACAAGCCTTTAACTCTGGTAATGGTTCTGTTAATTTTGAATTTATAGTAGGCCATTCACTCTCGTCCAATAATAGAAAACTCGGACCTGTCCACCACAGATCAGAATTCTTAAGGTGAATAGCATCCATGCCCCTTGATATCAAGTCGGCCGGATTATGATTTGTAGGCACGTGACGCCAGGAGGAACTAAGTGTATGTTCGCATATGTCTACGACCCTGTTAGCGACGAACGTTTTTAATTTGCTTGGATTACTATTAATCCACCCTAGGACGACGCTCGAATCGCACCATAGGACGCAACGTGCAATATTTGTCCTTAATGAACTTAAACATGACTGCGAAAGTTTAGCGGCTAGCTGCGCGGCGCACAGCTCCAGACGCGGAATAGTGCTAGGCTTTACAGGCGCTACTTTCGACTTCGAGCACAATAGCCGAACGCTTACTTTATTATAATTGTCAATGGTTCGCAAATAAATACATGCACCATAAGCACTTATAGATGCATCGCAAAACGAATGCATTTCTATTGTAATATTTTTGACTGGCTCGTTGGTGCAGTGGGTAGTGACCCTGCCTTCGGCACCACGGGTCGCGGGTTCGATTCCCGCCGAGGGCCAACATTTTCAATAAATGAATTTGTTGGTCATTGAGCCTGGGTGTATATTTGTATTTAAGTATGTATTTAAAAATATATAAGTATATATATTCACCGGTTGTCTGTCACCCATAACACAAGTATTAAGTTACTTACTTTGGGGACGGACGACCGTGTGTGTAAGTGTCCCATATATTTATTTATTTATTTATTATTTATAATATAGTTGTCGCACAGAACGTACCTAGGGATTGTAATAGAAAATAGAATATGTCTACTAGATTGAATGTGCTTCCATTCTTTAAGCAACTCTTTAGGAACAGGTTGATCCCATTCTAATTTTAGGATCCACAACTTTTGGATCAAAATTTTCGATTGTATGGTAGACGGAGAAAGTAAACCTAAGGGATCAAAAATTTGGAATGTATTAGAAATAATTTTGCGCTTAGTGGCAGTTTCGATTGGTTCAGTACGCACTTGACAATAGAACTGTAACTTGTCAGTTTTCGGGTCCCAACCTAGTCCTAACGTACTCGTGGAATTGCTAAGACTTAAGTTATCCTGTAGATTTTTATTAGAGTTTTTGAAAATACTAGGTAAATTTGATCGAAATTTGCGTAAATTAAAACATCCCCCGTTTAGTGCGGTCTGAACAGAATTTAAAATGTGAATAAGCTCAGCCTCAGAGTCCGCCCCTGTAATAAGATCGTCGTAATAAAAGTCGCGTTGAATAATTGTCTTTATGGTTTCATCCGCGCACTCTTCGCCTATTTGAAAAAGACACCTAGTCGCCAAAAAAATAGCACTCGCAAACCCGTAGGTAACGGTATTTAATTGTAATGCCTGCAGAGGTTCAGACTCCCTTTCCCTCCACAAGATTAATTGAAGATTTCGATCCTGTTCATTTATTTCTATTTGCCTATACATCTTTTCGATGTCCCCGGTTAGTACGTATCTATGCATTCGAAATCTTAATATTATAGATAAGAGCGGATCTTGTATAGTAGGCCCTATTAATTGTAAGTCGTTGACGGATACCCCCGACGAGGTGGATGCAGAAGCATCGAATACAACGCGTAGTTTAGTAGACTCGCTGCTTTCCCGAAACACTGCATGGTGGCATAGAAAGCATCCTGACCGTGAATTAAAATTAGCTAGTTCAGAACAGTGTCCTAAATCTATATACTCCCTTATAAAGGAAGTGTATGTTTGTTTCAGTTCAGGTTGTTTTCTAAATCGCCTTTCTAAGTTCAAAAACCTTTTCTTAGCAAGATGAAACGAGTCTCCTAAAGTGTCAGGTGACTCCTTGAGAGGTAACCTAACGCAGAAACGACCTGATTCTTGGCGAATAGTATGAGTTTTAAAATCTTGTTCACATATTTTCTCACTTTCGCTTAGCAAAGATTTTTGGGGTAACTCTTCGATATCCCAAAATCTAGATATTTGTTTGTCTAAATTTGACTCCAAACAATTTTTTGATAAATAGTTGCAATGAGTTTGCTTAGGTTCGCAATTCAATAATATAGGACCAGAAATAATCCAGCCGAACTGTGAATCGAATAAAAATGGTTTATTTTTGCCTAATGATTGTTGTTCCCTACCTATAACCTCCCAAAATAAATCGGCACCAATCAATGCATCGACCGGCGCGGGGTTACAGAAATTAGGATCTGCTAGCTTAATATTAGACGGCAAATTAAATTGTCTAATATCAATATATGCCTTTGGAATGTTTCCCGTTAGCTCCGGCATAATAAAACAAGACAAACTTGCATTATAATCGCTATGAAGCGATTTAAAATTAACTAAACATCTCTCATTAATGTCATTTGCGATATTGCCTATCCCCACAACGTTAATGCTCGTAGGGCTAGATTTTAAACCTAGGCGCTTTTGTAAAGACTTAGTAACAAAACTAGACTGGCTACCGCTGTCTAAAAGCGCGCGAATAGTTTCGGCCTTCAAAGTACACGGGTTAACCGCTTCAATCATAACCGTAGATAACAAGACATGGGTACGAGACTGTTTAGAAAAGTTTACACTTAGTTCGTCCTGATTAGATTGTACAACAATAGCACTACTCTGTTGGCCCGAAGAGGCTGTCTCAACCGTCGGCTTATGCAATAACGTATTATGACGCCTTTTACACTCGCGACATGGCCCTGCAGTACAGTGACGCGTGATGTGTCCCGGCTTAAGACAATTTAAACATAGTCTCCGTTTCTGAGATTCTATAATTCGCGATTCAATTGATTTAGCCAAAAAGGAAGGACAAACATAGATTAAATGATTCCCTTTGCAATACAAGCACCGATAATTATTATTATCGACATTCAACCCCGAATGAGTAGTACACGAAAATACCTTATTTTGTTTCATCCCTTTAGATACACTATTACTAGGAGTGACATTCGATGCACAGTGAGGTGACACACGTTTATTTTGAATTTTGTTTTGATTAAACGCCTCCAAAACGTCAGCGCGATCCTTCAAAAACTTATGAAACTGTTCCAAGGTCGGCATATCATTAAAAGTATTGCGATGCTCTTCCCACTTCATACTAGTTTGGCTATCTAATTTAGAGCTAACCAAATGAACAATTAAAGTGTCCCAATGATCGGTGGGTTGACCTAGACTCGCTAAAGCACGCAAATTTTTGCTTACATGATCGATTAACGACCGCAAAGATTGTTCAGATTCGCGAAACAACGGTTCGATATTGAATAAAGAGTTGAGATGATTAGTTATTAGCTGTCTCTTATTGTCGTAACGCTCACATAATAAACTCCAAGCTTTATTGTAATTTAATTCGCAAACTTCTAGATTACAAATAACCCGAGCGGCATCACCCTCTAGGTATGAATTCAAATAATGAAATTTATAAATAGGTCGTATGTGATCGTTATCGTGAATAAGCGATTTGAATGTATCCCGAAATTCAAGCCAACGGAAAACCGTTCCGTCAAACTTCACTATTTGAATTAGCGGTAACTTAAATCCAACGCCCTGTGACGCACTAGGATTTTGAGAATGTACACTCTGCGAATCTTCTAAACACACAGATTTCGAATTCCTAGCAACGATATCCTGCGCGTAAGACATAGTACTATCGATTTCATTCTCAATTTCTTCGCGTATATCTAGCTCGTCGCTTAAAACGTCACTGCTTAAAGATTCGATATGACTTTGTAAATCGTTAAATTCACTCGATAAACACTCAAATTTGCCTAGTTTAATCTTTAATTCGCCTAACTGCACTGAATCTAACACTGACAGCTTGTTATATTTATATACGTAATTTTTAAACTTAGTAACACGCCCTTTAATACTACTTCTCTTTATAATTAATTCCTTAAGATTAGACATCCTTTAAAACACGTTGATTAGCTCGAACAATAAATGTAACTGAGCGGCACAGTGCACTCGATAACACAGCTGATCCGTTCTAAAAATAGAATTGTTTACTCGCGCTGCGTTTAACCAGGAACTATGCACAATTTTTATTATAAAACCTGTTTAGAGTAATGCGCGCCGCTTCAATAAGCGAACATGCATTTAACTCTGTGACTAATTGTTTAGTTTTACGTTATAATGATATGAACGATTTGAATTTGTAACGATCTAAACTTTTTTGTAAATGATTATATTGATAAAATAAATGGTGTTTGGATGAATGATGGATTGATGGATGGAGTGATCGTGATATGGATGAACGATGGAAGATGAAATATGGTTAGTAAATGGGATAGGACACTTATCTGATTTGGCCTGGCTTCGGCGATGTTTCCCCGGCTGGCTTGCAAATCTCGCTGTTGCGAATGTAGGATAAGCGCTCCCTGGCTGAGCCCGATGCTGCGATGCGCTGTTGCGTACCGGCGATGGCTACAGCTGCGACCCGCTGGATGGCCAAGTACTTCTTGCTGCTTCTTGATGTCGGTGTCGTGGTCGCCAGATTTTATGTTCGATAATTCAAACATAAATTCGAGGAATTAGAAAAAGACTGTTCTTCTAATGTCCTTTATTTGATAGATTGCAGGTTTTGTACAATTTAGCAAAATTAGTAGCAGCAAGTTGTTGCCTCTCTAGCGGCTGTCAAGAATGTGGTGTTCGTTAGTGTCCGTGATTTTGAAATTTTGAAAAAGTCGATAGACTACTGTCACATAATAGAAATTAGGCGCCGTCCACATTAGGCGCAAACACAGTCTATGCTAGTCTACTATAATCTACACTAGTCTACTATAACCTACACTAGTCTACTATAATCTACACTAGTCTACTATAACCTACACTAGTCTCTTATAATCTATACTAGTCTACTATAATCTACACTAGTCTACTATAATCTACACTAGTCTACTATACTCTATACTAGTCTACTATAATCTATACTAGTCTACTATAACCTACACTAGTCTACTATAATCTACACTAGTCTACTATAACCTACACTAGTCTACTATAATCTACACTAGTTTACTATAATCTATACTAGTCTACTATAATCTATACTAGTCTACTATAACCTACACTAGTCTACTATAATCTATACTAGTCTACTATAATCTACACTAGTCTACTATAACCTACACTAGTCAACTATAATCTACACTAGTCTACTATAACCTACACTAGTCTCTTATAATCTATACTAGTCTACTATAATCTATACTAGTCTACTATAATCTACACTAGTCTACTATAATCTACACTAGTCTACTATAATCTACACTAGTCTGCTATAATCTACACTAGTCTACTATAATCTATACTAGTCTACTATAATCTATACTAGTCTACTAAACCTACACTAGTCTACTATAATCTACACTAGTCTACTATAACCTACACTAGTCTACTATAATCTACAATAGTTTACTATAATCTATACTAGTCCACTATAATCTATACTAGTCTACTATAATCAATGCAAAAGTCTGTTTGTCTAGCTGTCGTTACGCTTTTACGACTAATTCCCTAATTCAATATTGATGAAGTTTAGTAAATATGAAGCTTGAATAGCGGGATAACATAAAAGACACTAACAATCCATTTATTGCTTGTTTCTTAGCAGCTCTCTCATAGCTTCTTTAAAATATTTGACGATTTAAAAGCAAATGTAAACAGTCCACTTGAATAAAGAATATTTTGAATTTGAATTTGCTTCGGCAACAGGAAAAAAACGAGTTGAAAATAATGAAGTGGCGAGTAAAGCTTGTAAATAAATATATCCATGATACGAGTATGTATTATTTAGTAACTAAATTATACGAATAAAGTATTAATTGCAATCAGTATCTCGCGCCCTTTGTAGAGGTTAGCATTTCCCTTGGTAATGACAACACCATAACCGCGTGCCACAGTCGTATGAACATAACGCAATTTGAAGACATCCCGGCACAGGGTGCAGCGGTTATCGAGTTAGCGCCCGCCACGCCCCGCCGGCCCGGCGCGGCGGGTTGAATATTTTATCGTGTCCGGAAGATAATCGAATTTGTTTTGAATATACATATAAACATGAGACAACTTGTCTATCGCTTGCCGTAGTGCAAACTGTAGTTTGCATACACGCTATAACCGAAATTATCACATAACTGCGTAAAATCTTCCTCACCTCTTTTGGTTCCTTATAGAAATTTAAGGTTACCTAATCGGGAAGTGAACTAGCAAACCTATATATTAGTCCGTTATAAACTTTTTTTTTAAGTTGCAAATCTCCATTGTACCAATATTCATCAATATTGATACAACAGATAAGCGGAAGTACAACAGACAGACTGAATTTCGTAACAATACGAATATGAATTTAAAATATCTTCATTGTCTCAGCCAAGATCAAACCTAGGATTATTTCGATCATTCATATTACCAGATCAATTCTGTTTTTCTAAATATTCCTTATATTCCCCTCCGCACCAAACAGCTTCCAAATTGGTCAATATTTCTTTATTTATTTACTCCCAAGAGCCAATTTCTTTATCGGATGAGTTTTTATCGTTTTCGTTTACCGAAAAAAGGCAAAAGTTTGTAAGTAAGGTGAAGATAGATTCGGGGTTTAGGTTCGATTTCCACTTAATGTGCCCTCCGCGGGAAAGATAAATAGATATACTACACGACGCGACGCTTTTATCCCAACATAGCATATTTCTCTGCTCCCCAAAAATAAAAGTAACTTGTTCAGGAGAGACCTTTAATTGTGCTAAGCAAGCAGTATTCAATATACTGCTTGTTATACATTCCTACAGTACGTAGATTGTCCTAATAATCCAAGCAGAATCACAAAGCGTATAATGTCTTAAGGTTTTGTGTAAATTAGTTGAAATAAGACAGTCAAGGAAAAAAGCCAATCCGTCTGATAGTTTTCAATGAAAATTCTGACTTATATCTGTACTACATAGTACAAAACAAAGTCTCTTTCTGTGTCTGTCCCCATGTCCCTATATATGCTTAAATGGTTAAAACTACGCAACAGATTGTGATGCGGTTTTTGTTAATAGATAGAGTGATTGAAGAGGAAAGTTTATATAATTAATAATATAATATATATAATATAATTTAATATTCATTCAATATGAAGTAGAAAAATACTGTAATTTATGAGGTTTGAAATGTGATGTCGTAAATAAATACATTTTTTTCCGCTTACATTGCAAACGCAGGCTGAATCCTAGTATTTATACACCTTGAAAAGGTTTACAGAAAACAAAAAATAGGATTTTTTGTCATTTTAATACGAAAAATAATCCCCTATTATCGAAGTCATTTTAAAAAACACAGCATTAATCCTTATCCAACTAAGTACCTTTAATAAATTGTTGATTTAATACAGATCAATATGGCCGTTTACAGCATATAATTTAAATGAACATTTCGAAGATATTACAGATTTAATATGCCGCGCGATTTAAAAAGGAGGCCGCGTTTCGCCCTATAGCACAGCGACGCGTGGCCGGCTCTGCTATTAAATGTATAAAATAGCAACTCATAAGCAATACAACCCTGCCTACAGCCCGCGGCCCGTTCGAGCAGAAAACAAACACCACCGATTTCCCTTAAATCAAATCGGTAATAAAATCTACGCCATTTAAACGTCCCCCCTATTTACACCTACGAATGATCCATCGCAACGTGTCCTTTATACCGTTTACAGTAGAGTCTACTTCACGTACAAGCTATAGCTGAAAGTGATTAACGCGAACTAACTCGCAACTCGTACTTTGTACTTGCGACGTGTAATCTGGCTCACGCCTGCGGCCCCGAATGTCTCGGTGATTCGAATGAATAAGCTGTTAGCTTTCACGTTTGATTCATATCTCATTTGCCTAATCTTAATTGCCTTTCACGTAATTAGAGTTGTTAAGTGTACATCCGAATGTACGAGTATGTATGGCTTATCGAATAGTATTTTGCATTTGAATTGCAAACCATTCAGGTTACTTAACTAGCAGTAATTACAACTACATGCTACACGGTACAAACATGTAGATAGTAGGGTAGAACCTTACCTTACCTAACCCTACTCTCAACACAACTCTCGGCACAACATGTTATAAATATGTTGTCACATGATCTGGCTACTTATTTTACGACTGGCCGCCTGCCTTACGTCAACTTACGTCTGTCGCCTATTACAAGACCTCGGTACTAAATGAGGGTGGCCCATTCTACTCAGGCAGATACCACACGGTGGGCCAACGTATGTCAGTCGCCTTTTACGACACCTCGGGTAAGAAATGAGGGTGGTGTATTCTACTCAGCCGTATACCACACGGCGGCAGGATGTAATTAGAAATAGTTCTATTCTTTAACCGTAGAAGTATCTGAAGAATAAATTTTAAGACCAAGGAACAAAATTTCACAAGAATGGAAAGAGTCGTATTTAAATTCTATGCCAAATAAATATAAATTTCTATATAATCAAATGATATATTCACACTAGCAATTTTATAACTGAGAAAGTAATCCATAATGCACGTTAGAATTATATCGCAACACACATCCCAGATATCGTTTCTAATCACGACGGAAAAATCCCCAGAGCGTCGAGCAAATCTAGCGAACGCTGACAAAACAGCTCTTAGACAGCGAAATGTAGATAGGAAGGCGGCGCAAATGAGCCGGAAAACCCATTTGTGACACCTCGATCATGTGGGACCTCCGACGCCCCCAATAAACCCAATATCAGATCATAACCGCGTCGCCACTCCAACTTGGCCTCTCCGCCCGAACACGAGGGCCGGGCGCGCGGCTCTCTCCGGCTCTCCGGGCTATTGCAATCCGCTCGTAGATATCCCGACTCGACTCCGGGGAGTTGCGCAGCCAATGTGATGTGAGTACAGTCGGAGGACCGGAATTGGATCCTGCGACTACAGCGGGCGAGGGAATTACTACCGACCGGTGTGATATTGAACTGTTTTCGCGAACCTCTTGTTTTCTTGTGTGCTAATGTTAGGACGGCGTGCGGGTACTACTCGATGGAAAACTGTGTATTTTACGAAACCAAATTTTTAACAAACTTTTTTGACAGTTTTCTATGCATATCCATAATCTTTACTAATATTATAAATGCGTAAGTTAGTCTGTCTATTTTTCCGTCGGTCTGTTACATTTACACGGCCAATCCATTGAACAATATCGATAAAATTTGGCACAATTATTTTATATACACCGGGGTAACACATAGGATATAAAAATCTGTTAATGAAGGTTTTGTATTACGTTGTTTGGCTTACGTTGATAGAGTTATTTTAAGAAAGTTTTTATATATTTCGGTTTTTGTATTGATTAAAAACTGAGCTATTTTAATGTATATTTCATGTAAACCTTTTTTTTTACTGCTACGGTTAATTAAACTATGCTCTCGAGAAAACGATAAATCTATCTCAATCTTTCGGGAATGATTTTAGTGAAGGAGATATTTCCAAAGTCGGAGAGTAAAAGAAGTTACTATTTATTCCAAGTCCTCTACGAACCTCAAGTCTTACGACAGTCCACGTGAAAGACGTTGTGGTTAAAAGTTTGTAATATTATAAATGTAAGTTTGAAAATAATTATAATCATAAATCGTAAATCGTAAATTTTATCTCGCACGTCGTCAAAAAAACTGTAAATCGAACTGCAATTCAACATTAAAAGAGCTGCAAGTTTAGAAAGAAATAAAAAAGTGCCGCAAGATTTAGTGAAGTTCTGAATTCGTAGCAACACACGTCCGCAACTATCGCCAAAGAAAATAATTCAGGTGGAGGAAACATCGCGGCCCGACCGGAGTTGGAGTTAGAACAAGTTTTAACCTGCCTCTATTTATTTATCGCGCCTGTGGGCCCCAACTTGGGCTGTAATGGTGCAGCTTTAGCGGAGGTCTCAACTACGCCGCGTTACGCTACGTTCACATGACGGAATTTAGATGTACGTTTTCATACGAGATTTTTTTTCAAGCTTTGTTTTGAAAAAAAAAATATTTGGTGTATATATAAATTGTTCAATGTACCGTGTGGTATCCGACTAAGTAGAATAGACCACGATCATTTTTTACGAAGGTGTCGTAAAAGACGACAAAAGTAAGTCGTCCCGACGAGTGGTATCCGGCTGAGTAGAATAGACCACCTTCTTTCTTACCGCTCTCATACAATACGACTAAGATAAGTTGACAAAGCTTACTATACTATTGAGGATTATTTGAGTGATAGCATATCTTAACTGCAGTCAGCTACGCATCCAGCTGCAACGATTATCTTGTAACCATCAAATTGTAATAATTTTTTAAAAGATTAGCCGCCGAGTTTCTTGCTGATTCTTCTCGGTAGGAGCAAACTTCCGAATCAGTGGTAGCTTCTTTAAAACATTTGACGATTCAAAAGTACTGTAAACAGTCCACTTGAATAAAGAATATTTTGAATTTGAAAAAAAAAAAAATTGAATTTGACGTCAGGCAGGCTGCCGGTAATAAAATAGCTAGCCAAACCATTTGACAACATGTTTATAATATGTTGTGCCTACCCCACTTAGAGGATAAGGGCAGGAGGATGATAATATTAACCTAAACGTATAAGTTCTCATCTATCGTTCAATTCAGTATGCACTTTTATTGCAATGGTGTGATTTTTTGTTTTTTAGATGTTATATTATATGTATAGCATGTTAGCGTTCAGAAAGAAAAAAAATTCATTGTGTCGCACTTAACACTGAACTTGAGCACTACATATAATGCAAGTATGTTTTCGAAATTGGGTGAATCCAATGTGTCCTTTTTTTCTGACCGAGAAGTAATAACCTAACCCTTTTTAGAGCAAACCATTATCGCGTCGCAGTCCACAGTTATTTTATTTGTATCAATTTAATGATGATCTAACAGCGTGTTACAAGTTACAGTATTTACTGAAACTAAAACATTGCCTCTAGACGATAAAGCTAATATTTATTGAATCTTCCATAAATATATTTATTAATATTTAAAACAAAACCATTATATTCACGGTGTATTGTTTATTGTGTTTATATGTGTATGTATGCTGTCGTTCGTTACATGTCAACTCAGCTTTAGAAGTCCCCTCACTCGAGTAGGAAGTGGGCGAACACGCAGTTACCGAAGACTTTCGATTCGCCCTCGACTAAAGTTAGAGGAAAGTACAAATCAACATATATACTGCTTTAGGTTCCTATAAATATTTATTGTATCATGAAACTGTCTTACTAACTCTCTTCGGGAACTACAAACTTTTCATAAATAGTTAATTATGAATTATATGATTTTATCTTTACTTTATTAACGGTAAAAAGTACATCAAAGAAGCTTTTTAGTGTGAAGAATTAAGTGTGTCAAAAAAAAAAAATTACACTATTCACACAAAATTACAACATATTCATCATCTTCCTGTCCTTATCCTACTCTAAGTGAGGGCGGCACAACATGTTATAATCATGTTGTCACATGATTTGGCTATGTATTTTACGACCGGCATCCTGCCTGACATCAAATTACCTTAGACGCCTTTTACGACACCTCGGTAAGAAATGAGGGTGGTACACACACACAGAATTACAATATACATATTATAATCATGTAAAAATGTTTATTTAACTACGACCATTTCTATAATCTTATACACTTTTTAAAATAGTAGATGTTCGGGCAATTTTGCCACCGATGGTAGCCAGGGCTTGCTGCACCTGAGGTGTGGGTAGGTGACTAATTAATGTCACACACAAAAAGAGGATCGGTCGGCCGCGCATCACGGTGCACGGGCCTCTGAGTGAATTGCAATAAATATTGGTGTTCGGTGTTTACTCGTATTAATATATACGAAATATAAAGGATAATTCGGTGTTTCTGTGTGTAAACTATATTAAAGAACAATTTAATTTGTGATTCCACGAATATAGGTGGATTAAGTTTTTTGTGGTTATACCCCGACCGGAGCGGCGTGGACGAAGATGCCTCCAAGTCAAAGGTAAGTATCCTTGATTATTCGGGGTGGAGAAATGCCGGTAGTCTGCAGGTCTGCCAGTTGTTGTATACAAATCGGTTATATTATATACTAATCGGAATTTAGTTTGTTGATATTTCTTAATATTTGCGTAACTTTTTAAAACATTTTGCATATGATAGTTGGGTAAATGATTAATAATTTCTGTTTCACAACGTTATCGGTTGATAATTGTAGAATTATTTAAAAAAAGTTAGAAAATAAATATAAATTGTTGCGTTTAAAATGTTCCTTGTTTAAAATATGCACAACGTAATAATTAAAATGCTATTAATTACCGTTATAATTTATTATTTTCACATATAAAATTAATTCATCTATGGCTATTTCAATTTTTAAACTGAGTGTCGAACATCAATAAATTTGAAAACTCTCTAAAAGCATATATTCTACACTTTTACTAATACAACAAGAGAAAATTTGCAATAAAAGCTATTCGAGTGTCTTTTGATATAGTAAAAAGCAAATTTATTTTTACAATTATTAATGCCAAATCTTCTAATTATAGCTTAACACCGTCGGCAGCTTCATATAGCACAAGTTAATTAAGGCTTCAGCCACACTCAGGTTGGCGGCCTGACACGAGGCTAATTGCCTGCTGTTACTGACACCTAATGAAGTGAGGTACACTTCACTAGCTACCTCACATTGTCTACTCACCGATTGCTATACGATAATTTCACTACACTTCTAACGAGGCATTCACTAATCAGTTAACTGAATGTCAAAGATTTGTAACGATTCGAAGATGTTAATAAAGCTTATTTGATTAAATATTTCTATTCTATTTCACAATGCTGTTAAAGGAAGAGTAAATGAGTGGCCGAGCCTTGTTCGTTAATTTTTTTAAAATATAAAAAATAAATAAATCGCCGGAACACTGATCTTTTTAGTCCGCTTGTTACTATTAGGCTATCTTAGCATTACGTTTGACAGCCAAAAATATCATTTGCAATCTATTTAACATTTTGGCATTTTTTCAATGCCTCAAAACAGGGATAAAACATCATGTTCTAAAATAAAACCTAGCTAGAATAATTTTTCTCTTCTAAAGCCTCCTACATGCTTAAAATCGTTGAAGCAGTTGCAATATATAATTTGAAACTTTTTTTTCTTCCCATATCGGCAATTTGTGGGCGATCTGCGGCGTATGTTCTTTAAGCACTTCTGATATTAACGCACACTATATACAATAACAGTATACAACAGAAATACCACAATTCCCGTTCCGAGATGCTCTTTTCTTGAATGTCGAACAAAGACTGCATGCAACTGAAACGTTTTAGCAATATATAGGAACACTCCACCGGAAACAACACGACACAGTGCTGCCACCATTTCAGTCAAATGGGCGCGATACTCGTTTCATGACGGTGTTGCTATAAACAATATTAAATCATTGCAATATTAAAGATTCGAGTTATCTATAAGATTTGACACTAAATCGTGTTTGGAAACGTTCCCTCCTTACGGTACCGCAGTCGATTCGATAGCGGCTCCCTCACGTTGTTTATCGGATTTATCCCAGCATCTATCTTGCCGATGACACTCTCATCCCGAGCCGACAGCGCACGACCGGGCCCAGAGATTTATGTCGCACCTATGAGCGGCGGAAACCTAGAGCATATTATCTGGAAGTTCTATTCCGAACCAAATCTTTTCTCGATCACGAGATGAAGTAGTCATATATAAATATCGAGGATCAGTAATAAACCATTAATTTTAACCGTTGAGATAAGTATAGTAATAGGTAGGGTCTAGTGGTTAAAGGCCTGAAAACAAACGCCACTTACTCGTAAAAGTAAATTTTAATAGTAAGCATCGGTACATAAAGAATGGTTAATATTATTATTTTAAGTGTCTTTATTGTTTTTTATATTTTTATTACTTTGCTAGTTGTGGCCAGGATTTCGTTTACGTCAACTTAATAATAATAATAATAATTGAAAGGCATTAAAAACCCAAAACAAGGAAATAAATAACTTACACAAGGAAATAAAATATCTTATATTGCTAACTGCTGAGAAACTATTCCCAGGCGTCCTAACAATTATTTCCTATTGTTACTACGATGAACAGATAACCAATATTTTAAGATAGCGCTAGGCATCCCATCGTTAACTCTTTGTAGAATAGAGTTTGATGAAGTTCGAAGTCGGTCCCAAATAAATGCAACTCGAGCTCTAATAAGCATAAAATTCAGGACTTAAACGTTAAAATACTATCATTTATGTAATGCGTTTTTACTATTACCGAAACTAAATTTTATTTATCCTATATTTAAAATTCTTTTATTGTACCTAATTTTATCAATGTTTGTCCAAGAGTATAGATACATACTTTCGCATTTTTCCTTTGTACCGTACGTGCATCAAAGCTTAAGTTAAACGTGTCTTGAAGGTAATTTTTATTATTGAGCTATCTCAGTAACATTGCGTTGCCCGAGTGGTATCCACCACAATTTCCATAAGCTGTCCAACACAGCCAAGCTCACGTTTCTCGATTCTGTCACTGGCTTATATTCCCACAATTTAAAAGCAAAGTTCAAACAAAAAGCACTTTAGCAAAAAGATATCAGCGGAATTTCGCGTGCGGACGGAGTAGTTGCGAGCGAAAACATGTCACAGTCAAACTTGCTCCGAACAAGTGCAGTTCGTCTAGTTCACCTGGATATATCGCGTCGGTACTTTTGGAAAGAAAATGAGATAAGTAAAGCACAAACATTATTCACGGCACGGCTTTGTAATATAAGTTAGCTTACAAAATAAACTATTTGATTTGATATGCATAAAATAAATCAGTTTTTGAAAATAAAGCCAAACTTAAACTGTTCAAGTCAGCTTATAACAAGGGCTTTTCGTCAACTTTACTTTGACTTTCATAATTGCTCCTACCTAGGAGAGAAGCGTTTAAGCATTATATACTAAATATTTATATTTCGTCATTGCTATATTCCGCGAGATTACAGTGTAGTTAGTTCAACAATTTTTATCATTTATGCTATCTTGGTTTTTGATAATGAAATTTTGATAAGCCATAGCTTTCTTTATAAAATACAATGACCCATAAAGTTTCGTGCTCATTTCAAGCGTATAGCAGAAACAACAAGCTTATATCGTTTACCACTTTGTCTATTACATCACCAATTTTTTTCATTGATAAAAAAATCCAAAGACCAACAATACATAATTAAGGTTATTATTACATGATTCGACTAAACCCAAAGCGAAAGCACAAACAAACGCATTCCATACCCTAAAGTCACGCTGTACAACTCAATCATATAGGAAACAAAAGTTTTTACAAATGTTCGTTACCATCAGAGTATGCCATTAGATGGGTCGCAAAAAGAGCAAAGGTCTATCTGTTTGTAAAGCGAGATATAATGGTCGCGTGGGCGGGCAGCGCGCGCTAACGGGCTACGAACAACCTAGCCGAGTTTAAACAAGCATTAGATGCGATTAACTTGTACAAGTAGTTTCTTCAGTGCGAACAGTACCCAATCCAAACAAAAAACACCAATTCACTAAACAGCGTTTTAAAATTATTAAATCTGTATTATTCAAAGCAAATATATTGATTCATGAAGTGTATTAAAAACCGTTATCTGGCGGCGCCAGTGTCGCAAATTGTAACAAACAAACCAACGCGGCCGTTTAATTGGCTTTTATAAGCAAAAGCGGATGATTAATGAGTGCAAAAAATAAATTACCTCCAACCCGCTCTGTTTCCCTTTCATTTTTATCTCTTTGTAAAGTTAACGAGCCGCTGTAAATAGATTGAAGCTTATATATAAAAAACAATCTGAGATGGGAATCGAAAGTGGACCTAAATTATATTGTGTTGTTTTTCTAAACATAAATTGAAAGTGGAGGTATAATTATTTGTTATACCTCCACTATAGTTAAATTATAAAGGTTTACTGTGGAAGTGTCATCCAGAAAGAAAGTACCAGATAGATTTCAAAGAATTTTTCCTCATTTTGTCCAAAAGACACTGATGTATGTATACGTTTCTTGTAAAGTTGTCAAAGTTTAAATCAAAAGCAATGTTTTTTTTAAAAACATTTGTTATTCTTTTTATCTATATGCAATAAAGACTTCTTCGTTTTATTCTTTTACAAATTTTACAAACAGTACACAGTTCAGTGATGTGGGCTGACTCACCGTGGAGAAGTTTGTCAAATGGATATAATTAATATATTATACTACACCTTCCTAATTTTTCCTAAGTACCTGGATGAACGAGCCTTGGTTGGTATTTTTTGTAAGATATAAAAAAATGCAATAAAAAAGAAAAAGCGCTAGATGACATGTGGGAATCGATCCCAAGTTTAGAACTTTTTTGGTTACGTTATCATTAGGCTATCACAGCTTTGCATCTGACAGCTTAAATATCATTTGGTATCTATTCCTATTTTCGTAGTTTCTTTAATGCCCATAAACAGGGATAAAACGAGATTTTTTGAAAATAAAACCTAGCTGGATCGATTGGAGGGGGAGAAACCCCTACATTCTGAATTTCAGGAAAATCGTTGGAGCCACTTCCGTGATTTAGAAAATATATTTATATATATTCATACATAGACATAGATTAACTCATAGAAATATTAAAGAAAACGTTTAAAATAATTATATATCTCTATATCTATAAATAATTTTATTAATTATTATGAATTGTTTATGATGAGATAACAAATGCGACAAAACAAATTGTTTATAAGAAGCAATTGTAAAAAACAGGGAAACGCGATCCTCTCAAGTTTCAGAAGCATCTTAAAACCAAATTTGGCGAAAGTTGAAGGCTGCAGAGTGCGGAGGCCGCGGGGCACAAGTTTTTGCTTAGAGCTTGGACTGAGGCGTTTTTAAGTGCCGTTTGGGGCAAGATGTAAGAGGAAGCGGTTATGTAGGACATGGAAAAATTTATATAAATTATAATTGTTACTACGGACTTACTTTCGATTTTTTGGGTATGTGAGAATATACCACGATGGCTATTAGATCGCCAGAGTTTAAAATGTAATGTAAGCGTTACCATACATTTTAAATGTATTATGATACATTTAAAATGTATGGTGCGTTTTAAAGTAGAGGAAATAATCGTAAGTTACATGTGAAGTTACTTAGTTAATGCTTAATATTCCTGGATTCCTTTATGGAGGACCTAGACATTGTGGTATGGTATGGGTGTAGCCCTACCCATTTTATAACAGGACCTACTAATACCATTACTTCTAGCTAATAGAGTAGCAAGAGTATTGCTTTTAAAAATTCATAAACCAATTATAAATATTAGAAGTTCGTTCAAATATCGGCAATCAGTCAATTTTCAACGCGCATCTACTGGATAAAACTCGCTGATCCTCTGACGACTAAGCCAGAGTATCGTGAGTAGTTCTCATGTTCTATAATCAAATGCTAATGCTACGCCAGCCAGTAAGTCAACGCTAAGGGCCTGTTTCACTAGTTACTGAACAACACCACTACTTGATTCTCTATCTAAAGGCAATCATGTTTCCGCCCGCTTGCCTCTCGTACCGCGTACCGTAGCCAGGTAGTGGCCAAGCGCCAGGTGCCAAAGTTGGACGTTGTTTGACACTTTGCTGAACGTAGCCGACGGGGGCGTTTAAATTGCAGCGCTGATGTACCGCCGCAGACCCGCGCCGAGTCGCCCCGAGTCGCCCCGAGTCACCCCGAGTCGATCTGACCTCTTGAACTGGCAACTTAAAACTTTGACAAAGTTTAGTAACGGAAACGTTGCGTTTGTACGAAATATACGCTACATATAAAGCACTGCGATTAAAATTCATGACTTTTCAAGTAAATGTGTAAAGTTAAATAAAAAAAGGGCAAAGAAATCGATTGGTCCGTCCTACACTTTACTCCTTAAAGATAAAAATCGTTGAACAGACAATTAAGCTAAAATTTGTCGGAAGACTCAAATTGTGAAACTAAAAGCGATGGGTGGGAAACATAAGTGATTCTAAGAACTGACGAACCTTAGAGTTTAATAGGTTTTAATGTAGACCTAATAACTACAGATGTAGTGTTGGTAGATGTCTCACTAGATGAAAAGATGATTCCAAAAGACTTGGCATAGAATCCACTCGATTATGACATCACGAGACTGTATAGGCGAGTGAAAACTTAAAAGCCTGTAGCCATTGGATTGCCAGAGGATTAAAAGTGTGTTTATAAACTGTAAAGAGAGAGTGAACTTTGAATCAATTTAGGTATAAGTGGGACAAGAAAAAAACCAAAAAGAAACAAATAAAACAGCCTAAAATAAAAGTAGTAAATAATTTTCTATTTTATCCAAACAAGGTTTTAACTAAACGCTAGGATACGGATTGTAAGAATTTACATTTAAAACAAGTAATAATAAAAATAGTACACAGCATCTCTGTCCAAACGTCGGTCCGGGCCGCCGGACGAACTTTTAAAATATTATCAAGCTCAGAGACCTCTTAAATAAAACTCTCGTGATATGAAATGATAAACTTTTCCTATTACGTACCTTTTTGCGCGTATCGCGAGAGCGAATAGGGTTTTTATGTTAAATAATTGCACGCTTTGAAATAAGATCACTTTAGTCGTATTTATAGACTTAGGAGAGGGCGCTGTTTGCGAAGAAAGCGTTGATACCTCGGTACAGGCTTGAGTCCTTTTGGTGTGCTATCATTCTCCTGCCCTTATCCTACTCTAAGTGGGCTCGGTGCTACATGTTTTAAACATGTTGTTAGATGGTTTCTTTTACGACTTGCCGCCTGCCTGACGTCAAATTATCATAGTCGCCTTATACGACACCGCGGTAAGAGGTGAGAGTAGTTTATTTTACTCGGTCTGATACCACACGGCGAGTTAACTTACCTTAGTCGCTATTTATGACGCTATTCAGTAGAAAATGAGGGTCTTTTCTATTTAGGCGGATACCACACGGCGATAGATGTATTAATACTTCTAAGTTTTTATAGAAAAACTCATTGGTGCTAGCACAGGGTTTGAATTCGCGACCTCGTGATTTCTGATTCTTCTGATTACGTAATTATTTAAAAAAGAAACACTTATCTTCTTTTAATTCATGTAAATGATGAATTATACAAATTCGATGCTTGCAATTGCTTGTAATAAATATGCTAAGATATTTTAAACGACATTTTGTAACAATTGGTGACACAAGTCTATCTGAATTTCCACTTTATTTTCGTTGAAGTCGATACCTTCAGATAACTGTCTCGAAGTCGCGGACAAGTTCCAGAACATTCCGACCTCTATTACTGCGTAATAGATGTTATATGACTTCCATAAGAACCGTTCCAAAACTCCCGAATCACAGGCGCAGTAAATAAATAGTTGTAGGTCACAATGAGTTAACTTTAAGGGGACGGCCTCCGCCGCCGATCTTCCCTTCACCTAAGTTTTATTTTCTTCCGTAGTAGTTACGAGTTAAACTCGACTCGGATAAGTCTAGTTAAACTAAATTCCTTTTCTACCATTTCCGTATTTCACTTAATCTTTGCATTTCGCTGTTAAAAGCTTATCTAATGTTCCAGTCACATTTCAACGTAAAACTTTAAAGCGAAAAGTTAAATCTCTCGATTTACATGTTTAGTATAAATGAAAACTTAAATATTTAAATAAACTTTTCACAAACTTGACGTTAGTGGAACATTTCTGATTACTACAAGCATGTCAAAATTTCACGGTTTTGAGTAACCTTAATAAAACTCCCTAGTAAGCGCTTAACGTCATTTATATTAATATCTGGGTGACCGAACTTACTCGGTAATCTTTTACAAAAAAAAAGAGAAACTTCAAAAAAAGAAAGCAAAAATTTTGGGTAGGTGGGGCACGATCCTAGGTATTTTCATTGCTCGCGACCACCCGTTCTCCTAATAAGCTACGCTGACTTGACAGTTAATGTCAAAAATTCAATTCAATATAAATTTTAGTATTTTTTAATGCCCAAAAACAGGGATAGAATGATTTTTTAAATAAAACCTAGCTAGATTCATTTTTCTCCCCCAAAACCCCCTACATGCTGAATTTCATGAAAATCGTGACAGCCGTTTCCGAGATTCCAAAAAATATATATATATATGTAAAGAATATAAATTCTTTTTAATTTTGATATGTACACATCTTAATTTTAAATTTCGAAAAGAAACGAATTGACGCCGTCAAAAGAAAAATGTTTAAAGCAAATATTAAAAGAATTGATATAATGTAAATATTTAAGGGCAAAATATAAACTTTATTGTCGTTTCTTTGATTTTTCAGGTAGTTATATTAGTTTTAGTTTATAGTGTATAGTGTATAGTGTAAATATTGTGATTAAGACAAATAAAAATATATCTTTGATTTTTCAGAGCAACACACTTTTTTATTTTGCCGCTCCAAGAAATTACTTTATATATATATATATATATATATATATATATATATATATATATATATATATACATACATACATACATACAAGATTAACTAATTTAAATATAAAAGATAACCTATGTATCAGGAGCTAGTTCGAATGGAATTTCAATCATAATCAACGTTTACTGTAAGTAAACAAGAAGTGAGAAATAAAAATAATAAAAAATTGCAACTAGAAATCATCTTGCCATGCTTGCATCCGAGACTAAGTATTAATTTTAATCTGTACTTGTTTTCCCTTCTCTTTTTTTTATTTCTCTCTTTATTAGTTACGTTTTACTATTTATAAAATGTCTCAGTTTCACAAATCAAGTCATAGTACACTCGCTCTAACGCTACGGTGAAATTTTTACACGTGTTTAGGAGTTAAAGGCCGGAACGGAGTTGTATTACCAGAAGCTTCCAAGTACTGAGTCGTAATAACATCTTGAGTTACTGAATTTAACTCGTCTTTATGAGATATAAAAATTTAATAATTTCACTGGCCCGTTGGTGAAGGTGGTAGTGACCCTACCTACAGCTCTGCGGGTCCGAGTTCAATTCCTGCTAAAAGCCAATATCTTTTATGAACAAGTAGACAGTTACTTACTTTGCGGTCGAACAACCATGTGTGTACTGTATTTTACACATATATTTATATTTTCTTACCATTTCGCACACAATTATTTAATGAATTATTAATAAGCTTATACTAAAGTTATGGTGGTAATTGTGAAATATCAGTTAAATTAAGTATATTAAGTAGGCAACGAAAAATCAATGTATTGAAGAATAAAACGGTTTGTCATTATTTAACTTCCGCGATTGTTATTTAAGCGGCCCTTTATTAATGTTGGAAGAATTTTTGTATCGTTTTTGCTAACACAAAGTAAATGTTTTTTTACAATTTAACTTAAATAAATGTAATACATCTTACATAATAATTTGACAATAAACGCAAATGGATTACTCGTAAACAATATTATTTTCACTGAGTTGAATATAAAAAAACAATTTAAGCGTTTTAAGTCTGTTTAATTCTCATTGTTTCGTAGAACGTAACTCTAATATTCCAACAACAAATCATTTCCAATATAGAGTCAAGATTGCCGCGTTCAGGAAATAAAGCTGATCGTATTTATAGGAGGCAGATTCCCATTTTTACCTCATCCAGTCGATTTATTGCGGCGGCCCGCCGGGACCCGCCGGGACCCGCGGCGCGTTCCCGATCTACCTGAAATTAGTATCGAGATGAGAAAATGTGGCCATAACGGTACGCCAGGAGCCAATAAAACGAAAACTTATACTTTTTCTATTATTCTTCCTTACTTGAATGTTGCCAAATGTTTTCCAGTCGAACAGATGTCATGTTCAAATTCAAATTCAAATTCAAAATATTCTTTATTCAAATAAACTTGTAAACAAGTGCTTTTGAATCGTCAACTCTACTGCTGGTTCGGAAAACTGTTCCTACCGAGAAGAGCCAGCAAAAACTCGGCGGTTGCTCTTTTAAAAAAATACTATTCTTAATGCTAGTTACATTTAATGTTTCTATCTTGTACAGGGTCGAACAATATTTATATCCACGCATTTTTATCGTCTAAATAATCCTCAACAGTATAGTAGGCTTTTTGTATCAGCCTCTCCTTAATAGTGTTTTTAAACTGCTGTAATGGCAGAGTTAAAATTGATTGTGGAATTTTATTATAGAATCTTATACCCAAACCCACAAACGACTTACGTACTTTTTCAAGGCGCAAAGCAGGGGCCGCAAGCTTATGTCGGTTCCTACTTTGTCTATTATATACATTGCCTATTGTTTTATAATTCTTTATATTATTATATACAAAAATTAAATTACTTAAAATATACTGTGAGGCAAATGTAAGAATACCTATTTCCTTAAACTTCTCTTGCAGGGATCACGCGGACTTAAATTGTATAACTGGATAACACTAGCACTAACAATGTTCTGGATAACACTAGCCACTATGTCAAGATTCTATAGCTGCAAAATCGCGAAACCAAAATTTTTACAAATTTACACAATTTGATTAATTACGCGTATATAAGACGACCACAAAATATACAACTATAGCTTCCTTTTTCCTTTTCCGAAATATCTGAATTCAGAAAAAAATAAATTCTACATGATGAATTTGTATTTTTTTTTTGGTTTTGGGGTAAAAAAATCGATATAGCCTATTTAGTGAGCTGGGGTTCTGCGGAGACTATCGGAGGGATGCTTTAGTAGTAAGTGAATAAAACCAGCAAGTTGCAAGCCTTCTCAGATGCATCGTAATAAACTATAGCCTTGGTGTGATGTTTTATTCTCCCGTAGAATATATATCTGTCGCTATACCAAACTTCTCTGATTATAGATAATAAGCATTGGTATGTCGTTTCATTTACTCCTTTTCCTATTTCCTGGTAATGGTATTTCAGGTACAAGGTATATGGTATTTGCTTTAATAGGTAAACAAAGGTAACGTATTTGTAGCTCCGTCAGGCAGCTACAGCCTACCTTGCATTTTTTAAAAATCTCGTTTATCTCTGGTTTTGGGCACTAAAAAAACTGCTGAAGTAGGAATAGAAAGCAAATGATATTTTACGTGACATTTTTTAAGTTGTGATAGCTCAGGGGTTAACGGGCGGACAAAAAAGTGTATATTACTGGGATCGAACCCAAACAATCCAATTATTTTTTTTTTTCAACTTTCTTTATTTTTATATCTTTAAAAAAAAATTAATTACCGAGCTAGGTTCGATCACCTAAATACTAGTCTTTCTTCTTTTTCTACTTCTCCTACGGCCATGGAGAGGCTATTGAACTGAGGGTTGATGTAACTGGTCAACTTTGAACGAGTTTAGCCAAATCAATAGTCCTGTGATCTACAATTTGGAAACTTCTCCGACAGACTGCAGCTATACTTGTTGATTTTGAATCGAACATTTCCAAAGTGAGCTCGGTTTAATTGCTTTAAACATTCGATTTGTTACTAAACTACAGTTCGGAACTGACCGAAGTAATAATTAACATAACTAGAATACTTGATTCTAGAAGGGATTCTTCTCATTGTGTAATTGGACTTGGTTGCTTTGATGCCTAACTCTCAAACAGCAATGTTATCCTTAAAGTGGAGCTCGCCAGGCAAGAAGATGTAAAACCACATTAATTTATAGAAAAAGGCGTTACTTTGTGGAGGTCCATAACACAAAACTAATGAGAATATTATTTTGCTATAATCCGCGATAAATTTATATATATCCGCGTTTTTATCGCTTATTATAGTAATATAATATTCTCATTAGTCATTACCTTGAGAACAGAATGAAAACATAGTAATCTATTGAAATAATCAACTGAAGAATATTTAAGTTCAGTATTTAAAAATTTATTTCGAGAAAAACATTTCCATCTAAATATTTTACAAAGCGAACTCACAGAAACTCTTGTTACTGTATTCGTTCGATCCGACGCAAAGCTTGATTAAATACCGACATAAATGTATTCTAACGATGCGAGCTGTCTCACTGCAATAAGCTTTTGTCGGATTATTGTTAATCTGGAATAGTTTCAAAGTAAAAGCGAGATTTATTTCACAGACCTCTCCCGTGGATCGAAGAACGCGAGGTACTTCCCCTCCGCGCGGTCGTAAATTAGCGAGGCCGAACACGAATGTGCAATCTGGTTTACAGAGAGGCTGTTTGCTTCTCTTATTGTCACCGAGAGACTTTATATTTCAGTCGAATTTCCGAAAGCACGTTTAATTCCAACCACTTTTTTAGCCACAGTTCTGGCAACCTCTATGGTATAATCGCACCATCGCTTCATAAGTATGATGGAGTGAACTTGGTGGTAGTTAGTTCTATTTTTTTTATAACAGTTGTGTCAACAGTAGCTAATTTATCGGTGTAAGGTCCATAGCCACATACATATGTTGAACAACATGTAGAAAAAGTGGGACATCAAAAGATATATGTAATCGCAACCACTCATGTCTTCAAATGCCTCAAAGATTAACGGGAAGAGGTCAGTTGGTAAATCACATACGAATAGGGAGCGTTCGGGAAGTTACGCGAGATCTATTTCTCCAAAATTTCTCATTTGCTTAAAGACGTTAGTCGTCAAAGAGTTCTTAACGTAATTGGCAATTGATTTTGAAACTTTTGCCGAATAGAGACCCATAGAAAGAACTATGCTTGGAGTATCTCTGCACTACAAGTGCATTTTACAGCGCTTTTTGAACTCCTGTAAAAGATTTCGGAATTTGGCATTTTAGTGCATAAAAGATTACAGAATTTTACGTTAAAAACGTATACCGAAGTCCAAATACAATCTTCAATGTTTCTGGACCCACAAACCACAAGTATTAAACGTTTATTTTTAAAGTGAACAAAATAATGTGAAATTAGTACCACATCATTTAATTACTTAGCTTATTCAGATTAAGTCCCAAACAGGAAGACATGTGTCGGGACGCTACCACGCTGAACAAAATACGGGTTCCAATCGGATCGGTTCGGATTTGAATGAATTTTATATGAGTCCGCGCTGCCTGCAGCTCCCTGTCTCCAAAGCCGCTTTAAGGAGCTGTTTGTTTCCTCAGGGGAGACGTCTGTAGTTCTTTATTTTTTACCTCTCGTTTCCTATTCCCCTATATTCCTTGGGATCTGAACTGCTGAACTTTGGATTTTTTACATTTTATTCTTTCAGTTAAGTTGGCTATTGTTTCATGTTTCTTTTACTGATTTGGCTACGTCAACTCCGATGCTATCTATTCATTCTATGTGCTTATAGACATAGCATATAAATGTAGAAAGACAACGTAGCGTAATCAATGGAAACTTTTATTTACGCACAATGATGAGCAAATCTAATTTTAAGGTATAAAGCGCTTTCTTCATATTTCCACCTGCTTCTTTAAATTGTCTGTCCATGCCTTCTAACGTCGGACTAAAATTACAAACCACATCTTTGTCCTTCTTACCCCAGTGGGGTCGACACAACATGTTATTAACATATTGTCACATGATTTGGCTACGTATTTTACGACTGGCCGCCTGTATGATATCAATTTACCTTAGTCGTATTTTACGTCACCTCGGTAAGAAATAAGGGTGATACACCTACACAGCCGGATGTCACCGGATACAACAAACCACATCGTTTAGTGTTTGTTTTGTTATCACATTAAAAATTGTTGTAAAAGTATACAAACTAGTTAAATAGTATCTATAGACTTACATCTGGTACAATTTATAACTGGAAATGTGTATCGGAATAAATATATGCTGGTAGTACGTCCGCCCGTAGTGGGCTCGTTACCCGCATTACAGGCACCATCGTTTGTGCTTTTTGAAAACATTATTTAAGTGGTAATTAGTAACATCGCTTATTTAAGTATTGAAGTCGCATCAAGTCATAGACAACCTCACCGCTATGCCAGACGTATTCGTTGAAGATATATAAAAAATAAACTCCAAGCTAGATTTATGTCTCTACCGTGTTAAGTAAGAAATTACGAGTTATTTATTTAATTTATTAATCTTATTAACAATAACACAGTTTACTAGTCTCTAATATTTATATGTATGCATTATTCGTTTGTTTGAAAGATGTAAAAGAATAAAACACATCATATCAAAAACAACAAGATTGTTTATGTTACTCCTTTGTTAATAAGTAAAAAAAATACACTGTGACATAATTAAGTGGCATTTAAATAGTGTCCTTTGAAAGTGTAGTTCGTTAGTATTGGTGTAAATATATTTTTTTTAATAATTAAATTATATAATGCAAGGTTTACGTTAGTAAAGAGTTTAGTTTTCAATTATCTACACATCTATCTACACTTTGCATTTCTAGCCTGAATAAATAAAGAAGTCTATATTTCTTCTTAAGCTCTTAGAAACGAATATAATTCCATTAGAATACCTAAAAGATTAAAATTTTCAGCACATATAAAGATTTTTCCGTTCAGTGTTCGGGACGTTCCCGTTTGTCGGCTGGCGACCCTGGCACCGACGAGCACACAAATATTTTACGTCAATAAACTGATCGGATTGCGACAAAAATAAATATCTGAGCGCTGCAGTTGTTTAATTGAATGGAAAGCGCACGTGCGCGCTCCGACCGCGGCCGCGGCGCGCCCGCCGGTTTATGTCATTTAGTTATAGTTACATGGACTAGTTACAAACGAAAACCTCCCAGCTTCAATCAATGTTTAAAAGATTGACAGCCGAGTTTCTTGGTGGTTCTTCTTGGAAAGAGCAACATTCCAAACCAGTTCAAGCTCCATTCATCATATTGATCCTTGATGATTCAAAAGTGCTTGAAAGAGCTTATTTGAGTAAAGATTATTTTGATATGAAGTGGAAAACCACACATTTGTACTTCTAAAATCTGACTCCCATCGAAGCCATCCTGATGACGATTCAATGCTGATCCTTAATGGTTGTCTTCGACTCATGGTCTCCAAGTATGGTTACATCATCTAGTTTCTTCTATGAATTTTAATTTTCATTTAGCCTTTTTTTCTTTGCACCTCTTTAATGTTTGCTTTGTGGTAAACTTTTCCGAAATCTTTTCCTCATGACCTAAAAATACATGCCGAGTTTCTTGCTGGCTCTTCTCGGTAGGAACAGTTTTCCGAACTAGCAGTAGAGTTGACGATTCAAAAGCACTTGTTTACAAGTTTGCTTGAACATTTTGAATTTGAATTTGAATATGAAGACTATATATATATAAATATATAGGTCTGTAGAATAGAAAATTTCTTTTACATTACGATAAAATTTTTGATAGAAATTCGTTGGAAATTTTTAGTTTTATTAATAAAAATAGACTTCATGTATACGAAGTGAGGTATATCAAGAACTTTAGCTAGGTGTAAATAAAAAAAACTTGTTACTTTTAAACATTTTATAATATGTTTCCAAACAGATTTAACAAAACAGACCTGTATAAATATGTCCCGTAATCAGTTCGTAAATCGTAAAACGGGAAATGATATTCCCAATTTCGCTGATATCCAATCCACATTTGGAATCTAAACTCTAATTTGCGAAAATTAGTGAAAATCTCATTTAAACAGTGGTAATGGTGCATTACCGAGAGTTTCAGTTGTTTTCACATTCAGTATAGAGCTATTAATGTAAGCTATTTCAGTTTATACGATCCTCAACAAAAGGAATAACCTGTTTATGTATGAAGAAGATATATGTCTTCTTCATCAACCGATGGACGTCCACCGCTGGACATAGGGATCTGGAGCTGGGAAGGGAGAGATCTGCTCTTCATGGGATCTCCACAACACACGATTTTATGCCGCTTGTATCCAGCTCCCCGCAACCGTTTTGTGGTCTTCAGTCCAATAAATAAGACATGTTTTTTCTATTTTTATTCTATTTTATTGTAATGTCCCACTTCAAAATAATTTTGAGGAGAAGAGATAGAGCTAAGACTCAAATAGCAGCTTCAATGCGGATTGGTAGTCACACACAGCTCAAGATTACATCACTTAAGATTAGATTAGATTAACTTGATATGTGTAGCTTACTTCACGATATATTACTTCACTGAAAAGCGTATGATAAATTGTAAATATCAATTAGCAACTTAAATTTTTAGTGTAAAGATTAATTAGTATTTGCCCGGGACTTGAATCGATGGCCCCCTGGTAGAAGTCTTATTCAATCAAGAATGTCCACTGCTGGAGTGAAGGTAGCGGGGGCCAGGTATTTGTTATTTTTTGATAATATAAAGAGCAACAAGACGCCGTGTGGTATCCGGCTGAATAGAATAGTACCACCCTCATTTCTTACCGAGGTGTCGTAAAAGGCGACTAAGGTAAGTTGACCCACCGTGCGGTATCCGGTTTAGTAGAATAGACCACCCTCTTTCACACCGAGGTGTCGTTAAATACGACAGAGGTAAATTGACGTCAGGCAGGCGGTCGGTCGTAAAAAAGCAGCCAAATCATGTGACAGCATGTTTATAACATGTTGTGCCGACCCCACTTAGAGTGGGATAAGGGCAGGAGGATGATGCTATTAAAAAGAACAGCCAAAATGGAGTACTTTATTGATGTTACAATCAAGTCAATTAGCCTCTAATAAAGAACTTAAAGGTTACCTAAACTTATAAATTAACTTATATCTAAGAATAGGTCCAGTGACTTATGTTAGTCTTTCTTGCTTTGCACTTTGTTCTTGTGTTCTTAATGTGGTAACGAGGAGTTAATTTCGTCAAGGTTCTGTGTACGAGAGTCAACCTTAAAAAATGCATTCATATATGTTGTCACGATAGCTTAGAAAGTATTTTTTTTATTTATAAATATTGTTAGTTGGTTTGTTATCTTAAGAAACTGTCATTCGCACAATATTTTGCAACCGTTTACATTATTTGTGCGAGGCAAGGGTTTTCGCGTCGCTCATTTCCGGCAAGCGGTTCGGCGTTTCATCTGGCCTCTATCCATCATATTCGGCAGCACTCGATGCGTAAAGCTGATCCCACGGGATGTCGCCCCCACCACCCCCGGGACCCCTCCCCTAATGTTGCTTGAATCACAAACATTTTTAAGACCAAAAGGATGACATTTGCATATTGACTCTTTAACTGCTACAGGTGAATCTATATTAACAATGATTTAATTAAAACTTGTTGTTACAATGTAAGATTTAGAGAAGATTTTTTGAGATATTGTATAATAAATAGTATTTGGAATCAACGTATCCTTTTTCAAATTAACAATTATTTTGGTTTCCTTCAGGACCACGGATTTATTCGTGAATATAAAGTATTTTTTTTATTCCAGTGTTAAAACTACTTATTAATACAAGTTCAGAAAAGGAAATAAACTGGAAAAATCTGTCAAAAACTATTTTTTCTTGTTTTCTGATAAAAGCTACAATAAAATCGAATTTCACCAAATATTGCTACAGGTATTTTAACGCAACAAACAGACTTTCACATTCATATTAGTACCTATGTATCGAACAAGACTCCAGGCAATAAGGGTAAAGGGTTCAAAAGTAATAATACAAATTATTGTGCTATAATCCGCGATGAAGCAAAAATATCTGGGTGACCGAGCTTCGCTCGGTAATTTTTTACAAAAAAAAACTTTAAAAAAAGAAAAAAACAATTATTTAGTTGGGATCGATCCTTGGCACTCACATTTCTCGAGGCTGCCCGCTAACCGAATAAGCTAAAATTCAATTCAATATAAATGTTAGTGGTTTTGAATGCCCAAAAATAGGGATAAAACAATATTTTTTTTTACATAAAACCTAGCTAGATCAATTTTTCTCCCCCAAAACCTCCTACATGCTGAATTTCAGGAAAATCGTTGGAGCCGTTTCCGAGATTCGGAATATATATATATATACAAGTTTAACTCATTTAAATATTAAGATAGAAAATATATATAACTTTAAATGTAGAGTGGACAATCCGTTTTCATACCTGATATATGCAGGATTCGTAAAAACACATGCACAAACCTCCATCACCGCCACCACAATACACAAGCACTACATACGTTCACTATGACAAACTCGCTTTGCGATTTTGTCGTGGAGTCTATCTCCTGATGATGCTTCGGATTGTCCACTTTACATTTAGCATTATATATACTTTCTATTTTACTTCATCGCGGATTATAACAAAATAATTTTATTATTACTTTTGTATTATGGATAATCGTTAAGTAACGCCTTTCACTCAACGGTGTTGATGGTAACACTATAAATATTTAAATCTGCGTGCAGTCGACAGTTATCTGCTGATGTACGTCATACTCCCAACTCTAACGTTGAACCTTACACGTCTCCGACATCAAACCTACTCACCGGCGGTCCTAAACCAACAGCTGACTTTGTTCATTTCCAACTACGTAGAGTTTGTTTTATAGTTGAATTTATGTTGGATCGCAGGTTCGTACCGACCTCTGAGATTGTGTAATCGTTTTTTGGCCATAGGTAAATGTTGCCATTTTATATTTTGTTTATTTTAGTAGTAAATTGCTGTCACTTTCTTATTAATTTGCTATTTATTTTAGATCTTCCCTTACACTTTTAAATAACTTAAAGGAGGCTTGTACAAATACGCCTATTATATTTCTAAGAACTATATGAATCAAGAATTATGATATTTACTTTAATCTACGATTTAATATTTAACCTCGGAGTATAGAAAAATGATATTCTCATTACTACGCCGTGTGGTATCCGGCTGAGTAGAATAGACCACCCTCTTTCTTACCGAAGTAAATTGATGTCAGGCAGGCGACCGGTCGTAAAATACGTTGCCAAATCATTTGACAACATGTTTATAACTTGTTGTGCCGATCCCACTTAGAGTGGGGCAGGAAGATGAGAATGATACTCTCATTACTATTGTATTATGGAACACCGCAAATTGACGCATAATTCTTAAAAATAATTGTTTCTCATCAAAAAATCATGGAATTCATAAACTTAAGTATCAATTAAATGTCGCTGTGGACAGTAGGGCACTATCGACATATTTTTCGCGGACGCGAGCTCAATTATTGAGAAACACGTTGCGATTTGATAAAGCAATTTGGGAAAAACGCCTATTTGCATCTCGATGAGGCAAGGGTTGCGAGAACATATCAGGCCTGAACAGCGGCTTTGAAAGTACCCGTTCATAATGTATACTTTAAACTTAATTTATAATCTTCCTTATTAACATAAACTCCCAATAAAATAATCTTTTCAAATTAATAATTTTCCATATTCAGAATTCTGTGTTTTGTGAAAGTTATCACTCGATCACTATTTCGTCCTGAATTCCAAAATACTTTGATCTATTGTTTCATCATCATCATCATCATCTTCCTGCCCTTATGTGGGATAAGTTAGGTCGGCACAAAATATCATAAACATGTTGGCTCATGATTTGGCGACGTATTTTACGACCGGCCGCCTGCCTGATATTAACTTACCTTAGTCGTACTTTACGACACCTCGGTAAGAAAGAAGGTGGTCTATTCTACTTAACCGGATACCACACGATAGATCAACTTACCTTAGTCGCCTTTTACGACACCTCGGTAAGAAATGAGGGTGGTACTATTCTATTCAGACGGATACCAAACGGCGTACTTCTTATTTATAATGTGAAATTGTCTATCTGATCATTTTTATAAATAGAAAAAATTTAGAAATAGAAATTAATTATTAATATGTTAAGATTAATAATCGATATTCTTCGCCGCGAGTTGTTATCACTTAGTAATGATAAAAATTGTAACAAATTAGTATTTCTTGTACCATTGTCATGTCGTTGTTTAATACTGAAAATGGGTTTCACATTTTGTTAAGATAATGCTTTTAAATAGCACAGGTTGCTATATTCAAGTTAGTTCATTTTAATCAGACTCGTTCGACCATTAGATGTCCTATCATGTAAGTCTTGGTGACATTAATCTCCTGACCTGAGATTAATGACTCCTCCTGACAGAGGTTTGTGTCATCGGGCACATGTTAGCTATGTTGCTTGGGTAGCTCTGTGCCAACCCATCATAAGTATTTTTATCGCTATAAGTACATAAAGTAAGTTTGTTCAAATCTATCCTACGATAAGTTGGCTATCGCCGTCGAAGCGAGTCAAACGCCATAAAATGAACTACCGTCGAATTGCCAATGTTCCCGAGTTCCAGTCGTAATTCTGAAGTGATCGCTTTATGACAGTCTCAGCTTACCGCCCTCGGACCTCTCCGGGCCGCCCTCGTAAACCGAGATACGGCTGCTGGCCTTCATCTCTGAATATCCAATGATATTTCTCGATAGCACAGCTTCCAAACCTAGTATCATTAAAGTTAGATATAGTATAGGTGTTGCATAAATCCATTCCATAGCTAGTCTCGCAATTAACATGACTCATTTTATAGAATACATTGCTCATCCGAAAACACATGCTGAACACTGAACTGTGCTTCGTGTGCTCAACTCATTTTACGTCAATTTAAGTGTTTATATACCCTCGATTATATAATTTATGGAAAACAACTTTGCTTTATGGAAACGTTTGATTCAAAAGTGTTGATACAAATTATGTTAAACAAATAGAAAATACAATTGATAGTGATTGTAAAGTATACTATTTTTTTTCACACTACATATTTTACATTTTCACACACATATACAATACTAATAATACAATAATAATAAGGCTAAGAAACATTATCAGAAGATAAACTCTACTACAAAATCGCAAAGTGAGTCTTTCTTTTTCTTTGCAATTTTACGTTTCTCAAGATATTCTACTGACAATATTCGAAAATACACCCCGAGTTTTGCGTTGAGGTATTCGCAAGTTTATCTATAAGCAATAGTTTTATATTTCATTTCAATATTTCAATATTTGAAAATTTCAAATTAAAAATTTCAAATTTAAAAATAAAAATTGAAAATTTCAAATTTAGTTCAATATTTCAAAATGCCTCTTGTACCGGCTAAGTCTTGGCTACAAAGACACCAGCACGTACAAATTGTCGTAAAAAAACAAACAGACAAAATTAGTTTTATTCCTGCCTCGCATTATTCCAGAATAACAATTGTGCCGCTCGTAATTTAAATCTCGTCGGGGCCCGTTCCCGAGTGGTCCAGCAGGAGTGGACCGGGAGCGGAGTCCCCGCCGGCCCCGGTGTACTCCCGGGGCCCACTTGTTGTTGGCGGACTTGAAATATTAATGAACTAAACGTTCGGTACAGGTTTTAAACTTCTGTTGGAATTTGAATTAGTTACAAACTGATTAATTTTCAATTGTAGCTGAGTGCGGCTCTTCGGCCGATCAAATTAGGGACAATATATTGTATTAAATTATTTGATATCGATTGGTAATACTTCAATTAGTTTTTTTCTGGCAATATCTTGGTGATATTCCTTTGTTGACTGTAATTTAAAATTAAATGCTATAATTGTAGTGTGGTCAGTTAAAAGTGAAATAAAAATTTCGACAAAAAAAACCACCTCAATGAATGGGCTAGCAAGTACAAAAAATAATTACACTTTTATAGAGCACCATAAGACCGTAATTATTGTGAGTCGATTCCGGACAAGAGAACTTTGAGATTTATAACACTATATAAGACTTAATTTTATTGTTATAATCATTCATTCTTTCAATTTTATTGTCATAATTCATTCACCTTCAATATAAATACAAAAAAGTCAACTATGTTTAGAAACATAATTTTACGCCGTGTGGTATCCGACTGAATTGAATAGTACCACCCTCATTTTTTACCGCGGTGTCCTAAAAAGCGATTAAGGTAAGTTGACCCACCATGTGGTATACGGTTGAGTAAAATATACCACCCTCTTTCTTACCGAGAAGTAAAATACGACAAAGGTAATTGACGTCAGGCTGGACGTAAAATACGCAACCCAATCATGTGACATGTTTGTAACATGTTGTGCCGACCCCACTTAGAGTGGGACAAGGGCAGGAGGATAATTATGTTTAGAAACATAATTTTAAGGGCTTATGTCGTGTTATAAAAATTATATACCTACATTATGCTTCTAAAATGATGTTGACAAAATTCTTATTTATCAACGTCGCAAGTACATCACAATCCTACACACCCCCCCCCCTCCCCCCTCCCCCCTCCCGCACGAGCCGTGGCAAAGTGCCGCCAATCACGTACTAAGTAATATTTGATTCCCGCCAACTGATCCGTGAAAATGGAATGCTGCGATCTGTGTCCCCTCGCCCGGTGCCTCATCCTGTTCAAAAATTCCACCTCTATTGCTTATAAATTAATGAACGGCTCGTGTGAGAGATCCGTCCTATGAATTTATGCAACGCCTGTTCAATTTATCACAAATGTATTCCGTGTAAGTGGAAAGTTAGCCGCCCGCGGCTGCCCGGGATTAGTGCTCCGAACTACTTGACATTACCACGGGAACGATCCAATTGTGAAATTGTTCATTCATACGTTTTTGAGAATAACCACTTATGTGGAAACACATGGACAAGTTTGTCATCGTTTACAGAAAAACCATCTGACTTCAAAAAGATTGTAAGGACACAAATTCTAATTCTAATTTTTTTTTATTTAAATAAACTTGTAAACAAGTACTTTTGAATCGTCAATTCTACTGCTGGTTCGGAAAGCTGTTCCTACCGAGAAGAGCCAGCAAGAAACTCGGCGGTTGCTCTTTTCAACATAATACTTATAACTAGTTACATTAAGTCATTACTATCTTGTACACGGTCGGACAATAGCTATATCCACGCATTCTTATCGTCCAAATCATCCTCACCAGTATAGTAGGCAATCTGTATCAGCCTCTCTTTAATAGTGTTAAACTGCTGTAATGGCAAAGCTAAAATTGATTGCGGAATTTTATTATAGAATCTTATACCCAAACCCACAAACGAGTTTCGTACCTCTGCAAGGCGCAAAGCAGGAGCCGCTAGCTTATGTCGGTTCCTACTTTTTGTCTATTATATACATCACCTATCGTTCTATACACTAGATCTAATCGGCCTAAAATTGTGTGAAATAGACCACATCTCAAAAGGCTGTCTCCACAAATGAATAATCATTGGTTTTGAACGAAAAACAAGTCTAGAGCTTTCATCTAAATTTCTTATTCAATAATTATTACGTAATCAAAGTCGGGGGTGCAATTTTATTTACTTAATCTGTCTGAGTTGGAAATTCGTTTCAATTAATTCGCAAATTGCTTCATTCTCATTTCTACATTCATTTAAATCTATTCCAAACATTCAGTTCATTAATATTTCAACTAAGCGCGTCCGAATTTAGTGAGAATTAAGTGAACGATTTCAATATTAACTTGGCAATTCAAATTGATTTTCTTAGACTAGATAATGTTAAGATGGAGTAGATCAAAATATTAACACTGATGGGGCGTTAAAAATGTGTGGAGCAGGTGCTAAAACATTGCAAATATGTGAATTAAAGGCAATTTCAAACCTATGGACGTGTTGTGGTCACAAATATATATATATTCTGCCGTATAGGCCATGATGTTTTCTGTAATCCGCAAGGTAGCTAATCATGATTTGGTTAACTTTCCGAACTAAAGTGGGATGTTAATATTTACTTTTAAGGGTATCAAAGGGGCAAGCTAGGCCCAGCCGATTGCACCAATTGCCAATATCTCTAAGTCTGCTCTTTACACCATTGATATTAATATATATTAAATCTATCAAATCTTGCTGGTCTACACGCGAGTTACGGCAAAATAAAACTTGGATGAGCCTATAATGTAATTGTTGTTATTTAATTTGAAACAAGTTGTACCCACGATATCGTTAGATTTAATTCAAATGTTTAACTACCATCAATCACATACTATGTGATTTTTCCCTATTCCCAAGGTAAAAAGGTGAATTCTTTTATCTCATATAATCTACCATTGTACCATATCCCGTATCATATTCATCTATATAGCTCAAACGTGAAACAGATAGACAAATATGAATTGCGCAGAATTAATATTATAATGATATTACCTCGAGACCTCATAATTCAAACGATTTTCCAAACTTCGGTGTGTCACTTATTCCAGCTACTAGAGTACCGACGTGTTCTTTTTCACAAATTCAATAAAAAGTTAGATAAACCTAATAAGATTAAGAATATTTGGGACACTATACGCGGACAGTCGTGGTCTGCGAACTTCACCTCGCTCGGAGCGTGCTAGCTGCCGAAGTTGGTCCGCTGAGATCGGAAATTACAGATGGAACTTGGCCAATGATGTTCCACATAGAACGTGTTCTTGTTTATAACCTTCGGGGTGTAGTGGGTAAAGGGGGAGCCGAGGCAATAAAGGTCATCGAAGATATCCCTATATGGCAGTTTCATAGACTTATACAAGTTGATTTTTACTATCGATCTCTTAGCAACCATTATTTTAGAAAGTTATTGCTGCCTTAGCAGGCACCCGACATCCGAAGGAAATATTTTATTTTTAGTATCAATTTTCATATCCTCACACCCAGGGACTATTCAACAAGACAGTAAAAGTGGTAAAATTGAACTTATCAATATTATGAGATGTAAATTCTATGATAACCATATAAAATATCGATAAACCCAAAACCAGGCATGCTGTTGCTACTAAAAGGAGAAAAAGCAAATTACGACAAACCAGCGAGGATTTTACCATAAATATGCACGGCCGAATTGAGAATAAATTCTTTATACACGAGTGGTTTTTGACTTCCGGGAATTGCGAGTCGGATTATAGCTTAGAACCAAATTTTTCAGTCAAAGGCTGCAGATCCGATATTTGTTCAGAACCCTTACCTCATTGGGATGCAAATGGACCTTTTTCCAAATTGCTTTATTAAACCGAAACGTGTTCCCCAATAATTGAGCTCACGTCTACAGAAAAAACGAAGGTATAGTGCAAACATGGCGTCCCTTAAGACAGATTTTAATTAATTTTAAACGAAAGTGCAAGCGTTTAAAAATTTAAAACGTAATTGATTAAATAACAAACATTTGTTACAAATCATGGGAATATTGCATACTGCATTTTCACAGTAAATTCCTAAGGTATGTCTAATATGCCAATCTGCTTCGGAGCAAAGTGTTCAATCTAATCTCCAGCCCTAAGAAGGAAAATAAACTAATGAGAAACGAGAACTTTTCCCAGAAATATATTGGCCATAGTACCAAACCCAGAACATAGTTCGTCTGGCGCCGTACCTTACAAGTGTTACAATGATCGCTACACAGTTCGTTAAAAGCTGTCTGTTTAAAAAGTAAATGATTTTCTTTACCTTTTGCCAATTCACCAAATACCCTCACTTCTTAAATGACAATCTCAATGGTAAAACAGCTTCTTAATCGCGTAACGAGGTCGGCATTACAGTTTCTTTGAGTTCCTACAACTCAATGTAATAAGTAAAGTACTTCAAAAATATGTTCACCATTTTAGTTCATCGCGACCAATGATATTGTTTACTTTTGTTAAAGAATGAATAAAAATGCCAAAAATATTATACCAAATTTGTAAATGGCAGTTAAACTAATATTATAAGAGTCCCAGAGCATAGTAATTGTATAACAGCAACTGAACTAATTAGGGAATTAACTGGTATGAGATACGACAAGACCGTTCAAATCATACATTTAATTTCATCATCCCCCTGACCTTATCCCACTCTAAGTGGAATCGGCACAACATGTTATGACATGTTGTTACATGATTTTACGACCGGTCACCTGCCTGACGTCAACTTACCTTAGTCGTATTTTACGACACCTCGGTAAGAAAGAGGGTGGCCTATTCTACTAAACCGGATACCACACGGTGGGCCAACTTACCTTAGTCGCATTTTACGACACCTTGGTAAGAAATGAGGTTGGTCTATTCTACTCAGCCGGATACCACACGGCGGGTCGTCTTACCTTAGTCGTGTTTTACGACACCTCGGTAAGAAATGAAGATGGTACTATTCTATTCAGCCGGATACAACACGGCGTCATACATTTAATTTATAAACAAAAATTTTTGCTGTATCTTAATCGGTGACTTACTAGCCTGGAATAAATGTTCATCTAAGACAGGGATTCTGCCCAACTGTCAATGACTACCTACATACGCTAGACACCCTGCGCTAAATTCGACCCCCAGCGATATGATGGCCAGTCGGAATCTTATCAAAAATCGGACCTTCTATCTATACCACAAGCTACGGGATTTGTCACTATTGCACTAACAAAAAAGAATGTAGCAATCGAAAACAATACGGGATGATCTTACCTTCGACCAAAAATTGAGTAAATATAGCAAGCATTATTGAACAAAATAGGACGCATTTTTCGGGTTTACATACGGATTCCAAATACTAAGCAGACCTTAAAGAAAAGTTATTCAAGTGTATCAAATTCAAATAATTCTTTATTCAAATTGGCTTTTGCAAGCTCTTTCGAATTGTCAAATTACAATGAAGCTACGACGGTTCGGAAAGGTGCTCTTACCGAGAAGAACCAGCAAGAAACTCGGCGGTCACTCTTTTCAAAATTGAGTATTACAATAATGGCTTAATTTAGAACAAATCGCTAGAACTTATTACAAATATAAATAAATATGTATAGCTTATATGTATATCTTTTTTTAGTTAATAGGTGCTGTTGATTAATAAAACAGTCACCTTTTCATACATCCATTACATGAATTGGAACATGTTCAGTTTCAAATGTAACAGCAACTGCGACAGCGTTACGCTATCAGGCTGGATTGGCAAGTGGGAGCGCGTTTCGCAGATCACCCGATAGCGCGCGACCTCGTTAGCGAACCATTAGGCATTAAAAAGCCCTTCTAAATATTTACCTTTTCAGCCTCTCCATTTCCAGACAGATTATTTTTCTGTTAGATTTTTATCAGCGCTGTCTGTGTAGGATGAAAAAGCAAATTCAGTAAAAAAGATTTCTTCTAACAGTCAACTTAAAGGTGTTTGAGTTCTTTATAGTTATCGTATCTTGTTACCGCCTCTCCCTCCTTCATTAACGTTACAACAATAAATATAGGTAGTTGGTCCATTTTGAATACTAACAATCAGTTCTAAAGTTGGTTACATGATATCCCTTAAATAATTCAGCCCGACTGTTTGGGCTTAAATTCGTGTAATTCCTAGTAAGAATGGTACAAAATTTTCCTGTTTTAACTTATTTAATCCATATAAAATATCAAAATTGTGGCTAATAATAGCAAACAACTGGCAAACTGGTATTTTTCAAAACCTTACTTCGCCCTCCATAATATAATATTTTATCACTGTCTCTAGTAGTAAGCGTCAGTAACATCGTAAATAAGCAACTACAAACCTATCAGGTGGTACGGTTACGCAGCACAAAAACCTTAAAGGGTTCATGACGGGTTGACTCTGATGCTCAAACTTGCTAGTTGCAGCGGGGGTTTAAGAAATATAGCCTGGAAATTGCATTAATTGAATAACAATATAAAGAAAGTTGGATTAATTTGTAGCTAGTCGTTTTTCATATTAATTATTATTATAAGCAAAATGATTTTTTTACACAAATCTAGCCTCAGGCAGTCTGTCCGTGCGCCCCTCGGTGCCAGGCGTGAAGCGATGTTAGGCCGCGGCCAAGTGGGCTTGACATGAGGGCGGAGGCGTAAGGAGATAAATATGCACGGGGGATGCGTTTACACGACAATTATGTTAATACTGCGTTCCTTAAGGGACGCTACAAATTATATGCTCTAAAATGTGATAAAAGTGTGGTGTGGCATGCTCTTTTTATTACGTGAGACAGCTTTAGAAAGTTTACAAGCTTCGCACTAAGATACACTTAATAAGCTCAACCAAAAATGTTATATGTAACCTTACTTATCTTTAAGGTTTTCTGGAATGGAATTTCCATAAATATTCCTGATTATTAAACGTTTGTGATGACCATTTTTAATGTTATATTAAATTTATCCAAAAACGTATAAACTGTTACTATGGTATCTTCTCGTTTTTTTCTTGTTGCTGGCTGGTTTATTTAGCTTAGGTGGCTTGGAAAATTTCTACTTCACATGGGAAAACCACATGGTACATAATTGAAGCAAGTTAAGCACAAGTTGATGCGAATTAATTCGGTAACTAGTACACATGTTCAAACATGCAGTGATCTTTAAGGGACTGAGAGAATCATTCTATTACAGTATAATATGTGCCTGTATCAAGTTCTTTTGTGTGAGCGATAGCTGGCTCTATAGCAGCTCAGGCCCCTGACCGAGTTTTGCGGGGGGAAACCAGTTAGCGAGATGTCTCCTACACTACATTGGAACAACTAAAAGGAATTGCACGCTCATTTGCTAACATAATACAGAGCAATCTACTTATATAATTTTTAAGATTTCTTACAAACAGAGAAGAGAAAACTTAATTTTGTACGACAATGTTTGTGTTAAAATAATGATGCGAAAATTCCTTTGTACGGATAATTAGCAAACGGCCGAAGGAAAAGATATGAAAATGTTACTACTACAAAATACCTGTGTACTTAAACGTTCACACGGAGGGCTTGTGAGCTCGAGGAATAGATTGTGTGGTAATTGGATCAGACCCAGCAACCCAGCCCCAACACGACAATCACGTCAGATTACAGCCGATTGCCGCCCCTCGCAGGGAAGAGGGCTGGCTCTCACTCACACCATTACTGCGTGACATAGCTTTATATCATTACAGTGCTACATACTTCATCCTGTGGTAAAAGATATTCATAAATGATAACCACGACACCTCCACGTCCATAGCACGAATCATAACGGGTAAGGATAGCTCTTGCCCCATCTCGGCCACAAGCTTAGCTCTCTGGATCGCTAGAGCCGACACTTCTTAAGTTTATATAGCTTTTATCAACTTTAACTTTTGACTAAAAATATCAACCTAACCCCGTGTGTACAGCTCTCTAAGCTCTCATTGACGTCATCAGTAACTTGCGGGATTAACAATAAGTCGTTTTCAAAGCCCTAAACTTAGCGCAATCTTTACTAAGTTCTTATTTATGTATTAGAAAAATCTCATACGTTCAAGAACAAGTTGTTAGATTGCAAGTACAAAAAAGTTTTGTTATATAAGCTTACTACGAAACTAAGAAATACTAAATTATCAGAATGCTTTAGAAATTGGTTGTAGTATAGTATCTTTATTGAAGCTAGTTGCTCATGAGACCTTACTATAAATTAAACTGGAAACAATAAGCATGAAACGACGAGCATGCCTGTTATGTATGTTGCTTTACCAAAGTTAAATAAATCAATATTCAGATAACTGAAATAAAATTTACGGAAAGCACTCGGTAAATTTCTTAATGGTTGGTGAATTGTTTTAGCTGATAAGGACAGACAAGTCGCCGACTGCGGCTATAACGTCGTACATCCATCCCGTCCGTTGAAGTCGGCGTACATTAGCAGGCAGTTAGCTGGTGTAACGGTACCGGCCGCCAGGGGCCGCTGACAAAGGTGTGCCCGGCGCGTAAATTATCCGCCTGACCCCATATTTTTGTCGAACGCAGAGTGATAAAGCAGCACGGAAAGAAATGTTATTTTTTTTAATTTAGTGTCCCTAGCGGTGTAATCCAAGCTGTTAATCCAATCGTCGATCACTTATAATCCCAAAGCATATTTAATGTAATTCTATTTAAAAAAAATACGTCGCACATTTTAACATCCTAGTAAAAAGCTTGTACTTTAATTGAAACGCCAATTCGACACCATCTTTCTCACGGATGTCTGAAACATTTTCACTTTATGTCTCTGTTTTCTCAGGATGGTCAGATAAGCACTGACAGTACACCTTAGTGAACTAGATCTATGTCAATCTACATCAGTCACCATCTTGCAGGCTGGAACGTAATCAGACTCGCTTTCGTTAAATGTGTGAAAAATATGCGACTAAAGTATCAGTTCCACATTTTCTTAGCTCCGTGTCCCAAAGGACCCTCCGAGGATGACTCCTTTGTGAGTTGCCGGCGGGTCGCCGTTCGATTCTCGACATGATTTATGTTCCCAGATACAGCTTCCGATCTCCTCTTACCTGCGCTAACAATACAGTATAAAATAAAATGTTAGCTGAACCGTGTTTTAATGTACCTGCTACTTTATCTATTTTGAGAAAACAAAAATTCATCGGTATCATCATCCTCCTGCTCTTATCCTACTCTAAGTGGGGTCGGCACAACATGATAAACATGTTGTCACATTATTTGGCTGCGAGTTTTACGACCAGCCGCCTGCCTGACGCTAATTTACCTCAGTCGTATTTACGACACCTTGATAAGAAATGAGGGTGGTCCATTCTATTTAGCCGAATACTACACGGCGTAAAAGAAAATCATCGGTAAATGAGTAGAAATATTCTTAAACTAATCAATGATCGAAGATTTTATACCATACAATGTTGTGCCATGATTCGGCGGCTCCAGATATGAAAAACCCATGGTCACTGGGGTCGTACTGTTCGTACTGGTCGTACTGTACCAGGTTTTAGACAACCTAATTTGATAAACATATAGAACAAGTGGAACGCTCTTACAACAACCGTCTTTGATACAAAAATAACATCTATCAGTATTTGAAGTAAGATTTAGCTATTGTTTCCATAACTCAAAGCCTGCTACCGTCAATCCTAAATGGAATTTATACCGTATCTACTACACAACAATACTCGCAATAAACATTGAAACATTATTGTTTTCCTGAAGCCGCTAACCATATATCATCATCATCATCATCATCATCATATCATTCACTCTTGTATTACTTTTAATGCAAGAGCGGCTTTCAGTTAGGTCTACTCCCATAGACCCAGTAATTTTACAACTAATATATGTCTAGCTAGCGCTATTAACAAACCAGGCCAGACCTTTTCTGTCAACCAGTCCTTTTCGCCAGTTATCGTCTAATAATTTCCTTAATTTCTTTAAATACCTTAATAACAATACAAGAAACTAATATTATCAGCAGTACAATGACGATGCTTCCAGCCCGCTCGGCGCACGGCCCGGGCCGCGACGCACGCAGAGATAACTTCGTTTCAGCCTAATTCCGTAGTTATTAGCTTGGGTTAATAATTATCTTTAACGAGCGGGCCGATTGCCTTTCAGCCTGTAATTGGATTAACCATTTTCTTTTACGGCCGCCGACACACGTGCCGTGCGTGCGCAGCTTCCGCCAGGGTGGCCGCGCTGGACGGCTTTTGGTACATTCTCGTTAATAAGGAGAGAGTGATTTATCCTTTTTTACCTTTATTGTATAAATAAATATTACATTTCACTCTATCCAAAAAATAAAGTCACATGTAGCATGTATGAGCATAGGAAATGTGATCTTATTCTTCGGATAGGGCGATTTTTTCACCAAAGCATAAATTTTCAATAAATAATAACTTTGTAAGTTAGCCGGAATACACACGGTCTCTACAGATATGTGTAAATCTCAATATTTCAAATCACGTGTTGGTCCAACGACTTTCCGGATTCCTTTTGAAGTTTAATTACGTAGATGGACTGTTCAAATTCCTAAAAGTTTAACGTACATTAATTATTCTTTAATTTTTATTTATAAAATTAATAACTCGTCTGCCAAACTGCTAGCATATCTTGTCAGTCTGTCTAAAATAAGATCAAAAAATAGAATTTAGAAAAAAACAAAAGTATAGTAACAGTTTGTTAGTATATATTACAGCTCATCGAAAACCTTTGAAAGAAAGGATTGAAATTTTTGACAATGACGCAGCTCGAAGTTGGATTGGTAAGACATCCAAAAATCCAGACATATACAAGTTTTCTCACCATGGTTTGCTTTATTTTTGTCTTATTCATATTATTAATTGAAACGAGTAATACCACTAGGGCACCAAATTAGGGCTATATAAATTTATAAGTTCATTTATCCTACAAAATACAAGATCAAGGTGACTCTAACCTAAAAATATATTTCCCGTTACGCATTTTATTTCCCCCACTCACCCACTTGCCTACTAACATACCAACGTAGCAATCTACCTAGAAAAATATAGGCAACTCAAAATCTTATGAGATGAAATAGATTGGTCCTCGGGTCGGAGCGAGATGAGGTCGACTGATGTCATGGCTGGCTATGACGAATTACCATACCTATATTCGAGTCTTCGGCTGAATTAAGTTCTAGTTACGCAGGAGCTCTTAGAAATCGTCTTAAGCTAACAGAAGAATACGCATTCGACACACTCGATGCTTTTGCTCGTAAAAACTCAAACGCTTCTATAACCGTAATGACTAATCGTAACGGCATTAGCAGAACCAAAAAGATCTATTATTTAGTCATTTGACTTTGAAATGAGCAGGATAAGGATCGTAGCATAAGGTTATGGCCAGCATTACGAAATACACTTTAACTGCAATATAATTCATGAAATACCTCTCCAGCGCCGGTAGCTGTGGGTAAGAAATGGCATTTTTGTATTGCGGTTTTGTGGATAATACGGAATATGACACTGGTAATGATTTGCGTCTTCGAATAAAAGCTCAGGTCGCTGGTTTGCGTATACGTATAATTACGATTTTTGACGATTTACAATAAACGAATAAATTGCGCGCGTACAATAGCTATTTGACGTATATATTCGAATTTTGTAACGATTGATCGATTGACGTTTGACGTTACGATTGACGGCTAATGTGAAGTGACGTTTACGATCTGGATTCTTGCGTGAACAGACACAAAAGTTGAAAAATCAAGCTACAGTCACTTCCCTCACGTAACTGAGACGACCTTGTGATATATTCAATATAAATATAGGTGGGGCGCGGCTGAGGGAACGCGGTCGGCATCCATCGCTCTCCGCGACCCTCCCGGCGGAGGGCTGACGACATTATGCCGGGGCACGGCTGCTGCCGTTCTTAGTGATTTAATTTCCCTCCGTATCGCCAAAGTAAAGGTTACAGAGTGTCGAGAAATAGTAGAGCTTATGGACGGGGCGCTTGAGATATGTGACAGGCAGCTTTATGCCAAGTTCCATGTGTATCGGCCGCAAAAGGGGTCGGAATCACCAGATATTGGATATTGCTTATTTAATGGGATTTAGAAAATTCGGAAATCTCTTTTACCGATATTTTTCGTGTTCAGAATGATTGCGGTGACCGATTTAACTTACGTCTAACCGTGGTATTCTACGTGATAACTGTATCTTTGACACTGACTTACCGCGACGTGATAGGATCGCTATTGATGTCATCGTTGTTCACCAATTTGGGTGCAAGCGGTGATTATTTGCTCTGCCAATTAATTTCTAAATCAGCAGTATAGTTAATAGTTTAAAAGCATTTGTTAGGAAACTTATTTTATAAAGATAATTTTGATATTGAATTCATTCTTTTAATTGTTTATTTAATTTTACTTTCTCCTTGCAGGGTCTTAAAATATAAGTAAAAATCATGAAATTATTCATTGAATACTTGTTGTTATTTTACTTGTATATAAAGTCTACTGTTTACCTGATTGGATTTCCAAAAATATTATATTTCAAGCAAACTCTCAAAATTCAACAATAAAAACAAAACGGAACCTAAGCAGCAACCGCTTAAAAGTTCTTTCTGAAACTTTACCATTCCCAACTATTATCCTAAACGTTCGGCGGTACACTGTACAAGTTCTGCGGTAAATTGATAAAAACTCCATAACCTGTGCAGCCGTCAGTTTTCCAACTGCGTCGCCGCTCCCAGTTGGAGGGAGTTAGGAAATTTTTCCACAACTAACACAGTTAGTAAGTGTAAGGTTAAAACAAAAGTAATAATAAAATTATTTTGCTATAATCCGCGATGAAGTAAAATAGAAAATATATATAATGCTTAATGCAGAGTGGACAATCGGTTATCATACCTGATACATGCAGGAGTCGTAAAAAACACATGCACACACCTCCACCGCCGCCACCGTGATACACAAGCACTATATACGTTCACTATCACAAACTCAACAATCGTTTCGCCCCGCAACCGAAGCATCGTCAGGAGATAGACTCCACGACCAAAATCGCAAAGCAAAAATCGCAAATTTTGCGATTTTGGTCGTGGAGTCTATCTCCTGACGATGCTTCGGTTGCGGGGCGAAACGATTGTTGAGTTTGTGATAGTGAACGTATATAGTGCTTGTGTATCACGGTGGCGGCGGTGGAGGTGTGTGCATGTGTTTTTTACGACTCCTGCATGTATCAGGTATGATAACCGATTGTCCACTCTGCATTAAGCATTATATATATTTTCTATTTTACTTCATCGCGGATTATAGCAAAATAATTTTATTATTACTTTTGTATTATGGATCTCCGCAAAGTAACGCCTAATTCTATAAATTATTTAAAGTGTAAGGTTGTTTAATACCAGTCCGACATGTGTCTCGCTTTGGACGGCGAACTTCTTTAGAACTGTTATTTACCTGGATGGCAGCTGCTGGCGGCGCGACTGCTATTTAATTGTAAGTAGTAGTAAGTATTTTTGGGATTTACTAAGTTATTAGGTAAATAAAGTGCAAACGGTAAGAAACCTTTTGAACATATAGAAACGGAATTTTTATATCCAATACATTAGCTCAGTATATTAGGTCAATTTGTACGAAATTTCATCAATATGACAACAGTGAATTAATCGTGAAAACGTATAGACAGAAATACAGACTTTCACGTTAAAAATATTAATCTGGATAAGCGTATTGTTTTCACAGTAGTAAAGGAGCACCTTTGGTCGACAAAAATTCAAATCCTCGCTGTCCTCGTCGTCGTAGTTTACTGCTATAGTGCGGACGGCGCCGCGCTCCAGCGCCGTGTTCCGTTCGGCGACGCAGCGCTGTTCCGCCGTCGCGGCGCTGAGCAGCCGCCGCCCGCACACCCGACTCGGTCGCTGGACCGCGGTATAATCGCTTAATTATGCGAACTCGTTCTTCTGGATTATGTTTTTATTTTCGCCACTCGCCATTATAAATTCGTGACAATTTCGAGATTTTGCATTGTAAATTCTAGAGGATATCCACTTGGCGGGTTAAAATTCACTTCAAACGCTTATTGTAGCGCTGAACGGAGCGGGAATGTTTTAGTGCTCGGATTAAATGGTCGGTCTTCGTTTTATCATTTTTTACATTTAAAACTCCTATTATTTTAGCAGCCGCTAAAATATAAACTTGACGGGATGCGAGCTACAATCCGTTAAAAGTTAAGGCATAGTGTAGAAAAATGTTTAACTTTATGGGAAGATGGAATAGGCGGCAACAATTATTACAAAGTAATAATACTAGTATTACCAGGAATACTTTAAAAAATAAATAGCAAAATTATATTACAACGAAATCTCAAATCACTGTGTCGTTTTGTCTGTTGCGCTTTCACGGATAATATTGATGAAATAAAGTACAAATAAAGCTTAGTCACCTCTAATATGTCCACATTTTCTTTCTACAACAAGAAAAACCATTTAAAGTGCAGCTCAGCGCTGCGCGACATTTCGGATGACAAACCTGAACTGTTAGAGTAAACCAACTCTAAACTACATCAATTTGTATCAAAATATATACTGTTTTCTTTTTTTTTTTATGATTATTTTTCAATTTTGAATAGGACCATTTTTCTTTTCTTCTCTGTTTATGTAAAACTCTCGTATTATCTTCTTCTTTCTTCTTTCTCCTGCCCCTATCCCATCATTCCATTCTCTTTTATCATTCGTCAACTCTGGCGTTACTCCTTTTATATGCATGTCATACTTCACACAATCCAACCATCTCTTTTTACACCTCCCTCTAGTCACATATCCTTCCACATTCATATTTAACACTCGTTTGTTATCATGGTTTTCATCCCTCCTAAATACAAGTCCATACCATCCCAATTTTGCATTTCTCGTCTTTTCTATAATTAGTACAGCTTTCAGACTTTCAGACTCTCGCATTATTGTCACATATTTTTATAAATTGCACACGCCTGAATGCGATGTTTATGCTGTATGCATTTTATAATGTATTTTAGGATAAATGTTATGTTCGCTAGTCAGATAAATAGAAATGTTCGTGAAAACGACAGTACATTCTTCACCACAGCATCACGTCGACTCCGGTTTTAAGGGCCCGGTACAGACATACAGACCTTCCATTTAGTCGACGCCGAACAATATTGGAATTAAGTTTGAATATAACGGTGGAGGTGCGCGAGTCCGAAGGAAACTATTGCATTTCAAATTAGCTTTTGTTTATTCGGAAACGTTTTAGCTTTCCGCGGAGTCGGCGAGACAACTCGCTTAAGGAGTTTATATTTAAATACGCCGGTTTATTGTTACTGGAAACAGTTTTATAAGTATTATTGTGCATTTTACGGGGAGAATTTGTTTAAAACGCGACGTGAGTTGTATCGGCGACTACAGTACTGAGGTACAAAGTAATTCAACCTTAGTTTCATTTTCATCGACGCATTTAACCTAATAATATGAATAGATTAAAACGTTTTAAATGTACATTATTGACGATATTGTTTTGCCATAATCCGTGGTAGAGCAAACAGAAGATATATGTAATTCTCAATACATAGTGACCCATTCAGAATTTATAAAAACGCAAGCCAAGCACCACCTACACAACTATACACAAGCACTGCACACTTTTACTACTACAGTAGCAACAATTAGCCTACCCATTTACCTATATCGAGGATTGAAAATAATATAATTATTTTGCTAAAATCTTCCGAGTTCTCATCATTCTCCTGTCCATATCCTACTCTAAGTAGGGTCGGCACAACATGTTATAAGCATGCTGTCACATAATTTGGCTACACATCGGCATACTAGTTACTTTATAATCTATAATGTTGTAAATGTGAATGGATGAGTGTCTACTTCACTTTCAAGTTTCACTGCAAAACCGCTGGTCCATGGATTGATGAAGTTTGGTATAATCGAAGCTTAATGGTCTATACAAATACACACTGATAGTATTTTAACACTTTGGTTCTCAAAGTAAAAACTGTCTCTATTACAGTTTCTCGGCTAAAGCACTTCTGCAATATGTGTGACATTTAGTATGACTGATACTGTACTGTTCCTATAATATATAATTAAAAAAACCAATTTTTGCTTGGATAACAGGGAAAAGCCATATGGAACATAATGCAGGTTATTTTAATGCTTATGTTAAGATGAACGAAGTTGCGGGTACACCTGTACGCAATGAAACTAAGTATTTTTAATTATTTATTTATAGTGATAAACCTTTTGCATAGAAATAAATCAATACAGTAATAGGTGTTTCATAGGTATATAATAGAGCAGCTTGACAACAATGGCGGCTGATTGAGTGCGGCCATCACTCTCCGCGGCCTGTAACGGAGGTACTCCGATAATAACGATGTAAACAGTCACAGCACGGTCACCGGCCGACTATGACAGCCTCCCTCTATCGGGACATTCCAGCTTTGTAGCGGTAACTGTATTCAAAAAACTCTTTGGCACCCTAAGAAAATGAAACTCATATTTTACATATTTTAGAAGCTGTGGTAGCCCAGCGGTATCACTGTGCGACTCTTTCGAGGAGGTCACGGGTCAAACCCGTGCAGACACCAATGATATTTTCTGTTAAAACTTGTGTTTAATTGATAATTGCAATTTATCACACGCTTTTCGGTAAAGGAAAACAACGTGAGGAAACCTGCATATCTCTAGAGAATTCTGGAGATATGTGTAATCTACCAATCCGCATTGGAGCAGCGTGGTAGGTCTTAGCTCCAATCCTTCTCTCCAAAAATGGAGAAAAGAGGCTTATTCCCAGCTGTGGGAGAGAAACAGACCGCTACTTATAACTTACAATTTATTTTACTTTGATTTCAACATTCCTTTTAACATCTTATTTAGAATCTGTCCAAACTTGATGCTGAACCTGCTCTATTCATTCGCCCATTTTTTCCCGAAAACCTCATTCCCTTCCTGTTCCCAGCGGTGGAGTTAAGCGGCGGTAGCGAAATGGTTAGAGTAACGGACTTGACATCCAATCCCGGCCATTATACCGACTTGAACCCACTCCTAACACAAGCTTTTAGCTTAACTGGAGGGGTTAACAAGTTTGCTAGCAACATTTTTAAAAAATACTTTGCGATTATTTGCGATAGTTTAACTTATCTTTTCTTTTATCAATTTTCATCAATCAATCAACTTTTATCAATGCTTGAAATATAAGAAAACATGAAATAACACATATAACATCGACGCAGGATGCGACGAATTGGACAGTCTGTGGGGTAAAGTGCGGGTAGAGGGTGCTCCAGTCCGGAGTGACGCGATCCACCAAACGTTTCCACAGTTATGCTTTCATTCAAATTGGTGCTCTGTGCATTTTGATTTGATTCCGTATGACCAAATATTACCTGTGAATTTTAGTCAAATATCAGCGAACCGACAGAGACGTTTCCATCTATGATTTGGAGCGTCCCTTTGATTTATCTCTGTTCATTCAATGTCATTTTTAACATAATAGTTAGGATTTAAATTGTATTTTATTTGCAATTTAAAAAAAAATGATTCACAAAATTACAAAAAAATAAAACAGACTTAGATTTGAAAATCTTGATCTTGATCTTTAACGTCAAGAATGTAAATTAAAAAATATTAAAAAGATTGACCGAGTGTCTTGCTGGTTCTTTTCGGTAAAAGAAAGATTCTGAATCTTTATTAAATTGATGCATATTTGACGTTTTATTCTTCTAAAAGTCAATTGAAATAAAAATTGTTTCAATTTGAACTAACTAAACTCTGCGAGAGGCATGGCGCAAACGCCGCTATCGTAAGTTACGTTTATTTCTTACATTATCGTTTTCAGTAAATGCACTGTAGGATGCAGGAAAATATGCTCCAGAAAAATTATTCCGAAAGAATATTTACAGAAATATGGATATATCCATCTGTAACGAATCGTGCCCTCCTTTATATCGCTCTATTTAAATCGAAGCCTTCCTTTAACAATATTATTTACCCTGAATTAATGAGCTAACACTTTATGCCACTATAATCACTATCCAAAGCTTCGGCAAGTTGTGACAGTTAAATTATTTTATTCTCTACCATAATAACTCTCTTCAGTAATTGAATGGTCTAGTGAAACGCGTACTTACTATTTCCAGCAGTGAATTCGGACCAATTAGTAATAGTTTTGCATTTACACGGATATCGTGAACGCCTCGAGTTGCCCCCCTCCCGGCGGGAGCAGCCGGAACTAGCTGGAAACAGCAATTACTTGTTTGTAAAGTGAATAATGGAACTATTTTATATTGGTGTTCTATTACAGGACTATATTTTTCCAAAAATACAACCAAAAAGATTATTCGCCGTGTGGTATCCGACTGAATAGAATAGTACCTCCCTCATTTCTTACCGAGGTGTCGTAAAATTCGACTAAGGTAAGTAAGGGCAGGAGGATGATGACAACGAAAAAGATTATATTCGGGTATATATAAATAAGAATATAAAAAATGCTGGAATGTCAATGGAATCAGCAATGCTAAATGCATAGAAGAATTAACGTTGTATCTCGGGTTTTAAAAATGTGAGACATGCAGATGTGTATTTTTACAAAAATAATTCCCATGTTTTTAAATTCCTCGGTAAATATATGGATAGTTTAGTCCAGCAGTTACCTGGAATGTGGTAGAGCGAAGACATTTCTCAGCTAATCCATACAAACGAGATAGCTTTAGTCAGATCGTGAAACGGCGCCAGCGCCCCTGCTGTAAGCCCTCTCGGCGCGGAGGGATGCTGGCGGGCTGCCAGAGACTTGACACTCCAGAACCCAACAGGTTTTTATTTGATTCACGTTTGTGGGAGACACCTACAGCTCATTGCAACGCGGCTAATAAACTCTACCAACGAACCACTTCAACTAGCAACAACAATATTAGCCATTCAAATGATTTAATCTTGTCTGTTAGTGTAGGTCTGTCTAATAGTGTGAGTTTATTCCAATTCAAAATTTGAAGATTGTTTTACTCTTTTATACATTACGAGAGACGTATATTTGAGTGTACGAATTGAAACGACTTCGTTCCCTTCAACTCAATTGTATAAATACCCTCAACCTCACTATGTGTACTTTTCCATTCCTGCAGAAAAAACAGTTTTTTCCTAGGGGTAAGCCCGGTGTATAATATTCCAATACACGAAAATTCACAAAACAGATAGACTTACAAAATATTAGCATGAATAGGAGGACAAAAGAAAATTACTTACATTTTTTTTGTTAAAGGTCGTTATAGTGGTGGCATACTAAAGAAAAACTTATCAATCAAATTTCTATTAATTATCAAAACACGTGTATACAAAAATTGTGTATTTAGTATTTTAATGCTATTGTATGTTTTGTTGTACATTTAAACCTCACTGTAAACACTTTCTGCTACTTACTTTGTAGAGTGTCATAATCTCATTCGGTCAGTATGGTATCTATTCAAATATAAAATGGTCCACTTCCTCAATAGCTTCCTCGCTCCATTTTTCTAACACAAGTCACAAAGTTTCACCCGGCCTTAACAATTTCAAGTTTACAGCGTGATTTTAGCGTTATTTATGTTACTTCTGAAGTTTTGACAAACTTCGGGAGCAATAAAACATCTCGTAATCAGTAATAGTATCACGGACGGACGTATGGATCTATTGGGATGAGTTGGATGCTGTGGCCCGTGTTGTCGTGGGAACTCGGTAATCCGAACGATAGCATGAGTGAATTAACTGGTAATAGAGTCTAGAAATAATTAAAAATACTCCGAGTATGATTTTTCTTTACCTTAAAGTTTGTCACGACCTACGTCAGGACCCGCTTCCCTACACGAATCTTTTACTTTACAGGCTCTAACGCATTCATTTTGGAGAATGTTAAAGCGCTCATCTCTGTCAAGAATCTTCTTAGTTGTCTGCAATGTTTCTCACAAGACCTCAGAGCCGAACTCTGAGTTCGAGCACCCTGGGCAGATATCAAAGTCTACCTTTTGTTAGGCAACCATAACAATACCCATATTAAACAGTGTCTTTGAATCCCAGTCGATAACACCTCGGACTACTCGAGAACAACATTTGTCTTCAACCTAGCTTCTAGCTAGTTAATTTCACATGAGCTGCCGACTTTTTTATGTTTTTGATAAGATGGTATGTTTTGAACTAACTTATGTACTTAACATACATGTAACTTTTCAACTTACGACTATGTAAAGGCAAACTAACAATTCAATGTGCAAATTAGTTATATACAAAAATTTTGTTCATTGAACAAAAACTGTATTGCTATACGTATTCAAGCCAGCACATAATCGTATCTAGTTATATAAACAAGACAGCAGTTCATGGAAGAAACAAAGTAATAAAATGACCAACCTTCATTCAAAACCGCTCAGCTATATTCGAAATTATTCACAGAATTTAGTTGCAAAAAATTGCTATTTCTCACGTTCAATTTCCATATTTTATCTTTTTTCGCCAGTTACCGCAACGCATAAAACTGATGAATGGTTTTTTAGTATTTTTTTATTAGTCAGTGCGCACACGGACGTAACGGAACTGCTATGTATGTCACCGGGGACTTTGGATTCGGTTTTTGACATGTCAAACTTTTTTATGCGCGGTGCGACGTAACAATGATCTTAAACCTCCGTACTTTAAAACTATTGTTACCGGTTTAGAGTGGTACGACTCTAAAAGCTGAGGCAACATCAACCCGGAAGTTTCAGGCAGACGTGTGACTATATAATTCTGAAGGTGATTTTCGCGAATGCTTCCGCCACCATCCACGAGCTATCATTGTGCCGGTTCGTCACCTCTCCTTCGGCCACCGGAGGCTGTTGTAAGCTGAAGGGTCTATTAGCGAGCCGAGTGTTCGAGTCGTAAAATTGAAGTAGCCATTAAATTTTGTCTCCGTCGCTTCTCGGAGAGGTTTGTACGTAATGTCAGCTCAAAACGTTTTGAGAGAAAAATTGAGCGGAAGGAACTGCGAGCACTCGAGATCGACATTAATTGTTGAATGTGCACCTATTAACAGCCTCCGCACGCAGTACATAAACATTTAGTATTTGAGTGACCGAAACTTGTTCGGTAATTTTATTAAGAGATAAAAAAATGCAATTAAAAAAAGGATATCTGGGACTTGATCCCGGGTATTTTCACATTGCTTAACTTAACTGCTAAAGAGACACACTTATTTAATAAAGTTTATAATCATTTCATGATTCATTCTTTATTCGATCATTTACCGAACTTTGAGTTTAGCTCGTATTAAAAAAAACTACTCTCTCGGCGACAGATGTAATTATGCATTAAGTTTTCATCAAATAAATAACGCAGACCGCCTGTAACGCTACTTCCGATAATGTATAGTATAATTTCCATTGTATAATTTGAAACTAATTCTAAAATATATTCAATTGAAGTTAACAACAATAAAATAATTAACAAGCCCTTTCATCTCTCACGAAATCCTAATAATATCGTTCACAATAAAACGGCCCTTTAACACGAACGAACAAAATAAAATGAAGAAGGGATTAAAGTTCTTTGAAAGGGAAAAGGGCAATTAGCGTAATGGAGGAGCGGCCCTGGTCGAGGGGGGGGGGCGGTCATTGTTGAGGGATAACTTGCACGGGATTGAAGACGATACTATGAGAGCGATTTGTGTTGACCGCATGCTAGATGGTTATGAAAATTTTATTAAATTATAACATAATAAGTTATAATAAACATGAATCGATTCTTCATTAATCCCTTTCACGTCGTTTCTAATTTCAGCGTAATAATAAGCTTCAAGTTTAAGTTTCACATAATAATAATAATAAAATAGGAAAGAAAATTGTCTAATAAACATTTCTACCAATATTAACTCCACGCGCCTGTTTAATTTTAATAGCAACTTACCGTTTAGGCTACTTTGCTTTTTGTTGTTACTTTGTTCTCAATACACATCCTCTTTCCCTTATTATGAGTAAGTGGGGTCGGCACAGCACGTTATAAACATGTTGTCACATGATTCGGCTAGGTATTTTACGACAGGCCACTTGCCTGACGTCTACTTATCGAAATCGCATTTTACGACACCTCAGTAACTAACTGTCCATGGAGAAGCAATGTTAACCAATCAATAAGTGTGGTATATAATATTTTTATTAATTGCAGATAAATTTAATAGACGCGGTATATGATAACGTGGAATAAGGCGCGGTAAAAGAAATGTTTTTATAGCTGTTATTGTTCTTACATATAGTGATTATTATTTAGTTATAATTCAAATTCAAAATATTCTTTATTAAAATCAACTTGTAAACAAGTGCTTTTGAATCGTCAACTCTACTGGTTCTTCTGGTTCGGAAAGCCGTTCATACCGAGAAGAGCCAGCAAGAAACTCGGCGGTTGCTCTTTTAAAAATATAATTCTTATTACTAGTTACATTTAGTCATAACTGTTTTGTACAGGGTCTAAGCGAGCTATATGCACACATTCTTATCTGCCAAGTACTCCTCAACAGTATAGTAGGCTTTCTGGATCAGCCTCTTTTTAAAAGTGTTTTTAAACTGATGTAATGGCAAAGCTAAAATTGATTGCCAAATTTTATTATAGAATCTTATACCTATAGCCACAGAATCCTAAAATCTAATGTTTGGAAATTAAAAAAACAGAAATGCAAAGGTAAAAGTTCGCAGAACACTCGTGAAATTAAGATAAACCGTACGAGATAGTCTTCGCCTGCGGCTAGCGAGAGATGGTAGAGCTTCAATAGTCGAAAATACACAACCTGCAACACTGGGACGGTGATAGTCAATATGTATATTGTTCGCAGTGCGTTCGCTGCAGGCCCTGTGTCCTCAGCACACCGTTCAATATCTGCCGCTCAGCTCGGAGGTCGTTGTGGAAGTTATCTCTGGCGGGCGTCATCTCCGAAGTTAGGTTTAATTAAAGTCGCCACTCTGCGGTCCGCTAAGACGACTGCGAGTTCTGAATTGCACTTCGTTAACTATTTGCATTTTATGTTACTTTATTGTATGATCTGTGCTTGATTCGTATTTCTCTAAATTGGATTCATTTTATTATTACCGTTTATAGTTGCGGTGTTTCTACCGTCAGATTATGATGAGCTCATCTGACTGTAAGTATGATCAAATCTGACAAGGGGAGATCCAGACAAGATCCAAAGTGACTGGCGTGGGGTGGAGAAGGTAGTTCGAAAAACCGAAGATATTTGGTATATCGAGATGCTGAGGTATCCCACACCGAAAATCACTGTAGGTAGATCCCTCAAGACCTCAGATTCTGACGGCACAAGATGGAGGGAAATGAGAATTGAAATGATCTATGTCCGACGGTGAAATGTTATTTGTGGAAGGGAGCGTTTCAAGTAATGAATATTGAAAATAGATTTTATTCTGGAACAGTGTATCCATTAGGTGGCGGGAGTTTGTACGTGTTTTCCGTTGGAGCAATATTGATACTCTATTGATATTTAAGCATATATAACGACCTAACATAAAAAAAACTTTTCATTTAGGAACAGTAAAAACACAGAATGCATAAGTGAGAATATTTTAACAATAAAGTTGACAATAAATAAGTAACGTATACAACAAGTATTTAGTACTAGTTAATAATCTGGTCTTTAACACGTGGGCGCGGCCCGTGTTATTATAATATCAGTGCTACAATGGGCTCAATCCCAAGGCCTGCCGGCACAGTGGGCCTGATTAGATACCGATACAATCATAATTGATAGCAACCGAACCGACCGTTTGTGTTAGCTTTATAATAATTATCTATCAATTGAAAAATGTTTCTGGTCGTGATAGTAATTTATTAGCATCGTGGGTATCGCTTCACTAAAATTGTTTATTTATTTATTAGTTATGAAATTTGGTCAAGTTGAAGTTAGCATGAGGCAAAAAAACATGTAGAGCAAAAAGTCCTTTTTTTTTGGAAACACGGGTCACGTAGAACATATTTTTTATAATAAAGGTTACAAATTACTAGCAAACTTATTAACCCCTCCAGCTAAGCTAAAAGCTTGTGTTTGAAGTGGGTTCACATTAGTATAATGGCCGGGATTCAAATCCACAACCTCTCGATCCCAAGTCCTTTACTCAATGCCGCTTCAGTTGAGCGTATTCGGACACTAGTGGACAAGCATAGTTATGGGCTCGTCTTATATGACTATAAATGAAAAGAAAAACTCACTCTAATGATCCACCAGACATTACCTTGATCTAAGCCCGCTGCTCCCGGCTACGGTCTGGAACAACCCCAAATGAAGTAGGCTTGTTCACATGACGGCGGTACCGGCCGCTCAAACTCGTATTACAGAGCAGTGTGCGGCGCCATTGACATACGGCTTCTGCAGACCCACGGACGACGAGTATCTGCCGATTGACATCAGTCGTCGTTCATATCTCTATGATCCTTCTTCCGTTAGCTCGTACAAAAGCAGGTCTCAATTACTTAATCAATACGATACATACGTAGTCAAACGGCCATGAAATATCTCCGCTCTCATTCTTCTACTTCAGCCGTGCAACGAGTACCGGAGAGTACACTGCCATCATTTAATTCGATGTAGATTGTTATCAGTTCGTAAAACTAGACATTAAGGGTTCACTATTTTGAGTGCTGTTAATTTTTTGTCGTTAATTTTATGTGATTTAAATAAAAGCTATTTACATACTATTAGGTTACTTTACTTATCATCTTAACGTATCAACCCCATTTTATCATATAACATATATAATATTTTGTAAAACTGTGAGAGTATCTCACAGTATCACAGTCTCATTCGTTTTCTGTGCTGCAATTGCTAGTCGCTGCAGTCCGCTGCTCTTTGCTGCCGTCCGCTGCTGGTCGCTGCTCTCAGTTGCTGTCCGCTGCTGTTAATTCCCGCGCGTGCAGTGGACCCGCACCTCCCGCTAATGTCCCGCGCTCTACATAGAACAGCGCGCGGCCGCTTGTTGTAATATTTTCTTTTATTAAAACTGTCCTTGTTGCCTCGTCACTGTTTTCGTGTTTACAACTATTTCAGTCATCTACACATATTATAAAACAATATGTCCAAAACGATTTCTCAAAATCTACCGAACCGATTTTTGTACGGTTTTTACTAAAAGACAACATGCAAATCTTAAGAAAGGTTTAAGTTAATAATACATTGCGGTTAATTTCTCGTGGTGTCGGAATTTATGCGTAAAAACCTTTGTGACACACTGATAACCATGTGGGTTGAGCCACATATTTGCGCTCAATCGCCATCCTATCAGCTGGCAACCTATAATGTTGTCTAAGTAAACGTGTAAGGTGGAACGTTTTTGTCGATTTGACAATTTGACAATTTTAACACTGTTTAACACTTTGACGTTAATACTGTAAGTTTTAAAAGTGATCACTAGTCATGTAAATCACAAAACACATTACAAGATGGCTATAGGATCGATCCGTCTCACTCCAAAGATAGGCGAATAGATAAAAATATATAATAAATAAATACATAAAAACTTAAAAAAATAGTACGAGTAATTTTAAACTTAAATGATAAACTTTGGAGAAATACGCATCATAAATCCACAGCCCCAATAGTATCCTGTCTTCTTTCATCACACCGACAGACACCCATTCCGTCATTTGCTTCGGTAGCAGCTTCGATGGTGGGCCTTATTATTTGTTATTTAAGAAAAAGGTTACACATCGATCTTGTATCCAGCCAATAATGTGTGCTATGGAAAAGATAAAAAATTATATGAACTTTTTAGTGTTTAAGTTAGATAAATGTTGATCAAAACTATATTCTGTTGTAGTCACGTAGTCTAATTTCGAGCACCGCCTGAAGTAAGTAACTAACACACGTCACTGTACACCTGTCTGTCCTACAAACCCAGATCCTAAACCAATATCGTAATGAGACCTAGTCGCTATCAACATCGCTCCCCAGATACTCCAAGTTGTGTTCAATCGATATCTACTGATGTAACCCGCTCCTATTCATTTTTACTTATTTGTTGCACTTTACATTTTACATTACGTTATCCAGATACGAAAAGATGTATTTTTACTTACATTAAAATGCAAAAATCAAGACCAATATTGATGAAATTGGTTACAAATGAAGCTGATAAATCAAGCTACCATAGTGATTTTAAAAACAATCCGTTTTTCCTTCGGTAGCAGGAACATCGCATTATATGTAGGTAGTTTAACGTCTAAACTCATATAAACGAAAGTAATAATAAAATTATTTTGCTATAATCCGTAAAATACAAGCAATATATAATGCTAAATGTAGAGTGAACATTCCGTATTCATGCCCTACACACGTTCACTATCACAAACTCAACAATCGTTTCACCCCGCAACCGAAACATCATCAGGAGATAGACTCCACAACAAATCGCAAAGCGGTTTTGCGCTTTGCGATTACTTTAATTGCCTTTAACGTAATACAGGGTACTGCTTTAAAGGTAATTATTATGGCAGTGTGTAACGCCATCTTATCGTGTCAGTCAGAACTACCAGTACGACATCTCGTTGGGCGGCCTTGAAGCTGTTGTAACTGTGACAGGGTTCATATCTGAGCCCGTGTATTGTAGGCAGTCTCTGCTGCCCTCTGTATCGTTGCTTAAACTGTAACGAATAATAAGTTTAGTTTGGTTATCACACCACCTCACCCACCACACCCACCCGATCAAGACACCACCGGACGAGACTCCACCGAAATTGACCCCGAGGTGTGGGAGTACCATTCCCAGACCTCCCTACCGAACACGACAACCCCTAGGTCTTAGGTGACCTGGGCCTACGGTCCGAACACTGTCCAAGCCACGAAGACTGCGAGGACTGGCCCGGGCAAAGAGGTTCGCTTCGAGGCCCGTATCCCACCTAGCTCTCAAGGGTTTGCGAGAAGACCCCTCTGCTACTTCGAGTTTGGTCCCCCTCATAAATTAATATCTTCTAGGCTCAAGTTAAATGGCGAGAGCCCTGGCCATAAGGCCTAAACAAAATCCAGGCGCAATCCTGCGAAGAAAAGCCCTGGTAAGCAGGTGCGCCTCGAGGCCCGCACTCCAATCGACTTCGGGTATTGAGAAGACTCTTCGTAATTTAGTTTGGTACAATTTAAATATTTCGTTTCACAGGTCAATTTATATTATATTACTGCCGATATATATTAATTATTTTCCGACATCAAAAGATTTACGTAACATTTTTTTGTTAAGAAGTGAATCCAACAAACTTCAACGGGTTTATATATTTAGAAAGTATTTTGGCATTCAAACGGATATTTTAATTAAATATATTAAGTTTCAATACCATAAATGGAATCCTTAAGATTAATATCTAACGCCTATATATAATTATGTAGCAATACACCCGTAATTGTTATTGACAATACAAATAAAATAATCCCAGCCGATTTATTACATAATATTCTATAGTAATGTATATTGGAACATAAGAAAGAATAGTTCCTATGAATGAGGCGGACGAACAAACAGTCCAGGTAGTTCTTACAGACAGAGGTCATTTTAACAACACAGAAAATTCATTTATAGAATAAGGCGTTACTTAAAGTTCCATACAGAAAAAGTAATTGATGATATTGCGCGATTATTAGTCGTCCTACAGTCGAATTACAGCGAAATAATTCATTATTATTTGTTCTAGAAATATCATATAATGAAGCTAAATATAATTTATGTATTGCACAATTGTGAGAGATCGTCATTGCATAACTATTAAATACTTCATAATCTTAATTATGACTTTAAAATAATAACAAGTAATTATACAATAATGTAATTATAAGTTCATTAAATTAACGGTATTTAAGTGGCAATTGAATTAACGACATAGATAAAGTTGTATTGTTAGCTGAATGAATGTGTTATTATTATTAGTGACCAATCATCGTTACATAGCGTTACGTCACATAAAAATAACCACTCTGCATTGGATTGGGCCCAAGTACCGATACCATCACACCACAGGATAGCATAGCATAGCTAAGATTCGGTGCAGCAGCAGGTTTTCTCACATACTCTCCTTGTGGGGAGGTAGGTGGGGTGCGGGCCTCGAGGAAATCCTCACTACCCGGGCATCTCCTCGCGGGCACTTAAGCCCGGTATGTGTTCCGGCCGTAGGCCGAGGTCACCTAGGTGTCCCAAAGATGTCGGTATTTGGGCCGTAAGCCCAGGTCATCTGAGTGACCTAAGGGATGTCTGGTTCGATGGGGAGGTCTGGGAATGGTAGTTCCCAGACCTCAAAGTCGTCGTCAGGTAGTGTCATGTCCGGTGGTGTCATAGTCCTTGGTGTCGCCCATCGCGTCGTCCTCGTCGTCGCCGTCGTCATCCGCATCGGGCCGCGGAGACGGTGACCGCAGGAGCTCGCGAGGCAGGGAACGTCCATCAGGTGGTCGGGCATGGAGTGGCGCGATGCCGATAAGATTCGGTGGGCGGCAGATCGCGGCGTTTGCCGCTGACGTCACTAGATGGCGCTAGAGTTATTATAAAAACCCACTGACACTTTAAATTGGTTCGACACTTAAGATGCCGCATGACGATTCTTTTATTAAAAGTGTAATCAATTTTACAACAAATATAAGTATTTAATAGCGCCAACATCCGAATAGAGTTAGACTACAAGTTTCAAGTAAGTATAAGTTACCAAGTGGAATTTGAATTCCCTCTTCTTCGTCAACCGACGGACGTCCACTGCTGGACGTAGGTCCCTCCGTGGGATTTCTACAATACGTGATCTTGTACCGCTTGCATGCAGCGGCTCCCCGCGACTTTTTTGAGGTCGTCCATCTCGTAGGGGTCTACTGGCACTGCGCTTTCCGGTGCAAGGTCACCTCTCGAATACTTTGAGACCCAAAGGCCTGGCGATTCCCCGTACTATGTGCGCCGCCCGTCGCCACTTCAGCTTCGCGACACGCTGAGCTATATCGCTGACTATGGTTTTTCTATTCATTCCTGATTCGATTTACGTAGAGATACTCCGTGTATAGCTCGCTCCACCGCTGACCGACTCTGAGCCTTCTTATGAGGCCCATTGTCTGTATCAATAATTCGCTACTCCGATAAACTTGGTGCTACCAATCAAGTTGATAGTTAACAAATCGGTGACGTTCCTGAGTCACAGCCACACGGAAGACGCAGTAACGATAACAGAGTAATCACGAGCGGCGACAAACAAACATCAATTGCCGCGCAATTATCGTAAACACTTCACACTAAGTGGTCCTTCGCAGTAATCGGCCGACTGCCGCGTCAGGGTGACTCGGCAAGGCCTGACGAGGGCGAAGTCCGCGGACAGCGCGGGGGGGCACCACTTCCGGCCACGAGCCGAGTTCCCGGTATGGGGATGACTGGCGAATTATCAACTATCAAATGTTCAGGAACTTCCTCAGACGAACGATAATGAGACCTATTTGGGAGGAATTTGTAACAAACATCACAAGAACTAAGATCTGTCTCAGACTGATTTTAAGCGGTCTGCATTTCGATGTAGGCCAGTTAGTGCGAAGCACAAAGCTACACCATCAAACGTCTCCATATTGGATGCATGCCAAATGATCTAATGCCGGCCTGTCATGTAATTACTTAAAATATGCATTGCATGTATTAACTCAAAATATGCATTGCATGTATTAACTCAAAATATGCATTGTATGTATCAACTTAAAACATGCATTCTATTAACGTATAAATTATTTGCACACGACATGTAGATCATTATCTGGTATCAGTACTTATTTCTGCTTCATAATTACTAAAAAACGTAGCCAGCCTCGTGGACCATCACCACAGTACATGGAATTATATAGCCTGGCTTGTAATAATGCGATCTGGCTGTATGAATGAAGGCAGTCATTCATACAGCCGCTTTGTGCGGGTTGCGTTTATCTCCAATATATGTACGAAGGTAAAGTTGCAGCGTCTCGCGGTCTGCTAGCTGACCGGTTACTGTAAACATTAATGAAGTCCATTACGTCGAAGTATATCTAATTACAACAATAACAAAGATTTGTGACAATAAATACGCATTATAGTCTGTTAACTACTTTTAATTGACTAGACCTATCTTGTTAAATATTATAAACTTGAGGAATTAAACATATTTTTCTAAAATAAGACTATACCCTGAAATCTTAATTATATTATTTTTATACAAGCTTTTACCCGCAACTTCGCTCGCGTGGACTGTTGTCGAGTGATAGGTTGATAATAGATGGCGCTTTTCATGTTCATCCTACTCCTGTATACACACGATTACTTTAGCCCATATGTTACTCTAATGTGGAAGGAATAATTGTGCCAAATTTCATCGACATTGGTTCAGCGGATTCGTCGTGAAAGCTACTCACAAACTTTCGCATTTATAATATTAGTAGGAAGTAGTATTTAAATACGATATTATAATTCGTACGGCGATAACCATCAGTCCAGCCGACCTCTGGGCCGCCGCATTATCTGCGGTCGTTCGCACTAAACATAATGCAGCCCGTCCGCAGCCGGACCGCCGGGGTCTGCGCCCATTGCACCGCCACCAGTAAACTACTTCAACAATATATATTCTGCACAGACTTCATTTGAGAGCAATATATACGATACATATTTTAAATTCAAGTAGATTATAATGAACGAATTCAGATAATTATTAAATGATCGCACTATTAAAAAACCAAAATTTGCTGTTTGACTACGATTTATTAACCGGCAAAAAGTAATACCACAAACAAATAGAAAAAAAGGCCACGTAGACATTACAATCAAGATTTAATAGAGATAAAAAATGTCATAATTCCTTTAGTTATGGATTTATCATCCAGCAGTGAACGGCGAGAACATTAAATTATGTTTGAAGTTTTGTTTTGTTTTTATTTAATAATGTGTAAGCCTGCCTGCTATAGTATTATCAAATAGATTAAAACTAACTTCGTGAATAAAATGAAAATCTAATGATGTATAAAAGATAAGTACCTAGGCGACAGAGGGTTGCTCGGTATTGTTTGTAATAAATAAAATATGCAATTAAAAGTATAATTAAAGGTTTTATGTGGGATTGATCCTGGTATTCTGAATTGGAGATCGCCCGTTAACCAATTGAGCTATCACCACATTACAATTGACAGAGAATTATCCTTTGCTTTCTCATAAAATTATAGCAATTATTCCAGTGTCTGAAAACAGGGATAAAATATTTATTCTTGTTAAAACCTAGCTAGACCGATTTGTCTTCTCAAAACCCTCTACATGCTGAATTTTACGAAAATCGTTGGAGTTGTTTGCAAAATTCAGGAAAATATATATACAAGATAAACTCATTAAAGTATTAAAGATACTATTAATTTGGGATTAATAATCTAATCTTTAATCTAACCGCTTATACTTTACTTTTAAAAATATTAATGATTTCGATATTCGCGCTGTAGGAACATGATAACATAACCTTTTAATGTACTTCACCGGTCCAATGATAACCAGCCGGCCGCGCGCCCGCGCCGGTCTAGTGGGCGATGCACTTCTGTGCATTTCACATCGTCATGGTGACTCTCAAAATCACCATTAAAGTACCATTTTGTTAATAAAAAACGCAAATTACAGAGTAATATCCGGCCAAGTGGCACAGACGGTTTAACTAATTCATAACATTGCGTCCGTAAATAAAAACAAGGAAGATATATTGCTACAGACTTGCTTTAAGCCTTAAAAACTAACCATCCAAATATAATATACTAGCGGCCTGCCCCTGCTTCGCACGGGTATAAAATATATATCCCATGTCAGTCAGTGTAAAAAAATGATTAAAATCGATCGAGTAGTTTTCATTTATTCATTCGTGGCCCGCACGCGTTAAATTTGGAGAAAAACAATTTCCAAAAACAATTTCGTGAGGCACAATATTTTTACAATTAATTACAGAATGTCTTTAAACAAACTCTTAAAAGAGGGACATCGCTGCTAAAGTCGAAGTGTTATAGGGCGAAGCGCGGCGTCCTCACGGCATTATAAATCTGTAATATCTCCGAAAATATTCACTTAAATTACATGCTGTAAACGGCTATATTGATCTATATTAAATCAACTATTTATTTAAGGTACTTAATTGGATAAGGATTAATGCTGTATTGTATAAAAATTGCTTTTAAATATGGCATTATTTTTCGTAAAAAGTAAATGACAAAAAATGCTATAGTGGGTTATCCATAAGAGATAGACATATACCATCCTCACGGCACATCCATACCTGGAATGCCGTGAGGAACCCGTCGTCTGTCCGCGATGCTTTCCGTATTCGTGAATAGCACGCATTCCCGCCCCCGACAGTACGTGCGTCGGGTTATCGTCTTATATTAGTACATTATTTTGATAAATCTCGTAGGGTTTAGCCAGCGTTTGCAATGTAAGCGGAAAAAAAGTCATTATTTACAGAAACCTCAAAAATTAAAGTATTTCTCTACTTCGTATTGAATGTTATTATACGTACAAACCTTCCTCTGGAATCTATCTATTAAAAAAACCGCATCAAAATCTGTTGCGTAGTTTTAAAGTTTTATGCGTTAATAGGGATATAGGGACTTTGTTTTATAATATGTAGTGATGAAGCATAAATAAAGCCCTCACGGGGTTATGAGTTAATGGGAAATATTCTGGGATTCTGGGAAGGAGGAGGTTAATATTCGTTTAATAATTTGTTGATTAAATCATACATTATGTAGAGTAATATAATAAACTCAACTTCCTGTCCGTCCACGTGTTGCGAGTTTCTATAAATCTTCTGACTTAAGTCTTAAGGATAGATAGAGATCATTCATAGTTCTTATTCGTTTCTTTCCTTATTCTTCATTAACATTCTTTACATTCATTCACTTTTCTTTACATTCTGTTATTGAAATAAATAAAAATTAAAATAAACGATAAAAATATTACTATTACCTATATTTATTATATGCATATCTACGACTTCTTTCGCGTCGACTTTGGCCGTGAGATATCTACTCTTAGTTATGTTAATAACTATATGTTATAAGTTTTTTTCCTATTCCCGAAGAATGAACGAAATTTTCTGATCCTATATATTAACCTCTATGTTGGTATATAAGTTTTGAATGCTTTTAAATTTCATTACTTGCATCAATATATTACCCGTGAAAGCGTGACAGACAGACTTTCACATTTATAATGTTAGTATTAATTATCATTATATGTAACTGTAACTGCTGCATTATGCTACGACACTAGGTATCCGGCTGAGTAGAATAAACCACCATCACCTCTTACCGAGCTGTCGCGAAAGCCTGCTGAGGATAGATACAATGCGGGTATAGATTGATAGTAACTTTAAACAGCATTGTCCTAGCCTAGCGATATATTGATTCAAGGGCCACTAACATAGAATTGAATTTTTTATAACATTCCATTTATGTATAAAGCGTACTGTGTATAATTAGATCGCATCGTACAATCGGTCGAATCACTCCATAAGGCGCTATCTCGGCCGAGCGGCGCGGCCCGTTCGCACGCTCTGCGCGCTATATTTAGCGGCCGTCATTCGCTAAACGACATGTCTATTTCAGTCCACGCTAGATGTTTGGCGTCCCTCGGCCCCTCGGACCGTCAGGCCGTCACGGCAGCTGTACCTCACCACTTAGTCACATGTCGTAGTATTTGGCAACCATCGCAAACACACACTTCCTTATTTATATGTTGACCAGGCGAACATTGGAATACGCAACCAGCTGACCGCTACGGCGTACGACACGTGGCTGACAATAATCCGTTGTTATTTTAGAAAGTTTTATCATAGGCATATTTTAATAATTAAATTATTCAAAACGGTCAAACTTATTTATTTTTCCTATTTTCATTCACACCATGTAGTGAAGTAAAGTAACGGCCGTACTACAATCTCACTAATAGGTGTAGGTCGACTTTCTTATTTTCGGAGCGAAGGATCAGAGTTTGGTCTTTGGTCCCACCACGCTGTTCTAATGCGTATTAGTCGTGCACGCCCTGATTTTTCCAGAGATATGCAGGTTTCCTCAAATCTTTCCTTAACCGTAAAGTAAGTAGTAAATTATATCAATAAGAAGTTCTGTTTCCCCCAGGAGCTCCCCGTCGGCTGCCACACTGGACGCGCTGCGCGTTTGTACGTAATGTTACTGCCGTTTTGCTGAGAATACAACTATCGTCAGGTGCGCCTTACTTTAGGAGTATGAAGACTATATTATTCAAAATCATAAACAGGTCTCACATAGAATATGTATGTTTATATATACTATAAAACGCTAAGAACATTCTTAGAACTACGCATTTTGCAAAACCGCTTATCACATAATGTGTGCATAAGATTAAAAGTAGTACCGTAGTTGCATTGTTATTAAACTACGTTATTGCTGTTAATTTGACAAAATTACAGTGACAATAACAAGAATATTCATCCTTGGCCTTATCCCACACTAAGTGGGGTTGGCACGACATTATAAACATATTATTTTAATATATATTTGGCTGCGCATTTTGGACCGGCCGTCTGTCTGCCTGACGTCGTCGTGTTTTACAACACCTCGGTAAGGAATGAGGGTTGTGTATACTACTACCCGATACCACACGGCATTGAAAGTGGCAAAAAAAATTAACAGTTAAACTTAGTTTCCGAAGGTCGAAGAAGCCTTCAAATAATGATGACTGAGATCCAGCAAACATTCCACCGCCGGCCGCGGCCAGGTCAGGGGCGGACACTGTTATCTGTTGCTGCTTCCTGATATATAAATAAATACAAACAAGCTACTTGTCGCTTCCGCACACGTTTCTATCGCAGCTCAATACGCGAGCGGAGACCTCGATTAGTTCTCGGAACAATAAAACAAGTTCTTATTGCGATTAATTGCGCAGTTGATGTTTTGATGCTCATAATATAGTTGTAATCGTACTTTATGTACAAAATGTAAACCAGATGTGAAATCAGACGCGAACGACCGAACTTTGTACTTTAGATCGCGACATTCACTTCAGAGATATGCGGATACGTTGGAATGTAAGAGGACCTTCACCTCCAGGAGGGGGGGGGGGAAGGGGCATCGACACACAGTGGGTATCGGACGACATCTATCTTCCTACTGTAGAGTGCATTTGCTAGTATTTCTCTCCTAAAAAAGAAGCGGCAGATAACAATAGGTCGGCTATAATATCTTTATAGGACGGGGGCAACGATCTACTGCCGGCACTGGACTGACGGGTGGCAGCTGCTCGCTAGGAGCTGCGCCGGGAGCCGCCTGCCACTGCCGTTTTACTAGGTTCCTCGTTACAGGGATTACGAAGTATGTGCTCCGCGCCCACACTCGTGTGAGTGGAGCTGCAAGTATGTAACAGCATTCAGCGAGTGTCGTGTGTCGTGCGGAATGTCGTAACCGCGCACTCCGCGCCGCCCGGAATAGAACCCACTATAATAGCCGGCCGTATTTATAGCGGGCGACCTCGGGCGGCCTCCCCCCTGCTGGAGCGGGGAGAGTCTCCAGCTGGAGGGCTGGTCTCAGGCTCGGTTCGAAGGAACCACCCTACGCCTGCGCTCGCGGGGCAACCGGAGGAATAAAACGAGCAGCTACGACAACATTGGAGTTTATTTACAAGTATAAATTACTATATACAACATGTACAGGGGGCGCGGCGTGACGTCACCTCAGCAGCGGCAGCATCGGCAGCAGCAGCGCCGCCCACGCGTGGGCCCGCGCCGCGCCCGCCGCGCCCGGCGCCGCCTGGTCGCGCTGCATGGCCTCCAGCCCGCCCTCTGGAAGCACCACTTTCTGATCGGCGCCGCGCTCGAATCCCGCTCGGGTTCCGCCCGCGCGCACCCGGGACCCTTCATATGTTCCCCGCTTTACGATACCTACACCGTTGTTAGAATGTGTGCGATAATTTGAGAAATTAGCGTTTATTATGTAACCATACGGACATTAAAAAATATATAACTGCAAGAATTAGCGGTCTGTCAGTGCGTGACCGAAACTTTGCGGTTTAGTTACATAATTATTAGACCATTGATCTCGCCTGAGATACAGTTCAGATTTATTAAAAATTATATCGCTTATTTAAAATTTACTGCTGTAGCCTAATTAAGGTCATCTTGCATTAAACGGACCGCGGTCGGACTTGCGACGGGCGCTGCCCGGGCGTCGGCCGCCGGGAGCGTCCTCATCGCAACAGTGTAAATATTATGTTCAGTCCGTTATCACGATATCACGTTATCGGCTGACGCCTGCCGCGGCCCGATAGCGCTCCCGTGCTGTTTGTGAGCGTGTCGGTAAACACGCTCGACACGCCGTGTCGATACGCGAACACACTGCGTACCCTACACGCTTGAAGATTTAACTATAAGATCAATCTTTGAAACGATCCCATTACTTAAATTTGATTTTTGTTTTTCTCGATTAACTAAATTGGGGCCAGACCTGGGGCCTGTCACTATCCTACAGCCGGACGGGGACCTCCACGCTTTCTAAAGAGAAGGATTTCAGCTCAGAGGAATGCGCACGAATGCGAAGAGTAGCGTGGTGGATTGACTGAATCTCCCTGGACTGGCCGGTTACATATTAACGTGGGATAGAAATATCTCGAGAGTTTATGTTTCGTTTTCAAAAATGTTGATACGTATAAATACTTTACTCAATTCTGAATTTGTATAAAAATATGGGTCTCGGGCGAGGGAACCGTCCGCGGCCACGAGGCCGATCGGGACGGACGGACGGACGGCAGCCGCACCCGCCGGGCGGACCTTCGCCTTCAGGGTCGAGCTATTGTTCGCCGCGACCCAAATACTTGACGCCACTCGCCGCGCCAACACCTATTTGTCTGATATAGTTTCTTATTAAACGATGCCACGACTCGCGACGGGGACGAGGTCGACACGATCCGATCGCGACACGGGACGAGAACTTCTCTGAATCGAGATCGCGACGGGTCGTACTTGACCATAAATGATAGAAGAAGATCGTTTTGGTTAGCAGAACGCGGGGGGACACGCGAGCCTCCAACTAGGAGAAACGTTCGCACGAGAGGAGCACGCTCGTACCGTCGGGCGGGTCCCCGGGGGCCCCCAGCCGCAGCAGCACGTGCGCGGCGCCGCGGGCCCCCGCGCCCTCCGCCGCGCACGTGTAGCGGCCCGCGTCCGCCGCCGCCAGCCCGCGCAGCGCCAGCCGCGCCGCCAGCCGCCCCGCCCAGCGCTCCGTGTGCAGCGACACGCCGCCGCGGGGGCCCTGCGTTAGCGGGTGTTACATGTTACTGATACAACGCACATATTATCGACACTCATCATACGATCACGGGCGACGAGAACTCGAACTGTCAGAGTTAACAGTCGACAGTCAACAGTCATAGCAAACTATTTAAGATTTGTGGAAGAGCGTGCCGAGTTGATAAAAGATATATCGACAAAAATTTGGCAAGAATCGGTGGAATCGAAGTCGGGTCCTACTGGGAGCAGTACTGCATTGGAAGGATTGGATAAGTTTAGTACGTCTTTATAGTTGCATAGACCGATCCCGAATGTGAGAGGTAGGTTTCAGATCGCAGAGAGGACACCCGAGCGATGAGACACCAGGGAAGATTCACAATTGAAAAAAACATGTTATCATTGTGTATTTTATTCACCTCCATTACAACGGCGGCCTCGGTCGGACGAGGCCGCTGACTGTTACTGCGAGTGCTAGCAAATCGAGATGCCGGTTGAACTTCGTCGATACGAACACTGCAGTTCCAGGACGTATAATCGTGACCGTCCTGTAGTGGTATTTCGCGGCACGACGGTAGCTGCTTTTGTACTTTTTAATAGCTTTAATTTTAGATCACAATTGAATCGATTTAGAACCGTAAGGACCGTATGTGAATACGATCATCATAATCTGAGAGCGTACCTCAGGGTCCAGCGGCTCGCCCTCGTGCAGCCAGCGCAGGCGCAACGCGGGCAGCGCGGCCAGCGCGGCCTCCGACAGCGGCGCCCCATGCGCCTCGTACCGCGCCTCGCACTCCAGCCGCGCCGCGCCGCCCGGGGCCCCCCGCACCACGGCCGGGCCCAGCGCGCGCACCGCCACGCCCGGCGCCGACCACTCTGTCGAGGGGCCACGCCGCGTTAGCGCTCCGCGGGACGGTCGGGGCCGACCCTGCAGGAGCGCGCGCTCACCGACGACGGTCAGGTTGAAGAACAGGCTCATCTTAGGCTCCGTGTTGATCTGGCACTCGTACCGGCCCGAGTCGGCCGCGCGCAGCCGCTCGACGCGCAGCGTGTGCACGGAGCCGGCGCCGGCCGCGCCGCCGTCGCGCGACGTCAGCACGTCCCCGTACGGCAGCTCGCCGGTGTCCTCGTCCGGCCCGTCCGACCCGTCGTCGGGGCCGGCCGGCGCCTCCGAGCACGACACGCGCGAGTCGGCCGTGAACACGGCGCCCGCGTGACTCAGGATCTGCAGGTCGCTGGAGCGGACCCACGACACCTGCGGATGGATTTTTTGGACGTTCATTGAATTTTTTAACTTAAGAATGTAAGAAATCGATGAAATAATTTTCGATCGATCGATCGGTCGATTTTGAATACAGAGATCGGATCATACTTTCGGAGCGGCACGGAACGATATAATCGAAAGGAGCAAGCTCGGAGCGGGCCGGACGCTCTACGGGGGTGTCGACTCATTCGGACGGAGCGCGAAATGGACACCTTTATCAACAGGATCGTCGGGAATGTCGCGGCCCGCGTCCGCGGTGACGCATCCCGTGCCACGTGCCGCGTGCCACGTGCCGCGCTTCCGGCCCGCGGGGCTATATCGGGCCGGAGTCGTCGACCGGCTCTCCGCAACGTCCACGACACTCGCCGCTTTTAGCGCGTGACGTCGGCCGAGGATTCTCGCGGCTTCCGCGCCGTACAAGCGCTGCGCGCCGCGCGCCGCCCGCCGCCCGCGGCACGTGGCACGACGTCACGCGAATAATATTTCACTAATTGCGTGTTAACAGATAGGAAAAAGTATATTTTTATATTTACTATTTTTCTCCACCTAAAAATCTTTCTTCTATACTTTGTAATATTGTTAATAATAATAGTTTGTAATATTGCGTACAATAAAATGGAACAATAACAGCTACGAGTTCTCTATCGTATTAATTACTATTTTATGTGAGCGATTCTACTCCTTTTGATAGATTTTATATTTATTGCGGGTATTAAAAAAAATTAATGTGCAATTTAATTGTAATTTTTGTGAGCTAAATAAGTTCTTCGGGTAAAAGAAAATAGCGCCTGTAGTTGTTTATTATATAGGTATCAGGAGGCCGGTCGTGTTCCGCGCACGCCACGTAACACGATAGTGATAGCTCCCGTACCTAAACACTCGCGAGCATACTGAGCGGGTTTTTCAAATGTGTATATTGAATTGACTTTATTTTGTACTTTAGGCGAATACGAATTTAGAAATTATTAATACGAATAAGACGATTGTATCAGAGTAATGTCATTAGAGATTTTTCCAAAACTGGCGAGATTGTCGGACGCTGGACGTGAGTCAGCGAGCGGACGTCCGGCTAGCGCGTGACATTGGCATTGATTATTTTTAGAGTTAGAGTCGGCGGCCGGCGACGGGGGCTGGGGCGAGGCTGCGACTGCCGCTCGCAGAGCCCCGAGAGGAAACACTAAACCGATATTCAAAGCTAATACGACAGTTTTACTTCCATTTTTCAATACTCGTCAGTCACAGCGGAATGAAGTTCTATTCCCGTTCCCAATTTCGAAAGTGTTCGATATTCATAAATATTTATATAGAAAAGCTCGGAGGAAGTGATTCTCCAACGAGGTCGTGCTTTCTCAGATTGTGTTTCTCGGCAGTCGTTCGCGCAATAATAAAGCTGGAATCACTTACATAGTCGTCTGAAATGCTGTATATGTATATGTCAACATAGTACAGGTGTCAGTGTTAGTTTGGCAAGCCTGTCGGCATGCGTCCCGCACTCACCGCGCGGTCCCCCAGCCGCAGCACGCGGCAGCGCAGCGCGGCCGCCTCGCCCGCCCGCGCCAGCAGCGCCGCCTGCTGCCGCGCCGCGAACGCCGGCCCCGCGGGACCTGCGGGACCACGGGACGCTCACTGCAGCGGCAGCGGCCGGGCCGCGACAGCACCGCGCCCCGCCGCCGGCCAGCCCGACAGGCGCAGCCCGACAGGCGCGGTCCGACAGGCGCGGCCCGACAGGCGCAGCCCGACAGGCGCGGTCCGACAGGCGCGGCCCGCCAGACGCAGCCCGACAGGTGCAGCCCGAGAGGCGCAGCCCGAGAGGCGCAGCTCGGTTTCTTTTGTCTAGGAGCTGACCGAACTCATCTCTTATAACCCCCTCTAGCGATCCCCGAGTACCCTTGAGATGTAGTTTATTGTGGGCTGCTAGCATGCAACTAACCCCGCTGGCTCCGAGCGCGCCAATCGCCAGTGACACGGGGTGTTCCCGCAACATGTCCGCCGCCCGGTTATCAACTACCAGTGCGCTGGTCGCGCCTTTATGCGGTCTTTATTAAATTCTATATTACTATAGCATTCAAAGTATGTATCTATACAATTCATATCGTCTGCTAATACCTAATTTAAAAAATATATTTTATTTATTATATATTTCTGTGAAGTTCATACAGTTTGCTTATTCTCTTAAGATTTTTTTTTTACTTCTTACTTTCAATGTGGAAATTCTAATGTCACTCGATTGGTATACATATATAAAATTAAAATAATATATTCCGAGAAACTGACCTACTAGCTGCAGACGACCGATCATGGATTATGCAGCTAGTAGAGCTATTACATTAGACAAAGATTACAGATGTATGCTATGATTACAATGCGACAGACAATTGTATAAGTGAGAGTGTCATCAAATATGAGAGGGAAGATGAAACTCGTATACTTCGTCCCTCTCTTATCACACGTAAAAACAGAGAATTTTGTTTGCACTCTCAATCATATAATTACTTTAGTTAATAACAATAGATCTAATTTTATGTGACCAAATACATGATACGATCGCTGCACGGCGTGCGTGACGAGATTAATCAGACAAAAGGCCGCGGATGGCGGGCCCTCAATAAGCGAACGTGACGCACGACCCTACGGCCACGTGCGGCCGCCGGCTGCGGTGCGGGGAACCCGACACGCCCGCTCGGGACCCGCGGCGCCGCGTGTGGCCCCGAGCCGCAGCCACTAGGGGCCCCCGCCACCTCCGGCCGACCGACCACATGGCCCGACTGCACTGATGTCGCCCCGCACCCCGCACCGCGCACCGCGCACCGCGCACCGCACACGTGCGACGATGTAAACATGTCGCACTGTCCGCGTACATTATAGTATCGAAGGTTACGGACGTGTGGTGCGCCCGAGTGGCATCTCGATATACACTCTCACTGAGAATGTCAGGTGTGACGATGTTACAATGATCCATACTAATATATAAAGCTGAAGAGTTTGTTTGTTTGTATAATGCGCTAATCTCAGTACCTATTTATTGAAGAAGACTATAGGCTATATAACATCACGCTAAGATGAATAGGAGAGGAGCAACAATAAAAAATATTGTGAAAAAGTCTGTTTTTATTGCGTGCGCTAAGTAAACGGTGAAAGTTATTTAAAAATCTCTTATAATTAACTCACGATAATTACTTTTATGTTCAAAATTTCAATTCGAAAAATAAAAATTTGTGACACACTGATTTCCATGCGGGCGAAGCTGCCGGCACAGCTACTTATACTACAAAGTTATCGTGGAACAGTAACTGGTTTTATAGCAACGAGCCACGGTCATTAGAGCAATAAGTTCGAACTCACTATAGGTCGCGGCCGAAAAACTAACCCTTTGTATGTCTCACTATTTGGCGTTGTAGAGTAGCCTGGCGAACTTCCAGAGCGGTACGAATCAAGGAATAAGAACTGGCGATCGAATTTACAAAAATAGCATCCCCATCAAATCGGCTCCCGGATCCACGTTTCCTCTAGAGTTACTGCATCCGTTACGTGTATTAAACTCGTATTCCAATTCATCCGCGAACCGAAGGCTATCGTAGTAATGTAAAGCCAGCGATCCGCCCGACCCCTTCCGATAAACTAATTAATAGTCAGGGCCTCGGCAGGCCGCCTGCCGCTACCTGACGCTCTTAGAAGGTTGTAAACGGGTTGCACGACAAAGGGGATAGGACCACCCGCTGTTATGCATTTAATGTTGCACGTCGTTAATGAGGTGACGTCAGCCGGAGGTGTGGCGCACGCTCCTCACGTTAACTACACGCAGCGCCAGACAACGCTTTACCCCAAGAAATCGTAGAATGCCAATTCTGTATTACCGTAATTTGTTTACAGTTGTTATGTTTCGCTCCGATTCCCGCGCGGTTAGCACTCCATCGATCAATCAGCAGGGATATTACCATCTCCCGGAGATACTCGGAGCGGCCATCGACGTGCTTACATCTCGCGGGATGCTGCGGCCGGTCGCCGACAGCGATGCAGTTCCACGCCGGCCGTAACGGCTCCTAATGCGCACATCTCTCGTTCGATGTTTATGAAGTTTTAAATAAAGTGTGCCCTTTCGGTTCGATCGCGTCGGCCGCTGCGGGACGCGCCGCGCCGCGCCAGGCCGGTGTAGCGCGTGCTGAAACCAGCCTTTTTGACTATTATATCTGAAATAAGATAAAACCTACCTAGGTATATAAGTAGTTATAGAATTCAATATTTATATGATTTGTTTTCTCTGAACCGCGAATAAAAAGTAAATACGTGTTATTCCAGGTCAGCTATTTATTTTAGTAAGAGCCGCTTTTAAGTCAGCAGAACGTTTAGAGAGTGCGGGTGTTTAGACAATTTTTCCGTTGAGGGTGATCGCCAAAGCAGTTCATCAGCCAAGTCGCGGGTAGCTGACTGAAACTCGCATTAAATGTCCGTGTGTACTATATTTTTCGAAAGTTTCGCAGTAGCCGTTCGCCCGAATAGCTTTTACAGCGTCATCCTTGAGCTGGACCAGTGTAGAAGTATTGTCGAGAGGAAAAAATTGAAAGCGAGCGGCTCGTTACTCGTTATCAGATAGGGATACACTAGCACTTTCTGGAAGTATAGAAGGTTCCTATGTAAGAAACTACCAAGATCTATAATATTAAACGCGATCGGTTCGCGTACGGTTGTGCGTGGGTTATCCGAGTGTCCCGAGCACTTAGTGAGTCAGTTTATTTGGTGAGCGAATAAAGTGAGTTACAGCCGCAACCATCTATCGTGGCCGGTCCCCCCCGTGGGAGGGCGGCGCGGTGCCGTGAGTGGGACAAACAAACAATATCGCTCCGAGCCGCGCGCGATGCGCAGATGAAAGAGCTCAGTTAAAAGTGTTTACAGCGCGGCGCGCGGCCGGCGCCTGGTTAACACGAACGGCCGGATTAATACGTACTAAATACCTTACATTTGTTCTGCCCTTTTTTAAAGAGCGATTTTATTTGAAACTAATAAAGATTAATGTTACAAACTAAAATCAATTTATTAAGTAGATATCCTGTATTAACGTTTTTCCAGTCAAGACAATCCCTTTGTAGAACTCGTTAACTGTGGATATTAAAAAATCCCTCCATCCTGTCTCAGCAGACACAGTTAAACAAAGAATGATTTTTCGTTGTCACTATTTCAATTTAAATTCATAATATTTTTTTTAATTAATTCCTTATCTCATTTATCCGGCTGAGTAGAATAGACTACCCTCATTTTCTTACTGAGGTATCGTAAAAGGCGACCAAGGTAAGTTGATCCATCGTGTGATATCCGGTTGAGTAAAATAGACCACCTTCTTTCTTACCGAGGTATCGTAAGATACGACTAAGGTAAGTTGACATCAGGCAGGCGGTTGGTCGTTAAATACGTAGCCAAATCATGTGACAACATGTTTGTAACATGTTGTATCGACCGCACTTAGAGTGGGATAAGGGCAGGAGAATGATTCGGAGTGAACGTGTGTTGTTTTGGTGTACACTGTCCAGTATGTGTATTATCTATCTCTCTAATACTTTGTATAATTTTTATGCCGAAGTTCCCACAGGTCGCATTCAACAAACAAACAAGCAAATTAACAGTACCACTGTACTAACTATATTAGTTACGATTTCTTAATAACATAAATTTATATCTTATTCGGTTTTATCATTGCATACATACGGTGTTAACAGTGTCATGACGATCTGATCGGCTACAAGGAAAGCGGCATCGTGAAAATTAACATCTCGCAAACACACCGAACGTGACAGACAGACTGACAGGCCGATGAAACAGCGGGCGCATGAAACAATACTTAATCCATAGGCGATGAAGGAAGAGCTCTTTGATCCAACACGACATCGACAGCAGGCAGCACTCTGCCCGTCCGCGGCGCAGACCGATCGGACTCATCACAAACAACTGTGCCGTCACAGACCGGCCTCGATACGGCAGCCCGAACCGCTAAGTCCGTCAGCGATTAAACTAAATTAAATATTTATAGCGCTCAACCATCAATAATAAGTTCCCTTCGATGGCGACATCTGGAGCGCGCTGTGAGTCAGCGCCGCGGAGGAAGTGTCCGCAATCTAAATCAATGTGTTTCCTCCCTCTCGCATTCCTGCTCCCCTCCCCTCCCTGGACTGCATGCATGACTCGCATTCCTTCCTCTGTATCCGCGACCGGAAGTGAACTACCGCGGAGCCTGATTTTTCAAAAAGTATATATTTTTTCTGTCGCTCCACCATATTAGAAGAAGCTACGCCATCTTCCCACGGCAAAAACCACTTCACTGAATTGTTCGCTATAACTTAACGTGACCTCGGTAACTTTACAATAATGATGCTATGGCTAAACAGAAGTTAGTTGAATAGAAGTAGGCTAAATGTATAGAAATCCATCAAATATTATTTTGGTAACGCGCGCCCGGTGACCGACCTGTTTGTGTGTATACGAATATTCGAATTCCAACGGAAATTATTTGCTATGAACATACTTTGTAAGGAATTACTATAGCTAATTATGCCGTATGCTCGTACTTGCTAGTGATGAGTCAGGGTCGCAAGGAGTGGCGAGCGACGTCCGGAGGCGGTATTTATAGAAACCCACGGTATCACCCGGTAAGTAAAAACATTTGGCGGCCGAGATTTTTGTGAGGCCGCACCGTTCGCTGGCGTGTCTCCCCGAGGGGCCCGGCCTCGGCGACCGAATTTCACTAAGGAGCGTGGACCGAACTTAATATATGTACATCGCAGTCAGGAAAAAGACAATACGGTGGACGATCGAGATCGAACTGAAGCGTTAAAATTTTATATGTAAAAATAAGATCCAGTGGCCGCTCACATTCCGTCGCGTTTCCGCAACTCTCCGTGCCATGCGGGCCCCAGCGGGATGACTGAATCACCTACTTTCGCTCCTTAGGGTAATAGTTCGCCATTTATCGTAATACAAAGTCTAATTTCTATGTTATTAAAGTACTTAATTTGATACGTCTCTCACGGTCCTAACGTATAGTCCAAGAAGGCCCTTTGTAAACGAACACAAGCAGGGAAGGATAACGCGCAATTATTATATAAATCTTAACTCGTTCCGAACGATTCCTAGTAACTCGAGCGAGACCCGGTCGAAGAAGTACTTTAAAAATGTTTTGAACCTCGTCTTCGGGTGTTCCACGTCCGCATGATGGGAGTATCCTCACGTCAACGGAGTCTGCAGCCCGTGCAGTGCGGAGGGCGGGCGGTGGCAGCCCTACCCGCCGCTCCCGATATAAACTTCTATGGGAGGTGTGGTGCTGCGTGGCCGGATGCCGCAACCCCCGGTGCTAACGCCGGCCGAGTCACACACGTGTGTAGTGTTCGTCCGCCGCCGGCCTGACCACCGCCAGCACCACTGTGGCCAGCTGGTGGCGCCGCGAGGGAGCAGCAGCCGACGGGACAGTGAGGCCGGGCGGGCCGGGGGCGGTCGCAGGGGCTGCTGCGGCTCCGTCCCCGGCCCTTCTTGATCACTACATATTTTTAAAATTCCGTAACGCCTTTTTGTCTACCTGTTTCCGTTGAATTTAAAAACACTTTAATATATTTCCATGTGGTTTTCGCCAAAAGACAGTGATCGTAAGGATCGTAAGGACCTTTCGATGTTCCATTTCTTAGTTTTTTGTGTAATTTATTCGTAGTAATATGACGACAGTTGCCTTAGCACTTTGAAATGCAACAAGCACTACGTACGGTGGGTCTGTATCTCTTTGCTTGACAAAAAGAATCCGCGATGGCTATGAAGTATCGTTTAACGGACGCTCGCTCTAAACGATGTAAGTTCTAATAAAAAAAACGTCGAGTACGGTAAGGTAGGTGCGCGATTACGATACTATGTAGATGGATAAAATAATAACTGTTGTCGATTTTAATATATTAATTAATTGAAGCGTTTAGTGTTTGACCTATAAATAGGAATAAAATATATCTTAGCAAATTAAAACTAACGAGTGCCAAGATACATTTATTATAGTCGTAGTATGGCCTATATTAATGCGAGGCGGGAGATTCGCAAGGAAAATTAATAAAAAAACGATTCGAATACTACAAAAAGTAGTGAACTTCGGTAGTCGAAAAATTGGTAAAGAAAATTCGTCAAAAATTTTATTCTAATTCCTTAAAAAGCTCCCTCCGAAACTTCCAATTCCCAATTAAAATGTGAAATTTTCGAATCGTTCGCGATCAGTAGTTCCAGTTCGAATTTTTAAAGTTTTCAAAAACCAAATTGGATATAAAATATCCTCACACAACGCACTCCAACACCCCCCCGAGACTGGGGTGCAGCGAATGAAGGAGGTCGACATTTAATTTTGTTTTGAAACGATTAAATGTAACTATGTAATATTAAGAATTATATTTTTAAAAGAGCAACCGCCGAGTTCCTTGCTGGCTCTTCTCGGTAGGAACAGCTTTCCGAACCAGCAGTAGAGTTGACGATTCAAAAATACAAGTTTATTTGAACAAAGAATAATTTGAATTTGAATTTGAAAACAATTAAAACTAGTAGTTTTGTTTAGTAACGTGGACTGAAAGTTATAACTGTGACGGAGCGCTCACCGGCCAGCGCGGGCAGCGCGCCCACCAGCAGCACCAGCACGCGCACCGACATGGCTTCGCCTGCCCAACAGTGGGCGGCCAGCAGTGGGCGGCCGGGCGCCTGCCCAGCAGTGGGCGGAGAGCTCCCCGCCTGGAACACAGGAGCGGCTCAGTGGCAGCAGCCAGCCCGCGGCACGTACGGACGTTGTATCGGCGGCAAATATTTATCTACTCGTAGTGTGCCGCGGGATCGCTTCTCGTAAAGCTGAACTATTGTTAAATATACAATGATATTTACGTGCGGAAATTTCCAGCGAACGTTGAGACCGACGTGACTCGAGAGGACGTGCGTTAATGGTGACTTATATTAATTGTTTTTGTAAAGCCGCGTAAGCCGCCGCTAGTGGAATGTCGCATAGTTTTTATTTATTTAAGATACCCGTAACACATTCCACACACTTATTATGTTTCCACACATGTTTCAAGAGCCGTTCGGAGAAAACTGTGAAAATGGAAGAGGTCGTAGGCCAGATTAACTGTATCGACGTGTAATTTTCTATTTATATTCAGGTAATCTTTTGTATTTCGATTAGGAATTACTACAGGCTTATCGTCGCAGATGTCGTGAGTAATTAATTCTTTATTTTTCCTGGGCCTAAGTCCCCACCTGCCAAAAGTTGTTAGAGCTCCTCTGTCGAAGTCTTTCGCTTATAATATTTTTACACCTACATAATAGTTTTTGTGGCGTTTTTGTCATTTGTCGCCGCGAGATCGTTTCGGTAGATGTACCGAGTGCTTCCCGTCGTAACCTGTACTCGTTCGTGTTTCGGAACGAAGTGTACACTCACGTCCCTATCATTTTGTAGTGACATCGATTACCTTTGAATTCTTTAAAGTAATACATATACCTAAGTATAAATGTCCTCCAGTCACCGAGGTCACGCCGCCAGTTCCCACTACACTCTAACTTTATTGACAATTAAACCCAAGTGGCGATCGGTGTGACCGGTTCGAATCTCGTCATTTACGAAGATCATAAAATCGCCGCCAGAGTGGAAACGAAAGTAAATTATGTCAGAGTTGTAATTGAATGAGCGATAAGCGGCACTTCGAAACGTTCTCCGTCAGCGCAGCTGCGGGGCGGGACGCACTGTGCGGACCGCGTGCGGACCGCCGGCACGACCGTCAGATGAGACACCCTGAGGGAGCTACTGCAAACGAACAACAACCTTGTTCGTATAGAGGTTAAGTTTAAAACGAGCGAAATGAAACGATTTTATCACATGAGTGCGCTAACCGTTTCGAAATTACTGTCTCGTTGAATATGAACTAGGCCACCACTGGCACCACTGGCACATCTGCCAAGCGTGAGTCGTTGACGATGACTTCCGGGGATACTAAACCACTTAAGGCGGATCTCTATATACGAGTTAAGATAACTACAAATGAATCGTCAAAAACATCATCACAGAATATACATGCGTCGAATAATGTCTACTCGGTTTGTAATTTTCCGCATCGAATACTAAGAAAGTTCTGAGTTCTAAGTTAAGTTTATTATAACTGAATTTCTAATATATAATGTAAGTTCGTAGCGAGAGTTGACGAATGATAGAGGCGAATGGAAGAAGAAGACAGATTGTTCCGACCCCACTTGGAGTGGGATAAGGATAAGAGAATGATGACGAATGATGAATTTAAGTTCGTAGCGGTCCTCGCACGAGTCGCGCCACACTCGGCTCCATCGAACGTACCAGATATATCGATACAAAAATAATAAGAGACTGCTCGAAGTTTAAGGCCGACCGACCGCAAGCCCGCAGCACCGCACTGACCACAAAGACGACGCTGGCGCCACGGAGCACCCACCATTCACATCCATGGAGGGTCAGGCCCGCCAGGCGGGGCGGGGCGCGCTCGGTGGGAGCCACCACGACCGGGAACCAGGGCGCGGACGGACACTCGGCTGGCGGGCGTTTTGAAATACAAACTAGACTCGTTTTGGTTAGATATTTACATTGAACGGGCGTTACATGAAATTAGATGGATTGAATGCCGGTCGCGGCCGGACGGCCGGTGTTCGGGCGGTAGCAGCAGCACCGGCAACGATAGGGTAGGACTGCCCGCCGCGAGCCCGGCCACTGCGCCCGGAGAGCACGAGGGTGGCGATCGGCGGCGGCGAGCTACGGTGAATTATTGAGCGTGCATTGTTGACCTTATCCTGATACATACCTCCACGAGCACTTCGGAAAGATCGTGCTTACAATTGTGAATTCATCGTATAATATAAGTACGATATATTCGTTGTTTGGAAAGATATCATTCGAATACCGATCATAAATATATCCAGTTTCGATTATCATATCTAAAAAGCGCAGATAAACAACGTGCGCGCGGAGCGTGTAGGGTGGCCGCCTCGGCCGGCGCCGCGGGACAGCGCGGCGGACGGCCGGCGAGCGCCGCCAGAGGTGATCGTACCTCTAGCGACCTAGCGTTGCTTCCGCTCTACCGTGAAAAATCATTTGTAATTACCTGAACGAAGTCCTCTCGATCGATCTCGGATCGAATCTCCTCGGAGGAGAAACAGATCGGCGGCCTGTACGCGGCCAGTAGGGTGAATTCCGTCACAAAATTCCTCCACCGAATCCAAAACTCCCGCTTTTTGACGATTTAAAACGTGAACGTGGCACTGTAGCTATCGATTCCGACTATCTCCTCTCCACTTTAATCCGAAACAGCTCGATATTCGCGAGGTTTCTGTCGTCCGGGCGCACCGCGAACGAACATAAAATCGAGAAGTCCAGGCGCTCCCGAGGGTCGCGGGCGCACGGCACTTGCGAGCGCGGTCGGGCCGCGCGGCGCACTACCGACTGCGCACGCGGCCGCCCGCCGCCCGCCCGGGGAGGCGGCGCCGAGGGACTTTATAATATTTTAAAAACTAAATAACATTTTACGATAGCGATAATCTGTGAGCTGATGTCTCGATGATTCCTCGTAGATCCTGTTGACCGTTAGAACGGTAGATCCACTCCGAGTTTTAGAAATGAAGTAGTGAATGCTAAAATTACATCTATGTTATGTTGTTAGATTTATTTATAATTGCTTGTAGATTTATCGTTGTTCGTTTGAGAGCTTCGCAGGGAGAAGACGACGCCGTAATGGGTCTGTAGTTTTAAAGGTAGTTTATATCACAAGACTTTGAGGTGGAATCAATTTAACGATTGTTTTGTTCTATTCAGGAATAGCCCCGAAAATATCGACTCGTTCGAGAGATTGTTCGATTAGGATATATTACCGTTTATGACAATTCGTTCTCAACACCGACGTCCACGATCGATTCTCTGGAGCCTCACTTCAGTACCTTCTCCGTCACGCTCTCAGATTGGTTCATTGGATCACTGGAGGGAAAGTTCAAAGTGGTAAACTACAACTACAACGTGTAATCTACAAAATAAATTGTATAAACTCATTTTATTGGAAATATAATTTGGCTCATTAATTATTACTATTGATATGTTGAAGATACGTCAATATCTTTTACGAAATCGTGTAAACGGAAATAGAGACCTCAGCCCGTTGGGTGCAGGAGAACCTGTAACTGCTCCTCACGTCGCTCTTTAAGCGCCCGCGAAAGATGTTCGTCAAGGATCCATTGACAGATCTAATTAACTGATTAATTGAATTAATGAAATTCAGAAAAACTGACTGGTGTTGGGAGCGGTGAGTTACGAGTAAACTGTAACAGTGTTGTCTCTTGTGGTGTTATTTTTTAGGTAAGGCGTTCCCCCAAAGGCGCTCTTTAGGTCCTATTTTGTTCTCAATGTACATTAAGGACCACATAAAACTTTCCGATTTGACATTATTGACAAATGATTTTAAAAAATTCACGAAAATTCGCTGAACTACACTCATTAATAATTTAATTCAACTCTTCAAAAGGACTGTTATTCATTATTTTATTTAAAAAAAGTAAATTCGAATGTCTTAATTTTTTTAATAAAATCCCAAAAACGCGTACAGGTGCACTTATATATAATTATATTACTGTTTTCTCCTTTATTTCTGATTAGTTTATCGTTTAGTATTTGTTTCAATTGAGTAGAGTAGAGAACCTATTGTAATTCTGCACTCGCAACAATCAACGCTCGCAGTTTTCCAGTAATCGGTCTTGCACTATGTTTATGTTTGCAGTTCGCAAATATACTCAATGAAACACTCGCGTGGCTCCTCCAGCGTCGGTAACTAAGCAGTAAAATCGCAAATCAACCTTATCAAAATATTATCGGGCGCTCCAATGTCACAGTCATCGCCACGCTCTCGACCACTCGACCAGCTCGGACGGAGGCGAGTCACCTGTGGAGCTGTAACTGACCGCACGAGCTCCGCATCGGGCAGGAGCGATAACGACAGGTTGCGACATGATCGCACTAGTCCTGATATCGATCGCGCTCCTAGCGTGCTACCTGTACGGGACGAGAAACTTCACGTACTGGGAGCGGAAGGGCGTGAAACACGACAGGCCAATTCCGTTCTTCGGGAACTATGCAAGAAATTATCTCGTTCGGAAAAGCGTCACCGAGCTCGCAGTGGAAACCTACTGGAAGTATCCCGGCGAGAAGGTGGTCGGCTGTTACCGCTCGTGCCGGCCCGAGCTGGTGGTGCGCGACCCGGACGTGGCGCGGCGCGTGCTCGGCGCGGACTTCGCGCACTTCTACGGGCGCGGGCTGCTGCCGCGCGGGCCCGCCGAGCCGCTGCTGCGCAACCTGTTCTTCGCGGACGGCGACCTGTGGCGGCTGCTGCGGCAGCGCATGACGCCCACCTTCACGAGCGGCAAGCTGAAGGCCATGTTCCCGCTGGTGGTGGAGCGCGCCGAGCGGCTGCAGGCGCGCGCGCTGACCGCCGCCGCCGCCCGCCGCGAGCTGGACGCGCGCGACCTCATGGCGCGCTACGCCACCGACTTCATCGGCGCCTGTGGCTTCGGCCTCGACGCCGACTGCTTGCAGCGGGAGGACTCCGCCTTCCGGAGGCTCGGCGCCAAGATATTCCAATTCGGCGCGAAAGAGATAATATTCATAGCCCTCAAGGAAATCTTTCCGGCTATCTTCAAGCACTTCAAGACGTTGACTCGGTTGGAGAAAGATTTTTACTGCCTCGTCGACGAGATTTTGAAGCAGAAAAATTATAAACCTTCTAAGAACAATGATTTTATAGACCTCATGCTCGAGTGCCAACAGTTGGGAACGATCGTCGGCGAATCCATCGAGAGACAGAAACTGGACGGCTCGCCCGCGACCGCCACGTTAGAGATGAACGACGAGCTGATCGCCGCCCAGGTGTTAGTATTTTTTGCAGCCGGCTTCGAGACCTCCTCGTCCGCGACGAGCATGACTCTACATGAGCTCGCTCACCACCCAGAAGCTCAGAAGAAGGTTCAAGATGAAATAGATAGGGTGCTCGCAAAATACAATAACAAGCTCAGCTACGACGCGATCAAGGAGATGACGTATCTGGAATGGACCTTCAAGGAGGCCATGAGAATATTTCCGTCGGTCGGCTTCCTGATGAGAGAGTGCATGCGCCAGTACACGTTCGTGGATCTGGAGCTGACCATCGACGAGGGCGTGCGCGTGCTGGTCCCGCTGCAGGCGCTGCACAACGACCCGCAGTACTTCGACAGCCCCGAGGAGTTCCGGCCGGAGCGCTTCGACCCCGCGTTGCAGGACCCCAACGTCAAGAGGGTCTACCTGCCCTTCGGAGACGGCCCGCGCAACTGCATCGGTACGTCGACGGTCATCGTATGCGTATTTACAGTCATAACTGTTTAGATTTTTTTTAGACGTATATGACAACTTTTGCTGAGTTAAATTTTGCTATAATTAACATATAACGAGTGTTCAAAATATTTAGAATATCTAAATGAAAAGACCAACGAGATATCAATGAATAAATAGAGATATATATACCGATGATATCGAGTGCATCCGTACGCAATTCAAAATAAAACTTAGCATATCGTGGTAAATTATCGTCGGTAACTCGATCAAGCAAAAGATTTGCAACACAATTTACTCCCATCCTATGTCTAATGCACTAACCTGCAAGAGTACTGCCGTGCACCACGCGACGGCCGGCGACCGGCTTTTTTAATTCGTCCAGTGATGTTCTGTGTCGTATAACAAATTGTACATTAAAAACTTATTTTTTTACAGCGTTTGTATGTTTAATTTACATATAAAATACAATATTTTCACTATTGTCTCGTAGGCCAGCGTTCATCGCTCTACGCTGTACTCTACGACTCGATATCTCGTACGACCCGAAAGGTTTTGGTGAAGTTCAGTGTATCTATCGTTACCTGGTTATCGTGACGGGTCCTCATTACTGACTCGTCATGACCAGAAACGATCCATCAGTCCGGTCCGCAGGCTCCCGGCTGGGGCTGATGCAGTCGCTGGCGGGGCTGGCGGCCGTGCTGGCTGCGTGCAGCGTGCGGCCAGCGCCGGGCGCGCCGCGACGGCCCCGGGTGGACCCGGCCTCCAGGGTGGTGCAGGCGGTGGCGGGCGGCCTGCCGCTGCGCTTCGAGCGGCGCGCGCCCGCGGCCGGCACCCGGCCTCGGTAGGTCGACGACGTTGAGCGGAACACCACGCCGGAGCTCTACGACGTCCGCGAAGGTACTGCTTACTGTTAGATGCGTTAGAACGATTACTTTTGATTTTCTGCTCTTACATCGGTAGTTTGTCTGCAGATTCCAGTCGGTTCCGCTTCCCGCGCGTTTCCTCTCCGCCGGGCTCTATGGCGCTCCTGTAGAAGCACGCCGAACGTCATTCTCGTATTGGTACATTACAAATTTGTCCGATCAAAAAAAACATTGTTGTTTCTTTCAATAAAAGCTAAGCTAAGCCTCGATAAACCTTTTTATGTAAAAACTGGACGTATGGGTTTCTTATGTTGGTTGACGTTAAATTTTATTATGAACTAATTAAAAGCTAGTTAAAGCTTTTATTTAATTCTTTCTCGTCCACGAGTCATCCTTCAGTCGTTCTTCAACTGCGTCTATCATCTACAGCCTAGTCTTCTTCTTTTTTTTCAACTGACACGCGATCGTAGATCTCGTGCCTCTCGGACTCAGCTGCTCTTTGCAATCTTTGTAATTCCGCACGTCCCCCTGTTGGGGATCTATTCACTTTATTTAACCGCACCGCTTTTAATATTAGGAGCACAGCACGTCTCCGCTTCATAGCATCACACATCAGCATAGACAATATTCACTGGTAAAAGGTTTTAGTTTACGAGCACTTATTTGAGGATGCACTTAAGGACGATGAAAAGATGTCGTCGCCCACTCGAGCTGTTATCGGTGATTGAACTATCTCCAAATTAGACCCAGCTATCGGACGATACATTCCAGGATTATAAGTACTACTATTTCGAATACTGAATGTTCGGTGCAATGCATTGAACGTGGCTCGGTCGCGGTTAGCCTCGATGCTCGCGCTCGAGCAGTGTAGCCTAGCAGTCCGTCGCGACCGGGTGTATTCAATTTAACATTTAAAATTAAGATTGAACATAAGTTTACTCAATAAACTTTTTTATATCAATCGAATCATTTCAATTAACATCTGCGCCAGCACCCCCAACATGAGTTTGCAGATGATTATATACATTTATCTGCTGAATCGCAGGTTTTGTTATTTGTATCGGGCGCTACAGTCTTGTTAGCTTCACTGGAAGGGGATCGTTATACAATATTTTACAATAATACTTGATGTCTTGATAATAGTCGATGTAGTGTTATCGCTTCATATACATAATATTAGCATTAGATAAGCATTTAACAATTTTTAGTGACTTCGATATTTGAGTTTTTTTCAACGACCGCTGATAATTCAAGCAATGAAAGATTTTATATGTAAGTAACGTTTGGAACGTTATATATCATACATTAAGTGTATTTATTTTATTTTTATTCCTTAAGGATAGCCAACGAGACTTACTATTATACTAAAAAATACTCTGCAAACTATTTCATTAAATTTTGTCTTTATTGTAGGTTACCACCGCATACACTAGTTATTCTAAACTATATGGACTAACTAATTAAGAAAATTCCAAGCCATAAATGTCTCTCCGGCTGTAAAGTTGTATAAACGTCGCCCAAACCTGGTTAGTCCGTTTCGGTTCGTTCGTCCTCAATCCGTTTACCTCGAAACGTATAGAAGAACCCGTGAAGCCTAGACCTTCGTCATTTTATAAAAGCTGAAAGTTTGTCAGCGCATGCTCCCAATACGGGTAAGAACGATGGTAGATTATGTAATGTGGGTCATCGTGACTTAAACGGTACTCAAAGTGTGTAAAATACCGATGTACTTTCGTTAAATTATTACACTCGCCGTATCGCGCCGCGTTCCCGCAATCGCCCAGTCGCAGCCGAGCCGTGCGGCTGCGGCCCACCATACCCGGCCCAGCCGTGGGTCGTCCCGATGCCGAGTGGCGGTATGGGCCGCGCGGACGCCCGAGGCGGACCGATCGCGGCGCGAGGCTTTCACAACGGTCGCAGATAGCGTGCGTTCTTGACATACAAAATTACAGTTACAATACGAATGCATTTCGCAACTTGCGCTGGTGGTTGCCTGGGAAAATAATTATTAACTTATTTTTATATTAGTTTATTATAGACATTGTCGGACAGACAATTTTTCGAATAATAATCGAATAAATCGAATAATTCGAATATTTTTTAAAATTTATTTTATAACATAACACTACTAGCAACTACTTGATCGTTAAATTCATCGCCAACAGAAGCTCATAGTCTGCTAAGAGGAAGTGTGGCTAAGTGCGATGTGTCATTCAACTTATATATTACTTTAATAGTAACAACGTTTTACATTCAGAGCAATATGGTTTTACTAAGGGTCGGTCAACTACAAATGCAAGTGCAAGAATCTTAAAGCACATATTTGATGCTTGGGAGAACTCACAGAATGCTATAGGCATTTTTTGTGATTTATCCAAGGCGTTCGATTGTGTTCAGCATAAAAACCTTATGCTAAAATTAAGTTATTATGGTGTAAATGGCAACTCGCTCGGTCTTGTTTCCTCTTATCTTAGCAATAGGTTGCAAAAGGTATGCATTAATGTGCACGGTCATCTGGATCGTTATGGGTGTCACACAGGGGTCGATCCTTGGTCCTTTCCTGCTTTTAGTTAACATAAACGTCTTAGTTTATTGTGTTTAAAATATTTGGGATATTGTGTTGTTTGCAGATGACACTTCTTTTATTTTTAAAATAAATCGAAATAAAGATAATTTTGACGGTGTAAACAGTGCTTTATCCCAGATATCAAACTGATTTTCTGTAAATAATTTACTTTTAAATACAGATAAAACCAATGTTTGCAATTCGTTTTACCAAATTTTATTAAGTTAGATATAAACTTAGAGATTAATAAGCAAATATGAAAAATAGAAAATACAACCACATTTTTGGGGCTCACTTTGGATGATAAACTCCAGTGGGGCACCCATATATACCCTCGCATCAGCCCTCGCAGGTAGACTTAGTTCCGCCGCTTACGCTGTTAGAAAAATAAAGCATCTAACCGGTTATGAAACAGCGCGACTAGTTTATTTTGCTTATTTTCACAGCACTAAGTCATATAGAATAATGCTTTAGAAAAGATTTTTGTTGCTTAAAAAAGTCATACGGGCTATCTATATTATGAAGCAACGTTATATACGTATTATATCTGTACGGAAAAATATATATCCAAATGTATAAGACGAAATTCGATGTATATCATATACATACGAGAGGTCACAAAAAGCTTGTGATGCCTGTGTCGCGACTCAGCAGAGTTAGCAACTCATTCGATGGTCTCGGTATTAGCTTTTACAATAAGGTTCCGCAATCAATACTAGATCAATCTACAGAAAGGTTTAAATTAAGTATAAGAGATATGCTTATACGTAAAGGATATTACAAACTTGAAGATTATTTGGATGATAAAAAAGCCTGGATTTGAAAATCCTTTCAGCTTCATACAAGGCTGCGGTTTAATAATGTAAAATTGAAAATGTTTAAAAGATTGACCGCCGAGTTGCAGGTTGCGAGGTTATAATAGTGGTTCCATCTCATATCGCTCGCGCCTTACTCATTACTAAAATATTTCAGAGCAATACTGATGCAGTTTAGGCCGACGACCAGGATATCTTAGGTATCGTGTGAAATCAACTCTCCTGCGGAAACTTGAATCCAATAATTAACAAATTTCGATCAAATCTGTCTTTTCTGGACCTCATGTCTCTATTTAAACATCCACGGGCATGAGTCTGGATTTTTCGTTTAGTAACACGTGTCCGATACCGTACACCGATAATGCAATCCCGCGAGGAGCGAGCGCTTACCGGGCGACCCGTTACTACTATATCACCGGAGCCCTGGAAAAGGAGAAACAAAGCGTAAGCGAGATAGATCAATCGTACGCTTTCCAAATAACTTGAGCGAAACAGTAGGCAGAACCCGCTCATAAAATAGGTCAAAACGTGAAAACTCAATCAGTGTTATCGTCGTGTTATCGGCGCCGCCGCGGACACCACCCGCGGCTATATACGGCGGCCGGAGGGCGCGCCGCGGCGTTCGCAGCGCGAGTCGACGGCTGCGACATGATCACCTGGGTGGCCATCGTTATCGCCCTCGTGGCTTGCTACGTCTTCGGAACGAGAAACTTCACGTACTGGGAGTCGAGGGGCGTCAAACACGACAAGCCGATACCTTTTTTCGGAAACAATGCGAGGAATCACCTCAGGCTGAAGAGCATCGCCGAGCTCGCTACGGAGACATACTGGAAGTACCCCGGCGAGAAGGTGGTGGGGTTCTACCGCTCGTGTCGGCCCGAGCTGGTGGTGCGCGACCCGGACGTGGCGCGGCGCGTGCTCGGCGCGGACTTCGCGCACTTCTACGGGCGCGGGCTGCTGCCGCGCGGGCCCGCCGAGCCGCTGCTGCGCAACCTGTTCTTCGCGGACGGCGACCTGTGGCGGCTGCTGCGGCAGCGCATGACGCCCGCCTTCACGAGCGGCAAGCTGAAGGCCATGTTCCCGCTGGTGGTGGAGCGCGCCGAGCGGCTGCAGGCGCGCGCGCTGACCGCCGCCGCCGCCCGCCGCGAGCTGGACGCGCGCGACCTCATGGCGCGCTACACAATCGACTTCATCGGCGCCTGCGGCTTCGGTCTCGACGCCGACTGCCTGCAACGGGAGGACTCCGCTTTCCGGAAGCTCGGCGCCAAGATATTCAAACTAGGCTTCAAGGAATCTCTTTTGGCAGCCCTGATAGACATCTTTCCCGCGCTGTTCCGTAACTTTAAGGCGCTCACTCGGATCGAAACGGATGTTTTCCGTCTCGTTAATGAAATATTAGACAAGAGAAATCACAAACCTTCTAATAGAAACGACTTTATCGATCTCTTGCTGGAATGTCAACAGAAGGGAACGATCGTCGGCGAGTCCATCGAGAAACAGAATCCGGACGGCTCGCCGGAGATCACCACGCTAGAAATGAACGACGAGCTGATCGCCGCCCAGGTGTTAGTATTTTTTGCAGCCGGCTTCGAGACCTCCTCGTCCGCGACGAGCATGACCCTCCACGAGCTGGCGCACAACCCGGGGGTACAGGAGAAAGTCCAAGAGGAAATAGACAGGGTGCTCGCAAAATACGATAACAAACTCAGCTACGACGCGATCAAGGAGATGACGTATCTAGAATGGACGTTCAAGGAGGCCATGAGAATATTTCCGTCGCTCGGCTTCCTCATAAGAGAGTGCGAGCGCCAGTACACGTTCAAGGAGCTGGAGTTGACCATCGACGAGGGCGTGCGCGTGCTGGTCCCGCTGCAGGCGCTGCACAACGACCCGCAGTACTTCGACAGCCCCGAGGAGTTCCGGCCGGAGCGCTTCGACCCCGCGCTGCAGGACCCCAACGTCAAGAGGGTCTACCTGCCCTTCGGTGACGGCCCGCGCATCTGTATCGGTGAGTCGACCCGCAGCGGTATTCGCCATCCGTATTTACAGTTGTAAAGGTTTATTGCAGTACATTAATAGATCTCGTGTAGGCTCGACTGTAGCACAGAAACTGCTTTGGGTTCAAACACCGGACTGCCGGTCGGTGGTGCGGTCGTGGACAGTCGGGGTTGCCACCGAATGGGGCAGCGGGGAATTTTTTCGGGGCTGTACGAAATAGGTAGCGCAATATTTTTAAAGGCGCCAATCATCAATACCTAAAGGATGTTTACGTAGCTACATGAAAACAAAACCATCATTTACCTTGGTTCTTTTCAATGAATGGTCGAAATGTAGATTATATATACGAGTACACGTATAGAATAGTACATAAAGGAAGTAGGGGGAATCGATCGACTCGCACGAGGAGGACTCGTTTTCTAACGAAGGAGTTGAATATGGTGCACTCTTTTTTATTATGAGTCCGCATGGTCTCTTCGGTTATTCGAAGGCGACTATAGAGAAAACGCCGGAATAGTCAATCAGCTGGATGGTCCGGTGTCAGAAGTTTCACTCGAACCCCGATCGGCCCGTGGCTCCTGCTCGAATCTGTTTGCTAACTTTTGGAGAGGTCGATTTCTAAGTTAGCAAAATGTCAATTGACTTGCGGTTCTGTGGGCCAGGCTCCCGGATGGGGCTGATGCAGTCGCTGGCGGGGCTGGCGGCCGTGCTGGCCGCGTGCAACGTGCGGCCGGCGCCGGGCGCGCCGCGACGCCCCACAGTGGACCCGGCGTCGCGGCTGGTGCAGACGCTGGCGGGGCCGCTGCCGCTGCGGTTCGAGCGGCGCACCGCGGCTGCCCAACTGCCCGAACGTCGTTTACCATAGAGCCAGTATTAGATATTAAAATAAATTTATTTTGCTTTAATCCGCGATAACTTTTATAAAAGTTATTGCTATAGCGATATACTTTTGTATTATGGATCTCCGAAAACTAATGCCTGATTCTAAAAATCGTCCAAGTTTTATGATGGAATTATGGTGATGATTACCCTTGTTAAAGTTTGTACTGTTCGCCTACATGGTTCATGCACGATCACTGTAACGAGTTCGGTTGCTAATAAAACACTTTATATAATTAAGCGCACGTGTATGGTCGGTCGTTTTCATTTTTGTAATTCCACTTGCAAAGAAAAGTCAACTGTAAATCGAGTACAATCTTCGAGTGACTCCTCGTCCCCGAAGGTGTTCGCCCGTCGACCTCCACGCGTGTGCGCCTTCTGTGTGAACATGTCCCGGTATTTCATTCCCGAGGCAGCCCGCTATTTGAATAATTTAGGAAAAGTCACGTCAACCCATCCGGTCGATCGGTCCTCGATACTGGGATATTTTAGCACGAGCACTGTGGCCAGCTATGGTCTCGGATAATAAAGCATTTCACTTATCGACCACCGATACGATTAATCTCATATACGCATTAAATTTGTACAATTTGAATCAGTTAATTCAAAAAATAACGTCATTTAATCTTACGTAATATAAACAATTCGATCGAATGGGATCCGATCGTCCCGGTGCCTCGCAGCGGAGGTCTGTATCGGCCACATCTTATAATTAGTAGTTCGTAGTATACTTATATTACTAGTAGCGTATGTTATTAAATCAGCTCGTCACTCTGATCATCATACGCTCATAGAGTATTGAAGTACACACTTCAGTACTAAATGATTTCAACACACGTTGAAATCATTCAGCTGCCTGCAATCGCAAAGTTTAAAACTACAAAAGCGGTGATTCAATACAAACTATACAAACAAAAATATTCCTCATCACACGATTAAAAAGAAACCATTATATCCCACAAAGCAGGTCGATCATATCTGATGATTGAGGTTCTCAAAAAAAATTAATTCAAAACCTAAATTCTAATGCAATCTTTCCGATAAGCAGGAACGTGAACGCTCGCGTGTCCGCCGACTGAAGTGGAAAAGCATTGTTATGAAATATATTTATACCGAAAAGGAACTTTCATAGCCAGTAACCGAAAGTTTTCTTGGTGCTTTGTGCGTAAAAAATCGAAGAACAATGTTATTTCGACGTTGATGAGTTACAGTAATGGCACCAGTTTAACGGTTCGTTAAAGGTCTGTCATTTATTCCACATGCATATTGCAAATTTTTGATGTAAGTGGGAGCTCAGTATATAATCTAGTAAAATCGCTCGACCTTAATAACTGCACTATATTGGATTCCTTACTCCCATATTCTTTGTTAACTTTAGTAAATGTTTAACCTATCCTGTAACTCTGTTATAAAACAATCTCTTCAAGAGGGCTGTGTGCCTGTAATTTGGAAGTCTGCGATCTGTCTGCCGGCTGAAACTTCCGGCGGCTAGCTGATGGCTGAAATATTAATTGCGTAATTAACAATATCTCGGATCGATTGTTGCGTCAAGAAAACTTAGACAGACTGAACGAGTGTTACAGACGACAGATTTTAAATAAGATGTGCAAGAAGAAGATGTAAAAGAATGACTGGAAATGATAGTTCCATAGATTTATATTTATTTACAATAATAAGTTTCATTTCCTTATCGAGTCGGTATGAGAGGTCCTTACACTAGTGTCCCGCTCGTTACTATACTGAATATAATTCACTGTACGTCTTCAAGTTAGTAAAGTAAAGTAAGGAACTGTTACTATAATTTATCCCACAGCTGGACATAGGTCTCCCCTTTCTGTTTCCATAGAGAAGGGTTCCTAAGGGAGACATATCCCCAGAATCGGGCGTTCGATTACGTTAAGCGTAAAAAGCTTCAGCTAAAATTAAGTTATTATGGTGTAGATGAGAACTCGTTTGATCTTATTTCCTCTTATTTCTCTTCTCTTATTCATCTTAGCAATAGGTTGCAAAAGGTATGCATTAATGATGCCCGATCATCTGGATCGTTTAACGTTATGGGTGTCCCACAGGGGTCGATCCTTGGTTCTTTTCTGTTTTTAGTATACGTGCATGACTTAGCTTATTGTGTTCAAAATATTTGCGATATTGTGCTGTTTGCAGATGACACCTCTTTTATTGTTAAAGTAAATAAAGATGAAGATAACTTTGACGATGCGTGACGCGACTCGTTTGTTTTGAGTTTCTTGCTGGTTCTTCTCGGTAAGAGCAATATTCCGAACCACTTGTAGCTTCATTAATCATATTGATCCTTGACGATTCAAAAGTGCTTGGAAAAACTTATTTGAACAAATATTTTTTTTATTCAAGTTCATATATTGATCCGATAAATTTAAGTACCTTTGAAAGAACTGTTTTTTTTGTATTTATTAGCAACATGTAATAAGCTGATAACGAAAGGAAAACTCAGGTTTAAATAGAACCTAAGTATTTTTGAGTTGAAAATGAAGAAGAATTTAAAAAAAACTAGTTTACTAGAATTAAATATTGAATATGAAAGACCATCCTGGTAAAAAAGTAATAATAAAATAATTTTGCTATAATCCGCGATGAAGTAAAATAGAAAATATATGTAATGCTAAATGTAGAGTGGACAATCCGTTTTCATACCTGATATATGTATTCTTCGTAGAAACACACGCACAAACCTCCACCACCGCCACCACAATTTTTTTACGAATCCTGCGCATACATTTAGCATTATATATATTTTCTATTTTACTTAATCGCGGATTATAGCACAATTAATATTATTTTTATTTTTGTATTATGGATACGCAAAGTAACGCCTACTTCTATAAACCATCCTGATATTTTTTTTATACAAAAACCTGAAAGTAGTAGTATTTTTGTTACTAGGAGTCCCATCTTCAAATTCGAAACAGAAAGATTATTGATTATCCTGAAGAACGTCACGAGTCATAAGAGAAGCAGAACGCCCGATAAAACCATTAGCGGAGGCGCACGAGAGCACTGAGCCGGCGCCGCGAGCTGACGGGCGGCCGCCACGGGCCTGCCGGGGCGCCGCGGGGCCGCAACAGCGCGTCAAAGTATGCTTTGGTGCTTACAGATAATGTTATGGCCATGTCTGTATCAATTGATGAGAAATATATATTTTTAGATATTAAAATAACGCCGTGTGGTATCCGGCTGAATAGAATAGACCACCCTCTTTCTTACCGAGATGTCGTAAAATACGACAGAGGTAAGTTGACGTCAGGCAGGCGGCCGGTCGTAATAACGCAGCCAAATCATGTGACAGCATGTTTATAACATGTTGTGCCGACCCCACTTAGAGTGGGATGAGGGCAGGAAGATGATGATTAAAATAAAAAGGAAAAAATATTTTTAATAATTTATAGAATTAGGCATTACTTTGCGGAGGTCCATAATACAAAACTAATGAAAATGTTATTTTGCTATAATCCGCGATAAATTATTATTATAAAATATTATAAAATTTATCGCGGATTATAGCAAAATAATATTCTCATTACTTTTGCAAATAATATTCTCATTACTTTTGAAATGTTTAAAAAAAAAGTAGCATCTAGTATGAAACAGAAAAAACTGTTTGTATGAACGTTTACTTACGCGGATGTGGGGGTCATAAAACAAAAGTACAAACTAGGTAGGTATATTAGTTCCAGCTAATTGGAATTGAATCTTCAGTCTGTTGACAGTTCATTTGACGTAACCATGATATTTGTAATGTTAAATTTTGCATTGAATTAATTACTTTCTTGTAGGCACTTGGCTATATACCTTTCGTGTACCAAGCGATAGCGTGCATTGTTTCGATGCAGCGCCATCTAGTTTAGTTCGCGATAGTAATTTACTTGAGTCATACGATTCAATGATAAAATAATAAATATCGATAAAGTCGTCCCGCAGTCCGCGACCGGCCGATGCCTCGGTACGCACTGCACTAGCTTACGGCTGTGTCCACAACCACACCGATGCGCAACGAGTCGTTCGATACACGCGGACGGGTTAGTCCGATAATAGTTTGCGTCGAAGCCGCTACTGCCTTCGTGACAACTTTACGAATAAAATATCCCTAATTTTGAACTATGTTTTTCCCTGTTACTGAAGGAAAATCGGTATCGGTATCGAATATGCTCCTACACAGTAGACCAGTAGACGGAATATATATTGATGCTCACGTTTTTCAAGTCATATTATGTTTAGACTCCGTAATGAAACGCGATAAAGCTTCGATTGATGCATCGCCCGTGGTGCACCGTCAGAAGCCGTCAAATTAAGTTTATATCATGAATCGAGCGCTCTGAGACTTTGGGAAATTAAGTAGTAGTAGAAGCACTACTACTACTACTGAATTTTCGAAAAGTATTGCTTTATCCCTTCCGCCGGCCTCGTAAGTACCGTGGGCCAACTTTGTGGTTAACAATGTGAGACAACTATCGTCCTATCTTAGATTATTAATTAAAGGCTCGTTATAAACGTAAAAAGAAGTGGAAAATCCGCGAGCCGTATTGGACAACCTTGGCATACTGATATCCGTCCTTGTAATGTTTATACTCTACTAACTGGCTTCTGGCCTGAGATCTAACATTAGAGTTATAAGTTATCATTAGATTTATAAAAAAAAAAACATTTTAATTATATAATATAACTAGCGGCCTGCCCCTGCTTCGCACGGGTATAAAATATATATCCCATGTCAGTCTGTGTAAAAAAAATGATTAAAATCGATCCAGTAGTTTTGATTTATTCATTACTGCCCGTGGCCCGCAAGCGTTAAATTTGGAGAAAAACAATTTCCTTTCCCTATACCAAGAAGATTTCCTGCTATCTTTGAAATATCTAAATTCATATAGTAGTACATTTTTACTTATTTACTTTTAAATTTTCCCTATGTATTTTATTTTTACAATTAATTACAGAATGTCGTTAAACAAACTCTTGAAAGAGGGACATAGCTGCTAAAGTCGAAGTGTTATAGGGCGAAGCGCGGCGTCCTCACGGCATTTTAAATCTGTAATATCTCCGAAAATGTTCACTTAAATTACATGCTGTAAACGGCCATATTGATCTATATTAAATCAACTATTTATTTAAGGTCCTTAATTGGATAAGGATTAATGCTGTATTGTATAAAAATTGCTTCAAAAATATGGCATTATTTTTCGTAAAAAGTAAATGACAAAAAATGCTATAGTGGGTTATCCATAAGAGATAGACATATACCATCGCGGACTTTTCTGTAGACCTTTTTAAGGTGTACAAATACTTAGTACATTATTTTGATAAATCTCGAAGGGTTTAGCCTGCGTTTGCAATGTAAGCGGAAAAAAATGTAATTATTTACAGAAACCTCAAAAATTACAGTATTTCCGTATACTCCGTATTGAATGTTATTATACGAATATATTATTATATTATCTATTAAAAAAAACCGCATCAAAGTCTGTTGCGTAGTTTTAAAGTTTTATGCATACATAGGGAATATTATGTTTTATAATATGTAGTGATAGTGATTGTTATTTTCCTCGCTAGAGAGCTCCGATCATAAATGCGTCCGATCGCTGCTAAATTCAAACGGTTAAAGGGCGAACCGCGTTTTTTTTTTCGAATTTGACTAATGCTGTTAGCCCTAATGGCTTTGACAGCGTCACCGATAAGACGGGCGAGCGCGGAAGCATCGCCGAGAGGCGAACCGCGACCTCCGACGCGCTATTTATAAGCTCGCGGCGCGGCCCCTGCATTTTAAATCTGTAATATCTTCGAAACTGTTTATTTAAATTACATGCTGTAAAGGGTCATATTGATCAATATTAAATTAACAATATATTTAAGGTTCTTAATTGGATAAGGATTAATGCTGTATTGTATAAAAATTGCTTTGAACATAAGGCATCATTTTTCGTAAAAAGAAAATGACAAAAACTGCTATTGTGGGTTATCCATAAGAGATAGACATATACTATCACGGACTTTTCTGTAGACCTTTTCATGGTGTACAAATACTTAGTACATCATTTTGATAAATCTCGTAGGGTTTAGCCTGCGTTTGCAATGTAAGCGGAAAAAAATGTAATTATTTACAACATCACATTAGAAACCTCAAAAATTACAGTATTTCTCTACTCCATATTGAATATTATTAGACATGTAAACCTTGCTCTAAAATCACTCTATCTATTTAAAAAAAAACTGCATCAAAATCTGTTGCATAGTTTTAAAGATTGAAGCATACATAGGGATATACGGACATAGGGACAGACAGAGAATACGACTTTGTTTTATACTATGTAGTGATATTATTTATTTTTACAATTGATTAGACAATGTCTTTACATACAACATTCATAGCTTTCTTATCATTAGACAATATAAACTTGAAAGAAGGACATTTAGTTGCGCCTCCGGTCGCTGCTAAATTCGAAGTGCTTATAGGTCTAAGCGCGGCCTCCTCGCGGGATTTTAAATCTGTAATATCTCCGAAAATGTTCACTTAAATTACATGCTGTAAACGGCAATATTGATCTATATTAAATCAACAATTTATTTAAGGTACTCAATTGGATAAGGATTAATGCTGTATTGTATAAAAATTGCTTTGAACATAAGGCATCATTTTTCGTAAAAAGTAAATGAAAAAAACTGCTATTGTGGGTTATCCTTAAGAGATAGATATATACCATCGCGGACTTTTCTGTAGACCTTTTTAAGGTGTACAAATACTTAGTACATCATTTTGATAAATCTCGTAGGGTTTAGCCTGCGTTTGCAATGTAAGCGGAAAAAATGTAATTATTTACAGAAACCTCAAAAATTACATTATTTCTCTACTTCGTATTGAATGTTATTATACGTACAAACCTTCCTCTGGAATCACTCTATCTATTAAAAAAAACCGCATCAAAATCGGTTCTGTAGTTTTAAAGTTTTATGCGTACATACGGAAATATGGACATTGTTTTATAATACGTAGTGATTAATTTAGTCGCACTTTTCTAGAAATTATCAATACATAAAATATACGTAATACACAAAATAAATATTTTAGACTTGACATTTAGTCATTTTCGTCTTCAATATTAAATTATTTCTAGCCAAATGACACATTTATAGAATATATAGTCTTAGCGACATTTAAGGGTCCAATATAGTTTCGAAGTTGCTTATTTAATTAATCAAAGTATGTACCATTGCTATTTATGCACTTTTGCCATCTCATAGATAGTTACTTGATCCCCTTACTAAAAAAACCATTCGGGCGGGAATCAATAAAATCTTTGGAGGCGGTTTGGACTGCCCCATCGGATTTGAATTTTTTCAATGAATTAGGGGGTTTGAAACACAAATGCATGAGTAAATAGCTGTATGAATTTGAATTTTGAATTTCTAACCATAAAGGTAATATTTGAGATCAAAGTGGCCAGTACGACAAAACGCCAATTTCATATGTAAGGACCTAATATGATACGTACTAATACGATAGGGCAGTCTGCTACTCTTATTTCTCCATTTGAAGTGACTTGAAGCGGAGCCACTCCAAGGTATTGTCTCAGATCAGAGTTGTATTTATCGGGATTGCAGCTATCGTTTTACTAAAGCACCCTGTACACCTGTGTTCTTTATGACGCGTTCGTTTCGACGCACGCACGGCGGTGCGCGGGCTCGGAGCCGGAGCGGGCGCGCGGCGGCCGACGAGTGTGGCGCGACCCGCCGCGCTCGCCGGCCGCTTAAATACCGACGCCGCGGCCCGCGCCGCAGTCGGCCGCCGTCCGCCGCGCGTTACAGACAGTCATTAACTCCGACATGATCACTTTGGCCCTCGTAGCGATCGCGCTCGTCGCCTGCTACCTGTACGGCACGAGGAACTTCACGTACTGGGAGTCGCGAGGGGTCAAACACGACAGGCCGATCCCATTTTTCGGAAACAATGCGAGAAACTTTCTAATGCAGAGGAGCGTCACCGAGCTCGCGACGGAGGCGTACTGGAAGTACCCCGGCGAGAAGGTGGTGGGGTTCTACCGCTCGTGCCGGCCCGAGCTGGTGGTGCGCGACCCGGACGTGGCGCGGCGCGTGCTCGGCGCGGACTTCGCGCACTTCTACGGGCGCGGGCTGCTGCCGCGCGGGCCCGCCGAGCCGCTGCTGCGCAACCTGTTCTTCGCGGACGGCGACCTGTGGCGGCTGCTGCGGCAGCGCATGACGCCCGCCTTCACGAGCGGCAAGCTGAAGGCCATGTTCCCGCTGGTGGTGGAGCGCGCCGAGCGGCTGCAGGCGCGCGCGCTGACCGCCGCCGCCGCCCGCCGCGAGCTGGACGCGCGCGACCTCATGGCGCGCTACACCACCGACTTCATCGGCGCCTGCGGCTTCGGCCTCGACGCCGACTGCCTGCAGCGGGAGGACTCCGCCTTCCGGAGGCTCGGCGCCAAGATATTCCACTTCGGCCTCAGGGAGAAGATCTTGCTGGCCGTCCGGGAGATCTTTCCGGCCCTCTTCGCCGGCTTCAAGACCCTCACTCGATTGGAGAGAGACTTCTTCGTCCTGGTCGACGAGATTTTAAGCGGGAGGAATCACGCGCCCTCGGGCAGGAACGACTTCATCGACCTCCTGCTGGAGTGCCAGCAGAAGGGGACGATCGTCGGCGACTCTATCGAGCGGTTCGGGCCGGACGGAACGCCGGAGCCCGCCCGGCTGGAGATGGACGACGAGCTGATCGCCGCCCAGGTGTTCGTCTTCTTCGCGGCCGGCTTCGAGACCTCCTCTTCCGCGACGAGCATGACCCTCCACGAGCTGGCGCACAACCCGGAGGTGCAGGAGAGAGTCCAGGAGGAAATAGACAGGGTGCTCGCTAAATACGACAACAAGCTCAGCTACGACGCGATCAAGGAGATGACGTATCTGGAATGGACGTTCAAGGAGGCCATGAGAATATTTCCTTCGCTCGGCTTCCTCATAAGAGAGTGCGAGCGCCAGTACACGTTCAAGGAGCTGGAGCTGACCATCGACGAGGGCGTGCGCGTGCTGGTCCCGCTGCAGGCGCTGCACAACGACCCGCAGTACTTCGACAGCCCCGAGGAGTTCCGGCCGGAGCGCTTCGACCCCGCGCTGCAGGACCCCAACGTCAAGAGGGTCTACCTGCCCTTCGGGGAAGGCCCGCGGAACTGCATCGGTAAGTGGAGTCGCAATGGCGGTCATCGCTTTCGTACTTACAATCGTGAAACTTTCTCTATTACATTAATCGTATACAATTTTTATAAACTTTCAAGAGCGCCTCGAACGATAGTTAATACGAATCCGGTTCGAAATCGTTCCGGTAGAAAGTCGGGCGACATCCGACACCCGGCTCCGTCCGCTCGTCCCGCCCGCCCTCGCTCCCGAGCCTGACGTGTCACAAGCGCACGCGCAATCGGTTTCCCCCGACCCGGGAGGCCCTCCCCCGGCAACTGGCCGCTATCGCACGACATCACGATATCCAGGGTGCGACATCGCATGAGTGACCCGCCGCGTCTCCTCCGCAGGCTCCCGGCTGGGGCTGATGCAGTCGCTGGCGGGGCTGGCGGCCGTGCTGGCCGCGTGCAGCGTGCGGCCGGCGCCGGGCGCGCCGCGACGGCCCCGGGTGGACCCGGCGTCGGGCGTCGTGCAGGTGGTGGCGGGCGGCCTGCCGCTGCGCTTCGAGCGGCGCGCGCCGGCCCGCCGCCCGTGAGCGCGGCCGCCGCCGTTCCATTGTTTGTGTTCTTACGATAATTAGAATCCCGAACCCCAAAGGGGTCCGTCGGGCGACAGAACATTCCTTCGGTATTTAAAGAGATAACTCTAAAAAAATTAAGGTATTCCGCGCTAAGTCCGCGCGTCCCGCTGCGGGTCCCCGTGCGGGGAGGATGATAGTAATTCTAACGTATCGAACGTTAGCGTTTTGGATCGTTTAGGGCGAACGCAGCGTGAATGAAAGATTTTAGTATATAAGGTTTACGGCATAGGTTCGGCGTCCCAGCAGCTTATATTTTAATTTTATTTTAATACAAAATACAACATTCTCATTATACTCAAAGAGAAATTTGGAGTTCGAAGTGACTCCTGTACGTCGGTGATACGGAAGTAAGGTAAGCGTTCGGAGTAGCTCAGACGTTATCAAAATCCTAAATAGAAGAATATCTACGAGGACGATGTCTGTAGGCTGCTCCGTGTCGCAGCGCCGGCGCGGCTGCCGGCGCGGTGCTGCCGCTAGCGAGCACGCGTCCCGTCCCCGCGGCCTTCGCCGGTCCCCACAGCCTCTACCAGCCTTCAAAATATCTTCTGGATGATTGAACCTTTTACATCCAATAGTGATTTAAAAAATAATAAATATTCCTTGAATAATAATTAGTCTAAGTTCGTGTTAACTTTTGTTATTTTGCGTCGAGTCAAAAATATTTCTAGTATATATTTATATTTATTGTGTATGTTATCTAAACCGCTAAAAATTTAAAAACACTTAATGTGTGGAGGGAGGGGGGGGGGGGTTGGTTCGATGACACCGCGTTGCACTCACAGTCAATACAATAGAGTAGGGAAGTTGTAGGTAGACCGTAAGTGAGAGAGTTAGCTTTCCCGGTAGTGTCGAGGCCAGCGCCGGCGGCGGCGGCTCCCTCTACAGCCACCATCAACGACAGAGGAGATGTTCGAGCGAACTTAAAAGTATTTGTCAAAAATGTTTGTGAACATTACATACAGTATTTTTTACTATCTTTCAGTCGTCACTTCGTTTATACCTTCCTTACTGTGAGTAAACTTTGTCGAAATAGCATTTTTTTTGCTTATTAGATTTAGATTTTCCATATTTACATATAAAATTATTTTCAAATGTTATGTATTTACACGATTTACAAATAAAATCTACAGATAATACAACTTTAGGTAAGTTAGTATTTGTAAAGATATATACCTAGTAGTAACTAAGTTCGTATAAAATTGTAATATAAATATTTGTTTTCAAAACAAAACAATTTATTTTTCATTCCCTAAATCCCTTCTATTAATTGTCTTATATATGATGAAAATGTTCCTAGATTATTTTTTTAAAAGGTGTGATGTCAGAATCGCTGACGTCATGTTCTCTATTAACGTTCAATCACTAAGATAGTGATTAAACACAAACTTGTATAAAGGAAACAGGGGTAATATTGTAAATAACGATATAACCTAAATAATTAATTCAACACTATCCAATTAAATTGAATATAGTCTTCATTCAAGTAAACTTGTAAATAAGTGCATTTGACTCGACAAACCTACGACTGATTCAATAAATGGCAACTACCGAGAACTGAGAACAACCAGCGAGGAACTCGGCGTTAGTTCTTCTCAAAATATAATTCTTACAACTAGTTATATTTCCTGATTACTGAGTACTCATTATGATTATTATTATTTACAACTTATAAAGATTTAAACGAACACTTGAATAGAAATTATTAACAGAAAGTTAGAGGTACTGGAAAAGGCTGGATTATCAAAACGACCTCCCGACACGTCCGCCACGGTCGTGTGGCTGTAGCTTGGGATCCTCTCTCCGTTCTTTCACCACAAACATGTTATCGTTAACATGTAATTAGCAGATTTTTTATATTATGTTAATACTACACTCTTTAGTTAAAAATATGTGAACTCTGTTACATAGTTTTAGCACATTCATGGATGTCGCTAAAAAGCAGAAGCTTCATTTTTAAGATAATGTGGGTCGTGGGCTCTCCATTATTGTGTTAACGAACGCACGGTTGCATCGACTGACCTTTTATTCACTTGTACCATTTACGTTTTCGTTAATTTTTCGTGTGGTATACATTATAGTGCTTTATGTTTGTACATTTAACCATATAAGATGAAACATAGCAATAATTTATTAAGCGCCTGTATTAATTCCGAGAGCAATTGCCCGTATCAGTCACACAGGCGATTTCTAATTTTTTGCGTTAATGGTAATCGACATTTTGTAAATCGTTGCTTCACTATTCTCTGTATTCTGTTACTTCGGATTACACGTCTCACACACATACAGAAACTTCTAATTTATTCCACGACACGAAATTATCTTGGGAATCATCCCGTCACTTACTTTACCCAAATTAAATACGTTTCGTGGTCTCTTGATGAGGAAAATGCAACCAATGAATAAATATATATATATATACATATTTTAATTTAACGTATTTGTAGCTCACGTTATAAACAAAATTAATTTTCGTTCGTTTCGTTTAAAATGCCAAAATTCAACGCCCCGGGAGCGCGATATGTTTAAATCTAAGAACAGATCGTTCTTTGCTTACGGAGATAGAGACGACTGTCGGCCACCACGGCCGGCGGTCAACTCAAACTGAAGTCTGAACTGAAGTCTCATCGGTGGGAATAAAATAATATATCTCATATTGACCTAATATTTATTGTAGTCACGTATCGTTACAGCTCGTAATAAAAATTAACTGCGGGTGAGTTGCGCGTTCGCCACCGGACCCCCCCCCCGGCCCCCACTCCGCCGCCTTCCTGGCGCCGTCATCAGGTCCGGTCCCACGTCGACAGCCGTCGGCCGGTACGGGGGGGGGGGGACCAGTAGGACTAGTTAGCGCGGTACAATTTAATGGAGAGGCCCTGCGCAGGCCCCGTACCGCTGGGGGCCAGCCAGGGGCTCGGAGGTCGCGACGCGGACCCGGGGATCGCGGCGGGACCAGGGGGTCGCGACCGCGCACTCCGCTGTAATAATAATCACAGTAAATAAACTTACGAAAATCCCAAGAAACCGAGGCCCAATTCGTCGCGACGGGCCCGGGGCGAGCCCCGGGGCGCCGTCGCGTCTCTCACCTGACGAACGGTGCTCGTTTACATCTGTTTATAGAACGAATCCGCCATTATAGCACCGGTACCGTACCGTCCTATGGGGCGCGCTAGGCCGACAGGTCCCCGTGGTCGAACAGGTCCTGGTCGTAGAGCGCGGCGCGCACCGTGCGGCCCCCGAAGTAGCGGCCGTCCAGCGCGCCCGCCGCCGCGCCCGCCTCCTCCGCCTCCGCGAACTGCACGAAGATCTTGACGTCGGCGCGCGCCGGGTCGTCCTCCTCGCTCTGCCGCTCGTTGTAGATGACGAGGCGCTCCACGCGGCCCCACTTGGAGCACTCCTCCTGGATCTCGTGGTGCAGCGCCTCGTCCACCTCGTCGGCCGCCACCATGTTGCGCAGCAGCAGCGTGCGCGACGCGCGCCGCCGCATCAGCCGCTGCATCACCAGGTGCCGCGCCGACTGCCCCGAGATGGACAGCGACTCCTGCTGCTGCAGCGTGTCCGGCGAGCTGTCCAGCAGCTTGCGCTGCAGCGCCGCCTGCTGCACGCCCGCCGCGGCCGCGCCCCCGCCGCCGCCCGCCTCCGCCTGCGCGGGGGGCGCGCGCGGGATGACGACGCCCGGCGGCGGGATGGCGGGCGCGGCGGGCGGCGCGGGCGCGGCGGGCAGCGCGGCCGGCAGCACGGCGGGCAGCGCGGGCAGCGCGGGCAGCGCGCCCGGCAGCGCGGCGGCCAGCGTGGGCAGCGCGGCGGCCGCCGGCACGCCCAGCGCGCTCAGCGTGGACAGGCCGAGCGCCACCGCGTTGCTGGCCACGGCGTCCATGGCCTGGATCTTGGCCGTGGCGGCGGCGGCGGCCACCGCGGCGGCCGTGGGCATGGCTGAGGCCTGCGGCGGGCCGGCCAGCGCGTTGGGCGGCGTGATGGCGCGGCCCACGCGCAGGTACTGCCCGCCGAGGTCGAACAGGTTCATGGACGCGATGGCCTCGAGCGCGGCCGGCAGCGACGCGTACTCGATGAACCCGTAGCCCTTGTGCTTGTGCGCGGACGCGCCGTGCGCCAGCTTGCAGTACGCGATCGGCCCGAACGCCTCGAACACGCTGCGGGTGGAGGGCGGAGGGTGACCGGGGGTGACCGGAGGGCCCCTCCGGCGGGCGGGCCTCCGGCGGCGGACTCACTTCTTGATGTCGTCCTCGGTGAGCTCGGGGTGGATGGACGCCACGTAGATGCGGTTGTACTGCTTGGCCTCCTCCTGGATCTCGTCGATGACGGCCTGCGCCTGCGGCATGTTGGACGGCCGCCCGACCACCTTGATGTTCCTGCCGCCGAGCATCACGCCGTTCATCTGCTCGAGGCTCAGCTGCGCCGCCTCGGGGATCTCGTACTCGACGAACGCGAAGCCCTTGTGCTTCTGCGTGACGGGGTCCCAGGACATGTTGATGGACTTGATGGGGCCGAAGGGCAGGAAGGCCTGCCGGATGGTGTCCTCCTTCAGCTCGAACGAGATGGAGCCCACGTACACCCTGCAACGGGGCGCGCGTCAGCGGGGGCGGGCGCGGGGCCGGCGGGGGGGGGGGGCCGGGCGCGGGATCAGATCTTTTCAGCTCGGCCGTCAGCGACTCGACCGCGGGCGGGAGTCTCGGGGCATCGCGCTCATCACGGGCTGGGGGCCTGCCGGGGGCCGCACGGGGCCGGCGGGGGTCGGGGCCGGCGGGGGCCGCGGTACCTGCACATGAGCGCCAGCGCCTGCTGCCGCTGCACCTGCGTGCGCTGGGTGGCCATCTGCTGCTGCTGGTGCGCCAGCGTCTGCTTCATCAGCACCATCTTGATGCTCTGCTCCATGGCGTACTTCTTGGCGCGCGCCACCGCGTCCGCCTGCTCGCCCGACAGCCGCGGCACGCTGCCGCCCAGGATGGCGGGCAGCGTGGAGCACTTGGCGCCCGGCCCTGCGCGTGGCGGGCGCGAGCCCCGTTAGTGCGCGAGGAGGACGCGACCGCTCGGTTTCGTCCGTATTGAAATGTTCGAAGGAGCATAGTTCGGACAGAGAGTGAGCTGACAGTTAGTTATTTTAGGTATGCTTTATGTTAAACCTCTAGACCTGTCCCTGTTTCGCAGCAAGATAAAAATTTCATATCTTCGTTAGAGGGGGTACAACTTTCAATCACTAAACTATTCCAAGAATGAATCACATATTCTAAAAATTTTCTGAGATATAATCCATATTTCCTCACGACGTTTCACCTTCACCAAGAAGCGCATATAGAACCGACGCTTTGTTATTCCAGAAGATGCATGCATGAGTGCCTGCTCGGGGTGTGTATGTGTGTGTGTGTGTGTGTGTGTGTAGCCGTACCGGTGTAGACGTCGCCCACCTGCCGCAGGTCGTACACGGGCGCGGCCAGGAATCCTGCAACACGGCGGGAGCTGAGCAGAGAGCTATCGTAATAATAGTGCAGTACAGATATGTGTATTACTAACACAAATGTGTTAGTAATACATTGTTTTTCATAAATGACAAATATAAAACGAGAACAATGAATTTATATAAAATAAGTTTAGTTTTTTCTTTATTTATTACTATTTCAATCAATGGCACCCTATACTTTTTTATAATTCTTCAATTTTTGGTTTGTGTTAAAAAATATACTACTTCCCTTCAACATCCACACATCCTGCCCTACTCCACCCAGCACCCGCAGCACTCACCCAGCACTCCGGCCTGGCCCTCGCCCTGCAACTGACAGGAGGAAATGTCTATACATACACACGAGCACAACCTGAACTGTATTACATCTAACAGATTAGGCAAAACATCAGACAGTCAACCTAGACTATACAAAGGCAACTATGATCATATTTTTCAATATTCAATGATTAAGGAAGATCTATATTATGCTAAAGTAGAGTATACTTTTTGTATTTGTACATGCAGGGTTAACACTTAAACTACAACCACCGGCACACTACCCTAGAATTGCACACATTCACTATATCAGTCTTTACTAAAGCATGATTGTCCCATAAATTTATTTATTTTTATTATCATCATCAGGTAATACATAAAATCAGACAGATACTGTATTCATCTTTATCAAGTTAAATATGTTAGTTACGGTAACTAACATTATGAACCTTTACATCATATAACTTAAATCAATATTGTTAAGTTATAGTCTCAGCAACCACAACATGTGCTGGTAAAATTGGTCAAATGTAATACAAAATTGAGTTCAAGTAAAGTGATGACAAAATGCTTAGTTCAGAATATAATAAATACACAGCACATCTTTGTCTCATAGAATGTACTAATCCTCAGAGTACTAGCATTTATGTAACGACTTATGAAATTAACTTATTTAGCCTCCTCTCCTACTTACTCTGGTTTTTAATGCTTTCCCAGTTTGAATGATTTAACTATTTATCAATGTATATAAACATTAAAGGAATTAAAGTCTTTCCAGGAATAGTTACTCCCAAGAAGACTTTCTACAATAATAACAATAATGTTTATTTCTTTTCATGATTAAATTAATTACAGGGTATTGAGACTGTAATAAGCCTGTATCAGAAGAATCTGGCTCTTCCATAACAATAATTAAGATCTTACCTGGTTTTTATTACTATTCATATAACATTTTTATAATCAATAATATTTATCTATCTATACTTGTTACAATGTACTTGCATGCACTTACAATAAAGCTTGCTCCATAATAAGGCATATAATTACATACTCTATTAATATTTAATATTCAAGAAATACTAATTTTCTAGATTTTCGGCAATAGCATTCTTAAGACCTTCAAAATGAACAAGGAAATGTATAGTCTGATCAATGGCTCGATATAAAATACAAAGCCTCGCACGGAGCAAATATAGTGAAGATCGTTTTGAGCAATTAGCATTATTGATCTGTTCATATATAAAATTAACATTCCATTGGATTTTAAATATAAAATATAACTGTAACCTTTAGACTTCTAGTATTGCCAAGTGATAGAAAAATTATAGCACTGGTTTTTGGTTACCGCGATAGAATAACTTTTAATTTTGCTAACTATATAATTCCATGGGTATTTTGTAATTCCTCAGACAAAAATTGCGGAGTAACGTTCTGTAATTTATTTTTATTGTAACACCAAATAATTTGAGCTAAAGCTAGCTTTTCGGCATGTTTTATGTATTTATATTTATAAAATATCACCCATTTAAATGTTAAACTCACCATCTCCATTGGGTATTCTAATATATTTATAGCTTTATAATAACTATATAATCAATATTCACACTTCAATACAATATTTTATTATTTTCGTACATAAACGATTTCGGTTTTCCTATTAAATTAAAAGTGAAGTGCAATATTTTGCTCTGAAGTACCACAGACTAATTAATAAATACTGCTAGGTATTTATTAGACTAGGTAAAAAAATAATCGATTATTTAAAAAAAACATTACTAATAGTCAATGGTTTTTTATAAAAAACGATTTTAGTAAATCGATTATTTTAATTATCCGCCTTTTCTTTTTTATTATTTTTTAGATTGGATATTCATAGTTGGATGAAACCAATGTAGCCAAACTATAGTAGGTTTTTTCTTAGATGTCCTATTTAGTAAACAAATATGGCGGCCTGGAAACCAGAGGCAATTGGTAGAGTTGGGAAATCAGGGACTTAAAATCTTTTGAATAAAATTTGAGAAATGAAATCCTTTGAAAATGTAGTACTTATATAGTTATAATTTAATAATTTTCCTACTATAATATTGTATAGTCCTCGAAGATTCCGAAAGTTTTGATTCTGGACATAGTGTTATAACCAATTTATTAATATCACATACCAGTAAAAACCCTTAGTTGTTAAATTTGACACAAAAGACTGAGCATTCGTAGCGTATACAAACGCACCGACAATACAAATGACATATTGCTACCAGATACCACACGGCTTATTATTAACATTTTGCATTATTAGTCGTATTAGTTCCGATTTTAGGCAATTTAATGTCTTTAAATAGCTAATTGAAAGGATTTTATCCTGTACTTTGTTTCTTCTGTGTACATTCCAGTAATTATGATGTTCATTCTTAATATTAAGAGTGTGATTGATGACAAAACTCGTGAATTTCATAAGTACCGAGTAATGTTTGTTTACTAAATAGGACATCTAAGAAAAAACGGGGTATACACATTTTAACCTAATTTTACAAACAGCGCATCTGTTGTTATTTATTGGTAGTTTTCCACTTTAATTAGCCTTTATTGTAATTAAATATCAACATTAAAAAGAGGCAATTGTTCAATTAGTCAGAAAAAAATCGCTTATACAGATCGATCGAATACTTTGATACGAAATAATCGATTTTTAATATCAATTAATTATTAATCGATTTTTTTACTCTAAGTCACATTTCTACCACATACTGTTTAGCAATATAGACGGTCGTCTAATTATTGTCCGTCCCTAGACGGTGGCGGTTTCCTCTGATTAGCTAAGCAACTTAGAAAATAATATATAGAAAATGGTTTTTTTTAATCAGTTGAATAATATGCACGGAGTTTATTCATTTTGATAGATGTATTATTTACTGTAATTTTGTACAAACTTTCATTTAGACTTTATTTCTTTCGATTGTTTTAGTTGCATCAAGAGTAACTTTTTCGTATGAGAATTTATTTTTGGAACCTTTTCTTCAAAAGAATGCTTTATTGCTGAATTACTATTATTGCGTCTGCGCTTTCTGGGTTTTCTATACAATTTCTTCAAATTAGAGTAATTGCCTCTACATTGGACATAGAATGAAACGTTGTATCATGGAGCATAGATTACTAACTAAAATGTATGGAGTTAGTAGTGTATGGTATGGAGTGCAGTCATCCAGTGTTGCCATCTTAGTGGATTTTCCACTAAAACTGGTGGTTTTAACTACCCACTTAGTGGCCAAATATTGCTTTTAGTGGCTAGTGGTTTTTTTTGGTCGTCTTGCTAAAATATATTAGCGTTACAAACTTAGATTTACTTCCATTTTACGATGGTTTTTATATATCTGTTCGTTTTCCTTTTTGAATATGCATATATATATTGGTGTACAAGCTTAAATCCGCTGTTTGCTCATGGTTGGTGTTAAATGTTAATGAACATATGAATCGGATATGACCATGCCATATTTTTATTTTTAAGAGTACGACCTCGGTCATTGAGTCAACATTATTTGTCATTTCATACAAAATCCTAATTCATGAGAATCCTAAACAAAAAAACCGTGGTTTCATCCCGGCCGACCTTCAACATCCACTCCAAGATGGAATCACTTCGGGCGGAGGACGATGCTGCGCGTATGGTGCCATCAGCGGGGCATAATTATCTATTACAAAGTGCAAATCTGTTGAAACGATCGAAGTGCACCGTTACCACAGATAGATAATACAATTGTGAGATGCTATGAAGGAAAAAAGGCCAGAATATAAGCTAATTTTCCTCCATGACAATGCTCCGTCACACACATCAAAAAAGGTTTTAAAATTACTTAGAGACGCTCAACTGTTAGATGCTACTCCATACCGTTTATTCACCAGAACTGGCCACATCCGACTATCATCTTTTTCGACGGTGTGCCATTTGCTCGCTGAGCAGCAGTTCGATTCTTACGCGAGACGTCCAAAATTGGCTCGGAAAGTGGTTTGCCTCGAAAAACGATCAATTTTTTTGGTATGTTATCCATATATTACCTGAGAGATGACAAAAATGTATATTTTGAATGAAGTTATCTTTTTTCCATCTTATGAAAAAAAGGCTTTTTTTTTAGAAAAAAAAAAGATGATTTTAGCTTGTATACCTACCTGGTAGATATTTACTTTGCTTGAGTAGGCATAACTGATCGGCAAGAAAAAGTCGTCTACGTTTCTCTACATGCGAGGATTTACCACCTAAAATTTTTCTAAACTTATACTTTATACGCGGGGATTTCTCAATTCATATTTTTTTCTGAATACTTATACTTAGAAGTTAGAAGGGTTCATCGTTCAGTAACGCTCATGGGCTCATAATTATTAATTTTGGTTTGTATTAACTGAGCGAATTTATTAACGCGTAACTATGCAAAAACGTAACGGGATTCTTGACTCGTAGGTATCTGAAATACTACGAAATGTAAATTTTGTGATATTAATTTGTTCATTTTTTAATATGCAATTTATTTTCTATTCTTTTTAAAAGATTAAAAAGCAGTTTTAAGTGACGCCATTTTGTCTTTCGTATTTATACATATTCTAAAACTAAACTTAATTTGATTTCGTAAATTTCTACCGTTTAATTAATAATAAATATTATCAGTGCCATTCATTTCGTATTCCATTATTTCGTAAATAAAGTAAGGAATCCTTAGATTTAGTTCGTCACTTCGTATACTTTATTAGGTTAATTGATATTTCGTTAAATTAACTTAAATCTATTCGTTTAATAATATTCAGCCGAATTAGAAATAGTGTCTAATAATCGCTTACTGCTATTTTTAATTTTCGATATTCGTTTTCGTATTCGTTATTCGTTGTTAATAAATTGTTCTTACATAATTATTTTCGTCTTTTATGTTTGTACAAAGTATTCGTAAGTAAGTAAGTAGTAAGTATCGGCCTGTTACTATCCCACTGCTGGGCATAGGCCTCTTCTCTCCGTTTTTTTTTTTTTTTGGAGAGAAGGATTGGAGCTAACACCTACCACGCTGCTCCAATGCGGATTGGTAGGTTACACATATCTCCAGAATTCTCTAGAGATATGCAGAATTCCTCACGATGTTTTCCTTCACCGAAAAGCGTGTGATAAATTGCATTTATCAATTAGACACATAAGTTTTACTAGAAAATCATTGGTGCCTGCCCGGGGTTTGAACCCTCGACCTCCTCGAAAGAGGCGCACGGTGTTACCGCTGGGCTACCACAGCTTAGCTTAAGTATTCGTAGTATTTATTTATTTTATTTATTTATTTTATTTATTTATCTATTTATTTATTTATACATATATGCTACAAGAAAGGATGGCATTGCGATAGTATAAAACTGTGTGCATATGCCATCCTTACAGTCTAAATTGTTAAAAGAACATTAGATATTAATTTAAAAAAAATATATAATATATATTTAAAATAAGTAAAAGAAAATACTACTACTACTACTATTAAATAAATATTATAAAATGATAGTGCGCGAGGTGGGTGATTGAGTGTGACTATTGTGTGGAATTGTATGTGTTGATTTGTGGAATTATATGGGTTGCTAAGGTAGGTTTCAGGTATTAAGCATTAAATCTTCTGTTTTATGATAGTTGAGTTGCTGTAACCAAGATATAATTTTATCTCTGGCTGCACCTTTTTTTTAGGGGATAGAAGTTCAAATGTTTGTTTATCTTATTATACACAAAGGATGCTAAAAATGGATGTTGATGTTCAAAGAAGGATGTTTGATGTCTTATAGATGGAAAAACAATATTTCTACGATTGTTAATTTGAAGAGAAGGATTAAATTCAGTTGATGTGTGTGCCCTAAGTGTAATGGTTAAATAGAATAATTGACGCACAGTTAGTACTTTGGTAGTAGAGAATAGTATAGCAGTTGGAAAACGGTAGTGTTTAAGGTACATAACTTTTAGTACAGACCTTTGTGCCCTTTCCAGGTGAATAAGATTCGTTTTACAAGTGCCCCCCCAAACTGAAATACAGTATGATAATATTGATTGGCATAGAGCGAAATAAATTGTCCTAATTAGATCCGAATGAACTACATGTCTCAGCTTCTTAAACACCCATGTAAGTTTTCTAACACGCCCCGTTAATTGCTTAATTTGCGGAATTCAGGACAGATGTTCATCCATTACTATGCCTAAATATCGAATATGTTGAACTCGTTCAATCAGTGGACAATTACACGAGGAACGATTCGAAGCAATTGTGAATTTGAATTAAATTATTAGAATCATAAGAGAGATTCGATCTGGATGAAATGGAAAATACTACGTGTTTCGTCTTATTGGCATTAAGTGTAAGCAAGTTAAGTTTTAGCCAGTCAGCTACTGTTTGTAAACCCTTCTGTGCTAGTGAATATACATCATTCCAATTCTCTGCCTGAAATAAAATAGCCGTGTCGTCTGTAAAAGTAAATATGTTACCTTCTTTTAGTTGAATTTTGCAAAGATCGTTAATGTAGATCAGGAAGAGAGTTGGACCGAGGATACTTCCCTGCGGAACTCCATATTCAACTAAAATGTCGTCACTTGATATATTATCGATTTTAACCTTCTGCACTCTTTCCGTTAGGTAACTTTTAAAAAGATTGAATGCTAAGCCACGAATACCTAGTGATTATAATTTTGATAACAGGGATGGAACCGAAACGGTATCAAAGGCTTTCGCTAGATCTAGGAAGATGGCTAGGCACTTCTTCTTTTCGTTAAGGTTATGTGCTATTTGATCAACAAGTCTAATGACTGAATCTTCCGTTGATCTACCCGATCTAAAGCCAAATTGGTTTTTTGCAAGCAGATCAAATTTGTCTAAATAGCTATTAAGTCTATAGGACAATAACTTTTCAAGAATTTTGGATATTGACGGCAGTACGGAAATTGGTCTGTAATTACTAAAAACATTTTTGTCACCGCTTTTATAAATTGGATGAACTATTGCTCTTTTTAGTGCATTAGGAAAAATACCCTTATCGAAACATAAATTAAAGGTATATGTCAAGCTCCAAATCCAAGCTTAGCTCCAACCCTTCTCTCCAAAAATGGAGAGAGGAGGCCTATGCCCAGCAATGGGATAGTAACAGGCCGTTACTTTTACTTAAATACAAATATACACCCAGGCTCAAAGACCAAATTCATTTGTAGAAAAAGTTGCCTCTCGGCGGAAATCGAACCCGCGATCCGCGGAGCTAAGGACAGGGTCACCACCCACTGCGCCAACGGTTTGTGAAAATGAATGATTTTTTGTCTTATCATTATTAATAATAGAGAAGGTATATTATTCCAACCAGTTGCGTAATCGACTCTTAAATTGAGTATAAGTCTTTCTATTTCGTCGTCATCTGTAGGTAATAGAACAAATGAATTAGATATGTAGGTTCTAGACCCAGTAGATAAATCAATCCGACTGGAAGAAGAATCAAAAGATTTAATATTTTCGGCCAGATTTTTACCTACATTCGCAAAAAAAAGAATTAAATGAGTTCACTGATTTAGTAGGTGAGCTATCAACTGTTAGTAATTCACTAGCAGAGTGTTTGTTGTTAGAAACATTCGCTATTTTTTTGACAGTATTCCAAATTTTTGACGAATTTTTACCACATTTGTTTATTTCGTTTTCTTCATACTGAAAATATCAGTATGAGTATTTGCACTTTTTTAATAAATTGTTACAAAATTTTTTGTACCTCCTAAAGGTAATTTGTTTAATTTTACTGGCGGGTGATTTACGGGCTTCCCGAAATAGCTTATCGCGGTTACGAATACACCTTACTAGACCTGGAGTAATCCACGGTTTAATTGGTCGATGATTACATCTGATTGGAATTCGAATTGTATGGTTATCTATTTTTTGGGAAATAGTAGTTATTAAAAAATCTACTATAGGATTTGGATTCTGCAAGGTAAACAAATTTGAAAATTCCATTTTTTCTATGTCCTTTACAACTAAATCCCAATTCGTTTTATTTTGATGATTTATACAAAGTAATTCGGTCGGTCGGTCGGTCGGTCTGATTGTCCCTCTGTTAGCAGAGGGCAATTCTGATAGGCTGGGGGCTCTGGGGGGGATGAGTCTCCAACTGGTTGGCGCGTTCGGTTTTGGCTAGTTCAAGTCTTGCTGGACACGGCTTCGGCCTCCGTCAGCCAAAACCGTAAACCCAGCGATGGGAGCGGGGACCTTCGGGTCGCGAGGAAGAAAACCTCTCTAAAAAATTAGCCCTTATCCCAAGGTTTTGGGGCTCGCCGAGGGGATGAGTGGCTGGGGGGGAATTCAGTCGATAGGGCCTCACCCAATCTTTAGGTCATACCCGCCGACAAGATGAATGGCCGATGGGAGTTCGGTCGTTAGGGTAACCAACAAATAAAATAATGAAAAGCAATGGACAAACGTAAAGTAAAAACTACCCAGGAGGGTCCCGGATCATCCGGGGAATCCCTCACCGAGACCAGTGTTGCATCGCATTCCGCGAATTTAATTTTGCGGGTGCCGTGCAATACTGGCCTCGGTCGCCCCATCGTATCTGGGGGGGCAACCAGTGCTTGCGGAGATGGAGGAGTAGAGATCTGCGAAATTGAGACCAGCTATGCCGGTGTTCCTGCGGATCCAGTTGTGACTAGGCGTGATACGACACGCAATATTAAGGAGAGGACAATAAGCACTCGAAGTGCTAGTGCTGGATCGTACAGCTCCCTGGACATGTCGAGGTGTGCATCAGCAGAAAACTTAGATGGTATGAAAAATCGTACCCGATCTAAGAAACGGCTGTGGGCTGAATGCGAGGGTTCCACCGAAACGCGTGACCTGGACGCCAAAAAGGCGGATACCAGAACCCATGTGTGGGGCTCTCAAATGGGTCTTCGGGAGGCCCGTGACGCTGTTCGACGTCACGAGTTTCTCAAAGACGACATGGAAGTAAGTGAAGTTGAGCCGAGTGGCCGAAGAACCAGGTCGGCGCCGGCGGAGGACTCCCGGAATTCCGGTTCGACTAGGTCCAAAAGTGGGCTTGTCAATTCTGAAAGTCCGGAGTCATTGGACATGGCTGACACGTCACGTGTTTGTGACGTGCTCTCCCAGAACATGGAGAAGATGCGGCTGACCTTGGGTAAGTCCAGAAACCTTAATGGTAAGTGCAGAGGAACCCTTAAATCAGTCGCTGAATGCGTGGAGGAGGCGGTTAAGGTCCTATTAAAGAGGACACCGTCAGAAGAGGTCCAAATTTTGAGGGCTGAAAACGCCAGGTTGGCAGGGGTGGTGAATAATCTCTCGATAGAGATCGCCGCGTTAAAAGAGATGATCGTCTCTGTCAATATGGGGTCTTCTGGGAACGTGGTAGTTCCGCCAGTCCGTCAGCCTGAGAAGAGCCTGACAGTTGAGGAGGAGATTCTCAGGCTCCATAACATGGTCACGGCTTGGCTGGACAACATGGAGAGTCGTTTGCCTCCGGAGCTCAGAATCCGCCCTCCACTAGCCGCGGATAAGAAAATTGCGGCGGTGGTGGCGGCAAAGACACATAGAAAAGAGGTTGTTACAACGGCGAAGGAGAGACAAGCAGAGGCTCGGAAGACTCCGGAGGCCTCTGCTAGCCAGCCGCCAAAACGAAGGAAACCGAAGATAGTGGTCGGTGATCCGGCATCGGCAGGCTTGAAGAAGTCTAAAACGAAGAAAAAGAAAGCCGGAAAAAAGCCTGAAACGCGGACATAGCAGCGTCCTGAGCCCAGGCCTCTACCACCAGCCCCGGCCTCTATGAGCGAAGGCTGGAGGTGTGCGTGTGTCTCTTCATATCCTTTAGCGCGAAGCACTCGTCGGACATCGCCTCGTGATGTTTGGCGATGACATGATTGGTGGCATTAGTGCAATTGTAGCACGTGGGCCTCTTTTGTCCAGCCTTGTCTGGGCAGCCCTCCGCCTTGTGGTCGGGGGGTTTTTTTTTTTTTTTTTTTTTTTTTTTTTTTTTTTTTTTTTTTTTTTTTTTTTTTTTTTTTTTTTTTTTTTTTTTTTTTTTTTTTTTTTTTTAGTCTTTATTGCACTATTAACATAAAAAGTACAAAAGGCGGACTTAACACTAAACAAAGCGTTCTCTACCAGTCAACCTTAGGGTCAAACGGAAAATTAAAATAGGTGCAGCAAGCAAACAAACAAAAGAAGAAAGTAGTAATAGGCATAGATATTTAAGAGATGAAAATCGATAAACTATAGCGATGTGCCTAGGCAAATAAGAAATAAATAAATGGATAACAATAAACATCCAATTCCCTTCATTGTGGCCTTTCGCCACAATGAAGGGAATTGGCCGGTAGAAAATGAAAAATTGATTATGTGCAGTATGGGTGCAAGGATATGGTCAAGTAAGGTAATAACCATGAATCGGTTTATTCCATCACATCCAGTGGATTTTGAGGTGGTTGAGCTAATTATGGATTTGATATCGGCGTTCTTCACTGTAGAAAATTCAAATGAACTACTGATGAGTGAGGGGAGGTTATTAATTTTAGCGATTGTGGCGGCTTTAGTCGGAGGGTGGATAGGGAATGAGGCAGAAAAGTGGTCGCTAATGCTACGTATGTCTACAAGAAGATGATCCTGTAAAGAGGAGACGCCAATGCCGTTTTGTTTTAAAAATTTTAATATATCGGGGGAGTTGGCGGCGGATAAATTTTGTTCGAAGTAGTTGCGTTTCGCTATCCTTACGGCCCTATTGCATCGATTCCTAGCTACTCTGTATACCTCCCAGTTTTGTTCGGACCGATTCCGTTTGTATTTTCTAAAGGCTTTATCACGTTGAGACATTGTTAGCCGAATATTGCGTGTAATCCAAGGTGCTGGGGGTCGTTTAATTTTTAAAATCAAATCAAAATCGTGCTGGTTTGCTGCAGTACCAACAGGGTCTGGCTGCAGGGTCCACCCTGCAGTGTCGATGCGTGTGCCCGAATTTCAGGCAGGCGTAGCACTGCAGGACAGGCGAAAAGTATTGAACGAAAACCCTCTGGTGGTCTACGTTGAGGCGCTCGCGCTCCATCGCAGACCTCCAGAAGGTTGGTTCCGCTTCGTACACAATGTTGTATAGCTCAGAGTTTTTATTTTTTCTCAAGAACTTGAATTTTAACACACTTGAATTACCCCCTGCTCCAGCCCCCAAATCTGGATTCTGCCGGGTGATGATGTCCGGCAGCTCCTGTTGCGGTATGTCCTTCGAGACCCCCTTCAGGAGGAGCATTGGCCACGGCCTGCGCGCCGGTTGGACTCTTAAGTCCTTCGGCCCCGCGGGCCATGGCCAATGCATCATCCCGCTGCTCGAGGGTTAAGCCCTTTTAAGTTCCTCGAGTTGTTCTCGCGCTATGTTATGTGTGCCCTCTGTGGTGTGTATGTGCGAGTGTTCACTGTGTGTATGTGTGCCGGCAAGGAGAGTTTCTTTGATGGGGGAGGAAGAGACCACCGCCGGTCCAGGCCGGTGCATGGTTTCTCCTGTAATTATCACCCCGTGTGCCCCGGGTGGAGACTCGAGGCTCGTCGAACAGTCTCCAGGACCTCGAGTCTCCCCCCGGACTCGCGCCATTATTTCCTCGTGAGGGGGTCCGCGCGGGTCCGATTGGGTATTGCTTGCCGCATCGGCTTTCGCTATCAGCGTCTGCCGCGGTACGGGTTTACGGGTTTGGCTGAAGGAGGCCGAAGCCGTGTCCAGCAAGAATTAAACTAGCCAAAACCGAACGCGCCAACCAGTTGAAGACTCAATCCCCCCAGAGCCCCCAGCCTATCAGAATTGCCGTCTGCTAACAGAGGGACAATCAGAATCAGCAACCCTACCCCCCCTACCCCACGGTCCGTTCGCCAGGTCCAGGAAATACATATTTCTTTATTCCGTAGGCCTGCCCAGGGTGCGCCACGAGGAGGCCAACCGCTAAAGCACCCCAACCTAACCTAACCTAACCTTTTTTTTTTTTTCTTTTTTTTTTTTTTTTATGTCAGGAAAACCCATTATGGGTCGTCACCGCCCGGCGGGGACGATGCATCGGAAGCCCCAGATGCATCGACCGCCTCGGGGAACTAACTCAAGCGAGCGTCCGATGAACCCCGTTCGGACCGCTCGCAGGTCCCCGTTAGGGCGGCATGCGACGGACCACAAGTTCCGCCCGTCGCACCTGTGCCACAAGTTCCGCCCGCTTAACCGCCCAAGCTGGACAGTCTGCGAGCGTGTGCAGCGCCGTGTCAAAATCGGCACCGCACTCGTGGCACTCACCAGTCGCTTCGCGCTGGACCACCCTCCACAGATACCAAGATACCACCCGAAACAACCATGTCCGGAAAGCACCTGTGTCAGGCGGAAAGTGAGGACCCCATGCCTCCTGGCGACCCAGCCCTGGAGAATGGGCTGGATGGCTCAAATCGTCCAGGCTCCTGCACTGGGCGATTCAAGCCGCCGCCTCCATTGGCGGAGGAGCTCTTCCTGAGCTGCCCTCCGCCAATCCACGTCTACCGCCGCTGAGTCTCCCCCTGGTGAACGGGTTTCGACTCTACGGCGTTAATTGACTTGTTCTTATCTTACGTCCGCTCGCGCTTGACGTATGCGGCACCCGCGCGCCCCGGGTCTTCTGCAACCCGCGCAGCAGGGGCAGGGACTTGGCGGTCAGCCGCTCCGCCCATACGGGAGCGCCGTACAGGGCCATTGACCGAACCACTCCGGCGTAAAGGCGCCGGCAGCCTGCATTTGGCCCCCCCACATTCGGGAGGAGCCTGCTCAGGGCTCCGGCGGTCGCCTTTAATTTTGGGGCGAGCCGCCGGAAGTGGGCCTCGAACGTCCATCGGCTGTCGAGAATTAGTCCCAGGTACTGTAAAGTACCTGAGATTCCAACCGACGTCCCGCCCACCATCAACCGGGAACCCGCTGGGGGCGCCATCCAAGACTTGTGGAAACAAATAGCCTCGGATTTCTCCAACGCCACCCCCAAACCTAACCGACGAATCCGGGCCACGACATGAGCCGTGGCCGTGGTCGCCAGTACACGGGCTTCCCGGTGTGTGCTCGCACAGGCAGTCACGAGAGTGTCATCTGCGTAACAAAACAGACGCACTCCCGGGGACATTTGCCCGCGCAGCACCCAGTCGTAGCCGATGTTCCACAGGAGAGGTCCCAAGACTGACCCCTGACGAGAAGAATGTCGTGCGGTGTTCCGCACGACATTCTCCGCTCCTTCCACCTACCCCCAGAACCTAACCTAACCTTCTTTTTTTTTTTTTTTTTTCTTTTCTTTTCTTGTCTGGAAAACCCATTATGGGTCATCACCACTCGACGGGGACGAGCAGCGGGTATGTCGGACTCGCACCGACTAAAATAACCTGTGTGCTCCACGCTGCTGGTGACGAGTATAGGGTACTTATGAAGACATTACCCCCATCCCCGTCAGCAGCAACTCTGTACCCCAGAGTGCGCCACCTCCGGGTCGGGGCCTCTCTAAACAGTGGCCCCTCCTTACGCTGGACGATGCATCGGGAGCACCAGATGCATCGAACGCCTCGGGGACCTGATCTAATTGGGCGTCCGATACCCCGTTCGGAGCACCCAATAGTCCCCGTTAGGGCGGCATGCGACGGACTTCGGCGAGTCGTCTGCGCCCCGCTCGCCTGCGGCGGATCGGATCCAAAGACTCGACCTCCCGGATCCGCTCCGCCGCCTCCTTTCGCGACATAACATCCTCGCAGAAGGAGGCCATCGCTGCCCACGACTTCTCCCTGTCCACCATGGCACGAACCACGGAGGGCAGGAACAAGTCGTGCCCTACCTCTGCCACGAGCTCCGCCCGTTGAAGTGCCCAAGCAGGACAGTCCATGAGCGCGTGCAGCGCCGTGTCAAACTCGGCGCCGCACTCGTGGCACTCACCGGACGCCTCACGCCGGGCCACCCTCCACAGATACCTCCCGAAACAACCGTGTCCCGAGAGTACCTGTGTCAGGCGGAAGGTAAGGACCCCATGCCTCCTGGCGACCTAGCCCTGGAGAATGGGCTGGATGGCTGAAATTGTCCAGAACCCTGCACTGGGCGATCTCAGCCACCGCCTCCATTGGCGGAGGAGCTCTACTTGAGCTTTCCTTCGCCAATCCACCTCTACCGCCGAAGAATTTCCCCCCGATGAACGGGCTTCAACTCTGCGGTGATAGGCCTGAGCAAGCACCCTGGCTTCAAGGTCCCACGGAGGGGACCCAGCCAGGGCGCAGGCCGCCTCGCCGGAAATGGTCCAATAGCCCCGCACCATCCTAACCGCCAAGATCTTCTGCGCTCCGCCCAAAAGAGGTAGGGACTTAACGGTAAGCCGCTCCGCTCATACGGGAGCGCCGTACAGGGCCATAGAGCGGACCACTCCAGCGTAAAGACGCCGGCAGCCTGCATTTGGCCCCCCACATTCAGGAGGAGTCTGCTCAGGGCTCCGGCGGTCGCCTTCAGTTTTGGGGTGAGCCGCCGGAAGTGGGCTTCGAACGTCCATCGACTGTCGAGAGTTAATCCCAGGTATTGAAGAGTACCTTAGATTACGATGGACGAACCACCCACCACCAACCGGGAGCCTACTGGGGGTGCCATCCGAGGCCTGTGGAAACAAATGGCCTCGGATTTCTCCAAGGCCACCCTCAGACCTAACCGGCGAATCCGGGCCACAACGTCAGCCGTGGCCGCCGTCGCCAGTACACGGGCCTCCCGGTGTGTGCTCGCACAGGCAGTCACGAGAGTGTCATCTGCGTAACAAAACAGACGCACTCCCGGGGACATTTGCCCGCGCAGCACCCAGTCGTAGCCGATGTTCCACAGGAGAGGTCCCAAGACTGACCCCTGTGGAACACCGCACGACATCCTCCGCTCCTTCCACGTACCTCCAGCCGTCGGGTACCTAACAGCACGTTCGGCCAGATAATCACCAACGACGCGCTGCAAGTACTCAGGGATACGGTGGAAGCGCAGGGCCTCCTTTATAACTCCCCAAGGCAGGGTATTAAACGCATTGGCGATGTCTACTGACACTGCCAACACAACCTCGCCCCGGGTTGTCGCCCCCTCCGCCAGAACTCTCACACCCTCAAGACAGTCAAGGGTGGATTTGCCCCGGCGGAACCCACACTGGAGACGACTGAGGTTGGGACCTACCTCCCCGAGGTGCTGGACGATACGGGAAGCTACGATACGCTCGAGCAGTTTCCCCGCCTTGTCCAGCAAAACAATCGGCCGATACGCGGAGGGTGTATCGGCCGGTTTTCCCGCCTTCTTAAGCAGGACCAGTTTCCCCGTTTTCCACCTACGGGGAAACAGTCCCTGCTCGAGGCAAGCGCTGTAAATCGCTCTAAGCCTTGACTCTAACGGACCAAGAGCGAGTGCCCAGGCGCGCCAAGGGATGCCATCGGGACCGGGGGCAGTATTTTTCGCCTTCATGCGAGTCATCACCCCCGCTAATTCAACCTCCGAAACCCCTGGCGCACCTGACACAGTGCCTTCCTCCTCAGGAGGCGCCATACGACCGCGGCCGCACCTCGGCTCCTTGCGGGAACAAGGCCTCCACAACGGACTGCAAAAGCTCTGGGCGAAGGCTCTCAGTAATGGGAGGGGCTCGGGGGCGAAATTTCTTTCGCACCGCTACATATGGCCTCCCCCACGGATCTCGCTCGAGCTCTTCGACCTGCTCCCTGTGGGCCCTGTCCTTGGCCTCGCCAATGGCCGTCCGCAAGGAGACGCGGACACTTTTGTACGCCTCATACCGACGCCTCTCCTCCTGCATGTCGCGTAGTCTGCGACGTCTACTGGCGTACTGGCGGCGCACTACCACGCATTGTTCGCGCAGCCGTGCTAACTCTTCTGTCCACCAGTAAACCCCACATGCCGGCCCTGTGCTACGCACCCTCGGCATGCTGGCGTCACAGACAAGCGAGATCCGTCGCTGGAGGTCCTCTACCTCCGCAGCGACATTCATCCCCGTGGGCCCTGCTACCCACGCCTGAACGGTTGCAGCCTCAACTAAGAGTTCGGCGTCCATCCTTTTGAGAGACCACCGTAGCCCGTCACCTCTTCTCAACTGAGATCGAGACTGAGACCGGGGGGAAATGGGAGAGGGGCGCGTGTTGACCTCGAACCATATATAGCGATGGTCCGAGAGTGACTCCACACCCACCATTACCTCCCAATTATTGACACATGATGACATGGTGGCGTCAACAAAGGTGACGTCGACTTTAGAGCCACCATTCCAACGCACGCATGTGTCAGTCGTCCCCCGGTTTACGACGTCCAACCCGTTCGAAGCTAACCAACCGTCCAGGAACCTCCCCCTTACGTCTGTGACTCGAGACCCCCACGCAGTGGATTTGGCGTTGAGGTCTCCAGCCACAATCACCTTGCCGGGGCGCAATCTACTCACCAAATCGCCGACTCGGGTCATTAAAAGCTCAAAGCCGGCGAATGATTCATTTGGCGAATAGTATACCCCAACTACGGATACGTCTCCAATCTTAGTGGAGACGTATCCGCGCCCCCTCTCCAGGCGCTCCAAGGCCGGGGAGCTGACTGCAGCCCTAGATGCAATAGCCACTAGCCCAACACAGTCTCCGAACCACTCTTCGCCCGACGGAACGATATAGGGTTCGGAGACAACAGCCACATGTACCAAACGCTCCGCTAAGGCTTGAAATGGCAGGTCCTGAGCCCTAATGGAGCGCATGATATTCGCCTGAAGGAATCTCATAGAGGCCATCAATCAACGACCCCCATGGATTCCCCTAAGGCCTGGCTCGTAGAAGCTAGAGCCGAGCTAGCAGGTGGCGAGGGGACCCTCGGGCCATCACCACCCTTGCCTCTCCTCTTTGGCATAGGCGGTGCCTTGCATCGCCTACTCCCCGCCCGGTGATCGGCCTTCAATCCTGCTCGTTGACAGCTTCCACAATGTGGAACTGCCGAGCAGGACTGAGCTTTATGCCCGATTTGACCGCAGCGATAGCACTCATCACTGCGGTCTATTTCAGATTTACACTCAACTCTTAGATGGCCCTTTTCGAGGCATCTGAAACAGCGAAGAGGGCGAGCTTCTAGCAGATGAACACGGGCCGAAACCCAACCCACTAAAATTCTACCTGTGTTCGTCACCTTCTTCGCCGCGGCGATTGGACACCTTATCCATAGTGCACCCAAGCCAGCACCATCCCTGCGAATTACGCCGGTTTTGATTTGGTCGGGAGTGCAGCTCCCAACCCGGGCAATCACCTCAGCAACTTCTTTTTCAGTAGTGGCGTCATCGAGTCCAATAATGCACAGTTCCGCACATTTTGTTGGTGTGGATATGTGCACTGAAGGTTCGCCTGAGAAGAACTCTTTTAGCCTCTTGGCCAGAGCGCTTGCTTTTTCCTCCTTTGAAGGCCCGGAAACTTCATAAAGTCGGGCCCCTGTTGCAGATTTCTTCAATCTCATTTCACCCAAATCGAGATCATCGACCTTCATATTTCGACGAGCTCGGGTTACTACCTCCAAGTATGTGAGGCCTTTCTGCACCGCCTCTTGATCAAGCGTTATGACCACCGCAGCTGATTTGGGTGTGCGAACCTTACGCTTTTTTTTCCTTCCCTTCTGCGTTTCGTTACGTAGAATTTGGGTTCGTTGTACTGTGTTAACCTGCCCAGATACATGAGTAGGCACCTTTTTGGGACCCCGACGAGTGACCACAGCCCATCCCTCACTCATTAAAGCTGGAGCCGGTGGTAATGGACGCGGTTCTACCTGGAGAGTTTCGGACTTCTTTCCTGTCTTGGCTTGTTTATTTCCCTTCTTGAGTTTATCCTTTATTATAACCGGCCCTCTCGTACCATTAGATGATACTTCTACTACCTGCTGAGAAGGTGGTTTAGAATGTCCAATTTGGAACACCACTCTTTCTGAAGGGAAAGTTGCTTCTGTCTGAGCGGGCGATAATGTTGACACCATCGGGACAGCCAAAGTTTTATCACGCCTTCTGTCAGCCGCCAAAGGTGGCCTGACTCTTTTCTCCGGGGGCAGGCGATCTTCAATGGCGTCAATTTTAGCGTTCATCATATTACCCACCTCTCTGATGAGCCTGGCATCCCGCTCATCTTGCAAAGCAATAAATTTAGCCAAAAGGCTGTCGTCTTGACCAACATTTCTTTGCGTCTGAACAGGTGGATGGGTTGGCATGTTCGTCACATTGGCCAGCATTTCTTTAACTAGTGCCAACTCATGATTGACGCGATTCAGTTCGGCATGCATGGAAGCATTTCTTGCTTGTAGAATTGCCACATCCGCAGAAGTGGTTCTGGCCGCAATTATTTCAGAGGCCTTAGCGATTTCTGCCGCCGCTACATTTAGATCACGCTTTAAACCCCCTTTGAGGTTCCTGGATTTTGTAGCGACATATTTTACAGACTTAGCTTATCTAGACTTCCTTGTAATTCAGAGAAAATCTGTTTTTCGAGGATTTCCTCTCGTCTGGCAATTATGTCAGTCGTTTTCTCAGTGGGTTTTCCCTTTGTTTTTTTCATGCTCTCCCTCATATCAAAATTGTTTTCTTCCATAGCTGTTCTATCGCTAGAAGAAGACCTCGATTCATCAGTGCCCGACTGGGCCCGATTTTCGTCTGCGATATAGACCGCGGAAGACTTTCTTCTCCTACCTTGTCTGTCAAGTCTCTGCCTTTTGGCAGAGTCTGTACCTTCCTCACCCGTATTTATAAATTCAGGTGGATCCAAATTACCTGAATTGGTCACGGCAGTCAAATCTAACATCTGACTTTCATTTGGCATCTTTCCATCAAGTTTGGAAACATCTTCACACGATATTTGTTTCCTCTTCCGATCTCTATCTCGGAATGCTTGCTCTTCAGCATCCGGAAGAAAAGCGAGACTCTGACTCCGAACTCCCATCTTACTATTAGATATCTCTGATCGTAAGATGGGACTCCTGTCTCTAATTATTTTTCCACTCCTTAACTCTAAATCATGCGGTGGCCCCCCAGATACGATGGGCCGATCTCGATCAGCGGCCACCCGTTGGACTTCCAACAGACGACCCCTGGTCGAAACAAGGGATTCCCTGGCTTGGCCAGGACCCTCCTGGGTAGATTTTTCAATTGTGCGTTTATCCATCATGGTGTTTTAAATTTCCCCAATACCCCCCCGGATATGGAGCCCTAGCGACTGAATTCCCCCCCAGCCACTCATCCCATCGGCGGGCCCCAAACCTTAGGATTAGGGTGATTTTTATAGAGGTTTTCTTCCTCGCAACCCGAAGGTCCCCGTTCCCATTACTGGGCTTCCGGGCTTGGCCGACGGTGGCCGAAACCATATCCAGCCAGACTTATAGTAAGCCCAACCGAATCCGTCAACCAATGGAAACTCCACCCCCCGGAGTCCCCGGCCCATCCAAATTGCCATCTGCTAATCAGAGGGACAACTGGATTGGGCACCCCCACAGTAGTCCGTTCGACAAGTCTAAGGAATACATATTAGATTCCAAAGACCTGCCCAGTGTGCGCCACGAGGAGGCCGACCACTTTGGCACCCCAACCTAACCTTTTTTTTTTTATACAGGAAAAAACCCCTTATGGGTACCACCGACCGACGGGGACGATCGGTGGTTATGTCGGACTCGCACCGACTAAAACAACCTGTATGCTCCACCACGCTGCTGGTGGCGGGTATAGGGTACCCATGAAGACATGCCCCCCATCCCCGCCAGCAGCAACTCTGTACCCCAGAGTGCGCCACCTCTGGGTCGGGCCTCTCTAAAAGTGGCCCCTCCCTCCGCTGGACGATGCATCGGGAGCACCAGATGCATCGAACGCCTCGGGGACCTTATAAGGAGGGCGTCCGATTAACCCCGTTCGGAACGCCCAGAAGGTCCCCGTTAGGGCGGCATGCGATGGTCTTGGACGAGTCGCCTGCGCCCGGCTCGCCTGCGGCGGATCGGATCCAAGGACTCGACTTCCCGGATCCGCTCCGCCGCCCCCTTCCGCGAGATGACGTGCTCGCAGAAGGAGGCCATCGCTGCCCACGATCGCTCCCTGTCCACCATGGCACGAACTACAGTGGGCAGGGAGAGGTCGTGCCCCACCTGTGCCACGAGTTCCGCTCGCTGAACCGCCCAAGCTGGACAGTCCGCGAGCATGTGCAGCGCCGTGTCAGAATCGGCGCCGCACTCGTGGCACTCACCGGACGCTTCGCGCCCGGCCACCCGCCACAGATACCTCCCGAAGCAACCATGTCCGGAAAGCATCTGTGTCAGGCGGAAGGTGAGGACCCCATGCCTCCTGGCGACCCAGCCCTGGAGAATGGGCTGGATGGCCGAAATCGTCCAGGCTCCTGCACTGGGCGATTCCAGCCGCCGCCTCCACTGGCGAAGGAGCTCCTCCTGAGCTGTCCTCCGCCAGTCCACCTCTACCGCCGCTGAGTCTCCCCCCGGTGAACGGGCTTCAACTCTGCGGCGGTAGGCCTGAGCTAGCACCTTGGCCTCTAGGTCCCACGGAGGGGACCCGGCCAAGGCGCAGGCCGCCTCGCCGGAGATGGTCCGATAGCCCCGCACAAGTCTAACCGCCATGACCCTCTGCGCCCTGCGCAGCAGGGGCACGGATCTGGCGGTCAGCCGCTCCGCCCATACGGGAGCGCCGTACAGGGCCATCGACCTAACCACCCCGGCGTATAGGCGCCGGCAGCCTGCATTAGGCCCTCCCAAATTCGGGAGGAGCCTGCTCAGGGCTCCGGCGGTCGCCGTTAGCTTGGGGGCGAGCCGCCGGAAGTGGGCCTCGAACGTCCATCGGCTGTCGAGGCGCAATCCCAGGTACTGTAGTGTACCCGAGATTTCGATGGACGTCCCGCCCACCAACAACCGGGAGCCCACTGGGGGGCCCCAACCTAACCTAACCTAACCTAACCTAACATGACAAACAGACTGACTTCAAGACATCCCAATCGGGCCGCTCGCCTCCCTTTGACATTTCGTTTTGATACATATACAGCTATCACTTTGCCTGTGCTAACAAACAGGAACTTAAAAAAAAAAAACTTTAATATTTAAACCACATATGACACAGAACTATTTACTCCCCTTGAAAGAGGTTTTAATGACATATGCAATAGTAAAAGTGCTTCTTGGGAAAAACTAGTTTCCTGATGCCTATAATATAAAAACTTTGTGTAATAAAAAATTTAATATATAAAAATTTAAGATAGTATATCAGCTTATATACAAGTGTAAGCATACTTTAAGAAGAGTTAAATAAACGTATTGGAGAGGAAATAAATTTGTTTAAACATAAACAATTCCGTATATCAAACGTCTAATAGTTTTAGCACACCCCATCAAATTGAGAACCACTTTGTAGATATATAATATATAAACAACTAGCTATAACTTTCATTTGTATTTTTCTACTTAATGTATTAAAGCTGCTTACATCTCTTGTTATTATAATATACCAAGTGGGAAACAGCGTTACCCAGGAACAATTTGTGCTTCTAATAGTAAACCGAGGTGAAACCCGGCCCAGGAGGCCGTTATCGACAAAGCTCGCGCCATAAGGGGGCTTGCTGAGAAATACACTCAGGAACTAATTACTGAGTTTAGCGATCAGGCCCTACTCGGCGAGTGGGGTACCCGTGAGGGGACCCGCGCGGGCCCGTCTAGTGAGGTACCGCGGCAGACGCTGATAGCGAAAGCCGATGCGGCAACCAATACCGAATCGGACCCGCGCGGATCCCCTCACGAGGAAATAATGGCGCGAGTCCGGGTGGAGACTCGAGGCTCGTCGAACGGTCTCCAAGACCTCGATTCTCCCCCCGGAGAAGGTGTGCGAATGAAATCCCTCGAAGAGTCCCCTGTGCTCGACATTTTGTGTGTTAATGTGGTAGTGTGTATATGTGTGGATGCAGAGCCGCGCGATAATTCCCGTGGCCGCTTGAAAGCCATCTACGCCCTTATAATAACATGAAGTAAATTGTGTGTTGCTAATCGGATAAATTTTTTATTTTATAAAAGAAAATGTTATGGTAAACAAAGTAATTATGTATTGTTGGTAAGCAACCAAGTTAATGCAGGGCTCAATTTTGTAATTAGATAGCCTATGGTTAACCTATATATACAATATTTTACAGCAATACTATTTATGTAGTTCTTTATTATTGGAGTAACTGGTACCTAAATCAATACAAAAAGTGCTCACGATGGCAATGGTTATTTCAAATGGGTGGCGCCGTTTTACATTTTAACGTTCTATATAATATTAAACCCAGTATGTCAAAGCGAGTAATTGTTTTGCAGCTTACAGATTAATAATTTTGTTGGTTACAGCAATAAAGTGTATTTGATTATAGTTCATTATTATTTGTTTGTTTCACCTCGGTTTACTATTAGAAGCATCTACCGGACCATCTCCGGCGAGGCGGCCTGCGCCTTGGCCGGGTCCCCTCCATGGGACCTAGAGGCCAAGGTGCTAGCTCAGGCTTACCGCCGTAGAGTCGAAACCCGTTCACCGGGGGGAGACTCAGCGGCGGTAGAGGTGGACTGGCGGAGGGCAGCTCAGGAAGAGCTCCTCCACCAATGGAGGCGGCGGCTGGAATCGCCCAGTGCAGGAGCCTGGACGATTTCGGCCATCCAGCCCATTCTCCAGGGCTGGGTCGCCAGGAGGCATGGGGTTCTCACCTTCCGCCTGACACAGGTGCTTTCCGGACATGGTTGTTTCGGGTGGTATCTGTGGAAGGTGGCCCAGCGCGAAGCGACTGGTGAGTGCCACGAGTGCGGCGCCGACTTTGACACGGCGCTGCACACGCTCGCAGACTGCCCAGCTTGGGTGGTTCAGCGGGCAGAACTCGTGGCACAGGTGGGGCACGATCTCTCCCTGCCCACTGTGGTTCGCGCCATGGTGGACAGGGAGCGATCGTGGGCAGCGATGGCCTCCTTCTGCGAGGACGTTATCTCGCGGAAGGAGGCGGCGGGGCGGATCCGGGAAGTCGAGTCCTTGGATCCAATCCGCCGCAGGCGAGCGGGGCGCAGGCGACTCGCCGAAGTCCGTCGCATGCCGCCCTAACGGGGACCTCCGAGCGATCCGAATGGGGTTTATCGGTCGCTCGCTGGAGTTAGGTCCCCGAGGCGTTCGATGCATCTGGTGCTCCCGATGCATCGTCCAGCGGAGTGAGGGGCCACTTTTAGAGAGGCCCCGACCCAGAGGTGGCGCACTCTGGGGTACAGAGTTGCTGCTGGCGGGGATGGGGGGTAATGTCTTTCGGGTAATCCCTATCCCCGCCACCAGCAGCGTAGTGGAGCACACAGGTTATTTTAGTCGGTGCGAGTCCGACATAACCGCCGCCTGTCCCCATTGGGCGGCGGTACCCATAAGGGGTTTTTTCCTGTCTAAAAAAAAAAAAAAAATTGTTCCTGAGTAACGCTGTTTCCCACTTGGTATATTATAATAACAAGAGATGTAAGCAGCTTTATTACATTAAGTAGAAAAATACAAATGAAAGTTATAGCTAGTTGTTTATATATTATATATCTACAAAGTGGTTCTCAATTTTATGGGGTGTGCTAAAACTATTAGACGTTTGATATACGGAATTGTTTATATTTAAACAAATTTATTTCCTCTCCAATACGTTTATTTAACTTCTTAAAGTATGCTTACACTTGTATATAAGCTGATATACTATCTTAAATTTTTATATATTAAATTTTTTATTACACAAAGTTTTTGTATTATAGGCATCAGAAAACTAGTTTTTCCCAAGAAGCACTTTTACTATTGCATATGTCATTAAAACCTCTTTCAAGCGGAGTAAATAGTTCTGTGTCATATGTGGTTTAAATATTAAAGTTTTTTTTTTTTTAAGTTCCTGTTTTATTAATAGCACAGGCAAAATGATAGCTGTATATGTATCAAAACGAAATGTCAAAGGGAGGCGAGCGGCCCGATTGGGATGTTTTGAAGTCAGTCTGTTTGTCATGTTAGGTTAGGTTAGGTTAGGTTAGGTTGGGGTGCCAAAGTGGTCGGCCTCCTCGTGGCGCACCCTGGGCAAGCTTAGTCTTGGCGAATGGACCACTGAGGGGTGGCCAATCCAGTTGTCCCTCTGATTAGCAGAGGGCAATCTGGACGGGCCGGGGACTTCGGGGGGGTTGGGATGAAGTCCCTAATGAGCGATGGGTCCAGTTGGGCTTACTTTAAGTCTGGCTGGACATGGTTACGGCCACCGTCGGCGAAACCCGGAAGCCCAGCAATGGGAACGGGGACCTTCGGGTTGCGAGGAAGAAAACCTCTATAAAAAATTACCCGGCGGGGGCGGAAACGCCCACCAAGGCGTTGGGGCCCCTACTTGGGGCGCGATCTCTCCCTGTCGAACGTGACATAGCAAACACAGTGGGCAGGGAGCGATCGTGGGCAGCGATGGCCTCCCTTTGTTCTGCGGAGGGGGCGGAGGGAGGCGGCGGAGCGGTTCCTCGAACTGTTGTTCTGGATCCAATCTGCTGCTGGTGAGTCCAGGTGTTAGTGACTCGCCCAAGCCCATCGTCTGCCGCCCTAACTGGGGACCTTCGGATGTTTCGAACGGGGTACATCGGACGCCTGGCTTACAGGTCCCCGAGGTGGTCGGTGCATCTGGTGCTCCCGATGCACCGGTTAGCGGAGGGGGGCTTCTTTTTCGATGGCCCCTACCTGGAGGTGTTTATTCTCTGGGATCAGAGCTGTCGGCGGGATGGGGGCAATATGTACAATGATACCCTGTCCTTGCCATCGGCAGCGTGGTGGAGCACACAGGTCGTTTTAGTCGGTGCGAGTCCGACATAACCGCCGCCTGTCCCGGTTGGGCGGCGGTACCCATAAGGGGTTTTTTCCTGTATAAAAAAAAAGGTTAGGTTAGGTTAGGTTAGGTTAGGCTAGGTTGGGGTGCTTTAGCGGTTGGCCTCCTCGTGGCGCACCCTGGGCAGGTCTACGGAATAATGAAATATGTATTCCCTGGACCTGGCGAACGGACCGTGGGGTAGGGGGGGTAGGGTTGCTGATTCTGATTGTCCCTCTGTTAGCAGAGGGCAATTCTGATAGGCTGGGGGCTCTGGGGGGAATGAGTCTTCAACTGGTTGGCGCGTTCGGTTTTGGCTAGTTAGTCTTGCTGGACACGGCTTCGGCCTCCGTCAGCCAAACCCGTAAACCCAGCGATGGGAGCGGGGACCTTCGGGTCGCGAGGAAGAAAACCTCTCTAAAAAATTACCCCTAATCCTAAGGTTCGGGGCTCGCCGATGGGATGAATGGCCGGGGGGGATCCGGTCACTAGGGCTCCACAACTGGGGGGGAATTTGAGTGGGAAATAAACAACAGAATGGTTAAGACACGTAATCAAACGACTACCCAGGAGGGTCCCAGTTCATCTGGGGAATCCCTTGCTGCGTCGGGGAGACGGCAACCGGAGCACCGGCAGTCGTCCCCTCGACGTAGTCGCCCCATCGTATCTGGGGGGGCACCTTCTGTTTCGACGACGTCGAAGGAGGCTGAGAGAGAGGCAATGGAATGCGACGAAAAAAAAGTCGAATCAAAATTCCAATTTGAAATGACTTGTGATGAGAAAAACAACTTTGTCGATAAAACAATTGAGGCTCGAACGAAGAAAGAGGATGGAAATCGTTTTCTGGCCAATCTTGATCTGATGGATGAGACGGTTAAGAGAATCGATGATCCTAATGTGAGCAGAAAACAGATCCGTAACTTGGTGGATTTGGCTGGCTTGTACAGCAATGAGCTATGGAACGGCATTTGCACACTGGTGGATAAGTCTGCGATGCAGAAAAAAATGATGCAACGCAGCGAGATTGAAAAATGTGATCTCCACACGGAAATTGAGAATCTGCGGAAAGAGGTGGATAAGTTAAAGAGGCGCGTGTCAAGTCTCACCCAAGAACAGGATTTAAGGCGTCTTGCTAGTTCTGCAACAAGGACTCAAAGGAAGGATGCGTCTACTATGGTGGATGCAAGCTATATAGCGACTCCCGAGGAATATTCGCTAGCGCCTAAGCCAGCGAAAATCGCAAGAGTTGAGACACGTGTGTGCGATGACCACACATATGCAGAAAGGGCTAAAGTTCCTGTGGTTCCACTGGCTTCTCAGTGGGCCACAGTTGTAAAGAGAAACCGAAGGCGAAAAGAGGACGCGACGACAGTTCGGAACCCTGTCCCAGTTAAACCTGCGATGGCTACAATTCAGAGCGTATCTTCTGGTCATATGGAGAAGAGGAAGAAGAAGAGGAGGAGAAAACCTAACTCCTCCGCGGTGGTGGTCACTTTGACCGACACCGCAATAAAATGTGGAGTGACCTACAGAGATGTCGTTGCCCAAGCAAAGGAGAAGTTAGATCTCTCAGCTCTGGGGATCCCGTCGGTAACATTCAGACGGTCGGCTACTGGTGGAAGGATTTTTGAAGTTTCCGAAAACGAGAATGGGGTCAAGGCAGATATCTTCGCTGAAAAGTTAAAGGAGTCTGTAGGCCAAGAGTTGGTGAGGATTTCCAGACCCGTTAAGACTGCGGAACTGCGCCTTGTGGGTGTGGAAGATGTTGCCTCGGCTTCTGAAGTGGCCAATGCTGTGGCTACATCTGGTGGATGCGTTACCGGGCAAGTAAAGGTCGGGGAGTTGAAGTACAACGCTGCTGGATACTGCACGGTGTGGGTGCGTTGTCCGGTGGCTGTGGCGCTAAAGTTGGAGGGCATCGGGAAGCTCCGCGTGGGATGGTGTACGGCGCGCGTTGAGCTTCTTGGAAAGCGGATACAGCGGTGCTACCGGTGTTTAGAGGTTGGTCACTTTCGGGCGAACTGTGACTCGAAAGTCGATAGAAGCACTGAGTGCTATCGATGCGGTGAGACCGGCCACATCGCTACGCGATGCTCGCGAGACCCTAAATGTGGGCCTTGCGCTAGGGCTGGTCTCCCGGCAAATCATTGGATGGGGGGCAGGCTCTGCAACCCCGTCAGAAAGCGCCGCGGGTTCCGGAAGGAACCAATTACTAGTTCCCTTTCGGAACCTGCCGTCGTTGCTGCGGTCGATACTCGACTGTCTACAGCCAGCGACGATGTTGAGATCCTGGACGTCGGGTGATGGGGGACCCGGCGCCCTTACAAGGGTCTTATTCTAGGATGCATCTAGTGTCTAGGTGCATCCCAGAGGTGGTCGGGAGGCGTAAGGAACTCCCTGCTCTGAGGAGGGCCGCTAGGGCGGCAACGCTGCGAGGTCGCGGTCAAATAGGGAACCGTGGCTGCCGCATTAAGGCGTGAGATGGACACCGGGGGGTTTTAGTGGGTGCGAACCCCACATAACCACGTCGTCGGCTCCCATGACGGCGTGTGTACTCGTTAGGAGTTTCCCCTCGAAAAAAAAAAAAAAAAAAAAAAAAGGTTAGGCTAGGTTAGGTTAGGTAACACGGTGGGCAGGGAGCGATCGTGGGCAGCGATGGCCTCCTTTAGCTCTGCGGAGGGGGGCGGAGGGAGGCGGTGGAGCGGTTCCACGAACTGTTGTTCTGGATCCAATCTGCTGCTGGTGAGTCCAGGTGTTAGTGACTCGCCCAAGCCCATCGTCTGCCGCCCTAACTGGGGACCTTCGGGTGTTCCGAACGGGGTACATCGGACACCTGGCTTACAGGTCCCCGAGGCGGTCGGTGCATCTGGTGCTCCCGATGCACCGGTTAGCGGAGGGGGGTTTCTCTTTCGAGGGGCCCCTACCTGGAGGTGTTTATTCTCTGGGATCAGAGCTGTCGGCGGGATGGGGGCAAAATGTACAATGATACCCTGTCCTTGCCATTGGCAGCGTGGTGGAGCACACAGGTCGTTTTAGTCGGTGCGAGTCCGACATAACCGCCGCCTGTCCCCGTTGGGCGGCGGTACCCATAAGGGGTTTTTTCCTGTATAAAAAAAAAGGTTAGGTTAGGTTAGGTTAGGTTAGGCTAGGTTGGGGTGCTTTAGCGGTTGGCCTCCTCGTGGCGCACCCTGGGTGGGTCTACGGAATAATGAAATATGTATTCCCTGGACCTGGCGAACGGACCGTGGGATAGGGGGGGTAGGGTTGCTGATTCTGATTGTCCCTCTGTTAGCAGAGGGCAATTCTGATAGGCTGGGGGCTCTGGGGGGAATGAGTCTTCAACTGGTTGGCGCGTTCGGTTTTGGCTAGTTAGTCTTGCTGGACACGGCTTCGGCCTCCGTCAGCCAAACCCGTAAACCCAGCGATGGGAGCGGGGACCTTCGGGTCGCGAGGAAGAAAACCTGTCTAAAAAATTACCCCTAATCCCAAGGTTTTGGGGCTCGCCGAGGGGATGAGTGGCTGGGGGGGAATCCAGTCGCGAGGGCCTCACCCAATCTTAAGGTCATACCTGCCGACAAGATGAATGGCCGATGGGAGTTCGGTCGTTAGGGTAACCAACATAAAACACTAATGAGCAATGGACAAACGAAAAGTAATAACTACCCAGGAGGGTCCCGGATCATCCGGGGAATCCCTCACCGAGACCAGTGTTTCATCGCATTCCGCGAATTTAATTTTGCGGGTGCCGTGCAATACTGGCCTCGGTCGCCCCATCGTATCTGGGGGGGCAACCAGTGCTTGCGGAGATGGAGGAGTAGAGATCTGCGAAATTGAGACCGGCTATGCTGGTGTTTCTGCGGATCCAGTAGAGACGAGGCGTGATACGACACGCAAGATTAAGGACAGGACTATCAGCACTCGAAGTGCTAGTGCAGGATCAGACAACTCCGCGGATATGTCAAGATGTGTATCAGCGGAAAGCTTAGACGGTATGAAAAATCGTACCCGATCTAAAAAACGGCTGTGGGCTGAATGCGAGAGTTCCACCGAAACGCGTGACCTGGACGCCAAAAAGGCGGATACCAGGACCCATGTGTGGGGCTCTCAAATGGGTCTTCAGGAGGCCCGTGACGCTGTTCGGCGTCACGAGTTTCTCAAAGACGACATGGAAGTAAGTGAAGTTGAGCCGAGTGGCCGAAGAACCAGGTCGGCGCCGGCGGAGGACTCCCGGAATTCCGGTTCGACTAGGTCCAAAAGTGGGCCTGTCAATTCTGAAAGTCCGGAGTCATTGGACATGGCTGACACGACACGTGTTTGTGACGTGCTCACCCAGAATATGGAGAAGATGCGGCTGACTCTGGGTAAGTCAAAAAACCTAAATGGTAGGTGCCGAGGAGCTCTTAACTCGGTCGCTGAATGCGTGGAGGAGGCGGTCAAAGTCCTCTTAAAGCGGACATCGTCAGAAGAGGTCCGAATTTTGAGGGCTGAAAACGCCAGGTTGGCAGGGGTGATAAATAATCTCTCTGTGGAGATCGCCACGTTAAAAGAGATGATCACCTCTGCTAATATGGGGTCTTCTGGGAACGTGATGGTTCCACCAGTCCGTCAGCCTGAGAAGAGCCTGACAGTTGAGGAGGAGATTGTCAGGCTCCGTAATATCTTCTCGGCTCGACTGGACAATATGGAAAGTCGGTTGCCTCCGGAGCCCAGACTCCGCCCTCCGCTAGCCGCGGATAAGAGAAATGCGGCGGCGGAAGCAAGACAAGAGAAGAGTTCGGCGGTTGCGGTTGTCGCAGCACGATCGCAGGTCCCTCCACGACCTGTGAAGAAAATGGCGATTCGGGTGGTTGACCCAGCTGCTGACAACAGCGGAGGGGCCAACCAGCCGAAAAAGAAGAAGAACGCAAAGAAGAAGGGAAAGGTTGTGGAGAAGCGACCTGAGCCCCGCCCGTTGCCGCCAGCACCCGCCTCCATGAGTGAAGGGTGGAATGTGATAGCGAGGAGGGGTACAAAGAAGAAGAAGGCGCCGCCTATACAGGCAGTGCCTGTTGTCGCCACGACCAAAGCGCAGCCGAAGCAAGGGGGGAGGAAACTCCAGACTCCACGCTCGGCTGCAGTCGTGGTGACCTTGGGGGAGGAGGCAGCCGAAAAAGGCCTAACATATGCCGACATATTGACCTGGGCCACTCGAGGTGTGAAAATCGATGACCTGGGTCTGGATGTCGGCATGCGACTGAAGAAAGCGGCGACGGGGGCTCGGATGTACGAAATATTTGGGCCCCAAAAGGCAGAAAAGGCGAGTGCCCTGGCCGGCCGGCTCAGAGAGTTTTTCTCTGACGAGCCGGCAGTACGTGTGTCCACGCCCACGAAAACTGAAGAAATTCGCATCGTGGGCTTGGACGATGCCGCCACCGAAGAGGACGTAGTCATCGCCGTCACCCGGGTCGGTGAGTGTTCCACTCACGACGTACAGACCGGGGTGATTCGTAGGACAGGGAAGGCTTTGGGCTCTTTGTGGCTTAGGGTCCCTGTCGCGGTGGCTAAGAAGATGGTGGCGGCTGGCAGGCTGCTGGTGGGCTGGGTCTCGGCTCGGGTCCAGTTGCTCGAAGCCCGCCCGCAGCGCTGCTATAAGTGTCTTGAGAAGGGGCACTTAAGAGCCGAGTGCTCTTCGGCTATTGACCGCAGCGGCGAATGTTATCGCTGCGGTCAAAACGGCCACAAGGCCCGATCCTGCTCGGCAGCTCCGCATTGTGGGAGCTGCGAACGAGTTGGATTAAAGGCCGACCATCGGGCGGGGAGCGGACAGTGTAAGGCACCGTCCGCTCCAAAGAGGAGGAATAGGGGGGGTGATGGCCCGAGGGTCCCCTCGCCACCTACCGCCGGCCCGGCTCAGCCCACAACGAGCCGGGTTAGGGAGGATCCAATGGAGGTCGCTAATTAATGGCCTCCATCAGATTCCTCCAGGCGAACATCATGCGCTCCGGCAGGGCCCAGGACCTAATCTTCCAGACCCTGGCGGAGCGTATGGTGCACGTGGCTGTGATCTCCGAGCCCCTTTTCGTCCCGTCGGGCGAGGAGTGGGTCGGAGACCGTGCGGGGGATGTAGCCATCGCGTCCAGAGCCGCAGTTGGTTCCCCGGCTCTGGAGCGCGTGGTGAGGGGGCGCGGGTACGTCTCCGCTAAGATTGGAGACGTATCCGTTATCGGGGCGTACTTTTCACCGAATAGACCGTTTTCCGACTTCGAGCTTTTTATGGCTGAAGTCGGAGACTTGGTGAATAGGTTACGCCCCGGCAAGGTGGTCCTGGCCGGTGACCTCAACGCCAAATCCGCCGCGTGGGGGTCTCCGGTCACGGACGTGAGAGGGAGGTTTCTGGACGGTTGGTTGGCCTCGACTGGGATGGCCGTCATGAACCGAGGGACGGCTGACACATGTGTGCGATGGAATGGCGGCTCCAAAGTCGACGTTACCTTTGTCGACGCCGCCATGTCACCATGTGTCAGAAATTGGGAGGTAATTGTGGGTGCGGAGTCACTCTCGGACCATCGATGTATATGGTTCGAGGTGGCCGCACGCCATGCTCCCATTTCCCCTCGGTCGGGAAGAGATGATGGCCCTCGGTGGTCCGTCAGGAAAATGGATCCCGAGTTCCTCGTCAAAGCCGCAATCGTCCAGGCGTGGGCCGCTGGGTCCACGGGTGGGGAGGTTGCCGCGGAGGTCGAGGACCTCCAGCGGCGGATGTCGCTCATCTGCGACGCCAGCATGCCGAGGGTGCGAAGCACAGGGCCGGCACGCGGGGTGTACTGGTGGTCGGAGGAGCTGGCGCGGCTGCGCGATCAGTGCGTGGCCGTGCGCCGCCAGTACACTCGGTACAGGCGTCGTAGACGACGCGACGTCGAAGAGGAGAGGCGCCGTTACGAGGCTTATCGGGCTGTCCGCGCCTTCTTGCGGACGGCGATCGCCGAAGCTAAGGACAGGGCCCACAGGGAGATGGCCGAAGAGCTCAGTCGGGATCCGTGGGGGAGGCCGTACAAAGCGGCGCGGAGGAAACTTCGTGCCCGCGCCCCCCCTCCCTCACCGAGAGCCTTCGGCCGGATTTCCTTGAATCCGTGGTGGAAGCCCTGTTCCCGCAGGGAGCCGAGGTGGAGCCGCCTCGTATGGCGCCTCTCGAGGAGGAGGGTGGCACTGGGTCAAGTGCGCCAGGGGTGTTGGAGTGGGAGTTGGCCGGGGCGGTGAGTCGCATGAAAGCGAAAAATACCGCCCCTGGCCCCGACGGCATCCCTGGGCGCGCCTGGTCTCATGCCCTGGGTCCGTTGGAGTCTGGACTCAGGGCGACCTTCAGTGCCTGCCTCGAGCAGGGCCTCTTTCCCCGTAAGTGGAAGACGGGGAGACTAGTCCTGCTCAGGAAGGAGGGAAGACCGGCCGATACACCCTCCGCGTATCGGCCCATTGTCTTGCTGGACGAAGCGGGGCAGCTGCTTGAACGCGTCATAGCTTCCCGCATAGTCCAGCACCTCCGGGAGGTGGGGCCTGACCTCAGTCGTCTCCAGTGCGGATTCCGCCAGGGCAAGTCCACCCTCGACTGTATCGAGGGTGTGAGACTTCTGGCGGAGGAGGCGACAACCCGGCGCGAGGTGGTGTTGGCGGTGTCGTTGGAGATCGCTAACGCATTTAACACCTTGCCCTGGGGAGTGATAAAGGAGGCCCTACGGTTCCACCGCATCCCCATGTACCTGCAGCGTGTGGTCGGCGACTATCTGTCTGACCGCGCTGTCAGGTACCCGACGGCTGGGGGTGCGTGGAAGGAGTGGAGGATGTCGTGCGGTGTTCCACAGGGGTCGGTTCTTGGCCCCCTCCTGTGGAACATCGGTTACGACTGGGTGCTGCGTGGGCAAATGCTTCCGGGAGTGCGTCTCTTCTGTTTCGCAGACGACACCCTCGTGACTGCCCGCGCGAGCACCCACCGGGAAGCCCGAGTGCTGGCGACCGCGGCCACGGCTCACGTTGTGGCCCGGATTCGCCGGTTGGGACTGGGGGTGGCCTTGGAGAAATCCGAGGCCATTTGCTTCCACAGGCCTCGGATGGCGCCCCCAGTGGGCTCCCGGTTGGTGGTGGGCGGGACGTCCATCGAAATCTCGGGTACACTACAGTACCTGGGATTGCTCCTCGACAGCCGATGGACGTTCGAGGCCCACTTCCGGCGGCTCGCCCCCAAGCTAACGGCGACCGCCGGAGCCCTGAGCAGGCTCCTCCCGAATTTAGGAGGGCCTAATGCAGGCTGCCGGCGCCTATACGCCGGGGTGGTTAGGTCGATGGCCCTGTACGGTGCTCCCGTATGGGCGGAGCGGCTGACCGCCAGATCCGTGCCCCTGCTGCGCAGGGCGCAGAGAGTCATGGCGGTTAGAGTTGTGCGGGGCTACCGGACCATCTCCGGCGAGGCGGCCTGCGCCTTGGCCGGGTCCCCTCCGTGGGACCTAGAGGCCAAGGTGCTAGCTCAGGCCTACCGCCGCAGAGTTGAAGCCCGTTCACCGGGGGGAGACTCAGCGGCGGTAGAGGTGGACTGGCGGAGGGCAGCTCAGGAGGAGCTCCTTCGCCAGTGGAGGCGGCGGCTGGAATCGCCCAGTGCAGGAGCCTGGACGATTTCGGCCATCCAGCCCATTCTCCAGGGCGGGGTCGCCAGGAGGCATGGGGTCCTCACCTTCCGCCTGACACAGATGCTTTCCGGACATGGTTGCTTCGGGAGGTATCTGTGGCGGGTGGCCGGACGCGAAGCGTCCGGTGAGTGCCACGAGTGCGGCGCCGATTCTGACACGGCGCTGCACACGCTCGCGGACTGTCCAGCTTGGGCGGTTCAGCGGGCGGAACTCGTGGCACAGGTGGGGCACGACCTCTCCCTGCCCACTGTGGTTCGTGCCATGGTGGACAGGGAGCGATCGTGGGCAGCGATGGCCTCCTTCTGCGAGCACGTCATCTCGCGGAAGGAGGCGGCGGAGCGGATCCGGGAAGTCGAGTCCTTGGATCCGATCCACCGCAGGCGAGCCGGGCGCAGGCGACTCGTCCAAGACCATCGCATGCCGCCCTAACGGGGACCTTCTGGGCGTTCCGAACGGGGTTAATCGGACGCCTCCTTATAAGGTCCCCGAGGCGTTCGATGCATCTGGTGCTCCCGATGCATCGTCCAGCGGAGGGAGGGGCCACTTTTAGAGAGGTCCCGACCCAGAGGTGGCGCACTCTGGGGTACAGAGTTGCTGCTGGCGGGGATGGGGGGCATGTCTTCATGGGTACCCTATACCCGCCACCAGCAGCGTGGTGGAGCATACAGGTTGTTTTAGTCGGTGCGAGTCCGACATAACCACCGATCGTCCCCGTCGGTCGGTGGTACCCATAAGGGGTTTTTTCCTGTATAAAAAAAAAAAAAAGGTTAGGTTAGGTTGGGGTGCTTTAGGGGTGCTTAATCGGTTGGCCTCCTCGTGGCGCACCCTGGGCAGGCCCTCGGAATACTGCAATATGTATTCCTTGGACTTGGCGAACGGACCGGTTGTGGGGTAGGGGGGAGGGCCGATTCCGTTTGTCCCTCTGGTGACAGAAGGCAATCCGGATAGGCTGGGGGCTCTAGGGGGGAATGAGTCTCCTTAATGGTTGGCGCGTTCTGTTTCGGCTTAGTCTAAGTTCTGCAGGACACGGTTTCGGCCTCCGTCAGCCAAACCCGCAAGCCCAGCGATGGGGGCCTTCGGGCCGAGAGGAAGAAAACCTCTATAAAAAATTACCCCAATCCTAAGGTTTAGAGCCCGCTGATGGGATGAATGGCCGGGGGAATCCGGTCACTAGGGCTCCACAATAGGGGGGGCTATTTTTAGGGGTTTAAAAACAGAATGGTTAATACGCGCAGTTCACTGACTACCCCGGAGGGTCCCAGTTCTACTGGGGAATCCCTTGCTGCGTCGGAAGGGCGGCGACCGGAACATCGGCAGCCGTCTTCTCGACGTAGTCGCCCCATCGTATCTGGGGGGGCACCTTCTGTTAGGACGAAGGGGGCTTCCGATATGGAAACGGAAGAAATAGTGGAGAGACCGGCTAGTAGCCGAGACCGAAAGCGGCATAGTGCCGATAGAGGAGACCACGAGGAGTTTATAGATGTAGGAACGCGATCCTTGTCTGAAGAGGAGCTAGTGGAACCGGTATTTAAGTTTGGTATGTCCACGGAGCAGGTAAATGCTTTTGTCAAAAGAGCTCTCAAGTTTAAGAGACAAAAAGATAAGGGAAACCCTGTTGCCACTAATTTGGACCTATTGGATGGAGCAGTTAAATTCATACAGGCTAATAATGCTAAGATGACTAAGAAACAAATCACCGAATTGGTGGACTTAGTCGATGGATATGGCATTCATTTGACAGAAGGTTTGCATGACTTGGTCAAGAAAACCGATAGGAGGAAAGAGCAGATTCGACGTTTCGAGATGGAAACCGATGATCTCCGTTCAGAGGTTAGAGATCTGCGGAAAGAGATAGAGAGACTCAATAACTGTGTTTCAAGATTCTCTCATGATCACGAAATAGCGTGCCCTGCTGTTCCTGCAGCAGAGATTCAAACACGAGATGTGTCCACGATGGTCGATTTAAGTCAAATAGTGACTCACAAAGAACCTTCCCTTGGGCCAAAGCCGAATAAAATCCCTAGAGGTGAAACAAGTGGTTATAGTGATCACAGTTTTGTAAGACACAGGCAATTTCCTGTGCTTCCAACCGTGGGTGGAGATGTGACTGACGAGTGGACAACAGTGACAAAGAAGAATGGAACGAAGAAATCAAAGGTGCAAAATCCAGGCTCAGTTGAGGTGGCGATGACAGGCAATCAGTCAGCTGGTCAAAAGGAAGTGAAGGGGAAAAAGAACAGAAGGAAGCGTAGACCGCGAATACCCAACTCCTTTGCAGTCGTGGTTACCCTGACTGAAGACGCAATAAGAGGCGGAGTTACATATAGAGATGTTGTCGCGCAAGCGAAGGAAAAGGTAGATCCCTTAGCCTTAGGGATCCCATCCCTAACAGTCAAAAAATCAGCTACAGGAGCTAGGATTTTCGAGTTGACTGGAAATGAAAATGAGACTGGAGAAAAGGCAGACATCTTTGCCAAAAAAATTAGAGAGTCCGTGGGCGAAAATGTGATTATGGTCTCCAGACCCATTAAGTGTGCTGAATTGCGCCTTGTGGGGGTTGAAGACCTGGCTTCAGGAACTGAGGTGGCCAATGCTGTTGCTGTAGCCGGTGGATGTGATCCCCACCAAGTCAAAGTTGGGGAAACAAAGTACAATGCTGCACGGTGTGGGTGCGATGTCCTATAGCTGCGGCATTGAAGATGGAGGGCATTGGCAAACTCCGCGTAGGTTGGTGTACGGCTCGCGTGGAGCTGCTAGAAAAGCGTATACAGCGGTGCTATCGCTGTCTGGAGGTTGGTTACTTTCGGGCTAACTGTGACTCGGAAGTCGATCGAAGTAGAGAATGCTACCGTTGCGGTGAGACCGGCCACATGCTGGCCGCTGTGCGATGCTCGCGTGTCCCCAGCTGTGGGCCATGCGCTAGGGCTGGTCTCTCCGCAAACCATAGAATGGGGGGCAGTTTTTGCAAGCCCACCAAAAGTCGCAGCGGGTTTCGGAAGGTTCCTTCTGGTTCCTCTTCGGGATCTGCAGTCGTGGCTGCGGTCAATACCCGACCGCCTTTGGCCAGCGACAAGTTAGAGACCCTGGACGTCGGGTGATGGGAGACCTGGCGCCCTGCCAAGGGTCGGGTTCTTGGATGCTTCTGGTGTCTTGAGTCTGTCTGTCTGTCATGTTTAGTGTCTTATTTAATTCGAATTTGTTTGGGGGGAAAATATAATTTATAAAAGAAACACGAAAGAATATAATACTCACCTCATTAAGTGAGAGTGAGGCCGGAGTTGGGCAGGAAAACTCCGAAAAGGGGAGGTCGGTCGGTCGGGGGGAGGGGAAGGGAAGGTACATGCACTAGGTCTATGAACTAGATGGCAAAGTACTACGCGTAACTGGGTGGCGGGACTTCAAACACTACGTCCACCCATATTACGTAGCTGGAGAGGTTCCTGTCGGCCCCTACACCACCGCTCCGGGGAGAGGACTTCATCTTCCTGTCAGAGCTGCGGTTGGTCGCTGCTCGCCTTGACAAGCGAAAAGCGCCAGGCTCCGACGGAATCACCAACGCCGCGTTGATGCTGCTGCCCCGAACAGGTCTCGTAGCGCTCACAAGACTGTTCAATGGAGTACTCCGCACCGGCCACTACCCAGAGGCGTGGAAGACCGGGAAGATTATCGTTCTTCCCAAGCCGGGGAAGGACCGCCGCCTGTCTGGAAGCTACCGGCCGATCACCCTGCTCTCGCACATAGCCAAGCTGTTCGAGCGTCTGCTGCTGCGTCGAGTCACGCCCCATCTGCCCCTGCGCGAGGAGCAGTTTGGATTCCGCAGTGGCTACTCGACGACGCTCCAGCTGGTGAGGGTTATAAACCACCTGACCAGTGTGCGGAACAACGGGCGCTACACCGTGGGGGTCCTTCTCGACATCGAGAAGGCCTTCGACCGTGTGTGGCACGCCGGGCTCCTGGTCAAGATCTTGGATAACACCATGCCGCCTGCTTATGTGCGAGTGCTGGCATCATTTCTTCACGGCCGTAGCTTTTACGTGGCAGTGGATGGTGCCGAATCTCAACCACGCACCATCCAAGCCGGAGTACCCCAGGGCAGCTGTATATCGCCGTGCATATACGCGGCGTATACGGATGACATCCCCACCCTGCGCCAAGGGGAGGAGGACGTGCTGTTGTCGCTCTTCGCCGACGACAGCGCGTATTTCGCGTCGTCCTACCACCAGATCGTCGCTACTAACCGCATGCAGCGTCTGCTGGACTTGTTGCCGGAATGGCTGGACAAGTGGAGAATGGCCGTCAACGTCGGGAAGACGGCCGCTTTGCTGACCAGTCGCTCCAAGCCGCTACGTCAACTCACTGTGCGAGGCCAGGACGTAGAGTGGAAGACCACAGTGTGGTTCTTGGGGTGTGAGTTGGACCGCAGCCTGCGCATGGTCCCTGTTCGGTGCATATTCGCACCTTACACATAACATTATAATAGCATAAATACGGACGCGCGGCGCCGCCGCATTCAGTTTGCATTCGTCTGCCAGCACCGCGAACAACGCGCGCCCCCCGGCATTTATAGTTTTAAGAGCATTAGTTTATAGTAGCATAGTTTAAGTAATCATTTATCATTAGTTTTATTATATGTTTGGGTAGAAATCAATTCTTCCCCTTACATTTTGGTCCTTCGAGCAACTTAACCACACGTGCGGGTTGGTTAAAGTGCGGGATAGCAAACACGTGGCGCACTTGAATTAACGCGTGTGTGTGGTGTGGACAGTGACTTGGGACTATACGTGTCCACAAAGCATTCAGCATCAGCATACAGCAACAAGCATTCAGCATCAGCATTCAGCAACAAGCATTCAGCATCAGCATTCAGCATCAGCACTCAGCATCAAGCATTCAGCATCAGCATTCAGCAACAAGCATTCAGCATACAGCAGTCAGCAACAAGCATTCAGCATCAGCATTCAGCAACAAGCATTCAGCATCAGCATTCAGCAACAAGCATTCAGCATCAGCATTCAGCATCAGCACTCAGCATCAAGCATTCAGCATCAGCATTCAGCAACAAGCATTCAGCATCAGCATTCAGCATCAGCACTCAGCATCAAGCATTCAGCATCAGCGTTCAGCATCAATCATTCAGCATCAGCATCAGCATAAAGGTAGACGGCAAACTCCGCAGCAGCAGCAACCAAGTAAGATCTTTCCATTTCATTATCATATAATTAAGCAAGCATCATGGAAACCTTGTACCATAATCAAAAAGAACTAAACGAGGCTATCGCTAAGTTTATCGTCAATTTAAAAAAGACTGGGGCGGAAAGAAAAACAAAAGAGCATATCATAAGGCGGTTGGAAACTTTAGAAAAGCATTGGGGTGATTATGAAAGAAATCACAAAAGCATATTGGGGTTCAAAGCAGAGGACCACCCATATTTTCGTTATGCAGATTACGACAGCACTCGTAAGCTGTATTTAGCAGCCAAAGCTCTTGTGGACAAGCAGCTACAAGAGATAGGCACAGCAGGGGGGAATGAAGGGGATAGCATAGGCCAGAGGCCAAACATCGAGCAAGAATCAGAAGTCCACCGCCCGAGCTCCCCAGGATTCAGCCAGCCTGGACCATCCAGGTGGCATACATCTCCAGGTACACCAAGTAAGGGAAATCTGCTGCGTAAACAGAATATAAACTTCCTTGCATTCATGCGAACAGCAGAAAGAATAGATATAGATTCAGTTAGTGAGAAATGGGAGTTAGACGACTTCCTTAAACAATTACAATCACGGTGGGCAGCAATAGACGAGCTTCACTGGGAGATATACTTAGAATTAAATGGAGTAAATAATGATTACCAAGAAAAATTTGATAGCTACGAGAACACGTTCCTCTCATTAAAAAAGGCCATTTCTAGCAAAATATGGTCTACAAAACACAGAGCAAATATTACTCCACAAATGGAGATTCCTGAATTTAATGGATCCTACAATGAATGGACATCATTTAAAGACTTGTTTACTGAGGCCATTCACAGTAATACAAGTTTATCAAACGCCCAAAAGATGCAGTTTTTGAAGGGCAAAGTACGCGGCGAGGCCGAAAGGTTAATCCAGCACCTATCCATTAGTTCAGAAAACTATATCACCTGTTGGGAGATTCTAAACCATCGGTACAACAACAAAAAGCACTTATTTTCATTTTCACGTCGCATATAAACATTATTTTAAATTTGCCTATCATGCAACAAATATCAATAAATCATATAAAACGTTTACACGACACCACATTGGAGTGTATAAACGCGGTGAAAAATCTTGGTGTAGATGTGAGTACGTGGGACCTACTGCTCATACATATTCTATCTCAGAAACTGGACCAAGAAACACATTCACAGTATTTGGAGTCGCTAAAGGATCCGAGAGAACTTCCTAACATCAAAGAATTTCTATCATTCCTAGAGAGTAAATTTACAACTCTCGAATCATCGCGCAGAAAATCAGAACAAACACAGCAACATACAAAAAACAATAATTATCGTGTTCCAATACCTACACAAAATCCTAATTATAATAATGCATACAAAGCAGCAAATCGAAATGGTAACGCATTTGTAAAATCATTTAATATTTCGACAAGCAAATGTGAAATATGCCACGCAAAAGAACACAGAATATTTAATTGTGAAAGGTTTACAGCAATGCCCTTAGAAATAAAGTTCAAATCAGTAAAAAGACTTAATTTATGTGTAAATTGTTTGTATAATCATAATGGCAAACAATGCACGTCCCACAAACGTTGTCGGATTTGCGGAGCTAAACATAATTCTTTATTGCATGATTTTACAAATCATTGTTATAATAATTCCAACTTTTCGCAACCTACTACAAGTAGGTCGATGACCAACGTAACCCAAGCCAAGCACATGTCACAAAATGAAATATCAGAAATACTCCTAGCAACAGCTCTAGTTAAAGTTACATCTTCAGATGGAAGCCAGATAGTCATGAGAGCTCTAATAGATCAGGGTAGCCAAATATCCCTTATCAGTGAAAACGCAGCACAAAGATTAGCTTTGAAAAGAAAATATTGCCAGGGAACAATATTTGGGGTCGGGGAAAAAGAGCAAAATTGTAAGGGTACGATCACACTATCGTGCCAATCAATGGTTAACGATTTTACCTTTTCTGTCAATGCATTAATCATGAATAACCTTGTAAAAAATTTACCAAATAGATCATTCCAGAAGCCGACTTGGAATCACATACAAACTCTAGCATTAGCGGATTCGAACTTTCATTTATCAAGTCCGATAGACATTTTATTAGGCGCTGATATCTATTCAGTTATTATTCTAAACGGGATAATAAAGGGAGTCGAGCAAACGCAACCTACAGCTCAATTAACTCAACTGGGATGGATATTAAGCGGAAATACCACATCATACCAATGCAACATATAGAAGACATATATTCAGAATAATATTGACGACATCAAGCGGTTCTGGGAAATAGAGGATATTGAAAACGAGACATCATTATCCGCAGAAGAGGAACATTGTATTAGGTTCTATCAATCAACTACAGAACGTCGGGAAGATGGGCGATACACTGTTAAATTGCCTCTGAAACCGGAGACGCGTGACATGTTAGGATCTTCCAAGAAAATAGCAACCGCGCAGTTTCTAAATTTGGAAAAAAGATTTTATAAACAACCAAAACTGGCAGATCAATATAGACAATTTATTGCCGAATATCAAGCATTAAATCACATGGTTCCATCTAAAAATACTCTACAGCAACACAATGACAATTCAGCATGTTTTTTACCACACCATGGAGTACAGCGTGTTGAATCAGCCACAACCAAACTAAGAGTGGTTTTTAACGCGTCAGCAAAAACCTCGAGCGGTCATAGCTTGAATGATGTAATGTTCAAGGGACCCAACTTACAAAAGGATATCCAATCCCTCATTTTAAAATGGCGAATTTATCCCTACGCCTTTACAGCAGACATCGAAAAAATGTACCGACAAATCAACGTCCATGATGATGATCAATCATTTCAGCAAATTGTTTGGCGAGAAAGTCTTCACCAACCTATTCAAACCTATCAGTTGACTACAGTCACTTATGGAACTAGGGCAGCACCGTTTTTAGCGATGATGACCTTAAAGCAACTGGCAGCGCATGAGAGTAGCAAGTTTCTTGAAGCAGCCAAGGTGGTGCAAGAAGCATTTTATATGGACGACCTTTTGCATGGAACCTTCGATATATCAAGTGGAAAACAAGTTATATCAGATCTTCATAATTTATTAAAATCAGGTGGATTTCTATTGAGAAAGTGGATTTCAAATGAGCCCGAACTACTCGCTGGGATAGAAAGTAATCAGGAGAACACTCCGTCAACATTTTACTTTACTACCGAGAGCATGACTAAAACATTAGGATTGCGATGAGACCCAAAGACAGACAAGTTTACATTTCTCTATACAAGTGGAAATAAGCAAGCCACGCCTACAAAAAGAATTGTTTTAGCAGAGATTTCCAAATTATTTGATCCATTAGGATGGCTAGCACCTTTATCGACAAAATTAAAACTACTTTTTCAAAACATATGGTCAGCAAATTTACAATGGGATGAGGTCATACCAGAAAGAATTCACCAAGAGCGGATAAACATCATGTCAGATATACATAATATAAATTATTGTGAAATACCAAGATGGATCGGATATCAAATGAATGACGTCATCGAACTGCACGGCTTTTGCGATGCGTCTACTAAAGCTTATGCCTGCGTGATATACGCACGAATTGTTCGGGAGAATAAGGTGACCACAACACTGGTCACATCCAAAACTAGATTAGTTCCACGCAGCAAAACAATTTCTTTACCAAGATTAGAAGTTTGTGGAAGTCATCTATTAGCAAAATTAATGGAGAAAGTTATAAACAGCCTAGAAAGCAAGATGGTTAAGGTGTATGGATGGACAGATTCGATGGTCGTGCTAGGCTGGTTGCAAGGAGATCCAGGACGCTGGAAAACATTCGTCGCGAATAGAGTCCAGAGTATAACACAGGTTATAAAACCTGACAGATGGAAATACGTCAAATCAGCAGAAAATCCTGCTGATGCAGCAAGCAGAGATATATTAGCATCGCAATTAGCAAATCCCAAATTGTGGTGGCAGGGACCAGAGTGGTTAAAATCATTTGCAGAAGACAACAACGAGCACACTTGCTATAGAACAGAAATAGAACTTAAATCAAAACAAAAAGTTAACGTTGTTCAGAAAAGTCAGGAGCAGAGCATAGTATTATTATTATTAGAAAAAACAAGTTCATTCATAAAAATAACAAGAATTTTAGCATGGATTCTACGAGCTACAAAAACAATTACATTTAACAATACAGCAAATAAGCCGCCTTGCGGATATCTCACATTACCGGAGTTGAAAAATGCAAAATGGCTTATTATAAAACACGTTCAACGAACGGAGTTTAGTTTAGATATAGAGAGTTTAAGAAAAAACAATATATTAAGCAATAATAGTAATTTAAGAAATTTGAATCCCTTTTTGGATCAAAACGGCATTTTACGTGTCGGAGGGAGAATAAAATATGCTAAGATTTGTGACGAAATGAAGCATCCAATTATCGTACCATACAGTAGTCGTCTTACAAGTCTGTTAATTGAGCAAACACACAAGTTAACCTTTCATGGGGGTCCACGACTAACTTTATCAAATTTGAGACAAAGGTACTGGGTTGTATCGGGATATAGAGCAGTTAAGAAGGAAATCAGGAAATGTGTGACATGTCGGAAGCATGACCCTATTAAGCAATATCAGCTGATGGGTAACTTACCTGAGGAAAGGGTTGATACAGCCCCGCCTTTCTTTCATACAGGCGTGGATTACACAGGATACATCGAAGTAAAAGCAAACAAAGGACGCGGAATCAAAACTTCTAAAGGTTATATAGCATTATTTTTATATGTATGGTTACAAAGGCCGTTCACCTAGAATTGGTGTCGGACCTCAGCAGTTCCGCTTTTCTAGCCGCTTTGAGACGGATGGCCGCTAGACGTGGAGCGCCAAGGCACATGTACAGTGACAATGGCACTAATTTCATAGGAGCAAGCAGGATATTAAAAGCAGAATATCATGACTTCAAAGCTAATCTTAACGACGATTTCTTCGCGGCAATTCTGGAGCTTAATATCGAATGGCATTTTAACGCACCTTCGTGGCCTAGTGCTGGAGGGTTATGGGAAAGAGCAGTGAGAAGTGTTAAGCATCACTTGAAGAGAGTCGTAGGAGAACAGAAGTTAACCTTTGAGGAATACAGTACCATATTAGCACAGATAGAAGCATGCCTAAACTCACGTCCGCTTTGTCCGTTATCTGAAAATTCAGATGATTTAGACGTTTTAACACCAGCTCATTTCTTAGCAGGAAGACCTGGAATGACGATAATTGAAACCGAGCATGACGCAAGGACGAGGTGGCAATTGACCTCAAAGCTAACTCAAGATATATGGAAGAGATTTAAATCCGAATATCTTACTCAACTTTCGATTCGCAATAAATGGCGAAAAGAGCACAAAAACATGAATATTGCGACATGGTTACCATCCAAGATGACAACTTGCCGCCTGGGAAATGGTTACTAGGTAGAGTTGTAGAACTTCATCCAGGTCAAGACGGCTTGGTAAGAGTTGTATCAGTAAGAACAAAGAATGGCATCCTTAAAAGACCTATCATCAAATTATCGGTCTTACCTATAGCATCGAAGAGCAAAGAATGACAAAGACAAAAAAAAAACAGACAAAGAGAAGAGATACAGCAATGAGTATCAACATAATTTAAGTATAAACATAATTTGAGTAACAAATGCACTCTCATTTCTTCAGAATCGTAATTTGACGTAGTCCTTTTACAACTTCGTCATAGTACGTTCACCTTAAAGTTCATCAATCGCACACACCTTGGTCAGCAAAACACAACACGCCGTCGTAACAAACGCGGGCTTATTAATGGAGTCGGATATCTCGCCAATGTATTGTTCGGAGTATTGAACGAACATTTCGCCGAACAATATCAACAAAATATATGTATATATCTCCCAGAATATAGAAGCAAATACTACAGAAAGTACATAGCTGCCCACATCATAGACAAACACAATAGATACACAATATGATCAGCATTATGGCTATTTTCGACTACATATAAATAAATACACAAAAGAATATGTACAAACAGCAAGTTTCCGGGGGATGATGTATCCCTTCATCACATCTATATTGTAAGTTATGGTCAATTATCAGTGGCCAAATAACATCAGCCAAACAAGTGGTCAAAATACATCAGCAAGGTTCCTGTAGAAACGGGGACGTCATCGAGCACGCCGGGCCGGCTCGCGGTGGGCCGTGCCTACTGCCTAGCCGGAGTCGGCCACACCGAAAAGCAGTGATAGTGCGCGATATCATAGATCGGCTGACCGTCAGCCTAGTGGTCACAATAGTGAAAATGTGTGTGAGTTGAGTACAAGGGACATAGCAAGCTCTCCTATGCCGAGGAGAGTTTATACGTTAGAAAACATTTTTTGAACTGGTTAATTTGTTATTTTGGTGCCCGGGAGCATGTTCGGTGCATATTCGCACCTTACACATAACATTATAATAGCATAAATACGAACGCGCGGCGCCGCCGCATTCAGTTTGCATTCGGCTACCAGCAGCGCAAACAACGCGCGCCCCCCGGCATTTATAGTTTTAAGAGCATTAGTTTATAGTAGCATAGTTTAAGTAATCATTTATCATTAGTTTTATTATATGTTTGGGTAGAAAACATTTCTTCCCCTTACAGTCCCCATGGTGAACCGTGCCGTGGGCCAAGCTGCTGCTGCCAGGTCCCAGCTCCACACGCTGTTCACATCCCATCTACCTATCACCACCAAACTGCGGGTCTACGGTGCCTACGTCCGCTCGCGCTTGACGTATGCGGCACCCGCCTGGTACGCGCTATGTTCGGCGTACCAGAGGCGAAGACTTCAAGTCCAGCAGAATCGCTGCCTGCAAATGACCGTAGGAGCCCCGAGGTATGTGCGGAACGACGTCGTGCACAGAGACACCCAAATGCCGACCGTGGAGGAGTTCGTTCGTCACCTTGCGCGCCGAATGTTTGCGCGAGCGGACAACAGCGCGCACGTTCACCTTCACGGCATCGCGCCACTCCACGCACGACCACCCGAGGGACGTTCCCTGCCTCGCGAGCTCCTGCGATCACCGTCAGCGCGGCCCGACGCGGACGACGACGACGACGACGAGGACGACGCGACGGGCGAGAGGGCGACACCACCGGATACAACACAACCACCCGAACGAAACACCACTACCACCGGACGAGACACCCCCGATTTGGACATCGCGGTCTGGGAGCTACCACTCCTAGGCCCCCCCACCGAACCCGACAACCCTTAGGTCACCTAGGTGACCTGGGCCTACGGCCCGAACATAGTCCAGGCCATTAAAGCCTGCGAGGACCGGCCCGGGCAAAGAGGTTCGCCTCGAGGCCCGTACCCCGCCTACCCCCAAGGGTATGCGAGATGACCCCCATTTTTGGCGGGACTCCGAACACTACGTCCACCCATATTACGTAGTGGTTCAGAGTCGGGCCGCGCTTTAAAGCGGCGCTAAATCCAAATTTGTACCATAGTTGCTAACAGAAGGTTGGCAACTTGGTAGTAAAGTAATTTAATAGAAAGTAAGTAATAGAGTAATTTAAAGTAAAAAATTTTTATATATGCCTTTAGGAGGACTTTTCAGGATACTAAATCAATTTTTAAATTTTGAAAATATGCTAGGATGCCAAAGATATGGGCGGATTAAAATTTGGAAAATTCTATTTTAACTTACTTAGGGCTATCATGGGTCGCGCATTTCCCGCTATTTCCCGGGGTCGGGAAAACAGAAACTCAAAAAATTTTTGTGGGGGTGTTTAGAAGGACTCTTTGGGCTATGGGATCTGTTTTTAGATTTGAAAAATATGGGGGGATGCAAGAGATGTGAATGGATTACTTTTTTGGGAATTCAGATCTTACTCTCTATGGGACTAGGTGGGGCATGTTTTGGGGATGAGAGTGGGCGCGGGGGTGATATTGGGTATTGGAGTTGGGTACACGGGGGGTGTTGACAGAAAAACATGTCGCAGGTCTGTCGCGCGACATTGCGACACTTCTGTCGCACCCTCTGGTGGTAATAGGGGGTGATGGAAGACCCGATATCGGGTCCGAATGCTCGAATGCACGGAATATCCGGACCCGGTGTCGGGTCGGAGCACAGGTACCGGCCGCTACCGACTTGAAGAGAAGACGCAACACGGGACGGTCACGCCGCGGGAGGGGACCGCCGCGTGATTACGTCTCCATACAAATTAATTAAATCGTGACGTCATAGGCCTGATCCGACTCGCGCCTGACCAAAACCGATGCTGACATCACGATCCCGGCCACGTGACCGCCTGGGGCCGCGCCCTATAGACTCGTAAAATAACCCCATTTCGGCCACGAGGTTTTTTCCTGGACAGAATTGGACCGAACAAAGTTTATATCCAGGAAGGAGAGGTCTTTAAAATGAGATGTGCAAATTTTTGTCCCCGGGAACAGGTCAAAAACTCGGTTGAACAAAAAATTCCCATTGTAAAGTGTAAACACCTCAAACAACATTATGTCGGAGTCAGTCAGAAGGTCGACTCTCGACAGATTTTGACTTTAATAAAAAACTAAGAGACTCCCGGGGCTGAAATTTTGCATAAGGCATCTAGGATAAGTAAGGAATCTAATGATATATATATCACTGCCGCGAAGTTATATTAAAAGGGGGGAAATTAAAAGTAAAAATCAAGACATCATTTCACGGGACCGCACTCACCTTGTAGCACGCCATCCTGATTCCCTTTTTTCTTTTTGAAAAAGGGTGTAAGCTGCTCTGCCCTTTTTGATAGGGGCGAGCCCGCTGCCCAGCAATGTTTTTTGGGGGTTGAAAAACACCCCCAAAGTGTTGGTCGTCAATGTTTACAAATATTGTTTCACTAACATCTTTTTACTCAGTAGAGTAAAAATTATGAACAACACCAATTCTAGTTTGCCTTGCTGAGTAGTACACTATTATAATTTTGGAATAATTTTTTGACTAATTTTTGGACTGTTTTTTAACCGAAAACTGATTTTACTGTAGAAATTTTTAAAGAAAATGTGTCACCAAAAATCCAAATGAAGTCCGAAAAATCTGAAATTTTGCACAAGTGTGCTCTGTTTAACAACACACAGGATGGCACTTTCACTTTTTTAATTTCTTGCGAGAAATCTCGCGCCGCACGCGGAATTATACGAAAAACCGGCAGAAGATTTGGGTTTTTTACCGATAACTTCTTGGGTTTTTATCCGATTTCCACCCGGTTTTCATTATCGTGTAGCGCTTGACTTTACGCACGCAATTCAAAATTTTGCCACTTTTCCGATTTTTTTTTTTTTCAAATTTTGTATGGGCGCTCCTTAGTGTTGGAACTGCGCGTTCGCCACGGGACTTAGCGCGCGACTGGTTAGGTTAGGTTAGGTTTTTTTTTTTTTTTTCTCTGACGTAATCAGAGTTTTGATTTCTTTTTAATTTTTACGATTAATCATTTGTTACATTACCCACATACATGGGTTTACCAATCATTTGTATCTACTTATTTCTATTACTTTATTTTTTACACAGGTGCCTTGCAATTATTTACGATTTCTTGGAATTATTAACAATTTTTTACATCTAATTAACAATTTAAAACTATATCTAACAATTAAAAACTATAACTAACAATTAAAACCTATAACTAACAAATAAGGTAGGTATTATGTTGGCTATATCTATTTATTTAACTTTTATTTCTTTTATTTACAAGTTTTATAATATTTACGCAATATTCGATAAATTTCTTATTATATCTATTGTCTTGTATAAGTAATGGCAGGTTATCTTTACTCATTATTATCGAGTGTCCGATTTCGAAGTTCATTCGTGCGGCTCCGAAGATAGGACATTTTACAATCAAGTGAGTAACTGTTGGTCGCACCAAGTAGGCTTAATTTATTACTATTGCTTTCGCAAGTGGTGTTATTTATTAACAACGTCACTTCACATCTGGGGTTCAGATTTCTTTCTGAGATTTCTAATTTTTTGTTCCCTCGCGCCCCAAATGTGGCGTCTTTGTTTTAGTAATTCCACCCCCTGCGTCCTATACTTCCTTTCTTCTACATTTACTACTACATTACAATCCCAGTCAATCCTACATTTTGAAACGCACCGCACGCGCACCTATCCGCTCCCGCTTCCATCTTAGTGCCATACTGTGGGCATAATCGCACCGCATCAACATCCCGAAGTCTGGAGACAAGTCAGAAGCCTTCAGATCGGTAAGTGGTATTGTTAATATTTATACTACTTGTTGATAGTTTTAAATTGAACCCACAGTGCCACCACGTATACTCCATAATTAAGATCCCGCTGGTTAGTGGCTATTTACACGCCACGCCAACTGTCTCTTCGACACCCGGTTCGCAGGCGCACGATGGGTCCCCTTTGCACTTGAATCTATGCAAATACTCAGAGAGCCCACCGTGCCCTGTAAGAATCTGAGTGAGGTGCGGTTTTATATCAATACCTCTCATCGTGCTGTATGAAAAAAATTGTTTCGTCACCGATGCTGTTTCACCTGATATATATCTCCTGTTCCATTCGTCCAGAGACTCCAGACGGAGTTGTCTCTTGACGAATGAGACAGGGCAGTAGTCGTAGTCGGGTTTGCGTTTGAGACCCAAGGCGGCTTCTTTTGCCAACGCATCCGCTCGCTCATTCCCTTCAATACCTATATGAGCTTTAACCCAGAACAGGGACTCTTCTTTGTTCTGGGCCCGACAGATTCTCAGGTTTTCATGAATTCTTTGTACTAAAGGATGATGGAAACAACCGCTACTCGTTGATTCTAGGGCCGCCCTGGAGTCGCTAAATATCCCAAAGGAGCTTTCTCCTCTCGTGGCAGCCAAAACAGTAGCCTTACACAAGGCCAGAAGCTCTGCCTGATACACAGTACAGTACGAATCTAGTTTGTATTTGCATGCGAGGGTCTCACCGGCTTCTACCCATGCAGACAGAGCAGCGCCCACTTTGCCCTCGATCTTGCTGCCATCTGTATAGATACGCACTGCCTGAGTACAGCTATCTATTGCATCCTGGTCGGCCAGGCTTGTATACTCTATTGCTTTATATTTAGCTGGGTGCGAAACTTTAGATGGTATTACTCTCCTCTCTATCTCCCTTCCACATAGCGCTGGCAGGGCCACTCCTCTCTTCGTCTCGTAGAGCGAGGAAGCTTCCCGTAGTCTGAGGTCGAGAGGGAGTATCCCAGCCAGACCACCCAGCTAGCGCCGCGTTGAGTGAGACAGTCCGGTACGATTTTATTATTTTTTGGGCGAAGGCCCTTTGAAGCCCATCCAACCTCTTCTTCACACCCAGCTTTTTGGTTGCCGGCGCCCAAGCACTCGCCGCATACAGCACGATCGGCTCTATGACGGCACTGTAGATGGTTTTAATAACTTGAGGATGGAGACCCCAGCTTGTTCTGGCGGCCTTCGACAGCTGCTTGTATATACTGTAAGCTCGCTTACAGGTATTATCCACGTGCTTGTCAAAAGTAAGCTTACTGTCAATTGTCAGTCCGAGTACTTTTAAATCGCTGCAGATGCAAACATCGACCCCCCCATACTCAAAACTGGGTTGTCATACTTCAACTTCCTTGTAACGACTATCGCGTTTGTTTTATGAGGAGCAAAGTGTAGTTTATTTCGGACACCCCAGTCCCGAACATAGGCGAGAGTGGCGTTTGCACGTCCAGAGATTTCCAGCCCAGTGTCTCCCTGGAACACAAGGACGATATCGTCTGCAAAGGCCTGGCAGTAATCGCCTCGTTCCTGTAGCCCTTTTAAAAGGGGGTCTAGCAGGAGGTTCCACAATAACGGCCCACCTATCGAGCCCTGGAAACACCCTTTTTCTGTTTTACGGCAGTGCTCAGAACCAGCGTATCTGACCCGCACCTCGCGTTCCTGCAGATAACTATCTATCAACCTTCTCAAGTTTATCGGGCACTCTTCCTCAGCTAGTCGGACTCTGATCATAGGCCACCAAGCGCTGTCAAAGGCGCCCTCTATGTCCAGTGACACAATGGTTACTATTTTTTTGGACTTTAACCCACCTTTAATATGTTGCATCAGGTCATAAAGGGCGTCTTCGGTGCCTTTCTGGGGCATGAATCCATACTGGCGAGTACTGAACTTTGGTTGAATGTGCCATTTAATTCTGTTGACGGCTAGCTTCTCCAGGATTTTCCCTAGTACAGGCAACAGACCTATTGGACGATAGGATTTGGGGCTGGTGTAGTCGTCCCTCCCCTGCTTGCGTAGGATGACCACCGTAGCTATTTTCCAGATCTTTGGGAAGTAACCAATTTCCAGACATTTGTTGACCATTGTCAAGAACAGTTCTGGGTTCTGGGCTATAACCTTGTCACAGATGTCCGCGGTGAACCCGTCTAGTCCTGGTGCCTTCTTGGGGTTGAACGTCTTGGACACCATCTCCAGCTCATCCAAGGTAAAGGGAGGGTCCTGGACTTCGTTCTCTTTACGGACATTGACCGCGGCCGCAGTGTCTCGTATCCTCTGGTGGCCTGCATCTTCTCCACTTTCCGAGTCTTCTGGATAGAAGACCTCCGCAAGAAGTTTGGCGGAGTCTGCAGGGCTATAGGTTAGGCCATCTTTAATCAAAGGTTCTTGATTAAAGATGGATCTCATCTCTTGCCTCCTGTTCGTCATCCGTATAACCCTGTAGACCCCGTCCCACATCCCTTCCTTATCTGGTTTCTCGCAGAAGTTCTTCCAGCTTTCAATTTGAGCTCTTTTTGCTGCCAGCTCGTATTCTTCCTTTGCCTGCAGGTATTCCCCCACAACTTTCGCTCTTTTTTTGTCTTTTTAGGGGCAGCACATCTTATGCGCCTCTTTCTAGTTGCCGTCATCTTCTTCAGTCTGACTAATTCCGCATTCTACCACGGTATTTTAATTTTTTCAGTTAACTTTTTGTTTGGAATAGATTCTTCACAAGCCTCGTTAATTATATTGGTGTATGTTTGAATAATTTTTTCCAGTTCCTGTTGATCATTTATTTTCACTATTTCGTTACTGTTTAACTTATTTTCTTCCGTTAATTGTGCAATTTTTTCCCTAAAAAGCACCCAATTGGCTTTCTTGGTGTTGAATTTACGTGTGGTCCTATTTATTATAATACCTTTTTCCCTTTGTAATCTCACTTTAAAACATATTGCATTGTGGTCGGAACTAGTCAGACTCTCGTCGACTTTCCACTCGTCCACCATGTCAAGCATCTCTGCTGTACAGGCAGTGACGTCAACGATGCTCGAGTAGACCTTACCTCCTCTGACAACAAAGAAAGTGGGTGTGTCGCCCTGATTTAAGATCTGCAGCCCCAACTCATCCAAGGTGCCGGCCAATTCCTCGCCGCGACGGTCCGTTTCCTGGCTACCCCACCACAAATTCTTCGAATTTGAGTCGCCACCCAGCAAGAAGTGCTTCAGGTGTGCGTTTTTTAGGACAGACTCTAGGTGATCCAGGTATGGGCCGATGGCCTGTGTGGGTTCAAAGTAGAATGAAATCAATCCCATTTCCCCTGCAGCTGTTCTGATTTTGATTATGACCATATTTTCCGTTGATTTGGTATCCAAAGTAACACTCAAATCATTATTGAACACCACAATTGCCGCTTTCACTACGCTATTACCACTGCTAATGCACTGATAGATTCGCGCCCCTTTATGGTCTCTCATTCTGCATTGCCCCCCCACATAAGGTTCCTGGATCAACGCTATGTCTACACCCCTTTTACCAGATTCCAAAAGCAGTTCCTGGGTGGCGAGTTCCCTGCGTTGCAGATTGGCCTGTACGATGTTGAAGGATCCGTCTTTCATATTGCTAGTGTTTGGTCGAACCGCTCGGAATTCCTTCTTTGTATGTTTCATCTTTAACGAATTGTCCCGTGTCACCACCTTAGCAATAAGATACTGCAGATCTCGCTATAGTATCCCATTTTCTGCGAACAACGCAGTCTGGGCTAAAGGCATTGTGCTTGACGTCCTCCAGGCCGGCCGTCGTGCAATTGCAACAAGTTGGCACCGAGCCAGCCTGCCATTCATCGCACTCATTCCTTTTATGAGCTCCGCCGCAGTGGCTACATTTTGCCACCGTCTCCTTGCAAAACTTCCTACTGTGACCGTAATTCAGACACATTGTGCACTGGATAAGGGGAGAATGATCTTCTACCCTTACCCTTTGCAGATCGACGTGGACTGCCCCTGCTGTCGTAAGCCTGCGCCATATTACCGGCGATACCTTTAATATGAAGTGACCCATATGGGGATTTCTCGTCTTCTTCCTGTACTTTATTTCGACTCTATCTAATTCTTTCGGGAGATCCTTAAAGACATCCTTGTTTTGGTTTCTTAGTGCGGTCAGAACGTCTTCGTCGCTATTATACAGCAGTACATCCTTTAAAATCACCAATGGGTCTTTATTCTGTATAACATCGACGGTTAGATCACCCGCTCTTTTTATATTCCCAATTACTTTTTCTCTCTCTTCTACCGATCTACACCCTAGAACGACTTTCCTGTCCTTGATTTTCCTTACTCTGTCTATTTGAATACCTACTTCTTTAACATTCACAGCCTATCTTATTTTTTGGATTACCTCATCACCAGTATTCGTTTCATCCTTGGATGCTATAACGACGGAGTGCAATGCTTCGCGCGCCACTGGCATGCTTCTAGTGTGTCCTGCCACAACATCAGCATAGGAGAATACTCGCGTCGACATTTCTTCGCTTTGCTTTATTAAAACTTCTTGCAACTTCATTACTTCAGCTGTATTTGCCTTTATCAGGAGAGCATGTTCTTCTAATTTCTTAGCTAGGTCCGTGCTTTCCTCACTCCTCACCAGTTCCACCGGCAAGGATCGCGGAAGGGGCTCTACACCTTCAATCAAGACCGTTCCCTTGTTCGACACCTCCGCCTCCTTAACTAGGCTATACAGTCTGTCCACTGCGTTTATAACGTCAAGCTTAATATCAGTCCTTAAATTTCTTGAATCATTGATTTGCTCTACAGCTTTATTTCGACACGCTTTTGCTTCTTCCAATCTATTATTATAAATGACTTTTTGCGGTGGACTTCCCGAGACATCTATATGCTTTTTCTTCGACCCAACTTTTTTATTTTGAGACGGCTTTACTTTCGTCTTCGGGCTGTTAGAGTCCTCGATCACGACATCCACTTGACTGGACAAGGCGATCGTTTCCTCTGCACCCGATACAGAATTGATGAAGTCGCCTATTTCGATCTCCATTTCCCTATCTAAATTAAATGCTGTTGGCGCTGTAGTTCGTGTTGTGTTATCCCCTTCGATTCTCTTCATAGAGGGTGTGCGGAGCCCGAACATAGTGGTATCCTAGCAATTACAATTGGGTTTGAAAAAATTGTAATTCCTGCGAATTCGGTTTTTCCCGAATACCGGGCGAACCGCTGGCGCTATCCGGGCGAACGAGGGCTCTCTGGATGCGCACGGATGAGCGCCACAAAATTGACGTGCGGACCAGGAGAATCGAAATGCAGACAAAAAAGTTATGCGGCGAAAACTAAAAATTACTTAAAAATATTCGACTTTTCCACGATTTTCCACGATTTTTCGAAAAATCGGCTCAGTATTCTGCAGAGGTAGACCGGGGAGACGGTAAGGTGCCTCTAGAAGAGAAGAACACGCAAAAAATTAGACCAAAAACAAGCAATATTTGACTAAGATACGATGATATCTACCAAGAGAGACAAGTCGGTTAGGTTAGGTTAGGTTAGGTTAGGTTCTTCGGGAGGTATCTGTGGCGGGTGGCCGGGCGCGAAGCGTCCGGTGAGTGCCACGAGTGCGGCGCCGATTCTGACACGGCGCTGTACAAGCTCGCGGACTGTCCAGCTTGGGTGGTTCAGCGGGCGGAACTCGTGGCACAGGTGGGGCACGACCTCTCCCTGCCCACTGTGGTTCGTGCCATAGTGGACAGGGAGCGATCGTGGGCAGTGATGGCCTCCTTCTGCGAGCACATCATCTCGCGGAAGGAGGCGGCGGAGCGGATCCGGGAAGTCGAGTCCTTGGATCCGATCCGCCGCAGGCGAGCCGGGCGCAGGCGACTCGTCCAGGACCATCGCATGCCGCCCTAACGGGGACCTTCTGGGCGTTCCGAACGGGGTTAATCGGACGCCCTTCTTATAAGGTCCCTGAGGCGTTCGATGCATCTGGTGCTCCCGATACATCGTCCAGCGGAGGGAGGGGCCACTTTTAGAGAGGCCCCGACCCAGAGGTGGCGCACTCTGGGGTACAGAGTTGCTGCTGGCGGGGATGGGGGGCATGTCTTCATGGGTACCCTATACCCGCCACCAGCAGCTTGGTGGAGCATACAGGTTGTTTTAGTCGGTGCGAGTCCGACATAACCACCGATCGTCCCCGTCGGTCGGTGGTACCCATAAGGGGTTTTTTCCTGTATAAGAAAAAAAAAAAAGGTTAGGTTAGGTTAGGTTAGGTTAGGTTCCTCCTTCTGCGAGCACGTCATTTCGCAGAAGGAGGCGGCGGAGCGGGTCCGGGAAGTCGAGTCTCGGGATCCGATCCGCCGCAGGCGAGCCGGGCGCAGGCGGTTCGTCCAAGACCATCGCATGCCGCCCTAACGGGGACCTTCTGGGCGTTCCGAACGGGGTTAATCGGACGCCCTCCTTATAAGGTTCCCGAGGCGGTCGATGCATCTGGTGCTCCCGATGCATCGTCCAGCGGAGGGAGGGGCCACTTTTAGAGAGGCCCCGACCCAGAGGTGGCGCACTCTGGGGTTCAGAGTTGCTGCTGGCGGGAGTGGGGTCAAATAAGGCACCCTGCTCCCGCCACCAGCAGCGTGGTGGAGCATACAGGTTGTTTTAGTCGGTGCGAGTCCGACATAGCCACCGATCGTCCCCGTCGGTCGGTGGTACCCATAAGGGGTTTTTTCCTGTATAAAAAAAAAAAAAAAGGTTAGGTTAGGTTAGGTTAGGTTAGGTTAGGTTAGGTTTTTTTTTTTTTTATATTCCGCTTCCTGTCTGTGTAAGGACAGCCGTGTTTTATCTTATTTTATATATTATCTATGACAATGTTTTGTACTTAACTTAAACAGTTTTAACTATACATTTTAATTCCTATCTTATACTTAATGTACGACAATGTTGTTTTTAAATCTATTACATTTATTTCCTTATTTCTAGCTACAGTGTTCTATAATATTTTTACAATTTGTTTATATCTTATACAATTTCGGGTTTACAATTTTCTGTTGTATACATTCAAATATTTAGGACAGTTATTTATTTTAACAATTTTATATACGGTGGTTAATTTCTATTTTTATGGGCTATTAAAATAAAACTGTATTTTAATAATATTTTTCGATTAACTTTTACAGTATTTAAGTTTATTTTTATTAATTTATTCTATGATTGGATTTCGACATTTTGTTCCTGCTTCTATTTGCTTTAATTTTTTATTTTAGTTTATTATTTACTATTTGTTTTACTTATAATTATTTTCATGCTCTATCGGTTTTACCTAATATATAATTATTATATATGTGTAAATTACACCTTTTAATGCTAATTTTTTATTTCTACTGTTTCTCAATCGCTTATGTTTTCTAACTTAGGTCTCTTGTCAACAATCAAGTTGGTAGACATATGTTATCGAGCTCGATTATTGGCATGATCCCCGTTTTTAAAGCCACCTAGAATGGACCTTAAAATTTGGAAAAAATTTCTACTTAAATGCTTTAATTCGGTTAGTTTATAGACGACCTCTGGCTCGGCATGTGCTACTGGGTGACTTTTGCAGATTTTGTACTGTGGTATTGCAACCTTTACCCAAATCTTGGGTGCTATTTGATTATTGGCGAGACAATTCTTTAGATTGTTTCCTCGAGTATATGAAAGATATTGCACATCAATCCCAGTCTCACACGCCGGGCCAGTAGGTCCCATATAATTATTTTTAATATTACTAAAGGTTTCCAGCAGACAACTGATGAACTTTTTTGTATAAAAAATCCCGTAATTGATTCGTAAATCATTACCTTTTTTCTGCTGGAAGCCCTTAGCAGTATGCAATGGCAGATCTTGCTAACATATCCCACCGTTTTCTAATGGGGCAGTCGTCGCTGAAGGCGTTGTGGCCACTATCCTTTATGCCTGCACTAGTGCAATTGCAACAGGTCGGAGGACCGCCTGCTAGCATTTCGGGGCAGTCACTCCTTTTGTGGCCTTCTCCGCAATGGCTGCACTTTTCTGTTACTATCTTGCAATAGCGCCTACTGTGCCCATAGCCAAGGCACATAGAGCATTGGATAAGGGGGGAGTGATCCTCCACCCTTACTCTTTGCATGTCGATGTGGAGCGTCCTGGCTGTAGTAGTCCTCTTCCATATCGCTGGAGATACTCTCACGATGAGATGACCCTGGTGAGGGTTTCTAGTCTTTTTCCTGAATTTTATTTCCATCTTTGTATCTTCTTTCGGGAGGTCATCAAAGATGTGCTGGTTTTGGTATTTTACTGCTTTTAGGACCTCTTCGTCATTGTTATATAGCATGACGTCCTTTAATACAATAAGAGGGTCCTTGTTCTTAATGACCTCCGCTTTTAATTCACTAGAATTTTGAATTTTGTCCATGACTTTAGCTCTTTCTTCTGGAGTGCTACAACCTATTATAATTTTCCTGTCCTGAACTTTTCTAACTTTGTCAATTTTGATGTTTCCTTCCTTTGCTTTGACTACTGTTCTAATTTTTTGTAGAACTTCCTCACCAGTGTCAGTTTCCTCGTTCGAGGTAACCACTATTGAGTGTAGCGCCTCATGCTCTGTACGTCGATTTGCCTTCGGTCCGGCCAGGGCATTGGCGTAACTCATAGTTCCTCTTGTCTGTAGCGCTTTTTGTTCCTGTAGTGCTTGCCGGAATTTGTCGTTTTGCTTCATAATTTCATCTTTAATTTCAGTGCTCTGTTTTACACTGTGTACGGTAATAGATGCATGCTCGTTCGTTAGTTTTCCAACCTGTTCTCTAATTTCTTCCACGTGTTTAGCGTTTTCCTTTGCAAGGTCTAATTGCTCCATGACTCGTTCGTTTATCTCTTTTGCTATTTCGATATTCTCTTCCAGCAACCCCAGTTTTCCTACGCTTTGCATCAGGCTTAATGTTGTGTCTGATAGTTCCTGTACCATCCCCGCATACTTATGCACCTGGGATTCCGTCTGAGGTCTCGTATTTGCTTCTAACGCTTCGTTGAGTTGTTGCTCCTTTTGCATTAATTTTCCTTCTAAGAGGGATATCACATTTTGGAGACTACTGAGGTTCGTTTCGATCTCCGCTTTAATCTCTCTTTTGAGATTTCGCGAGTTATTCAGTTCGGTTTTTATCGACCTCATAAATTTCTTCGTCTCTCTTATTCTAATTTCTTTGTTCTCTAATGGGTCAGAGTTCGTCAGGGGAGTCGAGGCTGGAGCGCTGCTCACGTCTGTGGAAGAACTTTGGTGCTCCCGCTGTCCACCACTTCCTGTTTCACCTCCACTTTTTCTCGCCATCTTCCTCTCCATTGCTGAGGTGGAAGATCCGGGTCTCGACTCAATAGAGTCTTGCGACGATCTTCTGTCGCGGTCAGTGGGTTTTTTGGCGGGGGTTCTGATACCGAACATTTTATAACACAGGAAGCTTCGTCTTCAGTTTAAAATAAAGTAGGCAGTGTAAAAGGCTGCCACTTGTCAGTGTGTAAGGACAGTATACCTGCTGTCTTGTCTTTTATTTATTGGTGCGAACACAATTGTTCAATGTTGAATAGAATGTACACAAATATATTTGAGCGGTGTAAAGGCCGTCAAAAAGTTCAATGTCTTTCGCAAGTCCGTGCGTTCGCGCAAACAATATAAGGGGTCGTGCGGCCCGATTTAAGATGTCTTGAGTCAGTAAGTCTGTCATGTTTTTTGTCTACACTAATTAAAAGTTGGAGGAGAATTTATTTTAGAAAAGCGATAAGATATAATACTCACCTCATTAAGTGAGAGTGAGGCCGGAGTTGGGCAGGAAAACTCCGAAAAAGGGGGAGTCGGTCGGTCGGGGGAGGGGAGGGAAGGTACATGCCATGGATTTTTGGGGAACGCGCAAGCCATGATAGTTAAATTTTGAAAATAAAATTTTGCACCATCCCAGTTCGCGCATTTACCGCCATCTATGAACTAGGTGGCAAAGTACTACGCGTAACTGGGTGGCGGGACTCCGAACACTACGTCAACCCATATTACGTAGTAGTTCAGAGTCGGGCCGCGCTTTAGAGCGGCGCTAAATCCGAATTTTTACCATAGTTGCTAACAGAAGGTTGGTAACTTGGTACTAAAGTAAATTAATAAAAAGTAAGTAATAGAGTAATTTAAAATAAAAATTTTTTATATATGCCTTTAGGAGGACTTTTTGGGATACTAACCCAATTTTTAAATTTTGAAAATATGCTAGGATGCCAAAGATATGGGCGGATTAAAATTTGGAAAATTCTATTTTAACTTACTTAGGGCTATCATAGATCGCGCATTTCCCGCCATTTCCCGGGGTCGGGAAAACTGAAACTAGGAAAATTTTTGTGGGGGTGTTTAGGTGGACTAACTGGGCTATGGGATCCGTTTTTAAATTTTGAAAATATGGGGGGATGCAAGAGATGTGGGTGGATTAGTTTTTGGGAAATTCGGATTTAACTCTCTATGGGACTAGGTAGGGCATGTTTTGAGGAAGAGGGTGGGCGCGGGAGGTGGTTTTGGATATTGACATTGGGGAAAGGAGGGGGTGGGGTTTTAGAAGTACTTGTCAGGGGTCAGTCACACGTCACTGACACCTGACACTGACACCCCCGGGGGAAATAGAAGACCCGATATCGGGTCCGAATGTTCGAGTGCTCGGAATATCCGGACCCGGTGTCGGGTCGGGACTCAGGTACCGACCGCTGCCGACTTAAAGAGGAGACACAACATGGGGCGGTCACGGGGTGATCACGCAGTGATCACGTGGCCGCCGCGTGATTCCGTCTCCATACAAAATAATTAAATCGTGACGTCATAGGCCCGATCCGACTCGCGCCTGACCAAAACCGATGACGATATCACGCTATGGGCTACGTGACCGCCTTGGGGCCGCGCCCTATAAACACGTGAAATAACCCCATTTCGGCCACGAGGTTTTTTCCTAGACAGAATTGGACCGAACAAAGTTTATATCCAGGAAGGAGAGGTCTTAAAAATGAGATGTGCAAATTTTTGTCCCCCTAGTCCCCCGGGAACAGGTCAAAAACTCGGTTGGACAAAAAATTCCCATTGTAAACACCTCAAACAACGTTATATCGGAGTGTCAGAAGGACGACTCTCGACAGATTTTGAATTTAGTAAAAAAGTAAGGGACTCCCGGGGCTGAAATTTCGCATAAGGCAACTAGGATAGATAAGGAATCTAATAATATACATATCTCTGCCGCGAAATTATATTAAAAGGGGGGAAATTAAAGGTAAAAATCAAAACATCCCTTCACGGGACCGCACTCACCCTTGTTTTTTAGCTGGCCATCCCTTCCATTTCTACTCCTTTTTACAGGGAGTAGAGTCGATCCTGCCCTTTCTTATGAGGGTAAAATCACTATCCGGCACTGATGGTAAGGGTTGAAAAAACACCCCCAAAGTGTTTGTTTACAATGTTTTTAAAATTTTGAACACTAATAACTTTTTACTCAATAGAGTAAAACTTTTTTGAAAAAAAGATTTGGATTAAGCACATTAAGTTCTATTAAAATATAATTTTGAAAAGTTTTTAAGTTATGATTATATATATAATTATTATGGGATATAATTTTGGCCAAAAACTGTTTTTGTTGTGATGTTTTTAAAAGAAAAACATTTGTTATAAATCCAATTTTCAGAGGAAAATTCTGAAATTTGGTACACTTATCTACTGTTTAATAATGAACAGGATAGCACTTAAAAAGGATGCACTTTTTGCGATAAAACTCGCGCCGCACGCAGGTTTGTGCGAAAATCGGGTGTCACTTTGAGTTTTCACACTGATAACTCCGCGAAAAATTATCCGATTTTCACGCGGTTTTCACGATTCGAAAGCGGTTAACAAGATCTTTAAAATGGTGTGTCGATCAGGTTTCTACGAACACTTTTGCCACTAAAATGGATTTTTTACCGTTTGTATGGGCACTCCCGAGGCTTGGGCGTGCGCGCTCGGCACGGGACTTAGCGCGCGACTGGTTAGGTTAGGTTAGGTTAGGTTAGGTTAGGTTAGGTTAGGTTAGGTTAGGTTAGGTTCCCCTGCTGCGCAGGGCGCAGAGGGTCATGGCGGTTAGACTTGTGCGGGGCTACCAGACCATCTCCGGCGAGGCGGCCTGCGCCTTGGCCGGGTCCCCTCCGTGGGACCTAGAGGCCAAGGTGCTAGCTCAGGCCTACCGCCGCAGAGTTGAAGCCCGTTCACCGGGGGGAGACTCAGCGGCGGTAGAGGTGGACTGGCGGAGGGCAGCTCAGGAGGAGCTCCTTCGCCAGTGGAGGCGGCGGCTGGAATCGCCCAGTGCAGGAGCCTGGACGATTTCGGCCATCCAGCCCATTCTCCAGGGCGGGGTCGCCAGGAGGCATGGGGTCCTCACCTTCCGCCTGACACAGATGCTTTCCGGACATGGTTGCTTCGGGAGGTATCTGTGGCGGGTGGCCGGGCGCGAAGCGTCCGGTGAGTGCCACGAGTGCGGCGCCGATTCTGACACGGCGCTGCACACGCTCGCGGACTGTCCAGCTTGGGCGGTTCAGCGGGCGGAACTCGTGGCACAGGTGGGGCACGATCTCTCCCTGCCCACTGTGGTTCGTGCCATGGTGGACAGGGAGAGGTCGTGGGCAGCGATGGCCTCCTTCTGCGAGCACGTCATTTCGCTGAAGGAGGCGGCGGAGCGGGTCCGGGAAGTCGAGTCTCGGGATCCGATCCGCCGCAGGCGAGCCGGGCGCAGGCGACTCGTCCAAGACCATCGCATGCCGCCCTAACGGGGACCTTCTGGGCGTTCCGAACGGGGTTAATCGGACGCCCTCCTTATAAGGTCCTCGAGGCGGTCGATGCATCTGGTGCTCCCGATGCATCGTCCAGCGGAGGGAGGGGCCACTTTTAGAGAGGCCCCGACCCAGAGGTGGAGCACTCTGGGGTTTAGAGTTGCTGCTGGCAGGAGTGGGGTCAAATAAGGCACCCTGCTCCCGCCACCAGCAGCGTGGTGGAGCATACAGGTTGTTTTAGTCGGTGCGAGTCCGACATAACCACCGATCGTCCCCGTCGTTCGGTGGTATCCATAAGGGGTTTTTTCCTGTATAAAAAAAAAAAAAGGTTAGGTTAGGTTAGGTTAGGTTAGGTTAGGTTAGGTATTTTTTTTTTTTTTTTTTTTCCTTTTTTCAGTGAGTCGCTGGTGTTATTTTGATGAGTCACCGGCGAGAAACGCCGAACAATGTGGCCAAACTCGCTCCAGGCCGGGGTGACGGCTTTCGCTATTGGATACGTCCACCGCCGCCCCGTCTGTGAAGCCATGAATTTAAACGCAGTACGCACAAATTACATAATAGTCATTAAATTAACAGTAGAATTAAGGAATATATACATTTGGTCCGCATTTGGTGAACAAAAACATAGATGACAAAGGAAGAGAAAATTTTTTGATATAAACAAGGATATTATACAATTAAATAATTTTTTAACATGCAGAATCACAATTTTAATAAACTTACATTCTAAGACTTACACTACTAAAAATAACCGGCATCTTTGTAAATATTAACATGTAAAGGGGGGGAGAAAGATAGGGGTAAATGGTTATCTTGATTTAATCGGGCATCTGAACTTATTTTTGTTGAATGTCCAAATTTTTTTGTGTAGTGTTTAGTGTTGTGTTTCGTGTGTGTTAAGTGTTATTGTACTGTTTTAAGTTATTAATGATGTGGCTTATGAATCTTATAAAGGATTCAATGGCCACGTGTTTCCCTATCATGTGTGTGATTGTGTATGGTGCCACTCGGAGGTATCTGCACAGGCTCTCATGCTCGAATCTCTGTTTCGCGAATTCTGCGCATTCGCTAACCAGATGCTCGAGCGTCTGTCTTGTGCGATTATCGCAAGGACAGACGTCCGAGTCGGCAATCTTGAACCTGTGCATACTGTGATACTCCCGGTGATATGCGTGTCCGGTAAGGTATTGCGTGAGTTGGAATGAATGTTGAGTGTGTGTGTAGAGTTGTTGTATGTGTTTTAGTGTGGGGAGTAGTGTGCGTGTTCGGACGCCTTGAGCAGCGCTGCCGTATCGTGTCTGCCAGACACAGTGGGCGTCTCGGCGCGCGTGCATCCTTGCGAGGCTCCGTGGGAAAAAGGCATAGTCTGGCGATCGGTGCAAGGCGGTCCCTAGTTTGGCGGCTGCGTCCGCCGCTTCATTCCCCGCAATGCCGACGTGCGCCCTGACCCAGGCAAACTGTATGCTGCTAACCGCCACATGTACGAGGTGTTGGATATGTGCAACCAGGGGGTGTGTATTGCTTCTGTCCCCCAGAGCCTCCAGGGCTGACCTGGAGTCGCTGAGGATCTAGAAGGTTTTTTGTGCTCCGATGTTAGTGGAGAGGGAGTTAGCCCTAGAGCAAGCCTCCCTGATGGCCAGCAGTTCAGCCTGGAAGACGGAACAGCAATCGTGAAGTTTGAACTTTTTGGTCTCCCGAAGTCGAGAGCCCTCAAAAAGCACAAAAGCCGCGCCTACCGCTCCGTTCTCCTGCTTGCTGCCGTCCGTGTAAATGAGTGTATTGTGTGGTGTGGTGTGTAAGTGCTCAAGTTCCGTGTTACTGATAGTTTTGTGCTTGATGGCCACTCTGGTGGCCGGGTGTAGAAGTTTGTGTGGTGGAGTGCGAGTTTCCATCGGAATATCCGATGGAAGAAAATTCGCGCTCCGTGTGAGTGTGGTGTGTTCGAGTGTGTGTACCTCCTGGACCTTCAGGTCCAGTGGGGTGAATTGTGCCAATGCGATTGCCGCATTGGTTGAAATTGTGTGAAAACCCTTGATTGCTTTAATGGCAAAGCCACGCTGCATACTCAGCAGCTTCCTTCTGTTGCCCGCCCGAGCCGCGGCATGTCCCCATACTCCCGCGGCGTAGGTCACCGTTGGTTCGATGACCTGCCGGTATATGGTTTGGACATTATCCGCGTGGACCCCCCACGTGGGTCGGCAAAACAGACAGAGTCTGCCGAATATGCGCGCGGCCCTGCCAATGACATATCTGATGTGGCTATTAAACAGCAGTTTGTCGTCTATTACGACCCCCAGATACCTGAACTCGCGATCAAAGTGGAGTGGTTGCCCATCCATTTCGATCAGCGCCGTTCGCGCCCGATCGGTGAAGGTGACCATCTTGGTCTTTGAAGGTCCAAATGTGAGTTTGACCCCCTTACCCCACTCGACAACGGCGCGTAGTGCGTCAGAGGTCAGGCTCTGGAGATCGGAGAGGCGACGCGCGTGCGTGATCAGGAGCACGTCGTCGGCGAAGGCCTGTAGGTAAGATCCCCTGGGAAGTTGCATACTCAGGAGATAATCCAGAATGATGTTCCATAATACGGGTCCGCAGGCCGACCCCTGGACACAACCCTTGGTCATGGTCTTATGGACCTTGGCTCCAGCGTATTCCATCTTGACTGTTCGGTTGTGCAGATAGTCGGCTACGAGCCCGTATATATTGCGGGGGCAACCTGATGCGCGGAGTCGGTGTAAGAGAGCGGGCCACCAAGCGTTATTAAACGCAGATTTTATGTCAAGTGACACCGCTATTACCATATTCTTATTGTTTTTAACGCGCCTGATGTGTCGTAGGGCCGCGTCGATCGCCATGACTGTGCTAGTCTGTTCTTTGAAACCAAATTGTGCAGTGTTATTTTTCCCATTTTTGTCTAGTGTATATGTGATGCGTTTTATGAATAATTTCTCAAGTAGTTTCCCAAACACCGGTATGAGCCCGATTGGGCGATGAGATTCCAAAGAGGAGTAATCCTCCTTACCGGGTTTAGGAATGATCCTCACAAGGGCGGTCTTCCACTCCCCAGGAAAGTGGTGAAGTGCTAGACACCTGTTCAGGGCATCCGTTAGCAGTTTAGGGTACATAACCGCAAACTGGTAGCAGATGTCCGACGTCAGGCTGTCTAGTCCCAGAGCCTTCTTAGGGTTCATAAGCCCAAGAACCTCCAGGACTTCTTCCTGGGAGAATGGAAGATCGTCCTCCGTGTCGGGTGTGTTGTGCATGTCGCTTCTTAGGGCGGTGTGTATAGGTAAAGTGTCGTTGTTAGCGCTGTCGTCCGGGAAGAAGTGGTCAAGCATAGCCCGGGCCGTCTCCTCCCCATCTGACGTGTGTGTGTTGTTGACTCGCAGTGTGACCGGTGGCCTCCTCGGGTTCGAATCCTTAAGAAGTCGGTTGGTCAGAGACCAGACGTTCTCCTTATTCTGCTGGGTGCAAAAACTCTTAAAATGCGCCGAGGAGGCAGTTCGAATCTCGTGAGTGTAAAGTGTTTTCAATTCTCTATGTCTGTCTATGAGTGTATCTGTGAGGGTGTTGTGTTTGCTTGCTGCATGCAGTTCTCTATGCAGACCAATGACCTCCCTTTTACGGGATTCCAGAGCTTCTGTCCACCAAGGGGCTTGGCGACACTTGCCCTGTGATCTGGTCGGCATGGAGTCGCGGCATGCTGAGTGTATAATTTTGGTGATGTCGCTGAGGTGTGTGTCCAACTCCGCAATTCCCATGTTTTGTGTGTCTGTTTCAAGAATGTGTGAATTGTGCATGTGTAGTGCGAGCGAGCTTTTAAACTGCGCCCATTGTGCCCTCTCACTATGGTATAAAAAGGTGGATACACCGGCTGTAGGTTTGTACAGCCCGGCTGGCGTCCTAATGGCAAACTCGATGGCGTTATGCTGGCTAGTCGGGCAAACGTTTAGGTTGACATGCCAATCCACCACCCAGTCTGCCACATCGTACGACGCCAGGGTTAGGTCGACGATGGAGGTGCGGTGCATTCCGTGCGTGACTGTCTCAAACGTGGGGGTATTGCCAATGTTGCAAATTTCAAGGCCCCTACCGTAAGCCATATCGCGCACGGCCGCGCCCCGTCCATTTAGCCTGACACTCCCCCAGTCGGTGTGCCATCCGTTGAAGTCCCCTCCCACAATGACGCCCCTGTCCCCAATCTGGCTCACGAAACTCTCCACTCCAGCGAGTGTGCTTAAGGTGTCCTCGCCCGGCTCGATATAGACCGAGGCCAGGTACAGCTTCCGCGCTCCCACCCCCACCTGCACAACACTCAGGTTGCCGGTGGAGAACTGAGTGAGCCCGACCGCCGACACGGAGCCGGCCTTGGTAATCACGCAAGCTTTAACCCTGTTGGGCCCGGGAAATTGGTAAATATTGAGTCCGTAGACTGGCTTTACCTCTTTCCCGGCCCCAACATAGGGTTCAGCTATCAACGCAATGTCGTGGCTGCCAGCCATGAAAAATCGTAAGAACTCCGACCATCGGTCCTGAGCGCGATCTAAGTTGCACTGAAGTACCCCTATTTCGTGCTTAGTACCCATAATCGATGCGTTCTTCAATACGTTTTCTCATGGCTCGCAGTGTTGGACAGTGGTTGGAATTGGCAGCGTGGTTTATATCAAGGCCGGTCCCGAACCGGCCCACTTTGCTCGCACAGTTGAAGCAGCGCGGGCTAGCCCTCCTGGCCCGATCCGGGCAATCCGCGAGCTTATGTTCGGTGCGAGCGCAATACGAACAAGGTCGATCTTTTGCGTCGCTTTTGCAGTGCCGCTGGGTGTGTCCAAATTGGAGGCAGGAGTGGCACTGCATAAAGGGGGTAAAGTGGTGGACCCGAACCTTCTGGTGGTTTAAGCTAACCTAACCACGCAGGTTAGGTTAGGTTAGGTTAGGTTAGGTTTTTTTTTTTTTTTTTTTTTTTTTTTTTTTTTTTTTTTTTTTTTTTTTTTTTTTTTTTTTTTTTTCTTATAACTAAATACCTAGAAATTCCTGTAATTATGTTAATTTACAGACTGTTTTTGTCGAAGTCAATCATTCCAGTTCTCGCTTGTTTTCGATCTTCCATTCTACATACTTATTCTTTCATTTATTCCTCATCTTTCGCAACTTTTTAAGGGTGGGATGCCCTTCTATTTCTATGCTATCTAAGTCTTATTTACTATTGGGGTAATGAAATATACATTATTTTTATTGTTGGTCAAGTTCAGTTACATCTTTGCTTTCCTCTTACATTTAACCTACTTATTCCGAAGTTTTTTCAACAGAATCTAACTAAAATATATACGTTCTAGACAAAATAACATTAACGTTCATTGACGATTGAAATAACATTCTAAGTAAAATTTTAACTAATCTAATATTATCAATTATAATCTAATCTTATATAATAATCTTAACCTAATAGACTCTTAATTACATTTCTACTACTAACTTATTTTAACTCTTATTCCTACGACAGACGCTTTTAACTATTTTAATACAGTATTGAATGAATTTAGTTCTACAATTCTTATTACTTATTAAATACTGAATGTTAGGTTTTTCTATCTTAATAGCTAGTTCTTGCTCTAAAACATTTCTCGCTACTGCATAGATGGGACATTCTGTTATCAGGTGGATTACACTTTCGTTGACTCCTGATTGGCAGGCACATGACGGGTCGTCCTTACATTTAAAACGATGTAGGTATTCTGAGAATCCCCCATGGCCAGTCATAATTTGTGTCAATTCAGGTTTTACGTCTATTTTTTTAATCACCTCAAAAGCGCTAATTGCATCGGGGAAAAACAATTTCGTGCCTGATGCTGTGTCACCGTTAATGTATCTCTGGTTCCATTCTTCTAAAGACTTCAAACGGAGCTGTCTCTTGACGAATGAAATCGGGCACAGGTCGTAGTCGGGTTTCTTTTTCAATTTTAGGGCAGCGGTTAGGTTAGGTTAGGTTAGGTTAGGTTTTTTTTTTTTTTTTTTTTTTTTTTTTTTTTTTTTTTTTTTTTTTTTTTTTTTTTTTTTTTTTTTTTTTTTTTTTATTCTACTAGATAACCTCCAACATAATCGGTGCCTATGTTCACAGTCATACAAGTTCTCGCATTTGTTCATTGTTCATACTTCATACTTATTCTTTCTTGCATTCATCTCTTTTATACAATGCAGGTGGGACTCCTGCTTAGTCTATCCAGAGCTACCTTACATCTAGTTTTACTTTCTAGTGGGTAATAAATTTATACAGGTTTTGTTTATTTTCTTATATCTACTTGGTCTGTTGCCATTACTCTAAGCTATTTACATTTCTTAGTTTTTTACATGTGGTATATATATTTTTAAAAACATTAACTTATTTGTAACTAATTAAGAATTATTATTAACTTATTTGTTTAATACTTATGGACTAATATACTTTTATATTGTTTAAGTATTATTTTATTACATTTTGTTTCTTGCATTAACTATTTTTATTATTTTTGTACAATAGTCTAAAAATTTGTTACAATGTTTGTTTTTAATTATTTCGTTAAGGTTTTTAGGTTCTATTTTTATGTTTAATAGCTGTTCAATGTTGTGCCGATCGTTATTGTTTATTGGACATTCACATATTAGGTGTTGTATCGACTCTATGTTGTTACTGTCGCAGATGCACGATGGGCTCTCCTTACACTTGAAACGTGCCAGGTATCCGGAGAACCCACCGTGCCCTGTCATCAGTTGGGTTATATAGCTGTTCGTTTTCATTTTCTTTACTATTTTGTACGCCGTCAGTGCGTCGGGCAGAAACAGTCTTGTTACCGATGCCGTTTCGCCGTTTGTATATCGCTCGTTCCATTCGTCAAGCGTGGCCATTCGAATGCTACGCTTGACAAATGAAACGGGGCAGAGACTATAGTCTGGCCGCCTCTTTAGGTTCTTGGCCGCCTCTTTGGCCAGGACATCCGCCCTTTCGTTCCCTTCTAGCCCGACGTGTGCTTTAATCCAGGATAAAGTCACAGCTTTACCCTGTTGGAGCGCTCGCGTTAGATTTCGCCTCGTTTCCACAGCAAGGGGATGGAAGCAGTTGGGATTTTTTACTGTTTGGAGGGCCGCCATGGAATCGCTCAGTATACCGAAGGTGTTAGCGCGATGTTTGGTTACTTCAGCACTAGCCCTGCAAATAGCCAGAAGTTCGGCCTGGTAGACTGTACAGTAATTTGAGAGAGCAAGCTTGACAGTTTTGGTCTCGGTGCTTCCATTCCACATGGAGATGGCTGCACCGACACCCCCATCAATCTTGCTCCCATCAGTAAATATCCTAACTGTGGGTTCTCCGCTGTACTGTTGGTCTTGGTCCACCAGGCACGAGAAGTCGACATTTATTTGCTTAGCAGGGTGTGGGGATTCCAAAGCTGAAGCCATTCGCTCGACCTCCCTATCTCTCAGCAACGGTAGGGGTTTGCCCCTCTTGGCCTCGTATAACGCGGCCATCTCGCGAACGCGAAGATCAAGCGGGAGTATTCCCGCCAGTATCATTGCTGAGTTAAGGGAGACCGTTCGATAGGCTTTGCAGATCTTTTGCGCGACCCCCCGCTGAACAGTGTTTAAGATCTTTTGTATCCCGACTTTGTTGGCGGCTGGAGCCCATACACTGGCAGCGTACAAAATGATCGGCTCGATGACGGCGGTGTATATTATTTTTATTATTTCAGGGTTTAATCCCCAGCTCACTTTTGCTGCTCGTGACAACTGCTTATAAATGTTTATGGCTTTCCTTGACACCTTTAGGACATGTGAGTTGAACGTCAGTTTGTTGTCGATGGTGACATCCAGCACCTTAATTTCGGCGACTTGCTTGACGTTAATACCGCCCATGCTCAGGCGTGGTGTGTCGTATTTAAGCTTTTTTGTAATAGTTATTGCATTGGTTTTGTGCGCAGCAAAACACAGCTTATTTACAACACCCCACTCCTGGGCATATTGAAGTGCTGCGTTTGCCTTCCTCTCGATTTCCAGCGCGGTATCACCATCAAACATCATAATGACGTCGTCAGCGAAGGCTTGGCATTCGATGCCCTTAGCGACGAGTTCTTTCAATAGCGGGTCCAAGAGGAGGTTCCACAGAATCGGACCTCCGATTGAGCCTTGAACACAGCCCTTACTTGTTGCTCGGACATGCTCTTCCCCTGCGTACCTGACCCGGACACTCCTATCACTTAGGTAGCTGTCAATGACTCGTCTCAAATTCACAGGACATTTTTCTTCCGATAGTCGGACCTGAATAGCTGGCCACCAGGCGCTGTCGAAGGCTCCCTCTATGTCCAATGATATTATAGTGACTATTTTCTTTTCCTTTAACTTGCTTCTTATATATTGCAGTAGTTTATAGAGGGAGTCCTCGGTGCTCCTTTGTGGCATAAATCCAAACTGGCGCGTACTCATTTTGGGGAGCAAGTGATATTTGAGACGGGCCACTAACATTTTTTCATAAATCTTCCCAAGTATTGGCAGAAGTCCAATTGGTCTATATGACTTTGGAGAGGCGTAATCGGGTTTACCAGGTTTTCTAAGTATAATAACTGTGGCCTCCTTCCATATTCTGGGGAAGTGGTGGCAGGCTAGACATTTATTTAGTATGGCAAGGAAAAGTTCCGGATCTTCGCTTATGGCTCTTTGGCATATATCTGCTGTGAAGCCATCTAGTCCAGGGGCCTTTTTTGGATTAAACGATTTAGTCGCCGAGACGAGTTCCGCCATAGTAAATGGTGGATCCCAGTCTTCATTTTGCTCACCATCATTCACATTTAATGCTTTGGTTCTCGTCTCCTGATGTTTGGCATTATCTTCGTGTTGATGGTCCCCCGGGTAGAAAGTTTCAGCCAATAGCTTAGCAGAGTTCTTTGCATCAAGTACTCTTCCCTGACTTTCTAGAAGCTGATCCTCGCTTCTTTGCTTCGTCCTACCAATCACCCTGTAAATCCCTTCCCACACCCCTTCCCTATCCTGTTTCCCGCAGAACTCCTTCCAGCTTTGTGTTTGTGCTTTCTTGACCTCTAATTGGTAATGTTCTTTTTGTTTCAGATACTCGTCGACTACTGCAGGTCTTCGGATTTCGGCGGCATTCCTGATTCTGCGCTTCTTGGTAGCGACATCTTTCTTCAGCCTCGCGAGGTCTTCGGACCACCACGGTATGTTCAATTTCTGGTTCGCTTTCTTTTTAGGCATAGTTTCCAGGCATGTCTGATCTATTATCTTTGTGAATCTATTTATTACTTCGTCTATTTGTTCTTTAGTTTTAATTTTATAAATTTCTGTTTTTGTCGGTTTACACTCTGATATTAGTTTGCCGAATTTTTCATTAAAAGTTTGCCAGTTTGCTTTCTTAGTATTGTATTTGCGTGTTGTTCTCTTGATTTCTACTCCCTTGGACTTTTGCAAATTGACCTTGAATACCATGCCGTTGTGGTCCGACCCAGTGAGACTTTGATCTACTACCCAGTTTTCTATTAGGTGCAGGATATCAGTTGAGCACGCCGTTATATCCACGAAACTAGAGTACCTCTTTCCCCCTCTAACGGTGTCAAAGGTAGGGGTTGTACCTGTGTTTAGGAGTTGTAGGTCCAGCTCATTTAATACTCCGGCTAGTTCTTCTCCTCTTATGTCGGTAATTGGACTTCCCCACCATATACTTTTAGCGTTCGCGTCGCCCCCGATAATGGTTTTCCTGGTGCCTATAGCTAGCTTTATGTCTTTTAGCTTCTGCAGGTACCGTTCTATGGGTACATCTGGCTCGAAATAAAAGGACACTACCACGACCTCCCAATCCCTTGTTCGGATCCCCACCACGACTATGTTGTTCGTAGTGAGTTTTGGGAACTGCACGACACTTAAATCGTCGTCAAAGACGGCGATTGCTGCCTTAATGTTCCCTTCTCCTACTGAAGTGTTTTGGAAGATCCTGGCTCCTTTATGGCTCCTCATTGTCTTTGCCCCCCCCACATACGGTTCCTGCAGTAGTGCAATTGCCGCTTTCCTTTTCTCAGCTTCCAGTAATAACTCATAAGTGGCCAGGTTTGAGCGTTGCAAATTGGCTTGTATCATCAAGTATTTGTTTTCACCCGGAGCGCCTTTAGCAATAGGCTATGGTTGATCTCGCTATTGCATCCCATTTGGCTCTTACTGGGCACTCTGAGCTAAACGCATTATGCTCTTTTTTATCTATTTTGGACCTCGTACAGTTGACGCACGAGGGTGGATTTATTATTGCATCCGGGCATTCTCTCTTTAGGTGTGGTCCGCCGCAGTGGGTGCACAGGTCGATCGTTTCTTTGCAGAAACGTCGACCGTGCCCATACGCCAAACACCGCGAGCATTGAACCAGTGGAGACTGGTCTTCGACTCTCAGGTGTTTTAGGTCAATGCGTAGATGACCTTTACCAACTGCTCTCTGCCACACCCAGGGCGCTATGCTAACCACTACGTGGTTTGTATGTGGATTTCGCGCTTTCCTTCTAAACTTTATTACCAATCTGTCGTCCTCGTTTTCGATGGAGCCAAAAACTTTAGGATTCTGATTTCTCAACGCCTTTTTGAGGTCTTCATCAGTGTAGTTTGACATGACCTCTTTGATTATTAAGAGCGGATCCTTGTTTTTTACTTCTTCGACTACGAGGTCGGTACCTTTCATTCTAATCCTCTGTTTTGCTTTTTCCCTTTCAGTCTCTGATTTGAATGCCATGATTATCTTTCTATCTTTCGCCTTCCTTACCCTTTCAACCTTCACCCATCCTTCCTTAGCATCCATCGTCTTTCGTAACTTCTCTAACACCTCTTCCCCCGTGTGCGACTCGTCAACAGACGTTACCACTACCGAGTGTAGTGTATTTCGTTTCTGTTGCGGTTTTCCTACGCTTGCCGGTACCGCTGCCACTACACTTGCATATGTTACTGCCCTTTCTAGTACTTCTTTGTGTGATTTCATGGCTAGCTTTAGCTCTTCTGCTTGCTTGTTGCTTGCTGCCATCATATCAGAGTGCTTCCGCATGTACTCCATCATATCTTTTATTTGGGGATATACCTGACATTGCGGTTCCTGTGGTTTTTCTTTTGTTAGGTCGATGGTCTCCTTGTTTAATTCTTTATCTGAGTCTGTGCGCTTTGTATCGGTTGCTGTCACGTTTAACATCGTCGCTAAAATATCTAATCTATCTTCTATATCTCCTTTTATTTCCCTTTTAAGGTTTCTTGACCCGTTAAGTAGGTTTTTAATTTCTGTGATTACCCTCTTTGCTTTACGTGCTTTAGCTTGGTTGTCAAGAGTTCCTGTTTGGGATTCTACCTTTGATGTCTTCGTTCTTGGGGAAGTTGGTGGGTTTTGTACAGATGTTAAACACCTTTCCGGGGGAGGGCTATTTTCTGGTCCAAATCTGCCACTCTCCTTTTCGCCAATGCCCCTTAGCACTTTTGTTGTATCCATATTGGGTTTAGATGGTCCAGCTACCGGTGATTTATTAGGTTCCTGGGGGGATTTCCCACCTTGACTGGTGGGTTTTTTCATGGGAGTTCTTATTCCAAACATTTTGGTTGGAGGTTATTTACTGTATTGTCGATGACAGTATTACTTACTGTCACTGGTCACAATTTCAGGCGGCAGTGTAAAGTGCTGTCGCTTGTCCTGGTTTATGGAGGAGATAGTGTAAAGTTATCTTGTCTACGTATAATTAATAACAATGCGTCAATAGTTTTATTAATTGTTAAAAATAGCTAGGACAGTGTATAGTGCTGTCTCTCGTCGTAGTATATAAGTTAGATAGTGTAAAAGCTATCTTGTCTATGATTTTTATTAAATTACACAATAGCTATGTTTATATATTTATATATAGATGTCAATATAATATTTATTTATACGTCAACTACTATTATCCTGTGTATTAGCTATAAGACAGTGTAGAATGCTGTCCGTTGTGAAATTTTATATAACAGTATTAACTTGTCTTGTTTTTATTAATTGGGAGTTTGATTTCCTCTATTACTATTTTGTATCTACTCTGTTTGACTAATTTTACTCAAACTTTACTGTTAATTTAGATAACAAGAGAGAAAAGAAAAGAAAAAATTTTTAGTATAGTATAATAGTAACACTATAAAGTTTGTCGCACTTATCAAGTTCCGTATGCTCACAATACAAAATTAGGGAATCGTGCGGCCCGATAGGGATGTCTTAAGTCTGTCAGTCTGTCATGTTTATTGTCCTTTATTAAGTTAATAAGTTGGGGGAAATTTAATTTAGAAAACGCGATGGGAATACAGTGCTCGCCTCATTAGGTGAGGTGAGTCCGGAGTTGGGCAGGAAAACTCCGAAAAAGGGGGAGTCGGTCGGTCGGTGGGGGGGAAGGGAAGGTACATGCCTTGGATTTTTGGGGGATGCGCGAGCCATGATAGTTAAATTTTGAAAATAAAATTTTGCACCAACCCGGTTCGCGCATTTACCGCCATCTATGAACTAGATGGCAGAGTACTACGCATAGCCGGGTGGCGAGACTCCGCAGGGGGGTCTTCTCGCATACCCTTGAGGGGTAGGCGGGGTACGGGCCTCGAGGCGAACCTCTTTGCCCGGGCTGGTCCTCGCAGGCTTTGTGGCCTGGACTGTGTTTGGGCCGTAGGCCCAGGTCACCTAGGTGACCTACGGGATTTGGTGTTCGGTAGGGAGGTCTGGGAATGGTAGTTCCCAGACCTCGGAGTCAGTTTCGGTGGTGTCTCGTCCGGTGGTGTCTTGATCGGGTGGGTGTGTCATGTCCGGTGGTATCGCCCTCTCGCCCGTCGCGTCGTCCTCTTCGTCGCCGTCGTCGTCCGCGTCGGGCCGCGGTGACGGTGATCGCAGGAGCTCGCGAGGCAGGGAACGTCCCTCGGGTGGTCGTGCGTGGAGTGGCGCGATGCCGTGCAGGTGAACGTGCGCGCTGTTGTCCGCTCGCGCGAACAGTCGGCGCGCAAGGCGACGAACGAACTCCTCCACGGTCGGCATCTTGGTATCTCTGTGCACGACGTCGATCCGCACATACCTCGGGGCTCCTACGATCAGTCGCAGGCAGCGGTTCTGCTGGACTTGAAGCCTTCGCCTCTGGTACGCCGAACATAGCGCGTACCAGGCGGGTGCCGCGTACGTCAAGCGCGAGCGGACGTAGGCACCGTAGACTCGCAGTTTGGTGTTGATAGGTAAATGGGATGTGAACAGCGTGTGGAGCTGGGACCTGGCAGCAGCAGCTTGGCCCACGGCACGATTGACCATGGGAACCATGCGCAGGCTGCGGTCCAACTCACACCCCAAAAACCTTACTGTGGTCTTCCACTCTACGTCCTGGCCTCGCAGAGTGAGTTGGCGTAGCGGCCTGGAGCGGCTGGTGAGCAGAGCGGCCGTCTTCCCGACATTGACGGCCATCCTCCACTTGTCCAGCCATTCCGGCAACAAGTCCAGCAGACGCTGCATGCGGTTTGTGGCGACGATCTGGTGGTAGGACGACGCGAAATACGCGCTGTCGTCAGCGAATAGCGACAACAGCACGTCCTCCTCCCCTTCCCGCAGATGGTGGCGCAGGGTGGGGATGTCATCCGTATACGCCGCGTATAAGCGCGGCGATATACAGCTGCCCTGGGGTACTCCGGCTTGGATAGTGCGTGGTTGGGATTCGGCACCATTCACTGCCACGTAAAAGCTACGGCCGCTGAGGAATGACGCCAGCACTCGCACATAAGCAGGCGGCATGGTGGTATCCAGGATCTTGGCCAGGAGCCCGGCGTGCCACACACGATCGAAGGCCTTCTCGATATCGAGGAAGACCCCGACGGTGTAACACCCGTTGTTCAGCTCACTGGTCAGCTGGTTAATGACCCTCGCCAGCTGGAGCGTCGTAGAGTGGCCGCTGCGGAATCCATACTGCTCCTCGCGCAGGGGCAGATGGGGCGTGACTCGACGCAGCAGCAGACGCTCGAACAGCTTGGCTATATGCGAGAGCAGGGTGATCGGCCGGTAGCTTCCAGGCAGGCGGCGGTCCTTCCCCGGCTTGGGAAGAACGATGATCTTCCCGGTCTTCCACGCCTCTGGGAAGTGACCGGTGCGGAGTACTCCGTTGAACAGGCTCGTGAGCGCTACGAGACCCGTTCGGGGCAGCAGCATCAGCGCGGCGTTGGTGATTCCGTCGGGTCCTGGCGCTTTTCGCTTATCAAGGCGAGCAGCGACCGACCGCAGCTCTGACAGGGAGATGAAGTCCTCTCCCCGGAGCGGCGGTGTAGGGGCCGACAGGAACCTCTCCAGTTTGTCCTGGACCGCCGCGTGATGACGGATGACGTGGAGGTTGGAGGTGTTGGGGGCGTTGGGCGTGAAGGTCTTCTCCAGGTGAGCCGCCAGGATCTCAGCACGATCTTTGGCGGCATAGGTTCGTTTACCCAATGCATTGAGCAAGGGGTAAACGGGGGTGTCACGTCCGGTAAGTTGCTTGCAGAGAGAGTACAGCGCTGTGTCATGTTCCGTCGCTCGATCGACGGTATACTCCCACCGTGCCTCGTCGAGAGCGACTATGGAACGCGCGATCTTCTCTGCAAGCCGGTTCAGGTCGGCTTTCACCCTGGGGCAACGAGTGCGGGCCCATAGGCGGCGCAGGGTGCGCTTCCGTCTGAGCATGCAGCGGAGCGAGCTCGGCAGGTCCTTCCTTCGGTTAGTGTCCGATGGAGTCGACGTTGTGGTGGTAGCTGCTGCTTTGGCGGCAATGATCGCCTCCGTGACGAGCGCAGCAGCATCGTCGACTTCCGAAGGGGTGGTAATCGGGCCTGCTAGCTCAAGCCCGGCAAGCTCTGCGGTGAAGCGCTCCCAGTTCGTCCGCGTCCGCGGCGGGCGGGGCACTAGGAAGCCTCCCTGGGTGGCAAGGGTGACCAGAACCGGTAGGTGTTGAGTGTCGAGATCGTAGAGGACCTCAACATCAAATGGGTGGTCGAGTCCGTGGTGCAACACTATGTCTAGGACGTCCGGCTGGGCGCGGGGGTCAGTGGGTATGTGGGTCGGCGCTCCCGGCCCCACCACACCGTACCCGCTCCTCACGCTATCTTCGTGCAGGTGCCTCCCGACCGCAGTGATGATTCGCGATCCCCACGCGTGATGTTTCGCGTTGAGATCGCCCACGATCACTGCGGGTCCCTGCTGTGCGAAGATGGTCCCGACATCAGTGTTGCAAAAGGTCAGTCCGGGTGGTTTGTAGGCGGCATAAATGCGGAGCTCTTCATTCCCCACGCTGACTCGCACTCCCTGTGTGCGAGTGCTGGTGAATGGGGTGTGCTCCAACTCCTCGTGTATGATGTCCCTCCGCACCAGAGCGGCCGTACCTCTGTACGGGTGGCCCCGGGGAGAGACTTCGTCGCGGCGATACACGAAGTAGTTGGGCACGCGGAGCTCGACGCTGTCCGTAAGTTTGGTTTCCCCCAGGAGGATAACGTGGACGTCCTGCGACTGGGCGAGTAGACTTAGCTCACGGACATGACCTCTTATGCCGCCCGGATTCCAGTATAAAATTCGGAGGGTCATTGATAAGACCGTCCGAATTGGGTGATAGCCGCCGTGATAGCGCCGACGACGTCCCTGGTGGCCAGATAGGTCGTAAGCGCCGCCATAAGCGCCTCAATCAGGACCCGGACAATGTTGTTTATGCCCGAGTCCTGTGTGGGGGGTGGCGGGGGGTACGATGGGTATTGCGGCGCTTGTGGCTCCGCCTCTCGAATAGCTACTTGGTGGCCGCGGCTTCTCGGCGCCTCGGCAATTGGTGGTTGAGGCGCCATTGCTATTTCTGATGGCGGCCGGGGATGCGGTGTGGACGCGGCGGTGGGCTCGACATTAGCGGGCCTCGGCTGCCTGCGCCTACGTCGGTTTCTCTTCTTGCTTTTCCCGGCCAGTGGTTCCCCCCTGGCTGTCGGGACGTTCGCCTGCGGCTGTAATGTCGTTGGCGGCGCACCCGTCCCGGCCGTAAGAACGACGGTCGTTGGATGGGCGGTACGGGGTGCGGTGGGGGCTGAGGGGGCACGTACAGTGATTGCGGGACGTGCGGCGGGTACGGCGGTTGATTTGACGGCGGCGACGGTTGTCGGGACGGCGGGTGTAGCGGTCGGGGGGGGACCTTGCCCTCTCCCCCCTGCCCTCTTCTTCACCGGCTCGTTCGGACGCGGCGGCGCGATGTCAATGCCGCGTTTTCGCGCCTCTCTCCGAAAGACAGGGCACTTTCGGTCTCGCGCCACGTGCGCCCTCCCACAGTTGGCGCACTTAGGGGCCTCTTCGGGGGCCCTGTCGCAATCCTGGCTGATGTGCCCGCCTGCGCAGCGGACACATTTTGGAGGCCGGTGGCAGTTGGCGGATGCGTGGCCGAACTGCTGGCAGCGGTGACACTGCGGTGGCCCACGCCCCCCCTTCCAGGCTTCAATGATGGGGCCGGGCATCGAGAGCAACTCGGTCTCGCGGTATAGGTGACCGAGTTCTTCGTGTGTCAGGTGGTCTAACTCCACGAAGAACGTGCAGCCGTGCCGTCCTCTGACCGCCGGGATGGCTCTCGCTCGGTTCGCCGGGTACCCGAGGGTGCGCAGCGCCGCGACGACTTCTTCCGGCGGGGTATCTTGTGGCAGCCCCCTGATGGCTACCTTGGTCGGCAGGGTGGACGCCGGGCTATAGCAGAACCACACTATGGTGGGGTCCTGCTCGGCGGCGTCTATCAGGTAGCGTTGGAGGGTTCTAAACTCCTCCGCCGACTTCGGGAGGAAGCGCACCCCCTTACCCATCGGTCGAGCGTTGGGCGCGTGGCCGAGCTTCCCCCTAATGACACTGAAGTGCCTCGTCCAGTTGGGGAAGCACTCCACGGTTATCGGCGGGTTTTCAGTCCTCGCCGTCTTCGGTCCTGTTCTTGGAGCTTGACGCTGCTGTTCTGCCTGGCGCTGTTCGAGCGCTCGAGGCGACGGCGGAGCGGCAGCAGCTGCGGCATAGCCGGACGGGCCGGCCTGGGGTGAGGGGGGGCGGCAGGTATCCATTGGCGACAGCGAGGCCAGACCAGCGTAGCTCGTGGAATCACGAGGCCAGCTGTCGGACTCCCGCGTCGCACTAGCAGCGTCTGACTGCTGTCCCGCGACTTCTTCTGGCGGAGGTAGCAATGATTTTGGTTGGCGGGTGTAGGTTTTCAAACCCGCAAGTACCACAGATGGTGGTGGTGGTGGTGGTGAGGGCGTCGGTGATGCGTCCGTCTTTGGACGTTTGTCTTCACCCTCCTGCGACTCTGGTGATGAGTCGTTGGCGCGCGGTCGCTTCGAGGCATCAACGCTCGGTGTATACTCAGATACACCGGCCGTGATTGGAGAAGCGGCGGACTCCGACGACTGTCGCTCGCCGGTTATCGTCCGGAAGCGGGGTCGGGGTGCTGGTGGTGCTGGTGGTGGTACAGTGGGCGCGAACGGGACAATGTTGTCCCGCAACTCGCGTCTAACGACGGCGTGGGGAAAGGCGGGACGCTCCCCCCTAATGCGTTGGTCCTTAGGGGGGGGCTCCCCCCTGCCGGACATGGTGCACGATAGTTCGTGCGAACACTGTGCCTACTTCTAAGCGAGTGTAGCTCCGCACTCCCTCGGCGCGTGCAACCCAGCCAGGTGAGACCCCTAGGGGAGGCCCAGCTAAGCGCCCGCGAGCGGGAACGGAAACCACACACGCGTGGGAAGGAAGGACGGCGGTGTCACAGTGGGCACGTCTACAATCACCTTTTCCAATGAAAGGCGGTGTAGATCGCTGTGTCCGGACAGCTTCGGCGAAGCAGGTGCACGCGATGCGCTGCCGACCGCTTCCTCAAGCCGCGACACGGGTCGCGGCGAGTACAACTGTCGCCGGGGGCAGGGGTGCAGGGGCGTTAACCGAAACTGGCGAACTTTGCGTCTCACACGATACGCGCAGCGATAACGTTCACATAAACAATACGCGTCCGTTCACTGCGCGCGTACGCACGAGACTGGCGAGACTCCGACTACTACGTCCACCCATATTACGTAGTAGTTCAGAGTCGGGCCGCGCTTTAGAGTGGCGCTAAATCCAAGTTTTTACCATAATTACTAACAGAAGGTTGGTAACTTGGTACTAAAGTAATATAATAAAAAGTAAGTAATAGAGTAATTTAAAGTAAAAAATTTTTATGTATGCCTTTAGGAGGACTTTTTGGGATACTAACCCAATTTTTAAATTTTAAAAATATGCTAGGATGCCAAAGATATGGGCGGATTAAAATTTGGAAAAATCTATTTTAACTTACTTAGGGCTATCATAGGTCGCGCATTTCCCGCCATTTCCCGGGGTCGGGAAAACTGAAACTAGGAAAATTTTTGTGGGGGTGTTTAGAGGGACTCTTTGGGCTATGGGATCCGTTTTTAAATTTTGAAAATATGGGGGGATGCAAGAGATGTGGGTGGATTAGTTTTTGGGAAATTCGGATTTAACTCTCTATGGGACTAGGTGGGGCATGTTTTGAGGAAGAGGGTGGGCGCGGGAGGTGATTTTGGATATTGACATTGGGGAAAGGAAGGGGCGGGGTGTCACAAGTACATGTCGCGGATCTGTCGCGCGACATTGCGACATTTTTGTCGCACCCCCGGGGGGTAATAGGGGGTGATGGGAGACCCGATGTCGGGTCCGAATGCTCGACTTAGTCGGAACGTCCGGACCCGGCGTCGGGTCGGAACTCAGGTACCGACCGCTACCGACTTAGAGAGAAGACGGAGCACGGGGTGGTCACGTGGTGTTCACGCGGCCGCCGCGTGATTTCGTCTCCATACAAATAAATTAAAACGTGACGTCATGGTCCTAATCCGACTCGCGCCTGACCAAGCCGATGACGATATCACGCTATGGGCCACGTGACCGCCTTGGGGCCGCGCCCTATAAACACGTTAAATAACCCCATTTCGGCCACGAGGTTTTTTCCTGGACAGAATTGGACCGGAAAAAATTTATATCCAGGAAGAGGAGGCTTTAAAAATGAGCTATGCAAATTTTTGTCCCCCTAGGTCCCCGGGAACATGCAAAAACCCGGGTGGACAAAAAGTTCCCATTAAAAACACCTCCAAACAACGTTATATCGGAGTTCGTCGGAAGGACGACTCTCGACATTTTTTGAATTTAATAAAAAACTAAAGGACTCCCGGGACTGAAATTTTGCATAAGGCAACTAGGATAGATAAGGAATCTAATAATATACATATCTCTGCCGCGAAATTATATTAAAAGGGGGGAAATTAAAAGTAAAAGTCAAGACATCCCTTCACGGGACCGCACTTACCCTTGTAAATTTAGCAGCTCATCCTGGACAGCATCGCTTCTTTAAGAAAAGGAAGTAGGCGGCTCAGCCTTTTAAATAAAGGCGAGCTCACCGCCCAGCACTGGTGTTAGGGGGTTAAAAAACACCCCTAAAGTGTTGTCCGTCAATGTTTATAAATTTTATAACACTTATATCTTTTTACTCAATAGAGTAAAAAATATGCACAGCACCAATCCTGGTTCGTCTTTTGGAGTAGAACACAATGGTATTTTTGAAAAAATTTTTTGACTAATTTTTGACTTATTTTTTAACCAAAAACTGATTTTGTTATGAAGATTTTTAAAGAAAATGTGTCACCAAAAATCCAAATAACGTCCAAAAAATCTGAAATTTTGCACAAGTGTGCTCTGTCTAACAACACACAAGGTGGCACTTTCACTTTTTTAAATTCTCGCGAAAAATCTCGCGCCGCACGCGGGTTTATTCGAAAATCCGGCAGAAGATTTGGGTTTTATACCGATAACTTCTAAGGTATTTGTCCGATTTTCACCCGGTTTTCACTGTTGTGTAGCGCTTGACTTTACGCACACTTTGATATATAGCACTTCACTGCAGTCCAAAATTTTCCAACTTTTTCGATTTTTTCGAACTTTGTATGGGCGCTCCTTAATGTTGGAGGTGCGCGTTCGCCACGGGACTTAGCGCGCGACTGGTTAGGTTAGGTTAGGTTAGGTTAGGTTAGGTTAGGTTAGGTTAGGTTAGGTTAGGTTAGCTTAGGTTAGGTTAGGTTAGGTTAGCTTAGGTTAGGTTAGGTTAGGTTAGGTTAGGTTAGGTTAGCTTGGGGTGCTTTAGCGGTTGGCCTCCTCGTGGCGCACCCTGGGCAGGCCTACGGAATAATGCAATATGTATTCCCTGGACCTGGCGAACGGACCGTGGGGTAGGGGGGGTAGGGTTGCTGATTCTGATTGTCCCTCTGTTAGCAGAGGGCAATTCTGATAGGCTGGGGGCTCTGGGGGGGATTGAGTCTTCAACTGGTTGGCGCGTTCGGTTTTGGCTAGTTCAAGTCTTGCTGGACACGGCTTCGGCCTCCGTCAGCCAAACCCGTAAACCCAGCGATGGGAGCGGGGACTTTTGGGTCGCGAGGAAGAAAACCTCTCTAAAAAATTACCCCTAATCCCAAGGTTTTGGGGCTCGCCGAGGGGATGAGTGGCTGGGGGGGAATCCAGTCGCGAGGGCCTCACCCAATCTTAAGGTCATACCTGCCGACAAGATGAGTGGCCGATGGGGGTTCGGTCGTTAGGGTAACCAAATCAAAAAAAAACAATGAAGCATGGACAAACTAAAGGTATCGACTACCCAGGAGGGTCCCGGTTCACCCGGGGAATCCCTCACCGCGACCAGTGTTGCACCGCAGTCCGCGAATTTAATTTTACGGGTGCCGTACAATACTGGCCTCGGTCGCCCCACTGTATCTGGGGGGGCAACCAGTGCTTCGGAGGAGATAGGAGGGGGTGTCGGCGGAATCGAAACCAGCTTAGCTGGTGTTTCCGCCGGTACGTGTGAGGAGATACGGCGCAATCCCACGCGTAAAGCCAAGAAGGCTGCTGACATTCGCAGTGCGAGTTCTGGCTCGGAGAGGAGTTCCGATAGGGCTCTAGATCTGGGTTGCAGAGTTGTCAGCATGGAGGATCTGACGGGGACGAAATTGGGCAGCAAGCCCCAAAAACGTCCCAGGAGTGCGACTAGGAGTCTTTCGGAGTCGGACGAAGAAGCGGGTTCAAAAAAGGCTTCTAAGAAAACTCCAGTAAAGAAAAATCAGCGAGGGTCACAGGTGGGTCTCCGGGAGGCTCGTGAAGAGTTTCGGCGTCAAATGCTCATAGCAGATACGGACGTCGAAAGCGATTTCTCATCTAGTGGCCAGTCGACGAGAAGGTCGTCGGCAGTACCGGACAAGACAGTTGTGGCCGAAGGATTCCGCAAGGTCTCTGTAGGAAAGATAGAGGTGAAGACTCTCGGCTCGTCACAGGTTCTCGACGAGCTTCTTAAGAACGTCGAGGAAATGAAGGTGACAGTGGGGAAGTCAAGAAACCTTAAGGGCAAATGTCGTGGCACTCTTAACGAAGTTGCTAAAAAAATGGAGGAGATCGTAAGGGTCTTAGCCGCGCGCAGCGAGACAGAAGAGGTTAAAATCCTGAAAGCTGAAAATGCGCGGCTAGCCGGGGTGGTCAGTAACCTGGCTAGAGAGGTGACCACTCTGAAGGAAATGATCCCTATGATCTCTTCCCACGGACTGACACAAGGGGAAAGCCCTTCCAAAGCAGCGGCTCAAACCAGAAGTCATGAGAGGCCGACCGTAGGAGGTCTGACCATGGAGGAGGAGGTGGTCAGGCTTCGGAATATGTTTACGGCCAGACTCGACGCTATGGAGAGCCGTTTGCCTCCGGAGGCGAGATTGAGGCCTCCATTGGCCTCCGATAAACGACAAGGACAAGGAGGGAAAGTACCGGAAAAAACGTACGAGGCCGGGAAGAGTTCTGCGGTTGCGGTTGTCTCAGAACGATCGACCTCTGAAGAAACCAGCTATTCGGGTGGTTGACCCAGCTGCTGACAGCAGTGGAGGGGCCAACCAGCCGAAAAAGAAGGAAAATAAAAAGAAGAAGGGTAAGGTTGTGGTTGTGAACAAGAAGCAACCTGAGCCCCGCCCGTTGCCGCCAGCACCCGCCTCGATGAGTGAAGGGTGGAATGTGGTAGCGAGGAGGGGTACCAAGAAGAAGGCGCCGCCTATACAAGCAGTGCCTGTTGTCGCCACGATCAAAGCGCAGCCGAAGCAAGGGGGGAGGAAACTCCAGACTCCACGTTCGGCTGCAGTCGTGGTGACCTTGGGAGAGGAGGCAACCGAAAAAGGCTTAACATATGCCGACATACTGACCCGGGCTCGTCGTTGTGTGAAAATCGATGACCTGGGTCTGGATGTCGGCATGCGCCTGAAGAAAGCGGCGACGGGGGCTCGGATGTACGAAATATTCGGGCCCCAAAGGGCAGAAAAGGCAAGTGCCCTGGCTGGTCGGCTCAGAGAGTTTTTCTCTGATGGGCCGGCAGTACGAGTGTCCACGCCCACGAAAACTGAAGAAATTCGCATCGTGGGCTTGGACGATGCCGCCACCGAGGAGGACGTAGTCCTCGCCATCACCCGGGTCGGTGAGTGTTCCACTCACGATGTACAGACCGGGGTGATTCGTAGGACAGGGAAGGCTTTGGGCTCTTTGTGGCTTAGGGTCCCTGTCGCGGTGGCTAAGAAGATGGTGGCGGCTGGCAGGCTGCTGGTGGGCTGGGTCTCGGCTCGGGTTCAGTTGCTCGAAGCCCGCCCGCAGCGCTGCTATAAGTGCCTTGAGAAGGGGCACTTAAGAGCTGAGTGCTCTTCGGCTATTGACCGCAGCGGCGAATGTTATCGCTGCGGTCAAAACGGCCACAAGGCCCGATCCTGCTCGGCAGCTCCGCATTGTGGGAGCTGCGAACGAGTTGGATTAAAGGCCGACCATCGGGCGGGGAGCGGACAGTGTAAGGCACCGTCCGCTCCAAAGAGGAGGAATAGGGGGGGTGATGGCCCGACGGTCCCCTCGCCACCTACCGCCGGCCCGGCTCAGCCCACAACGAGACGGGTTAGGGAGGATCCAATGGAGGTCGCTAATTAATGGCCTCCATCAGATTCCTCCAGGCGAACATCATGCGCTCCGGCAGGGCCCAGGACCTAATCTTCCAGACCCTGGCGGAGCGTATGGTGCACGTGGCTGTGATCTCCGAGCCCCTTTTCGTCCCGTCGGGCGAGGAGTGGGTCGGAGACCGTGTGGGGGATGTGGCCATCGCGTCCAGAGCCGCAGTTGGTTCCCCGGCTCTGGAGCGCGTGGTGAGGGGGCGCGGGTACGTCTCCGCTAAGATTGGAGACGTATCCGTCATCGGGGCGTACTTTTCACCGAATAGACCGTTCTCCGACTTCGAGCTTTTTATGGCTGAAGTCGGAGACTTGGTGAATAGGTTACGCCCCGGCAAGGTGGTCCTGGCCGGTGACCTCAACGCCAAATCCGCCGCGTGGGGGTCTCCGGTCACGGACGTGAGAGGGAGGTTTCTGGACGGTTGGTTGGCCTCGACTGGGATGGCCGTCATGAACCGAGGGACGGCTGACACATGTGTGCGATGGAATGGCGGCTCCAAAGTCGACGTTACCTTTGTCGACGCCGCCATGTCACCATGTGTCAGAAATTGGGAGGTAATTGTGGGTGCGGAGTCACTCTCGGACCATCGATATATATGGTTCGAGGTGGCCGCACGCCATGCTCCCATTTCCCCTCGGTCGGGAAGAGATGATGGCCCACGGTGGTCCTTAAAGAAAATGGATCCCGAGTTCCTCGTCGAGGCCGCAATCGTCCAGGCGTGGGCCGCTGGGTCCACGGGTGGGGAGGTTGCCGCGGAGGTCGAGGACCTCCAGCGGCGGATGTCGCTCATCTGCGACGCCAGCATGCCGAGGGTGCGAAGCACAGGGCCGGCACGCGGGGTGTACTGGTGGTCGGAGGAGCTGGCGCGGCTGCGCGATCAGTGCGTGGCCGTGCGCCGCCAGTACACTCGGTACAGGCGTCGTAGACGACGTGACGTCGAGGAGGAGAGGCGCCGTTACGAGGCTTATCGGGCTGTCCGCGCCTCCTTGCGGACGGCGATCGCCGAAGCTAAGGACAGGGCCCACAGGGACATGGCCGAAGAGCTCAGTCGGGATCCGTGGGGGAGGCCGTACAAAGCGGCGCGGAGGAAACTTCGTGCCCCCGCCCCCCCCCTCACCGAGAGCCTTCGGCCGGATTTCCTTGAATCCGTGGTGGAAGCCCTGTTCCCGCAGGGAGCCGAGGTGGAGCCGCCTCGTATGGCGCCTCTCGAGGAGGAGGATGGCACTGGGTCAGGTGCGCCGGGGGTGTCGGAGTGGGAGTTGGCCGGGGCGGTGAGTCGCATGAAAGCGAAAAATACCGCCCCTGGCCCCGACGGCATCCCTGGGCGCGCCTGGTCTCATGCCCTGGGTCCGTTGGAGTCTGGACTCAGGGCGACGTTCAGTGCCTGCCTCGAGCAGGGCCTCTTTCCCCGTAGGTGGAAGACGGGGAGACTAGTCCTGCTCAGGAAGGAGGGAAGACCGGCCGATACACCCTCCGCGTATCGGCCCATTGTCTTGCTGGACGAAGCGGGGAAGCTGCTTGAACGCGTCATAGCTTCCCGCATAGTCCAGCACCTCCGGGAAGTGGGGCCTGACCTCAGTCGTCTCCAGTGCGGATTCCGCCAGGGCAAGTCCACCCTCGACTGTATCGAGGGTGTGAGACTTCTGGCGGAGGAGGCGACAACCCGGCGCGAGGTGGTGTTGGCGGTGTCGTTGGACATCGCTAACGCATTCAACACCTTGCCCTGGGGAGTGATAAAAGAGGCCCTACGGTTCCACCGCATCCCCATGTACCTGCAGCGTGTGGTCGGCGACTATCTGTCTGACCACGCTGTCAGGTACCCGACGGCTGGGGGTGCGTGGAAGGAGCGGAGGATGTCGTGCGGTGTTCCGCAGGGGTCGGTTCTTGGCCCCCTCCTGTGGAACATCGGTTACGACTGGGTGCTGCGTGGGCAAATGCTTCCGGGGGTGCGTCTGTTCTGTTACGCAGACGACACCCTCGTGACTGCCCGCGCGAGCACCCACCGGGAAGCCCGAGTGCTGGCGACCGCGGCCACGGCTCACGTTGTGGCCCGGATTCGCCGGTTGGGACTGGGGGTGGCCTTGGAGAAATCCGAGGCCATTTGCTTCCACAGGCCTCGGATGGCGCCCCCAGTGGGCTCCCGGTTGGTGGTGGGCGGGACGTCCATCGAAATCTCGGGTACACTACAGTACCTGGGATTGCTCCTCGACAGCCGATGGACGTTCGAGGCCCACTTCCGGCGGCTCGCCCCCAAGCTAACGGCGACCGCCGGAGCCCTGAGCAGGCTCCTCCCGAATTTGGGAGGGCCTAATGCAGGCTGCCGGCGCCTATACGCCGGGGTGGTTAGGTCGATGGCCCTGTACGGCGCTCCCGTATGGGCGGAGCGGCTGACCGCCAGATCCGTGCCCCTGCTGCGCAGGGCGCAGAGGGTCATGGCGGTCAGACTTGTGCGGGGCTACCGGACCATCTCCGGCGAGGCGGCCTGCGCCTTGGCCGGGTCCCCTCCGTGGGACCTAGAGGCCAAGGTGCTAGCTCAGGCCTACCGCCGCAGAGTTGAAGCCCGTTCACCGGGGGGAGACTCAGCGGCGGTAGAGGTGGACTGGCGGAGGGCAGCTCAGGAGGAGCTCCTTCGCCAGTGGAGGCGGCAACTGGAATCGCCCAGTGCAGGAGCCTGGACGATTTCGGCCATCCAGCCCATTCTCCAGGGCTGGGTCGCCAGGAGGCATGGGGTCCTCACCTTCCGCCTGACACAGATGCTTTCCGGACATGGTTGCTTCGGGAGGTATCTGTGGCGGGTGGCCGGGCGCGAAGCGTCCGGTGAGTGCCACGAGTGCGGCGCCGATTCTGACACGGCGCTGCACACGCTCGCGGACTGTCCAGCTTGGGCGGTTCAGCGGGCGGAACTCGTGGCACAGGTGGGGCACGACCTCTCCCTGCCCACTGTGGTTCGTGCCATGGTGGACAGGGAGCGATCGTGGGCAGCGATGGCCTCCTTCTGCGAGCACGTCATCTCGCGGAAGGAGGTGGCGGAGCGGATCCGGGAAGTCGAGTCCTTGGATCCGATCCGCCGCAGGCGAGCCGGGCGCAGGCGACTCGTCCAAGACCATCTCATGCCGCCCTAACGGAGACCTTCTGGGTGTTCCGAACGGGGTTAATCGGACGCCCTCCTTATAAGGTCCCCGAGGCGTTCGATGCATCTGGTGCTCCCGATGCATCGTCCAGCGGAGGGAGGGGCCACTTTTAGAGAGGCCCGACCCAGAGGTGGCGCACTCTGGGGTACAGAGTTGCTGCTGGCGGGGATGGGGGGCACGTCTTCATGGGTACCCTATACCCACCACCAGCAGCGTGGTGGAGCATACAGGTTGTTTTAGTCGGTGCGAGTCCGACATAACCACCGATCGTCCCCGTCGGTCGGTGGTACCCATAAGGGGTTTTTTCCTGTATAAAAAAAAAACGGCGCTTACCACAAACCGCTTCGCCACAAATAGCTCTTACGGAGGTTGACACGTCCCGTGTTAGCGGCATCCTTGCCGAGAATGCGGCGAAGATGAGGGAGACTGTTAGCAAGTCTAAAAACCTCAATGGTTCATGTAGAGGAGCTCTGAACAAGGTAGCCCAAACCATTGAGGAGGCTGCTAAGGTTTTAACCGAGAGGTCGGAGTCCGAGGAGAATCGACTCCTTAGAGAAGAAAACGCGAGGTTGGTACAGGTCATCAACAATCTGTCCGTAGAAATTGCGACGATGAAAGAGATGATGACCTGTGCCAAAAAGGCGTCAGACGAGGAGGCAGCTCCCAAAAAGAGAACGACAACCGCAAGGGGTCTTACCATCGACGAGGAGATGGTTCGACTCCAGAATATAATAACAGCGCGGTTGGACAGTTTTGAGTCCCGACTCCCACCTGAGGAGAGACTTAGGCCGCCGTTGGCCTCGGACAAAAGAAGGGCGGAGGCGGTGGCCAAAAATGTGATAGAGGCTCCCAGAAAGGAAGCAGCAGCAGTCTCTAGCGGGCCTTCAAGAGCTAAGAGGCCTGAAATCAGGGTGGTTGATCCTGCTCCAATCGGATCGGCCCCCTCAGGAACGACGGCCGGAAAGAGGAGAAAGGCCAAGAAAAAGAAACCCTTGGCAGAGGCGAAACGGACTATTCCAGAGCCACGACCGCTACCACCAGCCCCCGCTTCTATGAGTGAGGGCTGGAATGTTGTGGCACGAAAGGGTACCAAGGCGAAAGCGAAGCAGCAATCTGCCAAGGTAGATAAACCCGTTGTCGCCACCGTTCAGTCGCAGCCAATAAAAGGGGGGAGGAAGCTCCTGACCCCACGCTCAGCGGCTGTAGTGGTGACTGTGGACCAGGAGGCGATAGAAAAGGGCCTCTCGTACTCGGAGGTTTTATCCCGGGCCCGAAAAAGTGTCAAGATTGACGACCTGGGCTTGGACGGTGGCATGAGGGTCAAGAAGGCTGCCACTGGGGCCCGGATGTTTGAAATTTCCGGACCCACAAAGGAGGAGAAGGCAGGAGTTCTCACTGGCCGGATCCGAGAACTTTTTAAGGATGAGCCTGCAGTGCGGGTCACTACGCCCACGAAATGCGCGGAACTGCGCCTCGTGGGTCTAGATGACTCCACCACAGAGGAGGACGTGGCTGTCGCTATTGCCCGGATAGCAGAATGTTCGAAGCAGGACATTACCACAGGGGCGATCCGCTGGGCAGATGGAGGATTAGGCTCCATATGGGTTCCGGTTGCAGCGGCCAAAAAGGTGGTGACGATGGGCAGGGTCTCGGTGGGTTGGGTCTCGGCCCGCGTCCACTTGCTCGAGGCCCGCCCACGCCGCTGTTTCAGGTGCCTAGAGAAGGGGCACCTGCGAGCGGAATGTCAGTCGACAGTGGACCGCAGCGATGAATGCTATCGCTGCGGCAAAAGCGGCCATAAGGCCCAGTCCTGCTCGGCTGCCCCACATTGTGGGAGCTGCCAACGGGCAGGGCTGAAGGCCGACCATAGGGCGGGGGGCGGGCAGTGCAAGGCACCGTCCGTCCCGATGAGGAGAGGAAGGGGGGGTGATGGCCCTAGGGTCCCCTCACAACCTGCCACCAGCCCGGCTCGAGCTAGCACGAGCCGGGGAATAGAGAATATGGACGTGGTTCAGTAATGGCCCTCACAAATTACAGATTTCTCCAGGCGAACATCATGCGCTCTGGCAGGGCCCAGGATTTGCTCTTTCAGGCCATGGCAGAGCGCATGGTACATGTAGCTGTGGTATCCGAGCCCCTCTTCGTCCCGTCGGGCGAGGAGTGGGTCGGAGATCGTCTGGGGGATGTGGCCATTGCCTCTAGGGCTGCAGTTGGCTCCCCAGCCCTGGAGAGCGTTGTGAGGGGGAACGGATATGTCTCTGCTAGGGTCGGAGACATGTTCGTGATTGGGGTCTACTTCTCACCGAATGCGCCGTTCTCGAGCTTTGAGCTTTTTATGGCTGAGATCGGCGTTTTGGTGGCAAGGTTGCGCCCTGAGAAGGTGATCCTGGCTGGAGACCTCAATGCAAAATCCGCTGCGTGGGGGTCTCCAGTTACGTGTATCCGGGGGAGGTTCCTGGACAGTTGGCTTGCCTCGACCGGGCTCGTCGTTATGAACCGGGGGAATGCTGACACATGTGTGCGATGGAATGGCGGCTCCAAAGTCGACGTCACCTTTGTCGACGCCGCCATGTCACCGTGTGTCAGCAATTGGGAGGTAATGGTGGGCGCGGAGTCGCTCTCGGACCATCGGTACGTATGGTTCGAGGTCTCCACGCGCCCCACTCCCACTCCCACTTCTTCCCGGTCTAATAGAAGTGAGGGCCCTGGGTGGTCCATAAAGAAAATGGATCCCGAGTTCTTGGTCGAGGCTGCAATTGTCCAGGCGTGGGTGGCAGGGCCCACGGGGGGGGACGTAGCTGCGGAGGTCGAGGATCTGCAGCGGCGGATGTCGCTCGTTTGCGACGCCAGCATGCCGAGGGTGCGATGCACAGGGCCGGCATGCGGGGTATACTGGTGGTCGGAGGAGCTGGCGCAGCTGCGTGACCAGTGCAGAGCTGTGCGCTACCGGTTATCCCGCTACAGGCGTCGTAGGCGACGCGACGTCGAAGAGGAGAGGCGCCGTTACGAGGCCTATAGTGCTGCCCGCGCTACTTTGCGGGTGGCCATCGCCGAGGCTAAGGACAGGGCCCACAAGGAGATGGCCGAGGAGCTCAATCGGGATCCGTAGGGGAGGCCGTACAAAGCGGCGCGGAAGAAGCTTCGCGCCCGCGCTCCCCCCCTCACCGAGAGCCTTCGGCCGGATTTCCTCGAATCCGTGGTGGAGACCCTGTTCCCGCAGGCAGCCGAGGTGGTTCCGCCTCGTATGGCGCCTCCGGAGGAGAAGGACGGCACTGTATCAGGTGCGCCGGGGGTGTCGGAGTGGGAGTTGGCCGGGGCGGTGAGTCGCATGAAAGCGAAAAATACCGCCCCTGGCCCCGACGGCATCCCTGGGCGCGCCTGGTCACTTGCCCTGGGTCCGTTGGAGTCTGGACTCAGGGCGACGTTCAGTGCCTGCCTCGAGCAGGGCCTCTTTCCCCGTAGGTGGAAAACGGGGAGACTGGTCCTGCTAAGGAAGGAGGGTAGACCGGCCGATACACCCTCCGCGTATCGGCCCATCGTTTTGCTGGACGAGGCGGGGAAGCTGCTCGAACGAATAATAGCTTCCAGCATAGTCCAGCACCTCCAGGAGGTAGGGCCCGACCTCAGTCGTCTCCAGTGCGGATTCCGCCAGGGCAGGTCCACCCTCGACTGTATCGAGGGTGTGAGACTTCTGGCGGAGGAGGCGACAACCCGGCGCGAGGTGGTGTTGGCGGTGTCGTTGGACATCGCTAACGCATTCAACACCTTGCCCTGGGGGGTGATTAAGGAGGCCCTACGCTTCCACCGCATCCCCATGTACCTGCAGCGTGTGGTCGGCGACTATCTGGCTGACCGCGCTGTCAGGTACCCGACGGCTGGGGGTGCGTGGAAGGAGCGGAGGATGTCGTGCGGTGTTCCACAGGGGTCGGTTCTTGGCCCCCTCCTGTGGAACATCGGGTACGACTGGGTGCTGCGTGGGCAAATGCTTCCGGGGGTGCGTCTGTTCTGTTACGCAGACGACACCCTCGTGACTGCCCGCGCGAGCACCCACCGGGAGGCCCGAGTGCTGGCGACCGCGGCCACGGCTCACGTTGTGGCCCGGATTCGCCGGTTGGGACTGGGGGTGGCCTTGGAGAAATCCGAGGCCATTTGCTTCCACAGGCCTCGGATGGCGCCCCCAGTGGGCTCCCGGTTGGTGGTGGGCGGGACGTCCATCGAAATCTCGGGTACACTACAGTACCTGGGATTGCTCCTCGACAGCCGATGGACGTTCGAGGCCCACTTCCGGCGGCTCGCCCCCAAGCTAACGGCGACCGCCGGAGCTCTGAGCAGGCTCCTCCCGAATCTGGGGGGGCCTAATGCAGGCTGCCGGCGCCTTTATGCCGGAGTGGTCTGCTCTATGGCCCTGTACGGCGCTCCCGTGTGGGCGGAGCGGCTGACTGCGGTGTCCCTGCCTCTGTTGCGGGGAGCGCAGAGGATCATGGCGGTCAGACTCGTGCGGGGTTACCGGACCATTTCCGGCGAGGCGGCCTGCGCCTTGGCTGGGTCCTCTCCCTGGGACCTGGAGGCCAAGGTGCTCGCTCAGGCCTACCGCCGCAGAGTTGAAGCCCGTTCATCGGGGGGAGACTCGGCGGTGGTAGAGGTGGATTGGCGGAGGGAAGCTCAGGAAGAGCTCCTCCGCCAATGGAGGCGGCGGCTGGAATCGCCCAGTGCAGGAGGCTGGACGATTTCGGCCATCCAGCCCATTCTCCAGGGCTGGGTCGCCAGGAGGCATGGGGTCCTCACCTTCCGCCTGACACAGATGCTTTCCGGACATGGTTGCTTCGGGAGGTATCTGTGGCGGGTGGCCGGGCGCGAAGCGTCCGGTGAGTGCCACGAGTGCGGCGCCGATTCCGACACGGCGTCGCACACGCTCGCGGACTGTCCAGCTTGGGCGGTTCAGCGGGCGGAGCTCGTGGCCCAGGTGGGGCGCGACCTCTCCTTGCCCACTGTGGTTCGCGCCATGGTGGACAGGGAGAGGTCGTGGGCAGCGATGGCCTCCTTCTGCGAGCACGTCATTTCGCAGAAGGAGGTGGCGGAGCGGGTCCGGGAAGTCGAGTCTCGGGATCCGATCCGCCGCAGGCGAGCCGGGCGCAGGCGGTTCGTCCAAGACCATCGCATGCCGCCCTAACGGGGACCTTCTGGGCGTTCCGAACGGGGTTAATCGGACGCCCTCCTTATAAGGTCCCCGAGGCGGTCGATGCATCTGGTGCTCCCGATGCATCGTCCAGCGGAGGGAGGGGCCACTTTTAGAGAGGCCCCGACCCAGAGGTGGCGCACTCTGGGGTTCAGAGTTGCTGCTGGCGGGAGTGGGGTCAAATAAGGCACCCTGCTCCCGCCACCAGCAGCGTGGTGGAGCATACAGGTTGTTTTAGTCGGTGCGAGTCCGACATAACCACCGATCGTCCCCGTCGGTCGGTGGTACCCATAAGGGGTTTTTTCCTGTATAAAAAAAAAAAAAAAAAAAAAAAGGTTAGGTTAGGTTAGGTTAGGTTAGGTTAGGTTAGCTTAGGTTGAAGGAGGGAAGACCGGCCGATACACCCTCCGCGTATCGGCCCATTGTCTTGCTGGACGAATTAGGTTAGGTTAGGTTAGGTTAGAATAGGTTAGGTTAGGTTAGGTTAGGTTAGGTTAGGTTAGGTTAGGTTAGGTTAGGTTAGGTTAGGTTAGGTTAGGTTAGGTTAGGTTAGGTTAGGTTAGGTTAGGTTAGGTTAGGTTAGGTTAGGTTAGGTTAGGTTAGGTTAGGTTAGGTTAGGTTAGGTTAGGTTAGGTTAGGTTAGGTTAGGTTAGGTTAGGTTAGGTTAGGTTAGGTTAGGTTAGGTTAGGTTAGGTTAGGTTAGGTTAGGTTAGGTTAGGTTAGGTTAGGTTAGGTTAGGTTAGGTTAGGTTAGGTTAGGTTAGGTTAGGTTAGGTTAGGTTAGGTTAGGTTAGGTTAGGTTAGGTTAGGTTAGGTTAGGTTAGGTTAGGTTAGGTTAGGTTAGGTTAGGTTAGGTTAGGTTAGGTTAGGTTAGGTTAGGTTAGGTTAGGTTAGGTTAGGTTAGGTTAGGTTAGGTTAGGTTAGGTTAGGTTAGGTTAGGTTAGGTTAGGTTAGGTTAGGTTAGGTTAGGTTAGGTTAGGTTAGGTTAGGTTAGGTTAGGTTAGGTTAGGTTAGGTTAGGTTAGGTTAGGTTAGGTTAGGTTAGGTTAGGTTAGGTTAGGTTAGGTTAGGTTAGGTTAGGTTAGGTTAGGTTAGGTTAGGTTAGGTTAGGTTAGGTTAGGTTAGGTTAGGTTAGGTTAGGTTAGGTTAGGTTAGGTTAGGTTAGGTTAGGTTAGGTTAGGTTAGGTTAGGTTAGGTTAGGTTAGGTTAGGTTAGGTTAGGTTAGGTTAGGTTAGGTTAGGTTAGGTTAGGTTAGGTTAGGTTAGGTTAGGTTAGGTTAGGTTAGGTTAGGTTAGGTTAGGTTAGGTTAGGTTAGGTTAGGTTAGGTTAGGTTAGGTTAGGTTAGGTTAGGTTAGGTTAGGTTAGGTTAGGTTAGGTTAGGTTAGGTTAGGTTAGGTTAGGTTAGGTTAGGTTAGGTTAGGTTAGGTTAGGTTAGGTTAGGTTAGGTTAGGTTAGGTTAGGTTAGGTTAGGTTAGGTTAGGTTAGGTTAGGTTAGGTTAGGTTAGGTTAGGTTAGGTTAGGTTAGGTTAGGTTAGGTTAGGTTAGGTTAGGTTAGGTTAGGTTAGGTTAGGTTAGGTTAGGTTAGGTTAGGTTAGGTTAGGTTAGGTTAGGTTAGGTTAGGTTAGGTTAGGTTAGGTTAGGTTAGGTTAGGTTAGGTTAGGTTAGGTTAGGTTAGGTTAGGTTAGGTTAGGTTAGGTTAGGTTAGGTTAGGTTAGGTTAGGTTAGGTTAGGTTAGGTTAGGTTAGGTTAGGTTAGGTTAGGTTAGGTTAGGTTAGGTTAGGTTAGGTTAGGTTAGGTTAGGTTAGGTTAGGTTAGGTTAGGTTAGGTTAGGTTAGGTTAGGTTAGGTTAGGTTAGGTTAGGTTAGGTTAGGTTAGGTTAGGTTAGGTTAGGTTAGGTTAGGTTAGGTTAGGTTAGGTTAGGTTAGGTTAGGTTAGGTTAGGTTAGGTTAGGTTAGGTTAGGTTAGGTTAGGTTAGGTTAGGTTAGGTTAGGTTAGGTTAGGTTAGGTTAGGTTAGGTTAGGTTAGGTTAGGTTAGGTTAGGTTAGGTTAGGTTAGGTTAGGTTAGGTTAGGTTAGGTTAGGTTAGGTTAGGTTAGGTTAGGTTAGGTTAGGTTAGGTTAGGTTAGGTTAGGTTAGGTTAGGTTAGGTTAGGTTAGGTTAGGTTAGGTTAGGTTAGGTTAGGTTAGGTTAGGTTAGGTTAGGTTAGGTTAGGTTAGGTTAGGTTAGGTTAGGTTAGGTTAGGTTAGGTTAGGTTAGGTTAGGTTAGGTTAGGTTAGGTTAGGTTAGGTTAGGTTAGGTTAGGTTAGGTTAGGTTAGGTTAGGTTAGGTTAGGTTAGGTTAGGTTAGGTTAGGTTAGGTTAGGTTAGGTTAGGTTAGGTTAGGTTAGGTTAGGTTAGGTTAGGTTAGGTTAGGTTAGGTTAGGTTAGGTTAGGTTAGGTT